>CM067336.1:11742500-14142500 GCA_034376525.1 Nicotiana benthamiana
CCTAATGGTCTGCCACGTTTTAGGCGTGCTTTTGACTCATTAGCTATGCCACTAGAAGATTGTCCAATAGGGACATCAATACGGATTGGAATATTCTTTGCGGGGATGTGTGATTTTATTATCATTTTCAAATTCGTAAATACGCATGGCATTTGATTTGCTATTCTTAGCAAATGGATAATCTTTGCACCTTTTTTTAACAAATAGAGGCACGTGGATCAAAATGAGATAATGATGAATTTTTTCACAAAATTTTCCGTTTGGTTTCACCAACTTCTCCCCCTAATTTCGGGAAAAGTGTCTCTTCGAATTGACAGTCTACAAATCGTGCAGTAAACAAATCCCCAGTGAATTTTTCAAGGTAGCGAATAATAGAGGGCGATTCAAATCCAATATATATTCCTAACCTTCTTTGCGGACCCATTTTGGTGCGATATGGCGGTGCTACAGGCACATATACTGCGCATCCAAAAATTCTTAAATGGGAATATTAGGTTCATGAGCCAAAACTAATTGCAACGGAGAATATTTATGATAATTTGTTGGTCTGAGACGAACTAGCGTTGCTGCATGCAAAATGACGTGACCCCAAACAGAAGTGGGCAGCCTCGTCTTCATGAGTAACGGTCTTGCTATCAATTGCAGGCGTTTAATTAAAGACTCTACAAGACCATTTTGAGTGTGAACATGAGCGACATGATGTTCCACCTTTATCCCAATTGATAAGCAATAATCATTAAATGCTTGGGATGAAAACTCAGCAGAATTATCAAGTCTAATAGACTTAATTGGATTATCGGGAAATTGTGCCCGTAATTGAATTGTTTGTGTCATTAATTTTGCAAACGCAAGGTTGCGAGATGACAATAGGCACACATGAGACCATCTAGAATATGTGTCTATTAAGACCGTAAAATATCTAAACGACCCACTAGGTAGGTGAATAGGTCCATAAATATCCCCTTGTATACGTTCCAAAAACGCAGGGGACTCAATTCCAACTTTTGTTGGTGATGGTCTAATAATTAACTTGGCTTGATAACAAGAAGTGCAAGAAAATTCATCATTTAAAAGAATCTTTAAATTCTTTAATGGATGCCCATTTGAGTTTTCTATAATCCGTCTCATTATAATTGATCCAGGATGTCCCAATCGATCATGCCAAAGTACAAAAGTATTGGAATCAGTAACCTTTTGGTTTACAAAAGAATGTGCCTCAATTGCACTAATTTCTGTCCAATACAGACCACAAGATAAAAAATGGGAACTTCTCAATGACCCTCTTTTGGCCAGAGACATTCTTGGTAATGATGAGATATTCAAGATTATTCTCATCTATTGTCTCAATATGATATCCATTTCGACGGATATCTTTAAAACTCAACTAGTTCCTCTTGGACTTGGAGGAGAACATTGCATTCTCTATAATAAGTATTGTTCCTTTAGGCAGAGTTATAGTAGCTCTTCCATAGCCTTCAATTAATTTACTACTACCAAAAGTTATAGTAACATCTTCCTTACACATACTTAATGAGAGAAATATTTCTTCTCTTTGAATATTGTATGTGTCGTACATGAATCAATTAAACAAATATTTTACAATTGAATTTTGATCCAAGTTTGTTTTGTGAGATATCTATACTTTCTTCCCATGATTTGACATACAAAAGAAATATATGAATAAATATTAGTATTTTCAAAGATAAAGGGACCGGTTCTTCATATAACTCTATGAATTATGCATAATATTTTGCAGGAAGCTTAACATGTTGCTTATTTATAAGAAACATAAGATTTAGCGCAAAGCATAGAACTAAACAGGACTTGAACAATACTTTTAATGCAAATTGTAATGTTGGAATATTCTACGCGGAATGTCACTAGTACTTGCATAGTAAAGAAAATACAGCTTGTAAGGCATCTATTCTCAACCGATACAACAAAGTATGCTTATACAAATGTTACCAACTAAATATTAACAAAAGTTCATAAAAATCTCACCTAAAAGTGTTGTAGATAAAAGTTGATATACAAGCCACCATGTTTTATGATTGTATATAGTTAGGCAGAAACTTAAACCAAAAAAAAAAATTGTTAGTACTAGAAATTCAAGATTTGGAGGAACGAGTCATTATCCAAACATTAACTGCATGGCAGTAAAAACAAAAAGGAAGAAGATTTAAATATTAGGATTATGTCTAGTCTGAACGAACAAACGCTATTTCATAAAACAAACTATACTAATTGATACTAATAACTACTACTCATGTAAAAGAACTATAATTACGTGATGTTTATTCACTAGCTACTAAGAATAAGCGAAAAATAAAAATTAAACTACTCAATCATCTTTAACCACGGATCCATCACCGATCAAGTGGTCTATTTTTTCATCAGGGCGCTCAAAGAAGTCTGCCACATCTAAATTGGTGATGTCAAAATCATTGTCAGAGACAAAATTGGCTTCAGGGCCTTTATTCTTTAGAGATGCTTGATAAAGGTCAACCAAATGTCTTTGTACACGGCAAATATTTTCCCAATGCCCTTTTCCACCGCAATGATAGCATTCAGTTTCTAAACTATTTGCTTTTGTATTTTCATCTTTCCCTTTCCGCTTTTGGTGGTTATTTCTCTTTGGGGGGTGATTGACACCAGAAAAATTTCTTCCTTGTCCACAGCCACGGCCATGGCCATGACCACGACCACGATTAGAGCCATGGCCTTTTTCACGCTTAGCATAATGGGAATACACCTCATCCACTTCAGGCAATAGTGTCGACCCAGTGGGTCGATTTTCATGATTTCTCATGAGCAAGGCATTATTTCTCTCAGCCAAAAGAAGAAGAGAAATCAACTCAGAGTACTTCTTGAAACCTTTCTCTCTATACTGCTGTTGCAGAACCATATTGGAGGCATGAAACACTGTAAACGTTTTTACAAACATGTCATAATCAGTGATAGCATTTCCACAGAGTTTCAATTTAGAAGTAATTCTGAACATCGCAGAATTATATTCAGAAGAAGAATTAAAGTCTTGGAGCCTCAGATTATCCCAATCATATCGTGCTTGTGGCAGAGTGACCAACTTTAAGTTGTCATATCTTTCTTTTAAGCCATTCCACAAAATAAGTGGATCTTTGACTGTGAGATATTCAATTTTCAACCCTTCATCAAACTGGTGGCGCAAGAAATCAAGGCCTAGCACAGTCTTGGGTGGATGCTTCATTTCTGTCTTTAATGGCGTCTCCAAGACCCATTGCATCTAAATGAATTTCAGCATCCAACACCCATGTCATATAGTTCTTGCCCGAAATTTCAAGGGCAACGAACTTTCTTTTTATAATATCAGTCATAATTAGAAAGAGGAGAAAAATTACCTTAATCTTCTCAAAGAGCTTATTGAGACGGTAGAGTCTCGTGCTGATAACGTGTTATAAAACAATAAAAGAATAAGAGCAATATTTCAGAGAAAGAGAGAGAGAAAATTCTTATTGAATTTTTGAGTGATTTACAATGGGGTAAGACCCCTCTATTTATAGGAAGAAAAATGACATAGCCTCAAAGTAAAACTCTCTATAAGATAGACATTCACTCCAAATAGAATTCTATTCTTAACAAATACGGAGTATTAGTGTATTATCACTTGGAAAATATGTCTCTTTTAATTTATTTTTTAATGATAACCTTATTACTCCCTTCGTTGCGGTGTAAGTAAATTTTTTTGCTTTTCGAGAGTCAACTTGATTAATTTTTAAAAGTTAAATTAGATCAGATTAATTTAATAGTTTAAAGTTTAAATTTAAATGTTTATGTTACGCTATATATTTTCGTACGTAAAAGTACATCGTAAATAAACTAATGTAAGACTAAAAATAAAATTATCTTTGGAAGTATATAAAGTAAATTATCATCTCGTATTGAAAGTTACATATATTGAAGATTATGAACAAAAAATAAAAAGAGGGTTGGAAGGTTTAGAAGCTAGGTGTGATGATCCGCCATGTCATCATGCCACATAGGTGCCATTTGACATTTATTAATGCCATGTGGAAGCTTACATAAGAAGAAGGCTAGTATTTGTAAGAAGATTCTAGAGAAGTATGGATATTTTCTTAAGAAGAACCTAGATCCTTATGGATTTGCTAGGAAAATCTTTGGAATATTCTAGGATTGTAGAGAATTCTAGAGAAAGCCCTTATCTTGTAAATATCAAGGACTTGTATAATAATTAATATTTACACACTAGCCCCTAGGAGACTAGTATATAAGGGACAATTCATTCGTAACTCATCAAGCAAATACTTCAAGTTCTCTCTAATACAAAGTTTCATTTAGCAATTCTCTTGTGTTCTTTCTTCCATTCTCTTAGCGGTCTTGAGTGTAGTAGGGCTGACTTGGAATAGTAAGAACGCGAGCAAGTTGTGCAAGATCGTGAGCAAGTTGTCAAGTACCGCACGTGTACTTAGTTAAGAACTAAGGACGTGACAATGTGGTATCTGAGTGAAGGTTTCAACTAAGGGAATGACGAACGACGCAGAATTTAACGCTTCCAACACCCAAGCGTCATCCAGGATTCTGCTGGCAAGAGCGACCGTAGCTAAAAGAGGAATGCTACCAACAAGAGCCAAGGGGTGACACCTGAGGTTGTGCCAAACGAAGGGCTTACATCCGAAGAACCATCTGCCACTGAGACGAGCGAGGATGAAGTGGAGGTCCTTCCAGAGGACGTCTTGCTCAGTAAAGAGTGGGTGATGAATATGAACGCGGGGATGGACGCCGTGGAGATCTTTGGCCAATACTTTGGGAAGGTGGAAGGCACCCTTAACGTTCTTGAGGGGCACACTCTTGAAGAGATTGAAAGTATCCGAAATTACTTGGAGGGACGTACACAGACTGAGATAGAACTAAGGCAAACCATCACTGCCTTACAGTGCAGACTTATGGAGGTTTTGAGTATTATCGATGCTATGAAGGCAAAGATATAGTCACTCAAGGATATTATCAATGCTGGCGTGACTGAGCCAACCAACAATGTTGTGGTGATGAGGGAGGCCAAGATCTAGGCTCCCAAACCCCCAGTGTTCAAAGGTATTTGTGATGCACAAGAAGTGGAAAACTTCTTTTGGCACTTGGAGAACTACTTCAGGCACGGCAAAGTGAGGGACGACGAGGCCAAGATCAACACTGCGGTATTGTACCTCTCAGAGACTGCCATGCTATGGTGGAGAAGGAAGATGGCCGATGTGGATAAAGGTTTATGTACTATTAGCTCGTGGGATCAGTTCAAAGCGGAGTTCAAGCGATAGTTCTTTCCAAACAATGTCTTCTACGGGGCAAGGGGCAATCTTAGGGAATTGAAGCAAACAGGGAGCATACGTAACTATGTCAAAGAGTTCACTACCCGTATGCTTCAAATCCCCAACCTGGCCAATGATAACTTGTTGTTCCACTTCATGGACGGATTGCAAAATTGGGTTAAGCAGGAGTTGCAATACCAACAAGTCACTGATATAGACCAAACCATAGTGGAGGTCGAATAATTGATGGATTTCAGGCATGAAAAGCATGACAAAGGCAATGACAAGGAGTCAAAGGCTAACAATGTTAAAGGTGGGGGAGACTGTGGCAAAGGTAAGGAGATACAACAACAATACTCCAAGACTCAAGATTCCAAAAAGTCGAGTAGTTGTCACGGCTACACCGAAAAGAAGGCATAGGCCGAGAAGAAGGGATGCTACATATGCAAAGGGCCGCACGACTTTAGGAACTTTCCCGACCTCAAAGGCCTCAGTGCCATGATCCGTGAACGAAAAGAGTATCCGCAAGGAGAGAGTCGCACAATTGCGTATGATCGGATTATGTGGTGCTGTCACAAAGCAAGCTATCCAACCTACTGAGAATAGCAACCAGTACGTGGATTTCACCATCAACGACAAGCCCGCTCGTGCAATGGTGGATACTAGAGCAACTCATAATTTAGTGACTGAGGCTTTCGCAAAGAGACTAGAATTGAAGATTGCTCCAACCAACTCTCGCGTCAAGAGCGTGAATGCCGAGGTCCAAAATGCTCGTGGGGTAACTAATGGAGTTGGTGTCAAATTGGGAACTTGGAAAGGTATGAAAAATTTACCGTAACTACGATGGATATCTTTGACATCATACTGGGGCAAGAGTTCTTTTGACATTGTCATACTTTGATCGACCCCTACCTCCAACGTCTCTTGGTTATGGAGCAACAAGGAGCTTACATGGTACCTACGGTGACTATGCCACACGGACAAATCCAAGCAGAACTCTCAGCTATGCAGGTTGTCAAGAGGATCAAGAAGGGGGAGCCAACGTTTGTGGCAACCATTGCAAGTCTAGAGAAAGACAAGAATTTTCAAGAGACAGTGTCGCCTTGCATAGAGAAGTTGCTTGAGGAAAACAAAGATGTCATGCCCAAGGAGTTGCCTAAGCACTTGCCACCTAGGAGAGAGGTGGATCACAAGATTGAGTTAGAGCTAAGGGCTAAGCCACCCGCATTTTCCCCATATCATATGGCACCTCCCGAGCTAGAAGAGCTCAGGAAACAATTGAAAGAGCTGCTAGATGCTGGTCATATTCACCCCTTAAAGGCACCTTTTGGCGCACCAGCATTGTTCCAGAAGAAGATGGACGGATCGTTGCGCTTGTGCATAGACTACCAAGCACTTAAAAAGGTCACTGTGAAGAATAAGTACCCGATCCCGCTTATTGCTAACTTGTTCAATAAACTTGGGAAAGCCAAGTACTTTACCAAGGTGGATCTTCGAAAGGGATACTATCAGGTTCCCATTGCGGGAGGATATGAGCCTATGACAACATGTGTGACGAGATGTGGGGCCTTTGAGTGGTTGGTGATGCCCTTCGGCTTAACCAATGCACCGACCACATTTTGCACAACTTATGAACAAGATTTTTCATCCCTACCTTGATCATTTCGTGGTAGTCTACCTAGACGACATAGTCATATATAGCAACAACACCTTGAAGGAGCACATGGAGCACTTAAGTAAGGTTTTCCAAGTCCTGCGGGAGAAAGATCTATACATCAAGAGGGAGAAATGTAAGTTCGCACAATCAAATATGCACTTGTTGGGCCATGTCATTAGCAATGGAGAGCTACGCATGGACGAGTCTAAGGTACGTGCTATCTAGGAGTGGGAAGTGCCTACAAAGGTAACTGAGCTAATATCCTTCCTTGGCCTTGTTAACTACTACCGTTGGTTCATCAGTGGCTACTCTTCAAAGGCCACACCATTGACCAAGTTGCTAAAGAGGAACAATCCATGGGTTTGGACGGAGCATTGTTAAAAGGCGTTTGAAGGCCTTAAGGCAGCTGTAAAAAAGGAGCCGGTCTTGGCATTATCTGACTTTGCCAAGACATTAGAGGTGCATACAGATGCCTCAGACTTTACCATTGGGGGTGTTCTGATGCATGATAAGCATCCCATAGAATTTGAGAGCCGCAAGTTAAATGAGACGGAGCGGTGTTACACGGTGCAAGTGAAGGAAATGACTGTAATTGTGCATTGCCTTCGTGCATGGAGACATTATCTGCTCGGGTCGAGGTTCGTGGTCAAGACCGACAATGTGGCTACTAGAATGTAAGACACAAAAGAAGCTCACACCAAAACAGGCTAGGTGGCAAGACTTCTTGGCCGAGTTTGATTATGTGGTAGAGTACTAGCCAAGCAAATGTAATGTTGTAGCTGATGCCTTGAGCTGGAAAGCGGATCTTGTTGCCATCACTTCAGCTACTTGGGACATTTGTGAGGCTATAAAAGAAGGCATGCAACATGATCCAGCAGCCAAACAACTTATCGAGTTAGCCAACCAGGGTAAGACGAGATGTTTTTGGGTAGAAGACGGCGTGTTACTTACCACAGGTCGGCGGGTCTACGTGCCTATGTTTGGAGACATTAGACGATGGATAATAAGGGAGAGTCATGACACAATGTGGGCTGGTCATCCAGGTCAACGCCGCACTAGGGCCTTGGTTGAATCAGTCTACTATTGGCCACGCATGCGAGATGACATAGAGTGCTATGTGCAAACTTGTCTTGTCTGTCAATAGGACAAGGTTGAACAACAACAACCCGGAGGACTTTTGGAGCCACTACCCGTTGCAAAGCGTCCATGGGAGAGCGTGACTATGGAATTTATCACTTGCCTACCGAAGTCCGACGGTTATGGTACTATTATGGTGGTCATGGATAGATTTTCCAAATATGGCACCTTCATGCCCGCCTCACCAGGTTGCAATGCCAAGGAAGCCGCCAAGTTATTCTTTAAGAACATGGTGAAGTATTGGGGCTTACCAAGGCATATTATTAGTGATCGAGATCCCCGTTTTACTGGAAACTTTTGGAGAGAGTTGTTCGATATACTTGGCATGGAGCTGCACTTTTCCACTAGTTTCCACCCACAGACAGATGGACAAATGGAACGGGTCAATGCCTTACTAGAATGCTACTTAAGACATTATGTAAGCACACATCAGAAAGATTGGGCAAGGCTCCTAGATATCACCCAATTCTCTTATAACTTGCATCAGAGTGAGTCCACGGGGCAGACACCATTCGAGCTAGCCACAGGCCAACAACCACAAACTCCACATTCATTACCAACTGCATTTGAGGGAAAGAGTTTGGGGGCTTATCATATGGCCAAGGGTGGAAGGAACATCTTGACACTGCTAAGTCTTACTTGGATAAGGCATCTAAGAAGATGGAGAAGTTTGCGGACCGAAAGCGACGTCCCACAGACAATAGAGTTGGGGACATGGTCATGGTGAAGTTTAACCCAAGGCAGTTCAAGGGACTACGGGGCATGCATCAAAATCTGATTCTCAAGTATGAGAGGCCATTTAAGATCATCGCCAAGGTAGGCAAGATCTCATTCAATCTTGACATGCCATCATATCTTAAGATCTACCATGTCTTCCATGCCGGCATGCTTAAGCCATATCATGAAGATAATGATGATCCGAGTAGGGGCCAATCAAGTCGGGCACCAATGACTATCACCGCCTAGCTTGATCGGGAGATTGAGGCTATCATAGATTACCAGGCCATGTGAAAAGAATGGCAAAAAGCCACCGCTATATTCCTCATCCATTGGAAAGGGAAATCACCGGAGGAGGCCACGTGGGAATGATATGAAGACTTGTGGAAATTCAAAGATAAGATCCGGGATTTTATGATAGCATTGCGCCGCGGTCATCGCAATATTGGGTAGGGGAGAGTGTGATGAGCCGCCATGTCATAATGCCACATAGGCAATGCCATGTGGAAGCTTAAATAAGAAGAAGGCTAGTATTTATAGGAAGATTCTAGAGAAGTATGGATATTTTCTTAGGAAGAACCTATATCCTTATGGATTTGCTAGGAAAGTCCTTGGAATCTTCTAGGTTTGTAAAGAAATCCTTATGGATTTGCTAGGAAAGTCCTTGGAATCTTCTAGGTTTGTAAAGAATTCTAGAGAAAGCCCTTATCTTGTAAATATCAAGGAATTGTATAATAATCAATATTTACACACTAAACCCTATGAGACTAGTATATAAGGGGGGCCATTCAGTTGTAACTCATCGAGCAAATATTTCAAGTTCTCTCTAATACAAAGCTTCATTTAGCAATTCTCTTGTGTTCTTTCGTCCATTCTCTTAGCGACCTTGAGTGTAGTAGGGCTGGCTTGGCATAGAAAGAAAGTGAGCAAGTTGTGCAAGATCGTTAGCAAGTTGTCAAGTACCGCACGTGTACTTAGTTAAGAACTAAGGACGTGACATAAGGAATTGAAAAAAATAATGTTTCGTCAAAAGTCGACAAGTTGGAAATGTTATAACATATACTTTTGGTGTGAGATTATGGTGCTTAACATGATAAGGAAGTTATGTTATGAGTTATATTAGTAGTATGGTAGTCATGTGTTATGTTTTGAAGTCAATCGAGTTGTGGAACCAAAGTCGATGAAAGACATCACAAGTTACGTTTATAGGTTTTATTGAAATTTGGGTCAAATGTAACCGCGATTTTCTCCAAATATACTTAGATTTACAAGGTGTTCCACCCATCAAATTGAATATATATTAGTTTATTTTCTAATGCAATAAATCGTTTGTCAATACGACATTGGAGTATATATATATATATATATATATATATATATATATATATATATATATATATATATATATATATATATATATATATATATATATATATACGTTTTCGCGAGACTGCGCAGACTGCTTGGTGACAAGTAGGTATGTCACTTGCTTGCTTAAATGAGAGTCCAAAAATGGGATAGTTCGGGTCTTCCAATGAGATATTTTAGAGGCCTATTTCATTCATATTATACACTGATAAGAGGGCACAATAACCAGACCTAAACCCCTACAAACATCCTCCCAAATATTGAATATAAGCCCTAATTGAATTTCTCTCCTTTTTCAAGTTCTAGTTGGAGGAAATAAGGTAAATTTACTGCTTTCTTTCATCTATTTTTTCTGCTGGATATGTGTATGGAAAGTCATTTTATAATTGTAAGAACTCACGGGACGTTGATCGAAAGTTGTGAGTTCGATATATTCACTTGTAGCAGACTATTCTGTGTTGGTGTTGGATTGCGTGTTTTACTACTTTTTATGGAGCTATAGAGGAGGAAGGGTGTGGAGAAATACCACATAAATGCAGGGTGGTGGGCTAGTCATTCGTCGTAGCATTTTCTGATCGTTTGACACTACTACGGTGGTTGTTTTGTGTATGAAGAGATTGGGGTATATTGAGCTATTTTATAGTATTCTATGGTGTATAAAAGGTTGGAAGATAATATGTGTGTGTGTGTGTGTGTGTGTATATATATATATATATATATATATATATATATATATATATATATATATATATATATATATATATATATATATATATATATATAATTATTGTGTTCTTGTGTTGTTGGTGTTATCTTAAATTTAGAGGAAGTAAGGATACAACATAAGCTTGTCGTTCGTTGTGCGATAGTTGTAACTTTCGTAACTTAATGATAGTATTATTATTGTTGTTGTACTTTAAAGTGCGAAGAGAAGTTCAACTTGGTGATTGGAAAGATTGTGATAAGGTATGTTAAGGCTAAACATTTCCTTCATTTTGTCATGATCCCGTAACTACATGCATTTGATAACGAGACATAAAAAGAAGTTTTTATCAGCCTAAGTTGAGGGTTACCCCTCCAGAATTCACAATTACAGAGTGGTACGTTCAGGCTGAGTATGATACCGGATGCGCGTGACAATTTAAAACTATACGAAAAGTTATGTAAATTATAATTGTTTTCATGTCAATATAATTAAAAAAATATTTTAAAATATTGGTCAAAATTGACATACTAGTTTAAATTTGAAAATCAAAATATTCAGAGACTTATATGAAAGGAATACTAAACTGACCATATAGATGCTCTTCATTTATTAGGAAGCTTCAATGGGCATACTTTATCCATTATAATGGATTTAAGTTGTCACATGAGTAAAACACATGGAAAAAAATGCAAAAATTATTATATTTCTCCCTAAAGTTTACAAACTTAGACATTTTCTAAAAATAAAAAAAGTATCATATAGTATTTATTTGTCGGGCTAGAAAGAAAAAGAAAAAAAAAAAACAAGGAGCAGAGCTTTTTCCCAACTAAATCCAAGTCAAATTAAATAACTCATCTCTTTCTGGTAAGTTTTTCTTTGTAAGAAGAATTGATCTTAGAACTTCAAAGAGTGAAAATTTATGTTAACTTTCTGCCTACAATTTCAAGTAAAGTGTATGCCAAGTCTCTATATTAAGCAATAGTTGGGACTTACTAATTACACTATATTTCTCAAGCTAAACGAAAAGCAAATAAAAAAAAAAAAGGGAAAAAGGCAGCCATAATTTAAAAAATAATTAAAATTTAGCCATTTTTTATATAAAAAAATCTGGACAAAAAATATTATTAAAAATTCAGAAAAATTTCAGTATAATATGCTTAAGTTCAAATCTTTTGTATATAAAATTCCAGCATAATTTACAATAATTTCGTAATGTAATGGAGCACCGGCATAATATATTGAAAATTAAAACGCATGAACTTTATAATTTAACATATTATACTGGAATTTTTTATTTATGTTGAAGTTACAATATAATATGCTGAAAAATTAAATCTATAAATTAAAAAATAGTGACTATTTATCATTAACTTTGTCATTGCCGACTATATTTTTGTTACTGGGCGAAAAACTAGGTAGGCCGTATTATTTTCACAAAAATCTAAGTCTAATCAAATCATTCATCCATCTACTCCCCTTACAACCGAATAATAATGCAAGAAAACACTTCGCCCTTTATACATTGATAATCAAATCTTTGCAAGAAAATGCATTGTTGTTTTTTCATACTCCACACAACCATGGCCAAAAAGGATAAACCTAGGATTGCCACGTCGACTAAATGCTACCTCTGCTGACCCTATACCGAGGACACACTTTTGGAAAGAACACACACACTCATTCATTCATGGCGTCTCTGCTTTCTCCTGCTACAGCAACAATTTGTTTCTCACCACTGAAACCCATTTCAAAAAGCTATTATTTTTGGTCTTGTACCAACCATTGCAAAAGAAATACTAATACCATTACTTGCAATTCTTTTGTTAATGACATTTCTGATAATTTAAACCATTCTTTATCTCAATTCCCAATTTTCCAATCTGGGTATGCCCAATTTCAAAAAATAACTGGCGAATTACCTGAAGAACAGAAGTTGGGGCTGTTAGTTTTTGCTGGGCTTACTTGGATTTACTTAACTGCTAGACCAGGAGTTTTAATTGGTGCAATTGATGCATATATTTTAGCACCTATTCAGGTTGGGTTGGATAGTTTGAGTGGGAAAAGGAGTTTTAAAATGAGTGATTTTTTGGTTGGGGAAAGATTGGGAGAGGGTTCATTTGGAATTGTTTATTCTGGGGTTATTGTTCCCAAGAATGTAAATTTGGATGAAATTGTTAGGAAAAGAGGATCATCAGTAAAATCACTTATTACTGACTCAAGGTTCAAGGATAAGGTCATTCTTAAACAGGTAAAATGCTGTGTTATTTATTCTTAGATCTCCTCATATATGAGCAATATTTGACTGATTTAATTTATATGTACGTTGTATCACTAGTGTGCTTTAATGTTTCCTTTGTTTGTTATTTACCCCCCCAAAAAAAATTCCTTCTGTTTCATTATATATGTCAGTATTTGACTTGGTACAAAGTTTAAGAAAGAAAGAAAGACGGTTGACACATTCCTGAATACTTAGAACTGGTGTTTAAAAAATGTTACTCCCTCCGTTCCAATTTATGTAAATCTGTTTGACTGGGCATGGAGTTTAAGAAAAAAATAAGACTTTTGAAATTTATGGTCCTAAACAAAGCAAAAAGGGGCCCAGAGTATTTGTATGATTATAAAAGTTTCTCATTAAGGATATACATGTAAGTTTAAGCTAAATTGTTACCAAATGTAGAAACGGGTCATTCTTTTTGGAACAGACAAAAAAAAATAGGTTCAAGTATAGAAAAGTGTCAAATTTTTTGGGAATGGATTAAAAAGGGTAGTGTCATGTAAAATTGAATGAATGGAGTAGCTATTTTCTGCCTTATACTGATTAATTATCAAGGTGCTAAACTGTGAGCTCTTCTGTAAATATTTTAGGCTTGATTATGATTATGTTGTCCACATCCTATAGATCTGGATTATTTCCTTCCATAAATCTTGATTAGACTATTGTGTCTTCTACATACTGGTAATCTGGATTGTGTCCTCAGCTCGTCTTGTTTGTCTCAACTATATAGTTATGTTAAAACTCATTTTCATCATTCTCGGATCTGGAACTATTTCTCTCTTGCATTTGTTTTCTATCTGGCATCTTTAATACTCTTCCTTCCCTAGCTACAGTGTAGTTTGTTTTTTAATTTATAGGTTAAGATTGGTGTTCAAGGTGCTGCAGAATGCGGTGAATTTGAAGAGTGGTTCAATTATAGACTATCAAGAGCGGCTCCTGAGACATGTGCAGAGTTTCTTGGTAGCTTTGTTGCTGACAAAACTAACTCACGATATACCAAGGGCGAGAAATGGCTTGTGTGGAAATTTGAGGTAATATATCCATTTAAGGTACTTTTCCGACCGAAATTCCTTTTCTTTATAACTATTCATGACCTTTTGTGTCTTTAAAGTCAAGTACAAGTCCATCTGTCAGTTTGTATTCACCTAAGTGGACTAGCTGCAAGGTATATTGTTCAGCATCAGTAGAAATACATTACGTTGATTTCCCAGTAAAAGAAGAAAAAGAATCGAGGGTTTGTTGAGGGGAGGAGCTGAGACCTATTTCTCCATGTTCTGACGTTTGAATCTTCAGAAGTTTAAAAATGCAATGTTCCTTTAAAGTTTAAACCTTATAAACGCCACAGGAGTTATGAGAATAGGAGCTTAAGTTTTCAACTCTTAGCAAGAATGTTAGGGCTAAGATTTTAGGTAAATACCAGTTGCAATTATCAGTTACCATATCCACTTTTTTCCATATTGTTGGAAATTTTCTATGATTAAATTTTAGAATTATTTGCCATATTGATGTTTAGTTGAAATGCGTAAAAACTTGTTAGATGGAAGCTGCATCCATAATGTAGGAGCTTTATGTGACAGGGAAATCGGGACCTAGCTGATTACCTGCAGGACCGTGGCTTCCCCTTGAACATGGAATCTATCATGTTTGGTCGTGTCTTAGAAGGATTGCAGTCAATTCAACGGAATGCACTAATTATTAAACAAATCATGCGTCAGATTATTACTTCCCTTAAGAAAATCCATGACACGGGTATAGTCCATAGAGATGTAAAGCCGTCCAACTTAGTGGTCACGAAAAAGGGACAAATCAAGCTGATAGATTTCGGTGCAGCAACTGATCTCCGGATTGGAAAAAATTATGTGCCTGACCGCGGGTTACTCGATCCTGATTATTGTCCACCTGAACTCTATGTAATGCCAGAAGAAACTCCAAAACCACCACCCGAGCCAGTTGCTGCACTTCTTTCCCCAGTTTTATGGCAGGTATCCTTCTAATACATGGATTTATATTGCTTTTCACTCTTCCTTCGTTGTAAGCTTGACACAGAAAATGATTCTATTTGTTGTTGGATAAATATTAGAGATGGATACTAATCAGAAAAACACTTAACAGTAAGAAAAAAAGATAGAGTTCTGTGTGAAAAACCCAGTCAGAGGTACGCTATGGGAGGCGCTGACTTCAGAATAGATTTCTACCTAGGTGCAAATAGCAAAGTGACGGCCTACTCCCAAAATACAACTAACCAGTCAGGAATCTTCTAATGTGCACTCAAATAGAAATTCCGCAGAACTCTTAAATCTCTCAATTGCTTTGGTAGGAATTTAGAGTGAACTGATGCGAGTCTTTGGTAGGAAATGAAATGATAAAGAGTGAGGATGCAGAAATTCAAGTCATGTGGATAGGTATTTATAGAGATCCAACAAGTACGTAACTTACATTTTCAAGCCCTTTAAAGATTGGATAACACATTTTCACAAAGAATAAGTATATTCTTTAAAGAATTTTAACACCTTTTCACAAAATGTTGTACCTCGCCCAGAAGGTACATTTTAATTTTCGATCGCTCTAAATAAGTTCCAACATATGTAAGTATGCCAAAGGTTAAAAAGAATGACTAAAGTTGTCTCAAATCCATTAACTACACTAGACTTTCAGTCTCTTGGATCCGACCATGATGTTGTTGCAAAGTTCATGTTTTATACTTAGCATGAAAACTCTTGTTACTTAGCATGAAAACTCTTGTTATTGCAGCTAAACAGTCCCGACCTCTTTGACACATATTCTGCTGGAATAGTGCTTCTGCAAATGGCAGTACCGAACTTAAGGTCTACAGCAGGCTTAAAGAACTTCAATAGAGAACTACAGGTAATTGGATATGACTTGAATAAATGGAGAGAAAAGACCAGGATGAGGCCCGACCTCAGTATTCTTGATCTCGACTCTGGTAGAGGATGGGATTTGGCTACGAAACTTATTTCAGAGAGAGGTGGGCGTTTATCTGCTGCTGCGGCTCTTAGACATCCTTATTTCCTTCTAGGTGGTGACCAAGCTGCTGCAGTTCTCTCCAAACTAAGCTTCACAAAATAGGAGTGCGACTTGGTGATGCAAGTACGACATGCTTTTTGTGATCGATACTCGTTTACCTCCTTATTCTGCCGATATTTTTTTTTGTCTGAGACATCTTCTCTCGTTAGTATCTGGAGTCGTTGATGCTGCATTCGTACAGTTTGTTCATCAATCAATGCTCTCAATGGCTATAGAATATAGATTCATGAAGTGGTTCCAGAGCCTAAAAATAAGGAGAAGATGCTGAACAGGGAAAAAGGTATAAGCAATTCGGTTTTGCATAAATTTAAAAGACCAAGAAGGAAATTTGTAGTTTACCCATTTTGGTAAGGTAAAGAAAGTCAAAATACATTTATTTTCTTCTTGTTTTAAATAATAGGAAATAGCTTCTAACACTTTGTTTGAGGACAAGAGGAACATTCACCTTCGTTGCCACTGGCAGAGCCACATTTAACCAAGGAGTGTCACTCGATATCCCTTCGCCAGAAAATTATATTGTATTGCTAGATAAAATTTTCTGTTTTATGTATATTTTCTATATGTTGACTCTCCTAAACTATTTGGTGTATCTATATATTTATAATTTAACACCCATCGGTGAAAATTTTGGCTCTGCCACTGCAGTTATAGCAATCAAGTTCTTTTCGCTGCACAATAACTAAGAAATTGATGAGTTAGAAGAGCTTCAAAGATAACCATTTTTGCGGTTGCGGTCCTTGTGCAGTCACTTCCGCAGTATTTAAATCAACTGTAAATAACATGGGTTATTTGATATTAAGCTAACGAACATGGTACTAATATAAATTTACTTACGAATAAGTACCAAAAAAAATCATATTCGATTGATTGGTTGGATACTAAAGGTTGTCACGACCCATTTTCTGAACAAATCGAGACCGGCACTCGATCACTAAATATAACCGAGTGAACCATCTCTGCTTATCAAATTTATTATAACTCCAAACTTTATATGCAACAAAGCAATGTTCTAACCAAATACTTTTGATTAATTTAAATATTTAAATAAATAAACTTCAAAGCATTACTCGTAGTAACTACTGAACCGAGTGAACCATCTCTGCTTATCAAATCTATTATAACTCCAAACTTTATATGCAACAAAGCAATGTTCTAACCAAATACTATTGATTAATTTAAATATTTAAATAAATAAACTCCAAAGCTTTATTCGTAGTAACTACTGAGTTACTGCTAAGTTATAAAAAATAACATCTGAATCTCAGCCCAATGACTATGCCTATAAAGCCTCTGTTGATAAACTGACGCACTGCTCAGGACATGAGATTCCCTGGCCAGTTCCCTAAATAAACAAAGAAATAACTAAATGAAAATGACTCTAAGAATACTCCACGAACAAAAGCGGAGCTCACCAATATCAGTGGAAGGGAAGGAAGTCCTAACTCGTAGCCTGCTCGCCTGCAATTTCGGTTCCTACGTTATACCATAGACCAACGTAGGTTCCCAAAAGAGAACGTCAGTACCATCCACTGTACTCAGTGAGTCTCAACAATAGGGGCAGAAAATTTAATAATATACGCATTATGAGCAAAGGTTCTAAATGCATGTAAAACGTAAAGTTTATAAGAATAATTATAAAATAATTGCTTAATAGCAATTTATGAATATTCTAAAAGAAATTCTTTTATTTTTCTTTCTTAAAAAAATACTTCGCTTTATACTTTGGGAGCTCCACTATCCTGACTTAATTCTGTCTCAGTCACCGTGTGATCGACACGGGTTCGATCCCAACCCGATCGAATAGGTCCAATCCACGAGGTGCCACTCGCTTCATGGCTCTCAGCTCTCATGTATCATATCTTAGCATGGCTAAGTAAATTCTCAGCAACGAGACCTCGGCTCGTGCGCTCCCTACTTTGGTACAAGTAGTTTCAGGAAGTCAACGCGTTGGTCAGGACCCTCGGCCTGGACGATGACCCCTTCTCAGAATAAAGGATATTCCCCAAAAATCTTTTCTTTCTAAAACTTCTTCTTGTGACCTTTCAAGTCTAGATCTTTTCTTTATAGAATATTATGCACATGCTCATATTGGTGTCCTTAAATGTAAAGCATGGCATAAGAATGAAATAAACATATAAAAGTATTTCTAAAGATTCTTTCTGTTGGGTTTATGTATTAAATTAATAAATTAAATACTTAAAAGAGGGTGAATGAGAAATAAAATTTTTGGGTGAAATTTCAAGTTTCCCTCCCTTGGCATATGGACATTGTCACATATTGGAAGAGGAAGAGATTTTTATGGGTTTATAAGCAAGTGTTCTTCTCCTAGCTCTTAAAGAGTTGAGAAGAAAGCAAGCCTCGCGCCGTCGTCGTCGTCGCTCGGCTTCGGCTTCGGTTGATTAACTTTTTGGACCATATTTATTTGTTAATAGTAAAATATTAACAAAAATATGTTATTAAATATTTGTTAATAACAGAAATATTAATATTAATATTAAATCCAGCCCAAATTTTGGCTATAAATACAACAATATTCTGCTCAGACTTTCACTACAAATTTCTAAGTTTTCTCTTCTTCTTCTTCTGCATACTTTTAGCATACAAACAAAGGAAAAAGTAAGTGTGATTTGCTACTGATCTTTGTGTTCGCTGAAACACTGCGTTTGGAGTACCACTGCACCAGTGTGCAATTCGTTCTATCCTGGGAGGAAATAATACATAACCTTGGGTGCTAGAAGGGGATTAAATTCCTTAAGGAGACACTGTGAGTTCAGTGGGTTCGGATTGTTTATGATCATTTTGTTTTATGTCGTTTCTATTTATTATAATTTCTGTTTATATTAATTTATATTTGCAGAATTATTTTACAAATATAGGTTACTAACAAACTTAAAAAATTTAAATTATATTTCTGTATTTGTATTATTATTTTCTGGAGAGTAAAACCTTTGTGGTTTTGTACTCTATTAAAATCTACGTAATTTTAACATTGATGTCATTCTTTTACAGAAATGACTAATGAGAATGAGAACCAAGCTGTTCCAATGGTGACAGCCAATGCATCAACGAGCCGAACACCGGCAGCATTGGCACCAACGGAGAAACCCAAAAAAATTTTCGGGATTGATTTCAAGCACTGGCAGCAAAAATTATTTTTCTATTTGACTACCTTAAGTCTTCAGAAGTTCATCAAGGAAGATATTCCTGTACTGGCCGATGATACTCCTGATAATGAACGCTTGCTCGTGACTGAGGCGTGGAAGCATTCATATTTCTTGTGCAAGAATTATATTCTTAGCGGGTTGGAGGATGCTTTGTATAATGTCTACAGTGGCGTGGAAACGTCAAAAGAATTGTGGACTGCGCTTGAAAGGAAGTATAAAACTGAAGATGCCGGGTTAATAAAGTTCGTGGTTGCAAAGTTTTTGGACTATAAAATGGTAGATAGCAAATCTGTTATTACTGAATTCCAAGAACTGCAAGTGATTATTCACGATCGCCTTGTTGAAGGTATGAATCAAATTAATATTGATGTTGAAAGTAGTAATCTAAGTATTCTTACTAACGGAAATTTCATTGAAGGTCTTGTCATCAATGAAGCATTCCAAGTAGCAGCAATGACTGAGAAGTTGCCTCCTTTGTGGAAGGACTTCAAAATTTACTTGAAACAAAAATGCAAGGAGATGTCCCTTGAAGATATCATTGTTAGATTGAGAATTGAAGAGGACATAAAAGCTGCTGAAAAAAGAGACCGTAGAAGTTCAACAACAATGGGAGCAAATATTGTTGAAGAGAACAAGAAGAGAAAGAAAGCTTCTGGTCCGAAATACAACCCAAGTAAGAAGCGGTTTAGTGGAAACTGCTACAACTGCGAAAAAATCGGACACAAATCTATGGAGTGCCGTGCTCCGAAGAAAAACAAGAAGAAGGGTCAAGCAACCATGGTAGAAAAGAATGATGATGTTGATGACTTATGCGCCATGCTTTCCGAATGCAACTTGGTGGGCAATCCTAAAGAGTGGTGGATTGATTCTGGAGCCACTCGCCATGTTTGTGCTGTCAAAGAAGCTTTTGCTGCTTATGCTCCTGTTGGATCCGATGAGACAATTTTCATGGGAAATGCTGCAAAGGCCAAGATTGAAGGATGTGGGAAGATACTTCTCAAAATGACTTCCGGCAAAGTGGTGACTTTGAACAATGTCCTTCATGTTCCCGAAATTAGGAAAAATTTAGTCTCTACTGGACTTTTTGTTAAGAATGGATTTAAGTGTATTTTTGTTTCCGATAAGGTTGTAATAAGTAAGAATGAAATGGTTACCTCAGTGAGGAGTGAGGGCCTTTTCAAGCTGAATATAATGGTTGTGGAGAATAATAATAAAATTTCAGCTTCGTCGTACTTGCTTGAGTCAAATGTATTATGGCATATACGTTTGGGTCATATTAATTATAAAACCTTACGAAAAATGATTAATTTAGAAGTATTGCCTAAATTTGAATGTGATAAATCAAAATATCAAGTATGTGTGGAATCCAAGTATTTTAATCATCCTTATAAATCAGTTGAAAGGAATTCAAATCCCTTAGACTTATTCACACAGATATTTGTGATATGAAGTCAATACCATCTCGCGGTGAAAAGAAGTATTTCATAACTTTTATTGACGATAGTACTGGATATTCTATGTTTACTTACTTAATGTGAAGATGAAAAAATAGACGCATTCAAGCAATACAAAAATAAAGTTGAAACACAACCTAACAAGAAAATCTAAATGATAAGAAGTGATAGGGGTGGTGAATATGAATCTCCTTTTGAACAAATATGTTTTAGAATATGGAATTATTTATCAAACAGCGGCCCCTTACACGCCCCAATCCAATTGGATTGCAGAAAGAAAGAATCGTTCATTAAAGGAGATGATGAACGCATTATTGATAAGTTCTGGTTTGCCACAAAACTTGTGGGGGGGAAACCGTTCTTACGGCTAGCCGAATACTAAATCGATTACCCCATAGCAAAACACAATCAATTCCATATGAGAAATGGAAAGGAAGGAAGCCCAACTTGAATTATTTTAAAGTATGGGGGTGTTTGGAAAAAAATGTAAGTTCCTAAACCCAAAAGGGTAAAAATAGGACCGAAAACTGTTGATTGTGTTTTCATAGGATATGCAACTAATAGTAAAGCATATCGATTTCTGGTTCATAAATAAGAAAATCCCGATATTCATAATAATACGGTTATAGAATCAGATAGTGTTGAATTCTTTGAAAATATATATCCGTATAAAAAGGAATGTGAGTCGATTAGTAAAGGATCTAAACGACCTCGAGAAGAAACAAAAGAAAGTACACTTAACCAGGATGATCCAAGACGTAGTAAACGTGAAAGAACGTCTACTTCATTTGGACAAGATTTTGTGACTTTCTTATTGGAAAATAAGCCTCAAACATTTAAGCAAGCTATGTCTTCTTCGGAATCATTATTATGGAAAGACGCAGTCAATAGTGAAATTGAACCCATATTGAACAACCATACATGGGAATTGGTTGATCTTCCTCCTGGAAATAAACTGTTGGGTTCTAAATGGATCTTTAAAAGGAAAATGAAAGATGATGGCACTATTGACAAATACAAAGCAAGACTTGTGGTCAAAGGGTATAGACAAAAAGAAGGACTTGACTATTTTGATACATACTCTCCACTTATAAAAATTACGTCCATACGAACGTTGGTAGCATTAGCTGCAGTTATGGTCATGAAATTCATCAAATGGATGTGAAGACGCCCTTCTTAGATGGAGAGTTGGAGGAAGAAATTTACATAACCTGAAGGGTTTGTGGTTCTAGGTAAAGAAAAGAAGGTCTGTAGACTTGTTATGTCCCTTTACGGACTAAAACAAGCACCCAAATAATGGCATGCGAAATTTGACCAAACAATGTTGTCAAACGGGTTTAAGATAAATGAACGTAATAAATGTGTGTACATTAAAAATGTTCCAAATTACATAGTCATTGTTTGCTTATTGTGGATGATATGCTCATAATGAGTAATGACATTGCCAACATAAATGCTACCAAGTGCATGCTAACTAGCAAGTTTGATATGAAAGACTTGGGAGTTGCTGATTTAATTCTAGGAATTAAGATCCATAAAACTTCTCAAGGTCTGGCATTGTCACAATCTCATTATATTAAGACAGTAGTTGAAAAATTCAAGCACTTGGGCTTTAAAGTTGCAAAGACTCCAATTGACATGAATCTTGCATTAGCAAAGAACAAAGGCCAAAGCATATCATAATTGAATTATGCTCGTGTGCTGGGATGCTTAATGTACATCATGAATTGTACACGACCAGATATAGCTTGTGCCATAAGTAAATTGAGTCGATATACGAGCAATCTAGGTAAATCTCATTTGGATGGCCATGAAACGAGTTTTGGGGTATTTGCACATAACTCAAGAATTCGCTTTGCACTACAGTAAATATCCTGCTGTCATTGAGGGATACTGTGATGCAAATTGGATCACCGGATCAACTGATTCTAAGTCCACATATGGATATGTGTTCACATTGGTGGAGGAGCATTATCTTGGAAGTCGTCCAAACAAACTTGTGTTGCCCGCTCTACAATAGAGGCTGAGTTCATAGCCTTGGATAAAGCCGGTGAAGAAGTTGAATGGCTCCAGAATTCCTTGGAAAATATTCCATTTTGGCCCAAACCATTGGCAGCAATATGCATACATTGTGATAGTCAAGCGTCAATTCGAAGGGCTGGGAGCGTTATGTATAACGATAAATCTCGTCATATACGACGAAGACATAAAACCGTTAGACAATTACTCTCTA
The DNA here is from genome assembly GCA_034376525.1 of Nicotiana benthamiana. Lineage (NCBI taxonomy): Eukaryota > Viridiplantae > Streptophyta > Magnoliopsida > Solanales > Solanaceae > Nicotiana > Nicotiana benthamiana. The sequence continues at coordinate 11,765,554 of CM067336.1, forward strand.
GAGGAATTATCACGAATTACTATGTAAAGTCAAGTGATAATGTGTCGGATCCACTTACAAAAAGCCTAACTGGAGAGGTAGTTGAGAAGTCATCAAGGGGAATGGGACTGTGGCTAGAACAAGTCATAGTGGCGGTAACTCTACCTAGAAGACTGGAGATCCCAAGATCTAGGTTCAAGGAGATCAAACAAAGTCATTTATGACGGTTCAACATTGTCAACTAAAATTTTGGTCCATTCTCGTGATGAGACTATGTTCAGTACAAAGGCCCATTAAGGCTTTTTAATGATTTCTAAGTTTGATACGAGGTATATCAAATAGTGTATCTACGGGATGACACGTTTAGGAATCGCCTATGTAAGTGTGAAGTGTTAGCCGCTTCAAGGAGAATTTTGTAAGGCCAGTTCTCTACACACTTATGAAACCAGGCGGTGTTCATGGCTGAAACGAACACAACAATGAGAACCAAAGACGGTTAATGGTTGGTTGTGTGACTTGTTGTTGTCTAGGTATACACCAAAGTTCGACGGTTCAAAGATATCAAATCTACCGATTGATCGAGTATATGCGACATAAGTTCACTACGGAAAGTTCAAAGGGAAACCTACTTATCCAGATGCAATTAATCCTTGCTTGCGAATCACACAGGTTTTCATACTTCCGCGATATAGCCATTCCCCATTCATGTGGGGGATTGTTGGGTTTATGTATTTAATTAATAAATTAAATATAATGAGAAATGGAGAAAATTGAAATTTTTGAGTGAAATTTCAAGTTTCCCTCCCTTGGCATATGGACAGTCCCATATTGAAAGAGGAAGAGATTTTTTATGGGTTATAAGCAATTGCTCTTCTTCTATCTCTTAAAGAGTTGAGAAGAAAGCAAGCCTCACGCCGTCGTCATCATCGCTCGCTCGGCTCGGCTTCGGCTTTCGGCTTTCGGATTCGGATTCAGATTCTGATTTGGATGCGTTTCTGATTCGAATCCGTAATAGTAAAATATTAACAAAAATGTGTATTCAAATATTTGTTAATAACAAAATGTTAATATTAAATATTAATATTAAATCCAATCTATTTTTCTATTTTTGTAACAAAAAATTTACTACCCATCAATTTTTCTCTCTTTATTTTTCCTCTTTATTGTTGAGTAAATAGTCATTTATGTAATGGCATTTATGCTGTGGCAATTTTTCAGAAATAGCCATTCTGAAGAGTTTCACCTCTTTAGATTCCAGCCCAAATTTTGGCAATAAATACAATAATATTCTGCTCAGAATTTAACTATAAATCTTTAAATTTTCTCTCCTTCTTCTGCATACTTTTAGCATACAAACAAAGCAAAAAGTAAGTGTGATTTGCTACTGATCTTTGTGTTCGCTGAAAAACTGGCGTTTGGAGTACCACTATTCGAGTGTGTAATTTGTTCTATCATGGGGGGAAATAATCCATAACCATGGGTGCTAGAAGGGGATTAAATTCCTTAAGGAGACATTGTGAATTCAGTGAGCTCGAATTGTGTATGATCATTTTGTTTTATGTCATTTCTGTTTATCATAATTTCTGTTTATATTAATTTATATTTCCAGTACAAATACAGTTTACTAACACTTTCTTCTTCAAAATTTTCAACATGAAAATAGCATATAATAATAACACAAAAATCTGAAAATTTAAGCACATATAACATAATAGATCATCTAAACTTTTGCTAGAACAATTCTAAATTAATAGGTACTCACTCGCTCTAATTAAATAAGGATAAACCCTTTTAAGCAATTCATCAAACACCTTGTATGCGTGTTTTTGTGAGTTAAACCACTTTAGTAAAGGGTTATATCAACTCACCTCAAAACTCTTTTAGCCAATATGTAGATCCCAGTCCAATTCATACCCGTCAAACAATCGATTCTACAGTAACCAGTGCATTTTAATCAATTTTTAAAGTACTATACCTAAATATGAAATTTATGTAGATATAGAGGAAGAATGGAATTAGCTATTCAATTCTTACATATTACTACTGTAAGGTAATTGACAATATGTGATTTTACATACCTGAATTCAAGAATAAGTAAATTATAATGAACCCTAGAATTTGCGTGCGTGAGAAATTCTTGGCTGTCTCTGTTCGTTTTCTAGGTCTCGCATGAATAAACAGAACTAATGTTCTGTATTACTTTGAGCCTTTGCTTTTCACGTTTCTTACTCTTTTCAAGGCTTTAAGCCTTTTTCCTTTTCCTTTTTTTTCTATTATTTTTTTCCTTTTGTTTTGTTTTGCCTTAACTAATAATTAATGCTACTCTCTTTTAAATATTACTAAATATTACTGATATTAAAATTATAAATATTTTCCCTAATTGTATGTCCAGTTTATTTAAGGTTGTGTGTGTATATATATATATATATATATATATATATATATATATATATATATGTATGTATATGGTAATAATTTATTTCTATAGTTAGCGTGTCCCGAAACTTTTAAAAATTTGAGAAGTGTTACAATCTTCCCTCCTTAAAAACATTCGTCCTCGAATGTTGGTAGGGCCTTATTCTTAAGCTAACAACCATCCTTTAAGTCCTTGAACCTTTTAAGTTTTCTTAGCACTACTCATTCTTCCAAGGGACTCAAAATTTTCGCTAACTCCCTAAATTTTCAAAAATTTCGGCAGAATTTCCCTTGTAAATTGGACTATCCAAAAAAATTATCCTTGTCACAAATACCACAACACACCAACAAAAACCAAATATACAATAACAGGCCATTTATAGGCACCATACTCAGCTCATAGATTAATTATTCACACTCTGGCAAGGAGGTACCACAATAACTAACAAGAATTAAAAGCACAATAACTTTAGCACAAGTAAATCACTTTAATAAATTAAATATACTACGACATAAATTAAATTACTACAACGACTAAATATAATCTAGGAATGACAGAAACACTTGCTACTTGTATTTGATAATGAAATACAAATGTCAAACCAAACTTAGGTTCACAAATATTTTTACTCAAATAAATAAGGATACTTCTTCCTCATATTTTTATCGACATCCCACGCAACTTCTTTTGAATCATGGTTACTCCACAAAATTTTTTACCGATACTAAATCTTTTGTTCTTAACTTTCTTACTTGCCTATCGAGAATTTCTGTAGGCACGCACCTCTTCATAAGTCAAGCCTTCTTTAATTTCTATGGTATCGGAAGGTATTATGTGTGACTTATCATGAATGTACTTTCTAAGCATAGACACATGAAAGACAGAATGAATAGAGGACAACTCAATAGGTAGCGCTAGCTTATAAGCCACATTTCGTTTCTTTTTTAGAATTTCATAAGGTCCGATAAATTTAGGGCTAAGTTTCCCTTTCTTACCAAACCTCATAAATCCTTTCATCGATGAAACATTCAAAAATACCATATTACCAACCATGAACTCTAACTCACGATGCCTCTTGTCAGAATAAGACTTTTGACGACTTTGAGCCACTTTAAGTCTTTCTCCAATTAGCTGAACTTTTTCCAAGGCCTCCCAAACAAACTCTGAACCAATCAACGACACCTCTGCCGGTTCAAACCAACCCATCACAGACCTACATCTCCGCACATACAACGCCTCATAAGGAGCCATACCAATGCTGGCCTGATAGCTATTATTGTAAGCAAATTCTATAAGTGGCAAGTGATCATCCCAATTACCTCCAAAATCTATAACAAAGGAACACTACATATCTTCGAGAGTCTGAATGGTCCTTTCTACCTGGCCATCAGTCTGTGGATGAAAAGCGGTGTTTAAATTGACATTGGTACCTAATCTTTTCTGAAATTCCTGCCAAAAATGCGCTGTGAACCGAGGGCCTCTGTCCGATATTATTGAAACTGGAGTACCATGCAATCAGACTATTTCTTTGATGTACAACTGCACATACTGCTCTGCGGTATCTGTCGTCTTTACTGGTAGGAAATGTGTGGACTTTGTCAGTCGGTCTAAAATAATCCAAATTGAATCATGTTTACGGTACGTTAAAGGTAGACCTACTACGAAATCCATATTAATCATCTCCCACTTCCAATGTGGTATTTTTATGTCTTGAGCTAGGCCACCAGGCCTCTGATGCTCGGCTTTGACTTGCTGGTAACTTAAACATTTAGCCACATGATCTGCTACTTGTTTCTTCATGCCTTTCCACCAATACAACTCTTTCAAATCTAGATATATTTTGGTAGCACCTGGGTGGATAGAGTACCTCGAACTGTGAGCTTCCTCCATTATGACCTTCCTAAGACCGCCTACATCAGGCACACATAACCAATCATTCAACTTCAAAACTCCATCACTTCCTAGAGTGAAAGCATTGATTTCTTTGTGTCTGACTCCTTCCTTTAATTTCACCAAGTACGGATCTTCGTCTTGCTTAGCCTTAACATGCGCAACAAGGGAGGATTGCGCTAAGGCATATGCAGTTATATCTCCTTCTTCGGTCTCATCCAATCTAATTCCATCATTTGCCAGTTTTTGAATTTCTCGACCCAATGATCGCTTTTGTTCTGCAAGATAGGCCAAAACGCCCATTGACTTCCTACTAAGTGCATCTGCTACCACATTAGCTTTGCCCGGGTGATAAAGGATATTGATGTCATAATCTTTCAATAGCTCGAGCCACCTTCTCTATCTCAAATTTTGTTCTTTTTGCTTGAAAATGTACTGTAGGCTTTTATGGTCTGTAAACACTTCAGAATGCTCGCCATAAAGGTAATGCCGCCATATCTTTAATGCAAAACCACTGCTGCTAGCTCTAAGTCGTGTGTGGGGTAGTTGTTTTCATGATTCTTTAACTGCCTGCAAGCATAAGTAATAACTTATCCATTTTGCATAAGAACACAACCAAGGCCCACCCTGGAGGCATCACAATACACTGTGAAACCACCTGAGCCTGTCAGCCAGGTTAACATTGGTGCAGTGGTCAACCTCTTCTTTAACTCTTGAAAACTCTGCTCACAAGCATCTGACCACTCGAACTTAACTGCTTTCTGAGTCAACTTAGTTAATGGAGCTGCAAGTAAGGAAAACCCCTCCACAAACCTTCCATAGTAGCCAGCTAACCCCAAGAAACTCCTTATTTCGGTTGGCGTTGTCGGCCTAGGCCAGTTCTTGTCTGCTTCTGTCTTATGAAGGTCTACTTTTATTCCTTCACTAGATAGCACGTGGCCTAAGAATGCTACTGACTGCAACCAGAACTCACATTTTGAAAACTTGGCATAAAGTTCATTCTCCTTCAAGGTCTGCAAGGCTACTCTGAGGTGTTCTGCATGATCTTCCTTGCTCTTAGAGTACACCAAAATATTGTCTATAAACACAATAATAAAGGTATCCAGGAATGGCTTGAAAATTCTGTTCATGAGGTCCATGAATGCAGCCGGAGCATTTGTCAACCCGAAGGACATCACTAGAAATTCATAGTGCCCGTAGCGAGTTCTAAGGGCTGTTTTAGATATATCCTCTTTTCTAATTCTCAACTGGTGGTATCCCGACCTCAAGTCTATTTTTGAAAAATACTTTGCACCCTGAAGTTGATCAAATAAATCATCAATTCTTGGCAGTGGGTACTTGTTCTTAATAATAACTTTATTCAACTGTCGATAGTCGACACACATTCTGAGAGAACCATTTTTCTTTTTGACAAATAGGACCGAGGCACTCTACGGTGAAACGCTTGGTCTGATGAATCCCTTGTCAAGAAGGTCATTCAACTGTTCTCTCAACTCATTAAGTTCTGCTGTAGCCATCCTGTAAGGAGGTATAGATATGGGTTGAGTTCCTGGCATGAGATCAATGCCGAAGTCTATGATTATTTCGGGAGGAAGTCCGGGAAGGTCATTTGGGAAAACTTCTAGAAATTCTCTAACAACTGGCACTGACTGAAGAGCTGGTAGTTCTGATTCTGGATTAATAATGTGGGCCAAATAGGCGAGACACCCCTTACCGATTATTTGTTGTGCCTTAAGGTAAGAAATAAACTTACCTACAAGCGATGTTGAACTACCCTTCCACTCTAAGACTTCTTCATTTGGAAATCGGAACCTCACTATCTTGGCATGACAATCTAACATGGCATAGCAGGAAGACAACCAATCCATACCCATGATCATCGAAATCCACCATTTCTAATTCTATGAGGTCGGCATTGGTGTTGCGACCTTGGACTGAAACTATACAACTTTTATAGACTCTTGTGACTTCACTGACTCGCCAACTGGAGTAGATACTAGGAATGGCTCACTAAGTTGTTCAGGTTCTAGACCGAGGTTAATTGCAAAGTATGGAGTCATATATGAAAACGTTGAACCTGGATCCATTATGGAATAAGCATTATGTGAGCAGACTAAAAGTATACCTATAATAACTTCTGCAGAGGCCTCTGCACTCTGACGATCAAGTGCAGCAAACAAACGGAGTTGTCTCCCTCCTGAGTAACTCGATCTGCACCTCTGCTTGCTCGCTACCTGGTCTGATTATGAGGACCATGAGCATGAAGTGGGGTAACTGCGGTAGCTAAGGAACTAGAAGGACGAGTTGATCCACGATTGAAATTACGTCGCAACTTTGGGGAAGTTGGTCTTTATATGACCAATGTCTCCACAATGGTAGAAACCATGAAACCCAAGCTTGCACTGACCTGAATGTTGCCGCTTACATGTTCCACAAATACCTTACTAGTGTGAATGTTGTTCAACATGACTCTTGCTATGTGAGGATGATGTCCTAAAATTCTGATTCTGGCGAGACTGATTTCCATAACTCTGAGTACTTCTGAAGGAAGACCCACCACCTGACTGATGACTGGACTGAGCTGGTGCTAATGACTCCTTATTATAGGCGTCCCTTCCGCCTCCACTGGATGAACCATTAAACCTACCGATTGTCCGGGATTTCTTGTTATGCTCTTTCTCTTCTCTCCTTTGTTGTCTGTCTTTTTCTAAGTGCTTGGCGAACCCCACAACAAATGAGAAAGCTGTCATTCATATTGCTGCAGCCGATGTCGTGTCCTTAATGTGGTAAGCCAAACCGCCAACAAACCTGCGAATCTTTGCTTTTTGTATCTTAACCATGCGAGGAGCATGCTTAGCTAACCTTATGAATTCCATATAGTACTCTTGCACACTTTTATTCCCTTGCTTGAGCTGTTCGAACTCTGTAGCCTTAGATTCCATATCCTCTTCTGGGATAAAGTTAGTTATGAAGGCCTCTTCAAATTCTTCCCAAGTAGGTGAACCATCATCTTCAACTCTCTCTTTTTCCCACATCTCAAACCAAGCGCCAGCCACATCTCTAAGCTGGTAAGCAGCCAATTCCACAACTTTGTCATCAAATGCTTTCATCACTCAGAGAGCTTTCTTAATCCCCTCCATCCATAACATTGGATCTTCGTCAACTATAGAACCATGGAACACTTCAGGACTCAACTTCAAAAATTCATTCAATCTTGAGGACTCAGAATTGTTCTGTCTATTTGTTTGAGTTGAATCTTATCTCTTTTCTCGTTCTGGTTGGCCATAAAGGCCTTAAACATATCCATAGCACTGTTGATTGAATTGAACATCTGACCCACCTTTTGGGATATAGTTGTTTGAGTCGGGGCTGCTGTTGGGAGTGGCGTTGTATCCTGAGGTACTTGCTCATCATGCTCCACCCCTTCTTCATGTTCAACCTGGGTACTTGAACCCCCCTTGTGGATTTACCCTTCCTTTTCTGAGTTCGAGCCCTTTTAGTTCTGCCTTGAGCCAGGATAGTTGAAATAGTTTCTTGAGCAACATCTTGAGTGTCAGTGTCAGAGTTGCGAGTACGAGCCATTTCTCCGAGTTTTGGAGAAAAGAATTCATTAGATAATGTTAGAAGTGTAAATATAGTAGAACTCTAATCCAAAGTATATTAGGAGTAGGTTAGGTTATGTGTATTATATATAGGGCTCATTGTATCATGTTTAATATCAATATATATCTTTCTCCCGTGCTTTCTCACATGGTATCAGAGCTTTGGTGAGAATATTATAGTTGTGCGTCATTCCAGCTACTTCCAGGAAGAAAGACCTCGTCGTCGTGCAATTTTCTGGCGACTTAAGAGGCTGTCCGTAACTAAACTACCTTTTCTGTTGGTTTTTTGCAAAATCCGAGACCACCACGAGGTTTGGAATAGAATTCCGACCAATCCCAGAAAAAATCACCGGAAAAGCTCCAGTCACGCGCCGGCAAGACCCTCGGCGCGTGAGGGCCCTTCCGGCCACTTTTTCAGTTTGCTCCAGAAGGACAGTTTGGTCGGCCTTCAATTCCGACCCTACCCATCCTTTTTTTCGTTCGATTCCGACAACTTTCAGTTTTTTCCGGCGACTTAATTGACTTTTCTGGCAGCTACAGTACTTTCCGGCCAGAATTTCTTCAGGACAGTTTGCTCAACCTTGAATTTCGAGCCTATCCATATTTTTACTTTTCAATTCCGATAATTTTGAATTTTTCCGGCAGCGCCAGTTTTCAGTTCTCTGTTTCAGTTTCAGCGAGTTTTCATTGATAATCCAAAGATATCTTTGGGACTAGATGCTTTCGGGTCTAGAAACCAGGGTTCTGGCAGTTCCGGTATTATGATTACCTCAGAACCTTTAATGGGAGGTTCAAACTACCTAGCTTGGGCTTCGTCTGTCGAGTTATGGTGTAAAGGCCAAGGTGTTCAGGATCATCTAACCGAGGAGTCTAGTGACGGAGATGAAAAAGCCAAAGCACATTGGGAGAAGATTGATGCTCAATTATGCAGTATTTTGTGGCGATCTATTGATTCCAAGTTGATGCCCTTGTTTCTTCCATTCCAAACATGTTATTTGGTTTGGGAAAAGGCTCGTACTTTATACACTAACTACATATATCGTTTCTATGACGTGATATCGCGGATGACAAATTTAAAGAAACAGGAATTAGATACGTCTACTTACTTGGGTCAAGTTCAGGCAGTTATGGAGGAATTTGAGACGTTGATTCCAGTTTAACCTAGCGTTGCAAAGCAGCAAGAGCAATAACAAAAGCTGTTTCTAGTTCTTACTCTTGCTGGACTTCCTAATGATCTTGACTCAGTACGCGATCAGATTTTGGCTAGTCCGACTGTCCCCACAGTTGATGAATTATTTTCTCGCTTACTTCGCCTTGCTGCAGCACCAAGTCACCCAGTGAGCTCATCACAGACACTTGATTCATCTATCCTTGTCTCCCAATCCGTGGACAATCGAGCTTCTCATACTATGGAGTATTGACGAGGAGGAGGTCGTTTTGGAAGATCTAGACCCAAGTGTTTTTATTGTTATAAACTTGGTCACACTCGTGACGTGTGCCATTCTTTACATGGTCGACCAACAAAAAATGCTTATGTTGCTCAGACCGAGCCTACAGGTAACCAGGGATTTTCTGTATCTGAAAGGGAGTATAATGAGTTCCTTAAATATCGAGCAAGTAGCAGACGTCTCCACAAGTAGCCACCGTTGCTCAGCCTGATACTTCTGTTGCTGGTAATTCTTTTGCTTGTGTTTCCCAGTCTAGTCCTCTTGAACAATGGGTTGTGGACTCAGCTGCTTCTGATCATATCTCTGGTAATAAATCCCTTTTGTCAAATATTGCGTATTCACAGTTTCTTCCCAACGTTACTTTAGCTAATGGGTCTCAAACTAAAGCAAAAGGAGTTGGACAAGCAAATCCTCTACCCTCTGTCACTCTAGATTCCGTTCTTTATGTCCCTGGCTGTCCTTTTAATCATGCATCTGTGAGTCGTTTGACTTGTGCCCTCCATTGCGGAATATATTTTATTAATGACTCTTTTATTATGCAGGACCGCAGTACGGGACAGACGATTGGAACAGAACTTGAATCAGACGGACTCTACTACCTTAACTCACTAACATCCTCTAAGGCCTGTCTAGTTGCAGATCCTCCAGACCTACTTCACAGTCGACTAGAACATCCTAGCTTGTCCAAACTTCAGAAGATGGTGCCTCGTTTGTCCAGTTTATCCACATTAGAGTGTGAGTCATGTCAGCTCGGGAAACATACCCGCGCCTCCTTTCCTCGTAGTATTGAGAGTCGTGCAGAGTCTGCTTTTTCTTTAGTTCATTCGGATATATGGGGTCCTAGTAGAGTATGTTCAACCTTGGGATTTCGTTATTTTGTTAGTTTCATTGATGATCATTCAAGATGTACTTGGATTTTCTTAATGAAAGATCGTTCTGAGTTGTTTTCTATATTCCAAAATTTTTGTGCTGAAATTAAAAATCAATTTGGTGTTTCTATTCGCACCCTTCGCAGTGATAATGCCTTAGAATATTTATCCTCTCAATTTCAGTAGTTTATGTCTTCTCATGGAATTATTCATCAGACCTCTTGTCCTTATACCCCTCAGCAAAATGGGGTTGCAGAGAGAAAGAATAGGCACATTATTGAGACTGCTCGCACACTTCTCATTGAATCTCATGTTCCGCTGCGTTTTTGGGGCGATGCAGTTCTCACATCTTGTTATTTGGTTAATCAGATGCCTTCATCTCCCATCCAGAATCAGATTCCGCATGAGGTATTGTTTCCCCAGTCACCCTTATAATCCCCTCGTGTTTTTGGGAGCACTTGTTTCGTTCATAACTTAGCTCCTGGGAAAGATAAGTTAGCTCCTCGTGCTCTCAAGTGTGTCTTCCTTGGTTATTCTCGTGCTCAGAAGGGCTATCGTTGTTATTCACCTCTCTTCGTAGGTACCTTATGTCAGCCGATGTCACACCTTTTGAGTCTAAACCTTTCTTTACCTCTTCTGACCATTCTGCCCATCTGGATATATCTGAGGTTTTACCTATACCGGCCTTTAGGGAGTCTACTATATCTCCTCCTTCACTTCCGCTGCAGAAGTCTTACCCATTCCAAACGTTGGACCATCTACTGTGGCTCTTCCTAGACTCCCTGCGCAAGACACTCCGCTCTTGACATATCATCGTCGTCCTCGCCCAGCATCCGGCCCGGCTGATTCACTTCCTGCACCTGACCCTGCTCCTACTGTGGACTTGTCTCTTCCGATTTCACTTCGAAAAGGTATACGGAACACCCTTAATCCTAATCCCCATTATATCGGTTTAAGTTATCATTGTTTGTCATCACCCTATTATGCTTTTCTATCTTCTTTGTCCTCTGTTGCCATACAGGTGAAGCATTGTCTCATCCAGGGTGGCGACAGGCTATGACTGACGAGATGTTTGCTTTACATATGAGTGGTACTTGGGAGCTCGTCCCTCTTCCTTCAGGTAAATCTACTGTTGGTTGTCGTTGGGTGTATGCAGTCAAGGTTGGTCCGATGGTAAGGTTGATCGTCTTAAGGCTCGTCTTGTGGCCAAGGGATATACTCAGATATTTGGGTTTGATTACAGTGATACCTTCTCTCCCGTGGCTAAGATAGCATCAGTCCGCCTTTTTCTCTCTATGGCTGCTGTTCGCCATTGGCCCCTGTATCAGCTGGACATTAAAAATGCATTTTTACACGGTGACCTTGAGGATGAAGTTTATATGGAGCAACCACCTGGGTTTGTTACTCAGGGGGAGTCTCGTGGCCTTGTATGTCGCTTGCGCCGGTCACTTTATGGTCTAAAGCAGTCTCCTCGAGCCTGGTTTGGTAAGTTTAGCACTGTTATCCAGGACTTTGGCATGACTCGGAGTGAAGCTGATCACCCTGTATTCTATCGGCATTCTGATTCACGTCTCGGTATTTATCTAGTGGTCTATGTTGACGACATCGTTATTACCGGCAATTACCAAGATGGTATTACTAAAATGAAGCAACATCTCTTTCAACACTTTCAAACTAAGGATCTGGGCACACTAAAGTATTTTCTGGGTATTGAGGTCGCACAGTCTAGCTTAGGTATTGTGATCTCACAACGGAAGTATGCCTTAGATATTCTTGAGGAGATAGGAATGACAGGTTGTAAACCTGTTGACACTCCAATGGATCCGAATTCTAAACTTCTTCCAGGACAGGGGGAGCCTCTTAGCGATCCTGAAAGATATAGGCGGTTAGTTGGTAAACTAAATTATCTTACAGTGACAAGACCTGACATTTCCTTTCCTGTGAGTGTTCTGAGCCAGTTTATGGGTTTGCCATGTGATAGTCATTGGGATGAAGTTGTTCGCATTCTTCGGTATATAAAATCAACTCCAGGTAAAGGTTTATTATTTGAGGATCGAGGCCATGAGCAGATTGTTGGATACTCCGATGTTGATTGGGCAGGATCGCCTTCTGACAGACGTTCTACTTCTGGATATTGTGTCTTAGTAGGAGGAAATTTGGTATCTTGAAAAAGCAAGAAACAGAATGTGGTTGCTCTGTCTAGTGCAGAAGCAAAATATCGAGCAATGGCTATGGCGACATGTGAGCTAGTTTGGGTCAAACAGTTGCTCAAAGAGCTGAAATTTGGTGATGTTAGTCATATGGGACTTGTGTGTGATAATCAAGCTGCTCTTCATATTGCGTCAAATCCAGTGTTCCATGAGAGAAATAAGCACATTGAGATTGACTGTCACTTTATCAGAGAAAAGATACTCTCGGGAGATATAGCTACAAAGTTTGTAAAGTCAAATGATCAGCTTGCAGACATTTTCACCAAGTCCCTCACTGGTCCTCGTATTAACTACATATGTAACAAGCTCGGTACATATGATTTATATGCACCAGCTTGAGGGGGAGTGTTAGAAGTGTAAATATAGTAAAACTCTAATCCAAAGTGTATTAGGAGTAGGTTAGGTTATGTGTATTATATAGGGCTCATTGTATCATGTTTAATATCAATATATATTTTTCTCCCGTGCTTTCTCACAGATAATTTCTTAGAGGTAGGCTCTACTGCACGATCTAAAGTATGAGGAAAAAAGAGAGATTTTTCCTAAATGCTTGTAGCCTCCTGTTTATAAGTATGGCGCGCTTCATATCCATAAACAAGACTCTACTAACACAGCTTCATAGACCCCTAGGACTCCATAAATCTGAGGCTCTGATACCAAGTTTGTCATGACCCATTTTCTGAACAAGCCGAGACCGGCACTCGATCACTAAACATGACCGAGCGAACCATATCTGCTTATCAAACCTATTATAACTCCAAACTTTATATGCAACAAAGCAATACTCTAACCAAATACTTTTAATTAATTTAAATATTTAAATAAATAAGCTCTAAAGCTTTATTCGTAGTAACTACTGAATTACTGCTAAGTTATAAAAAAATATAATCTGAATCTCAACCCAATGACTATGTCTATAAAGCCTCTACTAATAAACTGACGCACTGCTCAGGACATGAGATTCCCTGGTCAGTTCTCTAAATAAACAAAGAAATAGCTAAATGAAAATAATTCTAAATATACTCCACAAACAAAATCGGAGCTCACCAATATCACTGGAAGGGAAGGAAGTCTTAACTCGTAGCCTGCTCACTTGCAATTCCAGTTCCTACGTTGTACCGCAGACCAACTTAGGTTCCCCAAAAGAGAACGTCAGTACCATCCACTTTACTTAGTGAGTCTCAATAACATGTGGAGAAATTTAATAATATATACATTATAAGCAAAGGTTCTAAATGCATGTAAAACATAAAGCTTATAAGAATAAGTTTAAAATAATTGCATAATAGCAATTTATGAATATTCTAAAAGAAATTCTTTACTTTTTCTTTCTTAAAAAAACTTCACTTTATACTTTGGAAGTTCCAACTATCCTGACTTAATTCTGTCCTAGTCACCGTGTGATCGGCACGGGTTCGATCCCAACCTGATCGAATAGGTCCAATCCACGAGGTGCCACTAGCTTCATGGTTCTCAGCGCTCATGTATCATATTTTAGCATGGCTAAGTAAATTCTCAGCAACGAAACCCTCGGCTCGTGTGCTCCCTACTTTGGCACAAGTAGTTTTAGGAAGTCAACGCCTTGGTCAGGACCCTTGGCCTGACGATGACCCCTTCTCAGAATAAAGGATACTCCCCAAAAATTTTTTCTTTCTAAAACTTCTTCTTGTGACCTTTCAAGTCTAAATCATTTCTGTATAGAATATTATGTACATGCTTATATTGATGTCCTTAAATGTAAAGCATGACATAAGAACAAAATAAACATAGAAAAAATATTTCTAAAGATTTTTTCTTCTTCAAATTTTCAACATGAAAATAACATATAAGAATAACACAAAAATCTGAAAATTTAAGCACATATAGCATAATAGAACATCTAAACATTTGCTAGAACAATTCTAAATTAATGGGCACTCGCTCACTCTAATTAAATGAAAATAAACCTTTTTAAGCAATTCATCAAACACCTTGAATGCGTGCTTTTTTAAGTTAAACCACTTTAGAAAAGGGTTATATCAACTCACCTCAAAATTCCTTTAGTCAATATGTAGACTCTAGTCCAATTCATACCCGTCAAACAATCGATTCTATAGTAACCAGTACACTTTAATCAATTTTAAAGTATTATACCTAAATATGAAATTTATTGTTCATATAGAAGAAGAAGGGAATTAACTATTCATTTCTTACATATTACTACTATAAGGTGATTGACAATAGGGGATTTTACATACTTGAATTCAAGAATAAGTAAATTATAATGACCCTAGATTTCCGTGCGTGAGGAATTCTTGGCTGCCTCTGTTCGTTTTCTAGGTCTCGCGTGATAAACAGACCTAATTGACACGTCCCGCGCACATTTCGACCCAAGTCCGCGCCCAAACGTGTCCAACGCGCCAACTGTCGTGCCAGCCGCAGTGCCAGCCTGTGCTAACACGCTTTGTCTGCCAGTGGAGCCAGCCAGCTATGCCAGCATGCTTTGTCTGCCAGTGGAGCCAGCCAGCTATGCCAGCATACCTTGTCTGCCAGTGGAGCCAGCCAGCTATGCCAGCATACCTTGTCTGCCAGTAGAGCCAGCCAGCTGTGCCAGCACGCTTGTCTGCCACTTTACAGCCTAGCAAGATGGCCAAAGGCCCCTCTTGTGTATAGTTATGGCTTGTATAAATAGATAGGCACTTAGCCATTGTAGGACATCCAGAAATTCTTCTTTCTCTGTATTCTATAGCATTGTAAAGCATTCTCAAAGGCAATACAAGCTCATTTCCCTCTTAACTTTCTTTGTCTGCTATCCAGCGTTCCCTTAGTACGATCTTAGGCAACAAAGGCTTACTAGACTGCCATTTCCGCAGGCAGATTCATTCTAGCACCGCACGTCACTTAGTTTCAATTCTAAGGCCGTGACAACGTGGTATCAGAGCAGGTGCTAAGCATAAAACAATGGCCAGCGACGGAGAAGTTTTTGCAGCCCACACTGCCGAAGTCCTTGCAAATGTTACCAGAAGAACCAAGAGTAAAAAGACGACTAAGTAGGCCAGTAAAATGCCAGTCGATACTGTCCAGAGCGATGCTGCCAACCTTCTAACACCAGAAGTGAGTGATTGGGAACGAGAGGAGTTACCCACAAATATTGCTCCAACGTTAGATTTGGTTACTATGGTCGAGAGTGCCCATAAATCAGCTGAGTTGCTGGGCAATCGCTTCAACAAGTTCGAAGGCGAATATGAAGCCTTCAAGGAGTCTGTGCTCGAGGAGAATGATAACTTCCACAAGGACGTCGATGAACTGCAGGCAGCGCAGGAAGGAGCTAAAACTTCCATCGAAAAGCTCACAAATCTGGTAGAAGCATTGAGCGCCAGATTGTATAAGCTCGAGGAAGAAGCACGCCAAATGAGACATGCTGTTCCAGTCGTAGAGCGCGAAGTCAGGATCGACGCTCCCAAGCCACCCACCTTTAAAGGCGTCCGTGATGCCCGAGAAGTGGAGAGTTTCCTGTGGCATCTTGAAAATTACTTCAAGTTCAGCAGGATAAGCACTGACGAGTTAAAGATCCAAACAGCCGTACTCTACTTGACAGAGAACGCAATGCTGTGGTGGAGACGAATGGATCAAGACATCAGTAAGGGACTTTGCACGCTCAGCACATGGGAGCAGTTCAAAGCCGAGTTCAAAAAGATGTTCTTCCCCAGCAATGTCTTTGACGAAGGCATGCGGAGGTTGCGAGAACTGAAGCACACGGGTTCCATCAAGGCCTACATAAGGGAATTTACAACCCTTACGCTTCAGATTCCGGAACTCACACCCAGAGACTTGTTATTCTATTTCAAAGATGGACTACAAGGCTGGGCCAAAACGGAGTAGGAACGACGACAAGTTTCCACTCTAAATGAGGCAATCTCACAAGCTGAGAGTCTGCACGACTTCAAGCAGAACCGCGGCACGGTGAAAGAGATAAGGAGTAACCATGCTAGTAGCGGAGCATAATGCGAACGGGGTAGAGACAATCGTTTTCCCAGAAAGTCGCTTAGACAGGGGCTTGCCGAGAAGGCAGGTCCGCCTCACCAACAGCGCAGAGAACCAAAGTGCTACATTTGCAGAGGATCGCATTGGTACGCAAAATGCCCACAGATGAAAAGCATTGGTGCCATCATAAAGGACCACCAGCAGAAGGGGGTCAAGGAACAAGGTAACAGTTCCGGAAGCCCCGCACATGTAGGCATGATCGGACTTTGCGCTACTACCACACAACCTGCCGGACGACTGAAGGCTTTCCCCATGCAATACGTGGACATCACCATCAATGGCCAACCTGTACGTGCCTTGGTGGATACTCGAGCAGAAGCCAATGTTATGACTCAGACGGCAGCAGCAAAATTGGGTCTTTCTTACAGCCCAAGCGAGACTCGGCTCAAGACAGTCAATGCCCCACCTGCGTCAGTCAACGGTATAGCCAGCGGCCTAGACATTACTTTAGGCAACTGGCGAGGCAAGACAAACTTTGCCGTAGCTCACCTGGACATTTTTGAGATTGTGCTTGGACAAGAGTTTTTCCGCCAATGCCCCTCATTTGTATCTCCATATTTCCAGAAGATGTTCGTAGTGGAAAAGGATGGATCATGCATGGTGCCGTTGGTCGAAATGCCCAAGACAGCTCAACTCTTCCATCTTTCGGCCATGCAGATAGAGAAAGGCCTTAAGAAGGGAGAACCAACTTTTCTGGCCACCATCGAGAATTTGAGTGAATGCGATGGTGCCCCAAAACCCATTCCGCCTTGCATCGAAAGGGTACTGGACGAGTGCAAAGACGTCATGCCCGAAGAATTACCAAGGCAGCTTCCACCAAGGAGAGAAGTGGATCATCGGATAGAGTTAGAACCGGGCACTAGACCCCCGGCCTATCCAGCATACCGCATGGCTCCACCAGAGTTGGAGGAGCTAAGGAAGCAACTGCAGGAGCTTCTCGAGGCCGGCCATGTCCGACCATCCAAAGCACCGTTTGGAGCACCGGTGCTGTTTCAAAAGAAGAAAGATGGGTCACCGCGCCTGTGCATTGATTACCGGGCGTTAAACAAGGTAACTATTAAGAACAAGTATCCCATCCCGCTCATAGCGGACTTGTTCGACAGGCTGGGTCAAGCCAAGTATTTCTCCAAGATGGACCTGAGAAAAGGGTACTATCAGGTTCGGATCGCTGAAGGGGATGAACAGAAGACAAATTGCATCACGAGGTACGGGTCATTCCAGTGGTTGGTAATGCCTTTTGGACTAACCAACGCACCCGAAACATTCAGTACATTGATGAACAAAATCTTCCACCCCTACTTGGACGATTTCGTTGTAGTATACCTGGATGACATAGTCATCTACAACCAGTCTCTGGAGGAACACATGGAGCATCTTCGCAAGGTATTTCAAGTCTTGCGAGAAAACCAATTGTTTGTCAAGCAGGAGAAGTGCGAATTCGCACAACCAAGAATACACTTCCTTGGCCATGTCATAAGTCAGGGACAGCTTCGCATGGACGGAGCAAAGGTACAATCTATCATCCAGTGGGAGGCGCCCACTAAAGTCCCGGAACTGAGATCATTCCTGGGGCTTGCCAACTACTATAGAAGATTCATCAGTGCATACTCCGCCATTGCTGCACCGCTCACGGAACTGCTCAAGAAAAATAAGCCGTGGGTTTGGAGCCAAGCATGCCAGGAGGCTTTTGAACGCCTCAAGACTGCTATGTCAGAAGAGCCAGTCCTTGCCTTGCCAGATTTCTCGAAGACCTTTGAGGTGCACACAGATGCCTCAGACTTTGCCATAGGTGGAGTGTTAATGCAAGATAAGCACCCCATCGCTTTCGAGAGCCGCAAGCTAAACGAGAAAGAAAGACGGTATACTGTTCAAGAAAAGGAGATGACCGCCATTATACACTGTCTCAGGACGTGGAGGCACTATCTGCTAGGGTCAAAATTTATAGTCCAGACGGACAATGTGGCGACAAGTTATTTCCAGACGCAGAAGAAGCTCAGCCCAAAACAAGCTCGGTGGCAGGACTTTCTTGCCGAGTTTGATAACCAGCTGATGTCCAAACCAGGCAAAGCCAATGTGATAGCTGACGCCTTGAGTCAAAAAGCAGAACTTGCCGCTATAACCACATTCCAGTGCGACATTCGGGAATCCATCAAAGAGGGCCTACTGCATGATCCGGACGCAAGAAGGCTGATGGAATTAGCATCGAGGGAAAAACCCGAAGTTTTTGGGTCGAAGAAGGCTTCTTGCTTGCCCCTGGAAGAAGGACGTATGTACCAAAATATGGCAACATCCGGCGGCAAATCATAAAGGAAAGCTACGACACCCTATGGGCTGGACATCCAGGGCAGCACCGTACCGTGCCCTAATTGAAGCAGTTTATTATTGGCCAAAGATGCGGGATGACATCGAGGCTTATGTGAGAACTTGCCTTGTCTGTCAACAAGACAAGATAGAGCAGAGCCAACCTGGGGGACTATTGGAGCCACTACCCATAGCGGAGCATCCGTGGGAAAGCATAACCATGGACTTCATCATCACTAGGCTACCAAAGTCCAATGGTACCATCATGGTGGTAGTGGACAGGTTTTCAAAGTACGCCACCTTCATGCCAGCCACGCCGGGGTGCAACGCCAAAGAAGCAGCTCAACTGTTCTTCAAGAAAGTAGTCAAGTATTGGGGCTTGCCGAGGAACATAATTAGCGATCGTGACCCCCGTTTCACTGGCAACTTCTGGAGGGAATTATTCCAGTTTCTAGGTACGGAGCTGCACTTCTCAACTAGTTTCCATCCTCAAACAGACGGCCAAACCGAGAGGGTCAATGCCTTAGTGGAATGCTACCTAAGGCATTATGTGAGCTCAAATCAGAGGGACTGGGCCAAATTACTTGATATTGCCCAATTTTCTTACAACTTGCAAAGGAGCTAGTCAACCGGGAAGACTCCGTTCGAACTGGCAACGGGTCAACAACCGCAAACTCCCCACTCACTGCCAGCAGCATTCGGAGGGAAGAGTTTGGGTGCCTATCATCTTGCCAAGGGATTCGAGGAGCAGTTAGATACTGCCAAATCTCACCTGGCCAAAGCGGCCAAACGGATGAAGAAATTTGCCGACCGGTCACGACGCCCAACAGATTACAAGGTTGGAGACTTGGTGTTGGTGAAATTCAATTCGAGGCAATTTAGAGCACTGAGGGACGTAAGCCACAGTCTAGTGCGCAGGTACGAAGGACCATTCCGGATTCTTACAAAAGTTGGTAAGATCTCTTATCGCTTGGACCTTCCACCATTCCTCAAAATTCATCTAGTCTTTCATGCTAGTGTTCTCAAGCCTTACCATGAAGACAAAGAGGATCCGGTTCGGGGGCAACCCAGCAGACCACCTATCACAATCACTGTCTCACATGATAAAGAAATAGAAAACATCATTGATTATCAAGCGAAGCAGCGACGGGGTCATCCGGCCAAGGCCATGTTCCTTGTCCACTGGAAAGGACAATCTCCGGAGGAGGCTACCTGGGAAAGGTACGAAGTTCTATGGCAGTTTCGGAACAAGGTAGCCGAGTTCATTCAGATGCAGTATGCGCCGAGGTCGTCGCATCATCAGGTGGGGGAGCATGACACGTCCCGCGCACATTCCGACCCAAGTCGGTGCCCAAACGTGTCCAACGCGCCAACTGTCGTGCCAGCCGCAGTGCCAGCCTGTGCCAGCACGCTTTGTCTGCCAGTGGAGCCAGCCAGCTATGCCAGCATGCTTTGTCTGCCAGTGGAGCCAGCCAGCTATGCCAGCATACCTTGTCTGCCAGTAGAGCCAGCCAGCTGTGCCAGCACGCCTTTCTGCCACTTTACAGCCTAGCAAGATGGCCAAAGGCCCCTCTTGTGTATAGTTATGGCTTGTATAAATAGATAGGCACTTAGCCATTGTAGGACATCCAGAAATTCTTCTTTCTCTGTATTCTATAGCATTGTAAAGCATTCTCAAAGGCAATATAAGCTCATTTCCCTCTTAACTTTCTTTGTCTGCTATCCAGCGTTCCCTTAGTACGATCTTAGGCAACAAAGGCTTACTAGACTGCCATTTCCGCAGGCAGATTCATTCTAGCGCCGCACGTCACTTAGTTTCAATTCTAAGGCCGTGACATAATGTTCTGTATTACTTTGAGCCTTTGCTTTTCACGTTTCTTATCCCTTTCAATGCTTTAAGCCTTTTTCCTTTTCCCTTTTTTTTGTTCTATTATTTTTATCTTTTGTTTTGTTTTGCCTTAACTAATATTTAATGCTACTCACTTATAAATATTACTAAATATTACTGATATTAAAATTATAAATATTTCCCCTAATTCTACATCCAATTTATTTAAGGGTGTGTATATATATATATACATATATATATATATATATATATATATATATATATATATATATATATATATATATATATATATATATATATGTATGTATGTATATATATATATATGTATGTATGTATATATATAATTATATCTATAGTTAGCGTGCCTCGAAACTTTTAAAAATTTGAGAAGTGTTACAAAGGTAGTCCAGTGCACTAAGCTTCCGCTATGCGCGAGTTTTCGGGCTGGACCACAAGGGTCTATTGTACGCAGCTTTATCTTGTATTTTTGTACGATGTTATTTTCACGGCTTAAACGTTGACTTCCGTGTCACATGACAACAAAAATCGTATACGATTGATTAGTTGAAAACAATATAAGAATTATGTGAATTATTATTATAATCTAGAATTAAAGTTGAATACTGTTGAATTAATAAATATATAATTAAATTGCCCGAATTAGATTTCAATTAAATTTACCAAATATACCCTTTTTTTGGGAAACTTACAGAAATGTCACATATAAGTTTCAACTTACCAACCTCTAGCTAATATTCCAAAAATCGAAAAAAATAAGAAATTTTTTTAATGGGTATAGTCGAAATACATTAAAAACATATAGATAAGTCAATATACAAAATTTGAGGTGATTTGGACTGGTTTTGTATCAAAATTCATAATTAAATCGATGTCAAAAAATTCTTCTGTGACACATATTTCGAACATGTATCACGCATGTATCTCACACACGGATATACATGTGATACAAAATCGATACAAATATGATACATATGTGATACACATAGTTTTTTTTATATTCAGTTTTTACTTCGAATTTTTAATTCAAACCACCTCAAAACTTCATCAAATTATCGCAAAACTGAGATTCAAGCTCCTTAAGATATACTCAATCTATTCTAATAGCACAAACTCAAAAGAAAGTAAAAACTTGATATTTTTTGCTACAAATAGCTAATTGGCCATTTTGACTAATATTAATAATATTTTATCAATTGGCCAATTTTTACAACTATAAAAATCGTATTGCGGGGAAAAAAGAAAAGAAACGGAAACATATTTATACGATTTCCTACGAACTCATAACTTCAATCATTATGCTCTGCCTTAGAATCAAAGAAATCACTATTTTTAGGTTATAACGTATGGTAAAATGTTCATGTTTCATACGGTTTAGTGATTCAGTTATAATTGTCTCACGATGCTATACTGTCAGTGGAAGGAGTATGACATAACAAAATGATTTCAAGTCGGCAGTGGGAGTTAGATGACTGTTAGATTGGCTTCTAAGATAAGTTTAATCATTAAAAAGCCATATAGTCCTAGTGATTACCCACCAAGTAACCCCCCCCCCCCCCCCTAAAAAGCCACTAGCTAGCTAACATCAATAATTTCAAATTTTGGTTGACTGCAGCTGCAATACTTCGATCTCTGAAAGACCAGTGGGAAAATACACCACCTAGTTGGCAAAAGAGCGATGATCCTTGCGGAACAGCTTGGGAAGGTGTAACCTGCAACAACTCAAGGGTAACTGCATTGTGAGTGTGCTCTTGTCTTTTACCCTCCAACATTCAGTGGTCGTTTGGTTTACGTTCTACTTATGTCGGAATTATAGTGTAGGAATTAAAAGTCTCAGAGACTAACGACAATGTGGTGATTGTTATAACAGCAACAACCCAGTATAATTTCACTAGTAGGTCTGAGGAGGGTAGTGTGTACGCAGATCTTACCCTATCATGAGGTAGAGATATTGTTTCTAATAGATCACTCGGCATCCTTCGCTCCAAAAATTCCCACCTTGCTCTTGGAGTGACTCGAACTCACAACCTCTTGGTTGGAAGTGAAGATTGCTTATCATCAGAGCAACCCTCTTGTCCGTAATTGGCGATTGTTATAAGGTGAATAATAATGCCAGAATTGTTATGCATGATTGCCTAATTTAAGGGCATTTTTTTATTAAGATACTCTTATCCACATATTGCTAATTCCAGGGGCAGAGGCAGGGGCGGGGGCGCAAGGGTATTCACCCGAATACCCTTCGCCGAAAAATTACACTGTATATATAAGGCAAAATTTATTTTTTATCTTTATATATTAAATTTTGAACACCCTTAACATAATCCAAAAGTGTAGAAAATCTTTTTGAACCTCCTTCGTGTAGATCCCTCCGCCACTGGCTAATTCATGTACTCTATCCGTATAACATAATATACAGATTTCCCTTATAAGTTATACAAAGTCTAGTTTCCAATATATAACTCTGCATAACTTGTGCAGAGTTTACTACCAAAAAGAAATTGTATTAGTTATACAAGATTTAACATTGAAAACCAAATGTTATATAAGCAATACGAAATGTTATACGAAAGAGTAAAATTTCTTATACTTCACCAAACTACCCCTTAGTCTTTGAATACTCCATGTCGTTTCACCAGCGAAGCACTTCTTAATCGTTGATGGTATTTCTTATTTCTTCAGGGGATTATCGACGATGGGACTGAGAGGAAAATTAAGTGGTGACATTGGTGGGCTCACTGAATTAATTTCCTTGTGAGTTGCTTTTCAGATGTAAAACTCCTGTTGAATATTGGCAGAGGCCAATAGCTTAAATTTGTCATCATAATTTGTTGACTTCAGTTTCTAAACTTGCATTTTCCAGAGACTTGTCATTCAATCGAGGACTTACAGGTTCCCTCTCTCCACGGATAGGAGATCTTGTGAACAATAAATTAAACCAAAGCTAGATATTACTAAAATATTCTAGACTATTCTAAAATAGTCTAGAATGAGCTAGAATGTTCTAGAATATCGTAGAACATGGAGGTTGACCTATAAATAGGGGAAGACCTCCTCATTTGTAGAATGTACAAAAGGATGTACAAAAAAAGTGTGAGCCCAAGTGTGTACCAAAGTGATCCCTTGTGTAATAAAAGTTTAAGAATTACAAAAGTCTCTCTCCATATAGCTACATATATTAAACCTTCCAAACTACCTCCATTTCTTCATTTATCAACTAAACAAAATCTCTTTCCTTCTTACATTTAAAGGTCTTCTATCTTTAACTTGTTCTCCTACATCTGGTATCAGAGCATTGGTTCGTTAGGAGGGTGATTCATTAACTATGACAGGAAAGAATATCGTGTGCATGGTTCCCAAGTTGACGTGGAAACAAAATTACAATTTTTGGAGGATTCAGATGGAGACACACCTGAAGGCGTATAATTTGTTAAAATATACGCGAGAAGAACTGGAGGAAGGTGCCGAAGAGAATGAAATAAGGCGTGATAGTATGGCCTTGTCCCAAATACACCAGGCCATTGATATGTCTGTGTTTGGCAAAATTTCCACAGCCCAAACAACAAAACAGGCTTGGGATATTTTGGCCAAAGCATATCGTGGAGTTGATAAGGTCCAAAAGAATAATTTGATGGCGCTAAAAAGGAAGTTCGAGCTTGCCACGATGGAGAAGTCAGAGACAGCTGAGGGATACTTTTCGAGGTTGACGGAGATCAAGAATGAGATGGAGCTCAATGGTCATACCCTCAGCGATGAGACACTCGTTGAAAAGGTACTTAATACTTTACCTATGAAGTTTGATCATATTGTGGCAGTAATTCAAGAGACCAAGGATCTTTCAACTTTAAGTACCGAGGAGCTTCTGGGCTCATTAATTCTTCATGAGAATAGAATTAATGGGAAATTAGAAGAGTCATTGGAGAAAGATCCGGCAGAGAAGGCATTGCAGGCACATACTAAAGTTAAAGAGAGAGGATAATCTTCTAATGTGGCGGAAACTAGAGGACATGGTTTCCGAGGCAGAGGTCGTGGAGGCACCGGCAACTATCGTGGCCGTGGAAGAGGTAATCATCATTTCCAGTCAAGAGGAAATTACAACAATCCAGGTCAGCAAAAACCTCCCCTTAAATGCTATAACTGCGATAAATTAGGTCATTATGCTAAAGATTATTGGAGTAAAAGAACTGAAAATAAACAAATTCATGCTCGAGTAGCTGAGGATGAAGGGGATAAAAGTGAAACCATTTTTTACTCCGCATCTATGGCTGCTGTTAGTGAAGAAACTAACAATGATGTCTGGTACGTTGACTCCGGATGCAGTAATCATGTGCGGTAAGAAGGAGATATTTGCGGATTTGGACGAGTCTTTTAAATCCACGGTTAAATTTGGAAATAATCAAGTTATGCAAGTTGTCGGGAAAGGGAGAATACCGGTCACCATGGAGAATGGGCTTGAGTGCTCCATAAAAGATGTTTACTACGTGCCTAACCTGCTGCATAATTTGTTGAGCTTGGGTCAGCTCCAACACAATGGATATGAAGTGCATTTTAGTAATGATATATGCACTATAAGAGACAAGAGTATGAAAATTATAGCCAAGGTAAGTATGACCAAAAATCGGATGTTTCCAGTAACTTTCAACTACGGTCACTTACCCTGCTATAATTCAATTGCTCTTGATGATACTTGGTTATGGCACATGAGGTTTGGCCACTTTAATTTCGGCGGTTTACAATATCTTGTGAAGAATAAGATGGTGTCAGGTTTGCCTTCACTTGACTTTGCTCCAAGACAGTGTGAAGCATGCATTTTGGGGAAGAAGCATAGAGAGCCATTTTCCAAAGGCAAAGCTTGGAGAGCAAAACACCCATTGCAGCTGATACATTCTGATTTGTGCTCGGTGGAAGTTCCTTCGCTCGGTGAAAGTAAGTACTTCATTACTTTTATTGATGATTTCAGTAGAAAAACATGGGTGTATTTGCTGAAAAATAAGTCTGAAGCTTGTGACACATTCAAAAGCTTCAAAACATATGTTGAAAAACAAAGTGGTCATTTTATAAAGACTCTGAGAACAGATCGAGGCACAGAATACACTGTGTGCGATGATTTTTTGATGAAGCATGGGATTCAACATCAGTTGACTGCAAGGTACACTCCTCAACAAAATGGAGTTGCGGAAAGAAAGAACAGGACTGTGATGGATATGGTGCGGTCAATGCTGGCAGCAAAACAGCTGCCTAAAGAATTCTGGGCTGAAGCTGTCTCTACTGCAATTTACATATTAAACAGGTGCCCTACGAGAAGCAACCATGGAAAAACACCTTATGAGGTATGGACAGGTAGAAAACCAAATATTTCTCATTTACGAATATTTGGTTGTCTTGCCTATGCGCATGCCGATCCACTGCGAAAGAAGCTTGACGAGAAAGCAGAAAAGAGCATATTTGTTGGCTACAGTCGACAGACAAAAGGGTACAATCTATATAATCCAGACAGCAAAAAGGTTATTGTCAGTAGAGATGTCACCTTTGATGAACATGGAGCATGGGATTGGAAGAAAAAAGCAGTTGAGCCATCTCAACCTCCAGCACCATCATATCTTGATGACGAGGAGCATGATGAACCTGCGCAACAACAGTCCTCCTCAGAAATACAACCAATACAGCATGGTCGATCACAGAGGCAACGACGTCTACCGGCTCATTTGGAGGATTCCGTTGTTGGTAATGATGTTGATACTCTAACTGACGAAGATATTTTGAACTTTGCCTTGTTTTCAGATTGCGATCCTGTGGATTTCAAGGATGCAATTGAAGAAGAACGTTGGGTGAGAGCAATGGAGGAGGAAATCCATTCTATTGAGAAGAATGATACTTGGGAGCTTACCGACCTTCCAAGAGGAAAGAAACCCATTGGAGCAAAGTGGGTATACAAAACAAAGTACAGACCAACGGGAGAAGTCGACAGATACATTAAAGGAACTCAAGGAGATGGAATCTGCTATCCTAGAGGTGAGTCACTTGAACTTCTTGGATACACTGACAGTGATTGGGCTGGTGATACGATCGAGAGAAAAAGTACTTCCGGCTATGCATTCTTCACTGGTTCGGGTGTGTTTTCTTGGAGTTCAAATAAACAACCAGTGATAGCATTATCCACTGCTGAAGCCGAGTACATTGCTGCATCAAATGCTGCTACACAGGCGGTATGGTTGAGAAGAATGCTCAGGTTTCTTCAACACAAACATGATGGTCCAACCACGATATTATGTGACAACCAATCAGCAATCGAGTTGGCGAAGAATCCAGTACTTCATGGTCGCAGCAAACACATTGATAGCAAATATCATTTCATTCGAGAAATGGTACGAGAAAATGAGATCCGAATTGGCTACTGCAGAACTGGTGAACAGGTGGCAGATATTTTCACCAAGGCATTGAAGATGGAGACTTTTCTGAAGATGAAAAAGTTATTAGGAATGACCACCTACGAGGCTTTGGTTTAAGGGAGGCAATGTGAACAATAAATTAAACCAAAGCTAGATATTACTAGAATATTCTAGACTATTCTAAAATAGTCTAGAATGAGCTAGAATGTCGTAGAACATGGAGGTTGATGCCTATAAATAGGGGAAGACCTCCTCATTTGTAGAATGTACAAAAGGATGTACAAAAAAAGTGTGAGCCCAAGTGTGTACCAAAGTGATCCCTTGTGTAATAAAAGTTGAAGAATTACAAAAGTCTCTCTCCATATAGCTACATATATTAAACCTTCCAAACTACCTCCATTTCTTCATTTATCAACTAAACAAAATCTCTTTTCTTCTTACATTTAAAGGTCTTCTATCTTTAAATTATTCTCCTACAGATCTGCAGAAACTTAGCATATTGTAAGACTATTAAAACTTGATGCTTTTTTCATTTTTATTTCATATAGCTGATCTAACTTGCTTGGCGTTGAGGCATAGTTGTTGTTTTTCATTAAACGTGATGGTCTTCTCCCGAAACATACATTACATACATTTACCTAAACGTCTCTATTTACGTTTCAGAATCCTCGCTGGTTGTAGCGTCAGCGGCAGTATACCAAGGGAATTGGGAAAGCTTGCTGAGTTATCTTTCTTGTAAGAATTTCTCAGACATATTAACTTATGTTTCTTGTAAGAATTTCTCAGTTCATTTAGTTCCATGTCAATTTCTCAGCCATATAATCAGTTAACAGGATCAATACCACGAACTCTTGGCAATCTACTGGCTTGATGTAGCAGATAATCAGTTAACAGGATCCTGTTTCAACCTCCTCAAGTCCGGGGTAACAGGATCAATAATATAATCAGTTAACAGGACCAATTAAAAAAGGCAAAGCACTTGTGAGTAAACTTTATTTTTCCAAACTACGTGCCATTCTTGAGACAGGATATATATCTTTTATGGTCTAACAAAAACCATATTTAGTGCAGCTATTTTAACAAAAACCAACTTTCAGGCTCCATTCCGGACAATCTTTTTAGTGGTGACATGGTGCTAATACATGTGTAAGTCAAGAAACTAACAAACTATTTGCGTTATTCTCCCTTGCCTTCTCATTCCTTGCATTTCTAAAATGGCAGATTATTTGATGGAAATCAATTTAGCGGGAGCATTCCATTAACATTAGGACTTGTTCAGACACTTGAGGTTCTGTGAGTATCACGACCCAAAATCTAATCATGATCGTGATGGCGCCTATCGTGTTACAAGGCAAGCCAATTCCCAAAATATTACTACTAGTTTGATTATAAGAATTTAATAAAATATTTTCAATAATTTAATTCATGATAAATTAAACCAACTCTAAATATAAATAATATAAAATACAAAAAAACGAGTCCCAAACATCGGGGTGTCACTAAGTCATGAGCGTCTAAAACTAGAAACTAAGATATATAAACTGATTAACTGTCCAAAAGAAGAAATGACAAAAGAAGTAGCAAGGTCATGCGGACGCTGACAGCTACCTTGCAATCTGCATAGATATCCGGCCTGAAATCAATGATCGTCACACTCTAACTCACCTGGATCTGCACATAAAGTGCATGGTGTACTATGAGTACTACCACCTCAGTAGTAACAGAAATAACTAAAGAACTGAGCAGTAGTGACGAGCTAAGTAAAACAGTTCAATTATTTATTTTCACAATTAAAAGATAAACCAGTAAATTTTATAACTCAGTAAATTTCACAAAGAAACTAAACAGATAAATGCAGCAACAACAACAGTAGATGCAACTTCACAGCAATGTCACTCAATCAACACTCAACACTCAACACTCAATACTCAATACACTCAACACTCTGCGCTCACTGGGGGTGTGTACAGACTCCGGAGGGGCTCCCAAAGCCCAAGCGCTAAGCACGGCAACTCACGTGCCATCATACCAATACCTGGATCCGCACGGTCAACTCACGCGCAATGGTATCAATACCTGGACCTGCACGGTCAACTCACATGCGATCGGATAACTCACGCGCCATGGTATTAATATTCTCACAACCAGACCCTTGGCCTTACTCAATCATGTTCCTCACCAGCCTCACCGTAATCAACAATTAAGGGGACACATCCCACATCAAGTATTACAGCATATTAGCAAGTAATAGAGACTTAGGTAAATGTTTGAGTAAAAATAATGAGCCTGAATAAAACCTAAGCATTATCTCTAACATGAAGGCAGAAAAGTTCAACAACAAGTAAACACATAATCACAAATAATAGTTATTAGGCCTCCTAGCCTCACGGGACGGACCAAGTCTCAATCCCCCGCGGTGCAAACCCATACATCCGTCACCTAGCATGCATATCACCACCAAACAATCACATGATATTACTTTCTTCGGGTTTATACACTCAAAGCCAGAGTTAAAGCTGTTACTTACCTCAATCACATAAAATCCTACTCCAGGATGCCCTCGTCTCTGGACTCAGTCTCCAAAAGCTCCGAATCTAACCATAATCAGATTACTACTACCAACATACTCTAAAGAATCGAATTCCACAATAAAAACTAAAAAATATAAAAATAATCCGAAATTGGCCAAAACTCGGCCCCTGAACCATATCTCAGAATTAGTTTAAAATGGTAGAATAATAATCCTTATCCTCTCTCGATTCTAACCATATAAAATTTATCAAAATCGGACTTCGTTTGGTCCCTCAAATCCTCACTTAAAACTCTCCAAAACTCGAACCCAAATTCCCTTAGTTTCACTTTGAAATCATCAATTAAATCCCAAACACGAAGATGAATTTATGAAATATAACCAAAACGGAGTAGAGAATACTTACCCAAATCCATATGGTGAATCGCCCAAATCCGAGCTCCCCAACTCAAAATATGATTGAATGAACAAAACTAGCTTTATATATTTTTCTTCCAGCTATTCTATCTCGTTTCTCATGCTAAACGTCCCCAAAACTCATATTTTATGCCTCCAATAGATTCCTTGTGAAATTCTAATCAATTTAGACTTTTGAATCACTCAATTTGACCTTATAATGAATGAGATATGTAGGTTTAATATTTGCAAATAGTGCATGTTTTTAAATACGCTGCTAGTGGCAATTTCGTAATTAAACAGAAAAAATCTAACAACCTAATTCTTAGTAAAATAGAGATAAAATCCAAATACGATGTCCAAATTAGATCATTCTTTTTGCTACGGGTCCGCAATTACGATACAGATATAATGTTTCAATCAAAAAAAGAAATAGGAGCTCGTTTGTTCAATATGATATCATTTATGCTTGGAAACCTAAACCTATCCAAAACTCAGCCGAGACACTCGAGACTCCAACCAATAATTCCAAAAAGTCATATATCACTAGCTGAACTTAGCCGAACCTTCAAAATACCCAAAACAACACCAAAACACCAAATCACCTCGAATTCAAGCCTAAGAATTTCTAAACTTACAACTTTCGTCAATTTAAGCCTAATTCTACCATGAACCTTCAAATTATATTTCGGACACACTCCTAAGTCTAAAATCACCTAAGGAAGCTAATCGAATCATAAAAATCCAAATCTAAACTCGTTTACTCATAAGTTAACTTCCGGTTGACTTTTCTAACTTAGCTTTCTAACTAAGAGACTAAGTGATCATTTTACTCCAAAACTACTCCGAACCCAAACCTACCAACTCGATATAACTTAGCACAGCTGAACAACATATAAATAAGCATGAATGGGGTAAATGGGGCTATAAATCTCAAAATGACAGGACGGGTTGTTACAGTGAGTAGAATCGACCATCTTTCATTAGCGTACCTTTCATATTACTTCACCTTTTTTATTTTGGATTCTATGCTAGTACTCTTTCATCTTTGTTGGTATTCATGTGACTTCATATATACAGTCGGCTTGATAGAAATGCCTTAAATGGTAGTGTCCCATTAAACCTGAACAATCTCACAAGCGTCGTAAAGTTGTAAGTATACTTTGCCCCACCATTGCTCATTCAATTTTATGCTTGGAATCAATAATTGGTAGCCCGAAGTGGTTCTTTGTGCTCTTATTGTTCTACTTTTAGGAATTTAGCACACAACGGACTGTCGGGCCGACTACCAGATTTAAGTGGAATGTACTCCCTTAATTATCTGTAAGACTAGTTCATGAGAATATTCAGAATCCTGATTTACCAAGTCTTTTTCTCTATGATAAAATGCTAAATCATATTCTTTCTTTTCCAGGGACTTGAGCAACAATTCCTTCCATCAATCGGAGGCACCAATATGGTTCTCGACTTTACAGTCTCTCACCACTCTGTGAGTATTAATCAGTCATGAATTTCAACTATGAATATCCACAAACTATGACAAATCTAAGTTGGAATGGCGACTGGTGTGCTGTTCAGAGTCATTGAGTATGGCTCGCTCCAGGGATCAGTGCCTCAGAAACTTTTCACATTACCCCAATTACAACAAGTGTGAGTTTCAACATCCTAACTAAATATTCCACACGTCTGTCACCCACAACGAAGAGTTTGGGATGATCTTAAATAGCTTTTGCAGGAAACTGAGGAACAATGCATAATGACACATTGAACATGGGTGGCATAGTTGGCAGGCAACTCACACTTGTTGATTAACAGAACAACGCGATTTCCTCAATAATGCTTGGTTCTGGATACAAAAATACATTGATGTAAGATAGCTCATGACTCTTTTTCCGAGGATACGACCCTTGATAGGAAAGTCTGGAGGTCTAGAATCAGGGTTGTAGGATAGGGGCTCCTAGACTTTTTCGTACGCCTCATCCGGGATTGGGTGTGGGTCAGCAGGGTTACCCATAGATGATTTGTGTTTTGATTATGTCCCCCAAATGGCTGTTAGTTATGGTAGTTACTGTATGATATTATTGCATGCGATTGTGTTTATGTTTTGTATGTTTAGATAATTATTTACGCTATTTATGCTATTTCTACTGGAGTTACTAATGCTCTATTGTTTTTGTTTTTGTCTTTGTTTTTGTTTTACTGCTGTTTTTCCTTTTATCCTATGAGCCGGGGGTCGATTGGAAACAGGCTCTCTGCCCTTTTCGGGTAGGGGTAAGGCTTATCTACATATTACCCTCCCCAGACCCCACCTGGTGGGAGTATACTGGGTAGTTGTTGTTGTTGTTGTTGTTGTTGTTGTTGTTGTTGTTGTTGTTGTTGTTGTTATTATGTTGTTATTTATCTGAAAATAAATAACTTCTCGAGAAAATTTGATTGAATCGGACCGTTGTGGAAATTGATAGCATTTGATTTACAATACAAACTGATTCGTTTCTTCAGGTTTTAGTTTATCATATTCTTAGCTGATTTATATCCATTGATCCAATCAATTGTGTTTTGCCTTAAAGCTGTGAATTCAATCAACGTAAACTCTATTTTTCGAAGTCCTATTATTTGCTAAAGAATAACGTAGTTTTTTGGATATACAAATTATTGAACTAGGTTTCCGGTGAAGAACTTAGCGGAAATCTAGATCTCTGATTTTGTGCTTTGATTCTTGCTTTTCGCCGGAAATTTTTCAGGCAACTCCTGCTCTTTTCTTTCTATTCTCTCCTCTGCTTTTTTATGGGTATGTGTGGGTGTGTTCTATTTTTTTGGACAGGTGACTATTTTACCAGCGAGGATTTCCGGCAAGCCACAGTACTCCCGGTGACTCCCGTCCAGACTCGCGACAGGACGCAATAGAACTACGCGAAGCTTCAGGAAAACTTGGGATCAAAGCATACTTTCAGGTTTATCCACCGGGAGTTGGTACCTCTCGCTCTCTTGTTTACATTGTGCACCTTTTTACATATTTTAGCTAGCATTTCGAGTGAGGTCTATTCTGTTGCTATCTAGTTTGTACCTTTTGGCGTATTTCGTTATAGTGCGTGTGTGCGTCACTGTTACCCAAAGTCGGTTGGAGGGATAGTGGCCGCGGCGGGAGATGATAGCGTAAGGTCATGTCCTCGGGGGGTGGGGGTGGGGGCGGGAGTGAGTAGGGGAGCAGGGGGTGGTCCTGCAGGTAGGGCAGGAGGTAAGGGTGGGAAGAGGGTAGCTGACGCCCATAGATTAAGGATTGGGTCATGGAACATAGGCACTCTGACGGGTAAGTCCATAGAGTTGGCGAAGGTTCTTCAGAGGAAGAGGGTTAACATAGCGTGTGTCCAGGAGACTAGGTGGAAAGGGTCGAAGGCGAGGAATGTAGATGGGTTTAAGCTGTGGTATTCGGGGGTCGTGAGAGGTAAGAATGGAGTGGGCATCTTGGTAGATAGGGACCTAAGGGAGTCTGTGGTCGAGGTTAGGCGAGTGAATGATAGGTTAATGTCTATTAAGCTGGTTATTGGGGGTTGCGTCATCAGCGCTTATGCGCCGCAAGCGTGCTTAGACGAGGAGGCTAAGAGGCGCTTTTGAGAGGACTTGAATGATCTGGTGAGTAGTATTCCCCAATCTGAGAAATTAGTTATAGGAGGGCACTTTAATGGTCATATTGGGGCTGATGCTGGTGGCTATGATGAGGTGCACGGTGGCTTCGGCTTTGGGGTTAGGAACGGAGCAGGCACTTCGCTGCTTGATTTCGCCAGGGCTTCCGAGCTTCTGATTGCGAACTCGGCATTTCAGAAGAGGGAGGAGCATTTGGTCACCTTCAAGAGTTCGGCGGCGAGGACTCAGATTGATTACATCCTCATCAGAAGGAGCGATAGGGGTATGTGCAAGGACTGAAAGGTTATTCCGGGAGAGTCTCTTTCAACTTTTCATAGACTCCTAGTGATGGATGTCGGTCTCTGGGTGAAGAGGAAGAGGAGGGGCGCTCGGGGACAACCGCGGATTAGATGGTGTGCTTTGACAAAGGAGAAAGCACAGGAGTTGGAAAGGAGGTTAGTTGAGGGCGGAGCTTGGAGAAGTTCTGGGGAAGCGGACACTATGTGGACAGTGACGGTGAACTTGGTTAGGGGGGTAGCATGGGACGTGCTCGGGGTAGCCAAGGGTTATTCAGGTAGACATCAGGGTGATTGGTGGTAGAACGATGTAGTCAAAGGAAAAGTGGAGGTGAAGAAGGCGGCGTTCGCTAGGTTGGCGGGGAGCACAAGCGAGGAAGAACGGAGAGCGAACAGGGTGATCTACAAGGTGGCGAGGAAAGAAGCAAAGATGGCAGTCACGGAAGCTAAAAATGCGGCATTCGGTCGCATGTACGAGGAACTAGGGGAGAGAGGCGGGGATAAGAAGTTATTCCGATTAGCTAAAGCAAGGGAAAGGGAGGCACGTGATCTAGACCAAGTTAGGTGTATCAAGGGCGAGGATGGTAGAGTTCTGATGGGGGAATCTCAAATCAAACAGAGGTGGCAGACGTACTTCCGGGACTTACTTAACGAGGAGGGGATCGTAACATAGAGCTAGGGGAGCTGGGGCATTCAGAGCAACATAGAGACCTTGAGTACTGCAGGCGCATTAGGGTGGAGGAGGTCATGGGGGCTTTGCCTAGGATGAGTAGGGGTCGAGCGACCGGGCCTGACGAGATCCCGGTGGAGTTTTGGAAGTGCATGGGTAAGTCAGGAGGGGAGTGGCTCTCCAGGTTGTTCAATGCGATCTTCAGGTCCAAAAGGATGCCGGATGAGTGGAGGTGGAGTACAGTGGTGCCCTTGTACAAGAACAAAGGGGACATCCAGTGCTGCAACAACTATAGGGGTATTAAATTAATAAGTCACACGATGAAGGTTTGGGAGAGGGTGATTGAGGCGCGGCTGAGGAAGGTGACATCTATATCTGGGAACCAGTTCGGTTTCATGCCGGGCCGCTCCACTACAGAGGCTATCCACCTTGTCAGGCGGCTGGCGGAGCAATTCAGGGATAAGAAGAAGGATCTACACATGGTGCTTATCGACTTGGAGAAGGCGTATGATAAGGTCCCAAGGGAGGTGCTGTGGAGGTGCTTGGAGGCGAAGAGCGTGCCGGAAGCCTACATCAGAGTAATCAAGGACATGTACAATGGAGCTAAGACTAGGGTTAGGGCGGTGGGTGGCGAATCAGACCATTTTCCTGTGGTTATGGGGCTCCATCAAGGACCGGCGCTGAGCCCCCTCTTGTTTGCCTTAGTGATAGATGCTCTAACCCGACATATTCAAGGGGATGTGCCTTGGTGTATGCTATTTGCTGATGACATAGTATTGATAGATGAGACGAGGGTCGGTGTTATTGAAAGGTTAGAGGTATGGACACAGACACTCGAGTCTAAAGGTTTCAAAATAAGCATATCTAAGACAGAGTACCTGGAGTGCAAGTTTAGCGCCGAGCCGAGCGAAGTAGGCAGGGACGTGATGATTGGTTCTTAGGTCATCGCCAAGAGGGACACTGTCCGATATCTTGGGTCTGTGATTCAGTGGGACGGAGAGATTGACGGGGACGTCACTCATCACATAGGAGCGGGATAGTCAAAGTGGAGGCTTGCATCAGGAGTCCTGTGTGACAAGAAAGTTCCACACAAACTCAAAGGGAAATTCTATAAAGCCGTGGTTAGAACTGCGATGTTGTATGGGGCGGAGTGCTGGCCCGTGAAGAACTCGCATGTTCAGAGAATGAAGGTTGCGGAGATGAGGATGCTTAGGTGGATGTGCGGTCACACCAGGCTAGATAAGATTAAGAATGAAATTATTCGAGAGAAGGTAGGGGTGGCCCCGGTGGATGAGAAGATGCGAGAAGCGAGACTGAGGTGGTTCGGGCATGTGCGGAGGAGAAGTCCCGATGCCCCGGTGAGGAGCTGCGAGCGGCTGGAGATTGTTGGCGGTCGGCGAGGCAGAGGGAGGCCTAAGAAGTATTGGGGAGAGGTGATTAGGCAGGACATGACTAGAATGCAGGTTTCCGAGGACATGACCCTTGATAGGAAAGTCTGGAGGTCTGGAATCAGGGTTGTAGGATAGGGGCTTCTAGATTTTTTCGTACGCCTCATCCGGGGTTGGGTGTGGGTCAGCAGGGTTACCCATAGATGATTTGTGTTTTGATTATGTCCCCCATATGGCTGTTATTTACGGTAGTTACTGTATGATATTATTGCATGCGATTGTGTTTATGTTTCGTATGTTTAGATAATTATTTACGCTATTTC
This sequence comes from Nicotiana benthamiana, assembly GCA_034376525.1. Taxonomy (NCBI): domain Eukaryota; kingdom Viridiplantae; phylum Streptophyta; class Magnoliopsida; order Solanales; family Solanaceae; genus Nicotiana; species Nicotiana benthamiana. The sequence continues at coordinate 11,801,769 of CM067336.1, forward strand.
TGCTGGAGTTACTAATGCTCTATTGTTTTTGTTTTTGTTTTTGTTTTTGTTTTTGTTTTTGTTTTACTGCTGTTTTTCCTTTTATCCTATGAGCCGGGAGTCGATTGGAAACAGCCTCTCTGCCCATTTCGGGTAGGGGTAAGACTTGTCTACATATTACCCTCCCCAGACCCCACCTGGTGGGAGTATACTGGATAGTTATTGTTGTTGTTGTTGTTGTTATTATGTTGTTTTTTCTTTCTCTCTGATTACTTTGTGGTTGTACTCAGACCGATTGGAAACCCTGTCTGCAACACTGCCGTTGGAAACACGAACTTCAGCAGCAATCCGCGAAACCATATTCTACTAGCCTAGCTAATTGCGGAAGCAAATCATGTCCTGCTGATGAAAAAGTTAGCCCGCAAAGTTGTGATAGTGCGTACCCGTACGAGGGAACATTCTACTTTAGAGGACCTTTTAGGGAGTTGTCAAATGCTAATACGTTCCATTCACTCGAAATGAGATTGTGGGTGAAGTTAGATCTCACGCCCGGTTTAGTTTCTCTACAGAATCCTTTCTTCAACATTGATGATTATCTTCAGGTGCAGTTAGGATTATTTCCACCAGCAGGAATGTATTTTAATAGATCAGAGATTGAGAGGATTGGATTTGCTTTGAGTAACCAGACATATAAGCCACCTCCAGAACTTGGACCTTACTATTTTATAGCATCTCCTTACACTTTCCAAGGTATATATATCACTTAGGTTTCTACAACTGTACTTCTAATTGAATACTAACTTGAACTAAACTGTTTCAGTCGAGATAAATTATTGGAATAGCTGTTGGGTGTACCGTCCTGGTCCTCTTGCTTGTCGGTCTTGCAATATATGCTATTAAGCAAAAGAAATTTGCTGAAAAAGCTATTGGATTGAGTAAACCATTTGGTAATATCATTTTCTACAGAAAAAAAGAAGAGATGAGTTATATATGTCCATTGTCCAGCATGCATGTAGGATTGAACTAAAAGGTTTGATTACTTTGATTTTTTTCGGCCAGGATCATGGGCTCCAAGTGGGAACGATAGTGAAAGTGCACCACAACTAAAGGGGGGCAGATGGTTTTCTTATGACGAACTCAAAAAATGCACGAGTAACTTTTCAACGAGAAATGAGATTGGTTCCGGTGGCTATGGGAAGGTCTGCTACCAAAATCCACTGTATATCCATATTAAAGGGATAAACTCTTGCTCGGCTACTTTTCTTATTCGCTTGTGTTAGGAATATTGCGGAATATATAAACGGAAGCGGATGATTGAAAATTGAGAATTATAGAGAAGTTAAAATAAATAGGGAAATAAAATGACAAGATATTTTAGGGAGATATATTTGTGATAAAAAAAGAGATAATAAAATTAGAATAATATTTCTAATTTTGCAAGGAAGAAATATATATTGAAGAATTGAATGTATTGATGTACAAAGGACTTGGAGCTCCTAGCTTCATCACAAACCTTCTGCTAACACCCATATTTATACTAAATGGAGGAAGAGCAAAACAAGAAGAAAGCAGTATGAAACCAAAATTAACTTAGTCAAAATTAGGCAAAAAAACGGAAAGGAGAAGAAAGCCTGGCAGCCTAATTTTGATCAGATTTTCAGCAGGTCCTTTTTGAATTTTGAAGGTAGGCAGCAGCAATTTTTGACAGCAGCCAGCAGCAATTTTGGTTCACATCTAACAATCTCCACCTTGAACCAAAATTACTAACAATTGGAACATCCGACTAAATTCAGGCATTGCTTGAATTTAGCAATAGGTAGAGGCTTGGTGAGCAAGTCTGCTGGATTCTCCAAAGTATGAATCTTCTGGACGACTATATCTCCAGCAGCTACAACATCTCGAATGAAATGGTATCTGACATCAATATGTTTGGTTTTAGCATGATAAGTATCGTTCTTGGTGAGATGGATAGCACTCTGACTATCTGAGCACACAACAGTCTGACTCTATGTAACACCAAGCTCCATAACCAAACCTCGTAGCCATGTAGCTTCTTTAACACCCTCTGTTGCTGCAATGTATTCTGCCTCAGTCGTAGATAATGCAGCAATAGACTGAAGCGTAGCTTTCCAACTGATAGCACAATTACAAAGAGTAAAAATATAGCTAGATAGAGACCGACGTCTGTCAAGATCCTCGCCATAATCAGAATCTACAAAGCCCGGCATGTCAGTAGATACAGAAGAATTTATATCAAAAACCAAGCCCAAAGAAAAAGTACCCTTCAAGTACCGAAAAATCCATTTTACGGCGTTCCAATGCTCCGTACCAGGGTTGTGCATATATCGACTCACAACACTAACAGCATAAGCCAAATCAAGTCTAGTGCATACCATAGCATACATCAAGCTTCCAACATCACTAGAGTAAGGAACATTTTTCATATAAGCCACATCAATATCAGACTTAGGGCATAAATCAAAAGACAGTTTAAAATGTGCACCAAGTGGAGTAGATACAGGTTTACAATTAGACATATTAAATCGTTCAAGCACTTTCTCAATATACTTCTTCTGGGATAGATAAAGTTTACCAGCTTGAAGATCCCTGTGTATCTCCATCCCAAGAATTTTCTTAGCTGCTCCTAGGTCTTTCATCTCAAACTCATTGCTTAGTTGAAGTTTCAACTTATCAACAAGAGACTTGTCAGGAGAAGCAATGAGCATATCATCAACATAAAGTAACAAATACACAAAAGACCCATTAGAAAATTCTTTAAAGTAAACACAACTGTCATATTGGCTTTTTGAGAAACCTTGCCCCAACATAAATGCATCAAACCGCTTGTACCATTGCCTTGGTGCTTGTTTCAGCCCATACAGAGATTTCTTCAATCGGCAAACACAATGTTCCTTTCCAGGAACCACAAACTCCTCAGGTTGATGCATGTAAAGCTCTTCATCAAGCTCACCATGTAGAAATGCAGTTTTTACATCAAGTTGCTCTAATTCCAAATCAAAGAGAGCAACAAAAGCAAGTAATACACGTATAGAGGCATGACGTACAACTGGAGAAAAAATCTCATTAAAGTCAATACCTTCACGTTGATCGAAACCTCGAACAACCAATCGTGCTTTCCATCGTGCTTTTTCAACCCCTGGGATGCCTTCTTTCTTCTTGTAAATCCACTTGCAGCTCACTGGGTGTTTATCTTCTGGTAACTCAACTAATTCCCGGGTTTCATTTTTATGAAGACTTTCCATCTCTTCTTGCATAGCAACCAGCCATTTGGATGAGTTGACACTCGAAATGGCTTCCGAATAACAGGATGGATCACCTTCAACTTCCTGTGCAACTGAAAGTGCATAAGCAACTAAGTGGGAATCAGCATACCTAGCAGGAGTTATTATTGTCCTCCTGGGTCGATCTAGGGCAATGGAATATTCTTGTCGTGGCTTGACAAGAGGTGCGGTGCTAGTGGACGCATCGTTATCAGTATCCTTATCAGCATCAGTAACACTGTCAATAGGTCTTAATTCAAGCTCCACCTTCTCACTAGTACACTGCTGATCACCTGTACTAGGAGCAACAATAGAGTCTTTTCCAGAGAACAATGCATTTTCATCAAAAGTGATATCTCTACTCAGAATAATTTTCTGAGAATCAGGAGACCAAAGACGATATTCTTTTGATTCAGAAGCATAACCAAGAAGAATGCACTTAATAGCTCTTGGGTTTAATTTATCCGTACTTGAATGAGCATAAGCAGGACATCCAAAGATTCTTAACATAGAGTAATCAACAGGATTACCTGACTAAACCTCTTCTGGAATTTTAAAATCAAGAGAAGAATGTGGAGATCTATTTACCAAGTAACATGCAGTAGAAACAGCTTCTGCCCAGAAATCACGCCGCTTCCACAGCCCAGCATTAGAGAGTATACAACGAGCTCTCTCCAACAGAGTTCTGTTCATACGTTCTGCGACACCATTTTATTGGGGTTTACCTGGTAAAGTTTTGTGCCTGGCAATTCCATTGGCTGCACAAAACTCGTTGAAATTTGAGTCACAGAACTCCAAGCCATTATCCATCCTGAGCTTTTTGACCTTTTTCCCTGTCTGAGTCTCGACAAGTATTTTCCACTTTTTGAATACAGAAAATGCTTCATTATTATGTTTCAAAAAATAAACCCAGACTTTACGGGAGAAGTCATCAATAATAGACATAAAATATCTACATCCTCCCAGAGACTAAACCTTAGTTGGTCCCCACATATCAGAATGTATATATTCTAGAACATCTTTGGTACGGTGTTTAGCAGTAGAGAAACTAACTCTTTTCTGTTTCCCAAAAACACAATGCTCACAAAATTGTAATTTGCCCGTACCTGAATCTCCCAAGAGGCCTTTCTTGCTCAGGATATGCATGCATTTCTCGCTCATATGTCCCAGACCCATATGCCATAATTGAGTGAGATCGGCATCAAGTACTGCCAAGGAAACTGCTGCTGAACCTGTAACAGTACTTCCATGCAACACATACAAGCTTCCAACACGAGAAGCTTTCAGAATAACAAGAGAACCTTTGATTACTTTTAGAACTCCACCTTCAGCTACATACCTGCACCCCATAGATTCTAAGGTGCCCAAGGATATTAAGTTCCGTTTTAAGTCAGGGACATAAAGGACGTTTGAAAGTGTTCTGACAATATTGTCATGAGTTTTAATCTGGATACTTCCAATCCCACTAACCTTGCATTGAGCGTCATTGCCCATCAAGACTTCTCCATCGTCAACCGGTTCAAAAGAATCAAACCAGTCTTTGTGTGGACACATGTGGAATGTACAACCAGAATCCAGAATCCACTTAGTTTTGCTCCGTTTATTACCGGAACAAACAGTCAATAGAACATCACCCTCGGATTCAGACTCAGCAACACTAGCTTCAGGAGATTTCTTTTTGTTTTCTCTCTCTTGTTTATTTTTAAGTTTGTAACACTCAGATATTTCATGCCAAACTTCTTGCAGAATTTACAGGATTTATCAGACTTAGACCCCCTAGATTTAGACCAAAATTTTCTTGTACTGGTACTTGTTTTTTCATTTGACCGCCACCTAATAGTCAAACTCTCACCTTTGATTTCAGAATTAATGTCTAAATCTAATTTTTCTTTGGACAACAAATTAGATTTAACATCTTCAAAAGTAAGAGTGTCATTAGTCCCATACAACATAATTTCTTTAAAATGTGTATAAGACTTAGGGAGCGACACAAGCAATAAAATTGCACGGTCTTCATCCTCAACCTTGACATCAATATTTTCCAAATCCAATAAAATGGTATTAAATTCATCTATGTGAGATTTAATAGGAGTACCTTCTGCCATACGAATAGTGTATAGCCGCTCCTTCAACCGCAACTTGTTGGCCAGGGATTTAGTCATATATAGCGATTCTAGCTTTGACCATAATCCCGCTGCAGTAGACTCACTTACCATCTCACATAGAACCTCCTTTGACAAGCACAGTTGGATGGCAGAAAGTGCCTTGTCATCCAATTCTTCCCATTGTTCATCTGTCATTTCAGCCGGTTTCTTATTTTTTCCGGCCAGTGCTTTCTTTGAACCATTCTGGGTTAGAATGGCTTTCATTTGGACCTTCCAGATAGCAAAGCTAATTTTCCCGTCAAACTTCTCGATATCGAATTTAGTCGATATTTTGAAAATAATTCTTAATTAATCACGCTCTGATACCACTTGTTAGGAATATTGCGGAATATATAAACGGAAGCGGATGATTGAAAATTGAGAATTATAGAGAAGTTAAAATAAATAGCGAAATAAAATGACAAGATATTTTAGGGAGATATATTTGTGATAAAAAAAGAGATAATAAAATTAGAATAATATTTCTAATTTTGCAAGGAAGAAATATATATTGAAGAATTGAATGTATCGATGTACAAAGGATTTGGAGCTCCTAGCTTCATCACAAACCTTCTGCTAACACCCATATTTATACTAAATGGAGGAAGAGCAAAACAAGAAGAAAGCAATATGAAACCAAAATTAACTTAGTCAAAATTAGGCAAAAAAAGGGAAAGGAGAAGAAAGCCTGGCAGCCTAATTTTGATCAGATTTTCAGCAGGTCCTTTTTGAATTTTGAAGGTAGGCGGCAGCAATTTTTGACAGCAGCCAGCAGCAATTTTGGTTCACATCTAACAGCTTGTATTCTGTTTCCTGGGCATACAAAGGAATCCTCTCAAGTGGGCAAGTAATTGCTATCGAAAGAGCTCAACATGGATCCATGCAGGGAGGACTCGAGTTCAAGACCGAAATTGAGTTGCTTTCACGAGTTCACCACAAAAACCTCGTTGGTCTGGTTGGATTCTGTTTTGAGCTAGGCGAACAAATACTGGTATATGAGTATATTTCAAGTGGTACACTTAGGGAGAATTTATCAGGTATGCTATATCCTCATATACATTAAAGATTACTTCCTATTGGTCGTAAGAAGGGAAGACTTGGCGTAACTGGTAAAGTTGATGCCATGTGACTAGGAGGTCACCGGTTCAAGCCGTGGAAAGAACTTCTTGCAGAAATGCAAGTCAAGATTGCATACAATAGACCGTTGTGGTCCGGCCCTTCCCCGGACCGCACATAGCGGGAGCTTAGTGCATCGAGCTTCCCTTCCAAGCATACGGGGAATCAAATCTAAAAATCAATATATGAACAAGAGAGCAGACGGGGTTGTTAGAATAAGTGCTTAACGCTAGAGGGGGGGGGTGAATAGCGTATTATAAAAAATCACAGGAAAATATAACACAAATGCGGAATTTAAAGAGTAAGGAAGAAGTGCATCAAAGTTATACTGGTTCACCACAAACTGTGGCTAAGTCCAGTCTCTTGAGATACAATCTCAAGGTTCAACTAATTCCGTTAAGCTTGCGGTGCCTAACAAACCGTTACACTTGCTCAAGGATACCGCACCTTAAGACTTCACTTGCTCGAGGATACCTCACCCCAAGACTTCACTGTTAAGCTTCCGGGTGCCTAACAAACCGTTACAACTTGAGAACTTGAATCACACAAGTCTCAAACAACCTTGCTCGAGGATACCTCACCCCAAGACTTCAAACGAAGGAATAAAATATTTCTTCATACAACAAGGGATTATAAAATCTTCCTTCAAGTGTATGAAAACACTTAACACTCACTTAAACAGAACTCTCTTTATAGAGTAGATATGAGTAAACAAGTACGCTCAAGAACACAACAATAAATTCAAAGAATTGGCTCTCAAAATATGATTAAATATGATAAAATGAATGTTGAGAGTACTTGAAAGCTTATGAATGTTTAGATCAGATGTTGTGTTTCAAATGAGAGTTTTTGGGGGTGTATTTATAGCCCCAAAAGCTCTCCTATCCGTGGCTAATTGATTAAACAATGTTTCTGAAAAACAGCTAGGTTATTCGAATAACTTATAGGTTATTCGACTAACTAGTTCAAATATTTAAAAAATTAGTCGTTGGGCTGGCAACGGACAGAAGGTTATTCGAATAACTTATAGGTTATTCGACTAACCTGGGCAACGGTCTTCAGGTTATTCGAATAACTTATAGGTTATTCGAATAACTGACCCTGCGAAAATGGCCCAGATTTATTCAATAAAAATAAGTTATAAAACGTTTTTCATTGATTTGTTTGAAGACTAAAATTATAGTTTTTGTCTTATACATGAAAAACAATTTTAAGAACCTTTTTGGTTTAATAGAATCATTTAAAATCAATTTATTTTAAATGCAATAAATATTTATGATATGCATATTTTTATGAAAATTATATTTGAGAGAAGCCAAGACTTGAATTTAAGGTTGGATCAAGATCACAATATAAATAATCACAATATAAATAAGACTCAACTAATGTCTTCATTTATTTTTATTGCTTCATTTATCCTCATTGCTTCTCTTGATCTTGTCTTGAACTTCTTGGACTTCAAATTTAGTCCGCTATATAATTTCGCATATCATATCTACAAAGCAAACACACTTTAGATAAAATATAACTTAAAGTGTATTTCAATAATAACTCATAATTATTTGGCATATACTTATTTTCCATCTAATTCGGTTTGTCAATTATCAAAACATATAAATATGAACATATATATATATATATATGTTCCAACAATTTCCACCTTTTTGATAATGGCAAACCAATATGGTGATATGCATAAAAATATAATTTGACTATGCCAAATATTATATAAGTTATTATTGAGTTCCCCCTCAATTTATGCATAAAATATTTTAAAATAAAATGCATAAAAACAAAATGCATATCCCCTTATCTTCCCCCTTTTGACATTAACAAAAAGACAATTTTATTAATGAAAAAGGAAAATTACATAAGGAGTAATACAAAATAAAAGTTCAAAAAATAAAATTTAAGAACTATTGTCGTCGAAATCATCGCTTAAATCACTTGCGGAAAAGACGTGAGAATACGAATAATTGACATGGTCAAAATATCCGTGAAGTTCTTCACTTAGCCTTCGCACATTTCTTTCCGTGCGAGACACATTTCTATCAATTCGATTCATTGAAGTTGATAGAGAAGCAAGTTGTTCCGAGATGGTTTGAAGAGTAGCATCCGATTGAACACGAGGACGACGAGTTTGAGTTTGAGGAGGAGGAGGAGGAGGAGGAGGATGTAATTGATCATGGCCATGGAAGGAAGTTTCCTGAATTTCCCAATGTTTGGTGCGATTTTTCTTTGTACCAACATTGGTGGAAATGTTTGAGGCTTCAAGAATATGCATAATAAGAAAAGCATATGGAAGCGTTTTGTCACCTCCTATTGAATCATACATGTGTGTAAGAATAAGCTTGCACCAATTGATGCGCGCTCCGGAAATAATGGCATGCATGATTTTGGAGTCTTCTCGGCCAATTGTGGTATGATTGCTTTTTCTCGGTCGGAGAACACGAGTGATGACATAGAAAAGCAAACGAAATTCCGGAAGCATATTTTTGATAGGGGCTCGACGATTCTCCGAAGTGAATTCAAAATGTCCAATTCCAATTTGATTGAAAAGGACTTGATCATCAAAAAGAATTCCTTCGACACCGGTATAGTACTCGATGTCTTCGCCATCACGGGGTAGATTAGTGAGGGCTTGAATATTTTCCTCACTTAAATAAATAGGAATACCATTGATGTTGGTAGAAAGAACTCCGTCCTCATCTTTCTTTAAATTTGAATAGAAAGCTTGAATTAAATGAGGATGAATATAGTCGTATTTTAGATAAACAAAATCGACTATTGAACTTTGTAAAAGGATGTTTGAATAGATAGAATCATTGAGATATCTTGCGGTTGTAAATCGAGGAGGAAGAATTTCTCGATTTTCAAATTTTTGAGTGAACCGAATAAGTTCGGATTCATGATGAAACCATAGAAAAGATCCGTCTTTGTAGCAATGTTTAGAAGGCAGAAGATTTGAGGAAGATGCAACATTTTTGCCGGCACGACTTCTCTTAGTGTTTCTATTTTCCATGAGAAATAGTAGGCAAGAAAGAATTCTGAAGAATTTTGAAGCTTGTTGGAAAAATTCTTGTGAATAAGAATGATTTTGGTGTGTTGAAACTATTATTTTACAACACTATTTATAGAGATGAGAAAGAGAGTGTATTGGATGATAAAATTCAGATTTTTGAACTTTTCTAACGGGTGGAAAACGGTCATATTTTTTAATTCTGGCCGTGGTTATTCGAATAACTTTTGTGTTATTCGAATAACTTGAGACAGTTTAAAAAAACTGGACGAAACAGGTTAGTCGAATAACATGAAAGTTATTCGAATAACTTCGACGACGTTTTAAAGTTTGAAAAACAGAAAGTTTGAAAATTAATTTTCATTTTATGAAATTTGATTATTTGAAAATAGAACATATTTTTTTTTTAAAAAGTAATTGATAAATCTATATGATAATTTATCAACATTTTGTAAAAACATAATTTTTATCAAAACAAAAATGCAATTTCCATAATCAAATATTTCACAAGCCAAAAAAAATGCTTCAAACTTTAACCAAGTTCCCCTGTCTCTAGGGCGATACCTGCAAAATAAAAATAAACGTCTCCGACGCTCAAGTTAGTAATAATTTAATAAAATAATGCAACCTAAATGTATGCATTAGATCAACGTAGAGTCAAGTATTCCGAGTTCACTCCGAATACGTAAAAAGGACTCTTTATCTAAAGGCTTAGTGAAGATGTCGGCCAATTGATATTTTGTTTCAACAAATTCAATCTTGACATCACCTTTTAGAACGTGATCTCTTATAAAATGGTGCCTAATTTCTATATGTTTCGTTCTTGAATGAAGAATTGGATTCTTCGTCAAGCTTATGGCACTAGTATTGTCACATTTAAGAGGAACATGATCAATACTAAGACCATAATCCAAGAGTTGTTGCTTCATCCAAAGAATTTGTGCACAACAACTCCCCGCGGCTATATATTCATCCTCGGTTGTGGATAACGCAGCACTAACTTGTTTCTTGCTAAATCAAGAAACTAATGAGCTACCGAGCAAATGGCAAGTGCCACTAGTGCTCTTGCGGTCCAATCTGCATCCTGCAAAATCAGAGTCGGAATAGCCAATTAATTGGCTTGAAGAACCTTTGGGATACCATAGTCCCACATTCATCGTTCCAACAAGGTACTTCATTATCCGTTTAACCGCAGTTAAATGTGACTCCTTCGGACACGATTGATATCTAGCGCATAGACAAACGCTAAACATTATGTCCGGTCTACTTGCAGTAAGATAAAGTAAGGATCCAATAATACCTCGGTATTTTTTGGTGTCTACCTCCTTACCTTTCTCATCGTTGTCCAGATGGTCGGATGTGCTCATTGGAGTGGCCATTGCTTTGGCATTGCTCATTTCAAAACGTTTAAGCAATTCCTTGCAATATTTAAATTGACAAATGAAAGTTCCTTCCTTCATTTGCTTCACTTGCAACCCCAAGAAAAAATTCAGCTCTCCCATCATAGACATTTCGAATTCGCTAGTCATTAACTTAGAGAATTCCTTGCAAAGAGAGTCGTTAGTAGCACCAAATATAATATCATCAACATAAATTTGAACTAAAAGAATGTCATTGTTTTTACTCTTGATAAAAAGTGTAGTATCGACTTTCCCCCTTTTGAACTCGTTGTCCAAAAGAAATTTGCTTAAGCGTTCGTACCAAGCTCGAGGAGCTTGTTTAAGTCCATATAGTGCTTTCTTAAGCTTAAAGACATAATCCGGAGATTTAAAGTCTTCGAAACCCGGGTACACTTCCTCTTGAATAAAACCATTGAGGAAGGCACTCTTGACATCCATTTGAAATAATTTAAAATTCATTGAAGATGAAAAAGCAAGTAATAAACGAATGGCTTCTAGACGAGCTACGGGTGCATAAGTTTCTTCATAATCAATTCCTTCTTCTTGATTATAACCCTTTGCAACCAACCTAGCTTTGTTTCTAGTGATTATTCCATTTTCATCTAATTTGTTACGAAAAACCCATTTCGTACCAATTATGGTATGATTATCGGGTCTTGGCACCAATTCCCAAACGTCATTACGTTTAAATTGGTTAAGCTCCTCTTGCATTGCCAAGGCCCAATGCTCATCCCCAATTGCTTCGGAAATGTTAGTAGGTTCAATTTGAGAAACAAAAGCCATTTGACCTACGGTGTCTTTAAGAAGGTTTCGTGTACTTACCCCTTTTTCGATGTTGCCAATTACCTTGTCGAGAGGATGGTCTTTAGACGTCCTCCAAGCCTTAGGCATCATCGAATCTTCCTCTTGTCGTGGTTCTTCTTCCGATGGTTGTTCCACGACTTCATCTTGTCCTTCCGTTGGATTCTCCTTTTCTGTATTGTCTTGAAGACTTATTTTGTTTAGAGAATCTGCAAGATGATCACAAAAATCCTTTCTCGCCAAGCGAGCATCATTTTCATTGTATACAACATGAGGGGACTCCTCGACAGTTTTAGTACGATTATTAAATACTCTATACGCCTTGCTACGTGATGAGTAACCAAGAAAAATTCCTTCATCAGATTTAGCATCAAACTTTCCCAAATTATCATTTTCATTATTAGGGATAAAACATTTACAACCGAAAACACTAATATGGGAGATATTAGGCTTTCTTCCCTTTTGGGTATACAAGTGTCAAAAAAAAATAGGAAAGATAATGAGGAATATGTATGATGAAGATTGCCGAATAATTAAAAAATATACTAATTTATAAAAATATAACATATCAATTTTTTTTATTTTCAAAAATATACCAATTGTTAGAAAAACATAACATATCAATTTGATATTTTCAAAATGATGTCAATTGTTAAAAAACAACATGATAAAACCATTTGTTGAAAAACATAATAAATGTATCAAATGTTATTTTTATCAACAGTGATACTGATTGTTATTTTTAGCAAAACATATTACTAAAAGTTATATCAACTGTTAATTTCTAACAAATCAAAAGTTTTACTAAAACCATGAATCTATTTTGAAAAATATACCAACTGTTATTCAAACCAAAAGATATATTCATCAAAACAAGAATCAATTTTTTAACAGAAATATACCAACTGTTAGCATATATCAACTGTTAATTTTTAACAAATCAAGAGTTGTAAACATACCGACTGTTAAACAAAACAAACATTTCGAATGTTATTTTTATCAAAACGATACTAATTGTTAACACATATCAACAATTAGGTTTTTATCAAAAAATAACTAATATTCATCAAAACATGGATCAATCATTATTTTTAAAAAAAATAATTGATACCAATTGTTATTCACAAAAAAAGTTATCAAACCAAAAAAAAATAATTGATATCAATTGTTAACAAAGACATATCAATCGTTAACACATATCAACTATTTGCGTTTTTATTAAAATATGATAACTAACCGAATTCCCCCTCGATGCAATAAGGTTTTGTGCTTGGTGCATCTACTACAATATTGTAGTCTTCAAGCATCAAATGTACCTAAAATTATTTTTAGGTACCCAAATACTTTTGGGTCCTTGGGGGTTAGGCAAATAATAATCATAGCCATAAGATAAATCCCTATGTTTTGTAAAACATATGGGTGCTATGTGTCCTACCTGATTGCAATAATGACATACTACGTTCGGGTTGTGCATATGCCTGAGTTGAGCCAAATATGTTCTAGGTGATCTAAAGTTATCATTCCTAGACGCGTTGAAATTCCTAGAGTCATCTCCAGGTGGTCTAGAATAATTATTTCTAGACTCATTTACACAATTCCTAGAATCGTTTCTAGGTGGTCTAAAATGATTAGTTCTAGACTCATTAACAAGAATCCTAGAATCATTTCTAGGTGGCCTAAAATGATTATTTCTAGGCTCGTTTACAGAATTCCAAGAGTTATTTCTAGGTGGCCTAAAATGATTAATTCTAGGCTCTTTAACGAAAATCCTAGAATCATTTCTAGGTTGTGCATCGCAATTTCTAACATGATTCTTATTCTTTTTACGCCTTTTATTTTTCTTAGGCTTTTTCTTCTTAGTTTCTTCAACAGCTTTAGGAACGTCTGCACTACGTTTTTCTAGTGTATTCCTAATTCTATGTTCTCTATTTTCAAAGAATCACAAGAAGAACAATTAGAACTTTGGTCAATTGAAGAGGCTTCATTCATCTCCTTAATTTTATTTTTAAGATCAAAATTATCATTTTTCAAAAAATTATTTTCTTCTTCTAAAACTTTGATTTTAGCCTTGGCCTCTTTGACGATTTTTGAAGTCTTTTTCAATTCACCAAATAGTTCTTTAAAAGCTTCTTGTAATTCTTCAAAAGAGTAAGAATTAGAAGTGCTTACCTCTTCTTCTTCGTCGGCCATGAAGCATAGGGCAGTCGTTTCATCACACGAGCTGTCCGAGTCTTGGAGTTGAGGTGTACCTTCATAAATGGCCTCAAGCTTATCCCACATTTCTTTGGCAGTTTTGTAGTGGAAAATTTTCCGATAGTCCTCCTGATTCAAAGAGCTATATAACATATTGATTGCCTTGGTTTACTTACCATGGCTTTTCCAACTTGTGTCGTCATTTGTTCACCATACTTGATGATTTGCCATAGACGAAAGTTGTTTGATTGGATGAAGATTCTCATCCGCTCTTTCCAATATGTGTAATTGCTTCCATCAAATAGTGGAGGCAAAAAGGTGCATGAACCTTCACCTATTCCTGCATAAGCACTACGAGTAGAAGCCATAGAAAGATTCTCTCAAACAGTTAAGTCTTACAGAGAGTTAGGCTCTGATACCAATTGTTAGAATAAGTGCTTAACGCTAGAGGGGGGTGAATAGCGTATTATAAAAAATCACAGGAAAATATAACTCAAATGCGGAATTTAAAGAGTAAGGAAGAAGTGCACCAAAGTTATACTGGTTCACCACAAACTGTGGCTAAGTCCAGTCTCTTGAGATACAATCTCAAGGTTCAACTAATTCCGTTAAGCTTGCGGGTGCCTAACAAACCGTTACACTTGCTCAAGGATACCGCACCTTAAGACTTCACTTGCTCGAGCATACCTCACCCCAAGACTTCACTGTTAAGCTTCCGGGTGCCTAACAAACCGTTACAACTTGAGAACTTGAATCACACAAGTCTCAAACAACCTTGCTCGAGGATACCTCACCCCAAGACTTCAAACGAAGGAATAAAATATTCCTTCTTACAACAAGGGATTATAAAATCTCCCTTCAAGTGTATGAAAACACTTAACACTCACTTAAACAGAACTCTCTTTATAGAGTAGATATGAGTAAACAAGTACGCTCAAGAACACAACAATAAATTCAAAGAATTGGCTCTCAAAATATGATTAAATATGATAAAATGAATGTTGAGAGTATTTGAAAGCTTATGAATATTTAGATCAGATGTTGTGTTTCAAATGAGAGTTTTTGGGGTGTATTTATAGCCCCAAAAGCTCTCCTATCCGTTGCTAATTGATTAAACAATGTTTCTGAAAAACAGCTAGGTTTTTCGAATAACTTATAGGTTATTCGACTAACTAGTTCAAATATTTAAAAAAAATTAGTCGTTGGGCTGGCAACGGACAGAAGGTTATTCGAATAACTTATAGGTTATTCGACTAACCTGGGCAACGGTCTTCAGGTTATTCGAATAACTTATAGGTTATTCGAATAACTGACCCTGCGAAAATGGCCCAGATTTATTCAATAAAAATAAGTTATAAAACGTTTTTCATTGATTTGTTTGAAGACTAAAATTATAGTTTTTGTCTTAAACATGAAAAACAATTTTAAGAACCTTTTCGGTTTAATAGAATCATTTAAAATCAATTTATTTTAAATACAATAAAAATATTTATGATATGTATATTTTTATGAAAATTATATTTGAGAGAAACCAAGACTTGAATTTAAGGTTGGATCAAGATCACAATATAAATAATCACAATATAAATAAGACTCAACTAATGTCTTCATTTATTTTCATTGCTTCATTTATCCTCATTGCTTCTCTTGATCTTGTCTAGAACTTCTTGGACTTCAAATTTAGTCCGCTATATAATTTCGCATATCATATCTACAAAACAAACACACTTTAGATAAAATATAACTTAAAGTGTATTTCAATAAAAACTCATAATTATTTGGCATATATTTATTTTCCATCTAATTCGATTTGTCAATTATCAAAACGTATAAATATGAACATACATATATGTTCCAACAGGGGTAATAAAAAGTAAATCAATCGAATAGCTAGTCCTTTCTTTCTTTCTCTTTCCTCATTTCAGGTTTTAGAAGAGTTAGTTTCGCGCAGGGCACCTTTACTATTTTTCCCCTTTCTTTTATGGCTAGTGACGAAGCCGGGATGTTAAGGTCGATGGTACACTTTTGGATTAAACTAAAATCTACTTTGTATAAAGGGTTCATACTACTAATATATCACTATTTTCTAAGGATATATACACGTATACATGGAATTTTTGCCGAACTTTACGGGCGCCAGTGACCCCTCTCTGTATAGCATAGGTCCGCCTCTGCTTCCAGTTGATCATAATTAATTGAAATTAACCATATCAAAGTAAAATCTAATACAGAAAGTTCTAACATTTGGTAATTCCTTTAAAAGGAGTAACTTAAAAGTAATTACTTTTCCATTTGGCTCATGTGGAAATAATTTTCCATTATGTTCTACAGGGAAATCAGGAATTTATCTAGATTGGAAGAGGAGACTTCGTCTTGCGCTTGGTTCAGCCAGAGGATTAGCTTATCCGCATGAGCTTTCCAACCCTCCTATAATTCACAGAGATGTGAAATCAACTAATATTTTATTGGATCAGAATTTAACAGCAAAGGTCGCAGATTTTGGCTTGTCCAAACTCGTGTCAGATAGCTGAAAGGGTCATGTTTCCACTCAAGTTAAAGGCACATTGGTAAGTATCACAACCTTCTTAATTCTTTCATCCTTCATATATGTATCCAGAAAATGATTTGCACCAGCTACCATAGGTAAAAGAGAAGAGGGGCGTTAGGAATAACAAGATATCTAGTTTTAAATGACTTGTCCTATACGTTATTATTTCTTTCTCTGAGCAAAGGCGGACCCGGGATTTTATACGAAGGGGACACAAAATTCTGCTCAATCAGTGCCCCCTTACAGGTCCGGTGACCCCTCACTATAACACATAGGTCCGCATGTGCCTCTGAGTATGGAGATATGCTTCTTTTGGTCTTTTGGCACGTGAAACATGATACATTTGTTTCCTTATTGGTGTGTCCACATGATACATTTTTTCTTTTAAATTTAGTTGGTCTGAATTTAAGAACCGATTACATTAATGTAGGGTTATCTAGATCCTGAGTACTATTTGACTCAACAATTAACCGAGAAAAGTGATGTGTATAGCTTTGGAGTTGTAATGCTAGAAATGATAACTGCAAAGCAACCAATAGAGAAGGGAAAATATATCGTTCGAGAGGTGAGAGCAGCTATTAATAAGAACGATGACGAGCATTATGGCTTGAGTGATATGATCGATCCAGTCATTAGAGGCGCGCCAAATTTAATCGCGTTTACAAAGTTCGTGGATTTGGCAATGCAATGTGTTGAAGAGTCTGCTGCTGATCGTCCAACGATGAGTGAAGTGGTAAAAATGCTTGAAACTATTCTACAAAATGATGGCTTGAAAACAAATTCGACGTCTGCATAATCATCAATCACAGGTTTTGGGACAGCAATAGCTGCTTCTTGACATCCTTATAATAAGGATGCTCTACAGAGAAAAGAAATAAATGATACTCATTCTTTTGATTACAGTGGTGGTTATACTATTTCAAGAAATGTGGAACCAAAATAGAGACAACCAAAAAAGGACTTGTCTGTGCTAATTCTCATTCTTTAATTTATTATTCTCTATAGTAAAATTTTGGAAAATGGGTGAAAGGGATTATAGAATTTAGTTGTTGCATGGTACCTATATTGGCAAGAATATTTGGTGACACGTGAACGTGATCACATTTGGAATCAAAATCGAAGTTCAAATTTTTTCACCAAGGCTTACAGTTTAGTGATACTGGTGAGAGCCTCGCATATAATTGGTGTGAGTTTCATTTTTACTGTCCCGATTCCCCGATCCTTCAATGTAATAGAGAAAAAGTTAAAAGAGAAAAAAATCAAATTTTCTAGCTTGGAGAGAAAAGCTCACATGTCCACCACTGTATGATTCCATGTGTCAATGTTTTTCTTTCTGATTTTGGTATTGTGTTTCCTGACTTATAGGGCATCTTGTGAAAGGAAATCATATAAGATAATAATAATTATAACAAAATAAGCAAATAATTATTTGTGGCTACTATGAATTCTCGCTTTGACCATTTGAACTTCAATTGTAGTATTCATTTAGAGTTGGCACATTTCAGCAAAGCATGATCAAGCTGCTAAAAATGGAAATCAAACTGTAATTATTTAGAGGTAGAGAAGAAAAGCAAAGACAAAAGCAGGGAAAAAGAAAAGGAGAAAGAACAAAAACAAACATAGAGAAAACTAATAGTTTTTGGCAAAATATATCGATGACCCCTTAAATTTATCAGTATATTTTATTCGAAGAAGGGCCAAAACTATCCCTAGACTATTTGGTTTGGTACAAAATTGTCCTTGTCCATCTGTTGAGCCAAAAATGTCCCTATTGTTAATTTAGTGGTTCAATAATGCTCTTATTACTAACGGATTTGTCTGGAAAAAAAAAGTTTAATTAATATCCATGTGTCACCATCCTATTGGCTAAATATAAATCTTTACTAAACTTATAAAAAATCCACCATGGCCGCCCTGATTTTAAACCTGTAATCTAAATCTTTTATTCTTAAAAGACAATTTAACTTATCTTCTTCCTATTTTAATTGAGTTATGCAAATGGGAGAATTTGTGTCACCATAACAACAAGAAAAGTAACAGTTTAAGCAAGAAAATGTTGATTTTGGGAATAATATGTAATGGATATGGGAATAAAATTTCAGATCTTGACTTAGGAAGTAATTCATTAAACGAGAATAAATTTATTAATGAAATCATATGGGTATAAAATGGGTTTGAGAAAATAATTCATTATCTCTTCCTCTAATTCGATTTCATGGAGATTGCAAAAGAAAGAGAAAGTTGGTAGCTAGGCGGATCTTTTTTTTGGGGCGGCCCGGTGAAAACCCAAGTTATGTTTTTTTTTTTTTTTAATTTTGACAAGGATTTATATTTGGACCAATGGGACGATGACACGTGGATACGAATTAATTTTTTCCAGATAATTCCGTTGATAATAAGGGTGTAATTGAGCCAGTAAGATAAGTAGAGGAATTTTTAACTCAATAGGTGGACGAAATATATTTTTACACTAAATCAAATAGTCTAGGGATAATTTTGGTACTTCTTTTATTTAGAAGCCCAAACTTAGGCTTGTTCAAGTTGAGTACCCGAGAACACATATATTAGATACTCATTGGTAGGGGTGTGCATTCGATTTATCGATTCGACTTTGACACTTATCGATAATTACTTATCGATTATCGATTTGTACATATGCTTATCGTTATCGTTTCAATAAGGTTTCGATTTTTCGATTTCGATTTATCAATTTTGGGGTCTTATCGATTCGGTTATCGATTACACCAATAAGAAAATTTGCGGGATTCCACGGAAAGTATATCGCTATAAACGCACCTAACTTATATGGACAAAAAGAAGCTAAAATAAGACGAAACCATTTATAACATAAAAATTGTATTAACAAGTACATGCAAGAAAACTAAAGTAAGGAATCAAATGTATGTCACCAACACTCCATCGGTATAAAAAAATAAAATAAGACAAATTACATCATCATGACTAATTTTATTTTCCATTAATTTGAACTTCATTCCGTTGATCTTTAAATATGATTATTCCTTAAATGTGATAGAGGAAATAATAGGGTAAGAGACTTAGAGTAAATGAAAGGGTATAGATTAGTCAAAATGATATTGTATAGCTGCTTTCAAAATAGTAGCGGAATATATATACAGTATGTATATTATATTAATCTACACAAATAGGTAATTATTCATTTTATAAGTGTCTACAGTGATAGGAGTGTGCATTCGAATTATCGATTCGATTTTGACTCTTATCGATAATTACTTATCGATTATCGATTTGTACATATGCCTATCGTTATCGTTTCAATAAGGTTTCGATTTTTTCGATTTTGATTTTTTTGATTTCGATAACAAATAATCGATTCGATTAATCGATAAACGGATTCGAATGCACACCCCTACTCATTGGGACAATTTTGAGATAATGGCTTGGTTACAAGTCTTTTATTTAACGGAGCAGGAGTGGCATTTTCTTAGGGACACTTTGACTTCTTTCCTTTTAATAATTGTCATACCTGCCGTTCAAAAAAGCACTACTTGAATTATTGAAAATACTGTACTCTCCATTCGTCACATAATTCCTTTTCAGTTCGTGCCAAAAAGAAAAATTCCTTTTTATATTTGAAAATAATTTACCTCTATGTAATGATTTATAGTCACATAAAATATATATCTCATTTTATACCACAAGGTTAAAAGTCTTCTCTTTTTTCTTAAACTCTGTGCTCAGTCAAATGGGCAGTGGCGGAGCCACATTGAAGCAGAGGTGTCAAATAACACCCCTTCGCAGGAAAATTACACTATTTTGTTATACAATTTATTTTTATTTTATGTATTACTTCCGTTGGCTTTTTTCGATGTATCTAACTATTTATATTTTGACAACTCTTGATGAATATTTTGGATCCGGCACTGCAAATGAGTTCACATGGATTGAAAGTGAGAGTATAAACATTTATTGTCATCACTACATTCATAAAGGCACTGTTTGAATTATTGTCTATGAATTGTATTATCTTTATTTGAGTGGTTTACAAACAACTAGCAAAGCAGATTTCAGAATAGCTTTGAGAAGACTTTGGTAAGCGGAAGAAGACTTTGGGAAGGAAGAACACAACAATGGCCGATCCTGTAATTGGTGCTACTGTTCAAGTTGTGCTTGAGAAGCTGCTTTCTGTCACTATTGAGGAAGTCAGAAGTTTAAGGAACTGCAAGAAAGATCTCATAATGCTGACACAAAATGTATCCATGATCCAAGCTTTCATTCACAATGCTGAACGACGACAAGTTGAGGATCAGGCTGTGCAACAATAGATCAAGAGGCTTGAGAGAGTTGCTGAAGATGCTGAAAATTTGTTTGACAAATTCAGATATGAATCTCTCAAAGCAAAAGTGATGAAGATCCGAAAAAAACCCAATAAGAAAGGTCAGTGGTTTCTTTTCTCATACAGCTTTTAAGAGCAAAATGACTCGAAAATCAATGACATTGTTAAAATTATATCGACAATAAAGAAAAGAAATATGAGAAGAAAAGTAAAAATGAGAACACAAGGATTTACCGTGTAAAAACCCTTTCGGGAAAAAACCACGGGAACAACCGATGATATCACTATATGGTAAAATATGAGGATATTACAAGAGTATTTAATCTCTCTCTCTCCGGTTACTCTCTGAGGTTTCTTTAAACTGGAGGAAGCATTTGCCATTTTATAGGCAAATTCTTCAGCGTCAATCACTTCCCAAATCACTCCACCAATTTTGCACCAATTGTCAAAAGTGGGCCCCACCACTTTTGACAAAAAACAAAAAAAAAAACTTTCGGTGGTGAACAGTAACGCGGGCCATGAACAGTAACGCGGGCCCATGAACAGTAACCACACATGCATCTGACCATGAACAGTAACACATGAATAGTAACGCGGAATGTGGGTCCCATGAAGAGTAACCACACATGCTGCATGAATAGTACACGTGAATAGTAACGCGGAATGTGGGTCCCATGAATAGTGACGTAAATAGTAAATTTTGTCTCACATCAACAATCTCCACCTTGAGACATAATTTACTCTTGTAACAAAAAACCGAAGTTTTCACTTCAATAAACTCCTCATCATCAGATCATCGGTTGTAAACAATCTTTTGAAACTAGATTGTCATACCAACCAAATTTGAGCACAACTCAAACTTAGTTGCTGGAACCGGCTTCGTCAGCATGTCCGCCGGATTGTCATGAGTGCTGATCTTTTTAACTTAGACATCACCTCGAGCAATAACTTCTCGAATAAAATGATAACGTACATCAATATGCTTCGTTCTCTCATGAAACATTTGCTCCTTCGTAAGATGAATTGCACTCTGACTATCTCAAAATATTTTTGTGCATGACTTGTCTCCACAAAGCTCACCATATAAATTTCTCAGCCAAATAGCTTCTTTAAGAGCTTCAGAAATTGCCATATATTCTGCTTCAGTAGTGGATAAGGCAACGGAGGCTTGCAAACTTGCCTTCCAACTTACAGCATAGCCACCAATGGTAAAGACATAACCTGTCAGAGATCTTCTTTTATCCAAGTCTCCACCATAATCAGAGTCCACATAACCAATATGTCCATTTTTGGAACTTCCGAGTTCTAAGCAAACATTTGAAGTACCACACAAATATCTGAAAATCCACTGCACTGCTTTCCAGTGTTCTTTTCCAGGATTAGCCATATATCTGCTAACAACACTCAAAGCATGAGATAAATCAGGACGAGAACATACCATGGCATACATCAATGAACCAACGGCACTGACATACGGTACTTTAGCCATGTCATTAATCTCTTCCTCTGACTATGGACATAAGGCTAAAGAAAGTTTGAAATGAGCAGCTAACGGAGTTTTCACAGGCTTGGCATTGTGCATATTAAATCTTTGAAGGACTTTCTCAATATACCCTTGTTGACTAAGGTACAATTTTCTAAACTGTCTTTTCCGAATGATTTCCATTCCAAGAATCTTTTTGGCTGGACCCAGATCTTTCATCTCAAATTCATTACTTAGTTGTGCTTTGAGTTTACCTATTTCTGTTTTATCCTTTGCAACAATCAACATATCATCAACATAAAGCAGCAAATATATAGGTGAACCATTGCCTGACTTAAAATAAACACAACTATCATAATTTGATCTTTTAAAATTTTGAGAGAGCATAAAAGAGTCAAACCTCTTATACCATTGCCTGGGAGACTGCTTTAAAGCATAAAGTGATTTCTTTAATCTACATACCAGATTCTCTTTTCCAGGAACAATGAAGCCTTCAGGCTGTTCCATATAAATGTCTTCTTCCAATTCTCCATGTAAAAATGCAGTTTTTACATCTAATTGCTCAAGCTCATAATCATGCATAGCAACAATACTAAGTATAGTGCGAATAGAGCTATGTTTCACAACTAGAGAGAAAACATTAGTGAAGTCAATACCTGGAATCTGACTGTAGCCTTTGGCAACAAGCCTTGCTTTGTATCTTGCTTCCTCATTAGGAGTAATGCCTTCTTTTCTTTTGAAAATCCATTTGCAGCGGATGGGCTTTTTGTCTTCAGGTATTTTTACCAACTCCCAAGTACCATTTTTATCAAGAGATTCCATCTCATCATGCATTGCAGTTATCCAATTGTTGCAATCATCTGAAGTAATTGCTTCAGAATAAGTTGAAGGTTCTGAGCTACCTTCAATTTGTTCAGCAACATTTAAAGCATAAGCAACCACATTAACTTCTTCAATTAATCTTTTAGGAGGTTGAATGACCCTCCTAGGTCTATCAGTTGCTATAGAACGTTGTGGTTGTTGAGCAGTAGCGGGAGACTCTTCTTCAACAGAAGTATCTTGGCTCATAGAATTTTCTTTTTCTAGAGTCTGTCCTGAGTTAGCAGATTGCTCCACCTGCACACTTGTCTTCTTTTGACACTCAACGGGAATATTAGTAGAAAATATTCTGACTCATTGAAAACCACATTTCTACTAATAACAACATTTTTAGTTTCAGGACACCACAATTTATAACCTTTAACTCCAGACATGTAGCCAAGAAAAATACATTTAATAGCTCTAGGCTCTAATTTCCCGTTATCAACATGAGCATATGCAGTACAACCAAAAAATTTTAAATTTGAATAAATTGCTGGGGAACCAGATCATACCTCAATTGGAGTCTTTTTATCAAGTGGAATAGAAGGTGACATATTGATAAGATAACAGGCAGTACAAGCTGCTTCAGCCCAAAAACGCTTAGACAACCCCGCGTTAGATAACATGCAACGGGCTTTCGAAATAATAGTTCTATTCATACGTTCAGCCACACCGTTCTGTTGAGGAGTATGAGGAACAGTGTGGTGCCTAACAATGCCTTCAGACTTGCAGTAGGAATTGAACTCATTTGAATAAAACTCCATCCCATTATCAGTGCGAAGCTTTTTAACCTTCCTTTCAGTCTGCCTTTCCACCATGACTTTCCATTCTTTGAATGCAGCGAATGCTTCTGATTTATGCTTTAAGAAATATGGCCAGACTCTTCTTGAGTAGTCATCAATTATAGTGAGCATGTAACGAGCAGCGCCAAGTGATGCCTCTTGAAATGGTCCCCAAATATCAGAGTGTACATAATCAAGAATGCCTTGAGTTGTATGTACTGAGGTGTTGAATTTTACTCTCTTGTGCTTTCCGAAAATGCAGTGTTCACAGAAATCCAGCTTTCCTGTGCATCGGCCATCAAGGAGTCCTCTTTTGCATAAAACTAACAAACCAAGTTCACTCATATGCCCAAGACGCATATGCCAAAGGTTAGTAGTATCAGAAACAGATGATTTATTTGAAGTAACATTAACATCACCTGTAATTGTAGTACCCTGTAGATGATACAGGTTTGCAGATTTAAGGTCTGCTTTCATTACTACCAAAGCACCTTTGGAAACCTTTAAAACTCCACCTTCACCAGAATACTTGTACCCTTTGAGATCAAGAGTACTCAGGGAGATGAGATTTCTTTTTAAACCTGGAACATGTCGAACATCAACCAAACTTCTGATGACACCATCGAACATCTTGATTCGGATTGAACCAATCCCTGCAATTTTATATGGTGCATCATCACCCATTAAAACAGAACCACCTTCGATAGGTTGATAGTTGATAAACCGACTTCTGTTTGGACTCATGTGAAAAGTACACGCTGAATCAAGAATCCATTCGTCATTGGTTTTGGCACATCCAGCAAAAGCTACAAGAACTTCTCCGTTGGAATTTTCTTCAACAGCATAGGATGATTTTCCTTCATCATCTTGACTTGGTTTTGAGTTGCTGGTGGAAGCTTTCTTCTCCTTGTTTTTCAGCTTATAACATTCAGAAATTTCATGGCCATCCTTTTTGCAATATCTGCAATATTTTCGACTCCTAGACTTTGATCTGCCTCTAGAATTATTTGAGTTCTTGCCTTTAAAGTCAGCATTTGACTTCTTGTCTGTTGGTCTGCCACGAACCGTTAGACTTTCTGCTGGAGAACTTGATCCTCCAGTAGAAACCATATTTTTCATCTTTTCTTTGGCATGCAAAGCATCATTAACTTCTTGAAGAGTCAAAGTATCACGACTATATAATATGGTATCTCTAAAATTTGAATAAGAAATAGGCAAAGAACATAAAAGAATCAAACCCAAATCTTCTTCATCATATTTGACCTCCATAGCTTCTAAATCTGTAATGATCTCTTTAAAAACGGATAGATGATCCATCAATGATCCACCTTCTTGCAGTTTGTGGGAAAACAATTTTTGTTTAAGGTGCATCTTACTTGTGAGATCTTTGGTCATACAGATTTGCTCTAATTTCAACCATAAGGAGGCCGCAGTTGTTTCTTTCAAAACTTCCTGTAAAATACTATCAGATAAATGAAGATGAATATGAGAGAGAGCCTTACGATCTATTCGTTCCTTCTCCTCATCTGACCAATAAGCGGGCATTTTATCATGACCTAACAGCGCATCATCAAGATCCAACTGAGCCAATACAGCTCGCATCTTCACTTGCCATAAAGTAAATCTTGTGTCTCGATCCAAGAGTGGTAAATCATATTTCAATGAAGACATGTCGATATAACTTTGAGCCAATAAACCTACGCTCTGATACCACTTGTTAAAATTATATCGACAATAAAGAAAAGAAATATGAGAAGAAAAGTAAAAATGAGAACACAAGGATTTAACGTGGAAAAACCCTTTCGGGAAAAAACCACGGGAACAACCGATGATATCACTATATGGTAAAATATGAGGATATTACAAGAGTATTTAATCTCTCTCTCTCAGGTTACTCTCTGAGGTTTCTTTAAATTTGAGGAAGCATTTGCCATTTTATAGGCAAATTCTTCAGCCTCAATCACTTCCCCTCCAATCACTCCCCAAATCACTCCACCAATTTTGCACCAATTGTCAAAAGTGGGCCCCACCACTTTTGACCAAAAAACAGAAAAAAATAACTTTCGGTGGTGAACAGTAATGCGGGCCATGAACAGTAACGCGGGCCCATGAACAGTAACCACACATGCATCTGACTATGAACAGTAACACATGAATAGTAACGCGGAATGTGGGTCCCATGAACAGTAACCACACATGCTGCATGAATAGTACATGTGAATAGTATGCGGAATGTGGGTCCCATGAATAGTGACGTAAATAGTAAATTTTGTCTCACATCAACAGACATCAATGAAGAGTTGTGGACTATCAATTAGTTAGCCAATACTCTTAGTCTCCAACCACTAAGAGCTCCTTCTCGGCAAATACTATCAATTCGAGAAACAGATTCCATAGTGGTTGCTTCAGATGTTGTTGGTAGAGACCAGGATGTTGCTGAAATAAAGGAGAAGATGTTGAACATGAGAGAACATGTTGTTCTGTGCACCATTCCCATAGTAGGTATGGGAGATTCAGGGAAAACAACTGTCGCTAAGATAATTTTCAATGATGAACAGATCAAGCAACATTTTGAAAAGAGAGTTTGGTTGTGTCTACCTGAAATGTCTGAAACTAAGAGCTTTCTTGAATTGATGCTTGAATCATTGACAGAAAGGAATCTTGAGGTCCAAAGTAGGGATATAATAGTAAAGAAGCTGCAAGATGAATTTGGAGGAAAAAGGTATTTGCTTGTCTTGGATGATTTGTGGCGTGCTGACCATACATTGTGGCACGATTTCTTGGACACCTTAAAAGGAATAAACGCATCCAGAGGAAACTGCATTCTTGTGACTACACGTTTGGAGCGGGTGGCATCCACAGTAGTAGTAGATCTTCATACGTTAGGAAAATTAGCGGTAGACCATTGTTGGTCCATTTTCAAACAAAGAGCATTTGTTGATGGGGAGGTTGCAGAGGAATTAGTGAGCATGGGAAACAAGATTGTTGAAATGTGTCAGGGTCTACCATTGGCAGCAAGTATGATGGGAGGCCTATTACGCAAAAATGAGAAACATGAATGGCAGGCAATTCTTAATGGCAACCCCCTTGTTGCAGGTGAAGAAGATACTGGGGAAAATAGGATAAAGAAAACGGTTAAGGGTCAAATATATCCTTGTACTATTAAAAATAGGCCATATTTATCCTCCGTTTGAATTTTTTATCAAATATGTCCCCACCGTTATACATTAGGG
Source organism: Nicotiana benthamiana (assembly GCA_034376525.1). Lineage (NCBI taxonomy): Eukaryota > Viridiplantae > Streptophyta > Magnoliopsida > Solanales > Solanaceae > Nicotiana > Nicotiana benthamiana. The sequence continues at coordinate 11,828,924 of CM067336.1, forward strand.
CCATATATTTCCCTCAGCCGTTAAAACACCCTTCCAGATTTTTTAGTAATACGTGGCATGTTATGATTGGACCACACGACCCGCCCCATTTATTTAATTAAACCCGCCCCGACCCAGCGTATTAAACACTTTGCACCAGCGTTATATTCGGTCATTTCCAATTGTCCCTTTCATCTTCCTCTGAAAAAACCTAGGGTTCATCACACCCTATTCAAGAACAAGATCGTTCCACATGCTTTCTCCAACAACAAGAACCAAAGATAAGTACTTTCTTCAAGTAAATGTTTGTTGAAGCTGTTTGATGTATTTTCTTGCTTAAATTTGCCACGAATTAGTCACCTATAGGGATTTCGTTCTTTAATCATATTATGGTTTTGAGTATGAGCTTAAATATTTATAGTTGACCGCTGGGTGTGTTTTTTATGAGTAGATTTTGTTTGCATGGGTTGCCTAGGTGGGTTTTCCGTGTGTGTTGATTCGAGATAGATTTATTTTTGGATATTTGTATAGTTTGTGGCATAGGATGTCTGATAATTTATTGTCTGATAATATTTTCTATATTTTTTAGTAGTCATTTTTTAGAGCTTTAAGTTTATCTTATTTCAAACCATCTGTTAATAGTTTTCTATTTCAGTTTTAGAACAGTATTCTGTTTCAATTTTAGAACAGTTTTCTGTTTCAGTTTATCTCATTTGTTATCAATTTTCATCATACTATTGTTCAATCATAAGAGTGACCTATTTTATATACTTTTCAGGATATTAAATATGACTTTGGTGGACATAATTTTTCATCATGGTGGGGATTGGATCAGAAAACCCCATGTGTTATATTCAAAGAAGCTTGTTCACTCTTGGAAAGGTTATGACTCTGATCTTATTTCCTTTATGATCTAGTAAATGAGTACACTGGGGAATTGATGTATATAGGTGTTCAACAACTAATTGTAAATGGACCTTCTGGTAACTATTTTGAAGTAGTTGATGATTCTGGGATAAGACAGTTATTGTCTTTAATATCTGATGAGTTTAAGTGTCTTAACTTGTACGCAGTAGATGAATGTGAATTATCTGTGAATGTTCCTAATATTGTCCATTATTTTGATTCACATCCATCTCTAACTGAAGTTGGTACAGATTGTAGTGAGGTTGAGTGTGAGAGTGACAATGACAATGATGGTGATGAGGTAGGGTATAATTCTGAGGAATTACAAATAATAGAATTTCAGAAAAATAGAGAAATTGATGTTGGACTGTCAAATTACAAGGAATTGTATAAGGGTATGAGCTTCAAGGACATACCTGAAGCAAGAAAATGTATTAACTTATATTCCTTAACAAAAAAAATGATTTAAATTAAAAAAAAAGTGATAAAGAAAGATTAAGGTACACATGTGTTCCTGGTTGCCCTTTTGTTGTTCTCATTTCTGGGGATGGAGACCTTCCAAGTGTTAGGATAAAGACACTAAACCCAAACCATGAGTGTGATGATGCATTTGATAATAGTAGGGTTGATCATCATACAATTGTACTTTATTTCAAGAAAAAGTTGCAAGATAACCCTATGTATAAAATTAAAGAGATGAGAGCAGATATCAAAAATGTGTTTAATACAAATTCAGTTATGGAAAGTGTAAGAGGGCTAAAAGAGAGATTTTAGAGAAACTAGAAGGAAGTTTTACAGATGGCTACAATAAACTTGAGGCATATGCTACTGAACTTAGAGAAAGTAATCCAGGGAGTGATGTGATCATTAACTTGTCAAAGGATGCACTTGCTCAAGGTGTAAGAAGATTCTTGAGAATGTATATTTTCTTTCATGCTCTTAAGATGGGTTTTAAGGAAGGTTTGAGACCTTTCATTGGCTTGGATGAGCCATTTCTTAAAGGGAAAGCCAAAGGCCAATTGTTAATTGCTGTTGGTTTGGATTGCAATAACCAAACATATCCTCTAGCTTGGGCAATTGTAGACAAGGAAACTAAGAGAACATGGAATTGGTTCTTGGAATTGCTTCAAAGCTCATTGGATCTCAAAGAGGTTGAAGGAATTACTTTCATGCCAGACATGCAGAAGGTAGTCTTTACATTCTACTTTTCTATTTCCTTACTGTTAAGTCTATCTTATTTGTATCTTTTAACTATTCTTATTTGTATCTTTCAGGGATTGATTCAGGCAGTCCATACTGTGCTTCCAAAGTCAAATCATAGATATTGTGTTAAACACATTGAAGCAAACTGGTGCAATAAATGGAGAACAGATGAGTTCAAGAAGTTGTTATGGTGGTGTTCATGGTGCTCATATGAGGAAGACTTCAAGGACCAGTTGAAGAGCATAGGCAAACTGGATAAGGAAGCTGCTGAAGCTTTACTCAAATATCCTCCTCAAGCATGGTGTAGAGCCTATTTTGACACAGTGTGTAAGAACCAAAGAGTTGACAATAATTTCGTGGAATCTGTAAATGCATGGATTTTACAAGCTAGACAGAAGCCAATCATAAACATGCTTGATGATATAAGGATTAAGCTTATGAACCAGTTGAGGGAGAGAGAAGAATCTGCTTGATTATGGGCTACATCTTTCAGTCCACATAGTATGAAGTTATACAATGAGTACCTAAAGATAGCTAATAGATGTTTTGTTAACTCCAATGGTGAATTTGGCTATGAAGTCAGAGAAGATGGAGATACGCACACTGTCAACATGGCTATGAAGAGATGCACATGTAGGGGATGAGATCTCACTGGAATTCCATGCCCCCATGCCATTAAGCGATTCAGTACAAGAAGATGGATCCTTTGGAGGAAATAAATTGGTGGTATAGCAAAGAAGCATACATGCTTACTTATAAACACAAATTGCAGCCAGTTAGGGGTGAAAAATTTTGGAAAGTTGAAGAATCTCAAGCAATGAAACCACCTGAGTTAGTCAAGTTGGCTGGGAGGCCTAAAATCAAGAGAGCAAGGGAAAAAGATGAAGCAATCAAGAGGTAAGGTGAATGGGGAGTTTCTAGGAAGGGAAGAGTTATGACGTGCAGCAATTGTCGAGAGACAAAGCATAATGCTAAATGATGTGACAAGGTAATAATTAATTTTTCAAATCCATCTACTCATTATTGGATCTATCTAACATCTAACTTGTTTAATAGCCACCTAAACAGGAGAAAAGGCAAAGAATGCTTGATGAAGATGAAAAAGTGGGGCAACATCCACAAGAGGAAATTAACCTTGCTGCACCCCAATGTAGTCAAGCAAGTCAAGGCCCAAAGTTTGTTTTCATGCCTACACCAAGGGTCTATAGGGAGACTTCAAGTTTTGCTACTGCTTTTGAGCATCCAGAACTAGAAGATGAACCAGCTATAAGGCCTATGGTTGTGTCAGAAGAAAAAATAAGGCTTCAACAGAGACAACAACCATCACAACCTTCAGAATCAAGGGTAATTGCATTCAAAGGTGGTCACAGTGGTTTAAGTGTTCCATCTGATCTTCCTTACTCACGAGGCAGCCTTACATGGAATGGGAAAGCTCTTATTACTGGAATACAATTACAAATGCAAAGTAGGCAAATAATAGAGAAGTTGGTGCCAAGGAAGAGAAACAAATGATGTGTGGTCTAGGATGTCTTGTGGGCTTGTAATTACTGTATTTTGACAGTATACTGAACGGTATTTTTTGTTCAATTTGATGGTAAATTGGAGGTCTTATGACCAAGTGTCTGTAAGTTTTTGGCGGTCATAATTTTGTAAAGAAGCATACGTGCTTACTGAAATTTGTTGTTTGTGCAATGCTGTTGGGCAGATTTATTTACTGATGCTGTTTGTGTAATGCTGTTGGTGTTTGTGTAATGTTGCTGCTGTTTGTGTAATGCTGCAGTTGCTTGTGTAATAGTGATGTTTGTGTTTGTCACTGATTCGTGTGTAGAGTAATAATGGCTTAATTGAAAGCTTCTATATTAGATGATTAATACAGGTTTGTGTAATGCTGCTGCTGTTTGTAGATGATTAATACATGTTTCTACATTAGATGATTAATGGATTGACTCGCTTAAATCAGGTTTGTGGTATCAAATTATGCAGCTCTGAATACAAAAAAAATTGAAAGCTTCAACGATGGTAGGAACCCAAATTTTCCAGAAATACAATCAATTTAGTTACATTCACACTCAATTGAAAGCTTCTACATTAGATGATTAATACATATACTTCTTTCCTCTGCCCAGATGGTAGGAAACATAATTGCGGCAACAAATCCCATAAATCCAGTAATACATATACTTCACTTCATTAGCATTGCGGCAACAGATGGTAGGAAAAATTTCCAGTAATACATATACCTCACTTCATTAGCATTGCGGCAACAAATCCCATAAATATTGCCCATGAAATCATGATGACGATCTTCATATTTAGGACTTTCTCTTCCAATTTATGGGCTTTGTTCGCTTCCGAATTCTATAAAGCCTTCAAGCTATCCACTCTTTTCTTTAATTTTTCCCTTTCAAGAATAATCGCATCCAACGTCGACTTCATATTTTTGAGTTTAACATTAGCGGCATCCAATTTGTAATTCATATTTTAATTGTAATGACCGCTCGATCTGGTAACACATCATCTTGTCATTCCCAATAATCGCACGAGCTTATCTACCAAACAAAAAGCATACGACTTCTAATTATGAAACAATAATACAAGGGAAAATTTTAAATCATCGGAAAAATTAGATGGAATCAGAATAAACAAAGTAATACATACAGCAGGTTTAGCGCACTTAAAGAATTTCCTTCGGGGATTAAATGGAGTCGTTGAAGTGAAGTGATTGGCAATTTCCCCACAATGGCACCTCCTCTTTGATGAATAACTACTTTCAGACATGACAAAATTTGCTATGTTAGAAAATCTTCACAACCCAGTTTATGTTAAGCGAAGAAGAATGCAACTGGGAGAGAATGCCTTTCAATGGAGCTGCACTGAGAAACCCTAGTTCTTTTCTATGTGAGGGAGAAGACAATTGGAAATGACCGAATATAACGCTGGTGCAAAGTGTTTAATACGCTGGGTCGGGGCGGGTTTAATACGCTAGGTCGGGACGGGTTTAATTAAATGAATGGGGCGGGTCGTCTGGTCCAATCATAACATGCCACGTCTTACTAAAAAATTTGGAAGGGTGTTTTAACGGCTGAGGGATATATATGGCCCTAATGTATAACGGTGGGGACATATTTGATTAAAAATTCAAACGGAGGTTAAATATGGCCTATTTTTAACAGTACAAGGATATATTTGACCCTGTAAAGAAAATCCTAAAAATCAGCTATGATTATCTACCATTTCCACATCTGAAAAAATGTTTTGCTTACTTTGCAATTTTTCCAAAAGATTTTGTGTTTGAAAAGGACCAGCTAATCCAACTTTGGATGACAGAAGGATATCTTCGTCCATTTCAAGAGACCACCGTCATGGAAGATGTTGGGAACAAGTTTTTTCAACTTCTGTTGCAAAATTCCTTGCTGCAAGATGTTATGCTAGATGAGCACAACAATATAATACATTGTAAGATGCACGATCTTGTGCATGATTTGGCTGGAGATATTTTGAAATCTAAACTATTTGATCCGAAGAGCACTGGAGGAGAAAATCTTTCTCAAGTTCGATATGTTGGATGGGAGTCACCAAGTGATCAAATAGACAAGATCAATGAGCCTGGACGTTTATGCACATTGTTCTGGAAAAGCAGTGATATGGCTGAAGATATGTTATTGAGATTTCAGTTCTTGAGAGTTTTAAATTTATCCCAGTCAGGCATCAAGGAGTTGTCAGCCTCAGTCGGCAAGCTAATTTGCTTGAGATATCTCGATCTCTCCCGCACTAAGATCAAAGCCTCGCCCTGCTCCATTTGCAAGCTCTACAATTTGCAAACGCTTAGAGTCGATTACTGCTATGAACTCAAGGGGTTTCCAGATGAGATGGAACACATGATAAGTTTGCAACATATATATCTCAACTCTTATTGTCAAATACTTAATGTGGGGAAATTGACTTGTCTGCAAACGCTACAGCTGTTCAATGTGGGTGTAGAGAAAGGTAGCCAAATAGAAGAATTAGGTCATTTGAAAAACCGTACAGGTAAATTGATGATCAAGGGTCTGCAATTGGTCCGTAATAGAGAAGAAGCTGGAAGAGCATATATACGGGAGAAACAGAACATCTACGAGCTAACATATTCATGGTCCCCTCGTGATCCAGAAGGATGTGAAATCAATGATGCGTCTGTTTTGGATGGTCTTCAACCGCATCCTAACTTGAAAACCGCAGCTATTTGGGGAGTAGATTCTTCATGGACAATGGAGAATTTCTACCAAATTTGGTCAAGTTGAAATTAATTCGTTGCAGAAAGTGCATAGAAATTCCATCACTTGGCCAACTAAAACTGCTTCGGCATCTCGAGCTGGTAGCATTCGATCAGATGGAATACATTGGATCTACATTTTATGGTGCTGAGGTTAACAATTATGGGTTAAGCAGCAATAATGCCAATCTCCAAGTGTTCCCACTACTTAAAGAGCTAGTATTGGAGGATATGCCTAGCCTCATTGAGTGGAAGGGAGTGGAATTTATACCTACTATTGATGGTGGTCGAGATAGAGTTGTAGTAAGAATGTTTCCTGCGCTTGAGAAGTTGAGCATTTGCAACTGTCCATTTTTAAAAAGTACTCCAAATCAATTTGAAGTCCTACGTGAATTAAGCATTAAAGTAGTTCATAGTGAAATGCCATTATTGAACTTGTGCAGAAACTTGACATGTGTATTGAGAAAAAAAATGAGTTTTTATTAAAGGTGATGTGGCATGACAAGTGGATTGGTCAAATAGTCAAAGAGCAATATATGATTAAAAGACACGAAAGACAACAGGCACGGTGGGAGAAAAGAAAATAGACACGAGAAGGAATCTTAGATACGATTCTCGTGTCTATCCAAGTCATTCAATATCAACGGATAAAAAGGGCATTAAAGACACGAATATGATGATAAAAAGTAGTCTACATTCATTATTACCTGATACGTTAGTTATTCAATATTTAATAATAATAATTATGTAACGTCTCATTAAATGCTCTTTATTATTTAGATTAATCCGTTACTCCTTGTCAATTATAAAAGGAGGAAATTTTGTCATTTGTAGGGACACAGAACACTCTTGAGATCATAGTGAAATACAACTTTCTTATTGTTTATTCTTACTCTTTGAAAGCCAATTATATTTTGGTCTCTTTGATTATCAGTAACCCGATTTCTTCTCTCTAAAATTCAAGCTTTGACCAAATTACATTTTTTTATTAAACAAATTGGTTCCGTTACCGGGAATTTGATAATCCGTTCTTTTTAAATTAACATTCAACTTGTTGCTAGTATGTCGAACAACAATGACAACAACAACCAGGTAAATCTGAACCATCAAATTGATGATGAGGAACTCAACAACGCTAACCTTCAAGCTTCTCCACGTGGATCTCGTGAAGGAACTCCAAACGATATGTCTGAACATGATGACGAAGGAGCTGGAACAAGAGACTAACTGTAAAAGAAAATAATCGACTCACGAATTGACAAAGCCTTGCGAGCCCTAGTTAATCAATTGCCTGCTGCACCAGCAACACCAAACAACAATACGTTGGAAAACCCTCGCTCTGGTCTAGTTGATTCTGGCAATGGAACAATTCCTAGTGACTCACAAGATGGAGAACCAGGTAATACAGGTAATTCTTATCTTCAAAATTTGGTATTAACCTTGCAGAAACAACTCAAGGAGCAAAACGAGCGTATCGAGCAAATCCCTGGAGTTCCACATGTGATAAAAGGAGTGGATATGGATAAATACTCGCAACAACTGTGGAAACCAAGTGCTGCTCCTTTACCAATATCAAAGAAATTTAAAATGCCTGATATCCCAAAATATGATGGTACAACGGACCCTCGTGTCACGTAACTGCATTTACAACATGAGTAAAAGGCAACAATTTGACCAAACAAGAGATTGAATCAGTGTTTGTTAAAAAGTTTGGAGAAACACTCACCAAGGGATCATTAACCTGGCATTCTCTTTTACCTGAAAATTCTATAAATTCTTTTGCTGAGCTTGCAGATTCTTTCATAAAAGACACTCGGGAGCTCAAAAGGTAGAGAAGAGAATGGAGGATATCTTCAAAATCAAACAAGGGAACACTGAATTGCTCAGAGATTTCGTTGATAGGTTCCAACGTGAAAGAATGATGTTGCCTCGTGTGCCTAATAATTGGGCTGCAATAGCTTTTGCTAGCAATTTGAATTACAAAAGGTCAGAAGCCATGAGAATACTTAAAGAAAGCCTTCATGAATTTCCCGCAACTACTTGGAATGATGTTTATAACAGGTACAGTACGAAGATTAGAATTGAAGAAGATACCGTATCTCAACCTCAACGAGAAGATAGAAGCAGATCCAGAAGGTCTGAAGCCGACAAAAGGTCAGGTAATAACATGTATGATCCATAAATGGGACCTGTAGGAAAAGACCCACGTTCTATCAAAACAATCAACATTATGATCAGAGGTCGAGAGATAGGGGAACCGGATCTTCATCCAGGTTCAAAGGTGATCGAAACAACCAAGAGTCACGAGATGATGATATAAAATTTAATGGCACGATTTGTTGGTCATAGTTTCAATTTAACTAATTCCAAGCTCGTAGCTGTTCTAAGGAGTATGGGGGATAAGGTACAATGTTCAAAAGAGATGCGGTAGAATCCAAACAGACGTAACCCAGACCATTGGTGTGAATTTCACAACGACCATGGGCATACAACTTCAGAATGCAGGTTATTACAAAGTGAAGTGGATCATTTGTTGAAACAAGGCTACCTCACGGAGCTATTCAGTGAAAATGGAAATCAAGCCTACATAAAAAATACGCAGGAGCCACCAAAACCACCTTCACCTATGAGGATAGTAAATTTCATCAGTGGAGGAGAAAATATTTTCAGAGTAACATATACGGCTTCGAACAAAATTTCCAAAATGACGATCACACACGGCAAGCGAGTACAGCAAACCTTAGAACATGAGAGTATAGCTTCGATGATGCAGATACGGAAGGAGTTACTACATCGCATAACGACGCTATGGTAATATCTTTAATTATATATGACACTGATGTAAAAAGATTTTTGATTGATCCAGGAAGCTCTGTAAATATTATTCTACTAAGAGTGTTGCGGGAAATGCAAGTTGAAGACAAGATGATACCAAAAGCGCATGCTTTGTTTGGCTTCGACAATTCAAGCGTGGTAACAAAAGGTGAGGTAACACTGACAACTTATGTTGTAGGTGTTGTTAAAGAAACTAAGTTTTAGGTAGTGGATTTGGAAATAACATACAATGTAATCATGGGGAGACCTGGGATCCATGATATGGATGTTGTTCCATCAACCTTACATCAAGTCATTAAATTTTCACACCTTGGGGAATATGTCAAATTTGAGGGGATCAACAAATAGCCAAGAGTATCAATGCAATAACATATACGAGCACCGCAAGTAAAGATAAATAGCAATTATCGGAAATAGTTGAAGGTGTTAGAAATAAAACTTCAACTGAAACAACAGATTTAGATTCGAGGCTCGATGTAATTCAAGAACCTGAAGAAAACGAGAACATCAAAATGACAATAGAAGAAATCGAGGCTGTGGTGTTATTTGAACAATGGCCGGAGAAAATGTTTACGTAGGATCCAATCTAAATCCTGGCATTTGAGGTAAGTTAATTGAATTTTTAAAAGCTAACGTAGATTGTTTTGCCTGGTACCATGTTGATATGACAGGTATTCCACCAGATGTGATGACTGATAAACTTAACGAAGACCCATCTTTCACCCCAGTGAAGCAAAAGAAAAGAAAGCAGGGAGCTTTCAAAAATAATGTAATTCAAGATGAGGTCCAAAAGTTGTTGAAAATCGGGTCAATTCGTGAGGTAAAATATCCTGAATGGTTAGCTAATAAGGTGGTCGTACCTAAGAAGAATGGTGCGTGGCGAGTTTGTGTAGATTACACTGATCTAAACAAAGCTTGCCCAAAAGATTCTTTTCCTTTACCTCATATAGATCAATTGATTGATGCAACCACAGGTCATGAACTTTTAAGTTGTTTAGATGCATATTCGGGGTACAATCAAATTAAAATGGACCCCGATGATGAAGAAAAGACTTCTTTCATCACATATCGATGGGCTTACTATTACAAAGTAATGCCCTTCGGTCTAAAAAATGTTGGAGCAACCTATCAAAGGTTAGTTATCAAAATGTTTCAAGAACATTTGGGAAAAACAATGGAGGTATATATAGAGGACATGCTTGTCAAAACCCAGCATTCCCATGACCATATTTCTCAACTGTCACCTTTGAAATTTTGCGAAAATTTAATATGAAACTCAATCCTGAAAAATGTGCATTTGGAGTTGCATCTGGTAATTTTTTAGGTTTTCTTGTTTCTAACCGTGGAATTGAAGTGAATCCTTCCCAGATTAAATCAATTGAAGAAATACCTGATGTCCTTACTAGTAAAAAGGAAGTTCAGAGGTTAACAGGAAGGATAGCGGCCTTAAGGAGGTTAATTTCAAAATCATCAGAAAAATATTTCAAATTTTTCTCTGCTCTCAAATAGCAAGACCATTTCGAGTGGAATGAAGATTGTCAACGAGCACTGAGGGACTTGAATGTTTATTTATCAAATCCTCCTTTACTGGCTAAACTTAAAGAAGGTGAAAAGTTACTCATCTATCTAGCAGTATCAGAAGTAGCTGTAAGTGCCATTTTAGTACGAGAAGATGAAGGTAAAAAATCTCCAATTTATTATGTAAGAAAAACTTTATTAGATGCAGAGACAAGGTATCCACAACTAGAAAAATTAGCATTAGCTCTCATCATGGCATCTAGAAAACTACGACCTTATTTTCAATGCCATCCTATTGTTGTTGTTGTTACTGCTTTTCCTTTAGGAAATATATTGCATAAACATGAACTATCAAGAAGATTAAAAAAATGGACTATAGAGCTAAGTGAGTATGAAATAATTTAACAACCTTGAATTGCTACTAAATCTCAAGTACTCGCCGATTTCGTAGCTGATTTTAATCAAAGCATACATCTAGAAGCAGAAAAAGAATTACAAGTTTTCAATGGAGCTTATCCGTGGACTTGGCTATTAATTATTGATGGTTCATCTAATGTAAATGGGGAAGGTTTAGGGATTGTTCTTATACCACCTACGGGTGAAACAATTAGACAAGCTATAAAATGTCACCCTGTAACTAATAACGAACCAGAGTATGAAGTTGTGATTACAGGTTTGGAGCTAGAATTACAACTTGGTATCATGCAAATTGTAATCAAAAGTGATTCATAGCTCGTAGTCAATCAAATACTGGGGACTTACGTAGCTAGAGAAATTCGAATGCAAGAATATCTCGGAAAGGTACGGGAGTAATAAGACAGTTCCAAACTTGGAAAGTGATGCAAATCCCAAGAGAAGAGAATTTGAAAGCAAACGCCTTGCCAACCTCGCATCTTCAGCAGATATAGCAAAAGATGTGAATGCCTCAATTATACATTTATTCCATTCTGTTCTTGACCCTAATAAAAATGAGGTAAATTGTAATCACTTAACTTGGGATTGGAGAAACGAAAATCTTTTTTGCAGCATGGAATCGTACCTGAAGACAAGGTGAAGGCTCATGCACTAAGAAAGAAAGCAGCTTGTTACTGCTTATATCAAGGAAACCTTTACCGTAAAATTTTTGGTGGACCATTAGCCAGGTGTCTCGGTCCTTCTCAAACTGAACATGCGATGAGAGAAGTACATGAGGGGCATTGCGGAAATCACGAAGGAGGCAGATCGCTTGTTAAAACATTGACTCGAGCGGGATATTACTGGCCTAATATGGAAGAAGAAGCGAATGATTTCGTATCTAAATGTGTTAAATATCAAAGGTATGCAAATAACATGCATTGACTAGCAGAGTTATTACTTCCTGTCATAGCTCCGTGGTCCTTCATGAAATGGGGAATGGACATCGTAGGACCATTACCTCAGGAAAAAGCTCAAGTAAAGTTTCTACTTGTACTTACTGAATATTTGGGTAGAAGCAGGAGCGTATAAACAGGTACGAGAGAAAAAATTTAAGGACTTCATTTGGAGAAATATAATTTGTCGTTTTGGTGTTCCAAAGGAGATAGTGTGTGATAATGGACCACAATTTATAGGAGCTCAAATCACAGAATTCTTTCAAAGTTGGCAAATCAAAAGAATTGCGTCGACACCGTATCATCTAGTAGGTAATAGGCAAGCAGAGTCTACAAACAAGGTAATTATTGATAACCTAAAGAAAAGGTTACAAGAATCAAAAGGCAATTGGCATGAAGTATTACCGGCGGTATTATGGGCATATCGAACGACAGCAAAAACAAGTACAGGAGAAACACTATTTTCAATGGTCTATGGTGTGGAATCTTTGATACCAGTTGAGATAGGTGAACCTAGTACACGACGTGTTCAAACAGAGGAAAACTCGAACAATGAAGAGTTACGAGTAAATCTTGATTTACTTGAAGGGAGAAAAGAAGCTGTGTTGATAAGGATGGCAGCTCAAAAGCAAATAATTGAGTGATATTACAATAGGAAAGCAAGCCTAAGGTTTTCCAAAGTTTGGGATTTTGTGTTGAAAAAGGTTTTTCAATCTACAAAGTCAGCTAATTAAGGAAAGCTAAGTCCACATCGGAAGGACCTTATCGAATTCGTGAAATTGCGGGCAAAGGAGCATACGAGATAGAGACAATGGAGGGAAAGGTTTTACCTTTATGTTGGAATGCTGTTCATTTAAATATGTATTACTTCTAAGGAAAGTACCCACGGTCAGCTATCGCCATGTTAAATTTTTCTTTTGAATTTTTAAAATTATACTAACGATTTTAGATGCTAGGCAAAATCCTAACTCGTGCCAACAATGATGAGTCACGGCCTGCACGGAAAATTGAAATACTATTAAATTCGTAGCCTAGGGTTACATTATTCTGATGGAAATACACACGAGTTAGGCAGTCTTCATCTACATCCGTATATTTTTCTGTTTCATGAAAAGGACCAAAAATTGGGAGCAAATACACAAGTGTTCGAGGCTTCATATTTCACCGCTTAAACACTAGGGGGACTGTACCATATATACATGAGTATGTGCAAAAATAGATACGAGAGAGTAAGATTCAAGAATTACAAATTAAATAAAGTTACGAGAATTCAAGTATCAATCTAAAAACACTCATCATAGTGTTCTTTTCTTTTTAGAACAATAAAGTCATTGCTTAAACCCTTCCTAAATATGTAAAGGCAGGGATATGATTATGTATCAGAACATGTTATGAAAAAATCTTGTATATTTTGTAAATCTATAAAAAGAAAACAGTTGCGAGAAAGTTATAGATGTACTTCAATACATGTAATACTCAAGAAACTTATCAAAGTTCATAAATAAAAACTTTACACAAGTTGTTTTATGTGAAACATGTATGTTCCTATTTCTTTCATCGTATGATAACACCATTATGAAGTTGAGACGTCTTCTTCAGTAAGTGTTGATAAATAAAAGGGCCTTCTTTTATTTTTCTTCATGTTAGTAACACATAAGAAGAATTATAAAAGCATTTTCTGAAAAGGATAAAAAATGCTAACTTATTCTCTAAGTCCTAAAAAGAAAATAGGCAAGAGTAAGGTAAAATTATTCTGCAAATAGACAAAATGAAGAAGTATTATACAAACATAAAAAGCTAAGGGAAAAACTTAGCTATTACAATACATTTGTTTTTCTAAAAACAGATGCCCCATTATGGAAACTGGGACTTCATTAATTACATCATCAAAAACAAACAAAAGAGGTAAGGTCAAACATTCTCATTGGGCACTGAAGAGATTGGAACGGTAGAAGTCGCCGCCTTATTAGGCTCGGTGGGAACTTCTAAACAAGCAGCACTAGAGGAAGTCTCAGCTGAAATTGAGTACTAACATTTTCGGAAGAAGCAGTAGACACGGAAATTTCCATTCCTAAAGGTTGTGTTGTAGGTAAATTACCCTCGGTAACTAGAACTGTAACTTCAATAACTTCATCTGTTGACTCTAAGTTCAAAGGCTCTTCAACCTTGGGAGTTTCCACTGTTGGAGAAGAGATGTCAATTACCTGAGCAGGAGAAGGAGTTTAGGTAGGTTGCTCATTCTTCTCAATCATGTCTAAAACTTTGATCAAACTTTTCCTTAGAAGCTTCCATTAAAGAATCACGACGAGATTTTAAGAAGGCCCAGTTAACCTCATAATTGAAATTCTCAACCAAGGAATTTTAATCCTTCTCCGGGTTTTCATAATCTCTTCCCCACGTAGCTAAAGTGTTCTTCATTGTTTCATGCTCAGCTAAGTGGAAATCAAGGGAAGATTGAAGGTTGACACGAGAACTCTCCAACATATGAACCTTATCGGAGGAAATCCTCAAATCATTCTGAGCACAAGACAAGTTCTCTGCTAATTCCTTTGTATATTCCTCTTTTTTCTCCAAAAGAGCCTTGAACCCATTAACCTCATCATTAGAGTTAGATAAAGAGCCTTCCAAAATCTCTTTATCCTTTTTAAGTTGACCCCATGAAGCGTTATCAACTTCCAACTCTGAAGATAAGCTACAATTCTGTTGCTCCAAACGAACTTTGTTTTCCTGTAACTCCTCTATAAGACCTTGAGCACTCTCATATTGGTCCTTCCAATTTGTTGCTTCATGTAATGCATCCTCAGCTATTTTCCTAGCTTCGGATATATCCTTTGTAGCCTCACGGTCCTTTTTCTCCAATAAAGAAATTTGCCCCATTTGCTCAGTCCCAATGAGATTTGCCTACAAGTATGAAACAAGGAAGTCAGAACTCAAAATAAAAAAAAAAGAGGGAAAATATTTTTCAAGGTTAAGAAAATTACCTTTAAAGTTGAATAAACTATGTCATTTATCAGGGTGTAGTAGCTGTGACTTTGCATCTTATTCTTTTCAATATCCCCAATAAGCGGCTCGAGCCACGTATCTACACCTCCAGATTTTCTTAAAAGGCTTTGAGCAGCGGAACTTTAAGAGTAACACTTCTCATAGCCACACCTTTGCTACTAGAGCTAACCTCTACTAGAAGGGCAGATGAAGAGGGAACAGCAGAAGGGGACGTAGTAGAAAAAGTAAATACTATAGGGATTGTTGAAGTTGAAGCAGGAAGGGAAGGAGAAGCTACAGAAACTGATTCAGGAACATGAATGGAAGTATTCACAACTGGTGAAGGAAAGGAAGCAATTATTGGTGATGAAATACTTACAATTGGCAAAGGAATGGAAGGAGAAGGAACGAAGGAAGAAAGAGGAGCTTCATCAAAAACAGGTCCGAACTCGCCACTCCAAAAATTACTATCCAATGGAGGTTAAGTTGGTATACTCATGGCTTTTGGCACGGTCTCCTCATCGGATTGGATTAGAACAGGTTCATTAATGGAAGTAATTGTAGAAGAAGTGATTGGAGCAGAAGTACGAGCGGAGAATATTCAATTTCTTCATCCAAAACAACACGTCTCCTAGCTCTTGGTCTAGATACCAAAGAGGTATTATCTTCTTCTTCATTTTCAGCTTCCATTACCAAAGCTTTTCTTTTGGCTAAAAGTGCTTTAGCCTTATCCAAACCAAGGGCAGAGTTGGCAGTTGTACGCATGGCTATAGCAACCTCTGCTGTCATCCTTTTTATTCCAAATCCTGATAAAAAAAGGATTTGAGTTGATTATCAAAATTTAGTATAAGTATCTAAAAAGTATACATGAAAAGAAATATATACCGTGTATTTTCACTGTCCACCCGTATAAGGAAGAGATAGATTTCCAAGTCCTATCTTCCTTAGGAGAAACTTTCAAAATTGAGTCTACCCAACCACGAACATTGGGAACGGGTTCCACATCTCCCATGGTTGCTACATAAAACCAAAAAGGGGATAAATTTAAGGAGAAAATCAAAATCTCATACAATAGGTACGGGAAAAGTAAAACAGAAACTTACGTGCAAAATTTCACATCTCGGGGAAGGGAATGTTTGATTCTCCCAATAATCTACTATGCGAACACCAATGTAACGAAGGTACCACCCACGATCTTTATCGTCATCAGCGTTTACCAAAACTCTTTTACTCCTTCCAGTTAAAGTAAAAACTCCATTGTGCAACAGACTAGGGTGGTATAGGTGGATGAGATGGGGGAAGGTGAAAGTAACTTTTGCCTTATTAGACAAAAATCTTAAACAAGCTACAGCCCTCCAAACTGAAGGTCCAATCTGGGCTAAGCATATGTTGAAAAATCTACAAAAATTGATGATAACTGGGCCTATAGCAGATTTAAACCCTAAAGTGAAAGGGTAAATATAAACATAGGAATACCCATTTTTGTAGGATGAAATTCTTTGGCTTATGGAAGAAATTGATAAATGAACGACACCCTCTTTCCAGTTGCAATCTTCCCTAATGGTGAGGATATTGAGTTCATTTATAAGAGAGGGATAAACACCAGTCTTTTCCAATTTTGCAATTTGCTTTTGAAGGGACGCTCTGTCACTTGCAAAAGACAAATCACTTGGTATAATTTCTTTTACTGTGGGCTCTAGAGAAGGTTCTGAAATTTCTTTACCTTTTGAAGATGGAGTTTTAGAAGAGGAACCTTTAATTCCAGAACCAGTTGAGCCTCCACGTGTAGATCTCATACTTCGAAGTCTTCCTCATCTGCCTCTTGAATGTTTGATAGGAGTAGGTGCATTAGGGAATTGATCGAGAAGTAAAACCTTTCTTGGATTAGCGTTTGGAGATGCCATTACAAGATAGTTTTGAAGAAAGTAAAAGCAAGAAAGGAAATTCGAATGCTAGATGGAAGTTGATAAAGAAGAGGACAAAGAAAGTATGAATTAAAAGTTTATATGGGAACAACCGTCAAAATTAAGGGGAGCAATGATGGAAAGCCTATATTAAAGATAAACATCACTTCATAAACAGAGAAAGTTGAACAGGCCTAGAAAAGTGGGGACAAAACTGCATATTCAACCAGAAGATGACACGTGTACGAAGCATTAAATGAGAAAGAAAGACGAGACGTCGATACTGACACAAGCATTAATTGTGACAAAAATTCTTTTTCAGGATCCACTTCCCAATTATTTAATTGATAACTAATTGAGAAGTGGGTGGACTATCTGTATTGGGAAAAAAATTGAGTTTTTATTAAAGGTGACGTGGCATGACAAGTGGATTGGTCAAACAGTCAAAGAGCAATAAATGATTAAAAGACACGAAAGACAACATGCACGATGGGAGAAAAGAAAATAGACACGAGAAGGAATCTTAGATACGATTCTCGTGTCTATCCAAGTCATTCAATATCAACGGATAAAAAGGGCATTGAAGACATGAATCTGACGACAAAAAGTAGTCTACATTCATTATTAAATACCTGATACGTTAGTTATTCAGTATTTAATAATAATGATTATGTAACGTCTCATTAAATGCTCTTTATTATTTAGATTAATCCGTTACTCCTTGTCAATTATAAAAGGAGGAAATTTTGTCATTTGTAGGGGCACATAGTTTTATTCTTACTCTTTGAAAGTCAATTATATTTCGATCTCTTTGATTATCAGTAACCCGATTTCTTCTCTAAAAAATTCAAGCTTTGACCAAATTACATTTTTTGGTTAAACAACATCTCTCGTAAAGCTTACTGTTTATTATGTGGAAGAGCTCACTTGTCTTCCAGATGAGATGTTACACAACAACAGTTTTTCTCTTCAGCATCTATCTCTCTCATATTCCGAAAAGTTTCGTGAATTGGCACAAAGTTTGTACAATCTCCATTCTCTTAAGAGCTTACAGATTGAGTGGTGCAACAATTTTGGTTCCGTTCCTGTTCCCGGTGGAGAGAGTCATTTGACTTCCCTCCAAAGCCTTATGTTTCACAGTTGTGATAGATTGACCAGTTTACCAAGTGGAATGCTAGAGCATTGTCGGTCTCTGGAATCTTTGTGGGTCGAATTCTGTAACAACTTAAGTTTCCTTGCCTTTACTTGTGTGGGAAATGCCTTCACTTTCATATTTAAATATATCAGAATGTCCCAAGTTGAATAGTGGGGGGCTTCACCATCTCACTGGGTTAAGGGTATTGAAAATTGGTCCTTTCAACATTTTGCTCTCTCACTTGAAACCAATTGTTGTTCTTCTAACACTTTCATCAAACAGGAATGCCTACATTCCCACACAAGTATTACATTAATTCAATCCTTTTTCTTCCTACTCAATTTAAAAAAAAAAAAAAATCAAAGGTTTTTCTTGTAATTAGTTGACATTAAGCAAAATGCAAAATTATCAGTGAATAGGATCTGTGCTTTCCCTTCAGCATTCTTCCACTTTAATCTGTTGGACTGATTCAAACCGATTGTTGTTCTTCAAATTTTTCATCAACAAAGAATATCTATCTCCTTAAAGTTGTGGTTTAATTATGAAAAATTATGTTCTTTCTCATAGGTGACTAGATCAAATCGCGTGCTACAACGTTGCTGTAGCACTCTCTCCTGAGCATGGACTCTTTCATAATTATTTGGTTAAGACTACAGAATCTCTCAAAGAGCTCCATATGCATTGCAAAAGGTTGCTCTAAAGTTTGACATTTCTTTTTGCAGAACAAATGTACTGAGCTACCTTTTCAAGGAACCGAAGTTTACATACGGAGCATAAAAATTTCAAAGCACATAGGGAAAGGCCTTGTTCGCCTTTTTATTCTTCATGTAAGTTTCTGCAGTTTTATTTGACCGGTAAAGTCTGAAATCTACTCTCATTGAAACTTGGCATTTAACTTATCCTAATGCAAACATAATTCCTGTAGCATTTTATAGCTTATAAATGAGTATTGGAATTTGGATCCGATAAATTATTTACTTTTTCAGTTTATCATGTGAGAATTTCCTACAATATGACCCTCCCGGTTAACAAAGGATCGTTTCAAACAACCACTCAATGAGACGATGATACATGAAAATTAATTACGTATTTTTTGCTTAACAGGGTTTTTGAAAGTGGTATGACGTAAAGTATTGGTAACAAAAAATTTTGGTTGTCTGAAAATAAAACTTTAATGATATTTGTAGTGATTATTCAAATAGAGTGCAATATCAAAAAAAGAATGAGAAAAACAAGAGGAATATGAACCCATCCGCTAGGAGGAGGGGGGGAAGGAGAGATTTTTTGAGATGGGGGTATTATTGTACCAACTTCAATAGTCTAGGGGCAGTTTTGACATTTTTTTCGTTATGGCACATGGAAATTATTAATTTTTTTTTATCTAACATGACCATTAGTCGTAAGGGCATTCTTGAGCCAAAAAGATAACGGTGAAGGCAATTTTTTCAAAATAGATGGACGGAGGGCATTATCCAATTGTCCAGGGGTAGTTTTGACCTTTTTCCGTTTTTTAATTTACACTTGGCTGAAGCTGGATCAGAGACATTAGTAGTCTACTCTACACTCTGCTATGAAAATTTAATGTGCTCGAGTGTGGAGTCGCCATCTTCTACGAAAAGAGTGGCAAAATTTGGAGTTCAGCTTTCCCTTTTTGGAGGTGCCATTGTATTGACGTCGTCTGGATAAAGCTTTTCATACAAGTTATCCGTTGTTTTTATGATATAGCTGAGGAGAAAACATAGACAATAATTGGAATATATTCTTTTAGCTATCGTTACACGTGTCGCGTTGAATCTTTTAAAGTAATCTTAGTTCAAAATTGTCTTTTACGTGAACCTTTCCTGATTTATCATATTGGTGAAATCACTTTTAATCATATTTTGAAGAGGTGTACTAAGATAAGACAATGAAAAGGGGAAAAAGAAGTTAATGGAATAACTATAAACTGATTAAACTTAAAAGAGTTGAGACCAAAATCTCATTACAATGCATGACACACAGCATTCACAAACGTGTCATAGAGACTAAAAAATAATTAACTAGCCATGTTGCTCGGACTTCTCGAAAATATCTCAATAAGGTATTGGGACATTTTGAAAAGTCCGCGCAACTAAAATCCCAAAAATTCTCCCCAAATTCCTTCCCCATTGTTCTTTACCTGTTTCACTCTGTACAAAATGATCATAGTAATCCTGCTTAGCTCCTTCTTTTGCTAAGATGGCAGCTGCTTGATTCTGTTCACGGAAACTAAACTGGATGTCCATGGCCTCCAACAGGTGCATCAAGGATCTGCGATCAGAGATAATAGAATGAAACATTAGGTTGCCTTTCTTAATAAAAGAAATAATTCATAAGAGTGAACAGTGATTTCCAAAGGTTTATAAGCTTTTGCTGGTAAGC
Organism: Nicotiana benthamiana; assembly: GCA_034376525.1. NCBI lineage: Eukaryota > Viridiplantae > Streptophyta > Magnoliopsida > Solanales > Solanaceae > Nicotiana > Nicotiana benthamiana. The sequence continues at coordinate 11,849,387 of CM067336.1, forward strand.
CAATCTTAAAACAAACAGGAGAGCCAAGAGTTTATAGTACATGATGCCATATAACGTGAAGTGCGATTTGGTTTGTGATAGAGAGAAATAAGACGGGAGCTTACCGCGATTGATTTTAAGTTTATCTTTGTCAGCTCCTTACGGCTCTTAAAATCAGGAAGCGGGATGTAAATCCATTTTTCTAGCCGCCTCCTACAGTAGTACAATAAATCACCAATTAGATCACTTATTGGGGTCTGAGAAGGATAGTGTGTACGCAGACCTTACCTCTACCCTTGAGTAAAGAGGTTGTTTCCATTAGACACCAATTAGACAAGATTCAGAAATGGAACAGAACACAAATTAGAGTTACAAAAGCAAATATTGACTAGGAAGTTTAGTAAATTTAACCTTAGTGCCTCATCAAGAGCAAAGGGGAAATCTGTTGCTGTTAAAACTGCAACCGGTTTGCCTGCAGTATTATTAGTGGAGTTGTTTAATCCATCGATCTGAACTAGAAGTTCAGACTTCACTCTTCAGGATACTGTACGGGTCAAAACTCGACCTCATGATAATGAACGAAATCAATACATTTATTAAAGCCTATTTATAATTAGTAGATGGTACGACCATTAACTCATAAGATTATCGAGCAGACATCCAATTTGACGACTAAGGCCACGGCCTGGCCGTCCGTACGAGGGCGTCCCCTCTAGAAGGTCCCAATCCCTAGGAGCCAGCTGGCAGATTTCCTAGCTATGAATACTAAGAGAAAGAACCCTAAAAGTGGGGGGCTACTTCTTCTTCTTTACATCTCCTTCTAAAAGAAGAGAGAATACATCATTGTAAGGCTCTAAGCCTCTCCATGGAGAGGCAGACCAAACCAATATCATTTAATAAAAGATCTTCATACTCCTCTCTTTAATCTATAACTGTTGTCTCTTATATTTATTCCTTTTATCTTTGAATTTATTACGATCTGCTATGATTGGCCCTCCGTTTTTTTTTATTGTTTTATGCTTCTAAAGTAAATGAAAACTTTGAGCTAAACAATTTGGCGTCGTTTGTGGGGATTTCATAGCATAATCGCGTAGTTTATCCTTAGACCGAAAAAGAAAAATGAGCAACCCGGCTCAAACGAGCCCAAGCGGCATATGGGGTCATAGGAAGTCAAAAACCTCGAGAAGAGCTTGCTTCCACACCCCAACGTCTTCGAGCGAAGGGAAGAAGAAAGAAGAAGAAGCAGACCTATGGGAGAAATGAGCTCAAGGTACCTCGCCCCTCTTCTTTCCACATCGGATCCTACCGAAAGGGAGGATAGCATGAAAGCGTACCTCAAGCACTTCGGCAATCCGAGCGAGATGGCAAGAAAAACCACAAAGTGCAAGCTAGGAAAGATCTTAAATCAAAAACAAATCCCGACCCCCAGCACGAAGCGGTTTGTAGAAAAACTCACCAAAAAGTTCAACTACGGTTGAACGGCAATACAGGCTACGCGCCTTCAAATATTACAAAATTTCAACTACGCTTGAACGGCAATACAGGCTACGCGCCTTTAAATATTATAAAAGTTCAACTACGGTTGAACGACAACACAGGCTACGCGCCTTCAAATATTACAAAGGTTCAACTACGGTTGAACAGGGACTCAGGCTATGCGCCTTCGACTAAGGCTACGTGCCTTCAAATGTTATTAAAGTTCAACTACGGTTGAACGTCTGCTCAGGTCACGTGCCTCCACCAAAAAGTTCAATTACGGTTGAATGACAACACAGGCTACGCGCCTTCAAATATTACAAAAGTTCAACTACGGTTGAACGGCAATACAGGCTACGCGCATTCAAATATTATAAAAGTTCAACTACGGTTGAACGTCTGCTCAGGTCACGTTCCTCCACCAAAAAGTTCAATTACGGTTGAACGGCAATACAGGCTACGCGCCTTCAAATATTACAAAAGTTTAACTATGGTCGAACGGCAATACAGGCTACGCGCCTTAAAATATTACAAAAGTTCAACTACGGTCGAACGGCAATACAGGCTACGTGCCTTCAAATATTACAAAAGTTCAACTACGGTTGAACGGAAATACAGGCAACGCGCCTTCAAATATTACAAAAGTTCAACTACGGTTGAACAGGGACTCAGGCTATGCGCCTTCGACTCAGGCTACACGCCTTCAAATATTATAAAAGTTCAATTACGGTTGAATGTCTGCTCAGGTCACGTGCCTCCACCAAAAAGTTCAATTACGGTTGAACGACAACACAGGCTACACGCCTTCAAATATTACAAAAGTTCAACTACGGTTGAACGGCAATACATGACACGCGCCTTCAAATATTATAAAAGTTCAACTACGGTTGAACGTGTGCTTAGGTCACATGCCTCTACCAAAAAGTTCAATTACGGTTGAACGGCAATACAGGCTACGCGCCTTCAAATATTACAAAAGTTCAACTATGGTCGAACAGAAATACAGACTACGCGCCTTCAAATATTACAAAAGTTCAACAACGGTTGAACGGAAATACAGGCAACATACCTTCAAATATTACAAAAGTTCAACTACGGTTGAACAAGGACTCAGGCTACGCGCATTCAAATATTATAAAAGTTCAACTACGGTTGAACGTCTGCTCAGGCTACGTGCCTTCACCAAAAAGTTCAACTACGGTTGAACGGAAATACAGGCTACATGCCTTCAAATATTACAAAAGTTCAACTACGGTTGAACGGCAGTACAGGCTACGCGCCTTCACACAAAGGTTCAACCACGGTTGAATAGAGACTCAGGCTATGCACCTTCGACTCATGCTACGCGCCTTCAAATATTATAAAAGTTCAACAATGATTGAACGTCTGCTCAGGCTACGTGCCTTCACCAAAAAGTTCAACTACGGTTGAACTGGGACTCATGAATGACAGCTCGGACTACGTGCCTTCACCAAAAAGTTCAACTACGGTTGAACTGGCACTCAGGATATGCGCCTTCAAAAACTACAAAGGTTCAATTACGGTTGAACGATAGCTCGGACTACATGCCTTCACCTAAAAGTTCAACTGCGAACCAGACTAGGATTCGGGCTAAGTGCTTCCGCCCATTATAAATCACAAAAGAATTCAACTATGAGGCAAACCAGGACACGGGCTACACGCCTCTGTCGTAAAAGCCGCAAGCTCGATCACGGACAAAACAAAGCCAAGGACACATGTCCCCAAGGCTATAAGCTGGGCCGCAATCAGATGAGAACAAGTGCCCCCGAATGTCCAACCACGTACGAACACCGGGTCGCGCCAAGCGCCCTGCCGCTCAAGTAAGTACGACTAACTCAAACTGAAGTGTTGACCCACAAAAAGTTCTGCCCGAGTCGAGCCACAAGGCCGTGATTTTCATTATCACGACCAGTATTTCGACTAAGCCTGAACCGGGACTAAGGCCATGCGCCGCCACTACCCCAACGCGGCCACAATCCACTCCCAACAAGTGGAGGAAAGTGACGACCAAAAACGTCTATCTATAACCAAGGCCATCCGCACCGACTTTCCTTAAGGCAAGGAAACAGTTCGACAATGGTCAAAATCACTTAACCGGTTGAGACTATTAGCATGTCCACTAGAAAAACTCTAAAGCAAAACCCCTACAAACAAGCACAAAAAATATATAATGTAATCGACGCAAAAAAAACGGAAAAGAAGAAAATCTAATATATTCACAATATTTATACGGGGTTACCCTCAATTACATCTGCCCAAGGCTAGCAGAGAAAAAAGAGAAAAAGAAAACAAGAACTAAACAGACATTACAAATTTTCTTTTCACTCAGAGCCCCCAGCGCCCCCTTCAGCATTATCAGCACCCTCGGCGCCATCATCTCCCCCGGGCGTAGACGGATCTAAACCACAGTCGAGGCGGGCTTCACGGACCTTTTGGCGTGCCTCCTCATAAGTGGCCTCAGACACAATGCCGGCCTCCCACAACCGCCTGTACACGTCGAGCTGGGCCTCAGCATACGTCCAATGCTTGCGAGCAGGACCAAAAGAAGCGGCCTGGTCCCTCAGGCGCTAGTTCTCGGCCTTCAAGGCCGCAATCCGATCTACCACACCACAGGCGTCTCAATCGCAAACGGCAATGCGCCCCTCTAATGATCGTTCTCAGAAAGCAGTGGTGGCCCTCTCTAATCCGAGCTCCCTTTCCTGGGCACGGTTGGTCGCTTACAGTGCTTCAACTCTCGTTTGAGCGTCCTCTGCCAGCCTTCTTGAAGTGGCGGCCTCAAACTCTAGGGCAGCCACCTGCCTGGTATAAGCCTCAGCGGCCTCTGCTGTTGCAGCCAGATTGTGCCGCTCCCTCTCAGCAGCCGCCCTTCTCTCAACATCCACCACTTCGTTCACTTGGCGGAGCTGCTCCTCAAGAGTGGTTACCCTGTTGAGGGTCTGTTGCATATGAAGTTCCTCCGTGCTAGCTCTTCTACCAGCTCCCGGTTTCGGGGTCGTTCCTTATGCATTCACGCAAGCCATGGCACTGGTCACGATAGCGGCGGTACTTCCCCAACAGACGCACAAAAACCGCCGAACGTTAGCCCGCCTAATACTCTCAACCACCAGCAAAAATGTTTACAACAAACAGAGTGACAGTTAACACGAGAAGGCATGCTAAGGAAGAAAACAAACCAAAGTTTTGCACATACCTTTATGCTCAGGGCGACCACCTCGCCCATCAATTCAACATCTAAAATACCCCTTAGGACGTGCTCTCCGCTTCCGAGCACAGGACCCCGAACATCGTCACCAGGTTCTCCTCCTCGAGCAGCAGGCTCAGGCCGTTAGGAATCTCCAAATAACGATAATCCCCCTCGACCTGCACGGCCGAACGGGTATAACCCTCCTAAGCAAGATGGACGTCCTCGGGATCCATATCGGACTCAGAATCATCCCCCTCTCCTAAATGCCCCTTCCTTCCGCCGCACTGGAAGTTGAGGCTTCCGCTGCCCGAGACGTCAAAGCGCCCGCATTCGCCGTAACTTCGGCGCCTGCCATCTCCACCAAAATTGCTGCCGAGGAACTGCCTTCCCTTGCAGCAACAGGAACAGAAACTTGAATCGCCGAAGCGACTGTGTCACCTTGGCCTAAGCCAACCGGGGCAAACCCCACTTAGCGCTCACCCTATGGGGCAAGGTCCGCTGCGCCCCCCCCCCTCCGCCGATGGCGAAGAATCTAAACTAATCACTACCGGGAGAGCCGGGGTGAACGCCACCCTGCGCCGAGCCAGCGGCCTCCCGTCTTCTTCTTTATCTCCATTCAGTGATCGTTCCGCCCTGGAACGCACGACCCCTGGAGACTCCTCAACTTGGGGCACGGGCCGTACCTGAGAGTGTGCAGCTGAAGACTCCACCGAAGTCGCCCTCGGAACCCGACGAGGTGCCGGCATTATGATCATTCGGGCAGTCGTCCCCGGCCAGCGGAAAGCAAGCTGAGGAGCCCTCATGCGCCATGGTCGTTCTGACCAGCCAAAGAAGAAATGTTAGGCCAGAGGAACTAAGGACTATGAAGAAAGAACAATAAACAGCAAATCAGATTCTTACCAGCAGTCGACCTACGGACATGGACCTCCCAGAAAAGACGCCCACGTGCGAATCCCCGTTGTAACAGGGAGAACGGCCCCAACCCACTCGCGGATGCCAGAAAATGGCGCCGGTGGAGCACCACCCGCAACGGCACCAGCTGGCAGATTTCCTAGCTATAAATACTAAGAGAAAGAACTCTAAAGTGGGGGGCTACTTCTTCTTCTTTACATCTCCTTCTAAAAGAAGAGAGAACACATCATTGTAAGGCTCTGAAAATCTCCATGGAGAGGCAGACCAAACCAATATCATTAATAAAACATCATCTTCCCTTTGATCTATAACTGTTGTCTCTTATATTTTATTCCTTTGGTCTTTAGATTTGTTACGATCTGATATGATTGGCCCTCCATTTGTTTTGATTGTTTTATGCTTCTAAAGTAAATGAAAACTTTGAGCTAAACAGATACTTCATGCTCTCCAGAAGCCCTAAGAAACAGGTTTAGAGTTGATGAAGTCTTACCAATAGAATTAGAACTAAGAAATTATAAGTTTAGCACAGGCAAGAACATAATTATACTCAAATTACTGTTGATTGTTGAGCACATGCATAAATGTTAGTGCTAGATGTATGCAAACACAAGAGGTAGGTGAAGGACAGAAGAGAAGGGCGAAATAAAGTATGATTCAGTTTTGATAAAACATAAAGCCTCTAATTTCCTTCCTGCAAGGTATTCTTCTAGGGTTTCAAATTTGCTTTAACCTTCTCTTCTCTCTGAAGTTCCTATGCAAAGCTTTGGACAACTAGAGGCGCGTCACATATTTACTTGGTAAAAAACAAAATCAAACTGGTCAAGAAATTAATACTATACGGTACATCACCAATCAAGTCCTATTAGATGAATGAAATCTAGTTTCTAGACGTCACAATGAAAAGTTTCATCACATATGGTAGACCCGAACACACATCTATGCCTAGAAGGTTTATCACATATGATAGACGAAAAAAAACCTTGCACGACAGCAAGGCAATGAGAAATATCCTCAGTTGTCGCATGTATATGAAATTTCTACTATCTTATACAAGCACATAGCTGGACGACATGTCTGCTTGGGATTTTGAGGGTTATTCGGTCATTTCAGACGTAATGGAACACTATAGTTGTCTAAAACGGATTAAATCATTTGTATTAGGAAAATATTTTATTTATGATAGATGAATTCTCAAATGCTATAGAAGATGAGAGACAATTACCAAAAAATTGGTATTTCGAAAATAATTCCATGAGGGGGAAAAGAAAAACTCAGGGAAATGTACGAAGACATTAAGAGAAAAAAGCGAATTAAGGTTGGGCACAAAAAATAATAATGCAGCAACAAAAAAAAAAGAATTAAAACCTCTAACTTTGACGAAGGATGAATATAAATTAATTTTAAACACAGATACTTTACACAAATTTCGAACACCAGTAGTAAGAAGAAGAAGAAATGGAATTAAGGAATTTAGGAGCAAGAAAGAACGTTTTCATAATCAAATGTGAGAAGATAAAGTGTTCTTATTTATTTATTTATTTATTTATTAATATACTATAAGAAAAATAAAAATTCAAAATGTCATAATGTAATTACCATAAACTTTTGTTCATGTGAGAATGAGGGAGTGTAATTACCTCATTTTAATAACACTCAATTTCATATTAAATATATGAAGATAAGTATGTCACTGTGTAATTTACTCAAACTTAATTACAATAAAATTTCAATTAATCATTAAAAGTACATATTTGGGCTTTTAATTTGTTGGGCCCGTGCCTATCTAGTCACTTTAGAAAGAACAGATTGCTTACACTCTGGCACTGCAAAGAGAATCAATCTCATCAATGAAAATTGTACTTGGAGCACGGGCAATATCAAACAAGCACCGTACCAATCGTTCACTCTCCTGTACCATTTTGAACACTATGAAGAACAAGAAACATTCAGAAATGTTGTCCCACACTCTGTAGCGACAGCTTTGGCCAAGAGTGTTTTCCCGGTGCCAGGAGGACCAAATTTCAGAACTCCCCTCCAAGGTCTCCTGATACCCTGCAAATAATTGAATATGTGAAATATGTACAAGTTTCATAATATGTATTCATTACTCTTTTATTAATGATTACAGCCTGTGCAGAGCGCTGCAACTCAAAAACTTATATATCAGCAACAAATTGCAACTTCATTGGATCAAATTGTATCCTCGTTATGTGAAGACAAATATATGAGATAATTCAGGTTTCAACAGGAAAAAGTATTCCCCGCTTATTTTCTTAATTATGTGCGAGGAACATATCTACCTCTGATGAACAGTCTGTTACAAGGCAAGGCAAAACAAAAGAATAAATGACGTGTGTTTGATATGACGGAAGTCATTTTCCTCTGACGAAAATATTTTTCGGAAAACAGATACGTAACAAGTGTAAGTGGGAGAGTAGTAAGATTAAATACTAATGTGCAAGTGTTATTTGAAAATATTAATATGAAGTTAAAGTTAACATACAACAATAACAAGAACCCAGTATAATCTCACTTAGTGCGGTCTGGGGAGAGTAGTGTGTAGGCAGATCTTACCCCTACTGTTTTTCAAATAGACCCCCCCCCCATCCTTCCCTCCAAGAACTTCTCGATTTGCTCTTGGGCAGACTCGAACTCACAACCTATCGGTTGGAAGTGGAGATTGCTTACTGAAAATGACACCATTTCCACAATTCGGGAACACCAGAAAATGATGAAAAAAGATATTTTCTGAAATATAACTTCTGTTCTACCAAACACACACTCATTGTTCTTTAGTATGCTTATATTCAGAATCAATTTAAGTTATTTCATTTTATAAGTTACCTGATTTTCTATGTTGAACGAAATTCTAAAAACCATTTCTCATGTCGTTCAACGTCCTCTACAGAAACTGTAGGTTGTATTTTATCTATAGCTTCTAGGAAGTCATCCATCATAACTAGAATTTTCAAAATCTCAGTTTCGGATGTGTTCTTATGTAACGACCAGACCGGTCGTTTTGAGCTCTAGCGCATTGTTCAGCGGTTTGAAGCCATGAGCAGCTTCATTTCAGGTGTTATGACTCGTAGGCGTGGTTAGAGTTGAATTCCGGGAAGTTTGGACTCAAATTGGAAAGAAAATTCTCATTTTAGAAGCCTTAAGTTGCAACAATCGACTAAGAATTGGATTTCAGAAACAACGACCTCAGAATCGGGATCTGAAGGTTCCAGCAAGTTTGTATGGTGATTTCTGACTTAGACGTATGCCTGGATCAAATTTTGGATGACCCGGGAGCGTTTTGACGCCTATTGTGAAAGTTAGCATTTTGGAAGAAATTTCATAAGTTTGGGTTGAAGTGCATTTTAGTGTCATCGATGTTCGTTGAATTCCGAGTCTGGGAGTAGCTCCGTACGGTGATTCTGGAGTTAGAAGCGCAATCGGAAGTGAATTCGGATATCTGTAGGTCATTTTGAAGTCATTTGGCTAAAGATAGAAATTTGAAGGTTTTTGATAAGTTTGACCGGAAGTGGACTTTTCAATATCGGGGCCGGATTCCAATTCCGGAAGTTGGAGAAGGTCTGTAATGTTGAATATGACTTGTGTGCAAAATTTGAGGTCAATCAGACATGATTTGATAGGTTTAAACACCGGAAGTAGAAGTTTGAAATGTTAGAGTTCATTAAGCTTGAATTTGGAGTGTGATTTACGGTTTTAACGTTGTTTGATATGATTTGAGGCATCGAGCTAGTCTGTAATGTATTTTGGGACAGGTTGGCATGATTGGTTGGGATCCCGGGGGCCTCGGGGTGGATTCCTGGTGCTTAATGGATCAAATTGGAACTTGGAGTAAGAGTTAAAGTTGCTGGTTGCTGGTGTAATCGCACCTGCAGTCCAAGTCTCGCAGGTGTGGAGCCGTAGAAGCAGCCAAAGAGGCGCAGATGCGGTGGTGAAGTGTGAAGGCTGGGACCGCATATGCGGTCAGGTCACCGCAGAAGCGGGACTGCACCTGCGGTGGAGAGGACGTACAAGCGAAAAGGGCGGCCTGGTGAGAAACTGCAGAAGCGAAAAATAGGTCGTACCTGCGGAACTGCAGAAGCGGTCAAGTGACCGCATGTGCGAAAATGCTGGAGGCAGTGTATTCTCGGGATATGGCCATTTTTCTCTCATTTTTCATTTGGTGTGGACGATTTTGGAGAGTTTCAAGTGGGGTTTTTCGTCATCATCAGCAAGGTAAGCTACCCCACCTATTTTGAGTTAAATATATTGATTATGTATGGATTTTAGTATGTAAATGGGTAAAAATTTAGGGGTTTGAGGAAAACCTAGAGAATTTGTATTCTTGAATTTTGACCACGATTTTAGGTAAGGAATGAGGAGAAAATATTTGAGTTTGTTTTCAAGTCACGATGTAACAAAAGTTTATGTATAAAATTCATATATATTTCCATCATCACCCTTCCTTATCTTTCTAATAACTTACAAATTCTGTTGAGATATAACCAAAAGGTCTCTTATTATTGCCTTATTAATTTCTTCTTTTTTTACATTTTTTCCTTTTATACCTCATAATATTGTGTTCCTGTGATCTTAATAATCACTGAACTATAATATGCAGCAATATAGTATAGCTTACTTATTAGCTAGTTCAAAGTATATGCACATTTTCTTTGTAAGTCAAAAATATCCAGTGTGATCATAGTCGTTCCTTTTTATTGACTTTGATCATCGAATCTATTCTTTGAGTAGATAAATATGATGATAATATAGCAAATGAACTTCTTCTTACAAGAAAACGAAGCACAGTAGAAATAAGACAAGAGCTTACCATGATTGATTTTACGTTTATCTTTATCAGCTCCTTACGGCTCTTAAAATCAGGAAGCGGGATGTAAATCCGTTTTTCTAGCCGCCTCCTACAGTAGTACAGTAAATCACCAATTAGACAAGATTCAGAAATGGAACAGAACACAAATTAGAGTTACAAAAGCAAATATTGACTAGGAAGTTGAGCAAATTTAACCTTAGTGCCTCATCAAGAGCCCAGGGGAAATTTGTTGCTGTTAAAAGTGTCACCGGTTTCCCTGCAGTATTATTAGTGGAACCCATCGATCTGAACTAGAAGTTCAGACTTCACTCTTCAGGATACTTCATGCTCTCCAGAAGCCCTAAGAAACAGGTTCAAAGTTGATGAAGTCTTACCACTAGAATTAGAACTAAGAAATTATAAGTTTAGCACAGGCAAGAACTTAATTATACTCAAATTAATGTTGATTGTTGAGCACATGCATAAATGTTAGTGTGAGATGCATGCAAACAAAAGAGGTAGGTGAAGGACAGAAGAGAAGGACGAAATAAAGTATGATTCAGTTTTGATAAAGCATAAAGCCTCTAATTTCCTTCCTGGTAGGTATTCTTCTAGGGTTTCGAATTTGTTTTAACCTTCTCTTTTCTCTGAAGTTCCTATGCAAAGCTTTGGACAAGTAGAGGCGCGTCACATATTTACTTGGCAAAAAACAAAATCAAACTGGTCAAGAAATTAATACTATACGGTACATCACCAATCAAGTCCTATTAGATGAATGAAATCTAGTTTCTAGACGTCACAAGGAAAAGTTTCATCACATATGGTAGACCCGAAACACACATCTATGCCTAGAAGTTTTATCACATATGGTGACAAAAACAAACCTTACACGACAGCAAGACGATGAGAAATATCCTCAGCTGTCACGTATATGAAATCACTTTAGAAAGAACATATTGCTTACCCTCTGGCACTGCAAAGAGAACCAATCTCATCAATGAAAATTGTACTTGGAGCACGAGCACAGGCAAGATCAAACAAGCACCGTACCAATCGTGTGCAGGAGGCCCAAACATAAGAACTCCTCTCCAAGGCCTCCTGATACCCTGGAAACACTGAATATGTGAACTATATAGAAGTTTCATAATAAGTATTCATTACTCTTTTATTAACCTGTGACAAGAGGGGTTGCTCTGATGGTAAGCAACCCCCACTTCCAACCGAGAGGTTGTGAGTTCGATCTCCCCAAGAGCAAGGTGGGAAGTTCTTGGAGGGAAGGATGTCGTGGGACTATTTGGAAACAGCCTCTCTACCCAAGGGTAGGGGTAAGGTCTGCGTACACATTACCCTCCCCAGACCCTACTAAGTGGAATTATACTGGATTGTTGTTGTTGTTATAGTTACAACCTGTGCATAGCTGTAGCTCAAAAACTTATATATCAGTAACAAATTGCAACTTCCATTGGATAAAATTGTATCCTCATTATGTGAAGACAAATATATGAGATAATTCAGGTTTCAACAGCTTATTTTCTTAATTATATGCGAGGAGCACATCTACCTCTAATGAACAATTTGTTATAAGGCAAAAGAAAAGAATAAATGACGCGTGTTTGATATGACGGAAGTAATATTCCTCTGAAGAAAACATTTTTCGGAAAACAGATACCTAATAAGTGTAAGTGGGAGTATTTTGATAAAAAATTGTAAGTAGTAAGATTAAATAATAATGTGCAAGTGTTATTCGAAGTTATTAATATGAAGTTAAAGTTAACATACAACAACAACAACCCAGTATAATCCCACATAGTGGGATCTGGGGAGGGTAGTGTGTAGGCAAACCTTACCCCTACTGTTTTTAAATAGACCCCAGCATCCTTACCTCCAAAACTTCCCACCTTGCTCTTGAGGAGACTCGAACTCACAACCTCTCGGTTGGAAGTGGAAGTTGCTTACCATCAGAATTATAATGAAAATGACACCATTTACACACTTTGGGAACGCCAGAAAATGATGAAAAAAGATATTTTTCTGAAATTTAACTTCCGTTCTACCAAACACACACTCATCGTTCTTTAGTATGCTTATATTCAGAATCAACTATAGTCTAAATATTGAGGCATCCACAGTGGGCGTACAACTGCTTCCTGCAAAAGCCTCTTTGCTTCATTCAGTCCTGCAACATCATCCCATCTCACCCCCGGATTAGTATCCAAGATCTCATTTTCAAGAGTCGCTGCCAGTTGAGAATCAGGCCCTTCATACACTCCTTTTGACTTAACGCCTTCCACAGCATTCTGATAGTTGTGAAGAAAGACGCTAAGAATATTATAATTAACTTCAAGTCTCAGCTTAGTAAAAATACAGTAAAGATAAATTCAAGTAAATTATGAATTAAGAATCTGTATAACCAGTATTTAAATTCAGCTTTATCCTAGCAACCAAAAGTTCTGGCTAGATGAAGGAGTCTTGTCACTACAGTCAATTTCACTTATGGTAATGAATTTGTGCAGTATTGTCGGTCTACCAAAATACATTTGTGATTTGAATCAGCAACATTATAAAAATGTAAATATAAATTGAAGAATTATATACACCTACCTGATGCTGAATTGCATAAATATTGTTTTTCTTTTTTGGCTGGAGCTGGCGGTCGGTGTCGAAGTCACGATCAATTTCACGTTTTCGGTGCACATAAATTAGGTTGAAGCCCACATAGTATAAACCTCGGGAACCTAATATATAGTAACAGTTGAAATGGCGGAGGTATTCCAATAGGACGTCTGGAATCCTATTAATATCGTGATTCAATTCGGGTTCTACAGCGGTGATCCACGCCACCAGCTCCGTCAGCCAGAGTTCCCAGGGATATAAGAGCTTTACAAGGAGAAAGATTCTTCTCTAATATTTGCTACCCTGTTATGAAAAAGTAGAGAGAGGTCGATAGTTTTAGATGTTTTACAATACAATAGAACCCCTATATTTATAGGGACGTACAGTAAATCCTAGAATCTCTTTAAATATAACATTCACCTTAAATATAGTTCTATTTATAATACTTCCCCTTGAATGTCTATTCAATAATGTGCCTCGTTAAAACCTTAACTAAAACAAAACCTAATGGGAAAAAATTATAGAAAAGGAAAAAGAGTACACATGTTTGAATATGCGCCTATTGGTTGCCTCGTTAAAAACCTTGCAAGGAAAACCCAGTGGGACAAAACCTTATAAGGGAAAAAGAGTGCAACGCGCATTAACTCCCCCTGAAAAGAGCATCAATTCACATTTTTGAGCATTTGCATTCCAATCTTGTGCACCATCTTGAAATTATCATTCTTGATAGATATGAACATCTCCATATAATGTCGTGGAATGACTCTTCATATCTCCATAGAGGTATTCTCGATGTCATCATGCTTATAATTATAGCAAGATACATATGTACACAAGTTGCACTTAGGATGTGGTACTTCAGGACCAAGAATTGTATATGCTTCAAGCAACTTCAATCATTGACTTTATACTTTCAAGTATTTGAACTACATGTCCAAAACTACATGTCTTTCATATGGAATCAATTCTGCTTGAATTGTATCTCTTCCATTTAGCCAATATTTTGTTTGTATTCGACAAACATAAGATCTTCATCGATATTTAGCGCTATCATAGATTTCATCGACGAACATTTTATATCGGTTCCAATAAATTTTCATAAGGACATAACATGGAGATCTCTTCATTCACACATTCAGGTACCTGAATCTCTCATGAGATTTTATGAAGTGTTATGTCATGTGATCTTCTAGATCACTTGCCTCCCCATTATGATCATTTGCTCATCTTCTTTATTAAGAAGTTCCTTTTGAAACCGATTTGTCTATACGCCTTAAGCGTATTAAAGACTTTTTCCTTCTAGGACTTAATATGAGCATTTGCAGTGAGAATATAGTTACTTTCTTTGGGTCAGCAAATGCGCATGGCATGCTTTGCAATATGTTGCAATTGAATTATCCTTTTATGAACTTCAGGTTCATATCATGATATTCGAGGATCTATATATACAAATGATAATTCATCTCATGTAACCTTTTCTCAAGTGTTTATCATGTCTCCCTCTCATGTTAGAAAAGCTAACTTGTTTCCTCAACTCTGGGAAATCATCTTTGTGCATTATCATGTCAATATACACAGCACATTAATATTAATAAGATGAGATTATTTGGTTCCTGACCCTGAACCATTTGTGAGGGGAGAATATAATATACTCTCGTATACAACGTATATCAAACTGATATATATAACTTTGTTCTCATAAGAAACAGTTTAGCTATTAAGTGGAGGCACTCAATAATTATCTTGCTAAACCAACTATGATATAAACCAACTTATCAAGATGAACTATCTTGAATAGAAAATCTGGAAATTATGCTCGAAGTTAGATTACTGAGCAATTTACCTCGCAAGCACCGGCCAGGCTGCGGGTTAATAACAATCGCACATGTAACCATTTCATAGATGCATCATATGTGGTATACATGGCAGGTGAATGGGCCCATATTCACCTTTGATATTTCCAGAATTTATGGGCTTCAACCCGAACTCTTTAGTTGGTCAATTAATTAATGAGAACAAGTAGTACAAGAAAATTCGTAAAGGACTTTCTAGTTCTTTAATATTCACCCATGTGAATTCTCTATTATTGCACATCATACTTAAAATGAGATGGCTAACCCGAATGCCAACTGAAATGAATTATCAATATTGATAAACTTCAAATTACACCATGACATGTGCAATTATCAACAAACTTCAAGTTTATTATGGTATGGTTTTTTATACCAATAAATATCCACTTTATTGTGGCATTCCTTTGTTTGTGTAGTACAAACTGGAGAATGAAGCGGGTAGCTTTTCATATACAAATTATCCCGCTACAAGTTGTAGTAATAGAAGATATCAAATCTTTCCTTTATTTATAGTCTCAATATAATCAGCGCTTTCGCGTGTACTTTGGAAACTGAATAAGTTTCTTTGAGACTTACTACAGCACAATATTCAATTGTGTTTCTCCAACATAGTAATAATTGGCTCTTCTAGAGCTCTCAATTAATTTTGTACTACCACAAATTCATCAACATCCATGTGGTGAATATCTCTTTTAAAGATAAAGTTATACCATTATGGTCATGGTCAAAATTATATGCAAGATATGTTTCTTGCATTATCGTTGTCCTTTAATAGTCATATTTCCAAAATATTTTGGCGTACAATAGGTACGTGACCAACGATTCATGCCATAACAATGACATTATTTTCATATATCATCTCAAACCTCCTTCTAGGGGTGAGTGTGGTATATTCAATACCAATGCATCTGGCATTCGATTTGCTATTCTTTGCAAATGGATAATATTTTGTACCTCTTTTTCACAAATAGAGGTATGTGGATCAAGATGAGATAATGATGCATTTTTCCACAAAATTTCCCGTTTGGTTTCACCAACTTCTCCCCCTAATTTTGGGAAAAGTGTCTCATCGAATTGACAGTCTGCAAATCGTGCAGTGAACAAATCCCCTGTCAATGATTCGAGGTAGCGAATAATGGAGGGCGATTCAAACTCAACATATATTCCTAACCTTCTTTGCAAACCCATTTTGGTGCAATATGGCGGTGCTACAGGCACATATACTGCACATCCACAAATTCTTACGTGGGATATATTAGGTTCATGACCCAAAACTAATTGCAACGGGGAATATTTGTGATAATTCGTCGTTCTGAGACGAACTAGCATTGCTGCATGCAAAATGGCGTGACCCCAAACCGAAGTGGGCAGCCTCGTTTTCATGAGTAAATGAGGAATTCAAGATTATTCTCATCTATTGTCTCAATATGATATCCATTTTGAATGATATTTTTAAAACTCAACAAGTTCCTCTTAGACTTGGAGGAGAACATTGCATTCTCTAGAATATTGTTCCTTTAGACAGAGTTATAGTTGCTCTTCCGGAACCTTCAATCAATTTACTACTACCAGACATTGTAGTAACATCTGCCTTACACATACTTAAATGAGAGAAATATTGCTTCTCTTTGAGTATCGTATGTGTGGTACATGAATCAATTAAACAAATATATTTTACAATTGGACATTGATCCAAGTTTGCTTTGTGAGAGAAACAAACAACAAAATAAGAAATATAAACAACATAAAACTTTAAGCTGCTATTGACCACATGAGACGCCTTATCATATTATAGGAATCATATATCATAACAGTAACATTGTTATATTACTACAAACTGCAAACATATGTTACAATACATATATATAATAATCGGACAGCACTACTACATTGTATTACTGCACACACATAAACCAACATAATCAAATAATGTATGAATTTTATATAAAAACAAATTTCAAATCAAATACACACAACAATGAACCATGTTTGAAGCATAGTAATGATCAAGATGATTTAAATGAACCATTATCTCACAGGCAATATAAATTCGATTGTATCATGATACAACAAAGCCGTACATAATCATATGCTTTTCATACCAGTGTAGATGCTATTATTTTAATAGATGTAAAATAATTAGCATGCAAAACTAAATCTTTTAACTCAATACTGAAAAAGAAAACAATATCTACACTACATCATTAATAATGTGTTTTCTCTTGTGCTTACTTACAAACACAGAACAAAATTCAAATTATTATTTAGGGCAATGCAAGTTAATTAGACATAATTTGCCAAATAAGAGGTTGTAAATGCATACCAACTCATAATATAAAATTATTAAAAATTTATATGAGCAAGAATTTAGTTAATAATCACCACTAAACATTGCAAAATTATATTCAGAAACAGACTTAGAGTCTTGGAGCCTCAGATGAGCCCAATCATATCGTGCTTGTGGCAGAGTGACCAACTTTAAGTTGTCATATCTCTCCTTTAAGCCATTCCACAAGGTAAGTGGATCTTTGACTGTGATATATTCAATTTTCAAACCTTCATCAAGGTGATGGCGCAAGAGAATCAAGGCCTTAGCACAGTTTCAAACCTTCATTAAGGTGATGGCGCAAGAAAAACAAGGCCTTAGCATAGTCTTGGGTGGATGCATTATTTCTGTCTTTAATGGCGTCTCCAGGACCCATTGCATCCAAATGGATTTCAGCATCCAACACCCATGTCATATAGTTCTTGCCCGAAATTTCAAGGGCAACGAACTTTCTTTTCATAATGTCAGACATGAAACAAAATTACATCAAGAGCGTGTTCATACTTACGGGCTTTATTACAATTATCACATTCACTTCAGGGAATGGATCATAATCATCTGTATGTGCTATATATAATCTCATGTCAAATATTACTTTCATAAAGTGAAAGATTATTTTGAGAATCTTTATTATTCTCATTATCACAATGATGACGATTATAATTCCGTCTATTGCCACGTCCACATCCATTAATACCTTCATGGTAATAATTTTGTCTTCTTTCAGACTTATCACATACTGCTATTACATTCTCTAAAGGAAATGAAAATGAAGCAACTTCAATGGGACGAATTTTACCACTTCATGTGGTTATAATCTCTTACAAACTCCATTAGAGTTGCAATCAAAATTTATCGTCTCTGCTTGTATTTAAAAACAAATTATAGAATATCAGTAATTTGAAAGAGAAAAGTAAAATAATTACCTTAAATCCAGAATTAATCTTAAAGGAAGTTCATAGAACACATATTCCTCTAAAGACCAGTATTTATCTTCGAACCACAATATGTCGCCACTGTTACATTCCATCCCTCTTTAAAACAAACCTTGTCCTCAAGGTTTGGATATTGTTTGTAGCAGCAGTGACCTTCTTATGCCCACTTCCTCAAAACTAGACTATCTTCAATATGTGAATGGGCTTCATAAATATGGGGTGCAACATTGAGGGTGTTAAAACCAAAAGATCTGCTGAAGTTATTCTTTGCAAGCTGAGCGAGGCAAAGGCAACTGTTCAATGCTAACTACAATGTAGCTGCTTACGATTCCATAAAACTAATCAAATATTTCAGGATTTCTGGTGACGAATTCGATTTCCAATTGTTTGACCTGGTATGCTCGTATGAAAATTGTGCTTTCGTGATGGTTAGAGACTCGTGCTGATAACGTGTTATGAAATAATATAAGAACAAGAACGATAATACAAGAACAAGAACAATAGAGAGAAAAATAGAGAGATGAGTATTCTTATTGATACTTTTAGATGGTTTATAATAGAATAGAACCCCTATATTTATAGGGAGGTGGTGACTTAGCCACCAAGTAGTAAACCCTAGAATCTCTCTAAATATAGACATTCACCTTAAATAGAGTTCTATTTATAACATACACTTTTTTAACAAGTGACATTTTTCTTGCTACGATTCAAGTGCACCGTGAACAAAATAATTTTTGTTTATATATTTAGAATTCAAATCTTCTTTATTATCATTATTACTACTGCTATATTAAAAACACAAAATGCCGAAATTTCCTTTTTAACTCTTTAAAATTAAATATTATACTAGACAAACGTATCATTTTATTATTTTCCTAATATATAGAAGTTTTAAGTTAACTAAATTTTGGTAATATTGTCCTAATATTTCGGACTTCGACACTAACTAATATTTTGGATATAAGAATTTCCTTATTTGAACTTCTATGCAATGATTCCTAACTCCTGAAGCATGGTCGAGGCAAGAAAATTGATTTAAAAAATATATTTTTTTAGAAAAACTTAATATTGTAATTATGTACACTTAATGTTAAATAAAACTATTATAATTACAATAAGTATTTTAAAACTTTATTAGGATATATTTTTATTTGGATACTAAACATGAAAACCTAATCAAACCTAATGAATATAACACTTTGAGAAGTAAATGAACTTGCATTTTCTAATTCTTTCTGTTAAAATAAGCCTTTTTTAGACTTTAAGGCCCCGTTTGGTCATGAGTTTTGTCAAAATAAATTTGGGATTTATTTTCAAAACTTATGTTTAGCCATAAATTTTGTCCATATTTTAACAAACAAACTTCACCCAAATCAAATTTTTCAAAATAAATTTGGGATTCAGCTAAGTTGCCCCTTATCAGCTTTTCTATGAGCATAACGTCCTTCGTTTCAAAGTCAGTGAACTTCTCTTTTTAAATTTATTTTATTTGATAAATCTTTGTTGATAGAAGTACTTTTATGTTTATTTATTTGTTTTTATATTAAGCCATAGAAACAATAATCATTTTTATAATTCCTATAGAAGTTCGCATAAGTTACAATAAGGCATCTAAGAACGTTTATGGGTAGATTTCTTTCCTCATTGAGATATTCAAAAAGTCAAATACTTTTCATTAGTTTTATTATTCAATATTTAGGTAATTTTTTTAATAATATATTTATTGATATAGGGTACATGTGCAAACCCATGATGAAATATTATTCGTTTTTTTACCCCTTTAAAATATAGTTCACACCGGACAATGTAGTCATTTGATTATTTTTGTAATATTTAAAAACTAATCATTTAATTAATTTTCTACTATTTACGAGGAGTCATCGATGTCCCCGCATACAAGGAAATAAAATATTTTTTATTAATTAAAATTTTCAAATATTTTAGGAAAGTTATAGTGATAGATAAAATATGATTGAATTTAAAAGATCAGAAAGAAACTTAGAAATATATGCTTTTGTTAGGTATTCCAACTAATTAAAAGGTCATACGATCTAGGAAGTTTACAGAAGAAAAGGACTCTTGCTCTACATGAGTAGGAACGGGAGTTTCAAGTTCATAATTATATACAAGGACTATAAAACTAATTCATTTTTTATTTCGTATGTTGTATATTTCATGTATCTACTATGAATTTATTTAATTGTGTATAGCAATTATTGGATTAATTGATTCGATAAACACATTAAGGACATATGCATAATATTGGTCAATATTTTACTCTTTAAAAATAAATTTCATATTGAAAAATATTATCATTTAATTATTTTTTGTTGTTCAGTATATTGAAATTATTTTTTATACTATTTTATTAATCGGGTTTTTGTATAATATTTAAAACCTACACTTAATAATAAAATAAATAACTAAGAAATATTCTAAGAATATGAAAGAAAGAAAGACAAGAGGTGGCGCAATAGGCCAAGAGACTAAAAAAGAAGCATGATGACCTGTGAACTTGAAGTAATAGATTATAAAGATGGAGTAAATTTTAAGTTACATCATCTGAGATGATTAAGGACTTCTATAAGCACAGCTTTTCTTTGGTTGATTTAGCTAAATATGATCATCAATCATCATTTTCAGGAAGCTATACTTTTTTATTTTACTTTTAATTTTTGTAAACTCAAATATAATTTTAATATAATATTTATATAATTTTATTTTTTTAATAATTATTGAGATATAATGCACACGCAACGCGCGTATTGTAGACTAATCGAGATAGTTCCACAAATAATAGAACCAAACTGGCCAAAAATAAAGTTGATTTTTTTTGTTTAGTTTGGTTTTGGTTTTAAAATTTTAAAACTAACCAACCTTGGTTTTGTTTTGGTTTTAATAGAAAAAAATATTAAAAATCGGATCAAACCGACTATAAAAGTAGCTATTTAAAATTTGTTATTACACACACATAAAAAAGTGTGTTTGTATGTATATTTTTATATAAAGTTTCTAAAATTTTATGTTACATATTAATCGTTTGCACTTTTAATCTAGTTCTTTGCTACTTTTAATCTAGTTCTTTACTATTAACTAATCTAATTTTTTACCTTTTATATTTTAATTTGATTGGTAGTTATCTTTTGCTATTAAAAGTAATTTTATTTTTAATTGAGTTTAAATTAGTCAACTATTTGATTCAATTTTATCATAAATATAACTTAATAAATGATTGATTTCGCAAAGAGCAATTGGTTTGACTAGTCTTAGGGTACATGCTTGTACCTATATCAGTAAATGTATAATTTTTAAAATTAGGTAAATATTACTAAATAAATATTAAAAATTATAGGTTCATAGAAATAACGAATGTTAATATCGCTAAGCTAGCTCTGTCAATAATTTTATTGAGTTAGCTATCACGACCCAAAATTTTCTCAGTTAGATATCGTGACGAATACCTAGTCTGAGGGACTAGGTAAGCCTAACATTTACTGAATAACAACCATAATAATGATAACTTCTAATACTTTCTGAAATAAATTTTTTATACAACCTGCAATTGTCATGACCCAATTTTTTCCACCGTGAGTTGCTGTGACGACAATAAGCCTATTATTGCGGAAACAAAAGAAAACATAAAGATAAAAAAAGCCAACGTATAAAATTAATACGCAAAATAGTGTCACTCGGCATATACAATGATCATAACTCGCAAAACCTGGAATATTGTCACTCGCAAGCTTCTAAGAGCCTCTACTGCTCTATACGTAAATGTTTGAAGAAAACATGAAAATTTTTTACACAAGGGGATAGAAGGGGACTCCAAGGTCCGTGAACACGAGCAGATGTACTTGAAGTCTCCTAAAGCAGCAACCATGGCTCGGGGCTGATAGCTCGTACTTGAATCTCCATACTGAAAATATGTACAAGAAAGGGCGTGGGTATATCATAATGGTACTCAGGAAGTACCAAGTCTAACCTCGATTGAGTTGTGATGAGGACATGTCTGGGCCATACTGGTAACAATATAACGAAATAAGTCAGGAAGAAATATTGCAGTAAAATAATTACAGAATATCAATATGAATAGAAATCAATGATAGTCTACATCTCATAACACAGTAATAGCTACAAGGGATCTCCCGGATACTGTCTTGTAGTCCCAAAGTTATTTCGGAATACATCCGTAGTCTCAAAATAAATATACAATACACAAAGGTGGATTTATAGTATAAATTATAGTTCACGTGAACCCGTAATCCTTGAGTTAACGTATAAATATGATGTACATAATTTGATAAAAATAAATATATATATTTAATTAAACCCATAGTTAAAAGAGATAGAAGTGGTTAACCGATTTTGGTCACTTATATTCCGAAATAAGTTCGTAATTCAAAATAAATATGCAAAACAAATATACAGTGCTAGAATATACATTTCATAGTCCCAAAATAAATATTTATTTTAAGATGGGACAACTTGTCCTCCTTCGAAAGATAACTTATCCCAAATAAGGATCTTTTATATATTTGTGTTTCTTTTGATTTAGGTGGATTTGAATAAGGCCCGAATTGAACAGGCTGAAATAATTAGGGTCTGGTTGCAGAAAATGTCGGCATCAGCTTTGCCGGACGAGCTATGGAGACGAATCCTTGAAATCGGAATTGAATTCTACAAATTCAACTACAAAGATCTTTGCTGCCTCTCCATAACTTGCAGGCGTCTCAACCGACTCTCCTCCGACGATTCTCTCTGGTCCGCTTTGTTCTCCGCCGATTATCCCCAATATTCTATTAAGCAACATCTTTCGTCTTCTTCTGTGTCCATTAAATCGCTCTACAAAATAAGGTATATATGCAGTACTCAAATTTTATTTATACATGTGTATGTCTGTGCTGTTCTAGTGTATCTACATCATATAAATTCTTAATTTTGCACTCAGCTTTCCCACGAGTATTTGAAAGTTAAAATTGAGTTTGAACATGAATTTCACTTGTGGAAAAAATTTAAACTTTGCATGTGCAAGCTCGTCAAACTAGTTTCAGCTTCAAATTCTCTATTTCAATTTGAAGTTGAAATAGTGGAAAAATATTGTTAAATAAACATTGAATTACACATAATGTGTCAGTATTTGCAAATGATATGTATGTCCCAATATTCTGTGATGGCCAGCAGTCACAAAGTCACCACACTTGTATGCCGGTAAAAGCTTACCCCTGCCCGCGTTTACACCAATTCATTCTAATTTACCATGATTAGGTCATAACTTAAGGTGAGAATTGTATTAATTTACTATTGTTTAGTGATAAGATTGTATGTGAAGACACATGTCATTATTCATTGGTTTCGTGTAAACACCGGGTGCATGTAAGTTTTTACCCTTGTATGTCTTCTATTCTCAGTCATGTCATCTCATCTTCCCGTTAATGTTACCTTCTCCGGAAAATCTTTTGATGGGAGTTCATTAATTGGTTGTTGACATCAACTAGATATGAAAAAGTCCGAGAACAGAAGGTTTTGGCCCATAGAAGGGCCGTTTTAAGAATTCAGAGTGAAATTAATGAGCATTCGAGGAGGATTCGGGAGACGGAACTTCGATCTGCAGAGGAGAAAGAGAAAATGAAGAACACTGTTGCTGAGTTTTTAAATTTGCGTAAAATCAGGTAGTGGACAGAAGGCTACTCATATGATGTTATTTATTGTTTTTGTTTCTGCAATTTCGCTTACAATACTTGGGATGGGGTCTTGCTTTAACAAAAAAGCTTGTTGCCCGCGTTTGAAAACTTCATAAACAAAAGTACAATTAGGAGATGATAAACTACATGTGTATGGTAGCCTGACAAAAAAGAAAAAAATTAGATGTTTATGGTATTCCAGTTTGTGCAGAGAATAATGTTTTATACAAGAGCAGTACGATCTTGTTTGCGTGTTTGTTTGTAGAAGTTTCGTTATTCTTTGTTAGTCAAAGAAAAATGTAAAATAACTTAGCTGATGTTTGACTTTGGTATTGATTTGCTTCTATCAGGCAAGCCTCTGTTGCACTAAATGTTTGGCAGCCGGAGGTTGTCCGGGGTAAGCAAAAGCAGATAGTTGAGCAATGCAATGTACCTGTTAACGATCGTATCCACGCCATTGAGATGGAGCTCAAGCTTTGCAAACAGCAAGTTGAAGGGTTTGAGAAGGCCCTTGTAAGTTCACATCTATTTTATGGAGAACAATGTATCATTCATCAAATTGATGAACTGCATTATAATCTTTTCCTTTGTATTATTGCAGAGAGTTGAAAAAAGGAGAATGGAAGAAGCAAAGGAAAAGCTGGCTTCAGTAGAATATCACCCCTTGCGAGATTTTAACTTAGCAGTCACACCTATTGCTGAACAGGCAATGAGAAAAAGATTAAGAACATCATCAAGTGTAAATTTCTAAACCTTTCTACTTTTTCCAGGCAATTTGAGTAGTTGTTTTTTAGGAATGGTAAATGGTTGTTACTTGAGTTGGGATTGCAAGAATGCTGGGGGTGGGGATGGTGAGAGCATCTATGTTTTAGAGTGATACAAAAGCTACGTGGATATAGGAGTGGCTTTTCCAGATTGTCAACTTTGTTTTAGAATGACACAAAAGCAAAGTGGAGAAAAATATTGCTATGGAAGGGATAGTGAGAGCATGTACCGATCTCGAGATATCAGCATATTTCTTTTAATGGTACTATATAGGTAACAACAACAACTACCCAGTATAGTCCCACAAAGTGGGGTCTGGGGAGAGTAATATGTAGATGGGCCTTACCCCTACCCGAATGGGCAGAGAGGCTGTTTTCAATCGACCCTCGGCTCAGTGAAGGAAAGAAGAACAAAAATAAAAACAAAAGAGCATTAGTAACTCCGGCAGAAATAGCGTAAATAATTATCTAAACATACAACTACCCAGTATAGTCCCACAAAGTGGGGTCTGGGAATTATCTAAACATAAGAACCATAAATAAAATAACATGCAATAATATAAGGTACTATATAGGTAATCTGGAGAAAATGTAGTGGTGTTTTAGTCATCCACTTACTAAGAAAGCGGTAGCGAGTTAGCTTGTTTATTCATGAGGGTGTTTTTTTTCATTTTCCCCAGCTCTTCACCCTTCTCTTTTCCTTTTTGATTGTTGTTGTTGGTTACTATCAATTTGATAGCCCATTGTTTTTGATTGCTAGATTACTGTATTTATAATCTCAGTTGCAAAAATTGGTGATTCCTTAAATCTGTTGAATATCTCAGAAGGAAACTATGAGTTGATGCACCGTTGAATTGGATGAGTTACTCATGGCAAGGAATCTTCAAACAGAACCCGCCCCGCACCCGTACCGCCTGCCATTCCTAGGAGGAACCATTAATTACTCTTTTTCAAATTCATCAAACACATATGAGTTTGAGAGAATGTGTTAGGAGTGTTTACTTTACTGTTAGTATTAAGAAGTTGGTATATTAGAAGTGTTATAGATATGTCTCTCATTGGACATTATCTCTTGTTTTATAGTCGGATTGTGTTCCTCCCTTCTGCATTTGACATGAAATAAAAGTTTATGTTGAAGGGGATAATGGAATAATTGAATGAGAACTCACTGAAATACTCCATATGCATAGGCTAATTGCAATTGACTAGGCTGATGACTGTAAGCTTGCTTTGCACAAATTTGGGCTTTAGATTATATGGTAAATTTTTTTGATATTCCATTTAAAAAATTTAAATTAAAAGTTAATACATGTATAATGATTAGTGAAGCTAATACTCAATTGTTACAGTGCATCTTTTCAAAGCAATTCATATATTATTAGTTACCGCATAACAATTTGTATATTATTATTAACACAATAATATAATGTAATTTATGCATGAGTTGTTTTTCGAGTGAGTGGTGGCTTTTCATAATCACTGTCCTAAGCTAAATTACTTTTCTGGAAATATTTTTCCAAATATAAGCGGGGAGTTGATGCCAATATCTGATTAAGCTCACAAAATATTGAACTAACATTTTCTCCAGGAATGAAAGTTTATATCAGTCAGCAGATTGATCAGATCTTTGATTAATTACTTAATTAAAATGTTTATGAATAATGATTCTCATATTTTAACCAGTAATACAATCTCTTTGTAATAAGATATTCTAATATCAAACAGAAACAAAAAATCATAAGCTAAATTCTTTATTTTAACTTTAAACCCCTTCTCTCACCGTCAATCTGTCATTCTTTTTGTAGTGTAAGCATCAAAATTCTCCGTCATCGTCTCCGATTCTACCTGCTCAACTCTCTGTATATCATTTTTTTTACCAGTTTTGCACTCATTTGGAATTGTCATAAGTTTTCAAGCTCTCTTCATCACCCTGCAATTTGTGGGTTTTTTTTTTTATATAAAAAAAATCAGTTTGTATATTGTTGCTTTGTTCTCAAAACAAGTTTTAGTTTAGTTGTTCATTTTACGTTCAGAATTGAGGGCCCAAATAAAAATGGCTGAGAGATATGTAACAGAATGTTGCTTAATTTATTAAGTCATAACAACCTTTGGTTTCTCGAATTTAAGATGCTTTTGTTGAATGTGAGTTGATTTATGTAAAGTCCAAAAATTTGTGGAATGCATATCAGACTATGATTTCAATTTTCAAGTTTCAAACCACATTGATTCTGGATGGAACTATGTTACTGTACATATTTTTTTCCCTCAACATTTTGGTAGAAAGCTGGAATATTGGAGACATTTCTGCTGAATATTTAAGACTATGAGAGAATATCTTGTTTCATTATCCAAAGGGTAAGAAACCCTTAGATATAAATAAGTTAATGAGATACCCTTTATTGCCTGCACTAGATTTTTTTGGGGGGTTTCTCATTTGATCACTTAGTACGGAATTTAGCCTTTTGTTGAATTTCTATCACTTAGATGTTTTAGCCTGTAATGATGCAGTTCTTTTCAGTTTCAAGAGGGCAGGTCTTGCCACAAATTCACTATTTGGAAGCAGATTTATTTATCATAGGCTAGCGGTTTTACTGTTAGCTGAAGACATGCATTAGCTGAAGCAGTTGGACCCTCTTTTGAAGAATCCAAGAGGGTTATAGTTTCTTCAGAACAGGATTTTGATTGTGCTCAATTACAGGCTAAAACATCTGACTATTCCTCCTTGCTCTCATGAGGGGTATATCATTCTTTCAACATGGCTGAAGCTCCTAAGAAATCATTCTTCACCCTCTCACTTGTCCCCTTCCTTCTGGCATATACACTCATCCGTTTCGATTAAGGGTGTTTAAGGGGCTGGGTTGGACCGGTTCCGGATCGGCCTGGACCGGTTTAAACAGGGACCGGATTGGCCCGGTTACCAAGGGGCCGGGTGGGCTGGGTTCGTAGGAGGAAGGGGTTGTGTCCGTTTAATTTTTTTGATGGTGTAACCGGACCGGTCCAGATGAACAGTCGCCCATACAGGTTAAACCGGCCCGGCCCGGCCCAGTTCCAACGGTTTTTTTAAATCTGACTTTGTGGGGCCCACAATAAAGTTGGCAACGGGAAGATTTCATTCAGATCCGTTGGCCAACGGAATTATTTGCAAAATTGGCCATTTTTTGTTTATTTTCTTGTATTTATTAATTTACAATATTAACCCTTCTTAAAATCTGTAAATACCCTCCCCCTCTTCTTCATTTCTTCACTCAAAATTCTTATCTCAATCTCAACTCTCAAATTCTCAATTTCTCTCTTCCCTTCAATTTGCAAGATTTCATATTCTAATTTTGTAATATTTATTTGGCTCTCTTTTCTTGAGTTTAATTTACCGAAAATTATCATTTGGAAATTGAAATTCGAAGTTTGAAGTTCAAAGTTAATACACTTGCTTGATATTTTTCGTGGTAACACCGGAATTGCGTAATCAAGTGCTCAATTTATTGTCGAATTTGGTGCACTCCCTCCAACTCTTTCTCTTATTTAATATTTTAATTGTATATTTAATTTTAGCTTATACTTTAAGTTTTACAATATGTTTAGTGCTGCTAAAAGAGCGTGTAGAAAAGTTACTGGTACGGGTGGAAATAAAAAAAGAGGTAGTCCTGTAGTTTCCGGTAGTAATAGTAATGACCCAATAACACATGTTTCTGAATCATCGCCTAATGATAATGTAGAGACAGATTATGAACAATTACAAGAAGATTATGGAATAGAAGATAATGAAATTGGAATAAAAGATGAGATACCACATACACCTACTAGTGGAAATGTTGGTAGTGTTGGAGTTGGAGTTGCTAGTGCTACAAGGGGTAGACCACCAGTGGCTCCGACTTTTAATCGTAAAAGAAGAAGTCCGGTATGAAATTTTTTTGAAATAATAGAAGGTACTGATAGAGTTAAGTGCAAACTTTGTAACGAAACTTTTAAATATTTGACCGGAGGAAATTTAGGGGGACTGAGACACTTAGTAGACATATGAGATCTGACCATCCCACAGAATGGGGCAATAATGAGGATGGAAGTCAAACAACTATTAACCCTACTACTGGAGGTCTAGTAAAATATGATAAAATGAGGGATAGTGAGTAATTAGCAAAAATAATTGCTTTGGGTTGTCTACCTTTTTCTTTTGCTTATTCATCATATCTTATTATGTATATTCAAAGGAAACAATCCTTTATTTAAAGGTATTCCTAGAAGTACTTGTAGAGCAGATATCTTTAGACTTTATGGACAATATCAAACATACATACGTTATTTGTTTAGCCACCTTCCTTCTAGAGTATGTCTAACTTCTGATATTGGTCATGCTGTCAATGGAAATGATTATTTGACATTACATGTCATTGGATAGATGATAATACTTGTATGCAAAAACGTATTATCGCTTTTAAATATGATGAAGATAGGAGTCATACTGCTACGTTTATAAGTATTACTATTGTTGAAATTGTTGAATTTTATAGTCTAAACCAAAAAGTTTTGTGTATGTCTTTTGATAATGCTTCAAACAATAATGCCGCAATTTCAATTTTAAAATTGCATTTGCAACCACCTCTTGATGATATTTTTCATGTTAGGTGTGCATGTCATGTTTATAATTTAATTGTTAAAAGTGGCCTTGATTTATTTTCAGTTGAGATTACTCATGTTAGAAGAGCAGTTGGTATTATTCAAGGAAATAATAGACAATCTAGAATAAAAGAATTTAAAACTAAGCGTATCCAGTATAACCTTAAACCTAGATTCATGCCAGACGAAATTGTTACTAGATGGAATTATGCATATATACTTTTAAAATGTTGCTACAAATATAGATTTTCAATAACTGAAGTTGCTAATGCACATTGTACTGATCCTAGGTGTATGTTAACAAGTGATACTTGGGAGGTCATTATTGATGTTGTTAAATTTTTACATAAATTTAATACTGCTACTGTTGTGTTTTCTGGCGCATATTACCCCATTGTTACTATGGCTTTAGTACATATAGCTGAAATTTCTTTCTACTATCTAAATTTAAGAAGAAAGAAAATATAAGGATGTTGAAAAAATGCAAGCAAAATTCAAAAAATATTTCTTTCCAATTCCTCCTATTTATGTTTTAAATCCTTCTATTAAAATGTCTGGTTGTCACCAATTAATGAATGCTTTATATACTTATATGGAGATTGGAGAAACTGAAACACCAAATTTTTATGTTAACAAACTAAATGAATATTTACAACAACTATATAATTATTATGCAAATGAATGTGATAATGCTGCTCGTGTTTCTGGCAATGTTAATCCCGCTATGCAACGTAGCAGTTCTGCTACTATGGATGATGAAGAAGGCCTTGATAGTTTTAATATTTTTTCTACATTTTCTAACACTCAAACCAGTAGCAGGAATATTGATGAACTTCAATTCTACTTGCACAAGTAAAAGGAGCCTCGCACAAAAGAATTTTCACTGCTGAGATGGTGGCATGAAAATGAAAAACAATTTCCTGTTCTTTTCGCTATGGCTCGGGACGTGCTGAATGTGCCAATTTCTATTGTTGCATCGGAGAGTGCATTTAGCCTAGCAAGACAACAACTTGGAGACACCCGCCACTCGTTGGGAAGCAATGCTTTGGAAGTTTTAGTATGTTTCAGAGATTAGATTAGACCGGAACGAAGAAATCAAGGAAAGGAAGATGTTGATAGCCTAGAAGACGAGGAACTTGGAGATTAACACATGGAAACCCATCCGAATTTAACACGCCAGAAGAAGGTCAATCGGTTCATATTGATTATGATGAATTTGCTAGGGCGATGCAAAACATTTGAAATTACTACTTTATTACTTTACTACTTTACTTGTTAGAAAAAATGTAAACATTTCATTTTCTACTTTTTCAATTTGAAATTAAGAAATAAAGTAGCACTTGTAATAAGTGCAATTTTTCCCCATCTTACTTGTATTCATTCTATTACTACAAAGTTTAATATATAACTAAATAGTTATACTATACATAATTCCAAAAAAAGTGAAAATATACTAAATTCGGACCGACCCGACCCAACACGACCCCCTCAACCTGTAATCCTTATGGTACGAATCCGTTAGTGTGTAATCCTCCCGGCCCGGCCCAGAACCCGTACGGGTCAAAAATTGACCCGGCCCGGTCCACTCGTTAAACTGCTATAATTTCACCCACCAATAGTGTCTGAGCCATTTATTTCTAGTAGCTCCGATGAGTGCCAACATGACCAGAAGCAACAATCTGATAGCAGAAATTATATTGTCCGATTCTATCATTATAAGGAAGCTGAAGAACACTGGAATTATCTTCAAGACAACTTGAAATTTAAGGGTTGGCAATGGATTGAGCGGAAAAGTCCGGCTGCGAGATTGTTAAGATTAAACTTGATTAACATGAGGTGTTCTAGAATCATCTTGTACTAGCTAGAAAAATCTTTCATAAAAATCAATGTATTAAACTAGACAATTCTAGGAGGATACTAGATACTTTTCAAATAAAATTCATAGGCATCAATCTAGAGAATTCTATAAACTTGTATAATCATTCAAGTATCTAGATCCTTCCATGGAGTAGTATAAATATGTGATGTTGTAACTCATTTTGTAATCAAGAAAATCAATAAAATAACAAAAGCTTTCTTCAATATAAAGTTTTATCTCCATTCCAATTCTCTACATTTCCTAAACTCTTTTCTTCTCATTCTAAATATTACTCTCCTTCTCCAACAAATTTGGTATCAGAGCCCGGGTTTAGCCTTGTGTTCCATTACAAACTACCATGGCAACACAATTATCTTCATCATCTTTATTCAACTATTCACAAAATCTAGTCCCTATTTTTGATGGAGAAAACTATGATTATTGGAGCCTTCAAATGAAGACTCTATTCATTTCTCAAGACCTTTGGGATCTTGTAGAAAGAAGCTATGATGCACCCGAAGACTCGGAAACACTAGCATCATGGACGGCGGCAAAGCAAAAGGAGTTTAAAGAAAATAAGAAGAAGGATGCAAGGGCACTACTCTTCATTCAACAAGGGGTAAATAAAACTATCTTTCCTCGTGGCTGCCACCAATTCAAAAGAAGCTTGGAGTATTCTACAGAAGGAATTTCAAGGCTCCTCTAAGGTAATCTCTATCAAACTTCAATCTTTATGGAGAGAATTTGATAATTTACCAATGAAAAATGATGAAACCATGAAAGAATTCTTTAATAGAGTTACTATCATTGTTAATCAAATTAGAAGTTATGGGGATAAACGTAAAGATAAGAAGATAGTTGAAAAAATATTGAGGAGTTTACCCGCAAAATGGGATCATGTTGTTGCCGCTATCGAAGAATCTAAAGATTTATCTACATTAAGTTTTCAAGAACTAATGGCTTCTTTGGAGACACATGAGCTACGAGGTTTTCAACTCAAGAGGTGGAACAAGCTTTTCAATCTAAAGTGTCAATTTCAAATAAAAGAGGAGGAGAGACGGATAAAGAAGGAAGGAAAAATTTCCAACAAAAGAGCAATTATGGGAGCAGAAATTTCAAGAAAAGAAAATTTGGAGATTACAATCAAGGCCCTCGTGAAAGGTATGAGAAGAATAATATAGTTACGTCTTCCTCCCAGTGTAGAATTTGTGGAAAGTCTAATTATAATACTCAGAGTTGCAGATTTAAGTGTTTAAAATGCAAAAATGCTAATCACTCCCAAAAGGACTGTTGGTACAATAAAAATGACGAAGCTAATTTTACTGAAGGAGATAATGTTTTCTATTCTTGCTTTAGTGCTAAATTAAATGTGAAGGATATTTGGTACTTGGATAGTGGTTGCAGTAATCATATGACAGGAAATAAAGAAAGTTTCGTCAAATTGGATGAAGATGTTAATTCTCAAGTTAAGCTTGGAGACGGAAAATCACACAAAGTCGAAGGAAAGGGAGTGATAACAGTTCAAGTAAAGGGAGGTAAGACTAAATTTATTTCTGATGTGCTTTATGTACCGGGCCTAACACAAAATTTATTAATTGTGGGACAATTATTACAAAAAGGCTATAGAGTTAATTTTGTGGGAAATGAAAGTACAATTATTGATGAAAAAAAATAATCAAGTTGCGGCCAAAATTAAAATGACTCCAAACAAGGTTTTTCCACTGAAAATGTCAATTGAGAATCTTGCATTAAAATCAGAGGAAAATGATATTTCCCAATTATGGCATAAGAGATTTGGCCACCTAAATTTTAAAAGTCTCAAATTACTCAAAAAGAAAAATATGGTAATTGGACTCCCACACATAAATGTGGAAAGTAAAATTTGTGAAGGTTGTATTTTTGGAAAAATGCATAGACTACCCTTCACAAGAACCTCATGGAGAGCTAGAGTTCCTTTGGAACTAGTTCATGCCGATGTATGTGGCCCTACTAAGACACCTTCTCTCGGAGGAAAAAGATATTTTTTCTTGTTTGTTGATGATTATAGTCATATGTGTGGGTATATTTTCTAAAAGAAAAATCAGAAGTTTTCTCAAAGTTTGTACAATTTAAAGCATAAGTGGAGAAGCAAAGTGGTCATAAGTTGAAGATTTTGAGGACGGATCGTGGAGGAGAATTCACATCCAAGGAGTTTAACGAATTTTGCAAGGCCCAAGGAATAAAAAAGGAGCTTACAGTCAGATATACTCCCCAACATAATGGAGTGGCAGAACGTAGAAATCGATCCATAGTGGAGATGGCACAGAACATGTTAAAAGGTAAATATCTTCCAAACAAATTCTGGGCTGAAGCTGTTTATACCTCTGTCTATATTTTGAACAGGTCCCCCACGAACGCTGTGCCAAATAAAACTCCTTATGAGGTATGGTTCCAAAAGAAAGCGAATGTAGTTTCTTGAAGGTATTTGGATGCATAGCTTATGCACACATTCCTGATCAAGTTAGAAAAGAAAAATTTGATGAGAAAGGAGAAAAATTCATCTTTATTGGCTACAGTGAAGAATCCAAAGCTTATAGATTATTCAATCCTACAACTAACAAGTTTGTGATTTCCAGAGATGTTATCTTTAATGAAGCAGGTTCATGGAAATGGGAAAAAGAACAAGAAACCACTCCAGATATCATTGCCGATGAAAATATTGGATCAACATCTAACACTCAAGAGCCTTCTAACCCGAGAATTGAAGAAGCAACTGATGCAGATTCACCTCCAAGTAAGACTCGTTCATTACAAGA
Source organism: Nicotiana benthamiana (assembly GCA_034376525.1). Lineage (NCBI taxonomy): Eukaryota > Viridiplantae > Streptophyta > Magnoliopsida > Solanales > Solanaceae > Nicotiana > Nicotiana benthamiana. Next base: position 11,883,199 of record CM067336.1, read on the forward strand.
AATTTATGATACTTGTGATGTTGCATTCTTTTCTTGTGAACCAGTAAAATTTGAAGAAGCTATCAAAGAAGAAGGATGGAAGAAGGCTATGGACGAGGAGATAACAATGATTGAAAAAAATCACACATGGAAGCTAGTGGATCTTCCAAAAGGCAAGGAGGTAGTCGGGCTCAAGTGGGTCTATAAGACCAAATACAATGAAGATGGAACAATCCAAAAGCTAAAAGCTCGTCTCGTTGCAAAAGGATATTCAAAAAAACCAGGCATTGACTTCAATGAGACGTTTTCTCCTGTTGCTCGAATGGAGACCATCAGGACAGTGTTAGCACTTGCAGCTCAACTCAAATTAAAGGTATATCAGCTGGATGTCAAGTCAGCATTTCTAAATGGAGAACTTGAAGAAGAAGTTTATGTGGAGCAACCTCAAGGTTACATCGTCAAAGGGCAAGAAGAAAATGTGTATAGACTCCGAAAAGCATTATATGGACTCAAACAAGCTCCTCGAGCATGGAATAGCAAGATCGATTATCACTTCCGCAAACATGAATTTCAAAGAAGTTCAAGTGAACCATCACTCTATGTCATGAAGCAAGGTACGGATTTTCTCATAATCTGTCTCTATGTTGATGATTTAATTTATTGTGGCACCAACAAGAAGATGATAGAAAGAATTTAAAAGAGAAATGATGGAAGATTTTGAGATGACAGATTTAGGCTTAATGAGATATTTTCTTGGCATCCAAGTAAAACAAAATAATGGAGAAATATTTATAAAGCCAAGAAAAATATTGTGATGATCTGTTAAAGAAATTTCACATGATAAATTGCAAGCCAATCGCTACTCCAGCAGCCTTGAATGAGAAATTATCCAAAAAAGATGGTTCCAATAAGGTGGACGCATCAATCTATAGAAGCTTGGTTGGATCGTTGATTTATCTCACAAATACAAGGTCCGACATATTATATGCGGTAAGTATTGTATCCAGATTTATGAATGATCCAAGTAAAGTACACTATACCGCAGCAAAGCGTATCCTCAGATATTTGAAGGGCACAATAAATTTTGGCATCAAATATTCAGCTGAAAAAGATAATGTACTCACCGGTTATACAGATAGTGATTGGGCCGGATGTATTGATGACCGGAAGAGTACTTCAGGATATGTCTTCACTTTGGGATCAAAAATAATATCTTGGTCTTCAAAAAAGCAACAAACTGTGGCACTATCATCTGCAGAAGCGGAGTATATATCTACTACTAGCGCAACATGTGAAGCAATATGGCTGCAAAGGATCCTATTTGACTTACAGCAAGATCAAATTCTGCCAACAACACTCTACTGTGATAATATGTCAGCAATTGCTATGACAAAGAATCCAGTGTTTCATGCAAGAACAAAGCACATAGAAATTCGACATCACTTCATCAGAGAATTGGTGGAAGACAAAAAGATCAAGCTGGAGTTCATTAGTACGAATGATCAACTTGCCGACATCTTCACCAAGGAACTCCCAATTGACAAGTTTGTTCAATTCAGGAATCAGATGAAGATTACCAAGAGAGATACAAATCAAGTTTAAAGGGGGGTGTTAAGATTAAACTTGATTAACATGAGGTGTTCTAGAATTATCTTGTACTAGCTAGAAAAATCTTTCATAAAAATCAATGTATTAAACTAGACAATTCTAGGAGGATACTAGATACTTCTCAAATAAAATTCATAGGCATCAATCTAGAGAATTCTATAAACTTGTATAATCATTCAAGTATATAGATCCTTCCATGGAGTAGTATAAATATGTGATGTTGTAACTCATTTTGTAATCAAGAAAATGAATAAAATAACAAAAGCCTTCTTCAATATAAAGTTTTATCTCCATTTCAATTTTCTACATTTCCTAAACTCTTTTCTTCTCATTCTAAATATTATTCTCCTTCTCCAACAGAGATTTCCTACTGACTATGGATTGGTGGAAATCGACGAGTCAGTGAAAGAACTCTTGCTAAAAAAGTTCAGAAAAATGAATCTTGTAAAAGACGTTTCGTTGGATTTGAGCTATCAAAGGAGAGTTATTGAAGAGAAGAGTGAGAAGAATGGGGCTTTTGCCAATGCGAAGAAGAGGCCAGGAAAGATTTTTACTGCTATGCCCTTTAGTGAAGGTCAAAACTATGTGGTGGCCAACACTAGTAAAATGATAATTTACATCTATTGATACAGGCAAGACCACTGATTATTTGTGTTTTATTTTGTGTGCGTGTACTGATAATTTACATCATTGGAATGTATGCAACTCTTCTCTTTGCATTCATGACATATGATAGTTGCAACTTTATTGCATGGTATATGTTCAAAGGAAATTAATCTCTTTCAGTTCCCTTTTGTCTTTGTCCTTTTCCTATTTTGGTCTAATCAAGTGTCTGTTATTCCATTAATATGTCATGATGCTGAGACTCCATAGTGAGAAAAATAAGAGAAAGATTAGAGAATGCTTGAAGACTAATATCTTACAACTGATTCCTTTTATGGGCACACTTGACAATATAATAATATCTATACCTGTGTTTTCCCGAAGTGGGACACATAATAAATATAAGTGTTTACATTTAGCTATTTTCCCGTAACTATCTAACAGTCCCTTTCTAGCGCTTGTTACATATGTGACTAATTCAGGGACTAGTGAAGAACTCGTGGATATATCTACAATCTTAGCATTCGACTTCACGAACGTGTGAAAATGACTTCTGAGATTATCTTCTCTGTGACGAAGTTACAATTGATAATATTCTTCTAAATCTTTCATGACATACTGAATTCAATGCAATATGAAGGAAAACTTGATTATTAAACAGAAGCTGCACCTTACTGATCACTATAAAATTTAATCTTTGTGCGACCCTGTGATCCATATAATTTCACAAGTTGTCTCTGCTATGCCCCAATATTGTCTTTTGCAGTGGATATATGACCATCTTTTTTTTTTGTCTTTCAAGACACTAAAGTACCTCTAACGAGAATGGATTATATATCCTTAGATCACTAAGTGGCTCACTTTAACTTGGTTGGCCGTTGGAGCGTAACATTCAGATCGGAGAGGGTTAATAGGTTTATAATTTGTCATTCTTATTTCCTCAAGGTTGTCAGGGTATACTTCCTTCTTGAAAAACATGGTCTGCATTCTTTGAGTGTCTGGGTCTCATATTGCTGCTCTATTTTCTATTTCTTTTTTTAGATTGAACATATTGTTGTTGTTCGCTGTGTTTTTCTTGATATACACAGTCTGTCCTGTATGATTATTTTGCAGATATCTCGAGTCACATCCCTCTTTGGGGCACATGAGCTTTGGTCAAAAGGGCATACTGGTGCTAAGGTCAAAATGGCAATTTTTGATACAGGCGTCATTGCAGATCACCCACATTTTCGTAATATCAAGGTATCTTGTCCTTTGTCCTTTAAAAATATATTTTCTGTAACAAAGAAATGCTTTAGTTGAATCCAATGTGGTTTGAGGCTTGACATTTACATTTACATATATGCCAATGTATATTATCTTCGTACAATCTTTACGTCATTAATAACAGACAGTGGGCTTGCTACCTGATTAAATTTCAGGAACGCACAAATTGGACCAACGAAGATACATTGAATGACAATGTTGGACACGGGACATTTGTATCTGGTGTTATTGCTGGTCAGGATGAAGAATGCCTCGGTTTTCCTCCAGATGCGGAAATCTATGCTTTCCGTGTATTTACAGATGCACAGCTAATGGATTGTTTTGAATGAGTATTCCAATTCCTTTTCTTTGGGGCGTGACGGGGCTTTATTTTCTTAAACTGTTTAAGTAATCTGAGACTTGAAGATCTTCAACAATCTGATGTCTTGGATTAGTGCCTCTAATTTATTGTACTGATGTTTTTACAAGTTTGCTTCTTGCTGAGTGCTAATGATGATTCCTATGATCAAACGGTCCTTTCATTGTTAATAGCACCAAAGCAAATACTTGATGTGTTAAGATCCTTCCCCAGTTTTCTGCTAGTAGAGTGTGCCACATCCACCTCATGAGTGGTGAACCTAATATAGCAAATTCTTGCAGTCATAGTTTTTAGTGAAAAATCCACTGGAATGGAAGAAAAAAATACTTTAGACTGCCTAGTCTCTGTAAATGACAAGTTCTGCTTCTGCACCTTATTTTGTGCTAGCTTTCGCTTCTCATCATTAAGCTATAATATCTTGGAAGAATATGCACCTAAATATACATCAGTTTTCTCAAAACCCTTTCCAGCGGCCAAACCCACTGATTGGATTAGTGGTGGAGTCCATGTTACACGCTATGTTATTGAATATATAATAGGTCAAGATGGGTTAAACAATGGGTCATAACTTAATCCGTGCAACTTAACCCATGTTTTAGAACCATGCTCATCTTGCATAAACAAAAAATATTTTACCTTAAAATATGTAAGTTGACAAATATTTTATGAATAGGGGGTGGGGGTGGGGCTGGGGTAGGGTGGGGGTGCATAAAAATAAAAAACAGAAAATTGAAAAATGTGGTTTGGGCCGGGGGTGGGGGTATGAGTGGGGGTGGGGGTAGGGTGGGTGGTGCATAAAAATAAAAAAAATAAAAACAGAAAATTGAAAATACCAAAAAAAAAAAGTGAAATTTTTCTAGGGGTTGGGGGTGGGGGTTAGGAGGGAGGGTGGGTGGCGCAAAAACACAAAAAAATATAAAATTGAAAATAAAAAAAAGTAAATTATTATTTTGGGGGGGGGGGGGTAGGGATGATTCCGGCCATGTCAGATGATGAGATACATCGTCTTGAGAGGTTCAACATGCTTTCACCTCCTACTTTCAGTGGTGCTCAGGGCGAAGATGCCCAGGGTTTTCTCGACAAGTGTCGAAGTATGCTTCGGACAACAAGGATTTTGGAGTCTAGAGTGGGGTATCATTTACAACCTTTCAGTTCTCAGGAGAAGCCTTCACTTGGTGGGAGGCATATAAGCGGCGTAGGCTGGTAGGTGCAGCGCCCTTGTCATGGCAGGAGTTCTCCCCTCTCTTTCTGGAGAAGTGGGTACCACAGTCTCATAGGGAGGAGTTGCGTAGGCAGCTTAAGTATCTTCGTCAGGGAGATATGACCGTGTCTCAGTATGAGATGAGATTCTCGGAATTGGCTTTTTATGCTCCATGGATAGTCCTGACCGATCGGGAGAGGATTAGGAGGTTTGTGGATGGACTTGTCTACCCATTCGTATTCTGATGGCTCGAGAGAGGATTCTGAGTCATACCTTTGAGGATGCAGTTGATATTGCTCGAGATATTGAGACAGATCGCCATCAGGAGAGAGAGGAGCGGGAGGCCAAGAGGCCTTGTGGATCAGGTAGTTATAGCGGTGCTCCATCAAGGGGCCAGTTTCAGAAGAGCAGAGGTCGCCCTTTCAGGCCTCATCAGTTGGCTCATCCTGAGTATCATGTGGCGTCTTCAGACCGTGGTCATCAGGGGTCCCAGCAGGGCCAGTCTTCAATGAGTGACCTCCCAGCTCAGAGTTCATCATATCCTCCTTCAGTTCAGGGTTCTTTTGCACCGAGTGTATTGGCTGGTCATTCTGGTGCGAGGGGTTTCCTTCAGTCCCCTTCTCCAGCACTTGGTAGTTGCTACGAGTGCGACGAGTTTGGTCATATAAAGAGGCATTGTCCTCGGCTTCATGGTAGTCAGTCTCAGCAGAGGGACCAACCCTCGTCTTCTGGTCCAGTTTCTTCTTCATCTTCCCCACCATTTTGGGGAGGGGGCCAGGCAGCCTAGGGTCACCCTAGAGGTGGAGGTCGATCAGGCGGTGGCTGGGCTCGATTTTATGTTCTTCCGGGCAGGACAAATGCTGTTGCTTCAGATACTGTTATCACACTTATTATCTCAATATACCATAGAGATGCCTCTGTATTATTTGATCCTGGTTCTACCTATTCATATGTGTCTTTATATTTTGCCCGTTATTTGAGTATGCCCCGGGTGTCTCTTGCTTTTCTTGTTCATGTGTCTACCCCGGTAGGCAATACTGTTGTTGTGGACCGTGTGTATCGATAGTGTACTGCGATTATTGGGGGTATGGAGACCCGAGTTGATTTGTTGCTATTAAGCATGGTAGATTTTGATATTATTCTGGGCATGGATTGGCTATCTCCGTATCATGCTATTCTAGACTGCCATGCAAAAATAGCCACTTTGGCTATACCGGGTGTTCCGAGGATCGAGTGGCATGGTTTGACTGATTATGTCTCTAGTAGGGTTATATCTTTCTTGAAAGCCCACCGCATGGTTGGGAAGGTTTTTCTATCGTATTTGGCCTTCGTGTGTGATGTTGGAGCTGAGACTCCCAATATTGATGTTGTTCCCGTTGTGAGGAATTTCCCTGTTGTATTTCCTGCAGACCTGCCGGGTATGCCCCCGGACAGGGACATTGATTTTGGTATTGACCTGATGCCGCGCACTAAGCCCATTTTTATTCCGCTGTATCGAATGGCACCAGTGGAGTTAAAGGAATTGAAGGATCATCTTCAGGGACTCCTAGAAAATGGGTTTATTCGGCCTAGTGTGTAATCGTGGTGTGCAACTATGTTATTTGTGAAGAAGAAAGATGGAACAATGAGAATGTACATTGACTACAGGCAGTTGAACAAAGTAACAGTGAAGAACAAGTATCCCCTGCCTTGTATTGATGAGTTATTCGACCAACTTCAGGGAGCGAGGGTGTTTTATAAGATTGATCTCCGTTTGGGTTATCACTAGTTGAAGATTAATTATTCAGATATTCTAAGGACTGCTTTAAGGACGAGATATGGTCACTATGAGTTTCTGGTTATGTCTTTTGGGCTGACCAATGCCCGGTAGAGTTCATGCATCTGATGAACAACCTATTTTTGCCTTATCTGGATTCTTTTGTTATCGTGTTCATTAATGATATCCTATGTACTTGCGTAGCCAGGAGGAGCACACGGAGCATCTACGCGTGGTATTGCAGAGGTTTAGGGAGGAGAAACTTTATGTAAAGTTCTCCAAGTGTGAATTTTGGCTTGGTTCCGTCGCTTTCTTGGGACACGTGGTGTCCAGTGATGGTATTCAGGTTGATCCAAAGAAGATTGAGGCGGTTCAGAGTTGGCTTAGACCGTCCTCGACCACAGAGATTCGTAGCTTTCTCGATTTGGCAGGCTACTATTGCCGATTTGTTCAGGGTTTTTCATCTATCGCCTCTCCCTTGACCAAGTTGACTTGGAAGGGTGCTCCATTTGTATGGTCGTACGAGTGCGAGGAGAGCTTTCAGAAGCTCAAGACAGCTTTGACCATAGCTCCAGTGTTGGTATTGCCATTAGCTTCAAGTTCTTACACTGTTTATTGTGATGCTTCGAGAGTCGGGATTGGTAATGTATTGATGTAGGAGGGTAGAGTAATTTCTTATGCTTCTCGTCAGTTGAAGCCCCGTGAGAAGAACTACCATGTTCACGATTTAGAGTTGGCTACTATAGTTCATGCTTTGAAAATTTGGAGGCACTATTTATAAGGCGTATCTTGTAAGGTATTCACTAATTATCGCAGTCTTCACCATTTGTTCAAACAAAATGATCTTAATTTGAGGCAGCGGAGGTGGCTTGAGTTTCTTAAGGACTATGATATTACCATTCTGTATCATCCGGAAAAGGCCAATGTAGTGGCCGATGCTTTGAGCCGAAATGCAGTCAGTCTGGGGAGTTTGGCGTACATTCCAGTTGGGGAGAGACCCCGTGCAGTTGATGTTCAGGCTTTGGCCAATCGGTTGGTTCAGTTAGATATTTCGGAGCCTAGCCGAGTGTTGATGAGCGTGGTTTCTCGGTATTCTTTATTTGATAGCATCCGAGAGCGCCAGTATGAGGACCCATATTTGCTTGTTCTTAGAGATCAGGTTCAGCATGGTGATGCCAGGGATGTGACTATCGGTGATGATGGTGTATTGAGGATGCAGGCCCAGATTTGTGTGCCCAATGTGGATGGGCTTAGGGATTTGATTCTTGCGGAGGCCCACAACTCGCGGTATTCCATCCATCCGGGTGCCGCGAAGATGTATCAAGACTTGAGACAACACTATTGGTGGAGGAGAATGAAGAAAGACATTGTGGGATTTGTGGCTCGGTGTCTCAACTTTCAGCAGGTAAAATATGAGCATCAGAGACCGGGCGGTTTGCTTCAGCAGATGGTTATTCCTGAGTGAAAATGGGAGAGAGTTACTATGGATTTCGTGAGTGGTCTTCCTCAGACTTTTAAGAAGTTCGACTCAATTTGGGTGATTGTGGATAGACTGACCAAGTCTGCACATTTCATCCCACTGTGTACGACGTATTCTTCTGAGCGGCTGGCAGGGATCTTTATTCGTGAGATTGTCCGATTGCATGGTGTTCCAGTTTCTAGTATATCGGATAAAGGTACTTAGTTCACTTGTCAGTTCTAGAGGACTTTTCAGTGAGAGTTGGGTACTCAGGTGGAGCTGAGCACATCGTTTCATCCTCAGACGGACGGACAGTCCGAGTGTACCATTCAGATATTGGAGGATATGTTGTGTGCATATGTGATTGGCTTTGGAGTTCATGGGATGAGGTTTTGCCACATGCAGAGTTTGCCTACAGCAACAGCTATCAGTCTAGTATTCAGATGGCACCGTATGAGGCCTTGTATGGGAGGCGGTGTAGATCTCCAGTCGGTTGGTTCGAGCCCGGCGAGGCTAGATCGTTGGGGACCTATTTGGTCCAGGATGCCTTAGAGAAAGTAAAGCTGATTCAGGAGAGACTTCGTACAACTCAGTTACGCCAGAAGAGTTATGCGGACTGGAAGGTCCGAGATGTGTCTTATATGGAGGGTGATAAGGTTTTGTTGAAGGTTTCGCCCATGAAGGGTGTTATGAGGTTTGGGAAGAAAGGGAAGTTGAGTCCGCGGTTCATCGGACCATTCGCGGTACTTCGGAAGATTGGAGAGGTGGCTTACAAGCTTGCCACCCAGCTTATCGAGTGTGCATCTGTTGTTTCATGTGTCTATGCTCCAGAAGTATGTTGGGGACCCGTCTCATGTTTTGGACATCAGTACGGTCCAGTTGGATGATGATTTGACTTATGATGTGGAGCCATTGGCTATTTTGGGTCGTCAGGTTCGGAAATTAAGATCAAAGGATATAGCTTCGGTGAAGGTACAGTGGAGAGGTCGTCCCGTGGAGGAGGCTACTTGGGAGACCGAGCAGCAGATGCGGAGCAGATACCCTCACCTATTTGAGACTTCAGGTTACTTTCTTAACTCGCTCGATGACGAGCGTTTGTTTTAGTTGGGGAGGATGTGATGACCCGACCCATCGTGTCATGTGTTTCTACCTCGTTTTTCCTGTTTTATGCTTCCACATGTTTCGTTATATGTGTTTGGTGAGTTTGAAGTGATTCGGTTAGAGTTTGGTAAGAAATGAGACAATTAGTCGGTTTAAGGAAGGTTTGGTTTGGGAAAGTCAACCGAAAGTTGACTTGTTAGTTAGAGGGCTCGGAATGGATTTTCGATGATTTGTTAGTTTCGGGGGATGTGCTAAGGCTTAGGAGCGCAATCGAAAGTGATTTTGGAGGCTCGGTGTAGAAGTTAGCCTATTTTGGCGAAGATAGGATTTTGGCGAAATCCGGTTGGTATTCGAGATTTTGATCCGGTAGTCGGAATGAAATTCTGAGAATTTCAGTAGCTTCGTTAGGTGATTTGGGATGTGTGTGAAAAATTTCAGCTGATTCGGAGGTGTTTAGGTCAGGTTTGTGATCGAATGCGAGTTTTGGAAGTTTTGATTAAACTTAGGCTTTGATTTGATGAAATTCAATGGTTTTTATGTTAACGGTGGTATTTTTTATGATTCGAGCAAGTTTGAATAAGGTAAAAGATCATGTTTGTGCTTTAGGTTGAGGTCCTTGGGGCCTCGGGGTGAATTCGGATGGTTAAACAGAGAGTTTGGAGTTTGTTGCATGGTTGAGAGTTGCTGGTTCTATCATTTCCACATCTGCAGAAAAGGGACCGCATAGGCGGTTCCGCAGATGTGGCGTGGGGGTCGTAGAAGCAGATTTGGGTCTGGGCACCCTTTCCGCAAAAACGGACAGAAGTCTTTATATACGGCGACCGCAGAAGCGGTTTTTGACCGCAGAAGTGGTAGGGATTTAAGTTAGACCGCAAAAGCGGTCATTTGGATGCAAATGCGGTGACCGCAAGAGCGATATTTTAACCGCATGAGCGATATTTTAACCGCAGAAGCGGAAATCGAGTTAGGGTTTAAGTGAACAGTGTTCACGATTTTTAAAAGAGAAGAAAACATTTTGGGACTTCGTCTAAGGAGATTTTTGGACGATTTTTGAAGAGAGTTCGAGGGGTTTTCATCAGGTATGAATTATTGGACTCGGATTATGTTATTATGGTATAAAAACATGGATTAAACACCGAAAATTCAAGGAATTAAAGGTTAAAAATGGAGGTTAGGGCTTGAAACTTAAGAGAGCTTGAATTAATGATTTGAGGGGTCAAATAGACTCTGATTCTTGTGAATTTGATATGTATAGACTCGTGGCGAGATAAAGGATCGTATTGATGTAAAATTTTCTGGATTTCGAGAAGTGGGCTCGGGGCTCGGGTTTTGCTAATTTCGTGATTTTTGATAGTTTCGAGCCTTTTCGAATGGGTTATATTCCCCTTAGCCTATTGTAATGTATTTGCAGTGGTTGTGGCAAGATTCGACGTGCGAGGAGGTCGATTTGAGAGGAAAGGGCATTGCAAGCTAGTCTTTGGACGGCTAGAGGTGAGTAATGGATGTAATACTGTTCTGAGGGTTTGAAACCCCGGACTTTCACATTGTAACGCTACATTGAGGCGTGACACGCATTCCACGATGAGTGCGGGGCCATTGACTATTGGGGATTATGACTTGTCCATCCCGAGTGATACTTCTACTATATTGGTGATTGATACACATACTTTATTGATGTTATTTGGGCTTGTTGCCATGTTTGGGGCCTTGTGCCGACTTGAAGAATCCTTCGGGGATTGATATTACTGTTTTAGCATGATTTGCATATCGTATGGTCTCAGACAAGGTTTTAAATACTGTTTTGCAAACTCAGCCATATTTCTAAGTTTTGAAAACTCAAATGATATTTTAAATGTTACTTCGGGCTGAGAACTACTTTTTTATAAATGCCAAGGGGCTTATGATGTTTTCTGGACTGAGCATGGATCGGGCTGCGCGCCGTAACAGTGATTCGAAATAGTGGTAACAATGGCACTGTATGATATGACTTGAAACAACGTTAACAATGACACTGTACGGGGTGACTTGAAACAGTGTAACAATGGCACTGTATGATGTAAATTGGTCAGGTAACATTGGCTGACTAGGAATTGATTGATGCCACAAGATGGCTTGTTATTGCGCTTGGGCTGTAGGAACCCCTCCGGAGTCTGTACACATCCCCAGTGAGCGTCGTCGACGATAAATAAACATGGATGGCTCGGACTGCACGCCAGAGTGGGTACTGGAATGTACCACCATATGCATTGCATTGCATTCCTGTATTTGCACCTTTATTTGTTGTTCAGCTGTTAAGTTTCACATATAACCGTATATTTGGATTTTAGTGTACCTTGTGTATTTATGTGTTCTCATACTTTCAGTCTTTTATTACTCACTGAGTCGGAGTACTCACTTTACTCCCTGCACCTTGCGTGCAGATCCAGGGCAGTCTCAGCCTGAATCGATCCAGTTGATCAACAAATTAGCTTCCGGGAGTGTCGAGGTAGTTGCACGGCGTTCGCAGCCATTAATTTTCTCCCCTCTATCCTATCTTTTTATTTCCGCATTATCAGATTTTAGATGGACTAAGATGTCACTCTGTATTCTAGAGGCTCAGATTCGTGACACCGGGTCCTAGTGGGGCTATATTATGTATTCTGTTAATTTCCGCACTTATTCAGCAATTTTAGACTTTTGATATTCTGCTTTAATTATCTAAGGTCTATTTAATTATCAGGAATTGTGATAACAAGGTCGACCTTGCCTAGTAGTGTGCTGGGGAACCATCACAGACCAAGTTGGGGTCGTGACATTTTATTTTTATAGTAATAATATTCAAGTACTCCTTTATGTGACAAAAATTAGTTTTATTATTAAGGTAAACCAATTTAACCATTGTATGTGATAGATATATTCTTAGATTAATTATAAGTCAAATCATAATTAGGTATTATTAACGAAGTAATCCAAAAAAAGGGTGGATTTTTTCTCTATGAAGGACATATTTCATTATTTGGTTCGACTATTAACCAAATTATCAGAAAACAAAATACACCGAAACTGACGAAATTTTTTACAAGGTTGCCTATGTTTGTCAAGTGAACTATGGGACCTAAAACGGTTGCCTGTTTATAACAAGTAGAGTTTGTGAACCCAAAAGTGTTGGTTGTGTGAGGCATTTTGAGTTTCATAGAACTCCACTTTTCCAACATAGACAACCCCGCACAATTTGTGTGCGTTGTGTGAGTCACAAAGTGAAGTTTCTCCACCAACCTGTGTTTTCATGTATCTGGATAATCCAAAATAGCCCTACAGTCCCCTTTCTATTGCACAACATGCATTTTGCTCTCTTTTTCAGACTCCGAAGAATAATCCTCCATTTCTTGAACACCCTTCCCCATAGTCGAGCATATCAGACATCATACTCCCCTTCCTCATATCACATATATCTGTTTCTAAATGCACCCGAGGCGAACCGAATCTGCCATACTTATAAAAAATCAACAGGAACACAGCAACTGCAAAATCAGTGCAGCTTGGACAGAGATGCAAATAGGCTGAACAGCAGCATTGTACCATCCATTGCCATGTAGACCAATTTGAAGATTCCTTGCCATGAGTAACTCATCCAATTCAACGGTGCATCAATTCCTAGTTTCCTTATGAGATATTCAAGAGATTTAAGGAATCACCAATTTTGCAACCGAGATTATAAATACAGTAATCTAGCAATCAGAACCAATGCGCTATCAAATTGATAGTAACCAACAACAACAACCAAATAGGAAAAGAGAAGGGTGAAGAGCCGGAGAAAATAAAAAAATCAGCCTCATGAACAAACAAGCTAACTCGCTACCGCTTTCTTAGAAGTGGATGACTAAAACACCACTACATTTTCACCAGATAACCTATATAGTACCATTAAAAGATATATGCTGATTTCTCGAGATCACACATGCCCTCACCATCCCTTCCATAACAATATTTTTCTCCACTTCGCTTTTGTATCATTCTAAAACAAAGTTGACTATCTGGAAAAGCCACTCCTATATCCACGTAGCTTTTGTATAACTCTAAAACAAAGATGCTCTCGCCATGCCCACCTCCAGCATTCTTGCAATCTCAACTCAAGTAACAACATTTACCAGTCCTAAAAGACAACAACTCAAATTGAGTGGAAAAAGTAGAAAGGTTTAGAAATTTACACTTGACGATGTTCTTAATCTTTTTCTCATGGCCTGTTCAGCGATCGGTGTGACTGCTAAGTAAAATCTTGCAAGGGGTGATATTCTACTGAAGCCAGCTTTTCCTTTGCTGCTTCCATTCTCCTTTTTTCAACTTTCTGCAATAATAAAAGGGAAAAGATTATAATGCAGTTCATCAATTAGATGAATGATACATTGTCCTCCATAAAATAGACGTAAACTTACAAGGGCCTTCTCAAACCCTTCAACTTACTGTTTGCAAAGCTTGAGCTCCATCTCAATGGCATGGATACGATTGCTAACAGGTACATTGCATTGCTCAACTATCTGCTTTTGCTTACCCCGGACAATCTCCGGCTGCCAAACATTTAGTGCAACTGGGGCTTGCCTGATAGAAGCAAATCAATATCAAAGTCAAACATCAGCTGGGTTATTTTACATTTTTCTTTGACTAACAAAGAATAACGACGCTTCTACAAACAAACATGCAAACAAGATCGTACTGCTCTTGTATAAAACATTATTCTCTGCACAAACTGGAATATCATAAACATGTAGTTTTTTTCTTTTTTGTCAGGCTACCATACACATGTAATTTATCATCTCTTAATTGTATTTTTTTTATGAAGTTTTCAAACGCAAGAAACCAGCTGTTTTGTTAAAGCAAGACCCCACCCCAAGTATTGCAAGCAAAATTGCAGAAACAAAAACAATAAATAACATCATACGAGTAGCCTTCTGTCCACTACCTGATTTTACGCAAATTTAAAAACTCAGCAACACTGTTCTTCATTTTCTCTTTCTCCTCTGCAGATCGAAGTTCCGTCTCCCGAATCCTCCTAGAATGCTCATTAATTTCACTCTGAATTCTTAAAACGGCTCTTCTATGGGCCAGAACCTTCTGTTCTTGGACTTTTTCATATCTAGTTGATGTCAACAACCAATTAATGAACTCCCATCAAAAAGATTTTCCAGAGAAGGTAACATTAACAGGAAGATGAGATGACATGGCTGAGAATAGAAGATATACAAGGGGAAAAACTTACCTGCACCCAGTTTACACGAAACCAATGAATAATGACATGTGTCTTCACAAATTTTATCACTAAACAATAGTTAATGAATATAATTCTCACCTTAAGTTATGACCTAATCATGGTAAATTAGTATGATTTGGTGTAAACGCGGGTGTGGGTAAGCTTTTACCGGCATACAAGGGTGGTGTCTTTGTGACTGCTGGCCATCACAGAATATTTGGACATACATATCATTTGCAAATACTGACATATTATGTGTAATTCAATGTTTATTTTACAATATTTTCCACTTTTCAACTTCAAATTGAAATAGAGAATTTGAAGCTGAAACTAGTTTGACGAGCTTGCACGTGCAAAGTTTAAATTTTTTCCCCAAGTGAAATTCATTTTCAAACTCAATTTTAACTTTCAAATACTCGTGGGAAAGCTGAGTGCAAAATTAAGAATTTATATGATGTAGATACACTAAAACAGCACAGATATACACATGTATAAATAAAATTTGAGTACTCATATATACCTTATTTTGTAGAGCGATTTAATGGACACAGAAGAAGACGAAAGATGTTACTTAATAGAATATTGGGGATAATCGGTGGAGAACAAAGAGGACCAGAGAGAATCGTCGGGGGAGAGTCGGTTGAGACGCCTGCAAGTTATGGAGAGGCAGCAAAGATCTTTGTAGTTGAATTTGTAGAATTCTATTCCGATTTCAAGGATTCTTCTCCATAGCTCGTCCAGCAAGCTGATGCCGACAATTTCTGCAACCCGACCCTAATTATTTCGGTCTGTTCAATTCGGGCCTTATTCAAATCTAGCTAAATTTTAGGGAGAACATTCGAAGATAGCCAGATTTAGGCGCGGTCGTTCAAAAATAATCTAGTTGGAGAATTAAGTGAAATTTAGCCACTTTTCATATAAATATAAATTTGAACGAAAATATTATTTAAAATCCAAAAAAATACTCTAGCATAATATACTAGAATTCTAATATAATATACCGGTCCATTATAATATACTGGAGTTTGAAGCATCGGTGCTCCACTCTCCAGTATATTATACCGAAGCCAGCAATATATATCGGTCCAGCATAATATGGTGAAAGTTCATATATAGGTGCACCGAACTCCAGTATATTATGCTAAATAAATCTTTGTTGCAGCAAAATAGTGATTATTTTTTATTGACTTAGTAAATACTGATTATTTTTGAATGACCAATCCGAAAACTGGCTAGACCGTGCTACTTTTCCAAATTTTAAGAAGAGAAACACAAATATAAAAAAGATCCTTATTTGGTTAACACCTCCCCCTTACTTTATAACACCGGGCAAGTTTGTCTTAGAACATTCCAAGACAAGGTGTCCCATTTCAAATAGTTAAGGATATTTTTGCCTGTTACTTTTGAAATAAAAAACCTCCACGACTTCATCTGTTAGTTGATTAATTTTCATAAGAAATTAGTGTTGGAGATTTTGTGGAGAATGTGGCTTGAACATGTAATTTATAGGGGGGTTTACATAAATAGATGTAGAATTATTTCTTAATTTACAACTATGAAGTAAATGACATATCTTACAACTTAAACACGATAAAAGAATAAAGAAAATTGCCCTTAAATACGGTATCTTCCTATAAATAAGGAAATTGAATACGCAAAATTCTCCAATACCTTTTTATTTGTATTCTCCTTCTCTACCACATTCTCAACGAACAATCCATTCTTTATCAAATTCTCGTTTCTCTAGTAGCAGGAGAAATAATCTATAAATAAAAAGTACCCAAAAAAAAAAGAAACAAAATAGATCATAATCAATCTACGGAAAAGGGTTAAAATTACCCCTAGATAATTGGAGTTGGTACAATAATGCCATCCGTCCACATATTTTGAAACCTCACCGTTTTTTTTTTGGCTCAAGAATGCCCTTACGACTAACGGCCATGTTAGATAAAAAAATTAATTAATTTCCATGTGCCATAACGAAAAAAAGATCAAAACTGCCTCTAGACTATTGAAGTTGGTACAATAATACCCCCATCTCAAAAAATCTCTCCCTTCTCCCTTCCCCCCTCCCCCTCCCCTAGCGTGTCGGTTCATATTCCTATTGTTTTTCTCATCTTTTTTTGACCTTGCACTCTATTTGACTAATCACAACAAATATCATTAAAGTTTATTTTTCAGACAACCAAATTTTTTTGTCACCAATACTTTACGTCATACAACTTTCAAAAACCCTGTTAAGCAAAAAAAAACGTAATTAATTTCCATGTATCATCGTTTCATTGATTGGTTGTCTGAAAATAAAACTTTAATGATATTTGTAGTGATTATTCAAATATAGCATCCTCGTAAATTAAGCTATTGTACGAGGATGTTCTTCAGGTTATATCAATATCGCCAATTTTTTTATTAAAAAAAGACAATTAAATCAAGAGAAATATTTGAGATTATATGCCTGAGAATATGAGAGAATACGACTTATTGGTGAATGTGACTGTAATAAACACTTGATTGAGCGTATTGTATGAAACAGTAAAGTGTGGTAAGAAAAATTGATGATGAATGGTATTTCTGTGATGACAAACATAGGAATATCGATGTGTACATTTACAAAGAAATAGGAAGAGGAAGGTGATGAACTATAAGAGAAGTTTTGTTTGCTTAAAGAAAAAAATAGGTATACGAGAGTTCTAGTTGGTGGAATAATTTTTAAAAGAAAGAGGAGAAAGTAACGGAGGAAAATGGTCTTAGAATGTGGGTAAGATTATTTTAATTAGGCGAGTCTTAAGTTACGCCAATGGGACGATGATACATGGAAATTAATTACGTTTTTTTTTTGCTTAACAGGATTTTTGATAGTTGTATGACGTAAAGTATTGGCGACAAAAAATTTTGGTTGTCTGAAAATAAAACTTTAATGATATTTGTAGTGATTATTCAAATAGAGTGCAAGGTCAAAAAAAGGATGAGAAAAACAAGAGGAATATGAACCCACACGCTGGAGGGGGTGGGGGAAGGGGGAAGAGAGAGATTTTTTGAGATGGGGGTATTATTGTACCAACTCCAATAGTCTAGGGGCTATTTTGACCCTTTTTTCGTTATGGCACATGGAAATTAATTAATATTTTTTATCTAACATGGCCGTTAGTCGTAAGGGCATTGTTGAGCCAAAAAGATAACGGTGAGGGCAATTTTTTCAAAATAGGTGGACGGATGGCATTATTGTACCAACTCCAATTGTCTAGGGTAGTTTTGACCCTTTTCCGATCAAATCTATAACATGTAACAAAGATATGATTTATTGTATATTATATATTTCAAGTGTCATATAAGTTTATATAAAATGTATTGTATACTATATTGGTTAGTAATATACATCCGAAAGTAGTATTCTACAATAAAAAGTATGTTGTATCGTATGCTT
The DNA here is from genome assembly GCA_034376525.1 of Nicotiana benthamiana. Taxonomy (NCBI): domain Eukaryota; kingdom Viridiplantae; phylum Streptophyta; class Magnoliopsida; order Solanales; family Solanaceae; genus Nicotiana; species Nicotiana benthamiana. Next base: position 11,901,178 of record CM067336.1, read on the forward strand.
ATACCAATGTCATATAGGTTTAAAATATATTATATCATTTATTGTATACGGTATTTATGAGTAGCATACCTTAGTTTTCCCCCCTCAATTTATACATAAGATGAATTAAAGTGATACCAGACAATGAAGATATGTTGTATTGTATACTTATATACATTTTCATGTAAGTTTATACTATAAAATATATTATATTCCATATTTATTATTAGTATATATAGGAAATATTTTTTAATAATAGCAAAGAGGCTTGAGATATTGAGATATACTCGAACCTTTAATGGAAAACTGGGAAAAACTTAATACGATAGATACGTTTTAGGTGAGAGAGAATTTCAAGAGGCTCAGATCTTGTCCGTCCGCACTGGCCTGGCTCAAGCAGTTTCAGCCACTACCGCGGCGGCTACTTCTCATACCGTGGATGGTCATCAGACCCCCGATGCTCGCACACCCGAGCAGGTTGTTTAGGGATTGCAGACACCGGGAGCAGTCCCAGTTGCTCCAGTTCAACCAGTTGCCCCAGTTGCACCAGCTTCACCAGTTGCGCAAATCGCACCAGCTCCTGACTCGAGCAGAGTCGATTGGAGAGGTTCGGTAGACTCCAGCCTCCGACATTTAGTGGTGTTGAAGGCGAGGATGCCCAGGGATTTCTAGACAAGTGCCAGCGTATGCTTCGCACTGCAGGGATTCTGGAGTCTAGTGGAGTGGCTTTTACTACTTTCCATTTTAAAAAGCCTGCATTTACTTGGTGGGAGGAGTTTGAGAGGCATAGGCCTATTTGGGAAGCGCTCCTCACTTGGCAGCAATTCTCCACTTTATATTGGAGAAGTATGTACCGCAGTCTCACATGGAGGAGCTACGTCGCCAGTTTGAGTAGTTGACTCGGGGAGATATGACTGTGCCTCAGTACGAGTTGAGGTTTACACAGCTAGCTCGGCATGCTACTTGGATGATCCCGCCAGATCGGGAGAGGATCAGGAGGTTCGTGGATGGCCTCAACTATTCGATCCGCATATTGATGACTAGAGAGATGGATGCGATAACTTCGTTTGAGGAGGCAGTGGATGTGGCTCGGCAGATTGAGATAGACCGCCGTCGGGAGCGTGCGGGGAGGGAGGCCAAGAAGCCACAAGGTTCAGGTAGTTTCAGTGGTGCTCCATCTAGGGGCCAGTTCCAACATGGTAGAGGTTGTTCCTTCAGGCCTCCTCAGTCAGGAGACACAGAGTCCAGTGGGGCCTCTTTAGGCCGGGGTCATCACGGACATCAGTAGGGCCAGCCTGCACTGAGTGCCCTTCCAGCTCAGAGCTCTACTCCTGGTTCTTCAGCCTAGGGTTTATCTGCAGCGAGGGGTTATCAACAGTCCCCTTCTCTAGCATCAGGAAGTTGTTTCGAGTGTGGTGAGTTTGGCCACATGAGGAGACAGTGTCCTCGACTACGTGGTGGTCTACCTTAGCATAGGGACCATCCCTTATCTTCTGCTCCTGTTTCATCAGCACCCACTCCGCCAGCTAGGGGTGGAGGCCAGGCAGCCAGAGGCCGCCCCAGGGGTGGAGGCCGGACTGGCGGTGGTCAGGCTCGATTCTATGCTATTCCAGACAAGGCAGACACTATTGCATCAGACGCTGTAATCACAGATATTATTCCAGTCTGTCACAGGGATGCTTCTATCATATTTGATCCCCGATCTACGTATTCTTATGTGTCTTTCTATTTTGCCCATCACCTGAGTACGACCAGTGATTGTCTTGCTTTGCCTGTGTACGTATCTACGCTGGTAGGTGATACTATTGTTGTGGATCATGTATATCGATCCTGTTTGGTGACTATTGGGGTATAAAGACCTGAGTTGATTTGTTATTGTTGGGCATGGTATATTTTAATGTGATTCTGGGTATGGATTGTCTATCCCCGTACCATGCAATTCTGGACTGTCATGCCAAGACAGTTACGTTGTCCATTCCGGGTATTCCGAGGGTTGCGTGGCGTGGTGTGACTGATTATATAACCAACAGGTGATTTCTTTCCGTAAGGCCCAGCGGATGGTTGGGAAAGGTTGCCTATCATATGGTCCTTTTGTGCAGGATGTTTGAGCTGCGACTCCTACTATCGATTCTGTCCCGGTTGTGAGGGATTTTCCGGATGTATTTCCTACAGATCTGGCAAGCATGCCGCTAGACAGGGATATTGATTTTGGCAGTGACTTGGTGTCGGGCACTAATCCCATTTCTATTCCTCTGTATCGTATGGCACCAGCGGAGCTGAAAGAATTGAAGGAGCAGCTCCAAGAACTCCTAGATTTCATTCGGCCTAGTGTGTCCCTGTGGGGTGCACCTGTGTTGTGACGGTGAAGAATAAATATCCACTACCCCATATTGATGATTTGTTTGACCAGCTTCAGGGGGCAAATGTGTTCTCCAAGATTGATCTTCGTTCAGGATATCACCAGTTAAAGATTAGGGATTCAGATATTATGAAGACGACTTTCAGAACTAGATAAGGACACTATGAGTTTCTGGTGATGTCTTTCGGGCTGAGTAATGCCCCTGCCACATTCATGCACTTGATGAACAGTGTACTTCGGCCGTATCTGGATTCATTTGTGATTGTGTTTATTAATGACATTCTGGTGTACTCCCGTAGCCAGGAGGAGCACGCACAACATTTGAGGGTAGTATTGCAGAGACTGAGAGAGGAGAATCTTTATGCGAAGTTCTCCAAGTGTGAGTTCTAGCTTGGCTTTGTGGCTTTTCTGGGACACGTAGTGTATAGTGATGTTATTCAGGTGGATCCAAAGAAGATAGAGGCGGTGCAGAGTTGTCCTAGACCATCTTCGGCCACTGAGATACGAATTTTCCTCGGCTTAGCGGGTTATTATCGCAGATTTGTTTAGGGTTTTTCATCCATTGTTTCACCCTTGACCAAGTTGACGCAGAAGAATTCTCCTGTTGTATGGTCGGATGAGTGTGAGGAGAGCTTTCAGAAGCTCAAGTCAGCTTTGACCACAACTCCAGTATTAGTATTGTCAGCAGCTTCAGGCTCTTACATCGTATATTGTGATGCTTCGAGGATCAAGATTGGTTGTGTGTTGATGCATGAAGGTAGAGTGATTGCTTATGCTTCTCGTCAGTTGAAGCCTCATGAGAAGAACTACCTTGTTCATGACGTAGAATTGGCTGTTATAGTCCATGCTTTGAAGATTTGGAGGCACTACTTATATGGCGTATCTTGTGAGGTGTTCACGAATCATCGCAGCCTTCAACACCTATTCAAACAGAAGGATCTTAATCTGAGGCAGCGGAGTGACTTGAGTTACTCAAGGACTATGATATTACCATTTTGTATCACCCGGGGAAGGCCAATGTAGTGGCCGATGTTTTGAGCCGGAAGGCGGTTAGTATGGGTAGTTTGGCGTATATTCCAGTTGGGGAGAGACCCCTTGCAGTTGACGTTCAGGCTTTGGCCAATCGGATGGTGCGGTTAGATATTTCAGAGCCTAGTCGAGTGTTGTCTACCGTGGTTTCTCGATCTTCTCTATTCGATAGCATCAGAGAGTGCCCTATGATGACCCACATTTGCTTGTTCTTAAGGATCGGGTTCAGCACGGTGATGCCAGGGATGTGTCTATTGATGATGATGGTGTGTTGAGGATGCAGTGACGTATTTGCGTGCCCAAGGTGTACGGGCTTCGAGAGAGAATATTAGAGGAGGCCCACAACTCGCGGTATTCCATTCATCTAGGTGTCGTGAAGATGTATCAAGATTTGAGGCAGCACTAGTGGTGGATAAGAATGAAAAAGGATATTGTGAGTTATGTAGCTAGGTGTCTAAACTGTCAGCAGGTGAAGTTTGAACATCAGAGACCGGGCGGTTTACTTCAGCGGATGGTGATTCCTGAGTGGAAACGGGAGAAGATTACTATCGATTTAGTGAGTGGTATCCCTCAAACTCAGAAGAAGTTCGATTCGATTTGGGTTATTGTGGATCGGCTGATCAAGTCAGCGCATTTCATTCCAGTGTGTACCACATAATCTTTGGAGCGGCTGGCAGTGATCTTTATTCGCGAGATTATCAGATTGCGTGGTGTTCCTATTTCTATTATATCAGATAGAGGTTCTCAGTTCACTTGCCAGTTTTGGAGGACATTTCAGAACTAGTTAGGTACTCAGGTAGAGTTGAGTTCCGCATTTCATCCTCAGACGGACGGACAATCCGAGAGTACTATTCATATATTGGAGGACATGTTGTGTGCCTGTGTGATTGACTTTGGTGGTTCTTAGGATGAGTTCTTACCTCTTGCATAGTTCGCCAACAACAACAATTACCAATCCACTATTCAGATGGCGCCATATAAGGCTTTATATGGGAGACGGTGTAGATTTCCGGTTGGTTGGTTTGATCTCGGCGAGGCTAGATTGTTGGGGGCAGATATGGTTCAGTTGGATGAGGATTTGACTTATGATGTGGAGCCAGTGGCTATTTTGGGTTGCCAGGTCCGAAAATTAAGTCACAGAAAGTTCAATGGAGAGGTCGGAATGTGGAGAAGGCTACTTGAGAGATCGAGCAATAGATGTGGAGAAGATATTCTCACTTATTTGAGACTCCAGGTATGTTTCTTGACTCGCTCGAGGAAAAATGTTTGTTTTAGTTGGGGAGGATGTGACGACCCGACCCGTCGTCTCATGTATTTCCATTCCGTTTTCCCCGTTATATGCTTACTCATGTTTCAATATGTGTACATGGTGAATTTGAGTCAATTGGGATCGAGTTTGGTAGGAAATGGGACAATTAGTCTCTTTAAGGAATAATTAGTTTGGAAAAGTCAACCGGATGTTGACTTGTGAGTTAGAGGGCTCGAAATTGAATTCCGGTGATTTGGTTAGTTCCGGGGATTGATTTAAGGCTTAGGAGCGCAATCGGAATGAATTTTGGAGGTCCGTTGAAGAAATTAGCCTATTTTGTGAAGTTAGTATTTTGGCAATTTCCGGTTGATAGGTGAAATTTTGATTTGGGAGTCGGAATGGAATTCCGACAGTTCCAGTAGCTTCGTTAGGTGATTTTGGACTTGTGTGCAAAATTTCAGTTGATTCGGAGGTGCTTATGTCAGGTTTGAAAGCGAATGCAAATTTTAAAAGTTTAGTTTAACTTAAGCCTTGATTTGATGAAAATTTGATGTTAACGATAGTGTTTTTATGGTTCGAGCAAGTTTAACTAAGGTATGGTTCGAGCAAGTTTAACTAAGGTAATAGGTCATATCTATGCGTTTGGTCGAGGTTCCGAGGGCCTCAGAGTGATTTCAGATGGCTAACGAGGATTTTTAAATAGGAAAAGTGCAGCAGAAATTGCAGAGCAGATTTGCCCTCTGCGATCGCGAGCCTGGGGCTGCGATCGCATAGAAGGATTGGAGGGGGTCCCAGATTTGCTCTATGCGATCGCGTGAAGTGGTTTGCGATCGCATAGGCCTGGGTGGTCAGTCAGTGCGGTCGTGTGGGCTTGTGTGTGATCGTGTATAAGGGGGAGGCAGTGTTCTGCGATCGCATGGGTGGTTTTGCGATCGAGTAAGAGGAAAAATAAGGGGCTGGAATTTGTTCTCCGTGATAGCGTGACTTGGGACGCGACCACATAGGGTTAAAAAATGCCTGGGCAGAATGCTTTTAAGGGTTATTTCATCCGCGACCCATTCATAATTTCCTCCATTTTTACACCACCTCAAGAGCTTTTTGGTAGAATTGAAGAGGGGTTTCGGCGAGAATTGATTGAAGGTAGGGTCTCATGTCTTAGAAACTTCATTTTTATGAAGAATCAACCTTATATTCATGAAAACTTTGGGTAAAACTTGAAGAACTAGGGCTTGAGTTTTGAATTATTAAATTGGGATGTGATGGCCCATTTGAGCTCCGATTTTGGTAAATTTTATATGTACGGACCCGTGGCGAGACGAGGAACCCGGTGATGTGACTTTTGTAATTTTACGAGAAGTGGGCCCGGAGCTCGGGTTTTACCAACTTCGTGATTTTTAATGTTTTTCGATTAATTTCAATTGGGTTATGTTTCTTTAGCACGTAGTAATGTATTCATTATGGTTTTGACTAGATTCGACGTGCGAGGAGGTCGATTCAATAGGAAAGGGCATTGCGGACTAGTCTACGGCTGGTTAGAGGTGAGTAGTCTGTATCGATGGTGGCCTGAGGATTTGAAACCCCGGTATATCACACTGTGACGCTATATTGAGGCGTGACTCTCACTCCATGGCAGGTGCAGGGTCGTTTATGATTGAGGATTGTGACTCGGTCCATCCCGAGTAAGAATTATACTATGTTGGCATCTGATACTTACCTTGTATTGATGATATCTGGGCTTATTGCCATGTTTGGGGCCTTGTGCCGATTTGTAGCATTCTTCGAGGATGGATATTATCGTGATAGCATGATTTGCATAATTATTTGATCTCAGTCTGTGTTTTAATCACTTTTACGAAATGCTTAGTCACATTTCCTAAAGTTAAAAAACTAAATTATATTTTCTTAATAATTGAAAATTGAGGACTATTAATTGAATCTGTTGTGTGACTCATATGCATGTTGTGGACTGAGTATGGATCGGGCTGCACGCCGCAGTGATGATATGATGATATTGCGCTTGGGTTGTAGGAGCCCCTCCGGAGTCTGTACACACCCCCAGTGAGCGCGGGTACCCAAATGGAGCGGGCTGCACGCCGCATCGGTCATGTGCATTGCATTGTATTCATGTATTTATACTTATCTGATATTCCTGATGTTGTTCTGTTGATTGGTTCATCGTTAACTGTGTCGTACTGTTAGCTTTAGCTTTACATTGTGGCATTTCGTGGATTCTAATCTTCGGACATTGTATATACTTATTACTCACTGAGTTGGTAGTACTCACCTCTACTTCCTGCACCTTGTGTGCAGATTCAGGTGTTCCGGAGGCTTAGCTGAGCAGTCGTTTTCTCCTAGAGCTTATCAGAGTTGTTGAGGTAGCTGCTTGACGTTCGCAGGACCCGACTACTTGTCTTATTTCAGCTTTATTTTCGCATTCCAGACTTACGTTTTTTCTTTCGGATGTTGTTTTTCAGTTGGTTTTAGAGACTCTAGACTTGTGACCCCAGATCCTATTGGGAGTGTTTTTGTCAGAGGTTTCAGTCCTACTCTTATTATTATTACTATAAACTTCAGATCATTATGTTAAACTGCCAAACTTTCCTTAAATTTTAAATTTTGGGATGTAGTAATTGGGTTGAAATTATTAGTTGGCCAGGCTTGCCTAGCTATATGGCTGGGCGCCATCATGACCGGGTTTGGATCGTGACAAATAAGTAATAATATTTTGACTTAGACAATTTGAAATTTGTATAAAAAAGTATAAAATCCGTGTAAAAAGGTTTTTAAAAAACAAAGAATATTTACTTTTTAACATAATAAGTGTTCTAGAACTTCGAAATAAACTACTCAAATCTTCGTATTAGCAAATAAATTTTTTTACATCAAGATCCAAGGTAATGTATGACAAACATATGGCTAACATCTTATTAACTTGAATTAACCCTTGATAATATAAATAATAATATTATTTCTATATGAAGCTAAAAGTCATATACCTTATATGAATACTATTATATAAATAATTAAATAAATATTATTAATCGCTACCATTATCAATCACTACTAGCTACTAGCATGAACCATCATCATCAACCAAAACTACCACCAACCATCACCTCTAGTCTACATTCATCCGTTAACCATTATCACCAACAACTATCATATTTTAATAAACTAGATATTTTTTTGATATAATATTAGATTAGTTAGTATTTCATTTGAACTTTATGTTTATTAATTTTTAAATAAAGATAAATTTTATACCTTCATATGTTAAAAATTAAACAGTCTTAATTATTTCTATTTAAATCTTAATATACATCTTAATATATTCAGATATGTATTCTTATTCAGATGTCTTAATCTTAATACACATCTTGATATTCAAATGTGTATTCAGATTCAGACGTCTTAATCTTAATAAAACAAATGAGGCCTAAGGGACGTCAATTTTAGAATTATTCAGTAAAAAAAACACGTTAAACGAATGAAAATTAGGAATCAATCAAAAACGAACTGTAACAAAAGAGAAGAAAAGACCAAAATGCAAACAGTCAAAAGTCCGGATAAGAACGGGAAGACTTGGGCCAATGGGCCTCACTACTCTCTCTGCCACGTATAAACTATTCAAATTAAAAAAAAAAGGAAACCTAACATCACTCCCCCTCTGCCCTTTCATCACTCCTTCCCCCAAAATACAGAGGCTCCGCCATTTCCAAAACAAAAAAATTGCATGTCTCGCTTCTCATCCATGATCTACCGTTGGTTTCGAGCTGATTCTATAATATCTGTTGATTTGAACGCAGTTGAAAAATGTGGTTATTCTATCATAACATTGATTGTTCCTTACACCTTCAACGCCGCGGTTGATAGGTTTTTTGATGTATCTAGTATTGGAGCCTTGGGTAAGAAAATCGACAAAGTTGAAGAGGGACTTCAAGAGATGACGACTAGTAGGTGTTGGTGCTTTTTGCCGACAAAGACTCGGTTAAGGTTCAAAAATTAAAAGGTGTAGAGTAAGATTATTCGGTGATACGATCTGGAATTGGATAGGAAATGCTTATGAGATTGGTACATAATATTAAGAGATGAGTAATTAACAGCTGGATATAAGTTAATTACAAGTATTAGAAGTTTACATTTTAGTTCAATTATCTATTTAGTGGAAGAAGTATTATTTACACATTGTATTTTCTATTTTATAGTTTTCATCCTAGTCCTTTAGGTATCAACTAGGTATTTGTAAGGAGCTAAGCTTCCATTGTATGTCATGATGAAATTATTCTTTACTTTTTGCCCTAGTTTTCCTTTCTTTTCTTAGCTTAGTTTAGCCGTAATTACCTTTTCTTCCTTTGAATTTCAGCTTTTCGTATCAGAGCGTCGAACTTGCTCTGTGGGTATTCCTGAAGAGATGGCATCGGATATGGAGAAGATAAGAGAGTTGGTGGAAAAATTAAATTCCCAAATATCCAGTATAAGCAGTTATGATAGAATGGAGAATAGATTAAGGGACAATAGATTAATGAGATTTGTCCAAGAGATGAAGCAGGCGAACGAAGATGGTGAAATTTTAGCTTTTCAGCATGTCCTTGACCGGAGTAGGGAGTCGATGTTTGGCTGGAGACTAGAACCCGAGAAATTCTCCACAAGCCCATCCTCGCTCCACAATTTTTCACCACCTATTTCCAATTCTACTCTTAATCATTCCCCACAAGTCGCCACTTTTCAATTTTTTTCATTCTCTATGCTATCCACCAGATCTCGTCACTACATCCCCCAATTGTTGGTCGACTAGAAGCTACAATAGTGGCACTTACGGCATCCAAACTGAGGTAGCGTACCCATCACCATTTCTGAGCCCTCCAGTATATGACCACAATTTTACACCAATCACTTCACATTTCCAAACTCTAAGGCAGCATTCATTCGTAGGTTACCAGCATTTTCCATATGATCTTTACCGGAATACAGAGTTTTCCGTTGATTCTTTCAATTCGTTTTAAACTGGAGGTTATCTGAGTTGTGCTTACAGCAATCACACAAATGTTCATGAAAGATGCACTTCCACACCATATTCAGACTACCATTTTAATGTTGATGCTGCTATGGTCACACTACGGCTCCTCCTATATATTCATACACTACTGAAAAATTAGTCTATGGTAAGGCATGCAAAACCGTTCCAGTAGGTGGATAAACCGTTGCCGTAGTGGTATAGGAACGGTTTACAAACCGTCACATCCGCTCGCGTGCCAATAGAGCTATAGGAACGGTTTTTACATCCGTTGCTATAGAGACGTCTATCGCAACGGTTTTCCTTTTCTCTATTGGAACGATTATTCCTTCCAATTGGGACGGTTTAAAACACGACGGTCTCTTGAAGCTATTGTAACAGTTGTTTTGTATCGCTACGATTTTGAATACCTATTGGAACAGTTTATATGGCATTTTGGAACGGTTTAGTAGATCTATTGGAACGATTTACATTCTAATAGAACGCCATTTGTGTCCTATTGCAACGGTTATGGTAGGCTATTGTAACAGCTCATATAAAATAGAAATACAACTCATATTGTAATATATATAACTCCTATTGTAATATATATATATATATATATATATATATATATATATATATATATATATATATATATATATATATAAATTAAAATAACACTAGAATTTAAATGAATCACAAAATGAATTTATTAATATTCTAACTTGTCCAACGGGCTAATAATATCCATAAAAGTAAGTGTTCTACCACAAGTGCATAAGTTTAATACATTTCAAGACAGTAAGTTCCAAAATGTTGACAACAAAAGATTCCTAGAACATTCATTTATAACAATTCAAAAATTCATTTTAAGTAAGGTATAGAACTTCATTGCCTTCATCTTCTATTTCTTGATTTACTCCACCTACAAAAAAAGATAAATAAAGTCATTACCTTTCATCTTTAAACTCTAAAAAAATACTTTTGTCGAATAAATGATATGCAAGTGAACGCATACCTCTAAGCTTGAAAGCAAATGCAGGCAATATAGGAAATGGGAACGCCCAAAAAGGCAACTTGAATAAAGTATGCTCTTGTGAATGAGTTAGAGAAGATGTTGACAGTGGTTACAGAAGATAAACAGGAATGGAAAAAACAAATAGCAATAACCACAAAATGAATGAGAAAGCCCGTATCTTCCAAGCAAAGATTCGTAATACCTGTTGGACTGCTTCAATTTCCTCCTGTAACAACAACAACAACAACAACTACCCAGTATACTCCCACCAGGTGGGGTCTGGGGAAGGTAATATGTAGACAGCCTTACCCCTACCCAAAAGGGTAGAGAGGCTGCTTCCAAGCGACCCTCGGCGCATAGGACAGAATGAAAAGCTGCATTGGAAAACAAAGATAAAGTTAGGAACCAAGGCAAGACAAAACACAATAACAAAACAAAGCATAAGTAATCCTGCAAAAATAACGTAAATGATTATGTAAACATAAGAAACATAAATACCGTCGCATGCGACAATAACAAGCGACAACTACCATATTACCAACCAAGAGGGGACCTACGCTAAAACACTAGTCATCTACGGGTAACCCTACTATCCCACACCCAACCCCGGGTGGGGCGAACGAAGGACTCTAAGAGCCCCTAGCCTGCAACCCTGATTCTAGACCTCCAGACTCCCCTATCAAGGGTCAAGTCCTCGGTAACCTGCATTCTAGTCATGTCCTGCCTAATCACCTCTCCCCAATGCTTCCTAGGCCTCCCTCTACCCCGCCGACCACCAACAATCTCCAGCCGCTCGCAGCTCCTCACCGGGGCATCGGGACCCCTCCTCCGTACATGCCCGAACCACCTCAGCCTCGCTTCCCGCATCTTCTCGTCCAACGGGGCCACCTCTACCTTCTGTCGAATAACTTCATTCTTAATCTTATCTAGCCTGGTGTGCCCACACATCCACCTAAGCATCCTCATCTCAGCAACCTTCATTCTCTGAACATGGGAGTTCTTCACGGGCCAGCACTCTGCCCCATACAACATCGCATGTCTAACCACGGCTCTGTAGAATTTCCCCTTGAGTTTGTGTGGGATTTTCTTGTCACACAGGACCCCAGAAGCAAGCCTCCACTTCGACCACCCTGCTCCTATCCGATGGGTGACGTCCCCGTCAATCTCTCCGTTCCCCTGAATCACAGACCCAAGATATCGGACCCTGTCCCTCTTGGCGATGGCCTGAGAACCAAGCATCACATCCCTGCCCACCCCACTCGGCTCGTCGCTGAACTTGCACTCCAGATATTCTATCTTAGATCTGCTTATTTTGAAACCTTTAGCCTCGAGGGTCTGTCTCCATACCTCTAACCTTTCACTAACACCGGCGCTTGTCTCGTCTATCAATATTATATCATCAGCAAAGAGCATACACCAAGGCACATCCCCTTGGATATGACGGGTTAGAGCATCTATCACTAAGGCGAACAACAGGGGGCTCAGCGCCGATCCTTGATGGAGCCCCATTACCAGAGGAAAATGGTCTGAATCGCCACCCACCGTCCTCACCCTAGTCTTAGCCCCATCGTACATGTCCTTGATAACTCTGATATAGGCTTCTGGCACACTCTTCGCCTCCAAGCACCTCCATAGCACCTCCCTCGGGACCTTGTCATACGCCTTCTCCAAGTCGATAAGCACCATATGCAGGTCCTTCTTCTTATCCCTGAATTGTTCCGCCAGCCGCCTGACTAGGTGAATAGCCTCAATGGTGGAGCGGCCCGGCATGAAACCGAACTGGTTCCCAGATATATTCGTCGCCTCCCTCATTCGCGCCTCAATCACCCTCTCCCAAACCTTCATCGTGTGGCTCATTAGTTTAATACCCCTATAGTTGTTGCAGCACTGGATATCCCCTTTGTTCTTGTACAAGGGCACCACTGTACTCCACCGCCACTCATCCGGCGTCCTTTTAGTCTTGAAGATCACGTTGAATAGCCTAGAGAGCCACTCCCCTCCAGGTTTACCCATGCACTTCCAAAACTCCACCGGGATCTCGTCAGGCCCGGTTGCTCGACCCCTACTCATCCTACGCAACGCCCCTAAGACCTCCTCCACCCTAATGCGCCTGCAGTACCCAAGGTCTCTATGACGCTCTGAATGCCCCAACTCCCCTAGCTCTATGCTCCGATCCCCCTCCTCGTTAAGAAGGTCCCGGAAGTACGCCTGCCACCTCTGTTTGATTTGCGATTCCCCCATCAGAACTCTACCATCCTCGTCCTTGATACACCTGACCTGGTCTAGGTCACGAGCTTTCCTTTCCCTTCCTTTAGCCAGCCGGAATAACTTCTTATCCCCACCTCTCCCCCCTAGTTCCTCATACATGCGACCGAACGCCGCGTTTTTAGCTTCCGTGACTGCCATCTTAGCTTCTCTTCTCGCCTCCCTGTAGAACAACCTGTTCACTCTCCGCTCCTCCTCGCTTGTGCTCCCTGCCAACCTAGCGAACGCCGCCTTCTTCACCTCCACTTTTCCTTTGACTACCTCGTTCCACCACCAATCACCCTGATGACTACCTGAATATCCCTTAGAAACCCCGAGCACGTCCCGTGCTACCCCCCTAACCAAGTTTGCTGTCGCTGACCACATAGCGTCCGCTTCCCCATAACTTCTCCAAGCTCCGCCCTCCACTAACCTCCTTTCCAACTCCTGAGTTTTCTCCTTAGACAAAGCTCCCCATCTAATCCTCGGTTGACCCCGGGCGCCCCTCCTCTTCTTCTTCACCCAGAGATCAACATCCATCACTAGGAGCCTATGAAGAGTTGAAAGAGACTCTCCCGGAATAACCTTGCAATCCTTGCACAAACCCCTGTCGCTCCTTCTGATGAGGATGTAATCAATTTGAGTCCTCGCCGCCGCACTCTTGAAGGTGACCAAATGCTCCTCCCTCTTCCGGAATGACGAGTTCGCAATCAGGAGCTCGGAAGCGCTGGCGAAATCAAGCAGCGAAGTGCCTCCTCCGTTCCTCGCCCCGAAGCCAAAGCCCCCGTGCACCTCATCGTAGCCACCAGCCTCAGCCCCAATATGACCATTGAAGTCCCCTCCAATAACTAACTTCTCCGACTGGGGAATACTCCCCACCAGATCGAATTTCCTCCTGTAAAAGATTTGTAATAACCACAGCATCCCGATTCTACAGTAAATTTTAAAAAATAAACCAGTCAAACACGAAAATTAGTGACAGTGAATTAAAAAGTTTCTACACGACAATTGCAATTCAATTGTTGAGCAGAAGGAAATACTAAGGAAATCAGAGAAGCAATATACGTTCGTGTTGCTTTTCCAAGCTAAGAATGTCATGTCATGTATTTAATATGTTAGACAATGTTGTACCTAATAATTTAGAGTATTTCATTACCTTTTTCATCCACTGGTGCATCAGTAGGGCAAATGAAATCCAGGTTTCAACTTAAGTACGAACAAATTGAACACCCAAACAATGTCAATAATCTAATCAGTGCCATGAGAAAATCATTGCAGGATGAAAAGATGCAGAAAATGAGCTAACCTTGAAGAGAAAAATCCTTGAGGTTTACATGGCAAAGGTTAAAAAGATTGCTAGTAATATTAGCTTCTTGCTTCTTCTTTCCAAGCAACAACAACCTAGTATAATCCGACTTAGTAGGGTCTGGGGAGGGTAGTGTGTATGCAGACCTTACCCATACCCTTGGGTAGAGATGCTGTTTCCAAATAGACATCCGGCATCCTTCCCTCCAAGAACATCCCACCTTGCTCTTGGGAAAACTCGAACTCACAACCTCTATTAATTACCGAAAGGATATTTCTTCGCATATAAGGAATCTAGGATACCAGCCCAGCATCCTTACCAAAGAAAGTGCGTGATTAAATGGGCATATATCATCGTAGAGAGGGGTAATCTTAGTCATATCAGAGAAAGGTCAATTGGACAATTCTTTGTTGAGGGCAGGGTTGAGCTACAAAAACTAGATATCAGGACCTATAAAGCAGCTGCTATTTTAAGATAAATTTGGAAGATATGCTGAGAAAAGGATACATTGTGGATAAAAATGGGAAAGATGAGATCTTATTGGTACCGGCAAAGTAAAGAACTTCAGACATATATGGTAACCTCATGAAGGTTCCTGGGTTTGTAGAACCCACAGACAACGACATTATTTTTGTTCTTCTGATCAGTCACACTGATCAGAAACAGCCAAACAGCTTATTCTTACCCTTCAGGAAAATAGCTGCTAGTTCTGCCCATCACTACAACAACAATAACAACAACAACCCAGTATAATCTCACTTAGTGGGGTCTGGGGAGGGTAGTGTGTACGCAGCCCCTACCCTTGGGTAGAGAGGCTGTTTCCAAATAGACCTCCGGCATCCTTTCCTCCAAGAACTTCCCACCTTGCTCTTGGGGAGACTCGAACTCACAACCTCTCGGTTGGAAGTGGGGGTTGCTTACCATCAGAGCAACCCCTCTTGTCATAAGTTCTGCCCATCACTATTAAGTCTATAACAACCATGAGGTATAAGCCACACAAGCTAGTGTTTTAAGTTTTGCCAAAACAGTCAAATAGCTTATTTTTACAACAACAACAACAACTACCCAGTATACTCCCACCAGGTGGGGTCTGGGGAGGGTAATATGTAGACAAGCCTTACCCCTACCCGAAAAGGGCAGAGAGCAAATAGCTTATTTTTACAACATCAAATAGCTGTTTGACTTAAAATTTTTTTAACAATTAAAAATAATCAAATAGCTTATTTTTAATTGTTAAAAAAATTTAAGTCAAACAGCTTATTCATATTCTTTATTGAAAGTAGCAGCTACTATGTTCATCGCTATTATAATCAAGAGCTATAAACTATAAGCAAAAGCTCCACCTAAAGGGGTTGCATAGACTAGGAAGAACCATGACATTGAACCATCAATCACATCTGATATGCTTATTGTAACAAATTGTGGCAGCTGCTACTATCTCTATGTCTAGTTAAGCAGATAATAACTAATTATCACAGGAGAAAGATAAGCCAACATTCAGGCATGATTTAAGCATCTGCTGAGACATTCCGGATGCACCACAAGTAATGAGCTTTCGTGGAATTCATTATCTGCATCTTCTTTTATCAACACAATATTGCATTTCAAGATATGCCTTTGGTACTTCTGACCAATCAATTCAATAAAATGACTAGCAAAAAGTCAAACATAATACCTGAAGTGAACTGTTCTCCTTTGTGAAGGTTGACTGCTCTATATTCATAAGAAATCCCTATGCACCCCAGAAACTAAAATACAAAGTTAGCAATAAAACAGTTCCTCAGTTGAAAAACCAAGAAAAGAAACTGCATAAAAATTGTATCTTAGTAGGTGGGAAATAGCCAAGAATAGAACTTTGAGGTTTAAGGCAAAGCGAATTCTCCAAGAACATGAACTTTGCCAGAAAGAATCAGCAGCCATCTTCTGGGAGCCATCTTCTTTCCAAGCAATGTAGCACAATTTAAAGCTTGGAGATTTGTAATGAAGCTCTGCTGTTGCAAGCGAGACAAGTAACTATCCATTGCATTGCAGCAGGATGTCCGAGTACTTGCTACCTCTCCACATTCTTTAGAAATGTCCTTTATTTCAGGAAACACCAATGGACAGGCTACCATCACAAACAAACTAATAGTTCAGAAAACAAAAATAGGCCTGATTTTACCATCTCAAAGTATATGTATCCAAATTAAAGACAACACATTGTGCATGGCCTTGGTCAAAATTTTTTTAGGCCAAAGTTAGATTGATTCAATTTCAAATTATTCAGATTTAATATTCAACATGTACCAAAGGTCCAAGTTCTCATCTTATTCATACATTTTAATAATTGTCTTACATTTGTTAATGTCACAGCTTGAAAGTGCTCTGATGATTCTATTAGCTGACGAAGGATCGAATTTGCTGGCAAGCCATCACAATACAATGCTCTTACAGTCACTTATAAGAGTTGATTTCTCAGGTAAAATAGAGGAGCCACTGAAGATTGTCACATTTTATGGCTGATAGCTAAAGTTTCAGCTGCAGCAGATATAGCATTTTGGCAAACTTGATTGCAGCACTCAATAGTTGGATCTATTTTTTCACAAGCAGCCACCGAACCTGATGTATTCAAACTGTTTTCGATTTCGTTAACATCTATAACAGGACAAGAGGATTCTGCAAGATTGGAGGGATCCACATAACAAATCTCAAGAAGCTTCTCACTGGAACCTTGACTTTCAAGAATCTGTTCAACATCCGAAAGGCAGTGCATAGCATGAGTCAAGTTCAGCGCGAGGCTTTGTGACTGAATACTAGCTTGGCCTACAAGAACCACAAGGCTGGCAAGAAATTGAGGACACCATATCACATTAGCAAGATATGGAGCAAGTGAAGACCAGCAATTAGTCGCTGTTGTTCTCAAATTACTGTCTGCAGCTGAAAAATTGAATGCACAATATCCTGAAAAGTTAAAAACAACACCATTCATCAGTGACCACCAACAATTCCTTCATCAGAAGAATAATTCACAAACAAGGATCAGGAAACTTGCAGACACTATCCTAGAACCTACTTCACAATAGAAACATGCAACTATACAAATCAATCTCATTCCCTCCGGACACAGGCACCCTTCATCAGAAATCGAATCAAAGATTAAACAGATAGTACAATTCACATGTAATTTCTTTTCTTAAAGTTTGTGTCTTGTGGCGGATGACTCACAATTTAGACCATGTAGCTCTAGCTTAATAAAATGATTTTAAAATGTATATCTAACTCTACTTATACACAATCCGTACTTGTTCTTCCACTAAATGTTATCGAAACAACAAACCCATGAATGAATCTGCCACGGCGCATCTAAGAGGAAGAATGTAACAAAATTAAAAAGGAATAAGAAACACATAAATGGGTACTTTGTACCCATGACAAAGTGAAATTCTTGGCACACTCTTTGTATAGAGTTGAATCATTAATGATGCTCTCATGTGAAGCCACTGGTGGAGGATACAGCTGAACTCCATTTCTGCTACCGGCAGCCGCGGGAAGGCTAGCTTTCTGAGACATGAGGTCAACCTTCCAGCCACAGATTACACATTCAACAAGCTGCAGCCTTCGCCAAAATACCATGAAACAGTGAAGGGATCTAACTAGTAATGGGTGTAAACTCTGAGTATTAGAGGCAGGAAGTATATTTTAAACTAAAGTTGTTTGGAGTTCTTCCAAGAGGTATCAGATTTCAATCAGTTATGTAATCAACAGGAATAGGACAATCAAAATATTAAAAATACAGCTTGTAGATATCAGATGATTAAAAATAGAAGAGTAGTTTATCCGAATACTTGTTTAAACGGAGATATAAATGTCCAACGGTTAATAATCCTATGGGAATTTCAGAGACATTCCAGAACTATACAAAATTAGAGAGCACTCACATATAAATAGAAGTTCAACCAAACTTGAGAGGCAAAACTTTTCTTAATGATATCTTGATACATGTGAATTTTATAGACAAAGTTGCACGTAAAATTCAAGCGATTCAGTAAATAACATAGAAATACTATTGTTGATAGATTATTCATCTAACATACCTACTTAGATGAAGAATAAACTAATTATGGTATTTCTCGATAAATGAAAGTTTTAATATGCAAGAGGATGGAAATGAGGGCATATCTAATACAAAGTTTGACAAATTTTTGTACACAATAAAGGATAACCCAACCACTTTCAGATTATAAAAAGGCACACTTTAGGTAAAGTTAGAGAAATAGAATATCTCAACTCAAAATATGAAGACCTGTTTCATTCAACAGCAACAGAAACCAAAAGTTTGAACGTGGAATTTATTAGACGCTGTTACTTATTATCCTACATAAAGCTAAAAGGCTAGCATTTCAAACATCCAATACCAAGAAACTATTCTATATCTGAACATATACATGAACATTGTCTGAAGTAGATAGACACGTGCTCAACAGATTTCAAGATCCATTGCTCCTGCTTCAATCAGCACCTGGTCGAGGGATGTCTCAAAGGACGATAATTGTCAGAAATTGTCTAAGCTTCATTTTTTCACAGCAAAGATATACGCAGTAGTCGTATAATGAGCCCTATCAATGGCAACGACAGTCTCAAATTAAAATAAATTAAAGATACATTGTGATCGGGTAAAAAGAGGGATTACCTGATACAAACATAAATCTCACATTCTTGCAAGTTCTTCAGCCATCCGTCAAATTAAATGCTACATCTCATCTTATCTCACATCTAGGTAAAAAATAACCCCTTTTCCTGCAACCATCGATTAGCCAACTCAACAATAAGAATGTTAATATATTAATTTTCAATATTAACTCAATTAATTAAAATTATGATGTAATTCAGCAGAATCAAACAACCAGCTTAAAGATGATTGAAAAACCAAATCTCAAAACATCACCAGAAAAGAAGAGAAATCAAAAGGAAACGAAAAGCAGATAACAAGCAAATAAATAATAAAATTAAAAAGAAGAAAAGCAGAAAGATTAAGCAGAGAAACGTTATCAAATCCGAGTACAACTTAAGGCTACACCAGCCGTAGAGCAATTCGACAACCTCCATGGATAGATTGAAGAGTTAAAAAAATGTATCAAAATAACTTACATGGCTAAAATCACTGGTGTTGGATTTGGGGATTTGGGGAGAGCATCTATTTTGAGGAAATTTGCTCAGATGCCTCAAAATTTTGCCACCCCCTTCACGATACCAAAAATTTCGCCACACCCACTAAATCAGTAAAACTTGTATTTAAAAAACTATTAACCCAACTTCAGAGAGTGAGAGTGAGAGAGAGAGAGGAATACGATAGAGAGGAAGATTCAACAGGTTTCTTAGAGTGAACGAGAGAAGAAGATTTTTGGAGAGACTGGCGTTTGCAATTGAAGAGTTGTCTCAGAGGGTTCAGTGCAGTGCAATCGATCGAAGAAGTCTCTAGGTTTACAGTGCAATGGAAGAAGCAAAGGCTCTGAGCTAGGCTTCTTAATTTGGGGGTATCAAAATAAGGCTTATTTTGGCCGGTAAGAAAATTGTGGGGGGAGGGGGGGGGGGGGGGGGATAACGAGGGAAAAAATAACCGTTCCAATAGAATGGTTTAGGTAGCCCTTGCGCCAAATTAATCTATGGCAACGGGTTTTTACAATTGCAACAGTTATATAGCTTAAGTGTTCAGATATCCCAAAGTGCTATCGTAACGGTTTAACCGTTACATAGATGCTCTATGGCAATGGTTAAACAACCGTTGCCAAAATACCCGTTCCCATAGGCCCATTTTCTGGTAGTGACATAAATTCTCCTTCTGTTCAAGTGAAGGGAACTGGAATCAGGCAGATGTCTATGAGACATTAGGTGAATCAGTTCTATTAATTCCTACAAAGAATCAACGGGGATTCGATCCTAATGGAAGCATGAAACTAATTACGACTCCATTAGAAGGAGAGGCAGAAGAGCGGAGAGAAACAATGTTCCATGTGAGAGCTTCACCCACTAACTGTGTTAAGCAAAATGAGTACCCAAGAATATATGCACAAGGTATTTGATGAAATGCCAAGTGATGAGGAGGTTGTGATTGGTTTCAATAGTAGCATTTGCAAGGATAATAGTTCGCAGATGATGGGGCGAGCTACATACCCACAATTGTATTGCAGATAATTTTAGTGATTTTACAATTGCAGAACTCTTGCCGGAGGAGACAAGATTGGCATTGGTTGATAAGAAGTCGAACGTTCTTGGGTCGTCGGTTGGAATCACAAAGGCTTCATCAATGAGGAATACATCTAAAGTTGTCTGGCCATTGAAGGAAAAAATGGCTCCCACTTGTCAGTCGCAATTAGAAGTGATGGAGAGTCCGCCATCTAATCGTGATTTTGAATTGCAGGGTGAGAGTGTTGATAATTCTTTCAGCCTCAAATCTTATGTCAATGAATATGATCCTACATCAGTGTCAATCATAATTCAACTAGCTCAAAACTCTCGTGCAACCAATATTGTTAATGATGTTGCCAGAGGAAGTGTTGAAACATCAGCAAAAAAGGGAGTCAACAATGGTTAGAATATTGCTATGAGCAGTGAGGTTTACGACATTGGCAGTGCTGAGAGTACAAAGAATCTCATTCCAATAGGTGCAACAGTTGCTTCTGTGCAGAAATTGCAAGAGAAAAACAACTCTACTCTTATCTCCACTTTAACAACTTTATTGACTGATGCACAACTTTTTATTTTTGGTCATGCCAAAGTTATGGAGTGGAGTTCACTTGTATGGTTGTTGGAATTAGCATGCTCATACTTTGCGATATTTTGTCCTTCATCTGACACAGTGCTGTGGAAAAGTAGTAGTGCACACTTTAGTCGATTTCATTTCATGGACCAACAGTTTAAGCAGTTGCTTTTAGGAGGAGAGTTGCTAACTATTACCACTAAATTTATTCTTCCAGTGTTAGGCACAACTTTGTTAGCCTAGTAAGGTCATATTGCCTGCGGAGTAAGTAGTGCCCTTATAGTGGATAAGAGTTCAGCTGCTTCTATTTTTTTGGGGTTGAGGGGTGGAGTTAAATTAGGTAATTTATTCAATCAATCAAAATATCACCTAGGAGGTATTGAATGTTTATCATTGCAAAAACTCAGTCTTCCATTGTAAATGTAGGGAACTGAGGAAATATAATTTAGGGTCTAAATCACTCATTCAGCAAGGTATACCAAAAGTGTGTTGCATTTGCATTGAGTTCAATGCTAGAGGATTCCAGGACAAAAGCATGCTCCAACTTTAGTTTGGGAAAGGTTCGTCTTTGCATCGCAATGTTTTAACTTAGTAGGATTTTTTTCTGGGATAACATTGATTTCCCTCCAAAACAGTTACACTATGTTGCATGGACTCCTCCAGCGAGTATCTGATATGGGTGCTGATTTAGAGACCGAATTCTTCAGCACATAAATTTTAGTATTCGGGGGTATGGATACGAGTTCTGATACGGACAATAAATTTATATATTTTAATTAGTTAAAGTTATTGAACTAAAAAGTTAAAACTTAATTCTTCATAAACACCTAATATTTGATTCATAAGATATCTCATACATTGTTAGTGTCCTACATCGGTTGGGTGGGAGGCCATTTGTCTCCTTATATGTTCTTGGCAATCCTCAACTTTTAAGCTAACTTTTGGGATTGAGTTACGCCCAGGGACCATTAAGCATGGTATATGAGCCAGGGCACCAAATAATTGTTTCACCAGATGTTGCTCACCATATTATCTTGTCCAAGCTTAGTTGCCAGGCCTGGGCGTGCAAGGGTGTTAGTATCCTACATCGGTGGGTGGGAGCCATATTTGTCTCATTATATGAATTTGGACAATCCTCACCTAGCTATATTTTCGGGTTGAGTTAGGTCCAAGATCCATTTCTTTATCATGATTAGAGCCAGGTCCCTGATGTTGTCCCCATGATAGATTGTTCACGCTCCAAGTGACAGGTCAGAGCGTCAGGGAGAGGGGTGATGGAATCCTTCAGCACAGATGAATGGGTTCCTTGGATTCTTTATATAGCATGGGCAATCCACATCCTTTGAGCTAGTTTTTTTGAATTAGACCCAAAGTCCATTTATCATGGTGTCAGAGCCAGGCCCATTCCAATTTATTATTATTGATGTTGGACCCCCATTTATATTGTCCACACTCTAATTTTCAAGCCTGGGTGTGGGGGGGGGGGGGGGAGGTGTTGAATCGTGTCCCAAGTCGGTAGGTAAGGAGTGTCTTTGTCTTCTTTTATAGTCTTGGGCAATCCTTACCTCATGAGCTAGCTATCAAACCAAATACCCAATCAATCTATACTTCTTGGTCATAGAATGTAGTTAAAGTACTAAAGGTAATCAAATCCTGTATGGATCCCACGCCCACACCCATGTTGTGTTGACACAGATGTGGCAGGTATTTTGAAGAGTCCACGCAACATAAATTACAAGCATGTTTATTTAAAGTTTCATTCTTTTATATTCTGATTTTGTCAATTAAGGACATCTTGTCAATAGAATAGTTTCTCATTACTAATTCGAATCTTGATTTTTGTTCCCTTTCTCTTCCTCGGTGAGAGGGTAGAAAGGAGTGATATAAAGTTGAATCTATTAGAAATATGATTCCTACTAAAATACAATAACCTTCATATTGAACAATTCGGAATTACAACTACATGAGCGGAAGCTAACCTGAATCCATGAGTGGAAATCGTTGAACCTCCTTTGATGATTGTCCAAAGGTCCTTATGAAGATTGTCCTAGATCCTTCCTTCAAGATTGTCTTGAAGTTTATGGCTCCACAAGAATTCCTTACAAGACTTGAATATGTGAATGGATTCACAACAATAATATGACAATAACCAAAGTTGGTGTATGGTTTTCCACAAGAATTTGCAAGACAACAATGGAGTTTCTCTTGATTCAATGGGAGGAAGAAGAGATTATGTCTTGCAATAATGTGGGAACCATAACCCCACTTTATAACAAAAGAGTTACATAACCCAAGAGTCACAAGAGTTACATAACTCAAGAGTCACAAGCATGTAACCATGGTTACATATATATAACCTTAGTTAGCCCATCATTAACTAAGGTTACCCTTTTGGGTATCTACACATTAGTCCTACACTTTATATGACAATACATTGGCCCCCTTAACATAATGTCCATAAGACCACAAAATTAGGCCAAACCAAAAGATAGCACATAACATATAATTTATCCATATATTGTTCATATGTATGTAGATATAAGTCCATATATCTTACAATCTCCCACTTGGACGAGATACACATACATATGTACAAACCTTAGCATTATATGTTACAAAATAACCTTAGGAGCTCAAAATTGCCATCACAATAAAATTATCATGAACAATCCGGTCCATCAATCATACCAATATAGGAACTAAGTGCTCTTCGTTACTCATTCGTAACTAGAACCAACATAGATCACGTATATCAATATAACCAACGACATGGATCAAGTGTAGGTATGTAGCATGGAAATAACATAAAGTGTGGTCAATAGAATGTCTATTTCCAACTGGTTCTCTTTATTGAGATCAATCATAAACTGTAAGAGTACAAAAAACTTTAAAACTGAATATCTGCGCAGATATAACTGAATTACTGAATATAATGGACAATACATAAATGTACAATACAAAACTCCCACTAAAAAACATAATCCTTATCTGATTTGACACCCATACAAGAAATATGCTCATGAAATACTTTTGGTGTCAATCCCTTAGTGAGCGGATCCGCAAGCATGGAGTTTGTACTAATGTACTCAATGCACAATTGTCCATTTTGTACTCTTTCTTTAACAACCCGAAATTTGACGTCCATATGTTTTGCTTTCGTCAAACTACTGTTGTTATTAGCATAAAGGACTGCCGTTCTGTTATCGCATAATAGTCTAAGTGGCCTTTTGATGCTATCAACAATTCGCAGTCCACCAACAAAATTCCGCAGCCATAATGCCTCATTGGATGCTTCATAACATGCCATAAACTCCGCTTCTATGGTGGAAGTGGCTGTAAGAGTTAGCTTGATGCTTCTCCAAGAGATAGCATCGCCCGCAAGCATGTAAATATAGCCTGAAGTGGACTTCAAACTATCCTGACATCCAGCAAAATCGGAATCGGTATACCCAATGATCTCAAGCTGGTCCGATTTCCGGTATGTAAGCATGTAATCCTTTGTTCTCTGTAAGTACCTCATGACCCGTTTGGCTGCCTTCCAATGGTCCATTCCCGGATTGCTTAGATATTTGCCTAACATCCCAACAATATATGCTATATCAGGTCGTGTACATACCTGAGCATACATCAGACTACCTACAGCCGAAGCATAAGGCGTCTTCTGCATTTCCGAAATTTCATAATTATTATTTGGGCACTGTTTGAGACTAAACTTGTCTCCCTTAGCAACATGGGTGTTACCTGGTTTACAATCCTGCATGCCAAATCTTTTAAGAACCTTATCGATATAGCCCTTTTGTGACAGACCGAGAACACCTTTGGAGCGATCTCGTTGTATCTGAATTCCTAATACAAAAGAAGCTTCACCAAGATCTTTCATTTCAAATTTCTTTGAAAGAAATTTCTTAGTTTCATGCAATAATGCTATATCATTACAGGCAAGCAGTATGTCATCGACATATAAAACCAGAAAAATATACTTACTCCCACTGAACTTATGGTATATACAGTCATCAGCAATATTCGGTTCAAAACCAAAATATGTAATGACTGCATGAAACTTATAATACCATTGACGAGAAGCTTGCTTGAGCCCATAGATGGATTTCTTTAATTTGCAAACCTTTTTCTCTGATTCATCCGAAACAAAGTTTTCAGGTTGCACCATATAAATTGTTTCCTCAATGTCACCATTGAGAAACGCTGTCTTAACATCCATCTGATGAAGCTCAAGATCAAAATATGCTACTAATGCCATTATAGTCCTAAAAGAGTCTTTCGATGAAACTGGAGAGAAAGTCTCTTTATAATCAATGCCTTCCTTCTGAGTGTAGCCTTTTGCGACAAGACGAGCTTTGTACTTAATAACATTGCCCTCTGAATCCCTTTTGGTTTTAAAAATCCATTTACAACCAATAGGTTTAATACCTTCGGGCAATGTAACAAGCTCCCAAACGTCATTATCGCTCATAGACTTCATCTCATCATTCATGGCATCAATCCACTTTTGAGAGTTAGAACCCTTAATGACTTGACGGAAGTTGATTGGATCATCTTCCTCAAGTCCAATATCACTTTCTTGTTCTTGGAGAAATACAACATAATCATCCGGAATTGCATTTCTCCTCTCTCTAGTGGATCTCCTTAATGGCACTTCAGTTTCTTGAGGTTGTTGAGTTTGATTTTCATTAGTAATTACAGGATCCTGATTGGGGAGATTTTTGAGATTGTCTTGAACTGGAGTTTGTGTGATCCGTGTCAGGAATGAGAACACCCTGACCAAAATCAACAACTTGAGGGAAAGACACATGTTCTTCCTCAAAGACAAAATCTCTAACAACTTTATCTCCCCACCCCCCAAACTCAATATCCTCAAAAAACCTAGCATTACCCGTCTCAAAAATAGTTCTAGAAGTGGGATCATAAAACTTAAAACCCCTGAATCTTTCAGAGTATCCAACAAAATAGCTACTAACCGTCTTAGTATCCAGTTTCCTTTCATTCGGCCTATAAGTCCTTGCCTCAGCTGGACAACCCCAAATGTGTAAGTGCTTAATACTGGGTTTATGCCCAGTCCAAAGTTCATATGGGGTTTTGATTGTAGCTTTACTTGGAACTCTATTAAGAATATAAGCTGCGGTTTTTAATGCTTCACCCCAGAGTGAGTCTGGCAAAGTAGTATGACAAATCATACTTCTTACCATATCCTTAAGGGTCCGATTTCGTCTCTCAGCTACACCATTCATCGTAGGACTTCTTGGCATAGTATACTGAGGGACGATCCCACACTCATCTAGGAATTTAGCAAATGGCCCTGGACGTTGTTCACCGAACCATCATATCGACCATAGTATTCACCACCATGGTCAAATCTAACGGATTTAATTCTTTTGCTTAGTTGATTTTCAACTTCAGCCTTAAATGATTTGAACACGTCTATGGATTGGGACTTTTCATGAATAAGATATAGGTACCCATAACGAGAGTAATCGTCTATGAATGTGATAAAGTATTGTTGACCATTCCTACAAGGAGTAGGAAATGGCCCACAAATATCCGTATGTATCAATTCTAAGACGTTCGAAGCTCTCTTAGCACCTAATCTCGTCTTGTTTGTTTGTTTTCCCTTGATACACTCAACACAAATATCTGAATTTGAGGAATCAAGAGAATCAAGAATTCCATCTGACACGAGTTTCTGAATTCTTTGAATGGATATATGACCCAAACGTTTATGCCAGAGTGATATAGAATTCTCATTAGTTAATTTTCTTTTGGTACCACTTAAACTTGTATGCAAGGTTTCATTATTTGAGGTTATTGTATCAACCAAATATAGGCTATCAAATGTTGATAAAAGACCAGTACCAATAAGATTTGAATTCTGAAAGAGACTAACTTTATTATCACCAAAAGAACATGTATAACCGGATATGTCCAATTTGGGAACAGAAATTAAATTCCGTCTAAAAGACGGTACAACAAAAGTCTCATCCAAATCTAAAGGAAAACCGGTCTTAAACAACAGCCTAAATTTGCCAATAGCCTCAACTGGCACCTTCTTGCCATCACCCACATAGATGTATCTTTCACCATCATTTGGTTTTCGGCAGTTCAGGCAACCCTGCATAGATATACTTATGTGAGTAGTAGCAGCAGAATCTACCCACCAAGTATCCTTAGGTACCGAAATTAAATTAACTTCAGAACAAACAAGAGAAAGAAATGTACCTTTTTTCGCACGTCAGGCATGGTACTTGGTACAATCTTGTTCTTCACATGATTATTCCCCTTACAGAAAAAGCAACCTAATTCAGTAATTTCAACCTTAGGTTCCTTATGTTGCTTAATATTGGGCCTTGCAACCGTAACTTCCTTACCTTTCCTCTTCTTAGTTTCCTTAGAAGAGGATGCCAAATGAGCACTTTCAGTCTTATCCTGCTTTATCCTTTCCTCTTCTTGCACATAATGTGAAATGAGCTCATTTAGAGTCCATTTCTCCTTCAGGCAGTTATAACTGACCTTAAACTGATTGAATTGTGTAGGAAGAGATATCAAAACAAAGTACACAAGCAATTCCTCAGGTAATACTAGCTTGAGTGACTTAAGTTTCGAAGCAAGATGAGACATTTCCAAAATGTACTCCCTAATGTTTCCCTTGCCCTTATACCTCATGGAAACAAGTTTACTCAATAGTGTACTTGTTTCCGCCTTTTCGTTTTTGCATAAAACGCTTTTCAAGGTTTTCAAGGAAAAATTTGGCATTAGCTTCATCATTCATAGTGCCCCTGAATGATTCTGGAATTGCACGCTTCATGATCATTAGACTCATACGATTCGAGCGTTCCCACTTCTCCATCTCTCTCCTTTCATCAGGAGAGGATGTATCCTCAAGAGAAGCAGGTTGCTCCTTCCGAAGTGCAAGGTCAAGATCCATGCAACCGAGAACTATCATGATGTTCTCTTTCCATTCCTTAAAGTTTGTGCCGTTAAGCACAGGGATGCTATTGATGTTGGCAGATATAGAAGCAGCAGAAGAATTAACTGAAAATAGAACAAAAGGATTACTTAACACATGCTTACAATTACTTGAACATTAAAATTGCTTTATAGATCCAAAATAGGCATATCCCATTACAAGATACCTAGCACAATATTGATTTTAGTCTTTGGACAGAAAAATAACTTGTAAGTGGTACTCTTGGTGTTGTGATCAAATATAGACAATAAACTCCTGTCAAATATCAAGCCTCCTTTTGGGCCGACTTAATATTCACATGGAAAACCAAATAATTATCTCATATTTATCACCACAAGCATGTTCGAATTCCTGCCAAATAACAACCTTCATTTGGGCCGGTGTTAAACGCATGGAAGACTAACATCCACAGTCATCTTATATTTTAAGATTAATCAATCTACACAATAGAGGTTACTTTGACAACATAATGCTTCAATTGACTAATTTAAAATATTAGATGCTAAAAACTTTAGTTCCTTAAGCCATATTATGAATCTTAACTTAATATGTTACATGTTTTTGACATGCAACATCTGAATATTAATTGTTATAGACTTGAGAGGACAATTCCAGAATATGAAAATTGATGGACTAAAACAATTAATATTCAAAACTTAAATATTAATGTACAATACATTAATAAAAAAAAACTTAATATTAATTGACATATTATTAATATTCAATTAAAATCTGAAACTTAAAAAAAACTTGAAACGTTTCAACCTTACTGGTCCAGGATAATCGATTATCTTTAAACAGATAATCGATTATTCTGGTATTAAAAAAAAATTTCAAACTTACTGGACCAGAATAATCGATTATCTCAAAACAGATAATCGATTATTCTGGCATTAGAAAACGTTTCAAACTTACTGGACCAGAATAATCGATTATCTCAAAATAGATAATCGATTATTCTGGTATTCTAGAATTGCCAAAATTTCTGAAAATTGAGAGATAATCGATTATCTAAAATGAATAATCGATTATCTTTAGGCAGTGTTCAACAACTCAATATGATCTTCAACACGAATCCTAAACAAGAAAACATGTTGTTTACATAACCAAATCATGCAAAATTCAATGTTTTAAATCAGGTAAAAATAACATGATATTAAAACATCAAATTTCATCAAAAAACTATAACATTCATAAAATCATGCTACTATCATGGTACTTGAATTTCATAAATAAAATTCTAACTTTACTTGAACATGAACATAACATAACATGAATCTTATGAACATCAAAATTATCCAAATATGAAGGTGGCTCTGATACCAATTGTTAGAAATATGATTCCTACTAAAATACAATAACCTTCATATTGAACAGTTCGGAATTACAACTACATGAGCGAAAGCTAACCTGAATCCATGAGTGGAAATCGTTGAACCTCCTTTGATGATTGTCCAAAGGTCCTTATGAAGATTGCTCCTAGATCCTTCCTTCAAGATTGTCTTGAAGTTTATGTCTCCACAAGAATTCCTTACAAGACGTGAATATGTGAATGGATTCACAACAATAATATGACAATAACCAAAGTTGGTGTATGGTTTTCCACAAGAATTTGCAAGACAACAATGGAGTTTCTCTTGATTCAATGGGAGGAAGAAGAGATTATGTCTTGCAATAATGTGGGAATCATAACCCCACTTTATAACAAAAGAGTTACATAACCCAAGAGTCACAAGAGTTACATAACTCAAGAGTCACAAGCATGTAACCATGGTTACATATATGTAACCTTAGTTAGCCCATCATTAACTAAGGTTACCCTTTTGGGTATCTACACATTAGTCCTACACTTTATATGACAATACATTGGCCCCCTTAACATAATGTCCATAAGACCACAAAATTAGGCCAAACCAAAAGATAGCACATAATAGGGGTGTTCATCGGGCGGATTGGGCGGCTTTTACTCTTAACGGTTTGGTTTAACGGTTATCGGCTTTCAAATGTATTAATCCGTTAGCCACCCGATAAGATATCGGGCGGATTGGAATCGGGTTAGCTCTTACAGGGCGGTTAATGGGCGTTTTATCGGCCTAACATACATGTTCACTAAATATATCTTATTCTCCTCGTCTTAGAAATAATGAATTGCCATAAAAAATAATATTTTAGAGGCAATATGATGTAGCTAATGAAACAATCACCATCAGCATGTAGATTATAAAATAGATAAATTCACTACTAGTTCAGTATCGAGAAAAATAAAATAGAACTTATCTTCTGTTAGAGGCCACACTACATGTGTACTCATAAGCTTCGGATATAACCAAAAAAATCTGTCGCGCAAATTTCCATTCAGCTCCCACAATGAACTTTTAAAAACTAAAGTGCTCTGGTAAATTCTACTCTCTACACTCCTCTTCTATAAATAACTATCGTTCTCCATTTTCCACAAGCAATCATCCAAAATGCACAAATTTATTTCATGGGGTGTCATTCCTCTAGTCATAACCAACCTTTCAATTCTTCTTTTTCCATGACACACATAGAACCATATATGTATTAGACAACTCAATTCTATCACTAAATTATTTATATATATATATATATATATATATATATATATATTTTATTTTATTTTTTATTTTTTTATATTCTTAACGGGTTAACGGATTAGCCGTTAAGAAAATTGAATAATCCATCCCCAAACCGATAAGCCGTTAATAAAAAAATTCAATCCGTTCCCCATCCATTAAGTCGTTAAGCCGTTACCAATAAGCCGTTAAGCTTCGGTTTGGATCGGTTTTCGGTTTCGGATCGGTTTTGAACACCCCTAACACATAACATATAATTTATCCATATATTGTTCATATGTATGTAGATATAAGTTCATATATCTTACAGAATCTTCTTAATGTCACGTTGGAGATGTTCATTTTTCTCTCTTTTGATGTTATACCACAACTGAAGGTCTCTTTTGACTGGATAGTTGCTCTGAAAGTTTCTAACACGTGATTAGATGCAATCTGTTATTGTTTGTTCAATAATTTCTAATATTTGATCGCAGACATTTTTCTTGTTAAATCTCTGATCTTGCACACTTATTGTGTCCGGCTGCATTACTTTTTAGAGTGGAACAACTTCTTTTGGTTTGTCGAGCTTGGCTGAACTATGTAACATCAGAAGGCAGGATTTGGCCAACTCAATTGCATTTAAGAGATTTGGTCCATATCTGGGAGTATGGTAGAGAGAATGGTAACAATGTCTTTGATTTTTGGTTACTGAAAAAATTATAATTGCAGCATATTGCTCTTCATATTACATTTTTAATGTGATACCATGGGTTATCTCTTATAGATTAACATGGGATATCATGCAACAACTGATTTTATTCCACAATTGACTGATTGTCTTGCGAGGAACTTTGTAAGTGCTTACATTGTACTTTGTCCCAGTTCATAAGTTGTTCTGTTATTGAATGTTTTCTTGAATTTATTAGTTTGATTCAAATGTATATACACACAGCATGCCTCTATAGGATGGTCGATTAAACCATACTGCACATCTTTTAATGTTTCTTCGTCCATCTCTTCTCTTCCTTGATTTCGCTCTGTCTGCAACCTCATTGTTCTTCTCCTCCATCTACTTTCTATCTCTTTTACATTTCCTTCATGCTTCTTTCTTTTCTTTCCCATTGGCAACTTCCATAAAGACAAGTTGCAAAAACTTTAGCAACAATTTTGCCGTTTAGTTGTAGAACTCACTTGATGTAATGATCAGGTCAATGATGTTCTCATTTTTGATAAGTTATCTAGAAACACTGATATCCCATGTGGTTAGGATTAGATGAAATGTGAATTTTGAGTGAGTTATTACCAAGAATAAATTTCAGCATAACAACTGCAAGTCTTTCTGAGGGGTATTGGATAACGGAAGAGGTTCTGTTCTTGTTCTTGTTTTGAGACTATTGTAAGTCGGTGAGAGAATGTTGTTTTGTTACTTTTTGTTAAAGATTATATCTCTCCAAACGTCTTTAGAAAAAGGACCATTTATTTTTTAAAAAAATAGACAAAATGTGTACACTTGCTTTGAAAACCATCCTTTTCTCCACACGCTTACTAATCTACCACCTGCCAATTTACCTACTCACCCTTTGTTATGTAGAGAGTTTTGGAGAAGTAAATTTCTTGTATTGCTCACCAAAGTATATATAGAGTACGGAGAAAGCAAAACCTGCCAACTATAGGATTGTACAATAATGAAGGAAAATCAAAACCTACCAACAATAGGATTGTAGAATTAATGAGAGAATATTCTACCAATAATAAAAAGATACACAAAAGATATTTACAATATTTCCTAATACGCCCCCTCAAGATGGAGCGCTGGAGGACACGCCAATCTTGGACATCAGCAGAAGAAGCCGATGACGAGATAAGTGCTTGGTGAGAGCATCAGCAAGCTGATCAGCAGAGGATACATGAGCAACACGAAGGGACCCATTCTGGACCAATTGACGAACAAAGTGATAATCAACGGAGATGTGTTTCATGCGAGAATGAAACACAGGATTGGCACAGAGATAAGTGGCGCCAATGTTGTCACTGTAAATGACAGGAGCAACCGGAAGAGGGACATGAAGCTCGCGCAGCAGGGAATGAAGCCAACGTACTTCAGCGGCAGCAGAAGCAATGGCACGATACTCAGCCTCAGTAGATGATCGTGCAACGGAACGCTGCTTTTTGGAGCTCCATGAAATAGGATTTGGCCCTAGAAAAACAACATAGGCACCAGTTGAGGAGCGGTCATCACAGTTTCCACCCCAATCAGCATCAGAGAAACAATGCAGAAGTATAACAGATGAAGGACGCAGCCAGACGCCAAAGTCACGCGTCCCATTTAGATACCGGAATAGGCGCTTAACTGCACCCCAATGAGTGACAGTAGGAGCATGCATGAACTGTGAGAGTTTATTCACAGCAAAGGAGATATCAGGACGAGTGAAGGAGAGATACTGGAGGCCCCCAAGGGCCTGTCGATAGACGGATGCGTCGGCAGGGGCCGAGCCGTCGGCCAGATGAAGGCGAGTTGACGCCGCTGTTGGCGTCCGAACAGGATTTGACTCCAGCATATTATGACGAGTCAAAAGATCAACAACATATTTACGCTGAGAAAGAAAACACCCCTTGGAGCTGCGCAGAACTTCAACACCAAGAAAGTAGTTTAGATCACCCATGTCTTTAAGAGAAAACTGAGACCCAAGAGAGTCAATCACACGGTTCAAGAAAGCAGAATCATTACCAGTCAATATGAGATCATCAACATACACCAAAAAATAGGCCGTAATACCAGAGTGCTGAAAGACGAAGAGCGAAGTGTCAGAGGTAGTGTTGACGAAACCCATGGTCAGAAGGCTTTGGCGGAGCGCACTGTACCATGCCCGGGGTGCCTGTTTGAGACCATAAATAGCTTTCTGTAACTTACAGACATAAGATGGATAAGCTTTGTCAACAAAGCCCGGTGGTTGTGCCATATAAACATCCTCTGTAAGCCTCCCGTGGAGAAAGGTATTGTTCACATCCATTTGACGAAGAGGCCAGCCCTTGGATACAGCTATACTGAGAACCAAACCCACAGTTGCCGGCTTAACTACCGGACTAAAAGTCTCCTAGAAATCCACACCTGGACGCTGATGAAAGCCCTTTGCAACAAGCCGGGCTTTGAACTTATCCACAGTGCCGTCAGGCTTGCGTTTGATGCGATAAACCCACTTGCAACCCACAACATTATGCGAGGAATCAGGCTGGACAAGATCCCAAGTGCCATTCCGTAGCAGAGCATCAAACTCTGATGACATAGCAGCGCGCCAGCGCTCATCAGACATAGCACTGGACAGGGTCTGAGGTTCAGTAACAGCAGGAGAGGTGGCAGCAGACATACCAAACTTTTTGTTGGGCATAAAGATGTTATTTTTGCTGCGTGTCTGCATATAATTACCACCCTGAGAGGATGCAGGTGGCGGCACAATGGGTGTAGCGGCGGCAGGGGCCACTGGCGGTGCTGGAAGGGGCGCTGGTGGTGCGGGCGGTGGCGCCGGGAGTGCGTCTGGTGAAGGATCGCTGGTGGGAGCAACGGCAGGTACTGGTGGCAGCAGCGAAAGGACTTCTAGGGAGACCGGAATACGTACAGGGGGAGACTCGGGGTTAGACATTTTGGAAAACGGGAAGACATCTTCATGGAAGGTGACATGACGCGAGACGAAGATTTTAGACGTTGAGGGATCAAAGCAGAGGTAAGCGCTTTGAGTAGTAGAGTAGCCGAAGAGGACACATGCACGAGATCTGGGTTCCATTTTGTGAGGTGTAGGGCCGAAGCCAAGGGAAGCATTGACAGCCGAAGACACGTAATTTGGCAAGGTTGGGGCGTTTCTGGAAGAGAGATCCAAAGGAGGAGCGCATCGAGAGATTTGTCTTGGGAAGACGATTAATGAGGTAGACTGCTGTAGCAAAGGCATAAGTCCAGTAAATGAGAGGTATAGAGGCATGATGAAGGAGAGTGAGACCAGTATCGACAATATGACGGTGACGGCGTTCAGCATAGCCATTGTGCTGAGGAGTATGGGGAGGTGACGTAAGATGGGAGATGCCATGAGAGGCAAGAAAAGAGCGTAATGCGAGAAATTCACCCCCATTGTCAGTATACAGAGTAATGATTTTAGCAGAGAAATATTTCTCTACAATGGATTTAAAAATAGGGAAGGTTTGTGAGACATCAGATTTACGACGTAAAGGAAAAAACCAAACATACTTAGAGAATGATCAACAAAGATGACATAATATTTAAACCCTTCATTAGAAATAATCGGAGAGGTAATAAGCTCCAGGGGAGCAGTAGAAGACAGACTTGACTCAGAAAAAGGTAACTTATGACACTTATGAAGTTTGCAAGATACACAGGCAAGATCAGACACATTACTGGACGCTATACTGCTAGACGATACTAAATGACGCAGGGTTTTAGCTGACGGGTGACCAAACCGAGAATGCCACAATGACGCAGAGAGCTTTTGTGCCGTAAGGGCAGATGGGAGACTGGGAGCCGCCGGCCAGTAGTAGTTGTTTCCCCTATGTGGGCTGCGAACGAGGTTGCCCACGTGCGACGATCCTTCACCTGAAAATCAGTATCAGAAAGAACAACGTTAACGTTATTGTGACGACATAATTGGGCAACAGAGATCAAATTTTTACGCATATGTGGAACACAGAGAGCCCCAGGTAATAAAAGAGAGGAATGACTGTTAAGTTGTCCAGTATGAGTAATTGTCAAACCTTCACCTTTATCAATAACCACATTGTCGAAGCCAGTGTAAGGACTATGAAGAGACATGTTGGCAAGATCAGAGGTTATGTGATGAGAGGCACCAGAGTCCAGGATCCAATCGGATGCAGAGGGAATCGTCGGAGAGTGATGGGCTGTGTGAGCAGCTGGATAGGCGGCGAAGCATAAGCTGGCCGCGGTATTGGTCCAACGTAAGGGGGCTGGATGGCGCCGGAGATGGGATAGGATGGGCAGCGGCGCGCGGAGTGGCCAAATTCACTGCAGAGTTGGCACTTCCCATTGTACCCGCGAGATTGACCATTGCTGGAGTAACCACCGCGACCGGAGACTGACCCGCGGCTGATGCGGCCGCGCCCGCGGCTACCGAATCAGTGACGGACTGGCTGCTATCCGGCAACGAAGGCAGCCGACGGAGGCGAGTCAGATGTGGGAGGTAGCTGGCACACGAGCAGTAATCTGAGCCTCCATGCTTAACAGCTTGTCATGTAATTCAGCAAAAGAGATGGGAGACTCACGGGCTTGGATGGCATGAGAGAGTTCCATATACGGGTCATCAAGACCATTTAGAACCTTTATGACAAGATCCTCAGAATCAACGGTAACACCCAGGAAAGATAATTCATCCACAATCACGCGAATACCGTGCATAAAGTCAGTAATAGATTTAGAACCTTTTACCGGATTGTGGAGCTGCTGTTTGAGAGCCATGATACGACCACGAGAAGCGGTGCCGTATGTGCGCGCGAGGATGTCCCAGGCCTCTTTAGAGGTTTCCGCAGCGGCAATTAAGGAGATGATCGTCGGTGTGATTGACGAGAAGATGGCACTGAGAATAAGGTTATCCTAGCGAATCCAGTAGGGATATGCTGGATTGGGGGAAGTCACATCGTTGTCGACGATAGTGGCCGGTGGGCATGGCTTCGATCCGTCCAAGAAGCCGAGGAGATCGTAAACTGTAAGGAGGGTTCGAAATTGAAATTTCCACGCCAGGTAATTAGTGGAGTCCAATTTGAGTGGGATTTGAGCCGATGCATTTATGGCAATCGGCTGGAGAGGCGCGGTTGACGTAGTGGCGGCCATGAGCGCGAGGCAAGGAGAGGAGGCGCTGAACGACGTCGAGAAAAAGAGGGCTGCCGATTAGTGCAGCGGCGGCGGCGACGGGTTCCGATGAGAGGAGCTACGGCGGCGGCGGGTAGTATTTATTTAGGGTTTGTTTGGCGATAAGCCACTGGCGTATGGTACCATGTAGAGAGTTTTGGAGAAGTGAATTTCTTGTATTGCTCACCAAAGTATATATAGAGTACAGAGAATTCAAAACCTACCAACTATAGGGTTGTACAATAATGAAGGAAAATAAAAATCTACCAACTATAGGATTGTACAATTAATGAGAGAATATTCTACCAATAATAAAAAGATACACAAAAGATATTTACAACATTTCCTAGTATGTTAGTCATTCCGTATTTGTTTTAAGGAAATTCTCATGCCACTAGATTTGCTTCTATTTTTCAGTTATATTTTCAATGTCAGTTCTGCCGAAACAACAAAAAATTTATTACTTTGAAATATTAGCAGGAACATTTCTAGCTACCAAACAAGCCTAGGAGTTGTTGCAATGATTTACCAAAATAAGCCAGTGACAACATGTTGTCCTTCACATTAGTTTTAAGTATTTTGAATTTTAAGTTGCAATATCAGATCACAGGATCTTTTCTAGTCTCCATCAACTGTTTCAGATGTAATTTTCTTTCTTATTGCAGATATGGATGACTTCTTGCGACTCCTTTCGCAATGTCCCTTTTGAATTGTTGCTTTCCTGTGTAAAGCATCCTTGTTCGACAGTAGATAGGTTGGTACTCTCTTTATCTGTTAAAATAAAGTGTTGCCTGATGAAATGTCTTATTTCAACTGCAATACTGATTTCATGGTGACTTTTCACAGCGAGAAACATCTTTGTAATGCTATTCTACTATGGCTTGCCGCTAACACTATCCCATATGATCTTTTGAACTCCACTGGGGATGCCCGCCTTGAAATTTTAATAGAGGTATAAGATACTGGAGGAATTGAGTTCAATCACATGATATTTTCAATTGAATTTTATCTGTCTTTGTGTGTACCGCGAGAGGCTTAAAGGGTGGGGTTGAGGGGTTTTGGGGGGGGGGGGTTGACTATTTCTCAGGGTATTCTTTCAGAATTGAAGAAAACTGGAACTAGTCATGCACAGGGTGCATGCAAAAGTGAGACCGCATTAGCAAATCAGGTTTAACAATTTGTGTAAGGAGACATGTAAGAATAATCTGGCTTACTTGATGAGGTTTGTAATCACTGCTGGTTTGGAGTTTTGCAATATAAGATTCCGGAAGTGTATATCTTTATTAAAAATGGAGGATTCAGTAAGTTTTTTTTTTAAAACTGGCAAGAAGATTTGGGAAGTGGATATTTTGTTCTCTTTTAACAACATAATAGTGTTTTTCCCTCTTTGTTTTTGTTGTTTTATGACATCTCATATGCGTGACTCTTATCTTATTTTGTGACGACCCAAAGGGTCATCACCATTATTTTTCCTTTCTTCGTGCTTTCGATGCCTTGAAAACCTTGCTTATAGTTGTCTCGATTTACGTGCATAGTACGTACGCGAAGACGAAAAGTTTTTATGTTGAAATATGTGAAATGTGTGAAAAATTTGAAGAATTTGATATTAATATTGTTAAAGTTGACTTCGGTCATCATTTTGGGAAAACGGACCGGACCCGTAATGTGACGGTCCCAGAGGGTCCGTAGGAAAATATGGGACTCGGGCGTATTCCCGGAATCGAATTCCGAGGTTCCAAGCTTGAGAAAGGAATTTTTCAATGAAATTGTTTTTTTGAAAATGTTATGTAAATTTGAAAAGAAAATGAGTTAGAAAATATAGGTATCGGGCTCGTATTTTGGTTCCGATGCCTGGTACAAGTCTTAAATATATGTTAAGCACTATCTGTAGAAGTCGGTTGAAAACGGACGTCGTATGACATATTTCAGACTAAAAATAGGAAATTTGAAGTTTATGAAAGTTGAAAGAAGAATTATGTGTTTTGAGAGCTCACTCATAGATTTTGTTGTTATTTCGGTGATTTGATCGCACCAGTAAGTCCGTAGAATATTTTTTGAGGTCGTGTGTATGTTTGATTTGGAGCCTCGCGGGCTCGGGAGAGTTTTGGGTAGGCGTTAGGTTGCATTTTTAGCCTTAGGAAAATCTGGTGTTTCTGGGCTTTTGTGATCTTCACAGTTGCGAAGGGGAACTCGCAAATGCGAGCCTCGCAAATACGAGCTTGGGCAGCAAATGCTAAGTCAGGGGAACTGACCTAGGATCGCAAATGCGATCAGATTCCCTGCAAATGCAGACTGGGGTTGTTCGCAAATGCGAACTATGTGGTCGCAAATGCGAAAACCCCTGGGCCGATCATTGTTCGCAAATGCGAATTGGCGCCTCACAAATCCCAAGCCTGAATTGCGAACCCATCTTTGCAATTGTGATACCTGCACCTGCATATTTCATACTTAGACGATTTTAAAGCTCATTTTTCATATTTTCAAAACTCAAACACCCATTGGCGATTTCTCACGAACTCCCTCTTCACCAAATCATTTGTAAGTCAACTTTTACACAATTTCTTCAATCTTTAACGTCATTTATCATGTTTTCGTCTTAAAATCAAGGTTTTCCATTGGTGAAAATGGGGATTTTGGGTAGAACTTATTCAATAAATTGGGGATTTGGACCTCAATTTGAGGTCCGATTTCAAAATAAATTATATGTACGAACTCGTGGCGGAATGGATAACCCGGTTTTGGTTTGAACCTCGGGTTTTGACCATGTGGGTCCGGGGGCATTTCGGGAATTTTGGGTAAAACTTTGGGAAATTCATTCTTATGCATTCAAATTGATTTAACTAGCATTTGTTGATACATTTGAGTAATTTGTGACTAAATTCAAGCGGTTTTGCGGTGAATTTGAAGGGTAAAGCCATATTAGAGGCTTAAGTTGAATTTGGAGCTTTCGACGTAAGTGTTTGTTCTAACCTTGGCTTGAGGGAATAGGATTAGAATATTAATTACTACTTTCTAAATGTAGAGTGCGGTGTATAGGCATGGTGACAACTATCTATACATCGGAGTCTAGCATGACCGTGAGTCTTAATTGTGTTTGATTCAGATTTAATGATACATCTTCTTTTTTGGTTGACAAGTTTTATATTAAGTGAATAGTTGAGGAAGGTTTGTGATTGGTTTGTCATTTGGAGCATTGGCTCCGACAAGAAATTGTAAATCGAGAAATAATTAATTAAAAGAGAAAGTGTGGTAAGTATTCCCTTGCCGGGACGTAAGAGTTTATTTTATTCTCCCTTGCCAGGATATTTGAGCTGTTAGTTGTATTCCCTTGCTGGGACTTCTTGCATTTGTTTTTACTCCCCTCGTACTTGAGTTGCGGTTATTGTTTGGGTGAGTTCTTGGTATGGATATATTGAGAATTGGGTTGCATGCGGCAATGGTATTATATATTGAGGATCGGGTTGCACGCCGCAACGGTATTATATGTTGATATCAGGTTGCACGTCGCAACGGTATTAAATGAGAATGGAATGGGATGCGCGACGCATCGACTCTGAATATAATTGGAACGGGTTGCGCACCGCAATGGAGTAAGGACTAAGTGTATTGTTCTCGTATGTACGGATTTTCTTGTGTTTGTTCCTTATCTGTTGTTATTGGTACATTTTTGTTTCTTATCCGGTGATTCTATATTTAAACTGTCGTACCCTACAACATGCCCCCTCCCTCTTAGCTACTTAAGTTATGTGTGTTTCTTATTATTGCACATATATTTGTACAGGTTATTCATGGTAGGTCCTATCTAGCCTCGTTACTACTTTACCCGGGTTAGGCCAGACACTTACCAGCACATGGGGTCGGTTGTGCTGATGCTACACTCTGTGCATATTTTTGTGCACGGATCAGGAGCAACTTTCGGAGCGTAGTAGCATTTTAGAGTGGGAGCTATCTTCAATCCAGGGACTCTCGAGATAGTCTAGCTGGCGTTCGCAGGACGAAGTCCCTTTCTATAGTATTGTTTGTTTTCCTTGTATCGAGACAGACATTTATATGTATTTGTTTCAGACTCTTATTTTAGTACTCCTTAGTAGTAGTCTGTGAGTAGTGACACCAGATACTGGTAGAGGTGTATTTTGAAACTTTGGTATTTCTGCTTCAGTTAAAGTCTTCAGCCTTATTTATTTGTTCTCGTTATTATATTGCTTGGATGAAATCAAGAATGTGTTTTCGAAATGTTGGCTTGCCTAGCTCCGATAGTAGGCGCCATCACGACTCCCGATGGTGGAAAATCTGGGTCGTGATAAGTTGGTATCAGAGCACTAGGTTACTTAGGTCTCACAACTCACAGACAAACACGGTAGAGTCTGAGGAATTGGTACGGAGACGTCTATATTTATCCCCCAGAGGCTACATAGTTAGGAAAATTTTCACTTTGTTCATTCTTGTCGTGCGATTCTATTTCTCAAATACTGATTGTTGTTCTACTCTGTTCTTTCACAGATGGCGAGAACAAGTGCTTCCTCTTCTACCGTGCAGCAGCCCGATCACCCAGCAACAGCTCCTATTAGGGGCAAAGGGCGAGGCTGAGGCCGAGCAGCGGTCCCAGAGGTGGAGCCTCATGTTTACTATGATGGGGAGGTTCCAGCTCCAGCAACTCCAGTGGATCCAACTCAGGTCCGAGAGGGTTTTGTAGCTACTCCAGTACTGCAGGATGCTTTGGTCCGACTGGTAGGCTTTATGGAGGGCATTTCTAGAGCGGGTTAGCTTTTTGTAGCTCCAGCCACATCTCAGGCTGGGGAGGAGTTCAGACTCCCGATACCCGTACTTCGGAGCAGGTGGGTCCTCAGGCCCAGGCTCCAGCAGTTCAGCCAGCTGTGGTAGTCCTGCCAATTATTGAGGCTCAGTCTAGTGATGGTGCGGCCATGTCCGCTGATGCTCTGTGGAGTCTTGATCGATTCACCAAGCTCTTCACTACTACATATAGTGGCACTCCACCAGAGGATGCTCATGATTTCATATTCAGACGTCATGAGGTTTTTTGCACTATGGGCATTGTAGAGACCAATAGGGTCAACTTCGCCACTTTCGCCTATCAGCATCCCCCAAGACTTGGTGGAGATACTTCTATCGAGCCAGGCCAGCAAGGTCTTCATCATTGACCTAGGATCAGTTTTCAAAGCTATTTCTGGGAACGTGTCTCCTAGTTACTCAGCGGGATGGCCTTCATACGCAGTTTGTGAGTCTCCAGTAGGGCTCTATGTCAGTTACGTAGTATGAGACTCGGTTTGTTGATCTTCCACGCAATGCTATTGTGATACTCCCCCCACAGAGAGAGAGAGAGTGTAGAGGTTTGTTGATGGGTTAATTCAGTCGATCTGTATACAGATGGCCATGAGTGCCGGTAGTTTCATGTCCTTTCAGGCGGCGGAAGATGGTGCCCATCGGATAGAGATGGCACTTGCTTAGGGAGGTGGTCGCGTGTCTGATAAGAGGCCCTGTCATTCTGGTAGATTTAGTGGTACCTCGTTTGGAGGTAGGGAGTCCTATGGTAGAGGCCATCCTCCGAGGCCCTTTCAGTCAGATCTCCAGGCCTCTCAGGGTACTCCAGGCGGCAGTGGTTCTCGGCCGTATTATTCTGACCAACAGCTCTTCAGTTTATCGCCAGCTCCCATCAGTGCACTGCCACGTCAGAGTTTCTGGGGTGGTCATTCAGGTCGGCAGGGTCAGTCTCAATCTTCTCAGTTGCATCAGTTAGACGGGTGTTATGAGTGTGGAGACTTTGGTCAAATCAGGAGATATTTCCCAAGGTTTAGAGGTGCTCAGCCACAACAGCAGGGTCCCCGTCAGATGATTCAGGAACCAGTTGCCCCACAGCCTGCCCAGCCAGCTAGAGGCGGGGGTAGGGGACATATAGGTGGAGGTAGAGGTCTAGAGGTGGAGCTCAGGTCGCCAGAAGTAGGGGTCATCCAACTTTGATCGTTCTAGGGATTGTCTACACCAGCGGGTGATTCAATAGTGGTGGATCGGGTCCATCATTCTTGTGTTGCGGTATTTAGGGGTCTTGAGACCCGTGTCGACTTGTTGCTATTAGATATGGTGGATTTTGATGTCATATTAGGGATGGATTGGTTGTCCCCGTATCATGCGATCTTGGATTTCCATGCCAAGACTGTGACTTTGGCGTTCCTAGATTTACCCCGACTAGAGTGGAGAGGGACCCCAGGTTATACCACTCACAGCGTTATTTCTTATGTGAAGGCTCGACACATGGTCGAGAAGGGGTGTCTAGATTATCTGGCTTATGTTCGCAATTCCAGCGTTGAGGTCCCATCTATTGATTCTGTTCCTATTGTTCGGGAGTTCCCCCAGGTTTTCCCTTCAGACCTGTCGGACATGCCGCCCAACAAGGACATCGATTTTTGTATTGATCTGGCTCCGGGCACCCAGCCCATTTCCACTTTGCCGTATCGCATGGCGCCGCTAGAGTCGAAAGAGTTAAAGGATCAGCTTCAGGATTTGCTTGAGATGGGTTTCATTAGACCCAACGTTTCGCCTTGAGGTACGTCGGTGCTATTTGTAAAGAAAAAGGATGGTTCGATAAGGATGTGTATTGATTACCGATAATTGAACAAGGTGACGATTAAGAACAAGTATCCATTACCGAGGATCGACGATTTATTCGACTAGCTTCAGGGTGCGAATGTGTTTTCGAAGATAGATTTGAGTTCTGGCTACCATTAGCTGAGGATTAGGGCGTCTGATGTCCCTAAGACAACATTTCGCACTCGGTATGGGCACTATGAGTTTTTGGTCATGTCGTTTGGGTTGATTAATGCCCCAGCAACATTCATAGAGTTGTTGAACCGAGTGTTCAGGCCTTATTTGGACTTGTTCATGATAGTCTTCATTGATGATATTCTTATATACTCCCGCAGTCAGGAGGAGCTTGAGCAGCACCTCAGATAGGTTCTTCAAACTCTGAAGGATAGTCAGTTGGTTGAGTTCAGTTGCATTTCTGGGTCATGTCGTATCAGTAGAGGGTATTCAGGTGGACCCGAAGAAGATAGAGGCCATCAAGACTTGGCCTTGACCAACTTCAGCTACAGAGATTCGGAGTTTCTTTGCGTTAGCTGGCTACTACCATCGGTTTGTTGAGGGGTTTTCATCCGTTGCACCCCTGATGACTAGGTTGACCCAGAAGTGTGCCCAGTTCAGGTGGTCAGACAAGTGTGAGGCGAGATTTTAGAAGCTCAAGACGGCTCTGACTACAACACCGGTATTGGTTTCGCCCACATGTTCAGGGCCATATACAATTTATTATGATGCCTCCCGTATTGGGCTTGGTGCAGTATTGATGTAGGATTGCAGAGTCATTGCTTATGCTTCGAGGCAGTTAAATATTCACGAGAAGAATTATCTGGTTCATGATCTTGAGTTGGAATCCATTGTTCATGCCTTGAAGATTTGGAGGCATTATATGTATGGTGTGACGTGTGAGGTTTACACGGATCACAAGAGTCTTCAGTATCTGCTCAAGCAGAAGAAGTTGAATTTGAGGCATAGGAGAAGGTTAGAGTTGTTGAAGGATTATGATGTTACTATCTTATATCACCCGGGGAAGGCCAATATGGTAACCGATGCATTGTGTAGGAAGTCTGCCAGTATGGGTAATCTTACTTATATTCCAGTCAGCCAGAGATCGCTTGCTTTGGATGTTCAGGCCTTGGTCAATTATCTCGTGAAGTTGGATATTTCTGAGCCTAGTAGAGTGTTAGCTTGCACGGTTGCTCGATCTTCTTTAATGGAGCGTATCGTGAGTAATAGTTTGAGGATCCCTATTTATGTGTCCTGAGAGACACGGTGCAGCGTGGAGGTGCCAAGAAAGTGACCTTGGGAGATGATGGTGTATTGAGATTGCAGGGGCAAGTTTGTGTGCCCATTGTTGATGGTATCCAAGAGTTGATCTAAGCAAAGGCCCACAGTTCTCGGTATTCTATTCACCCGGGCGCCGCAAAGATGTATCAAGATCTGAGACAACACTCTTGGTGGCATAGGATGAAGAAGGATATAGTAGCATATGTGGCTCGGTGTTTTAATTGTCATCTGGTTAAGTATGAGCATCAGAG
This sequence comes from Nicotiana benthamiana, assembly GCA_034376525.1. Lineage (NCBI taxonomy): Eukaryota > Viridiplantae > Streptophyta > Magnoliopsida > Solanales > Solanaceae > Nicotiana > Nicotiana benthamiana. Next base: position 11,945,635 of record CM067336.1, read on the forward strand.
ACCTGGTGGTTCATTTTAGAGGATTGAGCTTCCCTAGTGGAAGTGGGAGAGGATTACCATGGATTTCTTTAGTGGCCTTCCGATGACTCGGGAAGAAGTTTGATGCATTTTGAGTTATTGTTGATAGGATGACCAAGTCAGGGCATTTTGTTCCTTTTGCAGCCACCTATTCGTCCGAGAGGTTAGCTAAGATTTATATCAGGGAGATCGTTCGCCTGCATTGGGTGTCTATGTCTATCATTTGAACTGGGGTCCGTAGTATACTTCATATTTCTGGTGAGCGGTTCAGCGAGAATTGGGTACCGAGGTTCAGTTGAGTCCATCATTTCATCCCCAGACGGATGGTCAGTCCGAGAGGACTATTCAGATTTTTGAGGATATGCTCCGAGCTTGTGTTATTGATTTTGGAGGCTCGTGGGACCAATCTTTGCCGTTAGCAGAGTTTGCCTACAATAATAGCTACCAGTCCAACATTTAGATGGCTCCGCATGAGGCATTGTATGGTAGGCGGTGTCGGACTCCAGTCGGATGGTTTGATACAGGAGAGGCTAGGTAATTGGGTACGGATTTGGTTCAGGAGGCCTTGGATAAGTTCGGATTATTCAGGATAGACTTCGTACAGCTCAGTCCAGGTAGAAGAGCTATGTGGACCGCAAGGTCAGAGATGTTGCTTTCATAGTTGGTGAGCGAGTATTGCTCCGTGTGTCTCCTATGAAGGGCGTGATGAGATTTGGGAAGAAGGGCAAGCTCATCCGTAGGTTCATCGGTCCATTCGAGATTCTTGATCGTGTGGGAGAGGTGGCTTATAGACTTGCCTTGCCACCTAGCTTGTCAGTTGTGCATCGGATGTTTCATGTATGTATGCTCCGAAAGTATCACGGCGAGCCACCGCACGTGTTAGATTTCAGCACTGTCCAATTGGACAAGGATATGTCATATGAGGAGGAGCCGGTGGCTATTTTAGACCGGCAGGTTCAACAGTTGAGGTCGAAGAGTTTTCCTTAGGTGCGTGTTCAATGGAGAGGTCAGCCTCCTGAGGCATCGACCTGGGAGTCTGGGTCTGATATGCGGAGCCGTTATCCTCATTTATTTCCCGACTCAGGTACTTCTTTCTTTTGTCTGTTCGAGGACGAACGGTTATTCTAGAGGTGGAGAATGTGACGACCCAAAGGGTCATCACCCTAATTCTTCCTTTTTCTGTGCTTCCGAGGCCTTAAAAACTTCGCTTTTAGTTTCCTCGATTCGCATGCGCAATCCAGACGCGAAGCCGGAAAGCTTTTGAAATATGTGAAAAATTTGAAGAATTTAGATATTAATATTATTAATGTTGACTTCGGTCAACATTTTGGGTAAACGGACCCGGACCCGTGATGTGACGGTCCCAGAGGATTCGTAGGAAAATATGGGACTCAGGCGTATTCCTGGAATCGAATTCCGGGGTTCCAAGCCCGAGAAAGGAATTTTTGAAAGAAATTATTTTTCTGAAAATGTTATGTAAATTTGAACAGAAAATGAGTTAGAAAATATAGGTATCGGGCTCGTATTTTGGCTCCGACGCTCGGTACAAGTCTTAAATATATGTTAAGCACTATCTTTAGAATTTGGTTGAAAACACACGTCGTTGATGTGTTTCGGACTAAAAAAGAAAATTTGAAGTTTATGAAAGTTGAACGAAGAATTATGTGTTTTGAGTCCAGACTCATAGATTTTGATATTATTTTGGCGATTTGATCACACGAGTAAGTCCATAGGATTTAGTTTGGAGCCCTGAGGGAACGGGAGAGTTTTGGGTAGGCGTTTGGTTGCATTTTTTTGCCTTAGGAAAATCTGGTGTTTTTGGGCTTCTGTGATCTTCGCAATTGCGAAGGGGAAATCGCAAATGCTAGTCTCGTAAATGAGAGCTTGGGCTACAAATGCAAAGTCAGGGAAACTGGCCTAGGATCGCAAATGTGATCAGATTCCTCGCAAATGCGGGCTAGGGTTGTTCGCAAATGCGAACAATGTAGTCGCAAATGCGAAAACCCCTGGGCCGGTCATTGTTCGCAAATGCAAACTGGAGCCTCGCAAATCCCAAGCCTGTTAGGTTCACAATTGCGATACCTGCACCTGCATATTTCATACTTAGACGATTTTGAAGCTCATTTTTCATATTTTCAAAACTCAAACACCATTGGCGATTTTTCACGAACTCCCTCTGCTCGAAATCATTTGTATGTCAACTTTTACTCAATTTCTTCAATATTTAACATCATTTATCATGTTTTCATCTTAAAATCAAGGTTTTCCATGGGTGAAAATGGGAATTTTGGGTAGAATTTAGGTTTTCAATAAATTGGGAATTTGGACCACAAATCATAGGTACAAACTCGTGGGGGAATGGGTAACCCGATTTTAGTTCGAACCTCGGGTTATGACCACATGGGCCCGAGGGCATTTTGGAAATTTTGGGCAAAACTTTGGAAATTCATTCTTATGCATTCAAATTGATTAACTAGCATTTGTTGATACATTTGAGTATTTTGTGACTAGATTCGAGCAGTTTTGCGGTGCATTCAAGGGGTAAAGCCATATTATGGGCTTAAGTTGAATTTGGAGCTTTTAAGGTAAGTGTTTGTTCTATCTTGGCTTGATGCTATATGATTAGGATATTAATTGCTACTTGCTAAATGTGGAGTACGGTGTATAGGCATGGTGACGGTTATCTATAAACCGGAGTGTAGCATGACCATGAGTCTTAATTGTGTTTGATTCGGATTTAATGATACATCTTCTTGCTTGGTTGACAAGATTTAATATTAAGTGAATAGTTGAGGAAGGTTTGTGATTGGTTTGTCATTTGGACAATGACTCGGACTAGAAAATTTTAATCGAGAAATAATTAATTAAAAGAGGAAGTGTGGTGAGTATTCCCTTGTCGGGACTTAAGCATTATTTTATTCTCCCTTGCCGGGATATTTGAGCTGTTAGTTGTATTCCCTTGCCGGAACTTCTTGCATTTGTTGTAACACCCTTCGCACTTGAATTGCGGTTGTTGTTTGGGTGAGTTCTTGGTATGGATATATTGAGGATCGGGTTGCACGCCGCAACGGTATTATATTTTAAGGATCGGGTTGCACACCGCAACGGTATTATATGTTGAGGATCGGGTTGCATGCCGCAACTGTATTAAATGAGAATGGAACGGGATGCACGCCGCATCGACTCTGAATATAATTGGAACGGGTTGTGCCCCGCAACGGAGTGTGGACTAAGTGTATTTGTTCTCATATATAGGGTATTTCCTTTGTTTGTTCCTTATCAGTTGTGATTGGTACAATTTTGTTTCTTATCCGGTGATTCTATATTTAAGTTGCCATACCCCACAACATGCTCCCTCCCTCTTAGCTGCTTAAATTATATGTATTTTCTGTTATTGCACATATATTTGTACAGGTTATTCGTGGTAGGTCCTGTCTAGCCTCGTCACTACTTCGCCGGGGTTAGGCCAGGCACTTACCAGCACTTGGGGTCGGTTGTGCTGATGCTACATTCTGTGCATCTTTTTGTGCACAGATCAGAAAGAAGCTTTCGGATCGCAGTAGCATTTCAGAGTGGGAGCTATCTTCAGTCCAGGGACTCTCGAGGTAGCCTAGCTGATGATCGCAGGCCGAAGTCACTTTCTATAGTATTGTTTGTTTTCCTTGTATCGAGACAGACATTTATATGTATTTCTTTCAGACTCTTGTTTTAGTACTCCGTAATAGTCCGTGAGTAGTGACACCAGATACTGGGTAGATGTGCATTTTGAAACTTTCGTATTTCTGCTTAAGTTATTCAAGCATTTAAAAGTCTTATGCCTTATTTATTTGTTCTCGTTATTATTTGGCTGGATGAAATCAGGAATGTGTTTTCAAAACATTGACTTGCGTAGCTACGGTAGTAGGCGCCATCACCACTCGCGATGGTGGGAAATTCGGGTCGTGACATAGTTTATGACATGCCTATTTAACCGGTTTTGAACCTCACACTCAATTTTCTTGTAGAAAACAATATGGAGCAGCTAGTGCTCAGTTGTCTGGTTTTCTTTGCATATCTGATTTACGTAATAATATTATAGGTGCATTGATCTCAGTCCTAGTCTTCCAGCTGACAAAGTGGTCCAGTTTCATAATTTACAATTAATTATATATGGAAGGTATTAGTGTGAAATGAAACTCACAAGCAACTGAATCCCTTTTAGGTTAAAGGAAATTTTCGCCAATATCGCTTGAAAATTAAACATCGAAAAGCTATAAGCTGAAGGCCTATGATTCTTGCACAGATATCTCTGCTATGTATGCATTTGAATCCTCGTTGAATTACACCGAGTAATTTATATAACCTTCATTGTCTTTTTGAACAGATCCGTACTAGCCTTTTGCCATTGCTATTTGTGTATTGGGAAAAAATTAAATTTGAATTAAAGATGATGTGGCATGACACGTGGACTGGTCAAATAGTTAAAGAGCAATAAATGATTAAAAGGCACGGAAGACAACTTGCACGGTAGGAGAAAAGAAAATAGACACGAGAGGGAGTCTTAGATACGAGTCTCATATCTATTCATGTCATTTAATACCAACGGATAAAAAGGGCACTGAAGATAATAACCTGATGATAAAAAGTAGTCTATATTCATTATTAAATACCTGATACGTTAGTTAATCAATATTTAATAGCAATGATTGTGTAACGTCTTATTAAATGTTCTTTATTATTTAGATTAACCCGTTACTCCTTGTCAGCTATAAAAGGAGGAGGTTTCATAATTCGTAGGGACACAGAACATTCTTGATATCATACTGAAATACTAAATTCTTAATGCTTTATACTTATTCTCTGAAAGCCTATTATTTTGGTCTCTAGATTATTAATAACCCGATTTCTTTTCTCTAAATTCAAGTTTTGACCAAATTATATTTCTTGGTTAAACAAATTGGTTCTGTTGCCGGGAATCTGATAATCCATTCTTTCTAAAATAACATTCAACCTATTGCCAATATGTCAAACAATAATAACAACAACAACCAGGAAAATCAGATCCATCAAGTGGATGATGATGAACTCAACAACGTTAACCCTCAAGCTTCTCCACGTGGATCTCGTGAAGGAACTCCAAATGATATGTCTGAACATGTTGACGGAGGAGCTGCGATAAGAGATGAACTTTTAAAGAAAATAATCGACTCACGAATTGACAAAGCCTTGCAAGCTTTAGTTAATCAATTGCCTGCTGCACCAGCAACGCCTAACAACAACACGGTGGAAAACCCCGCTCTGGTCTAGTTAATTCTGGCAATGGAGCAACTCCCAGCAACTCGCAAGAAGGAGAACCAGGTAATGCAGGTAATTCTCATCTTAAAAATTTAGTACTAACCTTGCAGAAACAACTCAAGGATCAGAACGAGCGTATCGAGAAAATCCCTGGAGTTCCACCCGTGATAAAAGGAGTGGATGTGGATAAATACTCGCAATAACCTTGGAAACCAAGTGCTGATCCTCTACCAATCCCAAAGAAGTTCAAAATTCCTGACATCCCAAAATACGATGGTACAACGAACCCTCGTGATCACGTAACAGCATTTACAACAAGAGTGAAAGGAAATGATTTGACTAACCAAAAAATTGAATCAGTACTGGTCAAAAAATTTGGGGAGACACTCACCAAGGGTGCATTAACATGGTAATCTCTTTTACTTGAAAATTCTATAAATTCTTTTGCTGAACTTGCAGATTCTTTTATTAAAGCACACTCGGGAGCTCAGAAGGTTGAAAAAAGAATGGAGGATATCGTCAAAATTAAGCAAGGGAATTCTGAATTGCTCAGAGATTTCATTGATAGATTCCAACGTGAAAGAATGATGCTACCCCGTGTACCGGATAATTGGGAAGCAATAGAATTTGCAAGTAATTTGAATGACAAAAGTTCAGAAGCCACGAGAAGGCTTAAAGAAAGCCTTCATGAATTACCCGCAACTACTTGGAACGATATTTATAACAGGTACAGCACAAAGCTCAGAATTGAGGAAGATACCGTATCTCAACCTTAACGAGAAGAAAGGAGCGGGTCCAGAAGGTCTGAAGCCAAAAAAAGGTCAGGTAAGAACATGTACGATCCATATATGGGACCTGCAGGAAAGGACTCACGATCTAGACAGAACAACCAATATTATAATCAGAGGTCAAGAGACAGAGGAACCGGATCTTCATCCAGCTTCAGAGATGATCGAAGTAACCAAGAGCCACAAGATGACGATAAAAATCTAAAGGCACAGTTCAGTGGTTATAATTTCAACGTAACTAACTCTGAGCTCGTGGCTGTTCTAAGGAGTATGGGGATAAGGTACGGTGGCCAAAAGAGATGCGTTCAAATCCAAACATACATAATCCAGACCATTGGTGCGAATTTAACAACGACCACATACATAAAACATCATAATGCAGATTTTTACAAAGTGAAGTAGATCATCTATTGAAGCAAGGATATCTCACGCAGCTGTTTAGTGAGAAATGAAAGCAAGCTTACATGAAAAACAGGCAGGAGCTGCCAAAATCATGCTCACCTAAGAGAACAGTGAATGTCATGAGTGGAAGGGAAGATATATGCGGAATAACCTACACAGCTTCAAACAATGTTTCCAAAATGATGATCACACACGGAAAGCGAGTACGACAAACCTTGAAACATGAGAGCATAAACTTCGATGATGCAGATACGGAAGGAGCGATTGCACCTCATAACGATGCACTGGTAATATCTTTAATTATACATGACACTGATGTAAAACGAGTTTTGATTGATCCAGGAAGTTCTGAGAATATCATTCTACTAAGAGTACTGCGAAAAATGCAAGCTGATGATAAAATGATACTCAAGGCGCATACTTTGCCAGGTTTTGACAATTCAAGCGTGGTAACAAAAGGTGAGGTAACTCTAATGACTTATGCTACATGTGTTATTAAAGAAACTAAATTTCAGGTAGTTGATATGGAAATGGCTTACAACATAATTATGGGGAGACCATGGATCCGTGATATGGATGTTGTTCCATCAACTTTACACCAAGTTATCAAGTTTCCATCACCCTGGGGAATATGTCAAATTCGAGGGGATCAACAAACAGCCAGGAGTATCAACACAGTAATAGATACGAGTACCGTGAGTAAAGAAAATAGCAATTACAGGAAATAGTTGAAAGTGACAACAATCGAACTTCAACTGAAAAAACAAATTTAGACTCGAGACCTGATGTAATTCAAGAACCTGAAGAAAATGAGAACATTAAAACAACAATAGAAGAACTCGAAGCTGTGGTGCTATTTGAACAATGGCCTGAAAGAAAAGTTTACGTGGTAGCCATTCTAAATCCTGATATGCGAGGTATGTTAATTGAATTTTAAAAGCTAACGTGGACTGTTTTGCCTGGTCCCATGCTGATATGACAGGTATTCCACCGGATGTGATGACTCATAAACTCAACGAAGACCCATCCTTTACTCCAATCAAGCAAAAAGAAAAGAAAGCAAGGGGCATTCAAAAATCAAGTAATTCAACTTGAGGTCCAAAAAGTTTTAAAAATTGAATCAATCCATGAGGTAAAATACCCTAATTGGTTGGCTAACACGGTGGTCGTACCTAAGAAGAATGGTAAGTGGCGAGTTTGTGTAGATTACACTGATCTAAACAAAGCTTGCCCAAAAAATTCTTTTCCCGTACCCCATATAGATCAATTGATTGTTGCAACTGCAGGTCATGAGCTTTTGAGTTTTTAGATGCATATTCGGGGTACAACCAAATTAAAATGGACCCCAGTGATGAGGAAAACACTTCTTTCATCACAGACCGGGGGACTTACTGTTACAAAGTAATACCCTTTGGTCTAAAAAATGATGGAGCAACCTATCAAAAGTTAGTCACCAAAATATTTCAAGAACATTTAGGAAAAACTATGGAGGTATATATAGACGATATGCTCATCAAAACCTAGCATCCCCATGATCATATTTCTCATTTAACTGTTACCTTTGAAATTTTGCGAAAATTCAATATGAAACTCAATCCTGAAAAATGTGCATTTGGAGTTGCTTCAGGTAAATTTTTAGGTTTTCTTGTTTCTAACCATGGCATTGAGGTAAATCCTTCTCAGATTAAAGCAATTGAAGAAATACCTGATGTCCTTACCAGTAAAAAGGAGGTTCAAAGATTAACTTGAAGGATAGCGGCTCTAGGGAGATTTATTTCCAAATCTTCAGAAAAGTGTTTCAAATTTTCCTCTACTCAAATTTCGAGTGGAATGAAGATTGTGAACAAGCCCTTAAAGATTTTAAAGTTTATTTGTTAAATCCTCCTCTACTGGCAAAACCTAAGGAAGGTGAAAACTTCTCATTTATTTAGAAGTTTCAGAAGTAGCGGTAGGTGCCGTCTTAGTATGTGAGGACCAAGGTAAGAAATCTCCAATTTATTATGTAAGTAAAACTCTATTAGATGCAGAGACAAGGTATCCGTAACTAGAAAAGTTAGCATTAGCTCTAATCATGGCATCTGGAAATTACGGCCTTATTTCCAATGCCATCCTATTGTTGTTGTTACTGCTTTTCCATTGCGAAATATCTTGCATAAACATGAACTACTAGGAAGATTAGCAAAATAGGCTATAAGTGAGTGAATATGAAATAATTTACCAGACTCGAACTGCTATTAAATCCCAAGTACTCACCAATTTCGTAGCTGATTTTAGTCAAGGCATGCATCTAGAAGTGGAAAAAGAGTTACAAGTTTTTAATGGTGCTAATCTGGGGACTTGGATATTATTTACTGATGGTTCATCTAATGTAAAGGGGGCAGGCTTAGGAATTATTCTTATACCACCTACGGGTGAAACAATTAGACAAGTTATAAAATGTCACCCTGTAACTAATAATGAAGCAGAGTATGAAGCTGTGATTGTAGGTTTAGAGCTAGCATTACTTGGTATCATACAAATCATAATTAAAAGCGACTTGCAGCTCGTAGTAAATCAAATGCTGGGGACTTACGTGGCTAGAGAAACTCGAATGCAAGAGTATCTTGAAAAGTTACGGGAATTAATAAGACAGTTCCAAACTTGGAAGGTGGTACAAATCCCAAGAGAAGAAAATGTGTAGGCATATGCTTTAGCCAATCTTGTGTCTGCAGCAGATATAGCGAAAGATGCAAATGCATCAATCATACATTTATTCCACTCCGTTCTTGACTCTGATAAAAGTGAGATAAACTTTAATCACATAACTTAGGATTGGAGAAACGAAATCGTGTCTTTTTTGCAGCATGGAATCATACCTGAGGATAAATTGAAGGCTCATGCACTTAAAGAAAGCTGCTCGTTACTGCCTATATCAAGGGAACCTTTATCGGAAAACGTTTGGCGGACCATTAGCCAGGTGTCTCGGACCTTCTCAAACAGAATATGTGATGAGAGAAATACACAAGGGACATTGTGGAAAACCATGCATAAGGCAGATCACTTGTAAAGACATTGATTCGAGCAGAATATTACTGGCCTAAAATAGAAGAAGAAGCGAATGAATTCGTATCTAAATGTGACAAATTCCAGAGGCATGGCAATAACATGCATAGACCAGCTGAGCTATTACACCCCGTCATAGCTCCATGGCTCTTCATGAAATGGGGAATGGACGTGGGACCATTACCCCGGGAAAAAGGTCAGTTAAAGTTTCTACTCGTGCTTACTGATTATTTCACTAAATGGGTAGAAGCAGGGGCGTTTAAACAGGTACTAGAGAAAGAAGTTAAGGATTTTATTTGGAGAAATATAATTTGCCGTTTTGGTATGCCAAAGGAGGTCGTGTGTGACAGTGGACCATAATTTATAGGTGCTCAAGTCACAGAATTCTTTCAAAGTTAGCAAATCAAAAGAATTACGTTGACACCGTATCATCCAGTAGGTAATGGGCAATCAGAGTCTACAAACAAAGTAATTATCAACAACATAAAGAAAAGGTTACAAGAGTCAAAATGCAATTGTCCTGAAGTATTACCAGCGGTATTATGGGCATATCTAACGACGACAAAGATGAGTACAGGAGAAATGCCATTTTCAATGGTTTATGGTGCGGAAGCTTTGATACCAGTTGAGATAGGTGAACCTAGTACACGACGTGTTCAAGAAGAGGAAGACTCGAACAACGAAGAGTTACGAGTAAATCTTGATCTACTTGAAGGGAGAAGAGAAGCTGCATTGATAAGGATGGCAACTCAAAAGCAAGTAATTGAACGATATTACAATAGGAAGGCATGCTTCATGTTCTTTAAAATTGGGGACTTCGTGTTAAAAAAAGTGTTCTAGTCTACAAAAACAGCTAATTCAGGAAAGATGAGTCCAACGTGGGAAGGACCTTATAGGGTTCGTGAAATTGCGGGGAAAGGAGCATACAAGCTAGAAACAATGGATGGCAAGGTTTTACCTTCACATTGGAATGCCATTCATTTAAAGAGGTATTACTTCTAAGAAAGTATATACGGCCAGGTATCACGATATTAGACTTTTTTCTTTGAATTGTTAAAATTATACTAATGCTTTTAGATGCTAGGCAAACACCCTAACTCGTGCCAAATGATGAGTTACGGCCTGCACGGCAAATTGGAACACTCTTAAATTACTAGCCCATGGTTACATTAATCTGATGGAAATACACACGAGTGAGGCAGTCTTCATCTATAATCGCACCTCTGAGTCCCCTATATTTTTCTGTTTCAGGAAAAGGACCAAAATTGGGAGCAAACATACAAGTGTTCGAGACTTCATACTTCCCCGATCAAACACTTGGGGGACAATACTATATACACATGAGTATGTGCAGAAGAACAGACACGAGTGAGCAAGACATAAAAAGAAAAATCAAGCCGCAAGAAGTCAAGTGTCTAGCAAAAATCACGAACTAAATGAAAAAGCACTCATCATAGTGTTCTTTCCTATGAAAACAATGGAGTCATCTCTCAAACCCTTCCTAGTATGTAAATATAGGGTCGTGACTATATATTAAAAACAGGTTATAAAAAACCTTGTTTATTTTACAAATCTGCTAAAAGAAAACAGTTACGAGAAAGTTGTAGATGTACTTCAATACATGTAATATTCAAATAACTTGTCAAAGTTCATGAATAAAAACTTTTCAAAAGTTTTGTCATACGAAACGTGTATGTTCCTATTTCTTTCATCGTATGGTAACACCATTATGAAGTTGAGATGTCTTCTTCATTAAGTGACGAAAATAAAAGGATCCTCTTTTATTTTCCTCATGATGATAATACATGAGAAGAATCAGGAAAGCATTTTCTGAAAAGATAAAAATGATAACCTATTCTCTAAGTTCTAAAAAGGAAAATAGGTAAGAATAGGGTAAATAGAAAACTATTCTATAAAGTCTAGAACAAAGTAAAAAGACAAGAATAAAGAAAAGAAGTATTAGTCAAAACTTCTTAGCATAAAAGGCTAAGGGAAAACTTAGTCATTACAATACAAATGTTTTTAAAACAAGTGCCCCGTTATAGAAACTGGGGACTTCACTAAAAAGTTAAGAGATTACATCATCAAAAACAAAAAAGAGGTAAGGTCAAATACTTTCATTGGTCACTGAGGGAATTGGAATATTAGAAGTTTCAGCCTCATTAGGCTCGGTAGTAACTTCTAAGGGAGTAGCAACAGAAGCAGTCTCAGCAGAACTTGAAGTATTAACATTCTCGAGGGAAGCAGTAGTCACGGGAATTTCCATTCCCACAGACTGTGTTATAGATAATCACCCTCGGTCGCTGGAATCAATACTTCAACTACTTCAGCAACTTCCTCAAAGTTCGAAGGCTCTTCTACCCCGGGAGTTCCAACTATTGGAGAGGAAATGTTAATTAGCTGATCAGTAGAAGGGATTTCAATAGGTTGGTCATTCTTATCAATCATGTCTAAAACTTTGGCTAACTCAGATTGTAAGTTAAAATTTTCTTGAGAAGCCTCCATCAAAGCATCACGACGAGACTTCAAGAAAGCCCAATTAACCTCATAGTTAAAATTCTCTGCAAGAGAATTGTAATCCTTCTCCAAGTTCTCATAATCCCTTCCCCACGTAGCGAGGGTGCTCTTCATTATTTCTTGCTCATCTAGGTGGGAATCAAGGGAAGTTTGAAGATTGGCACAGGAACTCTCCAACGCATGAACTTTGTCTGAAGAAATCTTCAAGTCAGCCCGAGTCTGGTTCAAGCTCTGCACTAACTGCTTGGCATATTCTTCTTTTTTCTCCATTAGTGCTTTGAGTTTTTTGATTTCTTCATTAGCTTTTAACAAAGAGTTCTTTAAAACCTCTTTATCCTTTTTTACTTGGCTTGTAGAAGCCGTGGCAATTCCTAGATCTGAGGATAAAGCTCGATTCTGCTACTCCAGTTGAGATTTATATGATTGCAACTCCTCAATGTTCCCTTGGGCACCTTCAAATTGTTCCTTCCAATTTTGAGCCTCAAGTTGCGCTTCTTCATCTATTCTCTTAGCATCAGAAGCAGCCTTTGCAGACTCACGTGCCTTCTTCTCCAAAATAGAAATCCTCCCCATTAACTCAGTTCCAATCAGGTTGGCCTACAAATATAAGGCACAAAATAAGAATTAAAAATCAAGGAAAGGCAAATAGTCGAAGCTAAAATTAGTGACCTTCAGCGTCGAATGAACTACGCCATTCATTAAGGTATAACAGTTATGGCTATGCATCTTTGTCCTCTCCACATCTCCAATGAGAGGCTCGAGCCAAACATCAACTCAACCAGTTTTCCTCAAAAGGCTATGAGTAGCAGGAATTTTGAGTGTAACATTTCTCATAACCATACCCCTGTTACTGGGGCCAGATTCTGAATGAATGACAGAGGAAGAAGGGATAGTGGAAGGGGGAGTAGTAGAAGAAGTGAAAATAGCATGAGCTGCAGAAACCAAGGCAGGAGCTGAAGGAATAGGCATGGGAGTTAAAGAAGGAACGGGAGTAGGAATATCAGAAGTAGATGAAGGAGCAACATAAGTCGTCAAAGGGGAAGAAACACTCACGATCGAAGAGGGAATAAAAGAAACAAGAGAGATAGGAATTGAAGTAGATAGAGGAATTTCATTCAGAGCAGGGTTGAGTTCCCCACTTTCAAAACCACTCACAAAGAGACGGTGAACAGATTCACTCGTGTCTCTAGGTGCTAGGTCTTCATCGGAGTGGATTAGAACAGGCTCGGTAGTGGGAGTATGAGCAGACGAAGGTACGAGCAGGAGCATCTTCAGCTTCTTTGTCAATAGTAATGCGTCTCCTAACCCTTGGTCTAGATACCAATGAGGTATTATCTTCTTCCTCATTCTTGGTATCCAGTACCATAGCTTTTCTCTTAGCTATCAATGTTTTAGCCTTGTCTAAACCAAGGGAAGTGTTGTCAGTAGTCGCATAGCTAAAGCAACGTCAGCTGCCATCCCTTTTATTCCAAATCCTGACAAAAAGAAGGATTTGAGTTTATTATCAGGGCCTACTATATGTATCTCAAAGCATATACAAAAAGAAATATATACCGTTTATTTTTAATATCAACCAATGTAAAGAAGAAATAGACTTCCAAGTTCTATCTTCTTTAGGAGCAATCTTCAATATCGAATCTACCCAACCACGGAAGTTGGGAATAGGCTCCACATCTCCCATGGTTGCTACAAAAAACCAAAAAAAAATTAGAGAAAAAATCAAAATCTCAGAAAATAGATACGGGAAAGTAAGCAGAAACTTACGTGCGAAGTTCAACTTCCCAGGGAAGGGGATGCTTGAGTCACCCAACAAATCCATTGTACGGACGGCAATATAACAAAGATACCACCCACAGTCTTTATCGTCATCGGCGTTTACCAAAACTTTCTTGCTCCTCACAGTTAAGGTAAAAACCCCATGGCGCAGTAGGCTAGGATGGTACAAGTGGATGAGATGCGAAAATGAAACTTGATTTTTTGCTTTAGTGGACAAAAATCTCAAACAAGCTACAACCCTCCATACTAAAGGGCCAATTTGAGCCAAGCAAATGTTGAAAAATTGACTTGAATCAAGGATAACTGGATCTTTGGCAGGTTTGAATCCTAAAGTGAAGGGATAGGTGTAAACAAAAGAAAAATCCATTCCTATAGGATGAAATCCTCTGATTTATGGAAGGAACTAATAAACGAACATTCGCTTTCCAATTGCAGACTTTTCTAATAGTAGGGATTGTGAGTTCAGTAATAAGAGAGGGGTAAGGGTCAACCTTTTCCAATTTCGCAATTTGCTTTTGGAGAGATGTTCTATCACTCGCAAAAGACAGATCATTTTGGTTAATTTCTTCAACTATGGGTTCTAGAGAAGGGTCTGAAACTTCTTTACCTTTCAAAGAGGGAGTTTTAGAAGAGGAACCTTTGATGCCAGAACTTACAGAAGAGGAGCAGATTTAGTTAAACCTCCACGTGTAGATCCCAAGCTTTGAAGTCTTCCTCATCTGCCTCTTATATGTTTCATTGGAGCAGGCGCATTAGGAAATTGATCGAGAAGTAGAACTTTTCTGGGGTTAGGATTTGGAGATACCATTATTAGATAAGCTTGAAGTGAGGAGGAGTAAAAGAAGGAAAAGGAATGCTTGATGAAAATCGATGAAGAAGATGTCAAAGGAAGTGTGAATTAAAAGGTTATATGGAAACAACCGTCAGAATTAAGGGGTGCAATGATGGAAAGCCTATATTAAATATAACTATCACTTCGTAAACAGAGGAAGTTGAACAAGCCTAGAAAAGTGGGTAATGAATTGCAGATCCAATCAGAAGATGACACATGTATGGAGCATTAAATAATTAAGACATATGAGATGTCAATACTGTCACACACATTAATTGTGACAAAAATTCTCTTTTATGAAGATCCACTTCCTAATTATTTAATTGATAAATAAATGAGAAATGGGGAGACTATCTGTATTGAGAAAAAATTGAATTTGAATTAAAGATGATGTGGCATGACATGTGGACTGGTCAAATAATCGAAGAACAATAAATGATTAAAAGGCACGGAAGACAACATGCACGGGAGGAGAAAAGAAAATATACACGAGAGGGAGTCTTAGATACGAGTGTCGTATCTATTAAAGTCATTTAATACCAACAAATAAAAAGGGCACTGAAGACAAGAACGTGATGACAAAAAGTAGTCTATATTCATTATTAAATACCCGATATGTTAGTTAATCAGTATTTAATAGCAATGATTGTGTAACGTCTTATTAAATGCTATTTATTATTTAGATTAAATCGTTACTCCTTGTCAGCTATAAAAGGAGGAGGTTTCATCATTTGTAGGGACACAAAACATTCTTGATATCATACTGAACTACTAAATTCTTATTGTTTTATACTTATTCTCTGAAAGCCTATTATTTTGGTCTCTAGATTTTCAGTAACCCGATTTGCTTTCTCTAAATTCAAGTTTTGACCAAATTATATTTCTTTGTTAAACAATTTGATGCGGGTATGAGCAGCCCTTTAAGTTGTTATTTTCAAAGAACTAGCGCTCAAGTGTTTTGCATCATCTGATCATTTCCATTTTTTTGGTCATTTCAGGGAAACGGAGATGCCTCCTCTTCTCAAAGTTTGCAGAAAGAAGTGTGGATGCTATTCTTAGTTTAGCTACCTCCTCTTCCATTAGCTTAGCAAACACTCTTGGAGGTGGTGACTTTAGTCAGCTCAGAATCCGCCTAACTGAATATACTAAGGATTACATTTACCAGCATCCTTTCAGTTCTTGTTGATTTTGGCTTTCATATTCTATTTTAGATGCCAGAACAATATTATCAGTGTCACAACTCATGGTTTTCTTCTTTATCCCTTTAGAATGCTTGAAATCTTGGGACTAAAGTGGCAAGTTTGACCACTTAATTATGAAAGTCATCTCACTAAAAAAATTTACATTTTTTAAGACGTTGTTATTATCTAGAAGCATAAGGAAAACAAAAGAAAAAGAAAATCAAGGAGTATTTATTATTTAGTCTAAACCTAGACATATTGAGAGGTGGAGTTTCTTCAAATTATGGTAGCTTAACTTTTTTGCCGTTGTTTCTTCACTCGCTGGATGGTATTATGCTAATTGAAATGGGAAATGATTCTGCTTATAGTTTTCACTTTATCGTATCTGTTCTTAGAGACTTTCCAAAAAGTAAACTTGCTAGAACTTTGGGGATGATTTCTAAATGTAACTTCCTCCCTTTAATCATTTGTTGGAAACTAAAAGATTAACACATTGAATATCTTGATATAAAATATTACTTAACAGTGTCAAAGTGAAGATATATTTTTTGACGTTTTCCTCTTTTACTGGAAATGTAATTGTGAAATTTCATATAATGTAATTTTAACACATACAACCATTTTCATTCTTTCTGAATTTACTGTTACCATTATAAAAAGAAATTCTTTTTTTTCCTGAATCTCCTCCGTAGATATTGGACCTTTCTTCTCCTGTCCATGCTTCCTTTTTCCTATAGCGTGGACACAATGCTGATAAAGAAGCTTAATAACTTGAGCGCTTTAATATGGATGTATCTCAGATTCCATGAGAAACTTTTGCTGTTTTGACTTTTGAAGCAGTGGAAGTGGTGGACGTTCCTATGCTACATCTTGAAGCTTTCACTGAGTGCTTTTCCAAGTCGTTTCCATCCCCAACAACATTGAAAGCAACTTATACTTTGAACTTCAGAACAATGAGGTTGTACCAATTATTACAGAGATGCCCACTACTCTCAGACATCGATCTAACAGTGAGACATGTCCTGCTGTACCAACATTTAATTTTCCTAGGCGGCTCTCGAATATTACAAAACTCATTATGGAGGGTCGAACAGATATTTATGGTATGATATTTGTAGTCCAGCGGTCCTAGCTAAAACCTTCCCACCACCAAAGAAAAGGAAAAGTCTCTTCCCGAGAAATCATTTGTCAGTTTCTGGCCGTTCAGATGAAACTTTTCAAAGAGACTAGTATCTTTCCTTCTATACTTGATTCTTGGTGAAAGGGTATGAGCCTTAAAGCATTTTTTGATTATGAAAAGAATTCTAGGGATGATGCCTCGAAAATAATACTTGATGTCTTTTTTTTTTTTGCTATTTAAAATAGTACTTGATGTCTCAGATAGCTTATATCCTGAAGGGGAAGGCAGGAAGACCAATGTAAAAATAATTATCCTCTTATATTGGCAAAGTTTCCAGCCATCAAAATCATGTAATCGATACCATTGAACAACCAAAAAGAATAGTATGAAAAAGAACTATTGCTGTTGATACCCAAAGGATTGATTTATGTTGTGTGGCTTCTTTTCTTTTTCCAAACTAGCTATGTAATCTTGAATAGTATTTTTAGCTTTTATATTGTGTTTTGTAATTAAGATCACTTCCATTTTCTCATGCATATAGTTTGGGGATTTCATGTGTATGTAGTCTTGGAATCTCGTCTGTATTCTTCTCAAGCTGTTAGATGTTTATTGCAACTTTCATGTAATACCCTAAATAATATGATGCTCTCAGCATTGACCTAACATTGCTTCTCTTTGATATTCTCCATATTCGGATCTCCATAATATTGCAGAGTGCTGCCCTTCCTTGTGTTGTATTAACCTCAATGCGTGTACCTCCATAACGGATTCTGCATTCAATCATCGCTTGTGATACTTTGTTTGGGCACAATTGTGTTCTGTCACTTTGTCGCGATATCTCCAAATTTGACTGTGTGGCAATGAAAATGGAAAAGAACATCAATTCATTAGCTTAACAACTTCAAATTCCGCATATAGGAGGCTGCAAAGGTGAGTAATGTTCTGGCTTTTGTTTTTCTGCCTAGTCTTGCTGGAATAAATTAGTGGAGGATGCTGCATGCTTTGATTTCCACCCGAATCTCAGTCGAAAATATTTTACAACTCAATTAATGTTTTGATAGCTTAAACATACATTAGAATCATTGCACTGATGACAAACAAAATTCTTGCTCAAGTGCATTCTAGAGAGCATTTTTTGAATGTTAGAATCTCATGTAAGGCTCTACGTTGTAAGATGAGGAAGCTGGAAATTATATTTGTGGACATGAGTATATCCTCTTTTCCAACTTCCATGTGGTTAATGATATCTTGGACTTCAATTTTCAAAAACTCTCCCTATTTTCAGGTATCAGTGAGATTTTACTCTTTTGGGTCTTATCTCTCAAACACATAGAGTAAGATAAGAAGTCTCTGTTTGAGGGAAACTCAGCTTGACGACGATTCTCTCTACAAATTTTCAGGATCGTCACTCAAGATGCTTGATGTATCTGATCTAAACAATTATGTATTTCAGGACATTTATATATCTTGCTTACTTTTATAAGCCCTAGTGAATCTGTTGACAGATGAAGTAGAAGCCAGAGTAGATCAGTGGAAGTATTCAAACTTCACCAATCTTTTAAAGGTTTTTGGTAATTCAGATCTATGCGTTTTGAAGAAAATATTTAAAATTAGCATGAGAGATGAAGTAGAAGCCAGAGTAGAGAGAACTAATCCTGGGTTCTTACGAAATGAGAGAACTAAAATTTGACAATTACAATCATCCTATTACCAAAGTTGAGTAGTATACTCATAGTTAGTATCACAATTGTAGACTATACTTAAAATTTGATGCCAATCGTTGTAATTGAATACTAACTTCATACTTTGTCTACCAAGCACTTGTAATGACTCGTTTCCTTCCTCCAAAGAATGAGCACTAAGTACTAGTACCACCCATAAAGGTCAAATTGATTGCCAATGCCGGAAAAAAAAGGCATGAAGATTCCGATTGTATCCGACTGGAAATATAGGCCAAGCACAATGTAGTTCAATTAATTTTAAACCTTACGTTATAAGTTTTTTAAAACTATTCAAAGTGTTATAAAATGATTGCTCATCAGTATTGCAAAGTTTAACAAAAATATTTTTGTTTTTTAATCCTATGTTTTAACCATTGTTCTTAAAGTTAAGATTCCTATACTTGTCTATGGTTAATTTGGAAAACTAACGCACGTTAGTAAACTCATAAAGCTTATGAACTACAAATTTTACATCTTTAACTTGAAGAACAAAGTAATCTTTGCTTTTAACTTCTGCTTTACGAAGAAAGATAGATAATAAGCACCTTGAACCAAATTCAGATAGAGAATAAGCACCTTGAACCAAATTCAGAACTTGTCTCTGTATGGCAAAGTTTTCAATAATCTTTAATTTGGAAACAAGTTTTTGGCACTACAAATGCTGAACTACTTTTTTCATGATTTTGCGAAATGTTGGAAAACAAGTTTCTAATATTTTCCCCTCAATTTCTAAGGATATTGAAAAGGTTTGTAAATTTAATAAAAAAAATGATCGGATAGTTTTTAAAGTTTGATATTTAAAAAAACCATGAAATATAATTACATTTATTACCTATAATTAATATGTGTTATATCATGTAATACACTATGTTAACTTATAAATACATATAAATCAAATTAAAATTTAAAATTTAAAAATAACAAGCTAACAATTAGAAAGGTAATATTAAGTTTGGTAACAAGTGAATAACTTTTACACTTATACAATTTCCATCGAGATACTTTTTCACAAAGAATAACAAAATGGACATTATTTTGAGTTCCCTACTGATAAATAATTAAAATTATTAAATTAATTATTAATCATATCTAAATTTGGAAAGACACAATCTACCTATAATGACCCGATTGGTTGTTTTATTGTTTGAAACCCCGTTTCCTTAAATAAAAGTTTCCGCACTTTCCTTAGCATTATTATGAATCGCGGGGGTAATTAGTTCGGAAGTTAGAAGAGTTTTGAGTGAAAATAGAACCAAATATTCTTTTAGGTTTTTCTTTAAAGGCTAAATTTGACTTCGATTAACTTTCTTAAGAAACAGACTCGAATTCCTGATTTGATAGTCTCAGAAGGTCCGTGGAAAAATATGGGACCCGGGTATCGGGTCCCATATTGAAGTTTCAAAAAATTAAAGAATTTAAGTATTCATTAAAAACCTAGGTATCGGTTCGGATTCCAATTCCGAAACTTGGTACAAGTCAAAAATTTCATATAAAACCTACCCATAAAGTTTGGTGTCAATCTGAGCAGTTTAAGGGCGTTTTGGGCCGTTGACAGGAAATAAAGAACTTGAAGTTCATTAAGTTGAAACAATTGGTTTTGGGATTCCATTCTTTGATTTAGCGTCATTTTGGGTGTTTCGAGGGTTCGACTAGGTCCGCCTCATGATTTCAAACTTGTTGGTATGTTCAGGCGCGGCTCGGGAGCCCCGAGCGTCAAATGGTCGAAGTTCGAGTGAAGTCGAAATTTGAAAGGAAGCACATTTGCTGCTTCTGTCAAAACCGCTTCTGCGACTCTTTGACTGCAGAAGCGGTGACCGCAGAAGCGGTAACTTGACCGAAGAAGCGGATCGTGGGAAGCACAGGAAAATCGCAGATATGATTTTCAGACTGCAAAAGTGGTCCCGCACCAGCGGCTTCAGGACCACATAAGCAGTTTTCCCAGCCTGGGCCAAGACCGCAATAGCGGTATTCCTTCCATAGAAGCGAAAAGGACTGGGCAGAGGGGTTCATTTAATTCGAACCGCAAGCCATTTCTCTCGCTTCTCATCCGATTTTTGGGCGATTTTGGAGCTTTCAAAGAGGGGGTTTCAACATAACATCACAAGGTAAGTAATCCCCACTCATTTTTAGTTTAAATACATGAACACTAGATAGATTTAACGCTAATAATCAAGTAAAAATCAAGGGTTAGAGCTAGGCCTAGGTTTTTGATAAAATTAAGATTTAACCACCTAATTAGCTATGTAATGCACTAAAAATCACATATTTGAAATCCTTAGGTTATGGAAAATAATTTCTTTCAAAAAATCTCGGAATCCGGGCACGTGGGTCCAGGGTCGAAACTTAGAAAACTTGCGGGAAAGGTTGGGAAATCACTTATATTAGTTACAATTAACCTTTGTGAGCACTTGTTGACTAGTTCTTGATTTATTTAACTAGTTGGTGCCTGTTCGGATTCGAATTGAGCTTGGAGCCTATTATTGTTATCGAAAGATCGTTTCGGAGCGAGGTGAGTCTCCTTTCTAACCTTGTAAGAGGTAATTGTCCCCATAGGATTAAACAATTGAATAAATTTGCTTTTTATGCGGGGGCTACGTATGTACTAGGTGACGAGAGTCCGTGCATAGCAACGCATATGTTAAGTCCGGGTGGTTTAGGGCCATGAGCATGCTTTATGTGATATATTTGAAATTCATGCCACTCTTGGGCCTTGTATGGATAAATTGTGAATTTGTTGACGTGGGAATTTGTTAAAGTCATCTTGGATTAGTATGAGAATTTCAAAAGGGATTAAATATTACTTTTCCTAAACTGTCAAGTGAGAATTTACCTTATTGGGATAGATGTTTCCCGAAAATTATTAATTGATTATTTGAGCATGTATTTCGATGTGTACCTGCGTCGCATGATGGGTTCGCGAGCGGGGTATCTATTTACTTTATATTGACCGCGTCGCATGGATGATTCGCGAGCAGGGTGATAGATATATCTATAGTTCGAGCCATTTGACCCCGGCGGTGCCCATTTATTTTCCTGTTGGATCGGGTCGTACGTTCCTCGGTGGATATTTGCGCACGATGATTTAGTTTTCTACTTGTGGATTATACTTCGGATTTGTTATTGAAATATATATATGACTGAGCACCCTTTATGGAAATATAAAAGGAAGAATTTCTATTTCATACTTTGTATTTTATGACGTAAGATATAACTGCTTAATGCGAATCAAAACTCATATATTATTTTACCTTAGTAAGTATTAAGTCAACCTCTCGTCTCTACTTCTTCGAGATTAGGCAGGATACTTACTGGGTACATGTTGTTTATGTACTCATGCTACGCTTATGTACTTAAATGTACAGGATCTGAGGCAAGTGGATCTGGTTACCATTCGGGCACGCATCAATGAGCATGTGGACTTCTACGGTGAGCTGCCTCCTTTCATTGATGATCTGCTGCCGAAGAAGTCATCCCTATATTTTTTGTTTGTCTATCCTAATTCAGACAGTAGGATAGAATATTATTCTTTTGTACATTCTCTACTAGTTTCCAGTAGTTGTGATACCAGGTTCTGGCACATACTTTAATAGACTAGTTTTGGGATTTGTAATATTATGTTACTTACTTTTATTACTGTATCTGGTTCCTGAAACCCCATTTGGGATGCTTATCCCCTTTAGAAAAATGTTGATGTTGTTAAACTTAGAAATATTTTCCGCACTTGGCTTGCCCGGCAAGGTTTTTGGGCGCCATCTAACCTATTACGGAAACGGGCCGTGACACTATGGTATCAGAGCACTAGGTTCACGTAGGTCTCATAGTGTTACCGGCAAAACCTAATAGAGTCTTGTAGATCGGTACGGAGACGTCTGTATTTATCTTCGAGAGGCTATAGGGTATTAGGAAAGACTACTCTTTGTTCACTTACTTCGGGCATTGGCTATTCTACTAAATTTCCATTTCTATTCTCTCACAGATGGTGAGGACTCGCACCGCCGACGTTCCTGACCTGGGAGAAGCTTCTCCCCCTGTTTCCAGTGGCCGATGTAGCGGTCAGGGGAGGTCACCTGCCCATGGTAGGGGACGAGGGCGCCCTAGAGCTATTCCAGTTGCACCGCCAGCAGATCCTGTGGGGGATCTGATCATTGAGGAGCAGAGCGAGGTGCCCGCTACTGAGCCTATTCCGGTGAATTTCATGACACCACCGGGCTTTCAGGAGGTCATGGGATGCATGCTTCGGTTCATGGATACTATGACTCAGGCTGGTTCATTTCCAGCAGATCCAGCCACCTCACAGGAAGGAGGGGGAGCACAGACCCCTACTGCTCAGGCTCTAGGTCATATAGTCGCGGTATATTAGACTACGGGTGCACTACCCGCATATGGTGTTCAGCCAGTTGCTGTAGTGGCACCCTAGCCCATGCCAGCTGCGGATGGTGATCGGCAAAAGTTATTGGACAGATGGACTACACTTCTCCCTCCAATATTCAGAGGTGAGTGTCATGAGGACGCTCAGGACTTTATTGAGAGGTGCAGGGACAGACTGCACAACTTGAGGATACTGGAGTCACATGGGGTTGACTTTATCACTTTTCAGTTGGAGGGCAGGGCCCGCGGATGGTGGAAGTCTTATGCTTATAGCAGACCAGCAGGTTTTCCTCCCCTCACTTAGGGATAGTTCGCCTACTTATTTCTTGATCGGTACATTCCACCCTCTGAGAGGGAAGTGCTGCATCATCAGTTCGAGCATCTAGAGCCGAGTTAGATATTAGTGACCGATTATGAGGTGACATTCTCTGAGTTATCTCGCCATACACTTATGATACTCCCCACAGAGGCATAGAGGGTGCGGCGATTTGTAGCAAGGTCGCATCCCACTATCCGAAATAGTATGGCTCGAGAGGTGGAGATGGGTACAGTTAATCAGCTTACACTTGTGATTACCCGTAGGATCAAGGGTTACCGTCAAAGAGGATTTGAGAAAATGCAGCAGAAGAAGAGGGCCAGATTCTCCGGAGAGTTTAGAGGTGCCCCGGCTAGGAGCAGAGGTCACTTTGGAAGGGGTCAACCCAGTAGGCCCCCAGTTTCAGCACCACTTACTTCCCGAGGTGCTCCAGTGAGGCCTTATTTCAGTGCGATGCCAGAGATTTATTATCACTCACCAGCCATTCAGGGTCCTTCAGGCGAGTATTCTGGTTATCAGGGTTCTTCCAGTGCTTAGTTCAGCACTATGCCAGAGAGTTTGTATCGCCCACCGGCCATCCATGGGTCTTCTAGTGGGTATTCAGGTCAGCAGGCCCAGACTTCAGGGCATCAGGCTATGGTGCCGAGAGGATGCTACGAGTGTTGGGATCCAGGTCATATGAAGAGGACTTGCCCAGACTTCGGGGCAAGGTAGTACAGCAGGGTTAGCAGTCCATGATTCTAGCACCAGCCGCCCAGCCGTCTAGAGGTGGAGGGTAGACTGGTAGAGACCGCCTAAGGGTGGAGGCCAGGTGGGTAAAGGTCAGCTCGCTATTGCTTAGTCATGTGGAGGTCAGCCAGCCGGTGCTCCAGCATAATTCTATGCTCTCCCAGCTAGGCCAGATGCATTGGCCTCAGATGCCGTCATCACAGGTATTATTTCAATCAGCGGTAGGCATGCTTCGGTATTATTTGATCTAGGGTCTACTTATTCATATGTATCATCTCTGTTTGCTCGTTTCTTGGTTGTATCTCCTGAGCATTTGGGTGTTCTGATTTATGTGTCCACTCATGTTGGTGATTATGTAGTTGTGGGCCGGATCTACCGGTCTTGTGTGGTTACTTTCTGTGGTTACGAGACTAGGGAAGACCTTTTGTTGCTTGATATGACTGACTTTGAGGTCATCCTAGGCATGGATTGGTTATCCCCATATCACTCCATCCTTGATTGTCATGCCAAGACTATTTCCTTAGCGATGCTAGGGTTACCGAAATTGGAGTGGAAGGGTTCCATTGTTGATACATCTAGCAGGGTGGTTTCTTTCTTGAAGGCTCAGCGCATGGTTGAGAAGGGGTGTTTGGCTTATTTAGCATATGTTCGAGATACCACAGCAGAGTCTCCAACGATTGATAAAGTGCCTGTGGTCCGAGAGTTCGTTAATGTTTTTCCTTCTGATCTTCCGGGCATGTATGTGGATCGTGATATTGATTTCTGCATTGATTTGGCTCCAGGAACTCAGCCTGTATCTATCCCACCGTACCGTATGCCTACTAAGGAGTTGAAGGATTTTAAGGAGCAGTTGGAGGAGTTATTAGCAAAGCACTTTGTTAGGCCTAGTGTATCACCTTAAGGTGCACCAGCACTATTTGTGAAGAAGAAAGATGGGACTATGTGGATGTGCATTGATTTACGCCAGCTGAACAAAGTCACCATCAAGAACAGGTACTTGTTGCCGCATATTGATGATTCGTTTGACCAGCTACAGGGTGATAGGGTGTTCTCTAAGATTGACTTAAGGTCAAGGTATCATCAGTAGAAGATTCGGGATTCAGGTGTTCCGAAGACTGCATTCAGGACTAGATATGGCCACTATGAGTTTTTTGTGATGTCCTTTGGGTTGACGAATGCTCCTGTGGCATTTATGGACTTGATGAATAGGGTGTTCAGGCCTTTTATTGATTCTTTTGTTATCGTCTTCATCGAAAACATCTTGATATATTCGCGTAGCCTTGGGGGAGCACGAGCAACATTTGAGAGTAGTGCTTCAGACCTTGCGGGAGCAGAGGCTATATGCTAAGTTCTCCAAGTGTGAGTTCTGTCTAGAGGCACTGACATTCTTGGGACATATTGTGTCAGGAGAGGGTATTAAGGTGGATCCCAAGAAGATTGAGGCAGTTTCGAGTTGTCCACGTCCTACTTCAGTGACCGAGATTACGAGTTTCCTGGGGTTAGCAGGTTACTGCCGACGATTTGTGCAGGGCTTTTCATCTATTGCTTCACTTGACCAGATTAAGCCATAAGGGTGTCCTATTTCTTTGGTCCGATGAGTGCGAGGAAAGCTTTCAGAAGCTCAAGACGACTTTGACTACGATACCAGTTCTTGTATTGCCTTCCGGTTTAAGGATGTATACTATATATTGCGACGCTTCTCGCATTGTCTTGGGATATGTATTGATACAAGAGGGACGAGTTATTGCTTATGCTTCACGTCAGCTGAAGATTCATGAGAAGAACTACCCAGTGCACGACCTAGAGTTGGTGGCGATTGTTCATGCTATTAAGATATGGAGGCATTATTTGTATGGAATGTCATGTGAGGTTTACACCGATCACCGCTGTTTGCAGCACATGTTCAAGCAAAGGGACCTTAATTTGAGGGAGCGTAGGTGGCTTGAGTTACTCAAGGATTATGACATTACCATTCTTTATCATCTGGGTAAGGCGAATTTGGTCGTGGATGCCTTAAGAAGAAAGGCGGAGAATATGGGTAGTTTGGCATTCATTCTTGCCGAGGAGAGACCATAAGCTTTGGACATTCAGTCCTTGGCTAACAGACTTGTGAGGTTGGATATTTTGGAGCCGCCGAGTTGTAGCATATGTGGTTGCTCAGTCTTCATTATTGGGGCAGACTAAGACTCGACAGTTCGATGATCCGCATTTGGTAGTCCTCAGAGAGACGGTACTTCAGGAAGATGCCAATGAGGTTACTATCGGTGAGTATGGTGTGTTACAGCTTCAGGGCCGTTTATGTGTTCCTAATGTAGATGGCTTGAGGAGGAGGATTCTAGAGGAGGCACACAATCCGAGGTACTCCATTCATCCGGGTGCCACAAAGATGTATCATGACTTGAGGCAGCATTACTGGTGGTAGAGGATAAAGAAGGACATCATAGAGTATGTAGCAAGATGTTTGAATTGCCAGTAGGTCTAGTATGAGCATCAGAGGCCAGGTGGCCTACTTCAACATATGCCTATTCCGGAGTGGAAGTGGGAGCGCATCACCATAGACTTCGTGGTTGGGTTACCGCAGACTTTGTAGAAGGTTGATTCTGTTTAGGTTATTATGGACAGGTTGACCAAGTCTACTCACTTCATTCCAGTGGCGACTACTTATACAACGAAGAGGTATGCTCAAAATTATATTCGGGAGATAGTCCGGTTGCATGGCATGCCAATTTCCATCATATCAGATGATAGCATCACTGATAAGGATAGTGTTTTGGAAGCTCCAAGAAGGCCATTCACAAGATCTCAAGCTAAGGAATTGCAGACGAATGTTGCTGTACTTCAATGGGAAATAAAGAAGCTTCTAACTACATACAAAGTTCTCAAGCCCAAAGGAGAAGAGTTGTCTAAGTTTTACAATTATTTGGTGGCTCAAGTTGCAATCCAAGAAGAGGAGGATTGGATCACCCAAATCAGCCGTTGAAGTCCATCAAATGGGCTCAAACTGAGCTTAAAAGAGGTCCAAAAGGAAGTGTTACAAAAGGAGCCCAATTGGAGTCCAAACCAATTGCCCAAGATAGTTCTTTTAAGGCCCAAATATGCCCCAAAGGGTCTTGGCCGCCCCCTACCTAATTGTAGTGACTTTGGATACCTTAGCAATCATCCTACCTAATTGTAATGACTTTGGATGCCTTAGCAATCATCCTACCTCATTGTAATGACTTTTGATGCCTTAACAATCACCCTTCCTAATTTTAAGGATTTTTATGTCTTAGTACTCTCCTATAAATAGGGAGTTCTTCTTATTCATAAGACACAACATTATTGATTAAGTATATCATACTTTGAGAGTTCTTTGAACCTTTGTTACTTTTGCTTTGAGATTTATCTTTCAACCTTTACTAATTCATAGTTCAAGTAAGTAAGATTTCTTCTCTTTTATGATATTTTTGATTCCTTTGTGGTATTCTTAGAAGGCGATTAATACTAGTTATTAATTATTGTCTGAAGTTACTCGTAAAACGGTCAGGATCCAAATCTATTGCTTTGATTTGCTTTTTACGTAAAGGCGTTTGATTTCTTTCATAAATTAAGACGTTGTTACATTGATCTTGTCAAGGCTATAGAACTTGCGTTCTTGGAAGTTCTAGGAATTTTTTCTCCGAATTTTCCCATATCCGTTATTTTCATCTATTTAATTATAGTTGTTCAATTCCTTGTTGTTATTGCTTCCGCATTTACTTCTCAAATTCTTACTCTAATTTGGATTCTCAATCTAGTTTTTATGAAGTGGTATCAGAGCGGTTCTATCAAGATTTTATTCTTGGTAAGTCTTGGGATTTCTTGAATACTAAGAGCGAAGAAAAGAAAGCAAAGAATTTTTAAAAAAAAACAGAAAAAAACGAAAATCAATTAAAAAAAAGAATTGCTTGCTCTCCAAAAAAAATCTTTGTATCTAATTTGTTGCCAAAAGTTAGCAAAGGAAACAAAAAGAGGGGATCCTAGATTTTCATACTCATTGTAATCTACATATTTATATCCTTCCCTTTTTGCTCAAGTCTTGTTTCAACCAAGCCTAATAGTTCTAGGATTTGGTTTTTCTTTCATTAGTTCCCAAAAAAAATCTGAATTTTACTACTAAGAACTTCATACAAGTTGGGTTTAACAATAAATCTACAAAGTATTTTGTTCAAAGGTTATTCCGAGAGAGAGAAAAAAAAGAAGAAGAAGCTAATTTGTGTGATACAGTTTTTTTTAGAGTATCGCATACAGGTAGTGATGATGAACGAAAGATTCTCCAAGAAGCCGAAATCAAAGCAAGAAACGATTTTAACTTGCAAGGTATGCATCAACAATTTGAAAGGTTGAATTTCAACTCCAAGAAATGAGAGATACAATTGCCGATCAAAATGATACAATAGCTGAACTTAGGAGGGAAAATAATGTTAGGCCCCAAGCTAGGAGAAATGTACCCATGCTCCTATCTTAAATCAAGAAAACTTAATAAATTATTTTAATGATATTGATTTTGATAGGGTGGGAAGAGATAGGAAGGGACATAGAGGTAGAGTAGAAGATGATAATATAAGTTGTATAAAGCTGAAGATGCCATCTTTCAAGGGAACAAGGGATCCAGACTTGTATCTTGATTGGGAGAGAAAAGTTGAAGCCATCTTTGACTGTCACAGCTACTCTGAAGGTAAGAAGGTTAAACTTGTTGTTGTTGAGTTTTCTGACTATGCTGCTATTTGGTGGAAAAAAGCATACTAGGGATATATTGCAAGAAGGACAGGCACCAGTTGCTAGTTGGGCTGAGATGAAGAGGGTGATGAGGAAGAGATCCGTGCCATCACACTTTCAAAGAGAGCTACAACAACGTCTTCAAACATTGAAGCAAGGGTCCATGTCCGTGGATGAGTACTTTAAGGCTATGGATATAGCTATGATCCAAGCTAATTGTACAGAGGAATAAGAGGCTACAATGGCTAGGTTTTAAATGGTTTAAATAAGGAATAGCCGATGTAGTAGAATTACAACAATATGTAACAATAGATGAGTTAGTTGATTTGTGCGTAAAAGTAGAAAATCAAAATAAAAGAAAGCAGACTAGCTTGTGGAAAGGTCGGACATGCACCATCGCCAAGAAGCCATAGACATATCATGAGATGAAGAGTTCTTATAAACCTCAAGAAGACAAGGGTAAAGGTAAATTTGAGAACAAAGAGGGAGGTAAAACCTTTAACCCTAAACCTTTTACACCTTCTAGTTCTATTCAATATCATAAATGTAAAGGAAGGGGACATATGATGCATGAATTTCCAAGTAGAAGAAACATCATTCTTAGAGAAGATGGAGAATATGAGAGTGAAAAAAGTGAGGGAGAAGAAGGGGGAGAGGTGAGTGATGAAGATGATATAGAACTACCTAATTATGGAATGGTTGGGGTAGTTAGGAGGATTATGACTATCAATTTGGGAAGCAATAGTGAAGCACTAAGAGAGAACATATTCCATATTAGGTGTGGGATAAGGGGAAAAACTTGTTCTATGATCATTGATAGTGGTAGTTGTGCTAATGTGGTGAGTTCATACTTTGTGGAAAAACTGGGACTTGCATGCATGAAACACCCTACTCCTTATAGACTCCACTGGTTAAATGATAGTGGTGAACTATAGGTGAACAAACATGCACGATTTCATTTAATGTTGGTAGAGATGAGGATGATATTCTTTGTGACATAGTACCAATGCAAGCTTGTCATATATTACTCGGTCGTCCTTGGAAGTATGACATGAATGTTTTTCATGATGGAAGAAAGAATAGATATTCTCTTGAACTAAATGGCGGGAAATTTACTCTTGCACCTTTATCTCCTTCTCAAGTGTTTGAAGATCAAAAGAGATTGAGGGAAACAATGGGAAAACAAAAGGGGGTGGATAAAAGTGAGCTTGAGGAAAAAGAAAAGAAAGGTGACCAAGAATTAGAAAAAAAAAAAGAGAGATGGCCGAGAGAAAGAGAGAGAGTAGCAATTTGAGAGAAGAGATAAAAAGGGGGTTGAGTGAAAAAAAAGAAGGTCTTGGTGAGTGGAAAGAGACTAAGTAATGAAAAAGAGAGAGTTTCGATATAAAAGCCAAAGAGTGTTTAAATGCAAGAAAAGAGGGTTTGCCCATAATACTACTTACTTACAAAGAAGCTTTGATTAATTCTGAGTTACTAACTTCTTCTTTGCCAAGTAGTATTTCCTCTCTTTTGCAGGATTTTGAAGATGTCTTTCCTGAAGATCTTCCTACTGGATTGCCACCTTTACGTGGCATTGAGCATCAAATTGATTTTGTACTTGGATCATATATCCCAAATAGGCCTGCTTATAGGAGTAATCCAGAAGATACAAAAGAGCTTCAAAAGCAAGTTGAGGAGTTGCTAGAGAAAGGCTTTGTGAGAGAGAGCATGAGCCCTTGCTCTATTCTCGTCCTATTGGTTCCCAAAAAGGACGGAACTTGGAGGATGTGTGTGGATTGTAGAGCAATTAACAAGATAACGGTAAAGTATCGCCATCCTATTCCTCGTCTTGATGACATGTTGGATAGATTACATGGATCCAAGATCTTTTCTAAAATTGATCTAAAAAGTGGTTACCGTCAGATTCGAATGAATCCTGGAGATGAATGGAAAACTGATTTTAAGAAAAAATATGGGCTTTATGAGTGGTTCGTTATGCCTTTTGGCTTGACTAATGCACCTAGCACTTTCATGAGATTAATGAATCATATCTTTAAGGATTTTCATGGGATATTTGTTGTGGTGTACTTTTATGATATCTTGATCTTTTCTATCACCTTAGAGGAGCATATAGAACACCTAAAACAAGTTTTTGAAGTTCTTAGAAAGAAACTTTTATTTGCTAATCTTAAAAAGTGTACTTTTTGTGTGGATCATGTGATTTTCTTGGGTTTTGTAGTTAGTTCTAAAGGATTTGAGGTTGATGAAGATAAAATCAAAGAAATAAAGGAATGGCCTAGACCCAAGAGTGTAACTGAAGTTAGGAGTTTTTATAGGAGGTTTGTGAGAGACTTTAGCACTATTGCATCTCCTTTAACGGAAGTTATTAAAAAGGATAAGATATTTAAATGGTAAAAAGAACAAGACGATGCTTTTAACTTGTTGAAAGAAAAATTATGTTCTGCTTCATTATTACAATTGCCTGATTTTTCTAAATCTTTTGAAGTTGAATGTGATGCTTCTGCCAAAGGAATAGGTGTTTTTTACGCAAGATTATAAATCTATTGCCTACTTTAGTGAGAAGTTGAGTGGAGCCACATTGAACTATTCTACTTATGACAAAGAGCTATATGCTTTGGTAAGGGCTTTTGCCACATGACAACATTACTTGTGGCCAAGAGAGTTTGTGATTAAGACTAACCATGAATCCTTAAAATACTTGAAGAGTCAAGGTAAGCTTAGTAGAAGGTATGCTAAGTGGGTTGAATTTATTGAAACTTTCCCTCATGTAATTTCTTACAAACAAGGGAAAGAGAATGTTGTTGCTGATGCACTTTCAAGAAAGTATGTCTTAGTTTCTACCCTGACTTCTAAATTGATGGGTTTTGATCAAATCAACGGAATTTATGCTAATGATGTTGACTTTGGCAAAAATTTTGCAGATTGTAGGTAGAGTTCTTTTAAGAGGGTTAACCAAGATGGTTATTTGTTTAAGGAAAATAAGTTGTGTATCCCTAATTGCTCTTTACGTGAAATATTTGTAAGGGATTCACATTGTGGTGGCCTTATGGGGCACTTTGGAGTCCCAAATACATTAGACATACTTGCTGAAAATTTCTTTTGGCCTGGAATAAGAAAAGATGTTAAAAGAAAGTGCATACAGTGTTTGGAATGTAAACAAGCTAAATCTAAAGTGTTACCACATGGTCTTTACATACCATTACTTGTTCCTACTTCACCTTGTATTGATATTTCTATGGATTTTTTGTTAGGGTTGCCTAGAACAAGGTATGGTAAGGATAGTATATTTGTTGTGGTAGATAAGTTCTCCAAAATTGCTCATTTTATTCCTTGTTTAAAGATTAATGATGCTTCACATGTTGCTAATCTTTTTGTAAAGGAGGTTGTCAAATTGCATGGTATACCTAGAACTATTGTTAGTGATAGGGATGCTAAGTTTTTGAGCCACTTTTGGCGTGTATTTTGGGGGAAGTTAGGCACTAAATTGTTGTTTTCTACTTCTTGTCACCCACAAACTGATGGACAAACTGAATTAGTTAATAGAACCTTAGGAAATATATTGAGGGCTATTTTTGAAGGTAATTTAACTTCATGGGAAGATCACTTACCTATGATTGAATTTGCTTCTAATAGAACAATCCATTCTTCTACATGTATGTCACCTTTTGAGGTTGTTTATGGCTTTAATCCCTTTACTTCGCTTGATTTATTACCATTACCAACTAATAATATTGCTAATATTGATGGTAGAACAAAGGTTGAGATGATGAAAAGAATTCATGAGCAAACAAGGCTTGCAATTGAGAAGAAAAATGAGCAAACTGCCTTCAGAAAGAATAAGGGTCGAAAACAAGTTATTTTTAAACCTGGAGATTTAGTTTGGATTCACTTTAGAAAGGAGAGATTTCCTTCCAAAAGGAAGTAAAAGCTACATCCTAGAGGAGATGGTCCCTTTCAAGTCGTAGAAAGGATTGGAGGCAATGCTTACAAGTTTGATCTTCCTAGTGAGTTTCAAGTAAGCGCTACATTCAATGTTGCTAAATTGTCTTTGTTTGATATCGGATCAACTTAGGGGACGAATTGTTTTCAAGAAGAGGGGAATGATAGCATCACTGATAAGAATAGAGTTTCGGAAGCTCCAAGAAGGACATTTGAAAGATCTCAAGCTAACGAATTGCAGACAAAGGTTGCTGGACTTCAATGGGAAATAAGGAAGCTTCTAACTACAGACGAAGTGCTCAAGCCCAAGGGAGAAGAGTTGTCTAAGTATTACAATTATTTGGTGGCCCAAGTTGTAGTCCAAGAAGAGGAGGATTAGATCACCCAAATCATCCCTTCCATTCCATCAAATGGGCTCAAAATAAGCTTAAAAGAGGTCCAAAAGGAAGTGTTACAAAAGGAGCCCAATTGGAGTCCAAACTAATTGCCCAAAATAGTTCTTTTAAGGCCCAAATATGCCCCAAAGGGTCTTGGCCTCCCCCTACCTAATTGTAATGACTTTGGATACCTTAGCAATCATCCTACCTAATTGTAATGACTTTGGATGCCTTAGCAATCATCCTATCTTATTGTAATGACTTTGGATGCGTTACCAATCACCCTCCCTAATTTTAAGGACTTTTATGCCTTAGTACTCTCATATAAATAGGGAGTTCTTCTTATTCATAAGACACAACATTATTGATTAAGTATATAATACTTTGAGAGTTCTTTTGAACCTTTGTTACTTGTGCTTTCAGATTTATCTTTCAACCTTTACTAGTTCATAGTTCAAGGTAGTAAGATTTCTTCTCTTTTATGATATATTTGATTCCTTTGTGGTATTCTTAGAAGGCGATTAATACTAGTTATTAATTGGTGTCTCAATTTACTCATAAAGTGGTCAAGATCTGAATCTATTGTTTGGATTTGCTATTTATGTAAAGGCGTTTGTTATCTTTCATAAATTAAGATGTTGGTACTTTGATTTTGTCAAGGCTATAGAACTTGCGTTCTTGGAAGTTCTAGGAATTCTTTTCCTGAATTTTCCCATATCCTTTATTTTCATCTATTTAATTCTAGTTGTTCAATTCCTTGTTGTTATTACTTCCGCATTTACTTCTCAAATTCTTACTCTAATTTGGATTCCCGACCTAGTTGTTATCATCGAACATAGGCCCTCAGTTCACATCTCATTTCTGGAGAGCCGTTCGGTGTGGGTTGGGGACACGTGTAGAGCTCAGCATAGCATTTCATCCTCAGACCGACGGGCAGTCGGAGCGGACAGTTCATATTTAGGAGGATATGCATAGGACATGTGTTATTGACTTTGGAGGGCATTGGGATCAGTTCTTGCCCTTGGCGAAGTTTGCTTACAACAACAACTACCAGTCCAAAATAGAGATGGCCATGTACGAGGCTTTATATGGTCGTCGTTATCGTTCTCCGATTGGGTGGTTCGAGCCTGGTGAGGCTAAGTTACTTGGTACGGATCTGGTACAGGATGCGGTGGATAGGGTGAAGATGATTCAGGAGAGGCTTCACACAGGTTAGTCCAGAAAGAAGAGTTACGCGAATCAGAAGGCGCGTGATGTATCACTACTGATTGGCGAGAAGGTTTTATTGAAAGTCTCGCCGATGAAGGGTATTATGAGGTTCTGGAAGAAGGACAAGTTGAGCCCAATATTTATTCGTCCCTTTGAGGTGTTGAAGCGAGTTGGAGAGGTTGCCTATGAGCTTGCTTTACCTCCCAGTTTATCGGGAGTTTATCCAGTTTTCCATGCATCGGTGCTCCGGAAGTATCATGCTGACCTATCACATTTATTGGACTTCGGCACCATTCAGGTAGATGAGAGTTTGGGATATGAGGAAGAGCCAGTTGCCATTGTTGATAGACATGATCACCAGTTGAGATCCAAGAGGATCTCTACGGTGAAGGTCCAGTAGAGGGGCCAACCGGTTGAGGAGCCGACATGGGAGTCCGAGGAGGCCATATGGAGCAGATAACCTCGCTTATTCAGCAATCCAGGTACTTTTCTAAGTCCGTTCAAGGGCAAATATTTGTATAAGAGGTGTAGAATGTAATGACCCGACTGGTCTTTTTACTGTTTGGAACCTCGTTCCCTTAAATAAAACTTCCTGCGCTTTCCTTATCTTAATTATGACTCGCGGGGGCAATTAGTTTGGAAGTTAGAATAGTTTTGAGTGAAAATAAAACTAAATATTCCATAAGTTTTTCTTTAAAGGCTAAATTTGACTTCGGACAACTTTCATGGGAAACGGACCCTGATTCATGATTGTCCCAGGAGGTCCGTGGAAAAATATGGGACCTGGGTGTATGCTCGGAATCGAATTTCAAGGTCCCTAGCCCGAGTAATGAATTTTTATGTAAAATCATTAAATTGAAGTTTCAAAGAATTAAAGAATTTAAGTATTCATTAAAACCTAGGTATCGGGATCGGATTCCTGTTCCAAAACTTGGTACAAATCCGAATATCATATAAGAACTACCCATAATGTTTGGTGTCAATCGAGTAGTTGAAGGGTGTTTTGGCCCATTGATAGAAAATAAAGAAATTGAAGTTCATTAAGTTGAACCAATTGGTTTTGGGGTTCGATTATTTGATTTAGCGTCGTTTTGGATGTTTCGAGGGTTCAACTAGGTCCACCTCATGATTTCAGACTTGTTGGTATGTTCGGGCGGGGCTCGGGAGCCCCGAGCGTCAAATGATCGAGGTTCGAGTGAAGTCGAAATTTAAAAGGAAACACAATTGCTGCTCTGTCAAAACCGCTTCTGCAGCCCTGGACCGCGGAAGCGGTTTTCCCAGCTTGGGCCAGGACTGCTAAAGCGGCCCAAAACCGCAGAAGCGGTGGCCGCAAAAGCGAAAAGGACTGGGCAGAGGGTTCATTGAATTCGAACCCCAAGCCATTTCTCTCACTTCTCATCCGATTTTTGGGCGATTTTGGAGCTTTCAAAGATGGGGTTTCAACATAACATCACAACGTAAGTGATCCCCACTCATTTTTAGTTTAAATACATGAACACTAGATAAATTTAACACTAATAATCAAGTAAAAATCAAGGGTTAGATCTAGACCTAGGGTTTTGATAAAATTAAGATTTAACCACCTAATTAGCTATGTAATGAACTAAAAATCACATATTAGAAATTCTTAGGTTATGAAGAATAATTTCCTTCGAAAAATCTCGGAATCCGGACACGTGGACCTGGGGTCAAAATTTAGGAAACTTGTCGGAAAGGTTGGGAAATCACTTATATTATTTAAAATTCAAGTTTGTGAGCACTTGTTGACTAGTTGTTGCCTTATTTAACTAGTTGGTGTTTGTTCGGCTTCGAATTGAGCTTTGGAGCCTATTCTTGTTATCGAAAGAGAGCTTCAGAGCGAGGTGAGTCTCATTTCTAACCTTGTAAGAGGGAATTGTCCCCGTAGGATTAAAAAATTGAATAAAATTTACTTTGTATGCGGGGACTAAGTAGGTACTAGGTGACGAGAGTCCGTGCGTAGCAACTTATATGTTAAGTCCGGGTAGTTTAGGGCCATGAGCATGCTTTATGTAATATCTTTGAAATTTATTCCACTCTTGTGCCTTGTATGGATAAATTGTGAACTTGGTGACGTGGGAATTTGTTAAGGTCATCTCGGATTAGTATAAGAATTTCTAAAGGATTAAATATTACTTTTTCTAAACTGTTAAATGAGAATTTTCCTTATTGGGATAGATGTTTCCTAGAAATTATTAATTGATTATCTGAGCATGTATTTCGATGTGTACCTGCGTCACATGATTGGTTTGCGAGTGGGGTATCTATTTACCTTATGTTGACCGCGTCGTATGGATGATTCGCGAACGGGGTAATAGATGCATCTATGGTTTGAGTCATTCGACCCTCGGCAGTGCACATTTCTTTTCCTGTTGGATCGGGACATACGTTCCTCGGTGGATATTTGCGCATAATTATTTAGTTTTCTACTTGTGGATTATACTCCGGATTAGTTGTTGAAATATACATGTGACTGAGCACCCTTTATGGAAAGATAAAAGGAAGAATTTCTATTTCATACTTTTTATTTTATGACTTAAGATATAACTGCTTATTGCGAATCAAAACTCATATATTATTTGACCTTAGTAAGTATCAAGTCGACCTCTCGTCTCTACCTCTTTGAGATTAGGCGGGATAATTACTGGGTACATGTTGTTTATGTACTCATGCTACACTTCTATACTTAGATGCACAGGATCTGAGGCAGGTGGATCTGGTTTCCATTCGGGTGCGCATCAGTGAGCATTT
Organism: Nicotiana benthamiana; assembly: GCA_034376525.1. Taxonomy (NCBI): domain Eukaryota; kingdom Viridiplantae; phylum Streptophyta; class Magnoliopsida; order Solanales; family Solanaceae; genus Nicotiana; species Nicotiana benthamiana. The sequence goes on from CM067336.1 coordinate 11,982,750, forward strand.
GTATATTCTCTGCTAGTTGCCTGTAGCTGTGACACCAAGTTCTGGCACACACTTTAGTAGACTAGTTTTGGGATTTGTAATATTGTGTTAATTACTTTTATTACTGTATCGGGTTCCTGAAACCCCATTTGGGATGCTTATCTCCTTCTGAAAAATGTTGATGTTGTTAAACTTAGAAATGTTTTCCCCACTTGACTTGTCCGGCAAGGTTGTTGGGCGCCATCATGACCTGTTATGGAAACGGATCGTGACACTACCACCCAAGATTAGGCCCGTGCGTAGCCGGGTTAACTATCATGAGTAGTCTACAATAACATAAAATAGGATAAATCATTTAGAGCGCTATTTGAAATAAGTGGATAAGACAGTTTTAACTAAAGCCTCATTTGTTTGCACTTAATAGAGATCTGAATCTTAATCATTCAGATCTTAAACATTAAGTGTGTTTGTCATTAAAGTTTGGATCTTGTTCATTAAGTGTGTTTGTTTTTTTACTTCACAACCACTTAATGGGTCTGAGTAGGTCTGTATGATTAAGATCCATAACAGAGACTTAGTTTCATTAAGATGCTATCATATATTCATTATTAACTGCCACCACCGCCTACTATTATCAACTACCACCATGCCACTGTCACCACCATACTCAACCACCATTACCCTCCCCCTCACCACCACCACACCACCATCATCCTCAATTATAGTTGTATCCTTTATCGACCATCATCACCTACTATCCCCACCACTCCGGCCATCATCATTCTCACCCACAATCAACACCCATCCATCTCAACTACCAAAACTGACCATCTTATCACCGTCAATAACCATAGCCGGCACTACCCATCGTTATAACCTATCACTACCTATCCAGCACCTTCCACAGTCACAACTACTACCACCACCCACCATTATTAACTATTACCACCCACCACCACCATTCTCAATCATAATCGCCACCATTATCAATCACTACTAGCTACTAGCATGAACCACCATCATCAACCAAAACTACCACCAACCACCACCTCTAGTCGACATTTATCTGCTAACCATTATCACCAACAACTATCATATTTTAATAAACTATATATTTTTTTGATATAATATTAGATTAGTTAGTATTTTATTTGAAATTTATGTTTATTAATTTTTAAATAAAGATAAATTTTATACATTCATATGTTAAAAATCAAACAGTCTTAATTATTTCTATTTAAATCTTAATACACATCTTAATATATTCAGATGTGTATTTAGATTCAGATGTCTTAATCTTAATGCACATCTTGATATTGAGATGTGTATTCAGATTCAGACGTCTTAATCTTAAAAAAATGAGGCCTTAGGGAAGTCAACTTTAGAATTATTTGGTCAAAAAAACACGTTTAAATGAATGAAAATTAGGAAGGAGTCAAAAACGAACTATAACAAAAGAGAAGAAGAGACCAAAATGCAAACAGTCAAAAGTCTGGATAAGAACGGGAAGACTTGGGCCAATGGGACTCACTACTCTCTCTGCCACGTCTAAACCATTCAAATTAAAAAAAGGAAACCTAACTTCACTCCCCCTCTGCCCTTTCATCACTTCCTCTTCCAAAATACGGAGGCTCCGCCATTTCCAAAACAAAAAAACATCATGTCTCGCTTCTCATCCATGATCTACCGTTGGTTTCGAGCTAATTCTATAATATCCGTTGATTTGAACGCGGCTGAAATCTGTGGTTATTCTATCACAACATTGATTGTTCCTTACACCTTCAATGTCGCGGTTGATAGGTTTTTTGATGTATCTGGTATTGGAGCCTTAGGTAAGAAAATCGACAAAGTGGAAGAGGACTTCAAGAGATGAAGACTAGCGGGTTGTTGGTGCTTCTTACCAACAAAGACTCGGTTATGATTCAAAAATTAAAAGGAGTAGAGTAAGATTAATCGGTGATACGATCTGGAATTGGATAGGAAATTAAATGCGTATGAGATTGGTACATAATACTGAGAGAGTAGTACTTAACAGCTGGATAGAAGTTAATTACAAGTATTAGAAGTTTACATTTTAGTCCAATTATCTATTTAGTAGAAGAAGTATTATTTACACATTGTATTTTCTATTTTATAGTTTTCATCCTAGTCCTTTAAATATCAACTGGGTATTTGTACGGAGCTAAGCTTTCATTTTATGTCATGAATGAAATTATCCTTTACTTTTTGCCCTAGTTTTCCTTTCTTTTCTTAGCTTAGTTTAGCCGTAGTTAGCCTTTCTTCCTTTGAGTTTCAGGTTTTCATATTAGTGGTATCAGAGCGTCGAACTTTCTCTGTGGGTATTCTTGAAAAGATGACATCTGATATGGAGAAGATAAGAGAGTTGGTGGAAAAATTAAATTCCCAAATATCCAGTATATATAGCAGTTATGATAGAATGGAGAATATATTAAGGGACAATAGATTAATAAGATTTGTCCAAGATATGAAGCAGGTAAACGAAGATGGTGAAATTTCAGCTTTTTAGTATGTCCTTGACCGGAGAAGGGAGTCGGAGTTTGGCTGGAGACTAGGACCCGAGAAATTCTCCACAAGCCCATCCTCGCTCCATGAGTTTTCACCACCTATTTCCAAATCCAATCTTAATTATCCCTTAAAAGCCGCTACTTTTCAATTTTTTCATTCTCTATGCCATCCACCAGAGCTCGTCACTACATCCCTCAATTGTTGGTCGACCAGAAGCTACAATAGTGGCACTTGCGACGTCCAAACTGAGGTGGCGTACCCATCACCATTTCTGAGCCCTCCATCATATGACCGCAATTTTATACCAACCAATTCACATTTTGAAACTCTAAGGCAGCATTCATTCGTCGGTTACCAACATTTTCCTTCTGATCTTTACCGGCATACGGAGTTTTCCGTTGCTTCTTCCAATTCTTTGCTTTGTATCTATCTTTTAACTATTAAAAAAGAACTTCAATATTCGTACAAAGGAAGCACATCTGCTTTGTATTCAAAATAAATAAATAAATAAATAAAGAATCTGGAAAAATTATAATCAAGCAACTTTCTTGAAAAACTTTCCAATAATTAAAAAAAAAGATACACGTCCAAGCTTTGTATTATATTTCCAATAAGAGAGGTAGAGCTGTAAAATGTTTGGTGATTCACCACTGCATCTTATAAGTCCCTCCCTTGATATGATAAGAATGAACCTTGGGCCTAACTCAACCCCAAAAGCTAGCTTATGAGGTGAGGATTGCCCAAGCCATATAAGGAGACCAAGGACCTCAAATCCCTCCGATGTGGGACAACTCAACACCCCCCCTCACGCCTAGATCTCTAGAGCGTGGACAACATAAATGGAGGGCCCAACATCGGTAACAATAATTGGGATGGGTGTGGCTCTGATACCATGATAAGAATGGACTTGGGCCTAACTCAACCCCAAAAGCTAGCTTATGATGTGAGGATTGCACAAGCCATATAAGGAGACCAAGGATCTCAAATCCCTCCGATGTGGGACAACTCAACATGAATATTGTCCACGATAAAAGCATTTCCTCTGCTAGGTCCCTCTTCTCTAAGAATGAGGTATTTAGAAAGAAAAAAAACTAGAAATTAATCAAAACATTTTGTTGACGAAATTTTCATTTTTTCCTCTTGACCTGAGGACTAACTGAAATCACAACATTGACTTGGTAACAGATGCTATTTCATCCATGCATTGGGAACTAATGAAGATTACTAATAAGTGAAGAATGTTGAATATCTCAAGTTCTATGCAACAATAACGTACAAAGTTTTTTGACCTATAGCAATCTGCGATATTTAGTTAACTTATATTGTCAATAAATTTCACGTTAAATAATATCACAAAACCTATCAGAGCATATTAAAAATACAATCCTTGCCAAATTAAGGCTATAAATAAGTAGAACGAGCTGGGCTATATCTTTTCCTCCTCCGTCGCTTTTGCATGCGCTAAAATATGAGGAACATACCTAATAGTATTGGCAAAAGTTTTATAAGAATAATGACTGAAAAAGAGAACTGTGTGCATTCGTCAAATATAGAAAACTAGAAATGTAGCACTAACCAATTATGGCAACAGTTGCCGGCACAAACCAGTGACTAGCAACCAGAATAGGCATGTCAATCTGCAGTTCAGGATTATGAAACAAAGCTATTACATCTGTTTAAAAGAGGTTTCATAAACAAATGAATAGTGATTACTAAAAGTTCTTACATCATCCTTATAGAATGAACCCCAGTACTTGTTCTCAAGAGAGTCACCATTCATCTGAGCTGAATTAGATATTAACCAATCCGATGTTTCAACAGTAGAATTTAGACCTCTATCCAAGTCATTGACAGGATAGGCGGGCAATCTGCGCTTCTTTCCCCTTGCTTGTAAATTGTAACCCTTACTTCCCCATACTTCAAATCTCGAGTCACGCCCACAGATCAACTCCTTTTCAACAACACTAGAATACATAGAAAAATTCACATCGGTTCTACAGGATGGTAGCTTGTTCTTATCAACATATAATGGTGTATTTTGTCTAACTGAATCTGAGAAAAGTACAGGATCTTTTTTATTTTTGCTAGTAAAATCTAATATTTTCTTCAGAAGCCAATAGCAATCGGTAACCATATGGCTGTTAGAGTCCCCATATACTGCAACTCAACGCTCATCAACCTCCAAAAGACCAAGAATAGGTGAAACTATCTGCCATTCATAAAACATATTGAGTTAGATAGGCGCTCAACTACTGCCTAGAAAATAGATAGGAATGAAACTATTATTGGCATAATCTTCATTGGATAATGTATATTTTTCCCAGTGTCCTTTTGTGCAATTTAAAGAAAGCAATAACAGACAATTATTTGTTTAATTAAGATATTGAATATTTATGTCATAACAAAAAACATACTTCCCTTCGGTTACCCACCAACATAGAAGTATAATTATCAAAGCTTTATGAAAAAAAGTCAATTTCTAGAAAATAACTTAGAGAGGCAGACAATAGTGGAAGGGGGTTGGACTGACTGTAACACATTGTGTAATCTAGTTTAAAATGGAATAAAAAGGTCAATAGAAAATTACAAAAACACGCTAAAACACTACAGCCTCAAAGAGATACTCAATATCAGTTCAGGTATGACAATGTCATCCAACTCTTACTAAAGAATCTTGTGGATTCTATGAACCAAAAGGCGAGGGATAGACTTATTATGAATAGTCTTCTTAGAATCCACCGCTTTCTGATCTATCTATGAAGGACAAATATCCACCGCTTGGGAACTTCAAAGTATCAGTGCGCATCCGATTTTGTTTATTGGAGAGGACAAAATCACCATTTAGAATTTTTATCACCAAATGCAATCCCGAAGATCATTCAGGGCAGGAATATTGACACCTCCAGTTACTCAAAGTATTGCAGAAATTCAATTTCGGTCTTTTGTTGTTGAAAAGTTTTCGTGTGGCGTTTTCTTTCTTGTGTTTCTGGGATTTTCTCGTATAGTGAAGCTCAATAGTAGCATTTCTTGACTAGGATACTTTCTGGATGTTGTAGAGCTCTATGGGTTTGAACTAAGAGAACCTTTTGGTCGGCGAATTTGATGATGAATAATAATTTACCCTTCCTTCCCATAAGTACGATATTGTTATTAATAGAACTCTATTTAAGGTGAATGTCTATCTTATAAGAAGAGTCTTACTTCAAGGGTAAGTCTTTTATCTTCCTATAAATAGAGGGGTCTTACCCCATTGTAAATCATCCCAAAAGTATTAATAAGAATACTCCTCTCTCTACTTTTCTCTCTATTGTTCTTGTTCTTGTATTATTTCATAACACATTATCAGCACGAGACTCTACCGTCTCAAGAAGCACTTTGAGAAGATTAAGGAGTAATTCGCCCACACGAATTTCGCTAATTCCGGGCATTATCCGGGTCACGCTTCAAGAGATAAGTATCGATTTTATGTTCGATTAAAATCTATAATTATGTGTTGTCTATATTACATACAAGTGATCCTAGCTATTTACTTCCGCTATTCCTTTCTTTGTTACAATTGAATTGATGACTGGTTTAATTTAGTTGTATAGTGGAACGTTTCTGGTCAATTATGCAAACAATGGGTTTTTGGATTTTTAAAGTTTGCTGATAGTTTGGAGGTCCAATGGCAATCTTGAATTTCTATACGGAAAATATGTCGCGATCTCCGGCATCAAATTGGCCGCGGGAGTCGACCAAAGTTGCCAGAATTTGTTGCCACGGGATGGAAACTCAAGAGGTATATTTGATATTACAACATTGATTGGTATACCTTAAAGGTAAGTAATTTACTTTTCCCTTTCAAATTCTTGAAATTCTACGATTTGATTTTATATACAAACAAAGACAACAAAGTTTGATTATAACTCTAATGGAGTTTGTAAGAAATTACACTCACATGAAGTGGTAAAATTTCTATGCCTTCCCATGATCAAATTCATGAATGATTGTGGGCAAAGAATAGAAAATCCGTCCCATTGAATTTGCTCCATTCCCTTTCGAGAATGTGGTAGCAGTATGTGATAAGTCTGAAAGAAGACAAAATTATTACCATGATGGTATCAATGAATGTGGACGTGGCAATAGACGGAATTATAATCGTCATTATGATCCATTCCCTGAAGTGAATGTGATAATTGTAATAAAGCCTGTAAGTATGAACACGCTCTTGATGTAATTGTATCTTATGTCTGACATTATGAAAAGAAAGTTCGTTGCCCTTGAAATTTCGGGCAAGAACTATATGACATGGGTGTTGGATGCTGAAATCCATTTGGATGCAATGGGTCTTGGAGACACCATTAAAGACAGAAATAATGCATCCACCCAAGACTATGCTAAGTCCTTGATTTTCTTGCGCCATCACCTTGATGAAGGTTTGAAACTGTGCTAAGACCTTGATTTTCTTGCGCCATCATCTTGATGAAGGTTTGAAACTGTGCTAAGGCCTTGATTTTCTTGCGCCATCACCTTGATGAAGGTTTGAAAATTGAATATATCACAGTCAAAGATCCACCTATCTTGTGGAATGGCTTAAAGGAGAGATATGACAACCTGAAGTTGGTCACTCTGCCACAAGCACGATATGATGAGAATCCAAAAGAAAATAGTTCATAAACTATATGTTATCGTTGCGGTGGAAAAAGGGCATTGGGCGAAAATTTGCCGTGTACTAAGACATTTGATTGAGCCTTGTCAAGCATCTCTAAAGAGTAAATGCCCTGAAACAAATTTTGTCTCTGACGACAATTTTGACATCACCCACTTGGATGTGGCAGACTTCTTTGAGCACCCTGAGGAGAAAATTGACCACCTAATTGGTGATGGATCTGTGATGAAGGAAGATGGGATTGTTTGATTTTATTTCACTTATTTGTAATAGTTAGTGAATAAACTAATAGTCATTAGTATCAGCTCGTATTAGTTAGTTTATGATATAATGTTAGTATTAGTTCTTTAGAATGTTTCAATATGCTTAAATTTCGAAGAAATTTTTATTTTCCAGCAAAGTTAGTCGATTAACTAATAAGTTAGTCGACTATCTAATATTTCGTATTAAAAACTGGAATTTCCGCAAGCTAAGATAGTCGACTATCTGATTTAGATAGTCGACTATCCTGATGACTGTTTACTAAGATAGTCGACTATCAACTTAGTTATTCGACTATCTAATATTTCGCATTAAAACTGGATTTTCCGCAAGGCAAGATAGTCGACTATCCAATTTAGTTAGTCGACTATCCTAATAACTACTTCCCAAGATAGTCGACTATCAACTAAGTTAGTCGAATAACCTCAGCAGATTTCGAAAATATTGTTTAAATATGAAACAAACAGATTGAATTTGTTTATTCTCATGTTCGTATATTTTCTTTTGTATGTCAAACCATGGGAATTAAATTGATTGAAGGCTCCTGAAGAGCAACTATAACTCTGCCTAAAGGAACAATATTTTAGAGAAAACAATGTTCTCCTCCAAGTCTAAAAGGAACTTGTTGAGTTTTAGAGATATCATTCAAAATGGATATCAGATTGAGACAATACATGAGTATAATCTTGAATACCTCATTTACTCATGAAAATGAGGCTGCCCACTTCGGTTTGGGGTCACGCCATTTTGCATGCAGCAATGCTAGTTCGTCGACTGCCCACTTCGGTTTGGGGTCACGCCATTTTGCATGCAGCAATGCTAGTTCGACTCTCACTGACAAATTGTCACAAATATTCCCCGTTGCAATTAGTTTTGTGTCATGAACCTAATATATCCCATTTAAGAATTTTTGGATGCGCAGCATATGTGCCTGTAGCACCGCCATATCGCACCAAAATTAGAGGTGTCAACCGGTTCCACCGGTCCGGTCCGGGTCGATTTTTTTTCGACCCGTCCGGTTACCGGTCCGGGCCGGGCCGGTTACAAACAGTACCGGTTTTCACCGGGCTGGGTTGAGACAGGCTTAGATTGAACCGTACGGGTTACGGGCTGTAATGGTCTGGGCCGGGCCGGGTTTCGTTATTTTGTTTTTTTTTTTAGAATTACGTATCAATATTAAGTTATATTAATACTTTGTAATAATTGAATGAACACAACAAAAGATGGGAAAAAATTGCACTTATTGCAAGTGCTACTTTATTTCTTAAATTCAAATAAAGAAAAACTAAAATGTATCTTAAGTAGTAAAAACTTTACATCTTTTGTAACAAGTAGTATACTAGTAGTAATCCGAATCATCAAATTCTTTGCATTGCCCTAGCAAGTTCATCGTAATCAATATGAACCGATTGACCTTCTTCTGGCGTGTTAAATTCGGATGGGTTTCCATGCGTTAATATATCTCCAAGTTCTTCGTCTTCTGGGCTATCAAGATCTTCCTTTCCTTGATTTCTTCGTTCCGATCTAATCCAATCTCTTAAACATACTAAAACTTCCAAAGCATTGCTTCCCAATGAGTGGCGTGTGTCTCCAAGTTGTTGTCTTGCTTGGCTAAATGCACTCTCGGATGCAACAGTGGAAATTGGCACATTCAGGACATCCCGAGCCATAGCGAAAAGAACGGGAAATTGCTTTGCATTTTCATGCCACCAGCCTAACGGTTAGAATTCCTTGGTGCGAGGCTCCTTTTGCTTCTGCAAGTAAAATTGAAGTTCATCAATATTCCTGCTACTACTTTGAGAGTTAGAAAAAGTTGAAAAAATATTAAAACTATCAATGCCTTCTTCATCATCTACATTAGAACTGCTACATTGCATAGCGGGATTTACATCTGTTGAAGCACGAGAATTATCACATTGAGTTGCATAATAATTATATAGATGTTGTAAATGTTCATTTAGCTGGTTCATAGAATCATACAAATTTGGGCTTTCAGTGGGCCCAATCTCCATATAAGTATATAAAGCATTCATTAATTGATGACAATCAGACATTTTAATAGACGGATTTAAAACTGCACCAATTAAGTACTGGAGGAATTGGAAAGAAATATTTTTTGGATTTCGCTTGCATATTTACAACAACATCCGTATATCTATCTTTCTTCTTAAATTCATGTAGTAGCAAAGAAATTTCAGCTATATGTACTAAAGCCATAGTAACAATTGGGTAATATGCGCCAGAAAACACAACAGTAGCAGTATAAAATTTATGCAAAAATTTAACAACATCACTAATGACCTCCCAAGTATCAGTTGTTAACATACGCCTAGGATCAGTACAATGTGCATTAGCAACTTCAGTTATTGGAAATCTATATTTGTAGCAACATTTTAAAAATATATACGTATAATTCCATCTAGTAAATATTTCGTCTGGCATGAATCTAGGTGAAAGGTTATACTGCATACACTTATTCTTAAATTCTCTTATTCTAGATTGTCTATTATTTCCCTGAATAACTCCAACTGCTCTTCTAACTTGAGTAATCTCAACTGAAAATAAATCGAGCCCACTTTTAACAATTAAATTGTAAACATGACATGCACACCTAACATGAAAAATATCATCAAGAGGTGGTTGCAAATTCAATTTTAAAATTGAAACTGCAGCATTATTGTTTGAAGCATTATCAAAAGACATACACAAAACTTTTTGGTTTAGATTATAAAATTCAACAACTTCAATAATTGTACTACTAATAAATGCAGCAGTATGACTCTGATCTTCATCATATTTAAAAGCAATAATACGTTTTTGCATACAAGTATTATCATCTATCCAATGACATGTAATTGTTAAATAATCATTTCCATTAACAGCATGGCCAATATTAGAAGTTAGACATACTCTAGAAGGAAGGTGACTAAACAAATAATGTATGTATGTTTGATATTGGCCGTGAAGTCTAAAGATGTCTGCTCTACAAGTACTTCTAGGGATACCTTTAAACAAAGGATTGTATATCCTTTGAATATATATAATAAGATAAGAGGAAGAAGCAAAAGAAAAAGGTAGACAACCCAAAGCAATCATTTTCGCTAATTCCTCTCGATCCCTCATTTTATCATATTTTAGGAGACCTCCGGTAGTAGGGTTAATTGTTGTTTGACTTCCATCCCCATTAGCTCCCCATTCTATAGGATGGTTAGTCGACAGATGTCTAATAAGTGTCCCAGTCCCCCCTAAATTACCTCCGGTCAAATGTTTAAACGTTTCGTTACAAAGTTTGCACTTAACTCTATCAGTACCTTCTACTATATCAAAAAATTTCCAAACAGGACTTCTTTTTTTACGAGTAGAAGTTGGAGCCACTGGTGGTCTTCTACCGCTTGTTGCACTAGCAACTCCAACTCCAATACTACCAACATTTCCACTACTAGGTGTAGGTGGTATCTCATCTGCTATTCCAATTTCATTATCTTCTATTCCGTAATCTTCTTGTAATTGTTCATAATCAATATCTACATCTTGCAAATTAGGCGATGATTCAGAAACATGTGTTATTGGGTCATTACTATTACTACCAGAAGCTACAGGTCTTTTTTTACTTCCACCCCTACCAGTAACTTTTCTACACACTCTTTTAGCAGCATTAAACATATTGTAAAAATGAAAATATAAGCTAAACTCAAATATGCAAATAAAATATTAAATAAGAGAAAGAGTTGGAGAGAGTGCACCGAATTCGACAATAAATTGAGCACTTGATTACGCAAATCCGGTGTTACCACGAACAAACGTCAAGCAAGTATTTCAATGTTGGACACTTGAACTTCAAGCTTAGAATTCCGATTTCCGAATGAGAAATTACGATAAATTAAATTCGGGAAAACAAAGACAATAAAATTATAAAATTAGAATATGAATTCTTGAAAATTGAAGAAAAGAGAGTGATTGATAATTTGAGAATTGAGAGAGAGATTGATAATTTTGAGTGAGGAAATGAATAAGAGGGGAGGGTATTTATAAATTTTAAGAAGGGTTAATAATGTAATTTAATAAATACAAAAAAAAAAGTGGCCATTTCTGAAAATACTCCCGTTGGCCAACGGTTCTGGACCGTTGCCAACGGTCCTGTGGGGCCCACATGTTCAGAAATTTTTTTTTTTTTTTTTTAAATTTTGACCGTTGTACCGGTCCGGTCCCGGTCCGGGTCGACCGGTTCAAGCTCTTTTTTGCTTACCGGGCCGGTCCGGTCACGGGTCAAGACCCTAAAATCCTAACCGTTCTAACCCCTCCCCCCCCAACCCAGCCCAGCCCACCCCTTAAGAACCGGGCCGGTTCGGTCCCGGGTCAACCCGGACCGGTTGACAGGCTTTACCAAAATGGGTCTGCAAAGAAGGTTAGGAATATATGTTGAGTTTGAATCACCCTCCATTATTCGCTACCTCTAAATATTGAAAGGGGATTTGCACACTGCACGATTTGCAGACTGTCAATTCGATGAGACACTTTTCCCAAAATTAGGGGGAGAAGTTGGTGAAACCAAACGGGAAATTTTGTGGAAAAATGCATCATTATCTCATCTTGATCCACATACCTCTATTTGTTAAAAAAGGCGCAAAATATTATCCATTTGCAAAGAATAGCAAATCAAATGCCTGACGCATTTCTCTTGTATTACTTGTTCTCATTAATGAACTGACCAACTAAAGAGTTCGGGTTGAAGGCCATAAATTCTGGAAATATCAAAGGTGAATATGGGCCCATTCACCTGCCATGTATACCACATATGATGCATCTATGAAATGGTTACATGCGCGATTGTTATTAACCCGCAGCCTGGTCGGTGCTTGCGAGGTAAATTGCTCAGTAATCTAACTTCGAGCATAATTTCCAGATTTTCTATTCAAGATAGTTCATCTTGATAAGTTGGTTTATATCAAAGTTGGTTTAGCAAGATAATTATTAAGTGCCTCCACTTAATAGCTAAATTGTTTCTTATGAGAACAAAGTTATATATATCAGTTTGATATACGTTGTATACGAGAATATATTATATTCTCCCCTCACAAATGGTTCAGGGTCAGGAACCAAATAATCTCATCTTATTATTATTAATGTGCTGTGTATATTGACATGATAATGCACAAAGATGATTTCCCAGAGTTGAGGAAACAAGTTAGCTTTTCTAACATGAGGGGGAGACATGATAAACACTTGAGAAAATGTTACATGAGATGAATTATCATTTGTATATATAGATCCTCGAATATCATGATATGAACCTGAAGTTTATAAAAGGGATAATTCAATTGCAACATATTGCAAAGCATGCCATGCGCATTTGCTGACCCAAAGAATGTAACTATATTCTCACTGCAAATGCTCATATTAAGTCCTAGAAGGACAAAGTCTTGGATACGCCTGAAGCGTATAGACAAATCGGTTTCAAAAGGAACTTCTTAATAAAGAAGATGAGCAAATGATCAAAGTGATCATAATAAGGAGGCAAGTGATCCAGAAGATCACATGACATAACACTTCATAAAATCTCATGAGAGATTCAGGTACCTGAATATATGAATGAAGAGATCTCCATGTTATGTCTTTATGAAAATTGACTGAAACCGACATAAAATGATTGTCGATGACATCTATGATAGCGCTAAATATCGATGAGGATCTTATGTTTGTCGAATACAAACAAAACTATTGGCCAAATGGAAGAGATACAATTCAAGAAGAATTGATTCCATATGAAAGACATGTAGTTTTGGACATGTAGTTCAAATACTTGAAAGTGTAAAGTCAAAGGTATGTGTAATTAGTTTTTGATATTTATTTGTTTAGCATGACATGAAAACTTGATATGCATCTAAAGTCTATTATATGGCTTATATGACTTAACTTGAAAGATTTAAGTTGCTTGAAGCATATGCAATTCTTGGTCCTGAAGTACCACATCCTAAGTGCAATTTGTGTACATATGTATAATGCTATAACTATAAACATGATGGCATCGAGAATACCCCTATGGAAGTATTGAAGAGTCATTCCACGACATTACATGAAGATGTTCATATCTATCAAGAATGATAATTTCAAGGGACGGAATATTCATTCAAGTCAATATGGTTGATTTATTATCAAATATCTACTAACGATTTCTTGAAGCTAGTGCACAAGATTGGAATGTGAAGGTTCAAGGATGTGAATTGATGTTCTTTTTAGGGGGAGTTAATGCGCGTTGCGCTCTTTTTCCCTTACAAGGTTTTGTCCCACTGGGTTTTCCTTGCAAGGTTTTTAACGAGGCAACAAATAGGCGTATTTCTAAACATATGTACTCTTTTCTTTTTCTAGAATTTTTCCCATTGGGTTTTGTTTTAGTTAAGGTTTTAACGAGGCACATTATTGAATGGACATTCAAGGGGGAGTGTTATAAATAGAACTCTATTTAAGGTGAATGTCTATCTTATAAGAAGAGTCTTACTTCAAGGCTAAGTCTTTTATCTTCCTATAAATAGAGTGGTCTTACCCCATTGTAAATCATCCCAAAAGTATTAATAAGAATACTCCTCTCTCTACTTTTCTCTCTATTGTTCTTGTTCTTGTATTATTGTTCTTGTTCTTATATTATTTCATAACAGATATATCATTGTTTGATTTTTATTTCAGCTAATCATGCCAACTTAAATACCTAGAAATTGTTTGGGGACGTTACTATTTAAAGGCAAAAAAAGAAAAATGGCAGTATCATTTTCCCGTTTAAACTGGTCGTTCACATAGAAACTCCTGGGAACTACCGGGGTCGTTTAACTAATAATATTTACCATTTTTATCAGGTTACTAATTCATGCTTTTTATTGAAATTTATTTGTTATTATTTTATTAATAATTCCTTCTGTGTAAATAATTTGTACGTCGTTATTGCGTATAACTTTAAATTCATGAATCTATACCATATCTTTTTCAAGCATCTCTTGTTTGTTAAATTCTGCAGTTGACTCTGCCATAAATAATCACAGAATAATGGCACGTCTACATTAGCCACAAAAAAAAGAAATGTTCTTTTTAGTTGCATTTCTCTTTTGGTATCAAACTAAAGGATGAAGATTTATATACAAACTCCAAAACTAAGCTAAAGGATATCATTACCAAAGTATTAGTCGAACCATTTAAAACATAACTTTTCAATTATGCAATGTATTTTCATGGTGTATTATTAAATCAAGGAACAAAGAAGCAAAGGCATATGAGCTTACCTGATTTGTTTGTAATCAAAACTCTTGTCGAAAACAAAAAAAGAAAGGGAACTGTGTTATCGAAAACGGGGTGACGATTTTTCCACCTTGAATTACAAAACTCCACCTTCAAACGTTGACCCTCACATTTCCAAAAACCTAGGCTTTCTATGAACCAAACAACTCAAGTTCACAGCAAAACATCAACAGTCACAAGGCTTTTCGTCAAATACCCATCTTCAATCACTCCCATTAAAAGAGAAATTCATGCTCCTTGTAGAAGACCGTCTTCTTCGAGATTTGGAGGTGGGTCCCACTCAATAATGGGGAATTTCCTAGTTCAGCAGTTATATAGAGCTAAAAACAGAGCTTTTAAAACCTTCAGGTACTTGAAGAAAAAAGATAAAGAAGTGGTAATAAACATTGATGATGATTATGATGGGAATTCACATGTTGAGGAAATGGGAACTGGGGTTGTTCCAAAAACGGGTCTTTTGACGGGTCGGGTCAGAGACGGAAGAAGAGTAATGCAAAAACGGTTCTTTACCAATGCATTCACATTATACCAATCAACAAATATCGCTAGAACAAGACCTGAAGTAATGACATCATCACTTAACTTCTTGATCTCTACAGGGAAGTACACATCCTCGAGATCCACCCATACTGCTTAGCATCAAAACACGTAAGAGGGGAGCCAAGAGTTTCGATATCGTATGCAGCATCTCTTAGCATGTCGAACAGTGAATGAAAATTTATATGCAGGTGATCTCCATGCCAGTCAAGCACGTCATTTCTAACATCCAACGAGTCTATCAGAATATAACTAGGTGGATACTTGATATTGTGAAATTGATCCCATAATATCCGTGTAGATCTTTGTGGAATAGGAATCACTTGCAGTTTCAAGTGCAGGACACAGGTGCTACTTCGACGACTCTTTTCTCCTACGGCTAGTGGGCTATAGATTTTTACAGTTACATTGCCTTCAATTTCTCCTAAAAATTGGGCCTCTTCTTCTTTGATTTGCATGTGTAGTGCTAGATAACCACTCCAAGGCCAAATGATATCTAAATAAGTAAAACGGATACTAAGAAGGTTACCTTCATCATTGGAAGGATGCCATGTAGGTGGGCCCTCGACATGACCAATTACACCCATTCCATTTAAAATAGTGGCATGAAATATAACTGGCATTGCACCCGCATAAAGTGGTTGATGCTTGCTCGAGGTTTATAGCTCTTCAAAATTTCATAGGATCCCAACATGTCATTCATGTTGAAGGTTGACAAAAATATAAGTATGCACTTGATGTAAATAAGCATCAATACTACACAAGAGGGTGGTGATTTGTGTGGTACCTAATTGTCGCGTTAGAAAAACCAGGTTCTTCTAAGTGTTCTAACTACTGCAGTTTGCGGAAATATAAAAATTGAAAGTAAAGTGCACAACAATTTTTATGTAGAAAACACCTAGCTCAAAAGGTGAAAAAACCACGACCTACTACTCAGTAAGATTTTCCAAACTCCACTCAAATCAATGAGCCAAAGACAGCATTTACAAAACTCTTGTAAACCTAAGGATTAAACTCTAATCCCAGTGTGACACACAACCTCAGCTGTTGCGACACTATCAAGTTAACTCTAACTTGATGACACAACTTACCTAATACAATTGCTTCTATGAAAGCTGAAAGGTACAATATTAAACCTACTGCAATTGAACTAGAAATAAAACAATCATATGGAACTGGTTCTTCTCTAGGTTCATGTAGCTGTAGGCGTCCACACTTTAACTTGCATATATTGCTTGCTAACCAGAATTCGCTCTTTAGCTCTCACATATGCTTTTATTTCTGCTTGTGTGTGTTGCCTGAAAAGAGAAATAACTCAACATATATTGAGTTAGTAGTTAGAGTTTTATTAAGACTCCATTTCTTATCCGTTCACAATTCGAATCCTTGTCCAATGCAAACTCCAACCATTATCCCAACCTAGGATTAAGTTCTCTTCACATAAGGAGACTATCCTCCTTATCCCAATGCAATCTTTTCGATTATGATCAGAAGATATTGATGATACGTGATCTTTGGTGCATTATCTTCCTCACGTGCTCTGCATGTGCCCTTGTTGATTCAGACTGGGTAATACAAGATGGACCAGGTCCTTCTATCAGTTCATTTATCAATCTTCAAAACTTTAACTGAAACTTGGGCTAACCATTTTTCCCTTTTTGATGATGACAAACTATGTGCTTATTATTATCAGGAACTGTAGACTTAGCTGAAATCAACACTTAGAAAATCATTTAACTTATCATTAAGGAGGTCAGATTTAGGTCATAAACATCACTAGTTCAGAAAAACATTTTAAGCACAATATCTTTCCCCTTTTGGTATCATCGAAAAGTTGCATAAATGATGTGAATTATCGAAGTTAATATCTATTCATGGCCACTGGGGCAACTGCAAGTGAACACATGTTCAATTAAATCATAAATCTGCTCAGAAATAACTATATTGAACAAGATTAACAAAACCAGAAAAGTTTCATTCATTGATTCCTACCAAGCAGTCCACAAAAAGAAACATGAAACTTCCAACCATGAGCAAAAAAAAAAATAGACCAGGAGCCATATAAACTTGTCACTGAGGGGGGAACTAGACTGGAACCTAGACATAGGACTCCTAAGGCTTGGATGAGCTAGAGGGTTGGACTTATAGCAAATTAAACATTTATTGTAGCATGCCTTTATTCTTCTCCTTCACCTTGGCAAGCTCAACTATAAGTCCATTTCTTTCTTCCTCCAGTTCTGCCACCCTGGCCTTAAGTCTAGCAATTTCAGCATCCTTTAGTCCAGCCTCCTGAACTAGGGACCTTACTTTGCTGTTGACTGGAGTTTTCGCTGATAAACCAGGTTCAACAGAGACAGTTCTAAGCAGATAGTCACAGCTTTGAAGAGTTTTGATGCCAAAGTGTTCCTTGCTAGATGCCATCTCCCAATTCTTCAAGGGAACATGTAAACGTTCAAGCACAGTCAGAATAAATCTATAGGGGATGGAATGGGCCTTGGAACCATTGATTACCATTTCCAGCAGGTTTACCATGAACACTTGCCAGTTGATTTGTTTGCTTTTAGTCAAGCACTGTATAAGAACAAGATCCATAACATTTGCAGTGTGTCTTCTTTCCTGTCTAGGCAGAAGGCATTTGTTGACACACTCAAAGAGCACCTTGTGCTCAGGCTTCATTTCACTCTTTTGTACTGGCCTTGATGCTGGTATATCTGCCTCTGATATGGTTTCACAGAAATTTCTGGTAATCTGCAGCTCTGAGGGTAACCCATCGAAACAAGGCCATCTTTGTCTTGTGTAATCATCATTTCCCTCACAAGGGATATTCAGAATTTCACCCAGCTTCTTAGCATCAAATTTTACTTTGACCCCCTTTAGAAAACTTGTAACCACCATTTTTCACTGCTCCATTAGCCATAAACTCCACCAATTCGTTTCTAGCTAGTTTCCCATTCAATTGAAGGACCATGTCATCCCACCCTTGAGCCTCCAGAGAAGTTAGAAGCCTCAACATACCTGGCTCCTCCAGGTCTTTCAACAGCCTAGCCTTCATAATTTTTCTCTTTCCAAAATTGGCAAATAGATCATGTTCACTCTCAAACTCATCATCTTCTTCTTCATCATCACTTTCTTCTTCTTCCACAACCTTTTTCACCTGTTTGCCTTTAGTAGCAGATCTTGTTCTCTTTGACAGGGAGGACTCAGCAGGTACAGCTTTGGAAAACTTCTTGGAAGAAGTCTTAGGCTCCTTGGGTTTTGCAATAGGAGCTTTCTCAGTTTGTTTGGCTGGATGGACATGTTCCATCACCTCATCGTTCTCCTCAGCCACAGTTTCTGAACTCTCACCAACCTTCCCTTTTCCTTTCTGTAGTCTTTTCTTCTTGCTTTCTTCCAGAGCCCTCTTCAACTCAGCTTCACTTTCTCTCACTTTGCCTTTTGTTGTTCTAGCTCTAGGTGCAACCTTTGGAGATACAGTTTTGGACTTCTTTGAAGGTTTTGCAGCAGTAGGAGTTTTAAGAGAAGATGACTTCCTTTTCTTGGGGTCATAGCTGTCCCCCAATTTCTTCATCAAATCAACCAATGTCTTCTCCACTGTTGGACTAGTTTGTTCACTTAAGTCTACCAATCCCTCAGCAGCTTCCCCAGATGCACTTCCCCCTGAGTGAGATACCCCATTTCCCCACTTCCACAGATAGACAACACCTTTCTCTTCCTTTTCTTTAACTGTTCTACAGACTCATACCCAGAAACGTTTTTAACTTCCCCTACCAAAACATATCTATTCTCTTCTTTTTCACCAACATTTACTGAAACAAAACAGGATTTTACCTTTGATGGATTTTCTTGAGGCGGAGAATTTTGAGAAGACCCAGGTTCATCTCCCTCACTTGCAGATATATATTGATCCGACTCAGAGCTGGACTCAGTGACCTTTGCTTGGGGTTCCTTCTTTTGACTTGCTTTCAGCTTCTCATTTAAAGATTTTCTTAAAGGTCCAATAGCCACTGCTTTTCTAGCTATCATTTTTGTTCTACGAAACCTGGGTTTTGGGGGTTCAACATGAGGAATGGAGGATGAGGTGGTGTTGGGTGACACTGGTGGTGGGGTTCCTGGATTATCTTGAGGATTAGTCATTTTGAATGGTGGATTTGTGGAAGACATTAAGAAAATTGGGAAATTTTTGAGGGATTTGGAGATGAAGAAGATGATCAGAGATATTAGGGGGTTAATGACGGTTATGAGGTGACTTAAGAGGCCCCTTTTAAGAGGGTAATTTTTGCATCAGAAAAGACGCTTTTTTAGGTGTCGGTAGGAGTCTAATCATGGTCAATCTCTGGTCTCCTTATTAATTAAAATTGCTAAGGTTTAGGAGAAAGGTTTCGTTATTCCTTAGAATTCTAATTACAAGAAACTGGTTCAATTGGCTTCCAACGGGTGGAATTTTGGAACGATTGGAATTTCTAAGATTCTTGCTCATGATTGAAAATTAAATTTTTCTAATTTTGCAAAGTATAGAAACATACCTGACTTTCCTCATGAGTACATATTGATGAACCAGGTTCTTCATATGATACTTCTCTTTATCATGTCTCAAATGTCAAGAGATTAGTGAATTACATAACCATATGTCACAGGAATATACTTATTTAAAAGTATTCAGCTGAGTAGGAATTAGTCTAATATTCACATATTTAAGAACTACTAACCAAAAAATCCTTTTTTAAAATTTTTTTTTTGTGTGCATTCTGAAGATGACCTCTCAGCTGATATTAATAATCCCTAATTCCAACCCATTCCTCTCAAAATTTTCTCTACTTAGTGCCTTGGTGAAGATGTCAGCTATTTGTTTATTAGTGGCACAGAATTCTATAGAGATTAGCCCCTTTTCATAGTTGTCCCTTAAGAAGTGGTGTCTAACATCTATGTGCTTAGTCCTCTTATGATGAACAGGGTTCTTTGTCATAGTGATAGCACTAGTGTTATCACAAAATATAGGTATGCATCCCACTTCAATTCCAAAATCTACCAATTGTTGCTTGATCCATAGTAACTGAGCACAACATGAGGCGGCAGCAACATACTCAGCTTCAGCAGTAGAGAGGGCAACTGAATTTTGCTTTCTGGTAGCCCATGATACAAGACAAGATCCTAGAAAGTGTATCATACCTGAAGTGCTCTTCCTGTCTACTATGTAACCTGCATAATCAGCATCATCATATCCAATTAAGTCAAAATTACTACCTTTTGGATACAACAAGCACATATCAATTGTGCCTTTTAGATATCTTAATATTCTTTTAACTGCAGTTAAGTGTGACTCCTTTGGAATTGCTTGGAAACAAGCAAAAAGTCCTACACAGAAAACAATGTCAGCTCTGCTGGCAGTAAGATACAACAATGAACCAATCATACCCCTGTACAACTTTTGATCAACTGATGAACCAGGTTCATCAGCATCTAACTTTGTGGTAGTTGCAATAGGAGTATCTATTTCTTTGGATTCTTCCATTTTAAATTTCTTGATCGGTTCTTTTGTGTACTTCTGCTGATGAATCATGGTACCATTTGGACTTTGTTTGATTTGCAACCCTAAGAAGAAATTGAGTTCTCGCATCATACTCATTTCAAATTCACTGCCCATTAGTTTTACAAAATCATTGCTCAATCTTTCTGTAGTGGCCCCAAAAACTATGTCATCGACATAAATCTGAACAACTAGAAGATCTTTAACCCTTTCCGTTAGGAACAAAGTACTATCAATTTTGACCTCTCTTGTACCCATGCTCCAGACGGAATTTTGACAATCTCTCATACCAAGCTCTTGGGCCTTGCTTGAGGCCATAAAGAGCCTTATCTAGTTTGTATACATGATCAGGACATTCTTTGCTTTCGAATCCAGGATGTTGCTTCACAAACACTTCTTCTTTGAGATAGCCATTTAGGAAGGCACTTTTCACATCCATTTGATGAAGAGTGAATTCCATATGTGCTGCAAAGGCTATGAGAAGTCTTATTGCTTCAAGTCTGGCAACTGGAGTAAAAGTCTCATCATAGGTAATCCCTTCCTCTTGACTATAACCTTGAACCACCAACCTTGCCTTGTTTCTTGTAACTGTTCCATCTTCATCCAGCTTATAACTGACTTGTCCTTAGTTTGGAACCAAGTGCCAAACTTTGCTTCTTTCAAACTGATTGAGTTCTTCTTGCATAGCATTTATCCAGCCAGCATCTTGTAGAGCTTCACTCACATTATTAGGTTCAATCAGGGACAAAAATGCATCAAATGCACACAGATTTTTCAGTTGTAATCTGGTCTTGACTCGAGATATGGGATCATTGATTATGTTCTCAATGGGGTGAGAACTCAGGTACTGTATGATTTTCCCACCAGCTGGTTTCTGCTAGCTTCTGCTTCATTGTTATGCTGTAGAGGAACAGGTTAAGGCAAAAGTCCCTTTAGATAATTTTGTGCATTTTCTCTCAAATTTGTTCCCCCTATCAGGTTGCCCAGGGTAAAAGGACCTGTTCCATCAGCTGTTTCTTCCTTAGATGCCTCCTTGGCTTGTGCTGTAGCTTCAGTCAGTTGTCTTACTAGTCCAATGGCTTCATCTTCATGTTCCTGTCTCTCAGAAAGAGTGTTAGTTTCATACAAAATAACATGTACACTTTCTTCTACACATAGAGTTCTTTATTAAATACTTTATAAGCTTTGCTATATGAAGAATATCCTAAGAATACTCCCTCATCACTTCTGGGATCAAACTTTCCATGGGAATCTTTGTCATTATTGTGCACATAGCACTTGCAACCAAAAGCCCTTAGGTGGGATATATTTGGTTTTCTCCCTTTAAGTAACTCATAGGGAGTTTTCTCTACCAGTGGTCTGGTCATACACCTGTTTATTATGTAGCATGCTGTATTTATTGCCACTGCCCAAAAACTATGAGGTAGTTTACTGGAAAGTAACATGGTCATTGCCATATCCTCAAGGGTCATGTTCTTCCTTTCAACTACCCTACTTTGCTGAGGTGTTGTAGGGGCAGAGAAATTATGATCTATTCCATTTTCATCACAAAATTCAGCAAACTTGGCATTTTCAAACTCAGTTCCATGATCAGTCCTGGATGTAAGTTGATTTCCTAATTGTTTCTGGATTTTTCTAACAAAGGCTGTGAACATTTCAAATGATTCATCTTTAGAAGTTAGAAATAACGCCCAGGTAAATCTAGAGAAATCATCAACTAGCACCATGACATATCTTTTACCACCTCTACTCATGGCTCTTATTGACCATAGAGATTCATATGAACCAGTTCCAATGTCTTGGACGAGCTTTCCATTTTCTTGGTTTTGAAGGATGACATTACCTGCTTCCCCCTTGCACATGCCTCACAAACTTTGTCTTTCTTAAACTTGATATTAGGTAACCCAATCACCAAATCCTTGGAGACTAATTTGTCTAATTGATTTAGACTGGCATGAACAAGTCTTTTGTGCCAAAAAAGGGGATCATTTATTATCACACTCAGACAAGTGAGTTCATTTTCAGAAAGAGTTGACAAATCTACAATGTAAATATTGTTAACTATTCTTCCCTGCAAAACAATCTTGTCTGTAGTAAGGTTAATCACAAAACATTTTAACCAAGTGAAAGCCACTAGATTACCCATGTCACACAGTTGTGACACACTTATCAGGCTATATTTCAAGCCATCTATCAAGTAAACATTCTTAATTGAATGAGAGTCTGTATTTCCTACCTTTCTAACCTCAATGATCTCACCTTTCTTTCCATTTCCAAAGGAGACATTGCCTCCTCTTAGGTTCTCAAGTGAAAGAAACTGGTCTTTCTTACCAGTCATATGCTTTGAGCATCCACTATCCATGTACCAAATTTGGCTACTTCTTTTCACTTGGACCTGCAAGATGAAATCAGAGGTTAGTCTTAGGAACCCAAACTAGTTTGGTCCCTTTCTATGGGCAAAAGGATGAATTAGATTTTTCTTTGCCCACCAAGGCATTTTGTGTTTTTCTTGAACAAAAGTTTTGTTTCTTTGACTGGCCTTTTCTTTTGCAGTACATTTATTTCTGTAATGGCCAGTCTTGCCACAATGTGTACAGATTTTGTTCTCAGGAAGAGTGAGATACTTGTTTTTGGGATCTCATTTTGGAGCTTGATACCCAAACCCAAGTCCTCTCTTGTTGCTGCTGTGATGCTCTTGCAGCCAGGAGAATGCATCAGAAGCTTTGTTACATTTGCATGTTCTGTCTAGTTCATGCTTCACTTTTCCTAATTATTCTTTGAGGACCTTGATTGATTCATCTTTCCTATACATCTCATCTTTCATTTTTCCTAAATTTTCTTCTAGTGTGAGAAATGATTGATCAGCTTTTTTCTTTCCTGTCCCTATTTTTAGTTTCAAATTTTCAGACTTGAGCTCCAGGACACTGTTTTCCAGTTGAAGAACCTGGTTCTTCAACTCAGCATTTAAGTTATTACTCTCATCAGTCCAAGATTCTAGTCTTTTGCATTTTTCTTCTAGTATTGCACAATCGCTAGACATAACATCTTTCTCACTATTCATTATTTCAGACTCATCTATGAAGTCCATCAAGAGTTCAGCCAATTTTTCTTGCAGGAATTTAATTTTTTTGTTTAACGTGTAAAATACTTACATCTTGTTCATCTTTTGATTCTCCGATGGCCATAAGAGCTTGGTCATTTTCAGCTTCATTTTCTGAATCTTCATCTAACGTATCTCCCCATGCAGCAACCACGGCCTTGATGGTACCTTTGTTTCTCCTTGGTTGAACCTATTCCTTCTTCATGTTCCTTCTTTCTGCCCTTTCTTTCTTCCACTAAATCTCCCATTGAGGGCAGTTCTTTATCATGTGATCTGTCTTTCCACATTTGAAACAACCATCGTTTGTCTGCTTCTCAGGAGCCCTAGGTTTGTTGAATGTTGATCCTATTGAAGAGCCATTGCCTCTCATAAGGTATTTCTTGAAGTCTCTGGTTATCATTGTCATTTCATCATCTTCAAGATCTTATCCTTCTGCGATCCTGAGCAAACTTTTTTCTTTCATTGGAGCATCCATCTTCATAGTTTGCCTTATCAATTCATAAGCAATCAAGTTTCCAATCAGTTCATCCAATTTCAGAGTAGCAATAGTTTTGGATTCCTGAATGGCAGTGATTTTGCTTTCCCAGGAGATTGGAAAAACTCTAGTTAGAATCTTCTCTACCTTGTCCTCTTCCATAATAACCCTTCCAAGAGACTCAAGTCCATTTGTCAGTGTAGTGAACCTACTGTACACCTCTTGAATAGTTTCTCCATCCTTCATAGTAAAATTCTCATATTGAGAATACAGTGGAGTACCTCTGGACCTCTTCACTTGAGGTGTTCCTTCATGAGCCACTTGTAAAGTGTCCCAAATTTCCATAGCAGTTGTACATCCCTGAATCCTGTTGTATTCATCAGGGTCAAGTCCACACACTAGCCATTTCTTGCCTTTAGCATTTTTCTCCCATTTTCTTTGATCATCAGCAGTACAATCTGCTCTGGTTTTTGGAACATACATTCCTTCAGCATTCTTCTTGGTTGTAGCAAGAGGACCATCAGTGATGATGTTCCAAAGTTCATAATCTTCACCCATGATATGGTCTCTCATCCTATTTTTCCACCAAGAATAACAGCCATTGAAGAGTGGAGGCCTTGCAGTAGACTGTCCTTCCCAGTTCCCAGGTGGTGCACTCATGTTGATCTTTTTCCTAAGGTGTTAACCTCTTCAAGGATAACCCGCTCTGATACCAATTAATGTAAAAAATGTCAATACCACACAATAGGGGGGGTGATTTGTTTGGTACCTAATTTTCGCGTTAGAAGAACCAGGTTCTTCTAAGTGTTCTAACTACTGCATTTTGCGGAAATATAAAAACTAAAAGTAAAGTGCACATCAATTTTTACGTGGAAAACACCTGGCTTAAAAGGTGAAAAAACCACGATATACTACTCAGTAGGATTTTCCAAACTCCACTCAAATCAACGAGCCAAAGATAGTATTTACAAAACTCTTGTAAACCTAAGAATTAAACTCTAATCCCAGTGTGGCACACAGCCTCAACTGGTGCGACACTGTCAAGTTAACTCTAACTTGATAACACAACGTACCTAATACAATTGCTTCTAGGAAAGCTGAAAGGTACAATATTAAACCTACTACAATTGAACTAGAAATAAAACAATCAGATGGAAGTGGTTCTTCTCTAGGTTCATGAAGCTGTAGGCGTCCACTCTTGTAACTTGCATATATTGCTTGCTAATCAGACTTCGCTCTTTAGCTCTCAAATATGCTTTTACTTCTTCTTGTATGTGTTGCCTGAAAAGAGAAATAACTCAATCATATATTGAGTTAGCAGTTAAAGTTTGAGTAAGACTCCACTTCTTATCTGTTCACAATTCGAGTCCTTGCCCAATGCAAACTCCAACCCTTATCCCAACCTAGGATTAAGTTCTCTTCACATAAGGAGACTATCCTCCTTATCCCAATGCAATCTTTTCGATTATGATCAGACGTTATTGATGATGCGTGATCTTGGTGCATTATCTTCCTCACGTGCTCTGCATGTGCCCTTGTTGATTCAGACTTAGTAATACAAGATGGACCAGGCCCTTCTATCAGTTCATTTGTCAATCTTCAACTGAAACTTGGGCCAACAACACTAAATATCTTTGAACAGCAGGAATAAATACATAAACTCACAAATTAACCCTGTCAGCACCCTGCTCATATAAGTTGGTACCAAAAGCTTAGTCGCCCCCTCAACCAATGCTTGTTTGACACTAGATGGATTTAAAATGTCCTTTCGCTTGCTTTCAGGTATGATACTAATAAGGAGATACTATGCCAGCAACAACAGGGCTCGCCACACTTGTGCCAGATAATCTTTTACAACCTGTGCTGATTTTGGATCCCATAATTTCACACCCATATGCAACAATATCTGGCTTTACACGACCATAATTGTCAAGGCACAGTACGGTTAAGAATCTATGGTTTGATAGACGAGTGTAATTATTTAACAGTTATTAGAAAAGTGAGATCCTAAAATATTCAAAGAAAAAAAATTAAGCAAAGAACCATAATTTGGAACTTAATTCTTTTTCAAGAAAAAAAAAGCAAAAATAACAAGCCCAGTATTTTCCCACAACTGGGGCCTGGGGAGTGTGGTATGTACGTAGCCTTACCCCTACCCTAGAAGGACAGAGAGGTTGTTTCCGATAGACCCTCGACTGGAGAATGGATGACAAAAATAATGGCAACACGAAGGAATAATAACAAGATAAAAATACCGAAGCCAAGAAAGTAGCTACTGTAGGTAATAATAGCAATCTATTAATAAAAGGATATCATACTAACATTGATGCTAGCGAACTATGAAAGACAAAGAGATACGTTCGAGTACCTACTAGACTTCTACCCTAATTCTCGACCTCCACACCCTTCTATCAAGGGTCATGTCCTCAGTCAACTCCAGCTGCGGCATATGCCGCCTAATAACCTCGCCCCAAGACTTCTTAGACCTACCTCTACCCCTTCTCATAGCCCCTATGGCTAACCTCTCGTACCTTCTGACTGGGGTTTCTATACTTCTCCTCTTAACATGCCCGAACCATCTCAACCTCACCTCCCGCATATTTTCCTCCACCGAAGCCACTCCCACCTTCTCCCCAATGATTTCATTCCTAATCTTATCCAACCTAGTATGCCCACACATCCACCTTAACATCCTCATCACAAATACTTTTATCTTTTGGACATGAGTGTTCTTGACAGGCCGACACTCTGCGCCATACAACATAGTTGGTCTAACTACAGCTTTGTAGAACTTATCGTTAAGTCTCAGCGGCACATTTTTATCACACAACACACTGGTAGCGAGCCTCCACTTCATCCATCCAGCTCCGATAAAGTGTGTGACATCCCCATCAATCTCCCCATTACCTTGTATTATAGATCCAAGGTACTTAAAAGTTAAAACTACCTCTCTTAGGGATAACTTGTGCATCAAGCTTCACCTCCATATCCGCTTTTCGGGTAACATTGTTTATCTTGCATTCCAAGTATTCCATCTTGGTACCGCTAAACTTGAAATCCTTAGACTCTAGGGTCTGCCACCAAACCCCAGCCTCTCATTAACACCACCCTAACTCTCGTCAATCAGAACTATGTCATCAGCAAATAACATACACCATGGCACCTCTCCTTGAATGTGTCGCGTCAATACATCCAAGAAAACAAGAAGTAGAATCAAAAAGCTTAATTGTGAATTTTTTCTATTTCATGTTTAGTTTACGGTTCATCTTTCTTCCTTTTCTTTTTTCCTTAGAAGCTGAGTAGATCGTACAAGAGGCATTCAACAAAATGTCATGCTCCTATTCATCCATAAAGTTTTTGCCATTTCCACCCATTATTTTCCACTCAGCAGAATTTTACTCGAAGCATCAAAACCATGGATAGAATAAAGCTCATAGAATGCTCGTTTGTTTCAGAAGAGCTGATTTTTAAAGGCATCTTTTTTAAATGAAGCCGGTACATCCAACACACTCATTGACTTCCTATGTGGTCATATAATAGAACACAACTTTAATACAGAGAAGGAGAGGGCAGAAAAATAAAGAAATAGTCTGTATAAAGATTATACTCCATTGCAAAGTGTAATACATAGCAAAGAAAGGATAAAGACGGGATACCCATGAGGAATCTCCCAGGTACTCATTCCACGTGAAGAAAATGAGGCTAAATGATTACTTTGATCAATGGCACCAACACCAATAACATCACTTTGATAAGCAGGATTGTTAAGATTACCATAAAATGATCCATCATTTCCAATAGCAGAAACCATGATAATATTGTTTGCAGTAAGCTCCCAAACCTAGCGGAAAATATTGATTACGTCCATCAATATAAAGCAACTAGAGGAGAGACTCCAGAGAGTAAAGGTGTTAAGATAGGTAGAAATAAGATTGAATATATGCATGATAAGTTTAGCAAGCATGAGAAGAGTGCAGTTGAGGTAAGATTAGATAAGAATCCCATACCTAAAATGCACACAAAATAGATATCAGGGCTCATTTTTCATGAAATTAGTATGATCCGTGAAGATATCACATCAAATTTGAATAGAATTGGTTATAATGGAGGTGCGCTACAGAGGGTTATGTGATAAGAGGACACCTATCAAAGTTAAAGACAAGTTTATATCGGGGTAAATGTTTGGCTTTGTATTAAAAATATGAGCATCACCAAAATGCATATGCAAGATGGATATTATAAAAGTTTCACAAAATAAGAAATGATCACATTTGACAGAACATAAAGGATAAAATAAGAATATCGTTTGAGATGGTCTCATCATGTCCTAAATAAATCTCCAAAGGCACTGGTTCTTAGATGGAAACCGTGATGATTGAAGGTGCTAAAAGAGATGTATACCTAAAATCACATGGAAGAAAGTTGTCTCAAAAGATCTATAATCTCGTTGAATTCATACAGACACAAAACAGAACACAACAGAAGCAAAAGTCTATAATACGCGATATAGTTGACTTACTTTAGGTGTCAAGGTGTAGTCATGCTAGTGCACTTACTTTAGGTCCAATGTCTACTAGGAATCTTTTTAGTCTATCTGCACTTCTGAAATTTGTATGTCAGTAGAAAAAGAACCTCAAGATTTATAGATATCCAAACTACTAAATCGTTGATGACTCCAAACGAAGCAGAATGGATGGTGAGGATTCATTAGCCAACCCAAATAGCTTGGAATTAAGGAGTAATTATTCGTGTTGTACATCTCATCAATATAAAGGTGAAAAGTTCTGCTAATGTTGTTTCAAAGAAATGTCAATTTCATTGAAATGACAGTCTTAAACAACTCCTAATCTCTTTTACAAAATTGAGTACTAGATATAATATACAACCCTTGTATTTAAGATAGTTCAGCTTGCAAAATTAATAGATCTCATGAAAAAACGCCCCATTAAGCTCAAGAAAGCTAAGTAAAATCCATGCACTACATAAGAAATATAAGATTACATGCTGCCAATTATAATCAAACTTCTAATACTTCCGAGACCACACATTATACAGAAATTTAGACAATAAGGGGTTATGGAACAACAGTAAGATCATTTCAATTCCTACGCTATAGACAAAATGCAATCCAATATCATACCACATAAAAACAATAAAGATACAAACCAATAGATAAGTGACCTCACATTTTCCACAAAAGGGAGATCCAAATAATCAGGTCCACCTATGCTCAAATTCAAAACATCCATGTTGGTTGCAATTTCGTAATTAAGTGCATCGAGAAACCACGATGTATAAGAGACCTACAATAAACTGAAGAGCCACTTCTTATACTGCTAAATTGGTCATTACAAGATTGATCTTTTTATTTCTAAGTCGCCTAGCGTTGTCTTTGTCTGTAACAGTAGCTTTAGTACATGAGTTAGTGTTATTTATGTATTTTCGTATTCCTTGACTTCTGTGATTACTTGTCGTTGCTTTCGTTCCGGCCCTCTGATTGCAATATTCAGTTTTAGTTTTGTACCTTTGTATTTTGTGCTTCGGTTTTCTAATTGGTGTGCTTGCTGCTGCTCTTCCTTTTATCATTCCTAAACCAAGGGTCTTTCGGAAACAACCTCTCTACTTCTTGAAGGTAGGGCTTAAAGGTAGGGGTAAGGTCTGCGTACATACTACATTCCCCAGACCCCACTTGTAGGATTACACTGGGTCTGTTGTTGTTGTTGTTGTTGATAATGATGGTGTCAAAGAAAAACTTGTCTCGAGTCTCTCGACTATTCCAAGGATACCTGCAACCTCCCACTAGCACAGGTACCGGGTATCTCGGCCCACTAATGTTTAGGCAGATGGGTAGATATCACCTAGCATTTTTATTTAGGCTAGGATTTGAACCATAGTCTCCAAGATTTTAACCCACTTCATTGAACGCTACCCAACACCCTTGCGTGCAACAAATTGTTCCTTTTTGTGTGAATAGACTCTCTTTCAAACCCAACATCAAATATTCCAACCCATCGAACCCATGATATGCGTCTAATTCACACATCACTTGTTGCGCTCTTACCACTATAACCAAACCCTAGGGGCAAGTACTCCATATCATCTTGATTGTCCTTACTTGCAGATATGGTTTGTAGCTACTGAAATCAATAGATTGCACAAAGCCAATGATAGGTAGCTTAATTGGAAAAACTGAGGTCCAAGAACGATAAGGTCTTGGCCTCAAAATCTCCGTGAAAGGAAAATAGTATTTAATGTGTGACTTATGTAAGTAATTTTGTTTTCCCATTTAATATTAGCAATATTGTGACTTGTTATAGTATCTCAAACAGTGCATACAGTTTTTATAATATTTCAAATCGCTTATACCTCCTCAATAGTGGGTTAATACTAAGTATGGGCTTCCTTGAAAACAAAATAGGAATTATAGATTGCACGTAGGGGTGGCAATTTGAGCCAAAACCTATTTAATCCGTCCAACTAACCCAGAGATTAATGGGTTGGGCTACAATATTTTAGTTCATGGATCAATTTGAGTTGAGCCCTAGTTAACCCATTACTTTCTATAGCCCATTATAACTCATTTAACAGCCCAAATACAACCCACGAAACTCAACCACAACAAAGGATCTCAACCCAACTTATCTAGAAACTTACTTAGTTGTCCCATCTTTTTTGTATTTTTAATTTTCTATTCACCACCCACCCACTCAAACCGGTGCAACCGGCTGAACTGGGGCAACCTGTTGAACTGGTGGTGCCTATGGTGTCTACAAACCCTGCACTACCTGCTCAGGTGTGCAAGTAGAGGGGGCTGACTGCCTCCCCTGGCCTGTGAAGTAGCTGCCACAGTAGTGGCTGAGACTGCCTGAGCCAGGCCAGTGCAAACTGATAGAATCTGAGCTAGGGACTCCTGAAGACCCAGAATCACAATAGGCAGGGTGCCTGAGCAGGTGTTGCTGGAGTCTCTACAGCTGGAGCCTGATCCTCAGCCAGGGCAACGGGTGGGTCAACAACTGCTGCCACTGCGGCTCTGCCTTGACCGCGACCACAACTGCGTCCACGGCCTCTGGTGGACTCAGTAGGTGGTACTGGTGGTCGTCCGCCTCGTCCGGTAGCGTGTGTTCTCGCCATCTGCGAGAGAATAGAATAACAGAAGTTCAATTCATTGATCAACAAAGTCGCACGGTAAGAATTCCAAGAATGTGAAGTTTTTCTAATGGTTCTGCAGCCTCCCAAGGATAAGTATAGACGTCTCCGCACCGATTCACGAGACTCTACTAAACCAGCTTATGACTCCCGAGACCAAGTAATCTAGGCTCTGATACCAACTTATCACGACCGCAACACGGTTAGCAATCCCGACCTCGTTACCACAATTCACGATAATTAAACAGATCTCAGATAATTAACGTATTGTATCAAAAGTCTAAAATTGTTGAATAAGTGCAAAAATTAACAAAATATATAATATTGCCCCACTTGGACCCGGTGTCACGAATCTGTGCCTCTAAAATACAAAGTGACAACCTAATACAAAGTCTGTCTAAAATCTGATTATGCGGAAGAAAATCAATGGTTGCGAATGCCGTGTAGCTACCTCGGCACTCCTGGAAGCTAATATGCTGATCAGCTGGATCTACTTAGCCTGAGATTGCCCTGGATCTGCACGCAAGGTCCAGTAAGTAAAGTGAGTACTCGACCCAGTGAGTAATAAAAGTAAATACAAACTAAAAGTCTGAAAACACAGAAATACACAAGGTAAGCTAAAATCCAAAGATATGGTAATATGTGAAACTTAACAGCTGAACAACAAATAAAGGTGCAAATGCAAGAATGCAATGCAATGCATATGATGGTAAATTCCAGTACCCACTACGGCGTGCAGCCCGAGGCATCTATATTTATTTATCGTCGACAGCGCTCACTGGGGGTGTGTACAGACTCCGGAGGGGCTCCTACAACCTAAGCACAATAATAAGCCATCTCGTGGCATCAATCAAATCCTGATGAGCGAATGTTACCTGGCTAATTTACATTATACAATGCCATTGTTACCACCGTTTCAAGTCACCTCGTACAGTGTCATTCTTACCATTGTTTCAAGTCATATCATACAATGTCATTGTTACCACTATTTTGAATCACTGCTGCGGCTCGATCCATGCTCAGTCCAAAAACCATCATAAGCCCCTTGGGAATTTATGAAAAATTAGTTCTTAGCCCGAAGTAACATTTAAAATATCATTTGAGTTTTCAAAACTTTGAAATATGGTTGAGTTTGTAAAACAATATTTAAAACCTTGGTCTGAGACCTTATGATATGCCAATTATGCTAAAACAGTAATATAAATCCCCGAAGGATTCTACAAGTCGGCACAAGGCCCCAAACATGGCAACAATCCCAAATAACAGCAATAAAGTATGTGTATCAACCACCAATATAGTAGAAGTATCACTCGGGATGGACCAAGTCACAATCCGCAATAGTCAACGACCCCGAACTCATCGTTAAATGCGTGTCACGCCTCAAAATAGCATTACGATGTGAAAGTCCAGCGCTTCAAACCATCAGAACTACATTTACATCTATTACTCACCTCTAGGCGGCCAAAGACTAGCTGGCAATGCCCTTTCCTCTCAAATAGACCTCATCGCGCGTCGAATCTAGCCAAGACCACAACGAATACATTACAATAGGCTAAGGGAATATAACCCAATCGAAAAGTCTCGAAACTATCAAAAATCACAAAGTTAGAAAAATCCGAGCGCCGGGCCCACTTCTCGAAATCTAGACAATTTTACATCAATACGATCCTTATCTCGCCACGAGTTTATACATATCAAATTCATAAGAATCGGAGTCCATTTGACCCCTCAAATCATTAATTCAAGCTCTCTTAAGTTTCAAGCCCTAACCTCCATTTTTAACCTTTAATTCCTTGAATTTTTGGTGTTGAATCCATGTTTTTACACCATATTAACATAATCCGAGTCCAATAATTCATACCTGATGAAACCCAACGAACTCTCTTCAAAAGTCGCCCAAAAATCTCCTTAGCCGAAGTCCCAAAATGTTCTTTTCTCTTTTCAAAATCGCGAACACTGTTCATTTAAATCCCATTTCGATTTTCGCTTCTGCAGTTAAGATACCGCACGTAAGGTCATCGCATTTGCATCCAAATGACTGCTTCTGCGGTCTAACTTAAATCATCAGGGACCACTTCTGCGGTCAAAATTCGCTTCTGTAGTCGCTGCATATGCGGACTTCTGTCCGCTTCTGCGACCCCCACACCGCATCTGCGGAACCGCCTATGTGGTCCCTTTTCCGCAGATGCGGAAATGATAGAACCAGCAACTCTCAACCATGCAATAAACTCCAAACTCGCTGTTTAACCATCCAAATTCTCCCCGAGGCCCCCTGGACCTCAACCAAAAGCACATACATTATATTTTACCTTATTCAAACTTGCTCGAATCATGAAAACACCACCGTTAGCATCAAAACCATTGAATTTCATCAAATCAAAGCCTAAGCTTAATCAAAACTTCCCAAACTCGCATTTGATCACTAACCCGACCTAAACACCTCCGAATCAACTGAAATTTTGCACACACATCCCAAATCACCTAATGAGTCTACTGAAATTCTCGGAATTCCATTCCAACCCTCGTATCAAAATCTCGCATACCAACCGGATTTCGCCAACATCCTAACTTCACCAAAATAGGCTAACTTCTACACTGAGCCTCCAAAACACTTCCGATTGCGCTCCCAAGCCTTATAACATCCCCCGAAACTAACAGAATCATCGAAAATCCATTCTGTACCCTCTAACTCACAAGTCAACTTTCGGTTGACCTTCCCAAACCAAACTTTCCTTAAAGAGACTAATTATCTCATTTCTTACCAAACTCTAACCGAATTACTTCAAACTCACCAAACACATATAACGAAACATATAGCAGCATAAAGCGGAAAAAACGGGGCGGAAATACATGAGACTAACCCAGTTTATACCTAATCGAAAAACAAAACAAAAAAAAACTAACACGGTTTATATGGTTGTTTAGCTAAAAAGTTGCGTAAGTACTTATTAAGCTCTAAGACAATCAAAAATAATTAGGGTTAGTCGTAATCAAGAGTAATATGGACTAGAGAGTATAGTATGGCTGAGATCTGTTATTATAGTGTAGATAATTCGAGATACAAGAACAATAAGACAAGTAGTGATCTTTACACAAGAGAGAGAGAGATGGAGAGTCAGATAGAGAGAGAGAGCGAGAGATGTATATTTTCAATTGCAAAATGCAGGTGAGACTTTATGAAGGGAAGGTCCCCTCTACATACTAAGGGACCTTCCTCGAAATAATCAAAGAAAAGTACAAGGGTTGGTGGCCTCAGTGTACGGGAGAGTCACAGCTCCAAGCGACTTTGCGGTGAGTCATGTCACTTGGTCCGTCTACTAACTGAGGCCGGCCTTGCTCGAGTTGACCATAATTAGGCCGCTCTATTCACTGAGGGCGTAAGTAGATAATATGGGAATGTAGGGAGCCAAATTTGCCCAATACAGATAGTCCTTCCGTTTGTTGAGGACGTAATCGAGAGACGTATTCAACGAACGGACATACATACTTGACATTTCTGGAAATTTGGCTGTTCCTGTGGATACTGTCGGAAAGGGCATGCCCATACGTGAAGGTGTTATGCCGTTGACATATTACATCCTTTTGGGGTTCCTTATTAGGATGATGTCATCGATCACGTGCGTGATCATTACTTCTGCTCCCGAGACGGTTCAGGCCATGACGTGATGTCTCGGTTTCCTGCACGGGTTTTTGAGTCATGCCTTTTCGATTTCCGTGTGCCCTTTCTTACAAATAGAGGGAAATTTTAACTTGATCAATCTTTCGAACCTTTTCAGAGAGTATTTCCTCAATCGTCTCCTCATCTCTTTCTGGTACTCGTTGCTCTTTTCTTTCTGAATCTTTCGTTCCTAGGAATCGAACCCACGACTAGAAGTGCCTTTTTCTCATAACTTCCGTTATGGTTAAAGGTCGCCATGATGATACCAGGACCAAGGACGATACTCCTTCTAGGGATTCATCATCTTCAAACGATGGGGAGGCCGAGGAGGTTCTCATTCCTCTATCAACGGCTAACATACTCTCACTGGATATGGAGAAACGGAAATATTTTAAGAACAAGTGTAAGCTTCCTCCTTGGGAGCTTAGCGATCTGATGCCATATCACTTGGATGCTCTTAGGAAGTCATATAATATTCCTGATTATGTTGAGATGGCTCCGACCGGGATAAACTATGTTAATGTGCACAAGCTCGGGTGATGTACATTTTACAAGTACACCATTCGGATAGGGTATAACTTCTCGTTTAATCCTCTGGCGAAGGAGCTTTGTCATGTGTTCGGACGTGTCCGGCTCAACTTACTCCCTATGCGCTGAAGGCGTGCCGGGTTCCCACCACTTATGCGGCTAAGGCTGAGAGGGAGGTTTCTGTTCACCACCTCCTTCAAATGTTTAATGTGTGTTTTATGAGAGGCAACATGCTCCAGTTAGTGCGTCGGGGCAAGAAGAGCCTTGTGGTGCAGGTGGACGACAAAGCTAACTGTAAATTCTGGAAGAAATTCTTCTATGTGCATACTGAACACCTGGTGCCTAACCCTGAAGGGTTTCCGGAGGCGTGCAACGACATGTAAGTATTCCTGTATGCTGCTTCTAAGGCAATCTATTTTGCTGGATTTAACCACTGTGGATTTCTTTTACCTTCGTGTAGTGACAGCTCTCCCTCCTC
Organism: Nicotiana benthamiana; assembly: GCA_034376525.1. NCBI lineage: Eukaryota > Viridiplantae > Streptophyta > Magnoliopsida > Solanales > Solanaceae > Nicotiana > Nicotiana benthamiana. The sequence continues at coordinate 12,018,894 of CM067336.1, forward strand.
GAAGGATTGACGACATTAGGTCGTGGGTGCAACCGTTGACACTGTTTGCAGAGGAATGCCATACCTGGACTGAATTACTTAGGCTCTATGGCCCGATATGTAACGGCCTTGCCTAAGTTTTCCCTTCCGTTCCGGTTTGGGGGTTCCCCCATAATTTCCTTGCCATCTCACACAGATTTTTGCAGGTCGGGGCACTCCTAAGAAGGCACAGAAGAAGAAAATAGTGGTCAGCCATTCTAGGGCGGCATCTAATCTTGGCGAGGAGGATATGATCCTCGTATGTACGTCCACGGGCAATGCTTCTCCCCCCTCGAGACAAGAGGTTGTGTTAGAGGCGGCTCCAGGGTTAGTATCTGAGGCAGTGCATGGGGCTATACCTGAATAGACGCCCGCGAAGATGCCGGCGGCTGTTCCTGGGACCGTCTTCGGGGTTGCCCCCATAAGGATGCCCACTGTCGAGCCGCTCCCGTCTGAGCCTGACCTACGTCCCACATAGGGGGACCCTGAGGAGGAAGAGACATTGGAGATGAGGAGATGCCAGATTCATACCGGCAAGGCTGTGGCCACTCGGACAGGGAAGGTTAAAGCACCCCATCCCGAATCTAGGCTGGTATTTATGGCCAAGGCCATTCGCTCGGGGAGGTCCACTCATAGGAGGGAGGCCACGGAAAGAAGGAGCGAAAGCATGGACGTGGCGGGCCCAGAGGTCGCCATGGAGGACGAGGGCAGAGAAGGAGGGTCCTTGGATCAAGTGGAGATGGTGGCCGGCCAGTCTTCCCGTCGCATAGTGATTTCAAGCCAATATAACTAGTTGGAGAATTGCGAGGAGGCGTCCACCAGTATGACAATTTTGTGTGTCGGTGCTGAGCGCGCGACCCTGGCGGAACTTAGCGACAAGGTCTTGGCCCGAAGGGTGGAAGTTGCGGCCTTGCAGGTATGTATTTGTCTTGGTTGATGATTTTTCTTTTGCATTTGTGGAGGGTGATTTCCCTCGTACTTACTTTACAGTTTCTTTTCCAGACTCTGATCTTAGAGGCGGAGAGGGGTCGACGCCTAAAGGAGAAGGTGGCCAAGAACAACAGGCTGGTGCAGAAGTACAATAGGACACGTGAGGTGCACCAGACCTTGGCCGATATGTATAAACATGACCCTAACTTCAGGGTGGTCCGTGAGGGCCTCGTGCAATCCGAGGAGCAGTTGAAGAAGCGGGTGGCTGAGTTGGAGAAAGTCGACGAGCAACTTATGGCCGCTGTTTCTTGGACTGCAGAGATGGAGGTCCTTATTAAAGCTAAGGACGAAGAATTGCAGCTCGGTCGTGTAGTGGCGGAGGAGGCGGCGAAGTTGCGCACCCAGGTTTCGGCCTTAACGGCGAAACTTGACGCCAAAAGGGCCCTCAAGCGAGCTCTTGCTTAGGCCGACGCGTCTCGTGAGGCACAAGAGATGTGGGTGTATGCGGAGGCAAGGCTGGTCGTGCTTGAAGAGTTTTTGGCGGCTGGTCGAGCATTTGAGGCAGAAGTTAAGAGCCAGCGCCAGTTGGTTAGAGCCCATCGTGAAGCGGCCGGCTACAGTCCTGAATCGCCGGCCCAGGGGGTAATTCTGCAGATGTTAGTCGTTTGGAATCCACCTCTTGGATTTCCAAAGCATATCCTCCTGGGAACGAGGGCGGCCACGTGACGGCCAAGCGGGACAGGATAAGTAGATGACTTTAGGATCCTTATAAATATGTTCATAAATACTGATTTTTGTATCATGGGTGTTGACCCTTTTGATAATGATATATGAATTTTGATCTAGGTAATCTTTTCTATTTTTTTTGGCATGTTGTTGTATTTTTTTGTCGTAGTTGTGTAAAACTTGACGGCCTTAGCCGTGTAGAAACGATGGCCATAGCCGTGTAAAATAGTGGTCGTTGCCTTGTAAAATTCGACGACCTTAGTCGTGTAAAAATGATGGTCGTATCCATGTGAATTCGACGGCCTTAACCGTATAAAAATGATGGTTGTATCTATGTAGAAATGATGTCCTTAGCCATGTAAAATTTGACGACCTTAGTTTTGTAAAAATGATGGTCGTAGCCATGTGAATTCCACGGCCTTAACCGTATAAAAATGATGGCCGTAGCCATGTAATGTTCGATGACCTTAGTCGTGTATAAATGATGGTCATATCCATGTGAATTCGACGGCCTTAATCGTATAAAAATGATGGCCGTAGCCATGTAGAAATGATGGATGTAGCCATGTAAAATTCGATGACCTTAGTCGTGTAAAAAGGATGGTCGTAGCCATGTGAATACGATGGCCTTAACCGTATAAAAATGATGGTCGTAGTCATGTAGAAACGATGGCCTTAGCCATGTAAAATTCGATGACCTTAGTCGTGTAAAAATGATGGCCGTAGCCATGTGAATTCGACGGCCTTAAACGTATAAAAATGATGGTCGTGGACATGCAGAAATGATGGCCTTATCCATGTAAAATTGGTGGTCGTAGCCTTATAAAAATAATGGCCTTAGCCATGTAAAAATGACGGTTGTAGCCTTATTAAAATGATGGCCTTAACCATGTAAATATGATGGTTGTAGCCTTATGAAAATGATGGTTGTATCCACTTAAAAATAGTGTTCGTAGCCCTGTAAATATGATGGTCGTGGCCATGTAAAACAGTGGTCGCAGCCGTGTAAAAATGATGGACTTAGACTTTTCATTCATTTGAAGACGGTCGTGGCCTTTTTATTCACTTGGAGACGGCCGTAGCCTTTTCATTCATTTGGAGACGGCCATAGCCTTTTCATTCATTGAAGATGGTCGTAGCCTTTTCGTTCACTTGGAGATGGTCGTGGCCTTTTCATTCACTCGGAGTTGGCCGTAGCCTTTTCAATCACTTGGAGATGGTCGTAGCCTTTTCATACATCTGGAGATGGTCGTAGCCTTTCTATACATCTGGAGATGGCCATAGCCTTTCTATAAATTTGATGGCCGTAGCCTTTCTACACATCTGGAGATGGTCGTAGCCTTTCTATACATCTAGAGATGGCACTAATCCAGTCCCTGTATCATGTCGGGCTTGGAGAGTACACGGAGAGGCTGATACGATACACTTGTGTTGTAAACATCTCCAGGTGTTCCCTTTGCCGCCTCATTAAAAAACTTCCCGGGAAAACCCAACTGGGACAAAACCCGGGTAAGGGAAAAAGAGTACGACTCAAGGGACGCCTTTTAGAAGTGGAAATTTTTGAGGTGAGCGATGTTCCAGTTGTTCTGGAGTGTCTTTCCTTCCATTGTCTCTAGCTGGAATGCTCCTTTCCTGGCTGCCGCCGTGATTTTGTAGGGTCAATCCCAGTTTGTGCCCAGTTTTCCTTCAATTGGGTCTTTTGAGGCCAAATGTTTTGGCTTTGAGGACGTAGTATCTTACTTTGAGTGGCCTTATTTTTGCCCTCTTGTTGTAATATCTTTCGACTTGTTGTTTTTGGGATACCATCCTGATGTGGGCCATTTCTCTTCTTTCTTCGGCTTCATCAAGATCTTGGAGTCTACTGGTGTCGTTTTCTGTTCCGCTGGTGTGTGAATACCTTAGGCTGGGTTCGCTCACCTCAACGGGTATGACCACTTCGGTTCCATAAACCAGTGAGTCTGGGGTTTCCCCGGTGCCGGACTTGGGTGTGGCTCTGTGCGCCCACAAGACATCGGGTAGTAGTTCTGGCCATAGCCCCTTGGCATCTTCGTTTTTTTTAGTATGCTTAGAATTGTTTTGTTGGAGGACTCCGCTTGGCTGTTGGCGGCAGGGTGGTGTGGCGTGGATTGTATCCTTTTGATGTGCCATTTCGCAAAGAACTCGGTCATTTTCTGATCTATGAACTGACGCCCGTTGTCGCAGCTGATTTCTTTGGGGATGCCGAAGAGGCATATGATGCTCCTCCATATGCAGGTGATGACTTCATGTTCGTGTATTTGCGCGTACGCACCTGCTTCCACCCACTTGGAGAAATCGTTAGTTAAAACAAGTAAAAATCGTACCTTTCCTCATCCTGCGGGTAGTGGGCTGACTATATCTATTCCCCACTTGATGAATGGCCGGGAGGAACTGATGGAATGGAGGGGTTCTCCTTGTTGGTGTATCATTGGGGTGTAATTTTGGCATTGCTCGCATCGGCGGACATACTCAGCTGCCTCTTTCTTCATGGTGGATCAGTAGAAGCCGACGCGTATGTTGCATCGCACAAGGGCGCGGTTGGCAATGTGGGTGCCGCAATGGACTTCGTGCACTTCTTCAAGTATCGGCCTTGTTTGTTGCTGCCCTAATCACTTGGTTAAGGGGCCACCGAATGTCATTTTATAAAGATCGTTGTTGATCATGCAGTATCGGGCGGCCTGTATGTGAAGCTTTTTCGCCTCTTTTTTATCGGGGGGTAGTGTCCCATCCTCAGATAAGATATGATCTGGTTGCACAAGTATCAAGTCCGGCTTAAGGAAATTACCTCGGTGTGATCAACGACCGAGTGGAGGAGGGTGACCACACTTTCTTTTTTGATATTTTTGGTGGATGCAGCCAACTTTGCCAGACCGTCAGCTTTGATGTTCCGTGCTCTGGGAATTTGTTCGTAGCGACATTCGTCGAATGTGGCCATCAGTTTGCGAATTTCCATCTGATACTTTTGCAACCTCTGCTCTTTGATTTGGTAAGTCCCAATGACTTGGTTTACCACAAGTTGGTAGTCGCAATGGAGGAGGATTCGGCGAGCACCATACTTGGTGGCCAGTTTCATGCCTATAATAACGGCCTCGTACTCGGCCTCATTGTTAGTCATTTTCGGGCATCGTATGGATTGGCAAATTGTTTCGCCCATGGGAACCTCAGGAAAGAGTCCCGATCCCGATGCATTGGCGGTGCCATCCGTATAAAGTACCCATAGGTCAATTTCGGAGGATGCGCGTTGTGCCTCGAGTTCTTCCTTTGGCAAGACTTCCGTGCTGAAGTCGGCAATGAAGCCAGCTAGGACTTGAGACTTGATGGCGGTTCTTGAAAGGTAAGTGATATCATGTTCGCTGAGCTCAACGGCCCATCTGGTGAGCCTCTTTGAGAGTTTAGGTTTATGCAGAACACTCCTCAGAGGCAAGGTCGTTACTACCCCTATAGGGTGGCATTGGAAATAGGGTTGTAACTTTCGTGAAGCTACTATGAGTGCCAACGCTAGCCTCTCAAGTGCTGGGTACCGAGTTTCGGCGTCCACTAAAGTTTTGCTAATATAATAAATAGGAGATTGCGTACCTTTATTTTCGCGCACCAGGACGTGGCTGACTACGACTTCCGATACGGCCAAGTATACCAACAGCGGCTCGCCTGGGTCTTCGTTCCACTGTACTCCCTGATCTTTTTTCAATACACCGAATAATTTGTAGCACCTGTCGGAGGAGCGCGAGATAAACCTGGAGAGGGAGGCTATCCGACCCGTCATATTTTGCACTTGTTTTTTGCTGCTTAGCGTTTCTGGGATGGCTTCTATGGCCTTGATCTGGTCTGGGTTGACTTCGATGCCCCTCTGTGATACCAGAAATCCCAGGAACTTTCCTCAGTCTACGCCAAAGGCGCATTTTTTGGGATTCAGTTTCATGTCGTACCTCCTTAATATCCCAAAAGCTTCTTCCAGGTGGACGAGGTGATCTTCCTTCTCTGACGACTTGACCAGCATGTCGTTAATATAGACCTACATTGTCTTGCCGAGTTGTTCTTTGAACTTCATAGTTACCAACCTTTGGTAAGTAGACCCTGCATTCTTAAGCCCGAAGGGCATACCTTGTAGTAATATGCCCCCTGGTGAGTGATGAAGGACGTTTTCTCTTGATCCTCCTCGCCATCATGATCTGATTGTAGCCGGAGTACGTATTTTGGGAGCTCAGCAACTCATGTCCTACCATTGCGTCTATCAGTTGATCGATATAAGGTAGTGGGAATGAGTCTTTCGGACATGCTTTGTTTAGGTCGGTGAAGTCTACACACATCCACCACTTCCCGTTTTTCTTTTTGACCATTACGACGTTGGCGATCCGTTCTGGATACTTGGATTCCCTAATGGAGCCATTAGTCATCAGCTTGTCTACTTCTTCACTCATCGCTTCGTTGATGGTGGCATTGAATTTCCTTCTCGCCTGCCGCACGGGCGGGTATAGCGGGTCAACGTTCAGTTTGTCGGAGGCAATTTCTCGTGGAATTCCTAGCATATATGCATGGGAAAAAACGAATAGGTATGCATGGTTAGATATAAATTCACGGTACTTACCTGGATTTGATAGGCCGTGGCATATGTAAGCTTTCTTGGCGGGGTCGCTGGATGGGGTTGTGGTCTTCGAGCGTAGACTAGCTATCATCGATGTCGTCGGGATATTTGATGGCATTCTCTGTCGGGCGGACCTTAATCCCTGACAGTGCTGATTGTTATGCCTCAGCACTTTCTCCTTTAAGTTGTTTGGTGTGCATGTAATCTTGAGCTATTTTATAGCACTCTTGGGCGGTGCGCAACTCGCCCTGTATGCTGTGCACTCTCCATGGGGTTTGAAATTTGATCACTTGATAAAAACTAGAGGGGACGGCCCTCATGGCATGTATCCATGGACGTCCGATGATGACGTTGTATGTCATTTCTTGGTCCATTACGTGGAAAGTGGTTTCCATCGTAACTCCGCCTACCAAAACAGGCAGCATTACGTTGCTAGAGGTTCTTTCCACTGCATTATTAAAACCACTTAGTGTTATGCAGCATGGAATTATCTTATCCTCGAGTCCCATTATTTCATGGACTCTTAGATGAATAATACATGTGCTGCTGCCATCGTCGGACATGATCCTTTTAACATCAGTATCTACTATGCGTAAAGTAATAACTAAGGCATCATAATGAGGGAAAAACAAACCGTTTGTATTAGACTTATCGAAGGTGATACTATCTTCGAAGTCGTCATACCGTTCATGGGCAACTGTTTGCTTTAACTTGTGAGTGGTGGTGATAAATGACATGGTTGATCGCTGAGTCATTGCCGTCCCCAATGATCATGTTGATGGTGCGCTTGGTGACGGCGGCCTTGGCGGACCTTGAGGTTGTTCCCCCCGCGCGCGAAGTTGAGTTTTCCTTTATCACTGAGCAGTTCTTTTAAGAACCCTTGGTTCATCATTCACACCAGCTCTTGTCGGAGACCTATGCAGTCTTCTCTTCGGTGCCCCCGTTCCTGGTGGAACTCACACAGGGCATTTGATTTTCTGGTAGCGGGGTCGGACTTCATCTTCGCTGGCCATTTCACTTTTTTTCCCATCTTTTCCAGTGCGTACACTACTTCTGAAGGATATACATAAAAGGTATGTGCAGATAATGAAGGGGGCATACATCTGTCGTTCCTCAGTGCGGAGATATGTCGTTGTAAGGAGTCCGCGTGCCTTGGTGGTGGCGGATGCGAAGATCTGATGTATGGTTGGTGCCTTTCCTTGTTGAGGCGTGGGACTTGATCCCGTCGTCCCTCGCTGTGTCGGTCCCTCGCTGCATCGGTCCCTTCGGATTTCTAGGTGCACCATCGTCAACCGCCGAGTTGTGCCGTTAAGTTCGTCGTCATCTCCACGTACCTCGGCACAGTAGGTGTTGTGGATCTCTTCCAAAGTGGTGGGGGTTATTTCAAAAGACAGTTGAGCAGTTTCTTGGTTGCCCTTGAGCCGTCTCTGCTGAGCCCATTCTGAAAAGCTGCGACTGTCGTGCCTTCGGATACGTTTGGTAGGCTCATTCTGACCCTGTTGAACCTAGCTAGGAACTCCCTGAGTCCTTCTCCTGGGGTCAGTCGTACAGCAAATATGTCGTTGACCCGTGCTTCCGCCTTCCTTGCTCCTGCGTGGGTGGTGGAAAATTTATCTGCCATCTCCTCGAACGTGAAGATGCTTTTGGCCGGTAGTTGTGAGTACCACGTTCGGGCCCCTCCTGTTAGAATTTCTCCGAACTTCATCAAAAGTACGGAGGGTACTTTCTCTTTCGATAGATTGTTGCCTTGACGGCTGTGACATAGTGAACCAGGTGGTCCTCGGGATCTGTGGTCCCGTCGTATACCATCAAGTAGGGGCCATTTTGAAGGTCTTTGGGATGGGGTGTGGCGCAGCTTCTTCTACGTAGGTTTTTTCAACGAACCTCCCCACGTCTCGCTTTGGCAATAGCTTAGGCGCACCTGGGATTTTATCCACCCTTTCTTGGTGCTCCTTCATCTGTCGCGAAGCGACCTATTTTTATTTTCCATTTCTTCCACCTGTTTTAGGATGGCTGTGAGTGGGCCACCCTTAGCTTGAGCATCGACGAGCACGTTGTTCGTTCTCGTAACCTCGAGTTCCTCTTCGGTTGCAACATAATCTGTCGATGGGGTGCATCTATCATTTTGAGACGGCTTTCTAGCTAGACTGCTCAGAGTGTTTGTCAGCCACTCTTCCAGTAGCCTCTTTACCTCCTGGGGTGCTTCTTTAGTTGTAGATGTTGAAACCTCCCTTTCCCGTGGAACCACCAGATCTTCCGACGGGGAAGGTGGGTTTTCCACGCTTATCAAGGTACTGGGGTTGCGTGTAGGACATTTCCTCCAGCAGTCGCATTGAGAGGGCCTATGAGATCTGTTCTAACATCCACGATAGCTTTCGTTCTTGCGTTGTTCCCAGTCATTTTAAGTTGTAGAGAGTGGTTTTTTGAAGGATCTCTATAAGTAAACTACAGCTTTGATTCTCGAAATCCCCATAGACTGCGCCAAATTGTTTAGCTAAAAAGTTGCGTAAGTACTTATTAAGCTCTAAAAAAATTAAAAATAATTAGGATTAATTGGAATCAAGAGTAATATGGACTAGAGAGTATAGTATGGCTGAGATCTGTGATTATAGTGTAGATAATTTGAGATACAAGAACAATAAGACAAGTAGTGATTTTTACACAAGAGAGAGAGAGATGGAGAGTCAGATAGAGAGAGAGAGAGTTTTAAATTTTCAATAGCAAGATACACGTGAGTATTTACAAAGGGAAGGTCCCTTTATATACTAAGGGACCTTCCTCAAAATAATCAAAGAAAAGTACAAGGGTTGGTGGCCTCAGTGTACGGGAGAGTCAGAGCTCCAAACGACGTCGCAGTGAATCATGTCACTCGATACGTCTACTAACAGAGGTCGGCCTTGCTCGAGTTGGCCATAATTAGGTCGCTCTCTTCACTGAGGAGGTACGTAGATCACACGGTAACGTAGGGAGCCAAATTTTCCCAATACAATGACATTCACGTCATGTACCATCAAACAACAAATCGAATGAAATTCCATAAGTGGAGTACCAGATTACATTGTGTGCCATCTAATAACAAAATAATATCTGAAAATTTGTGGAAATGGCACGAGGTTGTCACTTTTAAGCATGTTGCTTAAAATAAACACATATATTTAAAGATTAGCTAATTTCGCTCAAATTTCAGGACACGACGTCCTAGAGTTTAAACCACAAAGTTAAAACTTCTACATCCACTAAACGCGACCGGCAAAAGCGACCAACTTTGGTCGCTTTTTGGCTAAAAAGTGATCAAAAAGGGACCAAAGGGGCCAGGTAGCTATATTGATGGTCCCTTTTATTTAGGGACCAAAGTTGGTCGCTAATTAGCGACCAACTTTGGTCTTTACTCTAAATGAACCCATTTTTTCGGATGTTGACTAGAGAGACCAACTTTGGTTGCTATATTAATTTAATAATATAATCTTCATGACCAAAGTTGGTCTCTAAATAAAAAAAATGTTATTTATTTATTTATTATTAATCATTATATTTTAAAATATGGAAACTAGAGACCAATATTGGTTGCTATTTTATTCAATTATTTATTTATTTTATTAATTTAGCAACCAACTTTGGTCCCTAAATACATGAATTTAATTAAATTTTTAAATAATTGCGACCAACTTTTTTTTTTAGGCAATCCACTAGGCAGAGCCTAGGGCTAGATTTTTTATTAGTAGTACAAAGAAAATTTCAACAGCAAATAGGCAAAATACAGATAAGGGAGTCAATCTCGCCGGAGTTGTTATCCTAACACCACCGGTCTAACCTTAACGTATTCCTCCTATTGAGGCATCTAAAACCTCATTACAAACACACCCTGCAAGGACTAAAAACTATGATCATCACAGAGTGTTGTATCAAAACTCTATGATGGGAATAGCAAGATGACATGAGAAGTTGGAAACTATTGTGATGGGAATTTAGAAAATTGAAGAAGCCAAGCATCGCTCTTCTTTCTCCAGATTGTAATTTACTGCCTTCGATCACAATTTTTGTTAAAAAGACTTCAGAATTCATGGTATAATTTTTGCTCGACTGGATTATGAACCAGGGAGTCGAGCGACCTGTTTTTGTTTTGCAGCTCTCACTGGGAGCTTCCTCGTTTTCTGATTCTGTACTAAATCAGACTTGTTTTGATGAGGCGCTGCAAATCGGTTCCACGATTGGCTTGTTTGTGCATTATATGCTGCAAATATGTCTGTATTCTGTGATGTAATGTCAATAGTTACTGCTTTGTTGGCCATCGTCCATTGTCCATCTTCACATGAATGTTGTCGAGTATCACTTGAATGTTGTCGAGTATCAGCAGCAGCCATTGTACCTGTATGAGTTGTTGTTCTGTGGATACCTTTATATATTTCTTCATGCTTCTCAAACTGTGATTCAGCTCGATCTATTGAACATTGCCATAAAATTTTGGATGGTTCATTCTGTTCTGTCCTTTTGGCAGTGTTGGAGTTTTGTGTAGCATATGTTGTGGTTTTGTGAGAGTCCCCTTTGCATACCTCCTTTGAAGAGGAAAACTTTACGACCATGTCCCTCATAGGACTTTGTTTGTTAATTGCATATGACAATGATGGATCTCCATAACATTTGATCATTGTCGGCTTCTGTCCAGACAAATCACTGGGCAGATTAGATAAAACAGCAGCCTTGCCTGCATTTGAAAGTTTATCTGAGGAGTTTTCATTGGTATGCATTCTGTTACAGAGTTGTGATTTGGATTTGTTTTGGATATGGATGGGCATGTATTTGTTGTATGTTGGCCGACTTGAAAAGTTTGTTGACATACCTCTTCATTATGTGATTGCAATTCATTTTGATTTAACAGTTCATTGTTTGGTACATCAATATCATCACCGTTCGATGAAGTTTCATCATCATCATCACGGTATTGAGAAGGGTCTACTTGTCAATGACTGGAAGAATGATCACGAGGAGGATGGGAGGAATGGCCACTTGGAGGACGGGACGAACGAGCACGGGGACGAGCAGCCTCTGGCGATGACGGCCAAGACCGGGGAATCGAAAAAGATCCAGCTAGGAGATTTTTTATCTACTCTTGTACGTTTTGGCACTGAGTGACCACGCCAAAATACTGAGCATCTCTAAGCTTCTCTCTTTTCTTGGACGCTTCTAGCTTGGATGTGAGCTTTGACACAGTCTCCCGCATAGCGGAGAGGCTCTCCCCATCAAGTTGCTCGGCTTACGAGGAAGTCCCTATTCCTTGCATTCCACGCCTATAGCGATGGAATGTCTTAGTAGGAAGTCCGTATACCTTCCCGCATTTTGGACCGCCTGCAGCCCGCGTCCATAGTCATTCAATATCCTCGGTCGAAAGTCGGAATGGCTCGCCTGACTCACTAGGTGGCTGGATGCGTATGAATTCTCAGCTTCAATTCTGAAGTGATCCTATAAGAAAAAGTAAATTGAATTAGTATTTCAAAATTTAAATGAAAGTAAATGAAAATATTTAATGAAAAGTGAAAACTTACATGTACATTCGTGGCACGTCCCTCGACCCACCTTTCGTCATCCGTCTCTTTCTTCTTCTTCACAATATGAGTCTCCTTGAATAGCTCATCTTGGTTCATCAGACGGCCCAACTTCTTTTCTTGAAACTCATAAATTTTAATTAATAAATAGAATAGATATACTTTGAAAATTAAAATATATTAGGCAATTACGTACCATTCTTCTTTTTATTGTCCCCTGACTGACTGCCCTCCAGTGTGCAATGATCCTCCCTTCTCAGATGCCCAAGCTTTCTTACCCTTTTTGCTCTTCTGTAAGAACTCTACAGTAAACCATTACCTTTGCAAATCATCCCAAAACTCCTGAAGCAACCAGCCAGACTTTTGGTTCAGTTGTCTAGCAATGGAGAAAGCATGCGACAACCACTTGCGAGCTTTGAGATTAAAATTTGCAGCCACATCCGAACTATACTCGCTTTCCCATACACACTTGCTCTGTATTTCAAAAGTTAAATATTATATGGAAATATCATAAATATAAATAATTATACTACTTAAAAGAACATTTATACCTTAAATTCATTGAAAATTGCCTCCTTCTGTGAGAATGGGAATTCACGCCAAGATGCATAAAGGGAATCATAAAGCTTTCTAGTTGCTTTGGTGATTATCCTCGTACTAATATTACTCGGGAGGAACCTGCAATTTAATAAATAAAACAAATTAATATCTTAGTAAAAACTGTACAAAATAATAAACATAAAAATAACAAATAACTCTTACCCATCACCCTCATGGACTATGATGATCCTGCCATACTGATTATAATGCACCTCCTCATCAGCAGCAGCAGTATCATCGTCCGAAACATGTGTATCAGAGGCATGTGTGGACGGAGTAGGGGTTCAGTACTACTATCCCGCAAGCGAAGGCCTCCAATTGGTGGAGTCGCTGATGACGATAGATGTGATCCCTGTGACTGCGACATAGCTGCACGGATCACAAGTGGCTGTGATACTGACTGTTGTGACTCGAGTGGCTGTGACCCAGCTGGCTGTGAGACTGATGGATATGATCCCTGTGGCTGTGAAATGGATCGATGTGATCCATGTGATGCTGCTGGGTGGGATCCACGTGGCTGTGAGGCAGGTGGACTGTATGTCAGACGCACAGTCCAATGGCCCTATGAAGAAATATCCGGGGTCTGCACAAAGGTGTATGGCTGGTGATGCTGTGGCAGCTCAGTATAGCCATGGGGTAGAGGTTGTGGCATAGCGACAGGCAAATAGAAGAGGGTGGAAAAGATTGATAAGTACTATCTTCTACCCTCCTCTTTTTCTTCCTAGCCTTTTCTTTTCCCCGAGAACCACTACCTTCATTGTTAACTCGACCTTTGCCAGTCATCTGCATAATATAATACATAATTTAGATTGAAACATATAAGGAAACTATCTATAAAGGAGATTTATCGAAGAAACCAACTTTTTAATGCTCATCGACGTATTCTTCCTCGTTAGAGAATTCTTCTTCCTCGTCGGAGAATTCTTATTCCTCACTAGTTTGAGCTTCATCAGTCGATTCTTCTTCCTCATTTTCTATAATTCTTACTTCATTTATATCAACTTCTTCCAATATGTGATCAGGATGTTCCAAATCATTTTTTAAAGGTGTCCACTATTTCGTGAACACTGAAGATATCGCTTTGATATGCAACATCCAACACATTCTTGGCTTCGACCCTACCTACATCCTTAGTTTTGGTTACAACCCACCAAATCGGACTTATTCCGCAGAAATTGATAAGGATCATAATACATTTGCCTAACATTATGTGCAATTATGAAAGGATCATATCGACCATACTCCCTCGTATGATTAACCTCAATTGTGTTGTATCGATTGTGAACTCTCGTACCTCTTGTTGGATTTGGGTCAAACCACTTGCTTCTAAAGAGAATAATTTTCTTAAATGGCCTACCTGAATATTCTAGTTCTATTATTTCTTTAAGTACACCATAATAATGAATATCTCCAACTTGGTTGTCATCACTACCTTGAACCCACACCCCACTGTTGTTGCTTTTTTTATTATTAGAGCAACCCTCTGTATGAAACTTATAACCATTCACAACGTACTTGGAATATGTTGTGACCTCAACCCCAGGTCCCCAAGATATATATTTCAAAAATTGATTGACACCATTATTTTGATCATTTACCTACATATTGTTAACAAAATTCATAAGTTAGCATAACTTTCAAACATTGTTTACCTGCATAGTGTTAGAATATTTGAAGGATATACTTACAAATTCTTTGAACCACCAAGGAAATGTTGTATATACAACATCTTGGCCAAATTGAACCACGAAGTGACTGTGACATTTCAAATAGTTTTAGTATTTGCATTGAGATGTAATCACAATAAATTTTATATTTTGATAACTATTAAATCAATACTTACTTGAGAAATGGTACTACTTCGGGACAATTTAGCAACACATGAAGTGTAGCTGACTTGAACTCCATATCACTCAAAATTCTCTTTCTACCATCCTTAGAACATTAGCCTGGTTGTTTGATTATGGAAATAGACGGATATAATGGATCATTCGTAAGGTCGACCATGTGCCTGTTGGGCCTATTCCTAGCACATGGAACATTGCTCTCAAATTAATAAGAACAAAAATGAGAAGTTTCCTTTACAAGATAAGCTTCGCATGTAGATCCTTCCGTTCTATTCCTCTGCTTAACAAATTGTTTGCATTTGCCAATTGTCCTACATAATTTGGGGTTAGCCAAGAACATTCAAATAAAACAGAAATTTATATATGGACTATAATATTACCTCTCAAAGGGATACATCCATCTTCATTGAACAGGCCCTCCAAGTCGTGCCTCGTGTATAAGGTGGATTGGAAGGCGTTCCATCACATCAAAAAACCCACATGGAAATATCTTTTCCCTCTTACCCAAAGATACACGAATATTCTGATCCATCCGGCGTAGGTTTTCTTCCCTTAATGTGGAAGAACACAAGTCTTTGAAAAACAAACTAATCTCAGTGATGGGTTTCTAGATTCTTTCAGGCAAACCAGAAAACGCAATAGGCACTAGGGTATCCATGAAAACATAACAGTCATGACTTTTCAAATGGCTCAACTTCCCTACCTCTATATCAACTTTTTTCTCAAAATTCGACGCATAACCCTCAAGCATCTTCAATTTTGTCACCCAATCACAAATCTGCCGCCTTTCCTCCAAAGTGAATGTGTAACTTGCTTTGGGCTTGAATAACTTACCATTGTTTGCTATCTAAAAGCGTAATTCAGGCCGCCTGCAATATTCTTGTAAGTCTAGTCTAGTCTAGACTTTGGGTTATCCTTTGTCTTACCTTTAACATCCATCACTGTGTTGAACAAATTGTCAAAATATTTCTTCTCAATATGCATGACATCAAGGTTGTGACGGAGAAGATTATCCTTCCAATAAGGCAACTCCCAAAATATACTCTGTTTGGTCCAATTATGAGTAACACCATATCTGGGGAATCTATGCGGTGAAACTTCCGTAACTCTACTATAGTTTTGGACCCTCTCCCAAATTTCCTCACCTGAACGTATCGGATGTGGATAATCATATTTCAGTTTATTCTTTTTGAAAGAATTTTTTATCCTTCTAAACTCATGACCCTCAGGCAAGAATTGACGGTGACAATCAAACCATGATTGCTTTCGGCCATGATTCAAAGTGAACGCTTTACTATTTTCCATGCAGTAAGGACAAGCTAGCTTCCAGCCGTCATCCTCCCAGACAACATTCCATATGCAGGAAAATCATTAATTGTCCACATTAAATTAGCACGTAAATTGAAATTTTACTTGGTTGATATGTCATATATTTCAACACCATCGTACCACAATTGTTTTAGCTCATCAATCAAAGGTTGCACATATACATCTATCATACTTTTCGGATTACGTGTACCGGGGATAATACAATTTAAGAATATATATAGACTAGTCATGCACAACTCAGGTGGTAGATTATAAGGTGTAAGAAAGACAGGCCAACATGAATACGGTGTCGCAGATACAGAAAAAGGCGTGAAGCAATCCGCACACAGACCTAACCGAATGTTCCATGGTTCACTAGCAAAATCTGGATATGTCCTATAAAAGTGCTTCCAAGCTTCTCCATCTGAAGGATGGCACATAACACCAGGCTTCTATTTTCAAAGTGACATCTCATATGAGGAGCAGAACTCATCGAAGCATATAACCGCATTAGCCTAGGTATAAGAGGTAAATAAAGCATCGCCTTGATAGCGACCATCTTCCCGCTGGAAAACCTCTTGAAACGAGACTTTCCGCAAAATTTACAACATCTTAAATTTGCATCATCTTTATAATATAACATGCAACCATCTTCACAACAATCAATTCTCATTGACAAAATTCCTAACTTAGAAACTAATCTCTTTGCCTTATAGAAATCACCAGGTAATTCGATTTCCTCGTCAACTAGTTCACGCATAAGGTCAATGAAAGAATCCATGGCTGCTTGAGATAGATTGCAATCAGATTTGATGCTTAGTAATCTAACTGCAACAGACAACTCAAAGTGAGGACGTCCTATACGTAGTGGACGTCTAGCTTCCTCTAACTGTTCATAAAAATGTCTTGCTTCATCATTAGGAGTTTGTTCAACAAAAAGGGCTCACCCCTAAAGTGCATTCCAAAAGCATTCGCAACCATATCATGAATTCTGGAATCACTATTTCTATTCTCCCTCGACCTACTACTTTCACCAACAACCATATTATGAAATATCCCATGGCTACCATCCATCTCTCTGTGATTAGTCCACACAAAGTAATTCACTATAAACCCCTTCCTATAAAGATGAACCTTAACTTCCTCCGATTTTCCAAACTTCATACAGTCGCACTTAACACAAGGGCACCTAATTACTCCTTCTTTTATGTATGGCGGAAGTGACATTGCATGTCTAATAAAGTCCTCAACCCCTTCTACAAGATCCTCCCGCAATCCCCGCCGATTAGAATAATTCCTATTGTACATCCAAGAACGATGTTCCATCTATTTAAATAAAGCAAGAACAAATTAAATTAGTTAATTCATATACTAAAAGTTCAATTCATTAACGAAAAGTTCAATTGATATACAAAAAGTTTAATACATTAATTTGAGTTCTATTAAGAACCATAAATTCATAATTTAAGGTAGTTCCTAACTTCTACCTTAAGTTCATAATTTATACAAAACCCTAATACTAAATAGACAAAAACACTAACCAATTATATAAAATTGTATAGCAAAAATTATAAATTATAAAGCTAATAAGGTAGATTACTAACCTTGGTAGATGAAAAATAGAATTAAAAAGCTAATAAGGTGGTGCTCCGGCGGACAGTTGCTGCGGCGGTGGTGGCACGAGGATTTCAACAGCGGCGGAGAGGGAGGACTTCAACAACGGCGGTTCTGGCGGTGGTGTCAGGAGGCACAATGGTGGCGCTGGGTGGGGAGATAGATTGTGTGAAGGAAATAGAGAAGGGGAGTAGAGAGAGTTTGAGGAAATTTGGAAATGAAAATAAGATTTTGGGAGGGGAAACCCAATTTTGAGATCTGGAATTAAAAAAAGAGACCAACTTTGGTCGCATTTTTGGTAGCTATATAAGTATTGACTGTTTGACCAAATTAGCGACCAAAGTTGGGCGCCATTTTTGACCGTTTGGCCAAAAAGGCGACCAACTTTGGTCGCTATATTTCAAAATAAATAAACAAAATAATTTTTTTCTGTTATATATATATATATATACATATATATATATATATATATATATATATATATATATATAGCTTAAATTGACTTAAAATCCTAATACACTTATACTTAGTACATAGTATAGCGTAAGTACATATTATATATATATATATATATATATATATATATATATATATATATATATATATATATATATATATATATATATATATATTCTATATTCGATACGCTATTACATAATACACTTATACTTAGTGCATAGTATAGCGTAAGTACACATATTATATATATGTTGCTTCATAGTACTATTCATCCATTGTATTTCAAAAGTATTAACTACTTACATTTATATTATTTACATAGTAAATACAAAAGTGATTTTTAATTTTGACCATATAGAGACCAACTTTGGTCACTAACATTAAATGAATTTAATTTAGCGACCAAAGTTGGTCACTAACCGTATTACCTAAGTGTGTTATCTAATAGAATTCGTAAAGAACTTTCTAGTTCTTTAATATTTACCCATGTGAATTCTCTATTATTGTTGCACATCATACTTAAATTGATATGGCTAACCCGAATGCCAATTGAATAAATTATCAATATTGGTAAACTTCAAATTTACACCATGACATGTGCAATTATCAATAAACTTCAAGTTTATTATGATATGGGTTTTTATACCAATAAATATCCACTTTATTGTGGCATTCTTTTGTTTGTGTAGTACAAACTGGAGAATGAAGCGGGTAGCTTTTCATATACAAATTATCCCGCTACAAGTTGTAGTAATAGAAGATATCAAATCTTTCCTTTATTTATAGTCTCAATATAATCAGCGCTTTCGCGTGTACTTTGGAAACTGAATAAGTTTCTTTGAGACTTACTACAACACAATACCTTATCGTTAATCAATTGTGTTTCTCCAACATAGTAATAATTGGCTCTTCTAGAGCTCTCAATTAATTTTGTACTACCACAAATTCATCAACATCCATGTGGTGAATATCTCTTTTAAAGAGAAAGTTATACCATTATGGTCATGGTCAAAATTATATGCAATATATGTTTCTTGTATTATCGTTGTCCTTTAATAATCATATTTCTAAAATATTTTGGCGTACAATAGGTACGTGACCAATGATCATTTATGCCATAATAATGACATTATTTTCATATATCATCTCAAACCTCCTTCTATAGGTGATGTGGTATATTCACTACCACTAGCACGTTCATATTCTTCCAAGAATGAATATGTATTCATAAATCATATGTTGTCACATTCACACCATGAATGGATCATAATCATCTGTATGTGCTATATAAAATCTCATGTCAAATATTACTTTCATAAAGTGAAAGATTATTTTGAGAATCTTTATTATTCTCATTATCACAATGATGACGATTATAATTCCGTCTATTGCCACGTCCACATCCATTGATACCTTCACGGTAATAATTTTGTCTTCTTTCAGACTTATCACATACTGCTATCACATTCTCTGCGGGGATATGTAATTTTGTTATCCTTTTCAAATCTGTAAATGCATCTGGCATTTGATTTGCTATTCTTTGTAAATGAATAATCTTTTGCACCTCTTTTTCACAAATAGAGGTATGTGGATCAAGATGAGATAATGATGCATTTTTCCACAAAATTTCCCGTTTGGTTTCACCAACTTCTCCCCCTAATTTTGGAAAAAGTGTCTCATCGAATCGACAGTCTGCAAATCGTGCAGTGAACAAATCCCCTGTCAATGTTTCGAGGCAGCGAATAATGGAGGGCGATTCAAACCCAACATATATTCCTAACCTTCTTTGCGGACCCATTTTGGTGCGATATGGCGGTGCTACAGGCACATATACTGCGCATTCAAAAATTCTTAAATGGGATATATTAGGTTCATGACCCAAAACTAATTGCAACGGGGAATATTTGTGATAATTCGTCGATCTGAGACGAACTAGCATTGCTGCATGCAAAACGGCGTGACCCCAAACCGAAGTGGGCAGCCTCGTTTTCATGAGTAATGGTCTTGCAATCAACTGCAGACGTTTAATTAAAGATTCTGCAAGACCATTTTGAGTGTGAACATGAGCTACAGGATGTTCCACTTTTATCCCAATTGATAAGCAATAATCATTAAATGCTTGGGATGAAAACTCAGCAGCATTATCTAGTCTAATAGACTGAATTGGATTATCAGGAAATTGTGCTCGTAATCGAATTATTTGTGCCATTAATTTTGCAAACGCATTGCGTGATGACAATAGGCACACATGAGACCATCTAGAGGATGCGTCTATTAAGACCATAAAATATCTAAACGACCCACTAGGTGGGTGAATAGGTCCACAAATGTCCCCTTGTATACGTTCCAAAATCGTAGGTGACTCAGTTCCAACCTTTGTTGGTGATGGTCTAATAATTAACTTGCCTTGATAACAAGAAGTGCAAGAAAATTCATTATTTAAAAGAATCTTTAAATACTTTAATGGATGCCCACATGAGTTTTCTATAATCCGCCTCATCATAATTGATCCAGGATGTCCCAATCGATCATGCCAAAGTACAAAAGTATTGGAATCAGTAACCTTTTGGTTTACTGTGGAACGTGCCTCAATTGCACTAATTTTTGTCCAATACAGGCCACAAGATAAAGATGGGAACTTTTCAATAACCCTCTTTTGGCCAGAGACATTCTTTGTAATGATGAGATATTCAAGATTATTCTCATCTATTGTCTCAATATTATATCCATTTTGAATGATATCTTAAAAACTCAACAAGTTCCTCTTAGACTTGGAGGAGAACATTGCATTCTCTATGATAAATATTGTTCCTTTAGGCAGAGTTATAGTTGCTCTTCCGGAGCCTTCAATCAATTTACGACTACCAGAAATTATAGTAACATCTGCCTTACACATACTTAAATGAGAGAAATATTTCTTCTCTTTGTACAGCCTCAAATTTTCTTAATGTAGTGTGAAGTTAAGAATACAAAATCATAGAGCTAACATATAATAGGTAAATAACAGCAACAATTTTATGCATTCATGGAAAAGATTAGCATACTACTAGTATTTGACAACCACATATACAATCAATATTAAAATTCCCAACAGATCGTATATTTTAACACGTGTTCAGCGTATAACAATGGTTGATACTGCTATAATTTCAGATAATAATTGTAATACCATACATTAAAATATGAACACTAGAACATCACAACAGTGATATAGTACAATATAATGATCTCACAGAAGATTGTATAAAAATAATCCAATGGCTACTAATACTGTGTAGAATGAACAGGGTGCCAAAGGCCAACTTATCAGAATAATTATTACTAGAGGGACTACAATTGAAACTCCTAGCCATACAATGACATAGTAAATATGTGGCATATAAATATTGAGTGGTAATGGAAAACAGCATTCATAATTCAATTGAAATACTGTAATTACAAAAAGTAAATTCAATATGCAATTAACATCTTAACAACGTATGGTGTGGTGATAAATTAATTTTTTTTTTTAACAATATAAATATATCAGACATTACTAATACACGGGTCACCAAGACGCCAATTTGAATAGAAAAAAAATACACTCATGAGAGAAGCAGCTTAACCAAACAATATGTTAGGTAGAGTCCCGATTAAATTTCAATCATTATATCATTAACTGTTGTTACTTTACTCATCAGAATGAATCTTCTAGATATTTATCACAAATTTCACAAAGGTATAATACATACTAAATAAATATCAAGTAGTCTGGTCTCAAATATTAAAATAAATTACCTAAATTGAATAAAAAACCATACTCAATTACCTTATGAAATATATATTTTTATTTCCTGCGGCAATGGTTGTTAAAACCTGAAATAAGAGAACGGAGCCAAAGAATTATTATACGAATACATGACTGTATCGTTGTGCAAAAGCATTATACCAAATTGGTTAGAGTCTCGTGCTGATAACGTGTTATAAAATAATACTAGAACAAGAACAATATTGCAGAGCAAGGTAGGGAGAGAAGAATTCTTATTGATATTTTTGGGATGATTTACAATGGGGTAAGGGGTCTATTTATAGGAAGAGAAAAGACTTAGCCTCAAAGTAAAACTCTTCTATAAGATAGACATTCACTCTAATTAGAGTTATATTCTTAACAATATACATTTTGTATGTTATATATAAAAATTATAAATATTTTATACATTTGTCGGCTACCGAATATAATTAATTTTTGGTGCAGAGTAAAAGTGAAAAAGGCGCTACTTAAGACAGGCTTAAAAGTGGCTATCTGCACTTCGTCCTAAAAATTTCGAGTTCATTATATGAATGAATTTAAATTATGACTAAACTTTCGTGTCCTTTTTGTTGGAAAAAATTCCAGGAAACCCCGCAATCACTATCATTCGGGTGCATACCGAGTAATATACTCAGCGTGGAATAGTTCGCAAATCACACTGGAGATATAAATTGCACTAAAATTCGATACGACGAGCTCTGACTGAGAAGACTGCTGGTGAGAAAAATCGATCTCAGATCTCCCGTGTAGGAAATCATTCACCCAGCCCTACGGGCAACTTTTGTATCTTTGATACGCAAGAAATAAGTAAACTTTTTGTGTCTTTTGATACACAAGGAACAAGTTCCTTATTTGTCTGCACCTCAGATACACAAAGAATAAGAAAACATATGTATTTTGATACGAAATAAGCAACGAAAGATCATCCATTTTTTAATAAAAAGATTATTCAATTGTAATATCATGAAACTATTCCTGATTAACAGGAAGTAGTAAATCTGTACAAGTACACTCCAAATGAAAAAGGCCAATAAAACTTAAAAACAGAAAAGTGAAGATCAATTATATTTTTTCCTCCTTTCAGCTTCCTTGACATTTTAATTCATTATCTCTTAGATTTAGTCATGCTCCAGGCATCAAGAGTCTCAATTGTGATTGTTTCAGTGCCATTGTTGAAAGCAAATAAATGTGCTTGGTCATGGATGGCTAATGTCGGATATACTCTTGATGTTATGCATGTTTTCCCATCAGCACCAAAACTTTCTACTACCGAATGATCAATCTGCACAAGAGAGAAAAATGTCAACAAGTTGTCCACGCCACAAAAAAAAAAAGACAAATAAAAGAAAGTGGGAATTATATATATATGTTTTTTCAAAATAAAATTGGGAAATATATTTTAAAACCGTATGTCCAAACAATTGTTCATCTAAACATCACCCAAATCAGATTTTTCAAAACAAATCTGGGATCTATGGCCAAACGATAGCTAAGTTTAGGGCTCGATTGGCCATAAAAATTATTTATGTTTTTCTGGGATTGTTTTTTTTACTTTTCTTAAATCAGCGTCAAATCCAATTTGAAGTTAAATTCCGAAAAGCTATTTTTCACAATCTTCACTTCAAATTACTCACAAAAATTCAAAAACAACTCCAAATTGTATTCATATCCAAACACAATTCTAATTTTCAAATACTATCTTCAACTTGGAAAAAAATTAACTTTTTCTGAAATTTCACAATTCTTATGTCCAAACGCTACTTTAATACATTTTTGAGGAAAAATAAAATAAAAGAAAGCTTACCAAACTCCGTAGAGACAGCTTTTTGTCTGTTAAATCTACATCAACGTATCCAGCAAAGGAAGGTTTGTACATTTTCTTACTATCCTTAAGAGTTGACCTGTCACCAAAAAAGGGAAAAAAACAAATAGAACAACAAGGTTAACAAATAGAAAAAACAATAAAATTTTAATGACAATTTATGTATGAGACGTAAGGTGAGGTTTTTTTGGGTGGGGGGGGGGGGGGTTCAATAGATGCCTAATTAGTAAGAAAATAAACCTTGAGGCATCGGAACACATGAGAACTTTGTATTTATCTTGGGCCTTGAATACTCTAAAAAAAACAGGCGTATACTCTTCCAAATTTTCAGAAGACAAAGTTAGAAGCCCAAATGGCCCAAGTCCACCTTGAATCGTTGAACCTCTAATGGCACATACATCTTGTGCATATAGATCATCCCAACTAGAATCAAATTCTTCTACATTGTCCAAACTTGAAAATGAAAATGTTATTTCAACATCCGCCTGTCAATTAAATTAACACTCAGAAATTAGCCTTAACTTTGTCTTGTCACACAGCCCAATGCACTAAGCTCCTGCTATGTGTAGGGTCAAGGGAAGGGGCGGACCACAAGGATCTATTATGGCAACAACTTTGCCAGTTACGCCAAGGCTCCCCTTTTTGTCACACTAATTTCATAAATAAATGAAAAAGATGAAATTATTTTGTATTAACAAAAAGAAAAAGTTCAAACCTGTGCAGGTGTGATTCCTTTAACTTCAACTTTTTCTCCTCTCTTCAATTTTTGATTTCTTAATTGCACCTTATTCTTTCTCAAGGTTTTTAATTCTTCAACAGGCCATTGAACCAACTGTTTGCCACTACGATCAAGCCATATTTTACGAGGAATAGCCTGAATTCCAGCCCATCCTTTCTTGACATCGTCGTTAGGGAAAGCATCTGATTCATTAGCCCAACCCCATAAAATTCTTCGATTTTTGCTTGGGTCATAAAATGTTTTTGATGCATAAAAATTACCATAGTCGAGTCTCAATCCTTTCCATCCATCAATCAATGTTTTATCCGGAATGTACCTATCTTTTTTTGTGTCATAAGTACCGATTGTGTAGTACTCAAACCTAGTCAAATCAAGACTAACCTTAAGAACATGTTTAATGTTGTCACCATCAAATGATGTGTCCAAACCATTTGAATGTTCCAATGATACTGGAAAAAAATCAGGACACTCCCAATTTCCAGTATGGGATGATGTATGAAGTGGATGTTGGGCTTTGGTCCATTTCAAAAAGTCCTTACTCCTATACAATATTGCTTTTCCTCTATGTTTTCTAACACTACCAACCAAAATTCTCCAATGGCCATCTCGGCCCAACCAAGCCGTTGTCGGGTCGCGGAATTGGGTTTTGTTAATGCTCTTATCCGCAACGATTAACGGGTTGTTATCGGGCTTGATCCATTTACGGAGAAATGGGTCGGATAAATTAGCTGGTATTGCGTAGTTTTGGACTTGTGTATTTCTGGCATCTACTATTCCAGTGTAGAGGATAATGGGCTTGGGCTTTTTGCCAGGAAGAATAGTGGCTGACCCGGACCACGTACCGTATTTGTCGAATAATTTGGATGGATAGATTGCGGGCTCTAAACGGGCCCAATTAATTAAGTCAGTGGATACTGAATGGGCCCAAACAATATTGCCCCATACTGCCCCTTTTGGATTGTACTGGTAGAATAGATGATAAACTCCATTGTAATACATTGGACCTGTTGGAAAAGAAAGAAAAAGAAAACAGATTAATTTAAATGATATATCATTTTAGCTAAAATTTAGAAAAAAGTAATTATAAAATTTGATCTCACCGTTGGGATCTAATGTTTGTTGTGTGGAAGCATCGGAGCCAAAACCATAAAAAGGAGTAAATTGAAAATGATTAGAAAACATTTCAATACATTTGAAAAAAATTGTATAATAAGAAAGTATGGAACATAATAGTTAGATCAAATCTCATAAAAGAACAAACATGGAATCCAATCACAGAACTTAGTGAGTTGCTATAAAATTTTTATGCAAGATCCCATTACCAGAAGCATCCGACATTCATATAGAGTCCGTGGAAGGACAGCATATCAAGGTGGTATGATATAAGTAGCCTACCCTAATATCGTTAGTTCGAATCTAATACTACGGTTCGAATCCATAACTTATAGGCCACGCGAAAACAACTTAACCCAATTCCATCATTTCCTTTAAGGATCAAATCTAATACTAAAATTTTAAAGGAAAAGCTTATTTTTTAAAATCAATTTAGCTATTAATAAAATGATACATTCAAAATAATGTTAAGATAAAAAAAAAAGTATTTGTCCACAAGAGCGACCTAGTTTAGCAATTATGGATTCACATGAACTAAATAGCTTTTGCGTAATCTTGTATGACAAAATCCACCAAATATCTATTGATAATTGACTGTAAACCTTATATATTAAGGCAATAGAAACCATAAACTTTGAAAATAATTTTCTGTCACTATCTGTATCTAATGCAAATATGCAGCTAAAAGCACATAGTTTGAAATTTTGGGAAGTAAATTTCACTGTCAGTGAACAGATACAGAAATCTAGGAAATACGAAAAGATTATTTGTCTTTTTCAGCATTAAAACAAAGAAATCCACTACTCCTATTTCGTGCTGAAGCTAGTTATGAGAACCAACTCATGCAAGCCCCACAATGTGAGTTCAAGTAGCAGAAACTCTTACGATTATTGCGTTTCAAACGAGAAATATTTAAGGTAAAAAAGACAAGAAGACTGATAAAATGTTAATTTCCCTTCTCTCAATTAGTTCTGATCCAATTCATTTATAATCTGCAACATAAGAACATTCATTATTTTCGGGTCGTTTGGTACATGGGATAAGAATAATAATCCCAGAAAAAAGTTTCGTATTAACTTTATCTCATGTTTAGTTTGCGGTATTAGCTAATCTCGAAATAACTTTTTTATACTAAAATGGAGGAATTAGTTACCCTAGGGGATAACTAATCCCATGGAATATACCACCCTATGGGATACCCCCACTATACCACACAACCCCTAAGGGAGACCAAATATAAAGAAGTAAACTATCGAAGATGCTAAGGAGTGTCAATATATAATATATATATATATACATAAATAATACATTTTACCTAGCTGCACAGTGTAATCTTTTCGATAATGGGGTATCAACCCTTGACTGCATATGGTTCCTCCATTGGGGGGTTGGGGGAAGGGCGGATTTAGAGAGGCAGTATTCACCCGAACCCCCTGCGCCAAAAAAATTACACGATATATATATAAAATATATTTTTGCCTCTATATATTATGTTTTGAATCCTCTTGACACAACTTTAAATCATAATTTAGTGGTCAAGGGTGTTCAAAACATGTATGAGGTCACTTCTATTGGCCACAATTTCTTCTAATTTTCTAACTTTTTCATTTTTTAAACTTTCTTAGCGAAAATCTTGCCTCGGCCACTTGTTGTTAGGGAGGGGTTGCAGTCCCATGTATGCCACATGAAAATATCTATATAATTAAAAAATTAGTTAATTTGTGGATTGGAAAATGGCATTGTAAAATTGAAAATAAAGAAACTTTATAATGTAATCAGCCATAGTAAGGTCTGATGAAGAACTATAAGGTTAGTAAAAAATCCTTTTTGATCGGCTGAAAATGAATTTCTCGTTTTTGGATAAAGTACTACCTCTTAGCGTTAATGATAAGGATTATTTAATTTGGCTAAAGTTTATCTATCCACAAAATAAGTAATAACGATTGAAGGTATTTTTACAAAATTGTATAGAATTGGTCTCTAATTTTTGGTAAATTATACTTTAGAAAATCAAGAAGCATTATTTTTTTTTTTCAAATCCACTTTTACTATTTTAAGAAGGCATATATCATTAATTACTCATATAAGAAAGAGATAATGAAAATTTAGTAAAATACTATTTATAATTAATGCAATTAAATCTACGAAGAGATAATGATAAGTTAGTCAAGTATCATTTATAATTGACACTTTTAAACGATTTTCTTAATAGGTATACCATAATCTTAAACATACAAATAAAAACGGATGAAAGGAGTAAAATTTACTAGGAATGAGATTAGTTTTCTAAAGTTGCATCTCCCCTATAATAGAGTGATATTATGATAGTTGCATAAAAAATGCACAAGACGACAAAATATAGAAGGACAGCCCAATGCACAAAGTATTTTATGTTCACGCACAATCGAAAAAGAACCATTCTAAGAAAATATGATATAGACAACCTATCCTAATACATATATAAATGAACGTTCATCATACCATAAGGAGTGTCATAGGGAAAAAAATCATATATATATATATATATATATATATATATATATATATATATATATATATATATATATATATTCAATCTCTAGAAAATAATACAAAGTAAACATCAAACTTGAGACATAAGATAAAACCTTAAAACCACCATGTCGTCCTAAACAAACAAATTTAATAAACAAATTAATTCAATAGACCGATACAAAATCCTGCCACTGTACATAAAGCATCTCGCATATACCGCACAGAGGGTTCAAGGAAAGGTCGCAACCTAAAAGGTGTGATGGAGTCAATTTACCCTAATACAAGCATTGGCGGTTGCTTCCACGTCTCAAACCCGTGACCTATAAGTCACACGCAAATATCTTTACCGGTGAATGTAAACAAAAAAAGAAGAGAGTTGTGGAGGAAAGACATACCATTGATCCAATGTTTAGGGGGTTGAAAATGGTAGCCAGTTCTATGGATTTTTCTTACACTCACAACACTTGAAGATTGCAATTCCATAAACACTTCATGTGAAGCATTAACTCCATTATCATTGGAAAAAACTACCACAAAAAACATCAAAAAAATTGGCAAAGACCAAAGAAAAAACTTGCTTAAAAACTCCATTTTCCTTTATGATTTTGACGGAGTTTTTCTTCCTTTCAAAAAATAATAATATAATATTAGAGAGAGAAAGAAACTGAGGAGGAAGAAGAAAGGGTGTGAAGAGTATTTATAGAGAAACAATAGAAAGAGATGAGTCAACCAAACAAATAGAAGGAAAAAAAGGCTGAGATTATTATAATAAGATTTTGGGAATGGAAAGTTAATCGCGGATTTATCAATTAAATGGATAGGAATTAATTAAATTTGGATAAACTTTCATTAAAAGGTATGTTTAATACGGAGCGTCTCTTTTTGCAAAATTCGTTTGCCGGATTTTTCTCCCACAGTTCTCTTGCCATTTGCCATTTTTTCTGTGTGTGCTTTTTTTTCTTAATTTGACTCTCATGGATCATATATTTCCTGATTTTTAGTTGTTTTAACAAATTGTTATTACAGAAAGTATATATTATAACAAAACATGAAATTTGGTTTCGAAAAAATTTAATTGTTATAGTGTATTGTTGTTATATAAGGATATTATTATACAATGTCTGACTCTATATATATTAATTTGTGAAGAACTAATTTGAATAACCGCTCACCAAATGTTTAAACTAGAAATAGCCGGTGAATGTATAATATATGTATAATATATGTATAATTTATGAATTATGTATACTATATGTATAACTGTGTATAATGAATTTATAGGTTATTCATACCGACTATAAAAAGTAAACTGTAAAGTTGACCGGCTATTCGTGAAAAAATCAATTATTTGTCACTCAAAGCAAGTAAATTTGGTCTAGAATAATTATTACTTTAAGAAACGAAAAAAAATACTCCTATTAATTGTAAAACTCCAAAAGGTATATGGTCATTATTTACTCATTTAACTATTTAAGTAAGAGATAAAGATAATTTAGTCAACTTTATTTAAAATTAATTTTATTAAATATTTTCTTAATATTTGTGCCAACATATTAAACCGCAAGAGTACTTCAACTCTGCAAATTTGCGCAAAACGCATTGATTTTCGAGGCTCCAGAAGATGTTATTGCCACGTAATATTTTAAGGTAATCTCTAAATTTTATAACTGAAACACTTTTGGATCAATTTTATGTGGCACAAATTTATTTCCGAAAGTAATAATTTTTCGTTAATCATTAGCAGTAAATAATTAGAGGATTTACTGCTCTAATACACCTTCCGAATTCTTAGGTTTTATATCTAAGAAGTGATACGTGAATGTCTAACAACATCTTATATGATAATACTTTACTATAAAAGTCAAGTTTTTATCGGAATTAATTTATATATTTATGTTATAATATCTTTATAACAATATTTCGTTTTAACAATAAAAAATATTCAAAAAAATGAAATTATAATAGAGAGATTTGACTGTAGTAGCATTCTTGATTGGTTTGAATTAGTTCATTTTCTAGAAAGTCGAATCTCTTCCAATTATGAAGATTCATTTGGTCAAAACTTTGGAGATTCTGCATATCCATTCCAAATTCATACTAAATCAATTGAAAGGATTAGTATTAGCTCTAGTGAAATTAGCTCCAAAAATTTTCAAAGGAGCCGTGGATATATGCCACGTTTGCAAGTAAATAGTAATGGCCTGGATGAGTTTTTATGATACTCTTCAAGTCTCTTATTTATTTATTTATTTTATTTCAACTTTAACTAATAGGAGAATTTAATAACACGAGATATTTATATAGAATACTCTTTCAGTTTTACTTCACCTATTTTATGTCCTAAATAAGTATTTTAACAAATTAAAAAAAAAGGACACCTAGATTTTAAAAACCATTGTCAGTGTTAACAGAAGAAAAATGCTCGTATTGTTATGAAATAATATAAAGACAAGAACAATAATGCAAAAATAAGAACAATATAGAGAGAGAATAGGGAGAGAGAGAAGTATTCTTATTAATACTTGGGGTGATTTACAATGGGGTATGACCCCTCTATTTATAGGAAGAGGAATGACTTAGCTTCAAGCTAAAACTCTTAGACATTCACTCTAAATAGACTTCTATTTTATAACACTCCCCCTTGAATGTCTATTCAATAATGTGCCTCATAAAACCTTAAAACCAAAACCCAATGGGAAAAATTAAAGAAAGGAAAAAGAGTACACATGTTTGAATATGCGCCTATTGGTTGCCTCGTTAAAAACCTTGCAAGGAAAACCCAGTGGGAAAAAACCTTGTAAGGGAAAAAGAGTGCAACGCGCATTAACTCCCCCTAATGAGTACATCAATTTATATCCTTGAGCATTTGCATTCCAATCTTGTGCATCATCTTCAAAACGATCTTTGGTAGACGTTTGACAAATCAACCATATTGACTTGAATAAATATTCCGTACCTTGAAATCATCATTCTTGATAGATATGAACATCTTCATATAATGTCGTGGAATAACTCTTCAATATCTCCATAGATGCATTCTCATTGCCATCATGCTTACAGTTATAGCGAGATACATATGTACACAAATTGTACTAAGGATGTGGTACTTCAGGACCAAGAATTGCATATGCTTCAAGCAACTTAAATCTTTCAAGTTAAGTCATATAAGTCACATAATAGACTTTAGATGCATATCAAGTTTTCCATGTCATGCTAGACAAATAAGATATCGAAAACTGACTATACATACCTTTGACTTTATACTTTCAAGCATTTGAACTATAGGTTCAAAACTACATGTCTTTCATATGGAATCAATTCTTCTTGAATTGTATCTCTTCCATTTAGTTACTTTCTTTGGGTCAGCAAATGCGTATAGCATGCTTTGCAATATGTTGCAATTGAATTATCCCTTTTATGAACTTCAGGTTCATATCATGATATTCGGGGATATACATATACAAATGATAATTCATCCCATGTAACCTTTTCTCAAGTGTTTATCATATCTCCCCCTCATGTTAGTAAAGCTAACTTGTTTCCTCAACTTTGGGAAATCATCTTTGTGCATTATCATGTCAATATACACAGCACATTAATAATAAGATGAAATTGTTTGGTTCCTGACCCTGAACCACTTGTGAGGGGAGAATACAATATATTCTCGTATACAACGTATATCAAACTGATATATATAACTTTGTTCTCATAAGAAACAGTTTAGCTATTTAGTGGAAGCACTCAATAATTATCTTGCTAAACCAACTTTGATATAAACCAACTTATCAAGATGAACTATCTTGAGTAGAGAATCTGGAAATTATGCTCGAAGTTAGATTACTGAGCAATTTACCTCGCAAGCACCGGCCAGGCTGCGGGTCAATAACAATTGCGCATGTAACCATATCATAGATGCATCATATGTGGTATACATGGCAGGTGAATGGGCCCATATTCACCTTTGATATTTCCAGAATTTATGGGCTTCAACCCGAACTCTTTAGTTGGTCAGTTCATTAATGAGAACAAGTGATACAAGAGAATTCGTAAAGAACTTTCTAGTTCTTTATTATTCACCTGTGTGAATTTGCACATCATACTTAAAATGAGATGGCTAACACGAATGCAAACTGAATAAATTATCAATATTGGTAAACTTCAAATTTACACCATGACATGTGCACTTATCAATAAACTTCAGGTTTATTATGACATGGGTTTTATACCAATAGATATCCACTTTATTGTGGCATTCTTTCGTTTGTGTAGTACAAACTGGAGAACAAAGCGGGTAGCTTTTCATATGCAAATTACCCCGCTACAAGTTGTAGTAATAGGAGATATCAAAGTCTTCCTTTATTTATAGTCTCAATATAATCAATCGCTTTCGCGTGTACTTTGGAAACTGAATAAGTTTCTTTGAGACTTACTACAGCACAATACTCAATTGTGTTTCTCCAACATAGTAATAATTGGCTCTTCTAGAGCTCTCAATTAATTTTGTACTATCACAGATTCATCAACATCCATGTGGTGAATATCTTTCTTAAAGAGAAAGTTATACCATTATGGTCATGTCAAACTTATATGCAAGATATGTTTCTTGCATTATCGTTGTCCTTTAATAGTCATATTTCCAAAATACTTTGGCGTACAATAGGTACGTGACCAACGATCATTCATGCCATATATCATCTCAAACCTCCTTCTAGGGGTGAGTGTGGTATCATCTCAAACCTCCTTCTAGGGGTGAGTGTGGTATATTTAATACCAATTTCATGTTCATATTCTTCCAATAATGAATATGTATTCGTGAATCAAATGTTGTCACATTCACTTCGAGGATATGTGATTTTGTTATCCTTTTCAAATCTATAAATGCGTCAGGCATTTGATTTGCTATTCTTTGCAAATGGATAATCTTTTGTGCCTCTTTCACAAATAGAGGTATGTGGATCAAGATGAGATAATGATGCATTTTTCCACAAAATTTCCCGTTTGGTTTCACCAACTTCTCCCCCTAATTTTGGGAAAAGTGTCTCATCAATTCGACAGTCTGCAAATCGTGCAGTAAACAAGTCGCCTGTTAATGTTTCGAGGTAGCGAATGATGGAGGGCGATTCAAACCCAACATATATTCCTAACCTTCTTTGCAGACCCATTTTGGTGCGGGATGGCGGTGCTAAAGGCACATATACTGCGCATCCAAAAATTCTTAAATGGGATATATTGGGTCCATGACCCAAAACCAATTGCAACGGGGAATATTTGTGTCAATTCGTCAGTCAGAGACGAAGTAGCATTGCTGTATGCAAAATGGCGTGACCCCAAACTGAAATGGGCAGCCGACAAACTAAAATGCTGCATGCAAAATGGCATGAACCCAAACCAAAGTGGGCAGCCGACGAACTAGCATTGCTGCATGCAAAATGGCGTGAACCCAAACCGAAATGGGCAGCCTCGTTTTCTGAAGAATTCAAGATTATTCTCATCTATTGTCTCAATATGATATCCATTTTGAATGATATCTTTAAAACTCAACAAGTTCCTTTTTGTCTTGGAGGAGAACATTACATTCTCTAAAATGGATTCTCAAAACTCAACAAGTTCCTTTTAAACTTGGAGGAGAACATTGATATCATTAAAACTCAACAAGTTCTTCTTAGACTTGGAGGAGAATATTGCATTCTCTAAGATAAACGTCATGCCTTTGGGCAGAGTTACAGTTGCTCTTCCGGAGCCTTCAATCAATTTACTTCCCATGGTTTGACATATAAAAGAAATACACGAACATAAATAAGTTCAATTCGTTTGTGTCACATAATATTTTCAAAATCTGCAGCTAACAGTTGACTAACAAAATCAGATATGTTATCCATAATTGATTACTTTGCAGTTTGAAAATTTCAGTTTAAACATTTTCTTCAAACAATCGATTGTTAAACACAAATAATCGATTGTTGAACATTGACAATCGATTGTTAAACACACACAATCGATTATTTGCTATTTTGAAAAACTTCAGATCACACTGTCTTAAGACAATCGATTGTTAAATATAGACAATCGATTGTTGGCTTATTTTGAAAAATTCCAGAGCACACTGTCTTAAGACAATCGATTGTTATGCATAGACAATCGATTGTGGATGATTTTTGAAAAATTCCAGATTACACTGTCTAACGACAATCGATTGTTAGACATAGACAATCGATTGTGGATGATTTTTGAAAAATCCAGATTACACTGTCTAACGACAATCGATTGTTAAACATCGACAATCGATTGTTGACTGTTTTTGAAAAATTCTAGAACACACTGTTTTAAAGACAATCGATTGTTAATCATAGACAATCGATTGTTGACTGTTTTTGTAAAATTCCAGATCACGCTGTTTTAAAGACAATCGATTGTTGATCATTGACAATCGATTGTTTTGCAGTTTTTATGCGAAATATGAGATAACCGACTAGTTTTTCAGGTTAGTCGATTACCTCTACTGGAAAGTAAAAATATTATTGATATTTGAGCATATTGATACATTCTAAAGAACTAATACTAACATTATATCATGAACTAACTAATACGAGCTAATACTAATGGCTATTAGTTTATTCATTCACTAATACAAACAAGTAAAATAAAATCAAATAGCTCCATCTTCTTTCATCACGGATCCATCACCGATTAGGTGGTCTATCTTCCCCTCGGGTTGCTCAAAGAAGTCTGCCACATCTAAGTGGGTGATGTCAAAGTTGTCGTCAGAGACAAAATTCGTTTCAGGGCGTTTTACTCTTTCGAGATGCTTGATAAAGGTCAACCAAAAGTCATGGTATACGGCAAGCCTTTGACCAGTGCCCGTTTTCACCGCAACGATAATATATAGTTTATAAACTATTTGCTTTTGGGTTCTTATCGTATCGTGCTTGTGGCAGAGTGACCAACTTCAGGTTGTCATATCTCTTCTTTAAGCCATTCCACAAGATAGGTGGATCCTTGACGGTGAGATATTCAATCTTCAAACCTTCATCAAGGTGATGGCGCAAGAAAATCAAGGCCTTAGCATAGTTTTGGGTGGATGCATTATTTCTGTCTTTAATGGCGTCTCCAAGACCCATAGCATCTAAGTGGATTTTAGCATCCAACACCCATGTCATATAGTTCTTGCCCGAAATTTCAAGGGCAACGAACTTTCTTTTCATAATGTCAGACATAAAACAGATTTACATCAAGAGCGTGTTCATACTTACGGGCTCTATTACAATTATCACATTCACTTCAGGGAATGGATCATAATCATGTGCTTTACACAATCTCATGTCAAATATTACTTTCATAAAGTGAAAGATTATTTTGAGAATCTTTATTATTCTCATTATCACAATAATGACGATTATAACTTCGTCTATTGCCATGTCCACATCCATTGATACCTTTAGGGTAATTAGTCTTCTTTCAGACTTATCACATACTGCTACCACATTCTCTAAAGGGAATGGAGCAAATTCAATTGGACGGAATTATTTGCCACGTCCACATTCATTGATACCTTCATGGTAATATTTTAGTCTTCTTTCAGACTTATCATATACTGCTTCCACATTCTCTAAAGGGAATGGAGCAAATTCAATGGGACGGATTTTCAATTATTTGCCCACAATCATACATGAATTTAATCATGGCAGGACATAGAGATTTAACCACTTCATGTGGTTATAATTTCTTACAAACTCCATTAGAGTTATAATCAAACTTTGTTTGTATATTAAATCAAATCGTAGAATTTCAAGAATTTGAAAGGGAAAAGTAAATTACTTACCTTTAAGGTATACCAATTATATTTTCAATGTTTTCTTCCTTTTCTCCACTGATGCAGACGACGGCGGCTCCGATGCGGAGAAATTGACGGCGGCTTAATCTTCTTAAAGAGCTTCTTGAGACGGTAGAGTCTCGTGCTGATAACGTGTTATGAAATAATATAAAGACAAGAACAATAATGCAAGAATAAGAACAATATAGAGAGAGAATAGGGAGAGAGAGAAGTATTCTTATTAATACTTGGGGTGATTTACAATGGGGTAAGACCCCTCTATTTATAGGAAGAGGAATGACTTACCTTCAAGCTAAAACTCTTAGACATTCACTCTAAATAGACTTCTATTTTATAACACGTATTTACTTTTGTATTTATTTATCAAAAAGGCATACTCCTTCAATTTTACTGCAATTGTTTTTTTAGTTGTTTCATACTCCATATATTTTTATTTGTGATTATATGAAGTATATATTAAGAAAAGTGGACAAATTCTTGTTCTCTTCATGTTTTTTTTCCTTCCGAAAAGTAGATAAATCCCACTAATTCTTGTTTATAAACCTTTTTGACTGTATAGGACATAAAGCAAAATTGAGAAGTATTTTTATGCAAGAACCATGGGCTTAAAAATATAATTTAATGGTGAAATAAATAAAAAATGAAATGAGTATCATAGAAATTGATCTACGCCATTAGTACTTCTCTTTCACACGTGGCATACATCCACTGCTCCATTGAAAATTAATGGAGCTAATTTTAAAGTAGCTAATTTTTTTGCCTCGAAATAATAGCCAAAAACTATATATATTATTTTTCTATATGGTATTATAAAAAAGTTTATACACTTTTACGGCTACCGAATATAAATAGAATCGGGCTAAAAGTGATCTTTGCCCAAAATATTCTCTCTCTTTTCAGACTATCATATCATTGCATGTACACTTCCGTTGCCTTTTCACCAAACAATAAAATATATATATATAAATAAATAAATAAAAAACTCGATGCACAAAGTATTCCGCGTTCATGCAGGATCCGAAAAAATGCCACACACAAAAGCTGATATCTGTATCTACTTCTTACTACAACAACCTAGTAAAATTTTACTAATGGGATCTAAGAAGGATAGGACGTATACACAACTTACCCCTACTCTAGGGATAGAGATGCTATTTCCAAAAAACCTTCAGCTCAACAGACGAGCTAACTCTTAC
This sequence comes from Nicotiana benthamiana, assembly GCA_034376525.1. Taxonomy (NCBI): domain Eukaryota; kingdom Viridiplantae; phylum Streptophyta; class Magnoliopsida; order Solanales; family Solanaceae; genus Nicotiana; species Nicotiana benthamiana. Next base: position 12,055,541 of record CM067336.1, read on the forward strand.
TCAAACAATAAAAGTGCTAACTCTTACTCAAACAATAAAAGACAATACACCATGTAATAACATAAAGAATAACGCTAGCACAACTACTAACATATAGAAAATAGGCTACATGTTGATTAAATATTTGACATACTACATTATCATCCAAGATTATTTGAAATATAGTCAAAGTGCTACAGTTTTTTCTTTCGAAAATAACTTGTTCCCGTTATGTTTTCTATTTTTTATCAGGATCATTTCTCACCAATTAAATCAGGAATAACAGAAGCAATAAGGCAATTGAAGGAACCATAGTTTTTGTTTATATACATTAACTCTTGAAGGCATGTCTTGAATGGTAATTCATTAAAATAATATGTTATTTAGCCAAGACTACAATATTAATCGAAATTCCTTTTGAGCAAGTAAAGCACAAGCCACTTTCAGTTTCATTACAAAAATTTCTGTGACCCTGTACTTAATGTGCATATATCTAGAGAAGTTCAGCAAGTCAGATTGCAACGACACAAGGTGACTCAGGGTTCAACTATAACTCTTGCTGGTAGTATTACTCGCGCAAAATTATCGTTTACACTTAACCATGGGTCAAACAGGATATGCAAAAAAATCTGAAGGTACCATGGTAATTTATTTCACAAAACATTCTTCTCATGATGTACACACCGAAACGGTCAAATCTGAGAGCATCGAAACATCAACTCCTGAGAGGTCACGAAACATCAGAAATATGTTTGAAAAAGTCAAAGGTGATAAAATCAATACGTAGCCTGCCCTATCATTTTCTTGTTTACCCACCATCTAGTACCTGAGACATTAGCAGTTAAGCATTTTACTTATGCTCCAAGGGAACCGAAATATATCCAACATCTTGATAGGAATGTCTTCAGCAGTCCTGATTTTCCAGTCAGTCCCTTCTACTACAATGACCCCGGGAACATAAAACTTCCCATATGTAGAGCAAAGCAGGATATCAATCACATGAAAGGCTCTCGTAGTGCAGTGGCCAAATTCAGTTCGGGTTCTAATTCACCTAATGGGCTGAAGAAGCAGTTGACCATGTCGGTGGTAACTTCTTCCAGCCGCGTTGGACCCCACTGAATGTTCAGTACAAGAACGAATAAGTTTCCTTTTCTTCTCTGAGCTAAAATGAGAGAGAGGGGAGAGGGTAGAAATTAAGCATGCATGGAAGACTGTTCATTACCTTTGGAGCAAAGTCCTTGTCAACCAATCTAGCACGAACACCCTGAAAATGTTTTTGAGGATAAATATCCTACCTTAACATAAAAAATCTCAATGGAAAAAATGCTACATCTGCTGGTATATGAAATTTAGTTTTCAAGAGCTCATTGGTTTTTGTTACAAAAAAGGGCAGCCCAGTGCACAAAGCATCCCGCGTTCATGTCGGGCGCGGGGAAGGCATGCACCCCAAAGGAGTGTAATGTAGGAAGTCTACCTTGATGCAAGCACTAGTGGATGATTCCACAGCTCGAACCCATGACCTATAGGTCACACGGATACAACTTTACCGTTGCTCTGAGGCTCCCCTTCCATTTGTTTGAGATAAGGAAATATAATACTGACATAAAAAACTCTGCAATACTAATTAATAGAACATTTAGATTCCACCATGAAACCTACAATACTTAATGCAACCCTGTATTGCTAATACAAAAGATGGTTTCCGATATAAAACTCTGCATAATCTGCATGGGTGATCTTTCATGATTACGGAATTTATGAATGATTTTAAGCGGAATAAGATGTGAACCATCTTCAGTTCTAATCCAGTTATTGCCAATATGCTTATTCTTAAGATTGCAAATTACTAGATTACCCTTTTTATTCCAGTTTTTACTTTGGCAAAAGATAGGGAGGTACAACGCAAAAAATGATAAGTGATTTCTTCCCATCTGCCTAAGCCTTGCTGACAGAGTTACCTGGTAGTTGTTGGTGGGAGGTAGCAAGTATACATTGAAATAGTCAAAGTAAGCGTAAGCTGGCCGGACACCACTGTTTTTTTTGTGTGTGTGTATATAACCTCACATTTAAGATACAATGATTTACTTCCAGCACTCAGAATTTTTTTCTCCTTCCCTCTCCCTCCACATTCTATAACAAATATGGTGCACGCAAACTTGTACAGTCAAGTGTTAGAGGAAGACATACCTCACAGAAATCACCAGACATCCGTTTGGACACCCAATTAACGGATATGTGATACTCACGAACTAGACACTGATCAAGGGGTTGAAATCTGCCTTCTCTAATCTACATTTTGGCAGCAAAAATGAAGTTTAAACCATGAAAAATCTGGAATGCAAAAGCAAAGGAAATGGTTAGCAGCTTACCGATTTCAAAGCCACTTTCAAACTCAATGGAGAGGCTACTTTTATGTTATTAAGAGCTGCATTACACCATTCATCATGATATTCTGCTGCCTCTCTTTCCTGCGTTTCACAACAGAGTAAACCAAGTGAAGGAACTCAGTGCAATTAAAAAAGAGAAATAAGCAAATGTTATAAGAATAGTAAAGTCCATAGAGTATGTCTAGCAAAACCCTCCTCCATAACCCCTAGCAACAGAAATCAACAAGAACTTTAACAACAGCTAAACTAGATTTCTCATTTCTGAGATCAGAATACGCACACTTTTAAGGCAACACATTTAACCAATCAAAAGCGCCAGCTGAACAAATCCGAAGATCAATATCCAGGAGGAAAGGTCTTAAAATAATGTCCTAACTTCTATTACCATGCTTTTAAGGCATACAAAAAGAAGCACGAAAAAAGAGAGGGAAAAAAGACGTAGAAACTAAATAAGGCCGATCCATAGCCAGAATTGCTTCGGAATTATCTTTACAGCATTGGCTAGTCAATATAGTCTACCAAAATCACCTATTGTTCAATACTTTGTTGGAAAAGACAATCTTTAACCCTTTTTGGACTTTTTCTTTATGAAGTTTTTGGACTAATTTTTTCTAGTTTTTCAATATATTTCAGCTTCAATCTTCTTATTGGACATGATCTCGGCTAAATACTTGTCAAAGCATTTGGTGTAGCGTATAGCAATAACCTATGTATGGCTGACTGAGATTTCTAGGTCATAATTCATAGGCAGCTCTAATATTTCTCAATTTAATATATGCAAGCACTAAATTTTGATAAGCTGCTCCAGACTGTTACCTATTGTTGAATAATGGTACAACTAAAGAGCAAGATTAAGATGGAAAACTCCGGTTGATAAAATCTTCAAAATACCCACTATTTGGGACCTTCCATAACATAGATGGCAAATCTTCTGGAACGGGATGAATATAACTTTTATGAAGGTATTATATAGCTGGCATCAAGAAGATGTAAAGTAGTACCAGGATGAATATAACTTAAATAACAAAAATAGCATCTTTGGGACTACCCTTTCAAATGGACTTGAATAATACTGATAGGAAATGGTGCTATCCAATTTGGTTTCTAGTGTTTCAATACGTGCTTCTCAGGGTTCAACACTTAAACGCTTGACACAACATTCTGATAATTCAGAGATTAACTTTTCTCTGGGAATTTATAGTAGACCTAGTTATGCAGCAAACCCAAACCTTTGCACATATTAGCTTTACCAGAATGCTGAAAAACATAATTCTTGATATTATAGATCAGTACAAGTTATGTGTCTGCATTTGCACATAGAGAAAGAAAGGAGAGAGAGAGCACTTACCAGAACTTCTATAATTTCCTCAATGATTTCCTGGCTAAAGAACTTATCGATTTTCTCAAACCTGGATCACAATTCACAAAAAGGGGTTAAGAAAAAGGTAAACAAAAAGAGGGCAGACAAAAATGAAATGTGATAGAAAAAAAATGAACTTTTTTGCAAGCAAAAGAAAAGACAACATTGGCATCTTTAATGGATGTAAAGATTCATCCAAAATTTCACCGAAGACCAAAAAGGGTTAAAGAGAACTTTTTCGACTAGTGGTTCAGAAAGGCACCTGTGGACTAGGAAAATGATATGGAAGACCAAAGATCCCCCCCCCCCCCCCCCCCAAAAAAATAAACAATACAGTTTTTTTCTGATGGCTAAATCACAAATAGAACTGTTTAATTCATGAAAACCTGCAGAAAAGAGGCATCAAGATCTGGAGTAGATGCTATTTTGTTTGAATCAAATGACACCATGGGACACCCGTTCTTACACAGCAAAATGACATGTCTCAAACCCCAAAATGGTACTTCAGTTCATGGAGCTGGCGGAATATGAGAGTATACAAGAATCAGACGGATCCGGGACACCATTCAGCGGAAAAACAGATTAGAGGGAGGTTGTATCAGGAGATATCCATTCCAGTGCAGCATTTCTTGGGAGATGGACCAAACACTTCATGGAGAGATTATTTTTGAAAAGGAACACTTCATGGAGAGATAATATCTGTTAAATACGGGATAGTAGATAATCGATGCCTTTCTGGATAAGGGGCCAATATTTCTGGAGTAAAGTTTGTGGAAGGGGATTATGACGAGAAAGCGGAGATTCTTTAGAGGTATGTATGAATATTGGACAAGGTATAGTGTTTATTTTGTATCATAGTCTCCTAACTTTTAAAAATTCCATGTTTTCAGTTTGAGTTTGTACTGGATATAGCACATATATTAACTCGTATTAATTATTATAGCCAGAACACTCATTAATAGAATATTGATGCTATGGCCGATGCTTACTAGATCACATAAGTTCACCACATTGTTACCCATATTCTCCTCTCCCTCCAATTCCATCTCATTTAATCTTCGTGTCATTTTTCTGCCACTACCTTTGTACTGGAGTGCAAGTTCAGTGACGAGCCGAGTGGGGTGGGCAGGGATGTGATGCTTGGTTCTCAGGCCATCGCCAAGAGGGACAGTGTCCGATATCTTGGGTCTGTGATTCAGGGGGACGGAGAGATTGACGGGGACGTCACCCATCGGATAGGAGCAGGGTGGTCGAAGTGGAGGCTTGCTTCTGGGGTCCTGTGTGACAAGAAAATCCCACACAAACTCAAAGGGAAATTCTACAGAGCCGTGGTTAGACCTGCGATGTTGTACGGGGCAGAGTGCTGGCCCGTGAAGAACTCCTATGTCCAGAGAATGAAGGTTGCTGAGATGAGGATGCTTAGGTGGATGTGTGGGCACACCAGGCTGGATAAGATTAGGAATGAAGTTATTCGACAGAAGGTAGAGGTGGCCCCAGTGGACGAGAAGATGCGGGAAGCGAGGCTGAGGTGGTTCGGGCATGTACGGAGGAGGGGTCCCGATGCCCCGGTGAGGAGCTGCGAGCGGCTGGAGATTGCTGGTGGTCGGCGGGGTAGAGGGAGGCCTAAGAAGCATTGGGGAGAGGTGATTAGGCAGGACATGACTAAAATGCAGGTTACCGAGGACATGACCCTCGATAGGGGAGTCTGGAGGTCTAGAATCAGGGTTGCAGGATAGGGGCTCTTAGAGTCCTTCGTTCGCCTCACTCGGGGTTGGGTGTGGGATAGTAGGGTTACCCATCGATGTCTAGTGTTTTAGCCTAGGTCCCCTCTTGGTTGCGACGGTATTTATGTTCCTTATGTTTACATAACCATTTACGTTATTTCTGCAGGATTACTTATGCTTTGTTTTGTTATTTTGTTTTGTCTTGCCTTGGTTACTAATTTTGTCTTTGTTTTCCAATGCAGCTTTTCATTCTGTCCTATGCGCCGAGGGTCGCATGGAAGCAGCCTCTCTGCCCTTTTGGGTAGGGGTAAGACTGCCTACATATTACCCTCCCCAGACCCCACCTGGTGGGAGTATACTGGGTAGTTGTTGTTGTTGTTGTTGTTGTTGTACCTTTTCTTTCCCTCTTTTTTTTTGGGCGCCTTGCGTTCTCTGAAATCTCTCCTTTCCCTTTTCTTAATTTGCATTATTATTAACAAAAACGGTGGTGGTGGGGAGCGTAGAACATCCAAAAGATATTTCATGTTCATACCTACATTAATTTAAAGTACTGATATATCGTACCACCATGAGTTTCTAAAACATGTCACCGTCTTAAAACCTATGTTCTCCAGGAACAATATGAATCTAATTGGCCATGGAAAATGTGGAGAACCAAAGCACCTATTAAAGTGGCTTGTTTTGGGTGGGTTGCTATCAGAGAAGCCAATTTAACTCAAGATAATTTACAAAAAAAAAAGGGATTCTGCCTAAGTAACAGATGCTACTTATGTGAAGAAGGGTTGGAAACTGTTAATCATCTATTCATCCAATGTAAAATTGCTAAACAGTGCTGGGAGCTTTTTTTGAATCTCTGTGGTGTTTCGTGGACTATGCCTCCAGAAATAAAATCTCTACTGGCCAGCTGGCAAGGGCAAAAGGTATCAAGGAATCAGAAGCAACTATGGTGGACCATCCCTCTATGCATTTTCATGACCATCTGGGAAGAAAGGAACAATGTTTGCTTTGAGGACAAGAGGAATCACATTGCTAGAATAAAAAATACTTGTCTTCAAAGTTTATTTTTTTGGTGTACGAAATGTTTAGTTGAAAGACTAGAACAATATATGGAGTTTTTGGATGTGATAAACAACTTGTAACTGAAAGTATGCTATTATAGGTGTTGGTCTGATCCTGGTGTAATCTTATGTACCATCTTGGTACTTTTATCAGTAAAACTTTTACCTTATCAAAAGAAAAAACCTATGTTACTCGAACTCTTCAAAAATATTGTTGGGTGTGTGTCGGATCCTCCAAATTTAGTGCATTTTTGGAGGATCCGATACAGGTACGGCAGCACTTTTGGAGAGTCCGAGCAACGTAGTTTAAAACTTCTTAAAAGAATCATTTAACTAAATCCTACAGTAATCTACTCTCCTCCCCTCCAAATGCAGACTTGAGCAGGCCCCGCAGCATTCACAATGAGCATGTCGTCGAAAATAAAATGATGGAAAAAGGTTAACAAAGATAAAACATTACTTGTGCAGAACACTCTTGCTATCTGGGTAAACAAGGTCACCATACTCGGCTAGAGAATTTTCAATGACAAGACGATCATCAGTGATCAATTTACCGAGACGTTCTTCCATCCAAGGAAGCCTCTGTTGAAACAGCAAACATCAAAGCTACTAAAAAGGAAGAATAGGAGTTGAGAATATAGTTAAAGATTAACTATATTACTAACTTCTTTGAGCGAATAGTGGGTAGCAAGACCACAAGCAATCATTTCTACACCATTAAGCTTCTCTCCTGTTAATGCCAAATACTCCCCTGCAAAGAGATGCCACTATTAAACTCTAGCATCAAAGTTTCGATAATAGTCAAAGTAGTCAAATACATTGATATGTAAATTGCTTTAACAATCAGCATGTTTTCGGCAGTATTAAACTAAAAAAAGGAATAAAGAGAATTCAACAGAGCAATCACTGCCATTTAGTGGTATGAAAAAAGTGATCTAACACATCAACATAAGAAAAGGGAAAATTGCAAAAAGAGGAATACCAAAGACAGTAAATGCGCATGATTCACAAAAAAAGAAAAAGAAAAACCAAAGGGGCAACTGGGCCAGTATTAAGTATTAACCCCTCAAAAAATGAAGATTCGAGCCCCCCCCCCCCCCCCCCAGAAATCCATATTTATGGATGACCTAAATGGTCAATGCAGATATCAATGCACCTCATCATCAAAGAGACGCATCATCAGTTTCAGCAGGCACAAAAAGATATGAAAGAAATGACATCAAAGTAGGAAAACAATAAGTTAATAACAGAACAATGTGGCACTTTTCCACGTATCAACCATCGCAGCCCCACACACAAATCTACTTATCAGTAATATTTTGTTCAAACTTGCCTAAGTAGCCAGGAAGACGAGATAGATAATAAGAAGCCCCTGCATCAGGATGAAAACCAATTTGAACCTCAGGAGTACAATAAACCTGCAATGGTTTTGCCATTTCACTTTGTAAGTTTAGGGCATCATCAGTATTATGGGAAAGAACATCATGTCACAAAATTTAATAAGCCAGCATATCATACAAAATGCTTTCTTCAGGTAGAAATCATGTCATGGTTCAAAGTTTGAGCACTGTCCTATGGTGAGTATTACAATTATCACATATACCACAATATCATGTCAGCTAAAGTTTATTGAGAATTGCATGACTCACACAACATAAAGTGTAGCCCATTCAGCACTCAAGGGTGTGGCCTAGTGGTCAATGAAGTGGGTTGAGAACCATAAGGTCTCAGGGTCAAATTCTAGCAGAGAATTTTTTTCCCATTTGTTCAAGCCTGGATGGACATATTTACCTGGTACTTGTTGCTGGTGAGAGGTAGCAGGTATTCCGTGGAATTAATTCAGGTGCGTGCAAGCTGACCCGGACACCACGGTTTTCAAAAAGAAATGTAGCCCATTCATTAAAGAGAATACAAGTTGGGCATGTAGGAACAATGAACCACTAAAATCAAAAAGGATATAGAAGTTTTTTTGGAAATCAGGTGTTAGAGTCAGCACCATCGAAGAAGGTACGTACAGTTCTATCAGTTACAACGCGAAACATTCCTGGAAGTGAAATACCTGCCCCACTTCCCATTGTGACACCATCCAAAATTGCCACCTGCACATAATGATCAATAATACTTGTTGACTTAAACATGTTTGCTACTAATGTAACACCCGGTACTTTCCAAGCATGTCTTAGCTATGACTTAAAGCATCTTATAAACTTTTAATGATCATGCGCTGAGTTGAGAAAAGAAGTCAGCAGCAAGATGTACAAATTATGTTACTGGAGTGCACTGAAAGCAGAAAATAAATTTACCGCGATGCAGTAGCTTTCCAGTACATGGTAGCAAGGTTATTTATGGGTTTTCTAATTATGTTTTAGCCCTTTGACTATATAAGCATCAAATCCAATTCCGCTTTTTGATGCAGTGAAACCTCCCATACAGCTTTGATGTCTTCCAAGTACTTATGGTAACAATATATTTCACTCGGCAGATTTGACATATTTCTACCTAAGCATTGATGCACCTGTCGGGAGGTGTGAGAGGTTGGCCATAGAGAGTTTGAGGAGGGGTCGAGGTAGGCCTAAGAAGTACTGGGGAGAAGTGATTAGGCATGACGTGGCGCTGCTTCAGCTCACTGAGAACATGACACTTGATAGGAGGGTGTGGAGATCGAGGATTAAGGTAGAAGGTTAGTATGTAGTTTATAGTATTCACCGATAGGCTTAGTAGCATGCATTTCCCTTCATATTCTTTGATTTTTATTACGGTATGTGGTTTTGTTCGCCTCAGGTATGGTATTCCGTATTGCTATTATTGGATACTGTTTTCCTTTCCTTGCTTCCCTCTTCTTCTTGCTCTTTCTGAGCCGAGGGTCTATTGGAAACAGCCTCTCTACCTGCATTAGATAGGGGTAAGGTCTGCGTACAGAATACATTCCCCAGCCACATGTTGGGATCAAAATGGGTTAGTTGTTGTTGTTGATTTCATGGATTATATACCGCATTAAATTATTGAATTGTGCAAATAGAGATTAATGACGTGACAGTTAAAACGGGCATTTTAAATCCCTAATATTGATACAAGCGGTGAGGCAAGGGAACTTTCTGCAGAGATATGCCAATAAGAGAAGAGAGATACAACAATTTGAAGACAAAACTCAATGCACAACCTCACTGACAATGAAATATGCAGAAAGAGTAAAAGAACGAGGCATACTCACATTTGGCTTGAGATATGTTCCTAACAAGTAAACAAATTTATATAATGTTTCGAAGAACTTCTTGCACTCCTCAACCTTCCCTGCAGATAAAGGAAACCATGAAAATGTTTGCCAATAGTTTGTAGGCAATAAATTGCAAAACTAACTATTATCCTCAAGAGGAGAGAATGTTGTGAGCAAGCGTACTCATCTATTATATGATCTACTATTCTCCCCTAGCTATAGGAAATTCTAAGTCCATCTAAGACTTCAGTTGCACTGTAAACTGTAAAGTATAACACCAGCCATAAGAAGAAGCTAAGTTGATAAAATGTGATGATTATATTTCTGAGTTAGACTCATTTGATGTAGACAAGGAGAGCTTCACAAACATAGCAGCTTGACAAGCCAGTTCCCTCTTATGTAGCGAGGAAATCAAATAACTTCATTGGTTAACATTTCAGACAGAAGGATTAATGATGATCCATTCTCACTTACTAGGTTGTGAGAAAGAACTGTTCCACTTAGGTATTTAGTTTGTTCCATATAGGGCTCCTTATTTTCACAATTTGCAAATGCCACATCGACTTGATTACTGATCACACAGATAAGCATTTCTCTAACACAATATCAGTTCCATCTTATGCAGCAGGGTTCAGAGCCGAGTGCCAAGCTAGTCAATTTTTTGGCGTGAAGGCGGACATAAACTTCAAAAAGTTTAAAATAAATTTACATATTTAGAACTAGATAAAGTACCATAAGTCTAACAGTTAATAATTCTAATCATTTAAGAAAATTGTGGTTAAAAAGATCAATTCGATTCCCCAAATAGTAATAGTGCCACATAAAATGGTATTAGGTATGGTATTTGGTATTTTAAAATGAAATACCGTACCGAAACATACATTATATTACACAATACACATATTATTAATTATAGTATAAGTACAAAAGATCTAAAATTTTACTTTTCTTTATTCTCTAATTCATCAATTAACTCTAAGCAAGTAACAAGACATTTCTAATGATCAAATTTATTCCTTTATGTACAGTTTTCTCTCTCTAGGTTGATATTTGTTGCTTTTAGACAAAACTTTTGTTAACAAACATTTTTAGTTTTGTAGTTTTGAGTACTTTAATTAAGAATATTACAGTCTATGACTCTATGCACTAGTAAGTATTCAAACCGAATAAGCTGAAGTTACCAAACCGAATAAATCGAAAGGAGAAAAACCGAACCATACCAAATTTAATTAAGTACGGTATCGGCATAGCATTTTAATAAACCGAGTACCGAAAATACCGAACCGAAATGTCTAAATACCATACCGTATCGACCGACGAATACCCCTAGTACCAAGGGAGTAGTAATATTTTTTCATAAAGGCCGTGTCGGGCCAGCTTAGACGTACTTTGACTAATCTACTAGATACCTACTACCTCTCTCAAGTACAGGTACCATATAACTCAATCCAACACAAAGGCACACCTTGTGGTTAAAAAGATCAATTCCATTCCCCAAATAGTAATAGTGCCACATAAAATGGTATTAGGTATGGTATTTGGTATTTTAAAATGAAATACCGTACCGAAACATACATTATATTACACAATACACATATTATTAATTATAGTATAAGTACAAAAGATCTAAAATTTTACTTTCTTTTATTCTCTAATTCATCAATTAACTCTAAGCAAGTAACAAGACATTTCTAATGATCAAATTTATTCCTTTATGTACAATTTTCTCTCTCTAGGTTGATATTTGTTGCTTTTAGACAAAACTTTTGTTAACAAACATTTTTAGTTTTGTAGTTTTGAGTACTTTGATTAAGAATATTACAGTCTATGCCTCTATGCACTAGTAAGTATTCAAACCGAATAAGCTGAAGTTACCAAACCGAATAAATCGAAAGGAGAAAAACCGAACCATACCAAATTTAATTAAGTACGGTATCGGCATAGCATTTTAATAAACCGAGTACCGAAAATACCGAACCGAAATGTCTAAATACCATACCGTATCGACCGACGAATACCCCTAGTACCAAGGGAATAGTAATATTTTTCCATAAAGGTCGTGTCGGGCCAGCTTAGACGTACTTTGACTAATCTACTAGATACCTACTACCTCTCTCAAGTACAGGTACCATGTAACTCAATCCAACACAAAGGCACACCTTAGGGTACAAATTCCCATAGAGGCATCAAAGGTGTTATTTTGCCTATGTTGGAATTTGAAATCTGATGTTCCATGGGCCATTTCAGTTTCATTGACCGCTAAGCCACAATTTTGAGTGCCTCTACCACATTATAATTCATTAACTTTGAGTGATATTTACACCCAAGAAAGGAGAAAACAGAAAGGGAGCAATTATCATAACAAGAGGGGTTGCTCTGATGGTAAGCAACCTCCACTTCCAACCAAGAGGTTGTGAGTTCGAGTCTCCCCAAGAGCAAAGTGGGAAGTTCTTGGAGGGAAGGATGCCGAGGGTCTATTTGAAAACAGCCTCTCTACCCTAGGGTAGGGGTAAGATCTGCGTACACACTACCTCCCCAGACCCCACTATATGGGATTATATTGGGTTGTTGTTGTTGTTGAGGAGGAACACACAAAATTACAGTTGATAATCGCACGAAAAACTTCCAAAGCAGCAACCCTTATGTTCACAAAAGCATTAAGCATAGCGATAGCAAACCAAAAAATGTTTGGAAAACCTTGAAATACTTGAAACTATATTACAAACAAGTTTACATCTTTGTTTTAATCAGAAATTTAAGATGGGAATACTTGATCATGGCAGAATTTTAAGCCGGAGTACTTGATCATTGCAGAAATTTAAGCCGGGAATAAACTTGATCATAGCATAAAATTAAGCAGGGAATACTTGATCATTGCAATAAGGGGTAAGAAACAGAACTAAAAGCGGACACACCTTCATTAATCAACTCATAAAGAGTGACCACGTCTGCTCCAGAGCAAAATGCTCTGCCATTCCCCTGCAATATATTCAATAAAAAACTGAAACATTTGATGGTACGTGCAAGTTGCTGAACTCTGATACCTCAAAACAAAAATTAAAAGAACAGGAAGGTGAAAAAAAAGCTTGCAGTACAATACATTACCTTCATCATGACAAATCCAATGTCTGAGTTTTCCTCCCAAGACTCGCACAATCTACTTAAACGAGCAGCCTAGCATTTAAAATATAGTCAACTACAGACATACAAAAACCATGTAACATATTCTGCTCAAAAGGAAAAGGAAAATGCCAAACCATGGAAGGAGTAATAGCATTAAGTGCAGATGGTCTATTGAGAATAGCTGCTCTTGATTTAGCCCTTCCTTCAACCAACACCTGTGACAACCACACATGAAACAACAACACTTCAGTATTTTAACACAGTAAATGAGGTTTTTGACGTACTTTTTTCAATTCATTGAACAGCTTAGTAGAAATGTGCGAATGAACCTGTTCTTGAATATAATCCACTTGGGCGTAGCTGGGTTGAGCAGAAAAGTGTCTACAATGGTGATTAGAGAGGAATCGGGAATCATGTCTCCGCGATGGTTGAGTCAGTGATAGTAAAACTTTCAGTTTGTGCATTCTCATTTTCTCTCTTTGTTGAGCTTACTCAGTTTTTAACTGTGAAACAGAGCACTGGGGTTTAGGGCTTTGGACGAGGAACTCCATCTCCAAGGGCGAAAGAAATGAATGGCGCAAGCTCGGAGCCGAATGAAAATGGGTGGAGTTATCCGGACCGAAAGAAAATTGAATTTGGCCCATTATTTAGAGGAGTCCATTAAAGAAGTGACTCGGGCATGTGTTTGAAATGGGCGAAGAGCAGCAATAAGTAAAAATTGTGTGGGCAGCTATATTTTAGAGCGGTATTTATTTTTTATCCAGTATTTTTAAAGTTTAACAATAATAGCTACTAGTATATTAAAATTAATATGAAAAGACTGTATTACCCTTTCTTCTATCTCTTTAATATGTTAGGGAGATCTGTGTCGCCATCTATTAGGGTTTCAAATAGATCTCTTGCGGTTAACTTTTCATCATGAGCTTATTAATTACATAAACAAATTTTATGCTACTGCTAATTAATACAATTGCTGGGAGTTATAAAGTACATTAGAAGATAGAAAAGACTGTTAAGGCTAATGTTTCAATATAATATTAATTGTAATCATACATTGTCGAAAAAGAAGCTAACCAAGCTAGCTCAAAATAAAATAAATCTGAGTTTGGAATTAGGATGATCTCTTTGAGATACATATTTATGGAATTACTTTATAGCATCATTCTACCTTGTTAAATATTGTGCGTTATTATTTTTGTTGTGTGATTGCATTTAATTTATTTTGTGTTAAAATAAATTAAAAATTAAGGACAATAGCTTCTGAATTTAGGCTAAGAAGCCCAAAAGTTAAGGACATGCAGTCTTTAACTTACAGTTGCAAGTTCAAAAGTTAAAGACAATAGGTCCTTAACTTTGATTTCCAAGTTCAACAGTTAAGGACAGACAGTCCTTAACTTACAGTTACAGATTCAAAAGTTAAGGACAAGCAGTTCTTAACTTACAGTTACAAGTTTAAAAGTTAAGGACGCTTGGTCTTGAAGTTTGAGTTTCAAGTTCAAAAGTTAACGACATATAGTCTTGAAATGCTAAACTTAGAGTTTCAAGTTCAAAAGTTAATGACACGTAGTCCTCAAATCCTGAACTTAGAGTTGTAGGTTCAAATGTTAAGGACATGTAGTCCTGAACACCTGAACTTAGAGTTCGAAGTTCAAAATTAAAGACATGTAGTCCTGAAGTTAAGTACAAAAGTTAAGGACATGAGCAGAGGGGTATTTTCGTTCGGGCAGTTAAATTTATTAAAGGAGTGGCTAAAGACATTTAAAATGGTGGCTTAAAAGTAAATACATGTATTATTAGTGGTCAATCGTGCACTTCTCCCTTAGTCAATTCATCTAAAATTCAGGACTAAACATCTTGAATTTTTGAACTGTCAATTTAAAATTCACTACTAAGTGTCCTGAATTTAAACTACTAATTTAAAATTTAAGACATAAATTTCAAACTGTAAGACACGGTGTCCTGATGTTTGAACTTTGAGGTTTAAACTTTAGTATGTCGTGTCCTGAAGTATAAGAGAAATCAGTTAATCTTTAAATATATTGTATGTTAGATAATACGCTTAACGCTAGAGGGGGGTGAATAGAGTTATAATAAAATTTAGCGTAAACTTGCGGAAATTAAAATTTGCAGGAAATAATTAAGTGCGTTAAATAAATAAAAGGAAAGAACGCACCGATATATTGGCTAGTCCAGTCCCCGAGAGACTCTCTCGAGATTTTCCACTAACTTGTCAAGCTTACGGGTGCTCAACAAACCTTTACAACTTAAGGACACAAGCCTTAACACCTTTGCTCGGAGATACAACATTCCAAGACTTCAACCAAGGAAACACAAGTTCCTTACAACAAGAGAATCACAATTCTCTTACAAGTGTACAAAACACTAAACACTCAAACAAAACACTCCTTAATGAGTAGATATGAGTAAAAGAAGTAAGCTCAAGATCACAACAACTATGGACAAGACTTTGGCTCTCAAAAGCTTTATGAAATGAATATAAAATGATAAACAATAGTATGCAAGCTTATAGCAATAGAATGATCAGTTGTTGTGTGTTGTTGTGTTTAAAACACTGAAATGAAGCTGTATTTATAGTTGAAAAACTTGGCATTACCGTTGCCTAATTGCCAATTAAGAGTTGCTGATTTTACTCTGTGACAATCGATTGTCAGGAAGCCACAATCGATTGTTTGCCAATCGTTCCAAAAATCAATCCCAGATTTTACGCTTAACAATCGATTGTCCAAGATCAACAATCGATTATTGGCAATGTTCAAAAAATCATTTCCAGATTTTACGTAAAACAATCGATTATACCAAACCAATAATCGATTATTCAGCAACGTTCAAAAAATCCTTTCCAGATTTTAATTTCAACAATCGATTGTACAAAATCAACAATCGATTATTCAGCAACGTTCAAAAAATCTTTTTCAGATTTTAATATCAACAATCGATTGTACAAAATCAACAATCGATTACCTGACGGTATTTGAAAACTTTACGACAACGGTCAGCTTCACAATCGATTGTGCAATGTTAACAATCGATTATTTATCAGACTTTGAAAATTATTTTAGACACTGCCTCGTGACAATCGATTGTTATATACTCACAATCGATTATTTAATAACTTTGAAAAAGTCTGGAAGACACTGCCTCAACACAATCGATGTCATATGTTCACAATCGATTATTTTGTGACTTTTAAAAATCTGATGGACAATGTATCTTTACAATCGATTGTCATTAGCTTCACAATCAATAATTCTGAGTTTTGAAAAACTTTGATGTATACTGCCTCATCACAATCGATTTTCATAAGGTTCACAATCGATTGTCATGAAGGTTTGAAAAACCTGATGCTCACTGCCTTAACGCAGTCGATTGTCATTTGTTCACAATCGATTGTCATGCAGTCTTGGCTTAACATAATCGATTATCATAAGTACATAATCGATTATCTTAGTCCAGTTTTTAGAGGCATGTTTAAAAATCATTTTGACTAATGAAAATATGCATGATTTAAAATCATTTAGCATTAAATTAAATATGCATGATTTTGTAAAAATAATTTTACGAGAGAAGCCATGTCATGAGTCAAGTTGGCGGATCAAGAACACAATTAAGAACGACTCATTTAAACTATAAAACTTTGTCTTGTGCTTGAATCTCGTTATCCACCAATTGTGCGCTTGTACTTGAACTTCGTCATATATCAATTTGCGCTTCGTTTGTCATTCATCAAAACCTACACATAAGAACACACGTTTTAGTATAAAGCCTTGAGAACGTGTTTCCAACAGTCAGAACTCCTCAAGCTCATGCAATTCCATGACTCTAGATGAGCCTGCAACTTCCATGTCTAGATTTAGCTGTTTCAGTGCCCACCAAGCTTTGTGCTCAAGTTCTACCGGTAGGTGACATGCCTTTCAAAATACCAACTTGTACGGAGACATACCATTTGGTGTCTTGAATGTTGTTCTATACGCCCAGAGTGCATCATCTAACTTTCTTGCCCAATATGTTCTTGTTGCGTTTACAGTTTTTGTCAACACACTCTTTATCTCTATGTTGGAGACATCCACCTTTCCACTGGTTTGCGGGTGGTACGGAGTAGCCACTCGTTTGTCATTCATCAAAACCTACACAAAAGAACACACGTTTTAGTATATTGCATTGAGAACGTGTTTCCAACAATTTCCCCCTTTTTGATAATGGCAAACATTAAGCGGGATATGCAAGACAAGCAATTTATATTGACGATTCAAGACAAGTATATACATGTAACAAGTATGCAATTTGTTCCCCCTCAATTTGAGAATTCCCCCTCAATTTAAGCTTATAATTACTGAGAGTGCATACCCGTTATCTTCCCCCTTTTGCCATTAGCAAAAATAATAATAAGATGCCAAAGATGAAATAAACCTTGTTTATTTATTGGAAAGAAGGCGTGATTATTTAAAGAGAGTATAATAGCTCAAATGATAGCATTACTATCGATTATTGATACGAGATAATCGATTATTAGATGACTGAACCAGATTTTTCTAAAGAAGACTCGATTCTTGCGCGTCATGCTTTATAATTCCCCCTACTTTTAGGGCGATACCTGCAAAAAAGGATTAGACGTCTCCGACGCTCAAGTTAGAAATCATGTAACAAAAATGCAATGCATGACTTAGATCAACGTGGAGTCAAGAATCCCGAGTTCACTGTGAATTCGGAAGAAGGACTCTTTCTCTAAAGGCTTTGTAAAGATGTCTGCCAATTGGTTTTTGGTTTCAACAAATTCAATTTCGACATCGCCTTTGAGAACGTGATCTCTAATAAAATGTTGTCTAATTTCAATGTGTTTCGTTCGCGAATGAAGAACGGGGTTCTTCGTCAAGCATATGGCACTAGTATTATCACATCTAAGAGGGATATGATCAAGACTTAGGCCATAGTCCAAGAGTTGTTGTTTCATCCATAGGATTTGAGCGCAACAACTCCCCCCGGCTACATATTCATCCTCGGTTGTGGACAACGCAACACTTACTTGTTTCTTGCTAAACCAAGAAACGAGAGAGCTACCGAGCACATGGCAAGTGCCACTAGTGCTCTTGCGGTCCAATTTGCATCCAGCAAAATCGGAATCGGAGTAGCCAACAAGTTGGCATGATGAGCCTTTGGGGTACCACAGACCCACATTTGTAGTACCAACAAGATACCTTAAAATCCGTTTTACCGCAGTAAGGTGAGACTCCTTCGGACATGATTGATAACGAGCGCATAAGCACACGCTAAACATGATGTCCGGACGACTAGCAGTAAGATAAATAAGAGAGCCAATCATACCTCGATACTTTTTGGTGTCGACTTCCTTACCTTTCTCATCTTTGTATAGATGATCGGATGTGCTCATGGGAGTTGCTAGTTCTTTTGCATTGTTCATCTCAAATCGTTTCAGCAATTCTTTGCAATATTTGGTTTGACAAATGAATGTACCTTCTTTCATTTGCTTTACTTGTAATCCCAAAAAGAGTGTTAACTCACCCATCATAGACATCTTAAATTCGCTTGTCATTAGATCGGAAATTCCTTGCATAAAACATTGTTAGTAGCACCAAATATAATATCATCTACATATATTTGAACTAACAAAATATCATTGTTTTTATGCTTAACAAAGAGAGTTGTGTCAACTTTCCCCCTAATAAAATCATTTTCCAAAAGAAACTTACTCAATCTTTCATACCAAGCTCGGGGAGCTTGTTTTAAACCATAAAGAGCCTTTTTGAGTTTGAAAACATGATCGGGAGATTTAAAGTTTTCAAAACCAGGGGGTTGTTCAACAAAAACTTCTTCTTGAATAAAACCGTTTAGAAAAGCACTTTTCACATACATTTGATATAAATTGAAATTCATAGAAGAGGCAAATGCAAGCAATAAGCGAATAGCTTCTAATCTAGCTACGGGAGCATATGTTTCCTCATAGTCAATACCCTCTTCTTGATTATAGCCTTTTGCTACAAGCCTAGCTTTGTTTCTAGTGATTATACCATTTTCATCTAGTTTATTGCGAAAGACCCATTTCGTACCAATTATGGTATGACCTTCGGGTCTTGGCACCAAATCCCAAACGTCATTGCGTTCGAATTGGTTAAGCTCCTCTTGCATTGCCAAGGTCCAAAATTCATCCCCAATTGCTTCTGAGATGGTTTTGGGTTCAATTTGAGAAACAAAAGCAGTATGTACTAAGGTATTTTTGAGAGAGTTTTGGGTACTTACCTTGTCTCCGACGTCTCCAATTACCTGTTCAAGAGGGTGATCTTTGATCGTCCTCCACTCATTTGGCACTTTTGTTTCTTTTTCTAATTGTGGCGCTTCTTCCGTTGGTTGTTCCTCAGTTTCATCTTTATTTTCCTTGGGTGGTTCCTCTTGTATTTTGTCTTTCAAGCTATCTAAGATACCTGCAAGATCAAAATCGGAATCCTTTCTCGCCAAGCGAGCATTATTTTCGGAAAATACAACATGAGGGGATTCCTCCACAATTTGGGTTCTTTTATTAAAGATCCTATATGCTTTACTACGTGAGGAATATCCAATGAAAATACCTTCATCCGACTTAGCATCAAATTTACCCAATTGGTCTTTGCCATTGTTATGAACAAAACATTTGCAACCAAAAACTTTAAAATAGGAAATATTTGGTTTTCTACCCTTATAAAGTTCATAGGGGGTTTTCATGAGTATCGGCCGAATTACTATTCTATTTAGAACATAGCAAGCGGTACTCACGGCGTCCACCCAAAAATGTTTGGGTATCTTAGCTTCGTCGAGCATGGTTCTAGCCATCTCTTCGAGACACCTATTTTTCCTTTCCACCACTCCATTTTGTTGTGGTGTTCATGGAGCGGAAAAGGTATGCTCGATTCCGAGTTCGTCACAAAAGTCCGCAAAGAGATTGTGATCAAACTCTCCCCCATGATCACTTCTAATTGAAGTGACGGTTGTTTCTTTCTCATTTTGAACACGCTTAAGAAAATATTTAAAATTTTGAAAAGCATCACTTTTATTGGCAAGAAATAAAGTCCAAGTAAATCTCGAGTAATCATCAACAATCACAAAAGCATATCTATTTCTTCCTAGACTTTTAATGCGAGAAGGGCCAAATAAATCCATATGAAGCAATTGCAATGGTCTAGAAGTTGAAACAATGTTTTTAGATTTGAAAGATGCTTTTGTTTGCTTCCCCTTTTGACACGAGTCACAAATAGAGTCATTTTCAAATTTTAAAAAGGGAAGACCAACAACTAAGTTTTGAGAAATCAATTTGTTCAAAAGATGCATATTGATATGTGCTACTCTACGATGCCATAGCCAAGTATCATCCTCTTTACTCATAAGACAATCAACACATTCGGGTGAGGAATTAGCAAGATCAACCATATAAATATTATCAACTCTAAAACCACGAAGTATGATTTTGAAATCACTATGTCTAAATACTAGGCATGCATCCGAATCAAATAGAGCAAGATTTCCCTTGTCACACAATTGGCTTATGCTCAAGAGATTATGCTTTAATCCGTTGACAAGTAATATATGCTTAATAGAGGAATTTTCATCCTTACCGACCGAGCCGATGCCGATGATCTTTCCTTTATTGTTATCACCGAAGATAACACTTCCTCCTTCTTTGTGCTCTAATTGAAGGAATTTGGATTTATCTCCCGTAATATGCTTGGAGCATCCACTATCAAGGTACCATAGTACACTTGATTCCTTCAAGCATACCTACAAAACAAATTAATGTTCTTTAGGTACCCATGCCATCTTGGGTCCTTGGGGGTTAGGCATATTATAATGATGCGATTGAGTAATATGTCTATGACGTGTAAAGCATGCAAGAGCAATATGACCAATACGTCTACAATAATGACAAGTCACATTTGGGTTATGCATCCTTCTAGGTTCATAGTAACTAGACGGATGAAAATTTCTTACTTTATATTGAACACTATGACTATTTCGCATTTCATGAGAATTATTTCTCCTACTATGAGCTCTAGGTTCTAGAGTGATTGTTTCTCGGTTGAGGGCCATTGTTAGGTCTTCTAAGGGGTTCAAAATTTGGCCTAAAATATGCATCATTTCTAGGGTGACTATTTCTAGGTGGTAAGTCATTCCTAGGTCTTCTAAAATGTTCAGCATTTTGTCTAGCATGCATATTGGCTCTAGAGTTGTTGTTTCTAGGATAAGCATTTCTATTGTTAATCCTAGGTTGAGCTTTAGGTTGTTGGGGTTTAGCGTCAACCTTTTCTTCATTCTTAAAGCCTATTCCATGCTTGGTTGATTTCAAGTTAATAAGAACATCATTCAAGTTTTTGTGCGAAGAAATTAAACTTATCTAATGTGCCTTTAAGCCTATTTACTTCATTCTTAAGATGCAAACAAGAAGTGCAATTTCTAGTAGAGCTTTCGGGCTTATCGGAACTTCTTTTTCCAAAAAACTTGTTTTCCTCTTTCAGCTTCTCATTTTCTAAAACCAGTTTTTCTAAATCCTTTTCTTTTAAAGAAAGCTGTTTTTGAAAATCTTTTTCTTTTAGAGAAGCATTTTCTTTTACGCTTTTGACTGTTTTTGAAGCTTTAATAAATTCAGTATATAATTCATCAAAAGCAGTTCGCATTTCATCAAGAGTAAAGAAGTTTTGAGACAAAATTTGACATACCTCGTCTTTGTTATCTTCTTGTGCCATGAGGCAAAGATTTGCTACTTCGTCTTCTTCTCCTTCGCTTGACTCATCTCCGGAGTCACCTCCCCAAGAAATATATGCGCGTTGCTTTTTAAAAGGTTTCTTTTCCTTTTTGAGGTTTGGGCAATCTGACTTGATGTGCCCGGTTTCTCCGCATTCGTAGCATTTGATTTGTTCGCCTTGCTTTTTGCCCTTGCGTTCATACTCCTTGCGCATGAACTTTTGAAATCTTTAGATAACGAGTCCAAACTTGTTGTCTCCTTCCTCATCAATTTGCGGTTGGCTTGTGCTCGCCTTTAGAGCTATTCTTTGCCTCCTGCGATCATCAACAAAAGGGTTAAGAATAGTAGATTCATAGGTTTTATGGTTACCTCTTAGTGCGTCGATGGTGACGTTTGAAACGCCAATGGATTCTTGAATTGCATCGGCCTTTGATCTCCATGCCGGTGTGAGACTTCTAAGAATTTTCCGAACGAGCTCTCTATCCGTGTATGTTTTCTTGAGAGCATGTAGGTCATTTACGATTATTGAAAATCGCTCAAACATTTCGTCCACCTTTTCACCTTCCTTCATGTGAAATAATTCATAAGAATGGGTTAGGAAATCAATTTTTGCTTCCCTTACCTGGTCCGTACCTTCGTACGTGACTTCTAGCTTGTCCCACATCTCCTTTGCCGTTGTGCAACACGATATTTTCCTGTAATCGTCAGCATTAATAGCACAATATAATAAATTTATTGCTTTAGCATTATTTTGAACCTTTTGGATGTCATCCGCGTCATACTCATCCTCGGACTTGGGAACCCATTCGTTTTCCACCTTCTTTGTTGGAATTTGGTTTCCCTTCATTATCACTTTCCAGAGGTGAAAGCTGTTGGACTAAATGAAGATCTTCATCCTCTCCTTCCAGTACGTGTAATTTATACCGTTGAATAGAGGTGGTCGTGTGGAGCACTGTCCTTCATCAATTCCTGCAAAAGAATCACGAGTAAAAGCCATGGATGGTTCTCTCAAACTATTAAGTTTTCAGAGAGTTGGGCTCTGATACCAATTGTTAGATAATACGCTTAACGCTAGAGGGGGGGTGAATAGCGTTATAATAAAATTTTGCGTAAACTCGCGGAAATTAAAATTTGCAGGAAATAATTAAGTGCGTTAAATAAATAAAAGGAAAGAACGCACCGATATATTCTGGTTCACCACAACACGTGGCTAGTCCAGTCCCCGAGAGACTCTCTAGAGATTTTCCACTAACTTGTCAAGCTTACGGGTGCTCAACAAACCTTTACAACTTAAGGACACAAGCCTTAACACATTTGCTCGGAGATACAATACTCCAAGACTTCAACCAAGGAAACACAAGTTCCTTACAACAAGAGAATCACAATTCTCTTACAAGTGTGTAAAACACTTAACACTCAAACAAAATACTTCTTTATGAGACGGTATGAGTAAAAGAAGTAAGCTCTAGATCACAACAACTTTGGACAAGAATATGGCTCTCAAAAGCTTTATGAAATTGAATATAAAATGATAAACAAAAGTATGCAAGCTTATAGCAATGTAATGATCAGTTGTTGTATGTTGTTGTGTTTAAAACACTGAAATGAAGCTGTATTTATAGTTGAAAAACATGGCATTACCGTTGCCTAATTGCCGATTAAGAGTTGTTGATTTTACTCACTGACAATCGATTGTCAAACCCCAACAATCGATTGTCTGCCAGTCAGATCAAAATTCAATCCCAGATTTTACGCTTGATAATCGATTACTTTCAATCCATAATCGATTACTGGCAACGTTCAAAAAATCCTTTCCAGATTTTACCACAAACAATCGATTGTCCAGAATCAACAATCGATTACTCAGCAACGTTCAAAAAATGTTTTCCGGATTTTAATCAAAACAATCGATTATACAAAATCAATAATCGATTACCCAATAACGTTCAAAAAATCTTTTCCGGATTTTAGTCAAAGCAATCGATTATACAGAATCAATAATCGATTACCTGACGGTATTTGAAAACTTTACGACAACGGTCAGCTTCACAATCGATTGCACAAAGTCAACAATCGATTACTTATCAGTTTTTGAAAAACATTTTAGACACTGTCTCTTTGACAATCGATTGTCAAATGTAACAATCGATTATTTAATAAATTTGAAAATCACTGGAAGACAATGTCTCAACATAATCGATTACCATTAGTTCATAATCGATTATTCTGAGTTTTGAAAAACTTTGATGGACACTGCCTCAGTCACAATCGATTGTCATTAGTTCACAATCGATTGTCATGCAGGTTTGAAAAACCTGATGCTCACTGTCTTACTCACAATCGATTGTCATTAGTTCACAATCGATTGTCATGCAGTCTTGGCTTAAAACAATCGATTATCATAAGTACATAATCGATTATCTTAGTCCAGATTTTTAAGGCATGTCTAAAAATTATTTTGACTACTGTAAATATGCATGATTTAAAATCATTTGACATTAAATTAAATATGCATGATTTTGGAAAATAGTTTTATGAGAGAAGCCATGTTACGAGTCAAGTTGTAGGATCAAGATCACAAATAAGAATGACTCAATTAAACTTATAAAACTTTGTCTTGAGCTTGAATCTCGTTGTATATCAATTGTGCGCTTGTTTCTTGAACTTCGTCATATATCAATTTTCGCTTCGTTTGTCATTCATCAAAACCTACACAAAAGAACACACGTTTTAGTATATTGCATTGAGAACGTGTTTCCAACATTGTAAACTTGTCACGACCCAAACCCCGATGCGGTCGTGATGGCGCTCTCGTGAAGACAAGGCCAGCCAACCAACTCAAAGTACCTTTTTAACAATAGTTAAACATAAATAAATAGTTTCAAGGATAATTTAATACTATTATTTCGCGAAAATACGATCCAAACTCAGCCCAAATCGGGGTGTCACAAGTCACGAGCATCAAAAGAAGTCTAAATATATTTACAAGACCAGTAGTATACAATATGGAATATAAAACTCAAAAGGTAAAAAATCCGGTGCCGCGGACGCTGGCGGTCACCTTACTCAGCTATGATAGCAAATCTTCAATCACCTCAAAATTCGCTACCGGGTAACAAATACCTGCATCTGCACACGAGGTGCAGGGAGTAAAGTGAGTACTCCAACTCAGTGAGTAATAAAAGTAAATAACAACTGAATGGTAAGAAATCATGTAAAACATATCGTCATGCCGTATAGAAGCAGAGAAAAACCCTTCGATTGAGAAAAATCAGTGACTTCCATGAAACTCTTTAGAAATATTCTGGCTCAGTTTTAAATCTCTTTTGAAAATTATCCTTTCAGTAGTTGCGAAAATCATTAATAATGAGAAATCTGCCCCTCGGGCTCAACATCAACCTCTCAGTACAGTATTAGCCCCATAGGCTCCCTTCCAACTCACAAAGTACCACTTCAGCCTCTCGGGCTCACTACCAATTCACAAAGTACACATCAACCTCTCAGGCTCAGCACTCCACTAACAATCAACACCGGGGTATCTAGTAAGCAGTACAAGAAGTAGCATGGATGCTAATGAAATGGGAGTGCTGAATGGCATGACAAGTAGTACAAATAGGAAAAAAATGCATGAATGCAGTGCAATTCATATGATGGTACATTCCAGTACCCACTGCGGCGTGCAGCCCGAGCCATCCATATTTATTTATCGCCGACGGCGCTCAGTAAGGGTGTGTACAAACTCCGGAGGGGCTCTTACAGCCCAAGCGCAATATCAAGCCATCTCATGGATGGTTAGTCATTGTTACCTGACCAATTTATATCATACAGTGTCATTGTTACCACTGTTTCAAGTCACATCATACAGTGTCATTGTTACCACTGTTTCAAGTCACATCATACAGTGTCACTGCTACTACTGTTTTAAGTCACATCATACAGTGTCATTGTTACCACTATTTTAAGTCACATCATACAGTGCCATTATTACCACTGTTTTCAAACATTACTAATGCGGTGCGCAGCCCAATCCATGCTCAGTCCAGAAATCATCATAATCCCCTTGGGCATTTATAAAATAGTAGTTCTCAGCACAAATTATAATTTAAAATATCATTTGAGTTTTCAAAACTTAGAAGTATGGCTGAGTTTGCAAATAATATTTACAACCTTGGACTGAAACCAAATCATATGCAAAAATATGCTAAAACAGCAATATCAATCCCCGAAGGATTCAACAGGTTGGCACAAGGCCCCAAACATGGCAACAAGTCCAATTCACAGTAATAAAGCATGCGTCTCAATCGCCAATATAGTAGAAATAACACTCCGGATCGACCAAGTCACAATCCCCAACAGTAAGTGACCCCGCACTCGTCATAGAATGCGTGTCACGCCTCAATATAGCGTTACTATGTAAAATCCAGGGTTTTAAACCCTCGGGATATCATTTTCTAGCATTACTCACCTCAAGGCGGCCAAAAGTCTAGCTCGTTATACTCTTGCCTTTCCAATTGGCCTCCTCGTGCATCGAATTTGACCAAAATTACACAAACATCGATGAAGCTCGATTTCTAAAAGACAGGGTTTTAGCCATACATATCTGAAATTCGCCCCTTAATGACACTATAATGATCCAATACAGTTATGTAACTTCAATCTACAATACAACACTCAATAGGGCCAATATTAGTACTAGATCTCATAAATTATGCCATTTAGGCATATTATCAAACATATTGTAGGCATAAATATTTACACATCTTAACTATAGCATTGGTTCCTCCAACTATCACCATTAACCAATAATTCATCCAATTATTATTCTTTTACAATTTATACTCCTAACAGCACATGTGATCAACCATTCACACCCAAACCAACAAAAAATCAATCAAATAAACACCTTTAAATTCCTACTATCTTCATGTATTTAAATTCGGAATTTATGGCTTACAACTACCAAACTATAAGTTGTAATACTTGATTCATACTCATATTAGCACAATATATCCATATATGTAAGTCTTAGGTGTAGGATTTACCTTTTGGAAAAAATCTTGCAAAACCATCCGTTGAGTTCTTGAAGGAATTTCTTGCAACTCTCGGAATTCCATTCCGACTTTTGGATCAAAATATCATCTATCAACCGGAAATCGCCAAAATACTAACTTCGCCAATTCAAGCCTAAATCTACACCGGACCTTCAAAATCACTTTGATCACACTCCTAAGTCACAAATCATCTTCCGGAGCTAATCGAACCATCGGAATTCACATCCGATCTATCTAACTCATATGTCAACACTCGGTTGACTTTTCCGACTTAAGCCTTCTTAAAAGAGATTAAATGTCACATTTCTTATCAAAATCGCTCCAAATAAATTCTAATGCACCCAATACCAATAATGAAACACAAGGAAGTAGAAAATGGGAAGAACAGGGAAGTAACTCACGAGGCGACGGGTCGGGCCGTCACAAAGCTATTAATATATTTTAAACATCATACTTAAAAATGGTTTTCTGTTATTATTTCTATGTTTGAAATCCAGAGGACCTAACCATTCACTCCAAGTAAGTCATAGAGGCTTCAACATCGATGATTTCCACAAATAGCCATTTTTACGGTTACTATTTCAAATATAACCAACGTTTGCAATATATATATATATATATATATATATATATATATATATATATATATATATATATATATATATATATATATATATATATATATATATATATATATATATATATATATATATATAAAGGGTGAAATACACAATTAGCACTCAAAGTGGAAGGTCTTGAATTTTTGTCCCTGCTTGCCTCATGGGCATAACTTCAAGTTTAACAAGTACTGCCCATCGCTTTCTCCATCAACAACGCTTCTAACATTTGACCTTGAAATTATACTCATGTGACAGGCATAGGTCCAAAAAATCACCTAAAATATCATATTTCTGCAATTATTTATATTTGAAAATAGTCACAACGGCAAAGACTCGATTCTGAAATTTCAGGATAGTGTTCTGAAGTTAAATTTTTTAGTTCAAAATTGCAGATCGTTGTCTTGAACTTGAAAACATTGTCTTTCCCACTCATCAGAAATACAAACAAATCACAAATTCTATTTTTCACTTTTGATAGCACCTCCTAGAAGACAACCATATGAAATACAATTAGATATTCGAAAGCCCATCATATATTTTTTCATTTTCACTAGGTTCTAACTTAAAATATTTTCGGTCTCGTGCTCCGTGCTACGAATCCAGTTGCAGGATGCTTCGTGTGGTAGTACCTTATGCTTGCGCATGAGTACCTAGTCGTTATAATTAGTTCGGAAGGAAGTTAATAGACGTTTGCATATTAGTCAGTTTAGTCCCAATTATTTTTAAGTTATAGTTCCTATAATTACACATTCACCCCACACATTTAGGTTAGCCATGCACATTAGGTCCGGCTCTGTTGTCATTTATGGGCATTATCCGTACAAAATTAGCTAGATCATTTAGGGTATACATACTATAAATTGTAACATTTTGCTCTTTTGGGAGATATGAAATATACCTATCCTTAATTGATGCTTTTATTTTATTGTATTTCTCTGTTCTTTCTTTCTTTTTCTTCTTTATTTTACTGTTTCACTGTTTTTTCCAGTTTTCTTCTCTTTTAATTTCTGATAACTCAGTTCATATCAATGGTATCAGAGCAAATCTTGATTATAATCTTGCCAGATTCTTTATTTGTTTATTAATTTTGAATACAAGCTAGATGTGCTTCATTTGCATGAATATTGAAGTTTTTTTATTATTAAAAAGATATATACAAAGCAAAGAATTGGAAGAAGCAATGGAAAACTCCATATGCCGATAATGATTAGAAAGAAAATATTGGTAACCCACTAATGAATGTTGCCTTAGAGTTTCAAAATGTCAAGTGGTTGGTGCAAAATTGTGATCATGTGCTGGAGGGTTCAGAAATGGTGATGAGTACGCCACCTCAATTTGGACACCTTAAGTGCCACTATTGTAGCTTCTGGTCGACCAACAATTCGAGAATGTAGCGACGAGCTCTGATGGATGGCATAGAGAATGAGAAAAATAAAAAGTAGCGTCTTGTGGGGGGGATGATTAAGAGTGAAATTTAAAATAGGTGGTGAAAAATTATGAAGCGAGGATGGGCTTGTGGAGAATTTCTCGGTTTCTAGTCTCCATCCAAACTCCGGCTCCCTACTCCGGTCAAGGACATGCTGAAAAGCTAAAATTTTACCATCTCTATTCGCCTGCTACATCTCTTACAAAAATCTCATTAATCTATTGTCCCTTAATCTATTTTCCATTCTTTCATAACTTCTATTTATACTGGATATTGGGAATTTAATTTTTCCACCAAGCCACCAACTCTCTTATCTTCTCCATATCTGATGTTATCTCTTCAAGAATACCCACAGAGCAAGTTCGATGTTCTGATATCACTGATAAAAGCTGAAATTCAAAGGAAGAAAAGATAACTATGGCTAAACTAAGCTAAGAAAAGAAAGGAAAATTAGGGCAAAAAGTAAAGGATAATTTAATTCATGACATAAAATTGAATCTTAGCTCCTTACAAAAACCCAATTGATATCTAAAGGACTAGGATGAAAACTATAAAATAGAAAATACAATGTGTAAATAATACTTCTTCTACTAAATAGATAATTGAACTAAAATGTAAACTTCTAATACTTGTATTTAACTTCTATCCAACTATTAAGTACTCATTTCTCAGTATTATGTACCAATCTCATAAGCATTCAATATCCTATCCAACTGCATACCGTATCACCAAATAATCTTACTCTATTCCTATTAATTTTTGAATCATAACCGAGTCTTTGTCGGTAAGAAGCACCAACAACACGCTAGTCGTCATCTCTTGAAGTCCCTGTTCGACTTTGTCGATATTCTTACCCAAGGCTCCAATACCAAATACATCAAAAAACCTACCAACCGCGACATTGAAGGTGTAAGGAACAATCAATGTTGTGATAGAATAATCACCGCGTTCAAATCAACGGATATTATAGAATCAGCTCGAAACCAACAGTAGATCATGGATGAGAAGCGAGGCATGCGAGATATGCTATTTTTTTTTTGTTTTGGAAATGGCGGAGCCTCTATATTTTGGGAGAAGTAGTGATGAAAGGAGAGAAGGGGAGTGATGTTTCCTCTTTTTAATTTGAATGGTTTAGACGTGAGCAGAGAGAGCAGTGAGGCCCATTGGCCCAGGTCTTCCAGTTGCTTTTGACTGTTTGCATTTTGGTCTCTTCTTCTCTTTTGTTACAATTTGTTTTTGACTCCTTCCTTATTTTCATTCGTTTAAACGTGTTTTTTTTTACTGAATAATTCTAAAATTGACGTCCCTAGTAGAGTTAAAACTGTCTTATCCACTTATTCCAAATACCCCTCTAATTGATTTATTCTATTTTATGTTATTGTATACTACTAGTGATAGTTAGCCCGGCTACGCACGGGATCAATCTTGGATGGTAGACTCTGTCTTTACAAATCTAGATATGATTAATAATTAATTTAATAATTTTGATTATTTATCAGTAGGGAACTCAAGATAATGTCCATTTGTTATTCTTTGTGAAAAAGTATCTCGATGGAAATTGTATAAGTTTAAAAGTTATTCACTTGTTACCAAACTAAATATTACCTTTCTAAATGTTAGCTTGTTATTTTTAAATTTTAAATTTTAATTTTATTTATATGTATTTATAAGTTAACATAGTGTATTACATGATATAACAAATATTAATCATAGGTAATAACAGTAATTATATTTCATGGCTTTTTTAAATATCAAACTTAAAAAACTATCCGACAATTTTTAATTAGATTTACAAACCTTTTCAATATCCTTAGAAATAAAGGGGAAAACAATAGAAACTTTTTTTCCAACATTTCGCAAAATCATGAAAAAAGAGGTCCAACATTTGTAGTGCCAAAAACTTGTTTCCAAATTAAAAGTTAATGGGAACTTGAACAAAGATAAAAGCAAAGATTACTTTGTTCTTAAAGTTGAAGATGTAAAGTTTTTCGTTCATATGTTTTATGAGTTTACTAACACGCATTTGTTTCCATGCACATTAGGTCCAACTCTAATGCCATTTATAGGCATTATCCGTACAAAATTAGCTAGATTATTTAGGGCGTACATACGATAAATTGTAACGTTCTACTCTTTTCGGAGATATGAAATATATCTATCCTTAATTGATGCTCTTATTTTATTGCATTTCTCTGTTCTTTATTTATTTTTCTTCTTCATTTTACTGTTTCATTGCTTTTCCAGCTTTCTTTTATTTTAATTTCTGCTATTTAGCTCAGTTCATATAAGTGGTATCAGAGTAAATCTTGATTATAATCTTGTTAGATTCTTTATTTATTCATTTATTTTTAATACAAAGCAGATGTGTTTCATTTGCACGAATATTGAAGTTTTTTTTATTATAAAAAAAGATGGATACAAAGTAAAAAATTGGAAGAAGCAACGAAAAATTTCGTATGTCGGTTAACGATAAGAAGGAAAATGGTGGTAAGCCACGAATGAATTCTACCTTAGAGTTTCGAAATGTCAAGTGGTTGGTGTAAAATTGTGGTCATATGCTGGAGGGTTCAGAAATGGTGATGGGTACGCTACCTCAGTTTGGACACCATAAGTGCCACTATTGTAGCTTCTGGTCGACCAACAATTGGGGGATGTAGTGACGAGCTCTGGTGGATGGCATAGAGAATGAGAAAATTGGAAAGTAGCGGCTTGTGGGGGATGATTAAGAGTGGAATTGGAAATAAGTGGTGAAAAATTGTAGAGCAAGAATGAGCTTCTGGAGAGTTTCTCGGGTTCTAGTTTCCAACCAAACTCCGACTCCCTACTCCGGTCAAGGACATGGTGAAAAGCTGAAATTTCCCCATCTCTGTTCACCTGCTTCATCTCTTGGATAAATCTCATTAATCTATTGTCCCTTAATCTATTCTCTATTCTATCATAACTGCTATTTATACTGGATTTTTGGGAATTTAATTTTTCCACCAAGGCACCAACTCTCTTATCTTCTCTATATCCGATGTCATCTCCTCAGGAATACCCACAGAGCAAGTTCGACGATCTTATACCACTGATACGAAAAATTGAAATTCAAAGGAAGAAAAGCTAACTACGGCTAAATTAAGCTAAGAAAAGAAAGAAAAACTAGGGCAAAAATAAAGAATAATTTCATTCATGACATAAAATGGAAGCTTAGTCCTTACAAATACCCAACTGATATCTAAAGGACTGGGATGAAAACTATAAAATAGAAAATACACTGTGTAAATAATACTTCTTCTACTAAATAGATAATTGGACTAAAATATAAACTTCTAATACTAACTTATATCCAGCTGTTAAGTACTCATCTCTCAGTAGTCAGTATTATGCACCAATCTCATAAGCATTCAATTTCCTATCCAATTCCAGACCGTATCACCGAATAATCTTACTATATTCCTTTTAATTTTTGAATCATAACCGATTCTTTGTCGGTAAGAAGCACCAACTACCCACTAGTCGTCATCTCTTGAAGTCTCTGTTCGGCTTTGCCGATTTTCTCACCCAAAGCTCCAATACCAGATACATCAAAAAACCTACCAACCGCGGCATTGAAGGTGTAAGGAACAATCAATGCTGTGATAGAATAACCACATATTTTAGCCACGTTCAAATCAACGGATATAATAGAATCAGCTCGAAACCAACTGTAGATCATGGATGAGAAGCGAGGCATGCAAGACATGCTATTTTTTTTGTTTTGGAAATACCAAAGCCTTTGTATTTTGGGAGAAGGAGTGATGAAAGGGCATAGGGGGAGTGATGTTAGGTTTCCTTTTTTTAATTTGAATGGTTTAGACGTGAGTAGAGAGAGTAGTGAGGCCCATTGGCCCAGGTCCTCCCGTTCTTATCCAGACTTTTGACTGTTTGCATTTTGGCCTCTTCTTATTTTATTGTTACAATTTGTTTTGACTCTTTTCTAATTTTCATTCATTTAAACGTGTTTTTTTGACTGAATAATTCTAAAATTGACGTCCCTAGTAGAGTTAAAACTGTCTTATCCACTTATTTCAAATACCGTTCTAATTGATTTATCCTATTTTATGTTATTGTATACTACTAGTGATAGTTAGCCAGTCTACGCACGGGCTAAATCTTGGATGGTAAACTTTGTCTTTACAAGTTTAGATATGATGAATAATTAATTTAATAGTTTTGATTATTTATCAGTAGGGAACTCAAGATAATGTTCATTTTGTTATTCTTTTCGACAAAGTATCTCAATGGAATTTGTATAAGTTCAAAAGTTATTTACTTGTTATCAAACTTAATATTACCTTTCTAAATGTTAGCTTGTTATTTTTAAATTTTAAATTTTAATTTGATTTCTATGTATTTATAAGTTAATATAGTGTATTACATGATATACCAAACATTAATTATAGGTAATAACAATAAGTATATTTCATGACTTTTTATAATATCAAACTTTAAAAACTATCCGATCATTTTTTAATGAAATTTACAAACCTTTTCAATATCCTTTGAAATGAAGGGGAAAAGCATTAGAAACTTGTTTTCCAACATTTCGCAAAATCATGAAAAAGTGGTTCAGCATTTGTAGTGCAAAAACTTATTTCCAAATTAAAAACTGTTGGGAACTTGAACAAAGATAAAAGCAAAGATTACTTTGTTCTTCAAGTTGAAGATGTAAAGTTTGTACTTCATATGCTTTATGAGTTTACTAACATGCGTTTATTTTTCATGCACATTAGGTCCAGCTCTGTTGCCATTTATGGGCATTATCCGTACAAAATTAGCTAAGTCATTTAGGGTGGACATACTATAAATTGTAACGTTCTACTCTTTTCGGAGATATGAAATATGCCTATCCTTAATTGATGCTCTTATTTTATTGCATTTCTCTGTTCTTTCTTTCTTTTTCTTCTTCATTTTACTATTTTATTGCTTTTCCTGCTTTCTTCTCTTTTAATTTCTGCTACTTAGCTCAGTTCATATCAGCGGTATCAAAGCAAATCTTTATTATCATCTTAACATATTATTTATTTATTTATTTATTTATTTATTTTGAATACAAAACAGATGTGCTTCATTTGCATGAATATTGAAGTTTGTTTTATTATTAACAAGATATATACAAAACAAATAATTGGAAGAAGCAACAGAAAACTTTGTATGCCGGTAATAATCAGAAGGAAAATGTTGGTAACCCACGAATGACTGCTGCCTTAGAGTTTCGAAATGTCAAGTGGTTGGTGTAAAATTCTGGTTATATGCTGGAGGGTTCAGAAATGGTGATGGGTATGCCACCTCAGTTTGGACACCGTAAGTGCCACTATTTTAGCTTCTGGTCGACCAACAATTGGGGGATGAAGTGACGAGCTCCAATGGATGGCATAGAGAATGAGAAAATTGAAAAGTAGCGGCTTGTGGGGGATGATTAATAGTGGAATTGGAAATAAGTGGTGAGAAATTGTGGAACGAGGATGGGCTTGTGGAAAATTTCTCGGATTCTAGTCTCCAACCAAACTCCGTCTCCCTACTCCGGTCAAGGACATGCTGAAAAGATGAAATTTTATCATCTTCGTTCACCTGCTTCATCTCTTGGACAAATCTCATTAATCTATTGTCCCTTAATCTATTCTCCATTCTGTCATAAATGCTATTTAAACTGGATATTTGGGAATTTAATTTTTCCACCAAGGCACCAACTCTCTTATCTTCTCCATATCCGATGTCATCTCTTCAAGAATACCCACAGAGCAAGTTCGACGCTCTGATTCCGCTGATACGAAAAGCTAAAATTCAAAGGAATAAAAGCTAACTACGGCTAAACTAAGCTAAGAAAAGAAAGGAAAACTAGGGCAAAAAGTAAAGTATAATTTCATTCATGATATAAAATGGAAGCTTAGCTCCTTACAAATGCCCACTTGATATCTAGAGGACCAGGATCAAGACTATAAAATAGAAAATACAACGTGTAAATAGTACTTCTTCTACTAAATAGATAATTGGACTAAAATGTAATTTTCTAATACTTGTAATTAACTTCTATCCAATTGTTAAGTATTCATATCTCAGAATTATGTACCAATCTCATAAGCATTCAATTTCCTATCCAATTCCAGATCGTATCACTGAATAATCTTACTTTATTCCTTTTAAGTTTTGAATCATAACCGGGTCTTTGTCAGTAAGAAGCACCAACAACTCGCTAGTTATCATCTCTTGAAGTCCCTGTTCGACTTTGTCGATTTTCTTACCCAAGGCTTCAATACCAGATACATAAAAAAACTACCAACCGCGACATTGAAGGTGTAAGGAACAATCAATGTTGTGATAGAATAACACTGATTTTAGACGCGTTCAAATCAACGGATATTATAGAATCTGCTCAAAACCAACGGTAGATCATGGATGAGAAGCGAGGCATGCGAGACATGCTATTTTTTTTGTTTTGGAAATGGCGGAGCCTCTGTATTTTGGGAGAGGAGTGTTGAAAGAGCAGAGGGGGAGTGATGTTAGGTTTCCTTTTTTTAATTTGACTGGTTTAGATGTGAGTAGAGAGAGTAGTGAGGCCCATTGGCCCAGGTGTTCCCGTTCTTATCCAGAGTTTTGACTGTTTGCATTTTGGTATCTTCTTCTCTTCTGTTACAATTCGTTTTTGACTCCTTCCTTATTTTCATTCGTTTAAACGTATTTTTTTGACTGAATAATTCTAAAATTGACATCCCTAGTAGAGTTAAAACTGTCTTATCCACTTATTTCGAATACCGCTCTAATTGATTTATCCTATTTTATGTTATTGTATACTACTAGTGATTGTTAGCCCGGCTACGCACTGGCTCAATCTTGGATGGTAGACTATGTCTTTACAAATCTAGATATGATTAATAATTAATTTAATAATTTTGATTATTTATCAGTAGGGAACTCAAGATAATGTCCATTTTGTTATCTTTGTGAAAAAGTATCTCGATGGAAATTGTATAAGTTTAAAAGTTATTCACTTGTTACCAAACTTAATATTACCTTTCTAAATGTTAGCTTGTTATTTTTAAATTTTTAATTTTAATTTGATTTATATGTATTTATAAGTTAACATAGTGTATTACATGATATAACAAATATTAATTATTGGTAATAACAGTAATTATATTTCATGACTTTTTTATTAAGTTTACAAACCTTTTCAATATCCTTAGAAATTAAGGGGAAAACATTAGAAACTTGTTTTCCAACATTTCGCAAAATCATGAAAAAAGGTGGTTCAGCATTTGTAGTGCTAAAAACTTGTTTCCAAATTAAAAGTTATTGAAAACTTGAACAAAGATAAAAGCAAAGATTACTTTGTTCTTCAAGTTGAAGGTGTAAAGTTTATAGTTCATATGCTTTATGAGTTTACTAACATGCAGTTTGTTTTCCAAATTAACCATAAACAAGTATCGGAATCTTGACTTTAAGAACAATGGTTAAAATATAGGATTAAAAAATAAAAATACTTTTCTTCAACTTTGTAATACTGATGAGCTATCATTTTATAACACTTTGAATAGTTTTGAAACATTTATAACGTAAGGTTTAAAATTATTTGAACTACATTTGTTAAAAGAAAGAAAAAATTTACAATTTGCTTAAACTACCGAAATAACTTATGTACATTTAAGTACATAAGCGTAGCATGAGTACATAAATAACATGTACCCAGTAAGTATCCCGCCTAATCTCGAAGAAGTAGAGACGAGAGGTCGACTTAATACTTACTAAGGTAAAATAATATATGAGTTTTGATTCGCATTAAGCAGTTATATCTTACGTCATAAAATACGAAGTATGAAATAGAAATTCTTCCTTTTATCTTTCCATAAAGGATGCTCAGTCATATATATATATATATATATATATATATATATATATATATATATATATATATATATATATATATATATATATATATATATATATATATATATATATATATATATATATATATATATATATATATATATATATATATATATATATATATATTTCAATAACAAATCCGAAGTATAATGCATAAGTAGAAAACTGAATAATCGTGTGCAAATATCCACCGAGGAACGTACGACCCGATCCAACAGGAAAATAAATGGGCGCCGCCGATGGTCAAATGGCTCGAACTATAGATGTATCTATTACCCTGCTCGCGAATCATCCATGCGACGCGGTCAATATAAATAAACATATACCCCGCTCGCGAACCCATCATGCGACGCAGGTACACATCGAAATACATGCTCAAATAATCAATTAATAATTTTTGGGAAACATCTATCCCAATACGGTAAATTCTCATTTAACAGTTTAGGAAAAGTAATATTTAATCCCTTTAGAAATTCTCATACTAATCCAAGATGACTTTAACAAATTCCCACGTCAACAAATTCACAATTTATCCATACAAGGCCCAAGAGTGGCATAAATTTCAAATATATCACATAAAGCATACTCATGGCCCTAAACCACCCTGACTTAAAATATGCGTTGCCATGCACGGACTCTCGTCACCTAGTACATACGTAGCCCCCGCATAAAAAGCAAATTTTATTCAATTGTTTAATCCTATGGGGACAATTCCCTCACAAGGTTAGAAAGGAGACTCACCTCGCTCTGAAGCGATCTTTCGATTACAATAATAGGCTCCAAGCTCAATTCAAATCCGAACAAGCACCAACTAGTTAAATAAGTCAAGAACTAGTCAACAAGTACTCACAAAGGTTAATTGTAACTAATATAAGTGATTTCCCAACCTTTCCCACAAGTTTTCTAAGTTCCGACCCCGGACCCACGTGGCCGGATACCGAGATTTTTCGAAGGAAATTATTTTCAATAACCTAAGTATTTCTAATATGTGGTTTTTAGTTTATTATATAGCTAATTAGGTGGTTAAATCTTAATTTTATCAAAAACCTAGGTCTAGCTCTAACCCTTGATTTTTACTTGATTATTAGTGTTAAATCTATCTAGTGTTCATGTATTTAAACTAAAAATGAGTGGGGATTACTTACCTTGTGATGTTATATTGAAACCCCCTCTTTGAAAGCTCCAAATCGCCTAAAAATCGGATGAGAAGCGAGAGAAATGGCTTGCGGTTCGAATTAAATGAACCCCTCTGCCCAGTCCTTTTCGCTTCTATGGAAGGAATGCCCCTTTTGCGGTCTTGGCCCAGGCTGGGAAAACCGCTTCTGCGGTCCAGAAGCCGCTGGTGCGGGACCGCTTTGCGGTCTGAAAATCATATCTGCAATTTTCCTGGGCTTCCCACGATCTGTTTCTGCGGTCAAGTTACCGCTTCTTAGGTCACAGCTTCTACGGTCACCGCCTATGGGGTCACCGCTTCTGCAGTCAAAGAGTCGCAGAAGCGATTTTTACAGAAGCAGCAAATGTGCTTCCTTTCAAATTTCGACTTCACTCGAACCTCGACCATTTGACGCTCGGGGCTCCCGAGCCCCGCCTGAACATACCAACAAGTTTGAAATCATGAGGCGGACCTAGTCGAACCCTCGAAACACCAAAAATGATGCTAAATAAAAGAATGAAAACCCAAAACCAATTGGTTCAACTTAATGAACTTCAAGTTCTTTATTTCCTATCAACGGCCCAAAACACCCTTAAACTACTCAGATTGACACCAAACTTTATGGGTAGGTTTTATATGATATTTTTGACTTGTACCAAGTTTAGGAATTGGAATCCGAACCCGATACCTTGGTTTTCAATGAATACTTAAATTCTTTAATTTTTTGAAACTTCAATATGGGACCCGATACCCGGGTCCCATATTTTTCCACGGACCTTCCGGGACTATCAAATCACGAATTCGAGTCCGTTTCTTAAGAAATTTAACCGAAGTCAAATTTAGCCTTTAAAGAAAAACCTTAAAGAATATTTGATTCTATTTTCACTCAAAACTCTTCTAACTTCCGAACTAATTACCCCCGCGATTCATAATAATGCTAAGGAAAGTGCGGAAACTTTTATTTAAGGAAACGGGATTTCAAACATTAAATCAACCAGTCGGGTCGTTATAGGTAGACTGTGTCTTTCCAATATTAGATATGATTAATAATTAATTTAATAATTTTGATTATTTATCAGTAGGGAACTCAAAATAATGTCCATTTTGTTATTCTTTGTGAAAAAGTATCTCGATGGAAATTGTATAAGTGTAAAAGTTATTCACTTGTTACCAAACTTAATATTACCTTTCTAAATGTTAGCTTGTTATTTTTAAATTTTAAATTTTAATTTGATTTATATGTATTTATAAGTTAACATAGTGTATTACATGATATAACACATACTAATTATAGGTAATAAATGTAATTATATTTCATGGTTTTTTTAAATATCAAACTTTAAAAACTATCCAATCATTTTTTTTATTAAATTTACAAACCTTTTCAATATCCTTAGAAATTGAGGGGAAAACATTAGAAACTTGTTTTCCAACATTTCGCAAAATCATGAAAAAAGTAGTTCAGCATTTGTAGTGCCAAAAACTTGTTTCCAAATTAAAGATTATTGAAAACTTTGCCATACAGAGACAAGTTCTGAATTTGGTTCAAGGTGCTTATTCTCTATCTGAATTTGGTTCAAGGTGCTTATTATCTATCTTTCTTTGTAAAGCAGAAGTTCAAAGCAAAGATTACTTTGTTCTTCAAGTTAAAGATGTAAAATTTGTAGTTCATATGCTTTATGAGTTTACTAACATGCGTTAGTTTTCCAAATTAACCATAGACAAGTATAGGAATCTTAACTTTAAGAACAATGGTTAAAACATAGGATTAAAAAATAAAAATATTTTTGTTAAACTTTGCAATACTGATGAGCAATCATTTTATAACACTTTGAATAGTTCTAAAAAACTTATAACGTAAGGTTTAAAATTAATTGAACTACATTGTGCTTGGCCTATATTTCCAGTCGGATACAATCGGAATCTTCATGCCTTTTTTTTCCGGCATTGGCAATCAATTTGACCTTTATGGGGGTGGTACTAGTACTTAGTGCTCATTCTTTGGAGGAAGGAAACGAGTCATTGCAAGTGCTTGGTAGACAAAGTATGAAGTTAGTATTCAATTACAACGATTGGCATCAAATTTTAAGTATAGTCTACAATTGTGATACCAACTATGAGTATACTACTCAACTTTGGTAATAGGATGATTGTAATTGTCAAATTTTAGTTCTCTCATTTCGTAAGAACCCAGGATTTAGTTCTCTCTACTCTGGCTTCTACTTCATCTCTCATGCTAATTTTAAATATTTTCTTCAAAACGCATGGATCTGAATTACCAGAAACCTTTAAAAGATTGGTGAAGTTTGAATACTTCC
Organism: Nicotiana benthamiana; assembly: GCA_034376525.1. NCBI lineage: Eukaryota > Viridiplantae > Streptophyta > Magnoliopsida > Solanales > Solanaceae > Nicotiana > Nicotiana benthamiana. The sequence goes on from CM067336.1 coordinate 12,095,602, forward strand.
ACTGATCTACTCTGGCTTCTACTTCATCTGTCAACAGATTCACTAGGGCTTATAAAAGTAAGCAAGATATATAAATGTCCTGAAATACATAATTGTTTAGATCAGATACATCAAGCATCTTGAGTGACGATCCTGAAAATTTGTAGAGAGAATCGTCGTCAAGCTGAGTTTCCCTCAAACAGAGACTTCTTATCTTACTCTATGTGTTTGAGAGATAAGCCCCAAAAGAGTAAAATCTCACTGATACCTGAAAATAGGGAGAGTTTTTGAAAATTGAAGTCCAAGATATCATTAACCACATGGAAGTTGGAAAAGAGGATATACTCATGTCCACAAATATAATTTCCAGCTTCCTCATCTTACAACGTAGAGCCTTATATGAGATTCTAACATTCAAAAAATGCTCTCTAGAATGCACTTGAGCAAGAATTTTGTTTGTCATCAGTGAAATGATTCTAATGTATGTTTAAGCTATCAAAACATTAATTGAGTTGTAAAATATTTTCGACTGAGATTCGGGTGGAAATCAAAGCATGCAGCATCCTCCACTAAATCCTTATTTTTTTATTCCAGCAAGACTAGGCAGAAAAACAAAAGCCAGAACATTACTCACCTTTGCAGCCTCCTATATGCGGAATTTGAAGTTGTTAAGCTAATGAATTGATGTTCTTTTCCATTTTCATTGCCACACAGTCAAATTTGGAGATATCGCGACAAAGTGACAGAACACAATTGTGCCCAAACAAAGTATCACAAGCGATGATTGAATGCAGAATCCGTTATGGAGGTACACGCATTGAGGTTAATACAACACAAGGAAGGGCAGCACTCTACAATATTATGGAGATCCGAATATGGAGAATATCAAAGAGAAGCAATGTTAGGTCAATGCTGAGAGCATCATATTATTTAGGGTATTACATGAAAGTTGCAATAAACATCTAACAGCTTGAGAAGAATACAGACGAGATTCCAAGACTACATACACATGAAATCCCCAAACTATATGCATGAGAAAATGGAAGTGATCTTAATTACAAAACACAATATAAAAGCTAAAAATACTATTCAAGATTACATAGCTAGTTTGGAAAAAGAAAAGAAGCCACACAACATAAATCAATCCTTTGGGTATCAGCAGCAATAGTTCTTTTTCATACTATTCTTTTTGGCTGTTCAATGGTATCAATTACATGATTTTGATGGCTGGAAACTTTGCCAATATAAGAGGATAATTATTTTTACATTGGTCTTCCTGCCTTCCCCTTCAGGATATAAGCTATCTGAGACATCAAGTACTATTTTAAATAGCAAAAAAAAAAGACATCAAGTATTATTTTCGAGGCATCATCCCTAGAATTCTTTTCATAATCAAAAAATGCTTTAAGGCTCATACCCTTTCACCAAGAATCAAGTATAGAAGGAAAGATACTAGTCTCTTTGAAAAGTTTCATCTGAACGGCCAGAAACTGACAAATGATTTCTCGGGAAGAGACTTTTCCTTTTCTTTGGCGGTGGGAAGGTTTTAGCTAGGACCGCTGGAATATCATACCATAAATATCTGTTCGACCCTCCATAATGAGTTTTGTAATATTCGAGAGCCGCCTAGGAAAATTAAATGTTGGTACAGCAGGACATGTCTCCACTGTTAGATCGATGTCTGAGAGTAGTGGGCATCTCTGTAATAATTGGTACAACCTCATTGTTCTGAAGTTCAAAGTATAAGTTGCTTTCAATGTTGTTGGGGATGGAAACGACTTGGAAAAGCACTCAGTGAAAGCTTCAAGATGTAGCATAGGACAATTTGAAACGTCCACCACTTCCACTGCTTCAAAAGTCAAAACAGCAAAAGTTTCTCATGGAATCTGAGATACATCCATATTAAAGCGCTCAAGTTATTAAGCTTTCTTTGTCCGCATTGTGTCCACGCTATAGGAAAAAGGAAGCATGGACAGGAGAAGAAAGGTCCAATATCTACGGAGGAGATTCAGGAAAAAAAAAGAATTTCTTTTTATAATGGTAACAGTAAATTCAGAAAGAATGAAAATGGTTGTATGTGTTAAAATTACATTATATGAAATTTCACAATTACATTTCCAGTAAAAGAGGAAAACGTCAAAAAATATATCTTCACTTTGACACTGTTAAGTAATATTTTATATCAAGATGTTCAATGTGTTAATCTTTTAGTTTCCAACAAATGATTAAAGGGAGGAAGTTACATTTAGAAATCATCCCCAAAGTTCTAGCAAGTTCACTTTTTGGAAAGTCTCTAAGAACAGATACGATAAAGTGAAAACTATAAGCAGAATCATTTCCCATTTCAATTAGCATAATACCATCCAGCGAGTGAAGAAACAACGGAAAAAAAGTTAAGCTACCATAATTTGAAGAAACTCCACCTCTCAATATGTCTAGGTTTACACTAAATAATAAATACTCCTTGATTTTCTTTTTCTTTTGTTTTCCTTATGCTTCTAGATAATAACAACGTCTTAAAAATGTAAATTTTTTTAGTGAGATGACTTTCATAATTAAGTGGTCAAACTTGCCACTTTAGTCCCAAGATTTCAAGCATTCTAAAGGGATAAAGAAGAAAACCATGAGTTGTGACACTGATAATATTGTTCTGGCATCTAAAATAGAATATGAAAGCCAAAATCAACAAGAACTGAAAGGATGCTGGTAAATGTAAACCTTAGTATATTCAGTTAGGCGGATTCTGAGCTGACTAAAGTCACCACCTCCAAGAGTGTTTGCTAAGCTAAAGGAAGAGGAGGTAGCTAAACTAAGAATAGCATCCACACTTCTTTCTGCAAACTTTGAGAAGAGGAGGCATCTCCGTTTCCCTGAAATGACCAAAAAAATGGAAATGATCAGATGATGCAAAACACTTGAGCGCTAGTTCTTTGAAAATAACAACTTAAAGGGCTGCTCATACCCGCATCAAATTGTTTAACAAAGAAATATAATTTGGTCAAAACTTGAATTTAGAGAAAGCAAATCGGGTTACTGAAAATCTAGAGACCAAAATAATAGGCTTTCAGAGAATAAGTATAAAACAATAAGAATTTAGTAGTTCAGTATGATATCAAGAATGTTTTGTGTCCCTACAAATGATGAAACCTCCTCCTTTTATAGCTGACAAGGAGTAACGGTTTAATCTAAATAATAAATAGCATTTAATAAGACGTTACACAATTATTGCTATTAAATACTGATTAACTAACATATCGGGTATTTAATAATGAATATAGACTACTTTTTGTCATCACGTTCTTGTCTTTAGTGCCCTTTTTATTTGTTGGTATTAAATGACTTTAATAGATACGACACTCGTATCTAAGACTCCCTCTCGTGTATATTTTCTTTTCTCCTCCCGTGCATGTTGTCTTCCGTGTCTTTTAATCATTTATTGCTCTTTGATTATTTGACCAATCCACATGTATAGATGATTAAAGGCTCATACCCTTTCACCAAGAATCAGTATAGAAGGAAAAATACTAGTCTCTTTGAAAAGTTTCATCTGAACGGTCAGAAACTGTTAAATGATTTCTCGGGAAGAGACTTTTCCTTTTCTTTGGTGGTGGGAAGGTTTTAGCTAGAACCGCTGGACTACAAATATCATACCATAAATATTTGTTCGACCCTCCATAATGAGTTTTGTAATATTCGAGAGCCGCCTAGGAAAATGAAATGTTGGTACAGTAGGACATGTCTCTCCATTGAAAGATGTTGACATCTGAAGCTTTACAGCAGGAAATGAAGATATAACTGACACTTTTGCTGGTAACACAGGAGTACTCTCCACTGTTAGATCGATGTTTGAGAGTAGTGGGCATCTCTGTAACAATTGGTACAACCTCATTGTTCTGAAGTCGATCCATGCTCAGTCCACACTATGTATAGGAGTCACATATCATATTCAACTTATTTACCAGTTTTCAATTCTTAGGAAGAATATAATTTAATTATTTAATTTCAGAAAAAGTGACTTAGCATTTCATTTCGGTGATTAAACACATGATTGAGATCAATGATTATGCAAATCATGTTATCACATAGATATTCGTCCTAGACGGGTACTACAGACCGGCACAAGGCCCCAAACATGGCATTAAGCCCAATTATCAACAACACAATGTGCGTATTAGACGCCAATAATTTATTCAGCTCTCGGGATTGACCAAGTCACAATCCCCAATCATTTACAACCCCGCACCTGCCATGGGGTGCGAGTCACGTCCTAACATAGCATCACGATGTGATAAACCGGGGTTTCAAACCCTCAGGCCATCATCTATACAAACTACTCACCTCTAACCGGCCGTAGACTAGCTCGCGATACCCTTTCCTCTTGTATCAACCTCTTCGCGTGTCGAATCTAGTCTAAATCACAAGGAATACATAAATATGGGCTAAATAAACATAACCCACTGAAATTATTCGAAAAATACTAAAACTAACGAAGTTGGCAAAACCCGAGCCCCAGGCCCACTTCTTGAAAAATTCTGAAAATCACATCTTCGGATTCCTCGTTTCGCCACGGATCCGTACATATAAAGAACACCAAAATCGGAGTCTGTTTGACCCCTAATGGTCTCATCATCTCAGGCCCAAAAATCCCTATTTTTCTACTATTTTTCATGAATTAAAGGCTGGGATTATGGTTTATAATCACCTATAATTGAGTTTTAATAATAAAATAACTTACCTCTGTGATACCCATTGATTTTCTCTCTTAAAAATCGCCTCGGAAGCTTCTTCTCGTTCAAAAATTGGAAGAAAACTCGACCTGCTCATTACAGGTATACTATTCATGCGTTTTGCTGCTCCCAATGGATTCCTTGTAAAATTCTAATGAAGTTAGACTTTTGAATCACTCAATTTAACCTTATAATGAAGGAGATATGTAGGTTTTAAGATTTACAAATAGTGCAGATTTTTAATACGCCGTCAGGGGCAATTTCGTCATTAACTTGAAAAATCTGGGCAAACCTTGGTAAAACGGCCATAAAATCCTCATATGATGTCTAAATTCAACGATTATTTTTGCTACGGGTCCATAATTACGATACGGATCCAGTGCTTGATTCAAAATAATAATCGGAGCTTATTTGTTCAATATGATATCATCTATGTTTGAAGAAACGACGTCGAAGCATAAGAAAAACGAGCACAGCGCAACCCAAACCTATTCGAAACTCACCCGAACTCCTCGGGACCGCATACGAACATACTAAAACATCACATATGACCATTCAAACTTAGTTGCACTCTCAAAACACCAAAACTAACATCAAACACCAATTTTACATCGGATTCAAGCCTAAGTTCTTCTGAAACTTCTGAAACACACATTTGATCCAAAACCCGACCTAAACACCTCCAAATGATATGAAAATTTGCACGCAAATCCAAAATCATCTAAAGGAGCTACTTCAACCGTCAGAATTCTATTCCGAACCCTCTAACTCATAAGTCAGTGTTCGGTTGACTTTTTCAAACTAACCTTCTCATAAAGAGACTAGTTGTCTCATTTCTATCCAAACTCCATCTGAATTACTTCAAACTCTTCAAATACATATATTGAAACATATAAAAGCAGAAAATGGGGAAAATGGGGAAATAATTCACGGGATGACGGGTCAGGTCGTTACATCCTCCCCAACTTAAAACGCTCGTCCTCGAGCGTGCCCAGAGTTGCACTAGGATTCAACCAATCTCCGAATGAGCTTACTAATCATATACCCGGGGTGATCCCACGTCACCTTAACTCACATATGCCCGATAATACAACACAGCTAAAATTTCACAGGCCGTCTAGACCATAACCGTAGTGTCACATTGCACCTCCGAAACCATACATAAGATCAGAACCTCTCATTTATACTCAAAATAAGCCTGAACCGGCTGTAATAACCCATACCTGCAACCTCAGGTGCACTCACATGATATACCGCATAATCTTAACACTCAAAATGATAATTTATATCCACAGTAGCTGTCCACAACAACCATGTACCGATAGAAACCCCTTATTAGCTGGATTCTTATATAAACACTGCTATGCTCTATCAATGATAATGAACACACAGTAGACCATAACCATTTCTCATATCAATCATTCACAAAGACATTTCTTCCCCTTTTACTAATAACACAATAGATCTCCGAGCCGAAACTCGATATTAACCTTCCAACAAGCTGAAACCAAATCCGTTCGTATCCATAATGACCCTAAAGGTCTCTTCTGGCCAAGCACACCATCCTGGTGACATGACACTTCAATACGGCCTAAGACCCAACTTACATAACACACACACACCAATAGTAGACGGTCTGAACATTCTCAAGTCATGAAAATGACTCAAACGAAAGAGATGCACCTTAAGCTCATCAATAATGTTACAACACAAGGCTGAGATCCCGTCTCACATCATAGGAATAGAATACATAAACCTTTCCCGAAGGGTCTAATCTCTACGTAGCCTCGCTATAATGCGCGATCCCATCCAATATCATTCCACATGAGGCACCTCTAGTCGCTATACTCGAACTTGACAACCACGCACATATTGATGTCTGATCCCAAGCAATCCATCACACTCATAGTGAAGCGAGTCATATACACCATTCAATCCTAAAAGAACCCAATCGATGCGCTATTCGCTGAGCAATTCCTAAAACGGGCTTTCCTAAGAAACCAGGAACCAAGGCACACAAAGTAACACACATAAACTATCCTCAATGTCACATTGTTGCGGCGCACAACCTGATCCAGATAACATACCCTGTGGCGGCGTGCCACTCGATCCACTCAACTATCTTACATAGGGAGATGCACATCAAGCTGAATTTGCTCATAATCACAGAGTACAGAGTATCGGTCGCAAGCACACTGAATGCTTAATCATATCTACTTATGGCGGTGTAAGCTTCAAAGCTCCACTCCCATTATGAATCTCGATAGCACCGCAATATATGCGCCATTGCCCAAAAATCATAACGTCTCGCAACATAGAAAACAACTCATAGATCTCTCCAGATCGCTGACAAGCTCAGCAATGGTAGAGTCAACTTATCCATCAATAATACAATTTGGAGCCAACCGAGTCGACTCAAACTGGAACACGCATCCGAAAAGTCCCTTAATGCTGGAACTGGATCACTGGTAGAAACCTCTACACTACCTCCCGCCTCAATGGCCAAATTAATGAAAGCAACTCCTACCAGCCGTCTGTTGGTCATCGGAACACAACTATTCCGCTAGAACATAGTTCGATGCACCTCGCCACGCAACCTGTGGCATCTTCCGAGGCATCTTCCGACATAGCCCATAACACAATTGTCTAGAATAACCCAACACTGAGACAACCAGTCTACCCCCAACATCATGTACAAAATCTAACATATCAACAAATAAAGAACCACTCGGGCTTCCCAATCCCAATAGCCGCTTACGGTGCCAATGCACACGATCCATAATCACTACATCGACTGCACCGGAGAACTCCTAGTCTCCCACTCCATATAACATACAAATTCCCACATTCCGTCGTAGAAATACATATTACACATCAAGTACACGTTCATTCCACGAAAGATATTCTAAAATTTCCCTGTGCCATAAACAGACTCATATGCCATCACTTGGTCAAATAGGAAACTGCCGCAATCCCGCAATTGTTATCAGTTTACATCACCTTCCCCTCTTACTGAACATATACTCCCGTCAAATTGCTAGAATAGTAATACCATTTTCCTTAATCATCTGAGGGTCGCTTCTTAAATCACATGCAGCTTCCCGAGATGCTTATGAATTTAATGACCTTCCATTCAAAACTGAACCGTACCTTACACACACAAATCCCTATCCTCCGCAACAGACCGCACATACCATACCATACTAGGATAACATGAGAACTCCATCTCCTTTTTCCTAGCCACAAGCTAAACTGCCAAGATTAAATCCTTCTATCCACACCAGCCTAAGCAAGCTGTCTGAACTCAAAGGCTTTACCGTCCAATACCCGTAAGGGCTCATTACCTCGAGCATAAACAAGGAATTGATCATATCTTTACCATACCGATTCGTTCCACTAACAAGCTACTTCACTGTTGTAGATTTACTTCTGATTCATTTTCAACTTGATATATTCTGTTGCTGCCGCACCACAATGCCTTAACCGAGGCTTACCACACGAGACTCCAACGTAAGACCACGCTGTCTATGATCAATAGGCCACTAAATACTCTCTCAAACGTTCCCAAACATACCACTTCTAAAATACCCTAATTTGAAGAACTTCTTGCGAATCTAAGTCCACTACCTTTACCTCCCAGATTCTAATACATAAAATCCCGTAATTGACGTAAAAATACCACAAGTCTTGACCTATTCTAATGAAAACACTGACTTGGTCACCCACTCAACCTTAAAACATCCGAGTGCTACATATAGAATCTTAAACACATAAAAATAATTCTCAAGAGTCATCCACTCTTATCCCCACTGCAAATTACTTGACTTAACTAATCGAACCACTCGTGCCTTATTAGCACTCTGACACCTCAGGACATGATCTCATTCCGATACAACCAAACAACTTCCTGCTCTTTACACTAACGGCATTATCTAACAAAAACTCAAGACATCTTATTATTTTCTCACATCTACTAAGCACCATATAACCTCTGTTGAAATTTAGCTTCACTCGTTCCACCCTCGGCTCAATTTTTGCAACCAGAACCGTGACGACCTGGCCGGTCGTCTTTTTAATTAATGCCCTGTTACCCTATTTTCTGCTTCCCCTAAGTTCATTTATGCTATTTTGTCTTGCCGGGATGTTCGTAATAGAATTCGGAGTGGTTTGGGACACTTAGTCCCTATGTGAGAGCTTAAGAGTTGGAAAAGGGTCCGTAATTAGAACAATGTCAAAATAACCTCGAATGGAATACCGATGGTTTTGTTAGCTCCGTTAGGTAATTTTGGGGTTGGGAGCGTGTGCGGAATGTATTTTTGATGTCCGTAGCTTACTAAGGCTATAAATGTCGAGAGTTAGAATTTTCAAGTTTCCGGTCCGATAGTGAAATTTTAATTTAAGGGTCAGAATGGAATTTTAGAAGTTTATATAGCACCGTCATGTCATTTGGGATGGGCGTGCAAAATTTAAGGTCAAACGGATGTGTTTTGGTTAGGTTTTGAATCGAAAGCGAATTTGGTTAAGTTTTGAAGTTTTTAAGTCCAAATCATTGATCAAATGGTGTTTCCGGCATTGTTTTAGGTGATATAAGGATTGGTTCAAGTTTTAATGATGTTATGGGATATGTTTGTGGGTTTGGTTGAGGTCCAGGGGGCCTCGGGTGTGTTTCGGATGCTCAACGGAGCAATTCCGGACTCAAAAAGATTGCAGAAGTTCAGCTATTAGGTTGCAGACCATTTCTTCTATGCGATCGCATGGATTTGTCTGCGATCGTGTAGTGCTTCCGTAGAGGTCCTCTATTCCTTCTACGCGATTGCATATTCCTGTTCACGATCACATAATTGTCTTCTTTCCCTTCTGCGATCGCAATTAGTTCAATGCGTTCGCACTGAGTAAACGTAGTCCGGAGTCTCAGGGTTCCCTTCCTTCTATGCGGTCACAGGAAGCCTTATGCGATCGCATAGCTCTGTGTTGTTATTCTCCGCGATAGGATTCAACAGGCTGCGTTTGCATAGCATATTTCTCCAGCTTTCCAGATTCCTTCTACGCGATCGCATTCTCTTTCACGCGATCGCATAGAGTTAATCACTGGGGCAGTTATAAATATTTCAAAACGAATCATTCTTCTATTTTTGCAAAAACTCAAGCTAGGGAGCTCGGTTTTGGGAGATTTTTCGAAGGATTTTAAAGGCAACGGTTGGGTAGCAATTCCTTACTCTCTTATGATTATTACCCAGTAATCTAATCTCGAATTCAAGCTTTAATTTTGAATTTAGCATGAAAATTGGGGTTAAGTTCTTAGACCTAACTTTGATGATTTGAAGGGTCATTTGAACTCCGATATGGGAGATTTTAATATGGTTAGACCTGTGAGAGTACGAGGGTTCTAAATAATAAAAATTATTTGATTATGAGGCGCTGGCCTGAGGGACATTTTGGTCATTTCACCTATTTTCGCGTCGTAGCTTTAATTTTTACAGTACAATTAGTTACTTTTGATGTTATTTATGTTTGTAATTGGTTTGAATAGATTTGGGCCACTCGGAGTCGGATACTCGTGGCAAGGGCATTGTTTCTTAGCGGTTTTATACCAATTCGAGGTAAGTGGCTTGTCTAACCTTGTGTGGGGGACCTCTTCCCTTTAGGATATATTAATTGTTGTTTAAAGGCCTTGTGCGTGAGGTGAGTAGTGTGTACTTGTGCTAATTGTTGAAAATTCACCTTACTCGACTTATTTAGATTGTGTTTCTTCGCGTATTTAACCGTTAAAAATGTGACTTCACTTGCTTACCTTAGAAAAAGCATGTTAGTAATTTATTTGCTATATCTGACTAAATTGCAAATACCTGCCCTCTTTGTGAGCATGCTAGGCCTAGACCTATACATTGTTGCTATATTTGGTTTCTTTCTTTTAAAAATTGACTTGTTTTGAAGTGTTTACGTTTGGGACTATAGGTTCAATTCCCGGGAGATCCTCTGATTCTGGCATGGCGGACTACGGGTTCAATTCCCAGGAGATCCTGTGATATTGATAAAAAGAACTGTGGGTACAATTCCCGGAGATCCTCTGTTATTGGTATAAAGGATTACGGGTTCAATTCCCGAGAGATCCTCTGATATTGATATAAAGGATTGTGGGTTCAATTCCCTGACATCCTCTGTTATTGGTATAAAGGACTGCGGGTTCAATTCTCAGAGATCCTCTGATATTAGTATGAAGGACTACGGGTTCAATTCCCGGAGATCCTCGAATATTGATAAGGTGGACTGCGGGATTTATTCCCGGAGCTCCATGTAGAGATCCTGACTGTTGAGTGATTTGCTTTGTGTTTGTTGTTTGTACTTGTAGCCGATTTTTTTTAAATTAATGTCTTGTTAGATATTCAGATTTATTTCATTATATACTGTTTAGTTATTTTTGCATTATTTCTTATGTTCTTCTCTGTAGGGCCTCGAACTTCCTCGTCACTACTCCATCGAGGTTAGGCTTGGCACTTGATGAGTACCGTTGTGGTATACTTATGCTACTCTTCTACACACTTTTGTTGTGCAGATACAGGTACATCTGGTCAGGCGCGCTATTAGGGATTTGTAGTCGTTTTGGAGGCTTGAGGTATGCGTCTACCGCGTCCGTACAGCCGACGAGCCTTCCTCGATTTTACCTGTAGTTTATAGTTTTCTTTCGCATTCTCATTTGATTTAGATACTCGGGATGTTAGAGCACGATAGTATGTTTACTCTTAGCCTGTGTTGCCCGTGGGATTCCGAGTCTTGGAGGTTTTTATGTTATATTGAGTTGACATGTATGTGTCAGGCGTCACTCTATACATTATCTAACGTCATTTAAGTTTTAAACTATTTCTTTCGCAAAGACTGTCGAATTTTCGCAAGGTGTAAGGCTTACCTTGTCGCGAAGACTGGGTGCTATCATGACAGGTTCACGATTGGTGAACTAGGGTCGTAACAAGTTGGTATCAAAGCTCTAGGTTCATAGGAGTCACGAGACACAGGCCGGTTATTTAGAGTCTCACTGATCGGTGCGGAGACATCTGTACTTATCTACGGGAGGCTATGTAACCGTTTAGGGAAAAATATTCACTTCATTTGAATTCTTGTCGTGCTACATTCTAGACCTCGATTCTAAACTACTGTTTTCCTATTCTCTCACAGATGGTGAGGACACGCACGACTCGAGACGATCAGGCACCCGCACCCCCTCCTGCATCCGCTAGAGGTAGGGGCCAGGGCAGGGGTCGTGGACGTGCCCGGGGTGCAGCCAGAGCACCTGCACGAGCAGCCGCCGAGGTGCCACCAGCAGACCCAGACAGGACTCAGGCACCAGAGACGCCCACAGTCAATACTACTCCAGCTGTTCAGGAGGCGTTGGCGCAGTTTTTGAGTATGTATACCACTATGTCGCAGGCCGGGCTACTTCCACTTCCTGCAGATATGTCCCAAACCGGGGGAGGAGCCCAGAATCCCGCAGCCTGCACCCCAGAGCAGAGGGTGCATATGGGACCGATTCCAAATGTTATTCCTGCCCAGCCTGCAGTACCAGTTCAGCCCGAGGATGGGGCACCTGCTTCGGAGGATGAGCAGCGCAGATTGGAGTGGTTCAAGAAGTATGACCCTCCTATTTTCAGCGGGCTGGATACCGATGACGCCTTGGGGTTTTTGGAGGATTGTCATCGCATTTTTCGCACTATGGGTATCACTGCTTCTAGTGGGGTCTCTTTTGCAGCTTTCCAGCTTCGGGGAGCTGCATATGACTGGTGGCGCACCTTTGAGTTAGACAGTATGGATGAGGCTGCCTCCCTGACTTGGACTCAGTTCTCAGATATGTTTCAGAGGGAGTTTATTCCCCAATGCCTCCGAGATGCATGGCGCGCGGAGTTTGAGCACTTCCACCAGGGCCCTATGACTGTCTCTGAGTATGCCACTCGTTATTAGATATTGGCTAGACATGCGCATGCTTTGGTGGCTACTGTTCCTGAGAGGGTTCGCAGGTTTATCGAGGGTCTTATTCCTTCCATCAGGTCTGGCATGGCGCTAGAGTTGGAGACGGATATACCCTATCAGCAGGTGGTGAGTATAGCTAGGAGAATAGAGGGTATGCATGCCAGGGACCGAGAGGAGAGAGAGGCCAAGAAGTCTCGAGAGTCTGGTCATTTTTCTGGTACCCGTACTTCAGGAGCAGGACGTCATGGTAGGGGCTATACGGGTCGCCCAGTTCACTCAGCTCTTGCTTCACCCAGCAGTACTCCAGCTCCTCCCAGATCTCAGGAGCCTTATTATGCACCCCCAGTTTCTAGTGTGCCTCCTGCGCAGGGCACCTCCAGAGGTCAGTCCAACAGGGGTGGATCTAGTCAGTCACAACCGCCACGCCCTCCTAGAGCTTGTTATGAGTGCGGGGATACCCGCCACTTGGTTAGAGAGTGCCCCAGACATGGTAGGGGTGTGCCTTTTTCAGACTCTACAACCCCAGCATGCTCCACAGGGTCAGCAGGCCATTGTTCCAGCTCCAGCAGCCACCCCACCTGCCCAGCCAGCTAGAGGCGGGGATTGGGGAGACAAAGGTCGCTCTCGAGGTAGGGGCCGAGCCAGATTTTATGCCATTCCTGATCGTGTCGAGGCTGTCCCCTCTGATTCTGTTATCACATGTATTATTTTGGTTAGTTGCAGAGAGGCATCAGTTCTATTTGACCCAGGCTCTACTTATTCTTATTTGTCATCTTATTTTGCTCCGCATTTGGGTATTTCCCGATAGGCCTTGAGCTCTCCTGTTTATGTTTACACTCCCGTGGGAGATTCTCTTATTGTGGACCGTGTGTATCGGTCGTGTTTGGTTACTATTCGTGGTTTTGAGACCAGGGCAGATCTTTTATTACTTGATATGGTCGATTTTGATATTATCTTGGGCATGGACTGGTTTTCGCCCCATTATGCTATTCTTGATTGTCACGCTAAGACCGTGACGCTGGCTATGCCAGGTATTCCTTGTATTTAGTGGAGTGGTACTTTTGATCACACTCCCAGTAGAGTTATATCTTTTCTTAAGGCTCAGCGTATGGTTGAGAAGGGGGGTGCTGCGTATTTAGCCTACGTGAGAGATGTCAGTGGTGATAACCATTATGTTGACTCTGTCCCAGTAGTACGGGATTTTCCTGATGTGTTCCCAGCTGATCATCCAGGCATGCTTCCCGATCGGGACATTGATTTTGGTATTGATTTGTTGCCGGGAACTCAGCCCATATATACCCCTCCTTACCGTATGGCTCCTCCTGAATTGAAGGAGTTGAAGGATCAGTTACAGGAATTTCTTGATAAGGGTTTCATTCGACCCAGTGTTTCACCATGTGGTGCTCTTGTATTGTTTGTGAAGAACAAAGATGGTTCTATGCACATGTGTATCGATTATCGTCAGTTGAACAAAGTCACAATGAAGAACCAATATCTTTTGCCTCGTATTTATGATCTATTTGACTAGCTTCAGGGTGCACATGTGTTTTCTAAGATTGATTTGCGCTCAGGCTATCATCAGCTAAAGATTCGGGAGCCGGATATCTCGATGACTGCTTTCAGGACTCGATATGGTCATTATGAGTTTCTTGTCATATCATTTGGGCTGACTAGCGCCCCAACAGCTTTTATTCATTTGATGCACAGTGTATTTAGGCCATATCTCAACTCATTTGTCATTATTTTCATAGATGATATTCTTGTATACTCCCGGAGCCGGGAAGATCATGAGCATCACCTGAGGATAGTGCTTCAGACCCTGAGAGAAAGAAATTATATGCAAATTTTTCAAAATGTGAGTTTTGGTTGAGTTCCGTGGCATTTCTAGGCCACGTGGTATCGAGTGAGGGCATTCAGGTAGATCCGAAGAAGGTGGAGGCCGTGAAAAGTTGGCCCAGGCCCTCCTCAGCTACAGAGATCTGCAGTTTCCTTGGGCTGGCGGGGTATTACCGCCGTTTTGTGGAGGGGTTCTGGTCGATTGCAGCTCCTATGACTAGATTGACCCAGAAGGGTGCTCCTTTTCTGTGGTCGGACGAGTGTGAGGCGAGCTTCCAAAAACTCAAGACGGCTTAGACTTCAGCCCTTATTCTGATTTTTCCTATTGGTTCGGGGTCCTATACAGTTTATTGTGATGCCTCGCGAGTGGGACTTAGAGCGGTGTTGATGCAGGACGGTAGGGTGATTGCCTACGCGTCCAGGCAGTTGAAGGTGCATGAAAAGAATTATCCTATCCATGATCTTGAGTTAGCTGCCATTGTTCACGCCTCGAAGATCTGGCGTCACTATTTTTATGGTGTGCCTTGTGAGACTTATACTGATACTTGGAGTTTGCAGCGCTTATTCAAGCAGAAGGATATGAACTTGTGCCAGAGGAGATGGTTGGAGCTACTGAAGGATTACGATATTACTATTCTTTATCAGCCAGGCAAGGCCAATGTGGTAGCCGATGCCTTGAGTCGCCGGGTGGAGAGTTTGGGGAGTTTGGCATATCTACCAGCTTCAGAGATACCTATGGCGATGGATGTTTAGGCCTTATCCAGACAGCTCGTGAGGTTGGACCTTTCGGAGCCCAGTCGGGTTCTAGCCTGTGTAGTTTCTCGGTCTTCTATGTTTTATCATATCACGGAGGGAGCGACAATATGATGATCCTCATTTGCTTGACCTCAGGGAAACGGTTCAACATGGCGATTCTAGGGATGTGACTATTGGAGATGACAGGGTATTGAGGATGCAGGGTCATATTTGTGTGCCCGATGTTGATGGTATTCTGGAGTTGATACTGACCGAGGCCCATAGCTCGTGGCATTCTATCCATTCGGGTGCCGCGAAGATGTATCAGGATCTGAGGAAGCATTACTGGTGGAGGCGGATGAAGAAGAACATTGTAGATTTTGTGGCTAGATGCCTCAATTGTCAGCAGGTAAAGGCTGAGCATCAGAGACCGGGAGGGTTACTCCAGCAGATGGAGATTTCGGAGTGGAAATGGGAGAATATAACCATGGATTTTGTGGCCTCTCTCTGACGGCGAGGAAGTTTGATTCTATTTGGGTTGTTGTGGATCAGCTGACCAAGTCTTCTCATTTCATTCCAATGTGCACTTCTTACTCCGCGGAGCGGTTAACGGGGATTTATATCTGGGAGTTTGTCCGCCTGCATGGCATTCCAGTTTTATCATCTCAGATAGGGTTTCAACGTTTACAGCACGGTTCTGGAGAGCCATCAAGCATGAGTTGGGTACTCGGGTGACCATGAGCACAACCTTTTACCCTCATACAGATTGACAGTCTGAGCGCACTATTCAGATTCTTGAGGATATTCTCCGTGCGTGCGCGATTGAGTTTAGAGGGTCTTGGGATCAGTTCTTGCCATTGGCGGAGTTTGCATACAACAACATTTATCACTCCAGTATTCAGATGGCACCTTATGAGGCCATATACGGTAGGAGATGCAGATCCCCAGTGGGTTGGTTCGAGCCGGACGAGGCCAGGTTATTTGGCACTGATTTGGTTCAGGATGCTGTAGAGAAGATTAAGGTGATTCAAGATAGACCCCGTGCGGATCAGTCTAGGCAGAAGAGTTATGCGGACCGGAAGGTTCGTGATGTTTCATTTATGGTTGGTGAGCGGGTTTTGCTTCGGGTCTCGCCTATGAAAGGTGTCATGAGGTTTGGAAAGAAAGGAAAGTTGAGCTCAAGGTACATTGGTCTATTTGAGATTTTGAAGCAGGTTGGGAAGGTTGCTTATGAGCTTGCTTTACCTCCCAGTTTGACCGGGGTTCATCCAGTATTTCATGTTTCGATGCTTCGGAGGTATCATGGTGACCCGTCTCACGTGTTGGAGTTCACTTCAGTCCAGTTGGACAATGACTTGTCCTATGTTGAGGAGCCAATGGCAATATTAGATAGAAAGGTTCGAAAGCTCATATCAAAGGATATAGCTTCAATAAAGGTGCAGTGGTGGGGTCAGCCGGCCAAGGAGGCGACTTGGGAGATCGAGCGGGATATGCGCAGCCGATACGCTCATCTTTTTGCTACTTCAGGTATGTTCTCTATGCTCGTTCGAGGACGAACGAATGTTTAAGTGTGGGAGGATGTGACGACCCGGCCGGTCGTTTTTAGAATCTATGCCCCATTTCCCCATTTTTTGCTTCCCCTAAGTTCATTTCTGCTATTTTGTCTTGTTGGGATGTTCGGTAATAGAATTCGGAGTATTTTGGGACACTTAGTCCCTATATGAGAGCTTAAGAGTTGGAAAAGGGTCCGTAATCGGAAAAGTGTCAAGACGACCTCGTAATGGAAAACCGATGGTTTTGTTAGCTCCGTTAGGTGATTTCGGGGTTGGGAGCATGTTTGGAATGTATTTTGGATGTCCATAGCTCATTTAGGCTATAAATGCCGAAAGTTAGAATTTTCAAGTTTCCGATCCGATAGTGAATTTAATTCGAGGGTCGAAATGGAATTTAGGAAGTTTCTGTAGCACCGTCATGTCATTTGGGACGTGCTTGCAAAATTTCAGGTCAAATGGATGTGTTTTGGTTAGGTTTTGAATCGAAAGCGAATTTGGTTAAGTTTTGAAGTTTTAAGTCCAAATCATTGATCAAATGGTGTTTACGGTGTTGTTTTAGGTGGTCTAAGGATTTTTGCAAGTTTGAATGATGTTATGGGATATGTTTGTGGGTTTGGTTGAGGTAGGGGGCCTCGGGTGTGTTTCGGATACTCAACGGAGCAATTCTAGACTTAAAAAGATTGCAGAAGATCAGCTGTTGGGTTGCAGACCATTTTTTCGATGCGATTGCATGGATTTGTCTGTGATCGCGTAGTGATTCCATGGAGGTCCTTATTCCTTATACGCGATCGCATCTTCCTGTTCGCGATCGCATAAGTTGGCTTCTTTACCTTATGCGATCGCAATTAGTTCAATGCATTCGCACTGAGTAAACGTAGTCGGGAATCTTAGGATTCCCTTCCTTCTATGCGATCGCAGGAAGCCTTATGCGATCGCATAGCTATGTGTTGTTATTCTCCGCGATGGGATGCAACAGGCTGCGTTAGCATAGCATATTTCTCCAGCTTTCAAGATTCCTTCTATGCGATCGCACAGAGTAAATCACTGGGGCAGTTATAAATATTTCAAAACGAATCATTCTTCCATTTTAACAAAAACTCAAGCTAGGGAGCTCGGTTTTGGGAGATTTTTCGAAGGGATTTTAAAGGCAACGATTGGGTAGCGATTCCTTACTCGCTTATGATTATTACCCAGTAATCTAATCTCGAATTCAAGATTTAATTTTGGATTTAGCATGAAAATTGGGGTTAAGTTCTTAGACCTAACTTTGATGATTTGAAGGGGCATTTGAACTCCGATATGGGAGATTTTTATATGGTTAGACCCGTGAGAGTACGAGGGTTCTATAATTATAAAAATTATTTAATTCTGAGGTGTTGTCCTGAGGGACATTTTGTTCATTTCACCTATTTTCGCGTCGTAGCTTTAATTTTAACAGTACAATTAGTTACTTTTGATGTTATTTATGTTATGTAATTGGTTTGAATAGATTTGGGCCACTCGGAGTCGGATACTCGTGGCAAGGGCATTGTTTCTTAGCTGTTTTATACCAATTCGAGGTAAGTGGCTTGTCTAACCTTGTGTGGGGGACCTCTTCCCTTTAGGATATATTAATTGTTGTTTAAAGGCCTTGTGCGCAAGGTGACGGGCATGTACTTGTGATAATTGTTGAAAATTCACCTTACTCGACTCATTTAGATTGTGTTTCTTCGCGTATTTAAATGTTAAAAATGTGAATTCACTTGCTAAGCTTAGGAAAAGCATGTTAGTAATTTATTTGCTCTATCTGACTAAATCGCAAATACATGCCCTCTTTGTGAGCATGCTAGGCCTAGACCTATACATTGTTGCTATATTTGGTTTCTTTCTGTTAAATATTGACTTGTTGTGAAGTGTTTACGTTTTGGATTACGGGTTCAATTCCCGGGAGATCCCCCTCTTATTGGTATGACAGACTACAGGTTCAATTCCCGAGAGATCCTCTGATTCTGGCATGACGGACAACGGGTTCAATTCCCGGGATATCCTCTGATATTGATATAAAGGATTGTGGGTTCAATTCCCTGAGATCCTCTGTTATTGGTATAAAGGACTACGGGTTCAATTCCCGAGAGATCCTCTGATATTGATATAAAGGATTGTGGGTTCAATTCCCCGACATCCTCTATTATTGGTATAAAGGACTGCGAGTTCAATTCCTGGAGATTCTAAAATATTGGTATGAAGGACTACGGGTTCAATTCCCGGAGATCCTCGGATGTTGATAAGGTGGACTGTGAGATTGATTCCCGGAGCTCCATGTAGAGATCCTGATTGTTGAGTGATTTGCTTTATGTTTGTAGTTTGTACTTGTAGCCGGTTTGTTTTTAATTACTGTCTTGTTAGATATTCGGATTTATTTCATTATCTACTGTTTATTTATTTTTACATTATTTCTTATGTTCTTCTCAGTAGGGCCTTGAACTTCCTCGTCACTACTCCATCGAGGTTAGGCTTGGCACTTATTGAGTACCGCTGTGGTGTACTCATGCTACTCTTCTGCACACTTTTGTTGTGCAGATCCAGGTTTAACTGGTCCGGCGCGCTATTAGGGATTTGGAGTTGTTTTGGAGGCTTGGTAATGCATCCGCCGCGTCCGCAGAGCCGACGAGCCTTCCTCTTTCTACCTGTAGTTTATAGTTTTCTTTCGCATTCTCATTTGATTTAGATACCCGGGATGTTAGAGCACGGTAGTATGTTTACTCTTAGCCTGTGTTGCCCGTGGGTTTATGGGTCTTGGAGGTTTTTATGTTATATTGAGTTGACATGTATGTGCCAGGCAGCACTCTATACATTGTCTTACGTCATTTATGTTTTAAACTATTGCTTCCGCAAAGACTGTCGAATTTCCACAAGGTGTCAGGGTTACCTAGTTGCGAAGACTGGGTGTCGTCATGACAGGTTCACGATTGGTGAACTAGGGTCGTGACAAGAACTGATTCACCCGCATGCATCAAATCGGAACTAACATATTACTAAATCGTACAATCAGCTAATCAACGGCAACCTCCCCAACTTAGCTCGAAGCCATATATACCACAACACATGTACTCTTTTGCTGTCGTAATATCGTGGTGAGATTAAACTTACTCTTGCATAAGCTCGTGGAAACACGAACCATCAGAAATTTTCAATTCTTCCGCAGTTCTTGCATTCACTCACACAACAGTCAAGCCCACTCTATATGCAGCAAAATTTTTACTATGTCCCAAATTTTTCAAAAATTTCGGCAGAGTTTTCTTTATAATTGAGCCTATCCACCTGCCAGAGAATCACCAACACCATCCTAACAACACGTCCACAACTTGACAAAGCATCACAATGTATATCAACAACATAAATCTCAATACTACATGTATTATATTATCAAAAATTTATACATGGGCATGCGTTGTACCTATTTGAATCCTAACACATGGAAAGTACCTTCCAGTTACACCCGAAGTCTTCTCACAAAACACATAGGAACCGCATTACTTCAGAATACTCCGTAGGAGATAAACCACCTGCTTCACCGCATATAATATTTCTATATACCTTCCACCGTCATACAGATTACACAGCTACTTAATCTTCCTGAGTCTGAACCCATATCGTATCGTGCAATTTACATCACTCGCACTAGGAAACTCGAAAAGATCTTCGTGCGCCCACAACTCGGGCTACTCATCGGACCATCGTAGGAAACAAATCACTTGACAATTCATCCATTAGCTAGCAGACTCCTTCGTCACTACCAGGTCATATAATGGCATCTCGTAGTACTAGCACACTCGTCACACAAATCACCAAACTTCCATTCTGGCTAATTGCGGCAATGTCGAACATATTCGTTCAAACGACTTGATCGTACGATCAGCACCTCAGTGCTCAGCCTTAGGCAGTGCCCGGCCTCAAGTCCTCCAGACTGGCCCAACATCAACCTCACGAAGATTATATCTCGCCCCTCGATCAGGGAATCACAAGACATCAAAGCACATATAATACCGAGCGCTTATGCGTGTATGCGAACACGTGGAAGGAATTTCAAGAGTTACTCTTTTAAGCTGAATCAAGGACACACGATAAGATTTCAAGAAAGTGGACTGTTTCCTAAATGTTCTGTAGCCTCCTACTTATAAGTGTGGTGCACTACACACCCATAAACAAGACTCTACTAAACTGGTTCATGACTCGTGAGGCCTAGTGACCTGGATCTGATACCAATTTGTCACGACCCAAATCCGGTCGTGATGGCACCCAGCCCTAAAGGTAGGTCAGCCTGACCACCATCATTTCCAATTTTACATTTAGTCTCAAAACCGATAATTTAAGGAGAAAATGTTATAATTCCTGAATAATTACCCAAAAATATTATTGTAGTAATAAGGACATATACAGAAACTGATAATCACCCATAGGATCTAGGGCCACGAGTCTAGAGCCTCTAAATAAAATTGAGTAATAATAGTAGTATCTGGATACCAAAACCAAAATCTAGGAAAGAATATAATAATATTAAAATGGAGAAATAATGGAGAGCAGCTAGGTCCTGCGAATTTCACGCAGCTACCTCAACGACTCTGAAAATATCTCTGGAGACTACGAGAATCTGCTAAGCCTCTGATGTACCTGAATCTTAAACACAGGGTGCAGGGAGTAGGGGTGAGTACTACCGACTCAGTGAATAATAAATATAGAAAATAACTGAAAGTAAGAAATCTACGAAAGACCACAACGGAAAGATATAACTAACAATCCTATAACTTAGCTACAGGCTAACAGCATAACAGTATCACAACAACAACAACCAAGTATCAGATAAAGATGCAATGCAATGCACATGAATACGCTGCGGTGTGTAGCCCGATCCATTTAACGTTGACGACACTCACTGGGGGTGTGTACAGACTCCGGAGGGGCTCCTTCAGCCCAAACGCAATATCAATAAATAACTGCTGCGGCGTGCAACCTGATCCAATGTATATTCCGAGACCGAGGGCATTTTGGTCATTTCACAAAGCAGAGTTGGAAAATTGTATAATTTGAATGGTTAGCAAGTTTTGCATATATTCTCATTAGTTTGTCATTATTTGGCTATTTTGGAGCATTTGCGTTGGTTCAAGCGTTCAAAAGAATGTAGAATGCCAATTATGGATCTTCGAAGCGAGGTGAGTTTCCTTCTAATCATGTGAGAGAAAAATTACCCCATAGGTGAGTTAAATTGATTATGTACTCCTAATTGTGGGGGCTATATACGCACGAGGTGATGAGAGTCCGTGCGTAGCTACTATTATGCTATTGTCCAAGTAGTCTAGGACCCAAAAACATGTTATACTTGGATTAACTCTGAACTCGTTGATGGCTTGAATTGCTTAAATCACATAGAATTGGTAAACGAATTACTAAAGGATTACACTTCTATCTTTTAAGTTGAATAAAAAGGAAATTGCTTGTAATTTGATAATTGTTCTCGAATAAGTTCCTAATTGGCTATTTGCGCATGATATGTAATGTGTACCTGCGTCGCATATATGATTCGCGAGTAGGGTATGTGTTTAAATTATGGAACGGGCCGATCACCTCAATGGAATAGATGCATCTATTGCACGGGCCGCTCGACCTTAGCAATGCACACTTTACATTTCTGTTGAAGCGGACTGTCGACCTCGACATGATTTGTGCATGTTTGTGCTGTTGTTTTTGTGACAACCCGACCCATCGTCTTTTATGTTTCATCCCCATTATCCCCGTCTTATGCTTCCCTGTGTGTTGATATATGTGTTTGGTGAGTTTGAAGTGTGTTGGGTTGAATTTGGTTAGAAATGAGACCAATAGTCTCTTTAAGGAAAGTTTAAGTTGGAAAAGTCAATCGGGCGTTGACTTATGTGTTATAAGGCTCAGAATGGATTTCTAGTGTTTCGACTAGTTTCAGATGGTGATTTGTTACTTGGGAGAGAAAAAGGAATTTAATTTGGAGGTCCGATATAGAATTAGGCTTGAATTGACTAAGTTAAATTCAGCGAATTCCGGTTGATAGGTGAGATTTTGATCCGGGGATCGAAATAGAATTCCGAGAGTTGCAATGAAGCTAGGTAATTTTGGATATGTATGCAAATTCTCAGGTCATTTGGACGTCGTATGGTCGGGTTTTGATCGAATGTTAGTTTCGGAAGTAATAGTTGAAACTTAGGCTTGAATCCGCCATGATTTGATTATTTTTGTGTTAAAGGACGTGATTTATGATTGGAGCAAGTTTGTATGATTTTTTGGAGTAGGTTGGTGGTTTTGGATGGGGTCTTGAGGCCCCCAGGGTGATTCTGGATGGTTAAACGGGGAATTTTTGGAGTTGCTTCAGATTTGGGAATCTGTCACCTGGTATTTCCACGTTTGCGGACAAAGGGCCGCGTAGGCGACGTCCGCTGAAGCATAAGATGAGCCGCAGAAGCGGCTAAGGGTATTTTGCTGGGACCACAGAAGCAAAGTCGTGGGAGCGATCTACGACCGCAGAAGCGGTCACTGGAGATTTAAGTTAAACCGCAGAAGCGGTCACTGGAGATTTAAGTTAAACCGCAGAAGCGGTCAAAAAGGGCACGGAAGAGGACTTGCGGAAGCGGAGAAATGGCCGCTGGAGCGGAAACCGGCCTTGGTTTAATGCAACGGTAGGTTTTGAAATTTTAAAAGGGAAGAACATTGGAACCTCGGGTTAAGGCGATTGTGGGCGACTTTTGGAGAGATTTTTGAAGGGATTCATCAGGTATGAACTCTTGGACTTAAGGTATTTCATTATAGTGTAAAATCATGGAATAAACACTAAGAATTCAAGGTTTTTGAAGTTAAAAAAGGTGGTTAGGGCTTGAAACCAAAGTGAGCTTGAAGTATCGATTTGAGGGGTCAAATGGAATCCAATTCTTGCAAATTTTATATGTATGGACTCGTGGCAAGATGAGGATTCTGGAAATGTGAATTTTGTAATTTTTTGAGAAGTGGGCCTGGGGCTTGGGTTATACCAAATTTGTGTTTTTGGGTGTATTTCGAGTTATTTCGATTGGGTTATGTTCCATTAGCCTTTTTGACATATTCCTATTGGTTTTGATCAGATCTAGCATCCGCAGAGGTTTATTCTCGGGAAAAGGCATTGCGAGCTAGTTTGCGGTCGGCTTGAGGTGAGTAATGGGTGTAGATGATGACTTGAGGGTTTGAAACCCCGGTCTATCACACTGTGACGCTGTATTGAGGCGAGACATGTACTCTACTGTGAGTTCGGGGTTGATTATGATTGGGGATTATGCCTTAGTCCGATCGAGTGGTATTGTACTGTGATTGTTGGCTATAAATGAGCCGGTAAACCTCCTACTTGGATGGTTATGAACATATTTAGGTTGCTTGCCGGTTATTTGGATCCCGTGAGGATCGTCTTCACTATTTCTATGAATTATAGCACGTTTTCATGATATCAGTCCTACACTAGAACACCATCTAAACATGATTTGGCAAATATTGAGGTTTGGCACCTAATTATATAATTTCTGATACACGGAACTAAAAATGGTAAGATATTTATGCCTGTGAGGCTTGCATGCATATAGTTGGACTGATAGTGGATCGGGTTACACGTCGCAGCGTATGTTACTATGATATTACGCTTGGGCTGTAGGGGCCCCTCCGGAGTCTGAACCCTCATAATGAGCGCGGGTACCCAAATGGATCGAATTGCACGTTCCGCAGTGGTCATGCATTGCATTGCATCTCATGCATTTATTTACTATTGCTTTATATGCACATCTCTGAGGTTTGTATTGTATAGAAATTCTAGATAGCTTTATTTAATGATATTTCGTGATTTCTTATCTTCGGGTTTTTATACATGGTTATTACTCGCTGAGTTGGTAGACTCAGCCCATACTCCCTGCACCTTGTGTGCAGATCCAGGTGCTCTAGAGACCTAGTGTTGCTGCTGTTGATTTCCCGAGCTATTCATAGTATTGAGGTAGCTGCCCAGCGTCCGCAGGACCACTTACTCTGTCTCTATCAGTTTGTTCTTTTTGCTATTTCGTTTGACTTTTGTATCATTTTCGTTCAGACTCTTATCCAGTTTTGTTAGAGGCTCTGTACTCGTGACTCCTCGGTTTTGGGAGGATTATTATTCTTGCTCAGCTGTGTTTTCATTGGTATTGTCTATCCCTGGTTGGGAGTTTGATATTAAATTCGCTGTGTTATCTTAAATTGTTTCTTTTGGCTGTAATGCCATTCTTGGTTGTGGTTTGGTCGGGCTTGCCCAGCCTCACGGCCAGGCGCCATCACGACCAGGATTGGGGTCGTGACAAGTTGGTATCAGAGCCTAGAAGACACGCCATATAGATAGTGCCTCCAAATCTTCAAAGCATGAATTATAGCAGCCAACTCCAAGTCATGAACATGGTAGTTTTTCTCATAGGGCTTCAATTGCCAAGAAACATATGCAATCACTCTACCCTCCTACATCAGAACACATACAATACCAATCCTCGATGCATTGCAATATACCGTATAAGAACCTGGAGCTGATGGCACACTAACACTGGAGTCGTGGTCAATAATGACTTGAGCTTTTGGAAGCTCTCTTCGCACTCATCAAACCACACAAATGGTGCATTCTTCTGCGTCAACTTCGTCAAACCCCCCGGGAGTGTTGAGCAGTCGACCTGTGGTCAGGCTCATTTCTACGCACTTCCAGATTGGAGAGATGCTGTTGCTTCAAACGCAGTGATCACATGTATTATTTCAGTTTGCCACAGGGATGCCTCCATTTTATTTGATCCCGGATCCACTCATTCTTATGTATCTGCTTACTTTGCTCATCATTTAGGGACTACCCGGGGGTGTCTGGCATTTCCTGTGCATGTGTCTGCCCCGGTGGGTGACACTATTATTGCGTACCACGTGTATCGGTCTTTTCTTGTTACTATTGAGGGTCTAGAGACCCGAGCTGACTTGCTGCTATTGAGCATGGTAGATTTGATTTATTCTGGGCATGGATTGGCAATCACCTTGCCATACTATTCTAGACTTTCACGTCAAGACTGTCACGTTGGCTATGCCGTGTATCCCGAGGATTGTGTGGCGTGGTTCGACGGATTATGTACCCAGCAGGGTAATCTCTTTCTTGAAGGCCCAGCAGATGGTTGGGAAGGGATGTTTATCATATCTCGCATTTGTGAGGGATGTTGGAGCTGAAGCTCCTAATCTTGATTCAGTCCCCCTGGTGAGGGAGTTTTCCGATGTGTTTCCAGCAGACCTGTCGGGCATGCCGCCGGATAGGGATATTGACTTCAGTATTGATTTGGTGCCGGGCACTCAGCCCATTTCTATTCCTCCCTATCGTATGGAACCGCCAGAACTATATGAGTTGAAGGAGAAGCTGCAGGAACTCCTAGATAAGGGATCATTCGTCCGAGCGTGTCACCGTGGGGCGCACCGGTGTTATTTGTTAAGAAGAAGGATGGGCACAATGAGAATGTTCATTGATACAGACAGCTGAACAAAGTGACTGTATAGAACAAGTATCCACTGCCCCGTATTAAGGATTTATTTGACCAGCTTCAGGGAGCAAAGGTATTCTCCAAGATTGATCTCTGTTCAGGCTACACCAGCTGAAGATTAGAGGTTCTGACATCATGAAGACAACTTTTAGGACGAGATATGGGCATTATGAGTTTCTAGTTATGTCATTTGGGCTGACCAATGCCACAGCAGCATCCATGCACATGATGAACAGTGTATTTCGGCCATATCTGGATTCTTTTGTGATTGTGTTTATTTATGATATTCTTGTTTACTCGCGTAGCCAGGAGTAGCACGAGCAACATTTGAGGGTGGTATTGCAAAGGTTGAGAGAGGATAAGTTGCATGAAAAATTCTCCAAGTGTGAGTTCTGGCTCAGTTCCGTGGCTTTTCTAGGACACATGGTGTCCAGTGATGGTATTCAGGTTGACCCAAAGAAGATTGAGGCGGTGCAGAGTTGGCCCAGACCATCCTCAGCTTCTGAGATTTGGAGTTTCCTTGGTTTGGCGGGTTATTACCACAGGTTCGTTCAGGGTTTTTCATCTAATGCTTCGCCTTTGACGAAGTTGACGCAGAAGAATGCACCATTTGTGTGGTCTAATGAGTGCGAAGAGAGCTTCCAAAGGCTCAAGTCATTATTGGCCATGACTCCAGTGTTAGTGTTGCCAGCAGCTTCAGGTTCTTATATGGTATATTGCAATGCTTCGAGGATTGGTATTGGATGTGTTATGATATATGAGGGTAGAGTTATTGCATATGCTTCTCGGCAATTGAAGCCCTATGAGACAAAACTACCATGTTCATGACTTGGAGTTGGCTGCTATTGTTCATGCTTTGAAGATTTGGAGACACTATCTATATGGCGTGTCTTCGAGGCGTTCAAGCAGAAAGATCTGAATTTGAGACAGTGGAGATGGCTTGAGTTACTTAAGGACTATGATATTACCATATTGTATCATCCGGGGAAGGACAATGTAGTGGCCGATGCTTTGAGCCGGAAGGCGGTGAGGGTAGCTTGGCGTACATTCCAGTTGGGGAGCGGCCCATTGCAGTTGATGTTCAGGCCTTGGCCAATCGGATGGTGAGGTTAGATATTTCAGAGCCTAGTCAGGTGTTGGCTTATGTGGTTTCTCGGTCTTCTTTGTATGATCGCATCAGGGAGCTCCACTATGATGACCCGCTTTTGCTTGTCCTGAAGGACAAGGTCCAGCATGATGATGCCTGGGATGTGACTATTGGTAGTGATGGTGTGTTGCGGATGCAGGGTCCGATTTGTGTGCCCAATGTGGATGGTCTCCGAGAGTTGATACTAAATGAGACCCACAACTCGCGATATTCTATTCATTTTGGTGCCGCGAAGATGTACCATGACTTGAGGCAACTATATTGGTGGAGAAGAATGAAAAAGGACATCGTGAGTTATGTGGCTAGGTGTCTCAATTGTCAACAGGTCAAATATGAGCATCAGAGACCTGGTGGCATACTTCAGCAGATGGATCCGGAGTGGAAATGGGAGAAGATTACTACGAACTTTGTGTGCGGTCTCCCTCGTACCTCGAGGAACTTTTGATTTTATTTGGGTGATTGTGGGTAGACTGATCAAGTCTGCGCATTTCATTCCGATGTGTACCACCTATTCTTCAGAGCGGCTAGCCGAGATTTTCATCCGTGAGATTTTGCGGTTGCATGGAGTTCCAGTTTCTATTGTCTCAGATAGGAGTACTTAGTTTTCTTCCCAGTTCTGGTCATCGGGAGTTGGGCACTCAGATTCAGATAAGCACGGCTTTTCATCCTCAAGACGGACGGACAGTCCGAGCGTACTATTCAGATATTGGAGGACATGTTGCGGGCTTGTGTTATTGATTTCGGAGGTTCTTGGGTTGAGTTTTTGCCACTTGCGGAGTTTCCTTATAACAATAATTATCAGTCCAGCATTCAGATGGCGCCGTATGAGTCTTTATATGGGAGACAGTGTAGATCTCCAGTTGGTTGGTTTGAGCCCGGCGAGGCTAGACTATTAGGGATAGAGTTAGTTCAGGATGCCTTAGAGAAAGTGAAAGTTATCCAGGAGAGACTTCGTACAGCTCAGTCGCGTCAGAAGAGTTATGCAGACCGGAAGGTTCGGGATGTATCTTATATGGTGGGCGAGAAGGTTCTGTTGAAGGTCTCGCCTATGAAAGGCGTGATGAGGTTTGGAAAGAAAGGGAAGCTGAGTCCGCGGTTTATTGGACCTTTTGAGATACTCAGAAGGATTGGGGAGGTGGCCTATATGCTTGCCTTGCCGCCCAGTTTGTCGGGGGTTCACCTGGTGTTTGATGTTACTATGCTCAGGAAGTATGTTGGAGACCCGTCTCATGTATTGGACTTCAGCACGATCCAGTTGGATGAGGATTTGACCTATGATGTGGAGCCAGTGGCTATTTTGGGTCGCTAGGTTCGAAAGTTGAGATCAAAAGACATAGCTTCGGTGAAGGTACAGTGGAGAGGTCGGCCCATGGAGGAGGCCACTTGGGAGACCGAGCAGGAGATGCAGAGCGGATATCCTCGTTTGTTTGAGGCTCCAGGTTTGTTTCTTGACCCGCTCGAGGACGAGTGTTTGTTTTAGTTGGGGAGGATGTGACGACCCGACCTATCGTCTTTTGTGTTTTAGCCCCGTTACCCCGTTTTATGCTTCCCCGTGTGTTGATATATGTATTTGGTGAGTTTAAAGTGTGTTGGGTTGAATTTGGTTAGAAATGAGACCAATAGTCTCTTTAAGGAAATCTTAAGTTGGAAAAGTCAATCGGACGTTGACTTATGTGTCATAAGGCTCAGAATGGATTTCCGGTGTTTCGACTAGTTTCAGATGGTGATTTGTGACTTAAGAGAAAATGGAATTTAATTTGGATTCCGCTGTAGAATTAGGCTTGAATTGGATAAGTTCAATTTCGGCGAATTCTGGTTTATAGGTAAAATTTTTATCCGCAGGTCGGAATAGAATTACGAGAGTTGCAGTAGCTTCATTCGGTGATCTTGGATATGTTTGAAAATTTTCAAGTCATTCGGACGTCATATGGTCGGGTTTTGATCGAATGTTAGTTTCGGAAGTTATAGTTGTAACTTAGGCTTTGGAACAAGTTCGTATGATGTTTTGGAGTAGGTTGATGGTTTTGGTTGGGGTCCTGCGGGCCCCAGGGTGATTCCGGATGGTTAAACGGAGAATTTATTTTGGCTAGGACTGCAGAAGCGGAAAGGCGACCACATGAGCGAAGTCGCGGAAGCGGTCCACGACCGCAGAAGCGGTCACTGTTGATTTAAGTTAAACCGCTGAAGCGGTCAAAATGGGCACGGAAGCGGACTCGCGGAAGAGGAGAAATGGCCGCTTGAGCGGAAAGCGACCTGGTTATAATGCAACAGTAGCTTTTTCTAAATTTAAATGGGAAGAACATTGGAACCTCGGGTTAAGGCGATTGTGGGCGACGTTTGGAGAGATTTTTGAGGGGATTCATCAGGTATGAACTCTTGGACCTAAGGTATGTCATTATAGTGTAAAATCATGGAATAAACATTAAGAGTTCAAGGTTTTTGAAGTTAAAATGGTGGTTAGGGCTTGAAACCCAAGAAAGACTGAAGTGTCGATTTGAGGGGTCAAATGGACTCCGATTCTTGTAAATATTATATGTATGGACTCGTGGCGAGACGAGAATTCTGGAATTATGAATTTCGTAATTTTTCGAGAAGTGGACATGGGGCTCGAGTTTTTCCAAATTCGTCGTTTTTGGTGTCTTTCTAGTTATTTCGATTGGGTTATGTTCCATTATCCTATTTTGACGTATTCATATTATTTTTGATCAGATTTGGAATCCGCGGAGGTTTATTCTCGAGGAAAAGGCATTGCGAACTAGTTTGCGGCCGACTTGAGGTGAGTAACAGGTGTAAATGATGTCCTGAGGGTTCGAAACCCCGATATATCACATTGTGACGCTGTATTGAGGCAAGACACGTACTCTACTGTGAGTGCGGGGTCGATTATGATTGGGGACTATGGCTTAGTCCGACCGAGCCGTATCGTACTATGATTGTTGGCTATAATGAGCCGACAAACCTCCTACTTGGATGGTTATGAACATATTTGGGCTGCTTGCCGGTTATTTGGATCCCGTGAGGATCATCATCACTGTTTCTATGAATTATAGCATGTTTTCATGATATCAGTCCTGCACTAGAATCCCGTCTAAACATGATTTGGCAAATATTGAGGTTTTACACCTAATTCTATTATTTTTGATAAACGGACTAAAAATGGTAAGATATTTGTGCCTGTGAGGCTTGCATGTGTATGGCTGGAGTGATAGTGGATCGGGTTGCGCGCCGCAACGTATGTTACTATGATATTACGTTTGGGCTGTAAGATCCCCTCCGGAGTCTGAACACCCACAGTGAGCGCGGGTACCCAAATAGATCGGACTGCACGTTCCGCAGTGGTTATGCATTGCATTGCATCTCATGCATTTATTTACTGTTGCTTTATATGCACATCTCTTAGGCTTGTACTGTATAGAACTGCTAGATAGCCTCATTTTGTGTTATTT
This sequence comes from Nicotiana benthamiana, assembly GCA_034376525.1. Classification (NCBI taxonomy): domain Eukaryota; kingdom Viridiplantae; phylum Streptophyta; class Magnoliopsida; order Solanales; family Solanaceae; genus Nicotiana; species Nicotiana benthamiana. Next base: position 12,126,523 of record CM067336.1, read on the forward strand.
CGTGATTTCTTATCTTCGGGTTTTTATACATGCTTATTACTCGCTGAGTTGGTATACTCACTTCATACTCCATGCACCTTGTTTGCAGATCCATGTGCTCTAGAGACCTAGTGTTGCTGTTGTTTATTTCCCAAGCTATTCAGAGTATTGAGGTAGCTTCCCAGCGTCTGCATGACCACTTAGTCTGTCTCTATCAGTTTGTTCTTTTTGCTATTTTGTCAGACTTTTGTATGATTTCCGTTCAAACTCGTATCCTATTTTGTTAGAGGCTCTGTATTTCGTGACACCTCGGTTTTGGGAGGATTATTGTTCTTTCTCATCTGTGTTTTCATTATCTATCCCTGGTTGGGAGTTTGATATTAAATTCGTTGTGTTATCTAAAATTGTTTCTTTTGGATGGACTGCCATTCTTGGTTGTGGTTTGGTCGGGCTTACCCAGCCTCGCAGTCAGACGCCATCACGACCGGGATTGGGGTCGTGACAGTTTTGAACTCTTTTGAGTTGTTTTATGCCTCACTAGGGCGATATCATATATTTTAATAATAATAAGAAATCTAAGTAAATTTTCCATGAAAGAATTATATGACTACTTATTTTTCCCCATACCTGGATCCAAATCATGTTTAAAAAAAAAATTCACTGTTTAATTCATTTATTAAGGAGTTATTGGACGACTAGTGAGTGTCAAAGTTGACCATCTCGTCTCTACCAATGTGACGACCCGACCCATCATCTCATGTAATTCCTCCTCGTTTTCCTCGCATTGTGCTTCTTCATGTTTCAATATATGTATTTGGCGAATTTGAGTTGATTCGGATCGAGTTTGGTAGGAAATGGGGCAATTAGTCTCTTTTAGGAAGAAGTTGTTTGAAAAAGTCAACCGAATATTGACTTGTGAGTTATAGGGCTTGGAATTGAATTCTGATGATTCAGTTAGTTTCGGAGGATGATTTAAGGCTTAGGAGAGCAATAAGAAGTAATTTTGGAGGTCCGGTGAAGAAATTAGCCTATTTTGGCGAAGTTAGTATTTTGGCGATTTTCGGTTGATCGGTGAAATTTTTATCCGGCATTTAGAACAGATTTCCGAGAGTTTCAGTAGCTTCATTAGGTGATTTTGGACTTGTGTGCAAAATTTCAGTTGATTCAGAGGTGTTTAGGTCGGATTTTGGATTGAATGAGAATTTTGAAAGTTTTAGTTTAACTTAAGACTTGAACTGATGAAAGTTTGATGATTTTGATTTAATGATGATGTGTTTACGGTTCGAGCAAGTTTGAATGAGGTATTAGAACAATCTGTGCTTTTGGTTGAGGTCCCGAGGGCTTCAGGGTGATTTCGGATGGCCAATGGGTCATTTTGGAAGGTTTTGAATGGTTGTTGCTGGTATCTGGTGTTTTCATTCGCGTCCGCGAGGTCCCATCGCGTTCACGAAGAAGAAATTGGCTTCTGAGACTCTTGGTCTTCGCGTTCGCGAAGAAGGAATTGTAATCTAAGACTATTGTTCTTCGCGTTCGCAAAGAAGGAATTTTCTATCGCGCAGGTCCTACTTCGGAAGCTCATATCTTGATATATACAAAGACGTTTGAGGTGATACCAAAACAAAAGTTGTAGCCCTTTGTGTCTAGTTTCTAGAAAGCTAAAGAAAATGCAATTTGGACATCTGTAGAAAAAGTTATGGGTATTTTACTAGAGACTGTCCGGGAAGAGTAAATTATGCCTTCAACATTTTGTTCTTCGCATTCTCGACAAGGCACCGCGTTCGCGAAGAACAATTTTTGAACTTGAACAATTTGTTCTTCGCGTTTGCGACAAGGCATTGCGTTTGCGAAGAAGGACTTTGTGACTACCCAAAGGGTCATCACAGTAATTCTCCATTTCTTTGCACTTCTGAGGCCCTGAAAACCTCTGAATTAGTTGCCTCGATTTGCGTGCATAGTCCAAGCGCGAAGCCGGAAAATTTTTATGTGTTAAAAACTATGAATTTTGATAATAATATTGCTATAGTTGTCTTTGGTCAACGTTTTGGGTAAATGGACCCGGACCTCCGATGTGATGGTCTCGGAGGGTCCGTAAGGAAATTTGTGACCCTGGCGTATTCCCGGAATCAAAATCCGAGGTCCTAGGCCAGAGTACGGAGTTTTTTTGTGAATTTTTTTTTGAAAATGCTTAAGGAAAAAATAAAAATGAAAATTTGATCAAAAGTGATGGTATCAGGCTCGTATTTTGGTTTCCACGCCCGGTACAAGTCTTAAATGAGCTTTAAGCGCTATCTGTTGAGTTTGGTTGAGAACAGATGTCGTTTGACGTGTTTCGGATTATAAGTGAAAAGTTTGAAAGTTTTGAACTTTGAAATGAAAATCATGAGTTTTGGAGGGTGATTCTTTGATTTTTATGTTATTTTGGCGATTTGATCGCACGAGTAAGTCCGTAGGATGTTTTCGAGGTTGGGTGCATGTTTGGGTTGGAGCCTCGAGGGCTCGGGTGAGTTTCAAATAGGTGTTAGGCTCATTTTGAAGCATTTTAACTGATGTCTCTGCAGTCAATCTCACAAATGCGAATTTCCCTAGACCAAGCATGTGTTTGCATTTGCGAACTTTTCCTCGCAAATGCGAGTTTCTCCTTATTCCTTCCCAGTTCGCATTTGCGAACAATTTCTCGCAAATGCGCGATCTCTTTTATTTCTGCCTAGTTCGCAAATGTGAAGTGAATGTCGCATTTGCGACACCTGCGTCTGTGCAACTTATACTTAACCAATTTTAAACTTCATATTTCATATTTTCAAAACCCAAAACCTCCATAGGCGATTTCTCTCGAACCCCTTCGTCCCCAAACTACATGTAAGTCAACTTTTAGTAGTTTTCTTCAATCTCTATAATCTTCTAACATTATTTCATCCTTAAATCAAAACTTTCATGGTTAAAAATGGGGATTTGGGTAGAACCAAGATTTTCACAAAATTGGGGATTTGGACCCCTATTTGGGATCCGATTTCAAAATAAATTGCATGTATGAACTCGTGGAAAATGGGAAAACCGGTTTTTGTTCGAACCTTGAGTTTTGACCACGTGGGCTCGGGGGCATTTTGGGAATTTTTGGGTAATACTTTGGGAATTTCATTCTTAGGCATTCAAACTGATTTAACTAGCATTTGTTGATACATTTGAGTAAATTGTGGTTAGATTCGAATTTTGTGTTAAAAACTATAAATTTTGATAATAATATTGCGATAGTTGACTTTGGTCAACGTTTTAGGTAAACAGACCCGGACCTGTGATTTGACGGTAAGGAAATTTGGGACCTGGGCGTATTCCCGGAATCAAAATCCGAGGTCCCAGGCAGGAGTACAGAGTTGTTCTGTGAAAATGTTTTTGAAAATGCTTAAGGAAAAAATGAAAATGAAAATTTGATCAAAAGTGATGGTATTGGACTCGGATTTTGGTTCCGACGCCCGGTACAAGTCTTAAATGAGCGTTAAGCGCTATCTGTTGAGTTTGGTTGAGAACGGATGTCGTTTGACTTGTTTCGGACTAAAAGTGGATAGTTTGAAAGTTTTGAACTTTGAAATGAAAATCATGTGGAGGGTGATTCTTTGATTTTGATGTTATTTTTGCGATTTGACCGCACGAGTAAGTCCGTAGGATGTTTTCGAGGTAGGATTCATGTTTGGGATGGATCCTCGAGGGTTCGGGAGAGTTTCGGATAGGTGTTAGGCTCATTTTGAAGCTTTCTAACTGCTGGTGTCTGCAGTCTTCGCGCTTGCGAAGCAATACTTGCAAAGGCGAGTTTCCACCTTTTGCATGTTTCTTCGCAATTCCAAGTAAAATCTTGCAATTGCGACCCCCCTTTTGTTTGGCCAGTCTTCGCAAATGCAACATCCTTCTCGCAATTGCGATCCTCTCTCTTTGCAACCTGACTTCGCAAATTCGAAGTCAATCTCGCAAATGCGAATTTCCCCAGACCAATCCTGTGTTCGCATTTGCAAACTTTTCCTCGCAAAGGTGAGTTTCTCCTTATTCCTTCCCAGATCGCATTTGCGAACAATTTCTCGCAAATGTGAGTTCCCTTTTATTTCTGCCTAATCCGCAAATGCAAAGTCAATATCGCATTTGCGACACCTGCGTCTGTGCAACTTATACTTAACCGATATTAAACCTCATATTTCATATTTTCAAAAGCCAAAACCTCCATAGGCGATTTCTCTCGAACCCCTTCGTCCCCAAACTACTTGTAAGTCAACTTTTACTAGTTCTCTTCAATCTTTATCATCTTCTAACATGATTTCATCCTTAAATCAAAGCTTTCATGGTTAAAAATGGGGATTTGGGGGTAGAACCTAGGTTTTCATAGAATTGGGGATTTGGACCCCAATTTATGGTCCGATTTCAAAACAAATTGCATATATGAACTCGTGGGGGAATATGTAACCCCGTTTTGGTTCGAACCTCGAGTTTTGACCACGTTGGCCCCGGGCATTTTGGAAATTTTGGGTAAAACTTGGAAATTTCATTCTTAGGCATTCAAACTGATTTAACTAGCATTTGTTAATACATTTGAGTAAATTGTGGTTAGATTCGATCGGTTTTGAGGCAAATTCGAGGAGTAAAGCTATTCTAGAGGCGTGAGTTGAGTTTGGAAGCTTTCGAGGTAAGTGTTTGATATAATTTTGGCTTGAGGGAATAGGATTAGTATAATAATTGTTATGTGCTATGTGGAGTCGGTGTATAGGTATGGTGATGGTTACCTATGCGCCCGAGTCTAGTATGACCGTGAGTCGTATTTGCTATTAGAATTTCGAAAGAAGTGGACAATTGTGATAATTACTTGTTAAATGAACTACAAAGTGATAGTTGAGAAGCAAATGAACTAAAGAAGGAACTTTTGGTACTTTTCTCCCTCGCCGGGATGCATTGTTGAGCTCTTTTCCCTTGCCGGGACTTATTGTTGAGCTGTTTTCCCTTGCCGGGACTTATTGTTAAGCTATTTTCCCTTGCCGGGACTTATTGTTGAGCTATTTTCCCTAGCCAGGACTTATTGTTGAGCTATATTCCCCTTGCTAGGGTTTTTATTATTGCAGTTTCGTTTATACCTTCGCCCTATTACTTGTGAATGTTGTTTGGGTGAGGATGAGCGATAAAGCACGATGGGTGATGCCATGTAACCACCTAATGCTATTGATTGGGTGAGGAAGAGTGATAAAGCACGAAGGGTGATGCCGTGTAGCCATTGATTAAAGCACGATGGGTGATTCCGTGTAATCATTGATCTACTCTACACTACGGACTGGTTGAGGAACACTGATAAAGCACGATGGGTGATACAGTGTAACTGCTTTATACTATTGATTGGTGAGGATGAGTGATAAAGTACGATGGGTGATGCCGTGCACTGTGATGGATTATCTTGGTGAGGACGAGAGTAAAAGCACGACGGGTGACACCGTGCAATGTTTGTTTTACTGGTTTTCTCTTACTGGTGTTTGTTATACTGTTTCCATTTCCTTGTTGTTGATGATTAGAATATATGAACTGCTACACCCCCAGCATGTCCCTTCCCCATTATATGTTTAGATTTTGTTATTTTTAGTTACTGCGCATACATCTGTATAGGTTGATTGTGGTATGTCCGGTTTAGCCTCGTCACTACCTCGCCGGGGTTAGGTGGGGCACTTACCAGTACACATCCTTCGGACCGCTGCTATAGTTCGTGAGTAATCCTTCAGTCCAGAGATTCTGAGGTAGTTCGCTGGCGTTCGCGGGCCCCGAGTATCCTCTATCTATTTCTTTCAGTTTGTTTAATTGTATCAAACAGACATGTTATGTACTTCTTTCATACTGTTGTTTTAGTACTTTTTTAGTCGTCCGTGAGCAGTGACACCAAATACTGGGTAGAAGTATGTTGTTAATTTTCGCATTATTGTTATTCTTATTAATGCTACAAGTCTTCCGCGTGTTTAAACTAAATATTTCAGTATTTAATTTGCTTTAGATAAGGTTATTGTGAAATGATTAAAATGAGGTTGGCTTGCCTAGCTTCAACAATAGGCGCCATCACGACTCCCGATGGTTGGTAAATCCGGGTCGTGACAGATTTGCCTGGGCAGAATGTTTAAGTTCTATAAATGGGACTTCATTCCCATTTCCAATTTTTGACGATTTGGACCTCGGATTGGGCATTTTTTGGACAAATTTTCTTCGAGAACAATGGGGTAAGTGTTCTTAACTCAATTTTGGTTGTATAACAATAATTTATTGCAAGTTTTGGTGTTTAATCCGAGAATTTTTTGTTGAAAAGGGTAGAAAACCCTCTTGGGTAGAATCACTAATTTGAGGGGTCAAATGAACTCCGATTTTTGTGAATTTTGTATGTATAGACCCGTGGTGAGATAAGGATCTTATTGATGTAAAAATTTCTGGATTTCGAGATATGGTCCCGGGGCTCGGGTTTTGCAAATTTCATGATTTTAGATGTTGTGGTTTTAACCAGATTCGAAACGTGAGGAGGTCGATACGAGAGGAAAGGGCATCGCGGAGTAGTATTTGGATGGAGAGAAGTGAGTAATAGATGTAAATGCTGTTATGAGGGTTTGAAATCCTGGACTTTCACATTGTAACTCTTTATTAAGGCGTGAAACGCACTCTATGAAGAGTGCGGGGTCGTATACTTTTGGGGATTGTGACTTGTTCCATCCCAAGTGATATTTCTACTATATATTGGTGATTGATCCACATACTTTATTTATATTTATTGGGCTTGATGCCATGTTGGGGCCTTGTGCCAACTTGCAGAATCCTTCGGGGATTGATATTATTGTTTTAGCATGATTTGCATATCATTTGGTTTCAGTCCAAGGTTTTAAATACTGTTTTGCAAACTCAGCCATAATTCCAAGGGTTGAAAACTCAAATGACATTTTAAATGTATTTCGGGCTGGGAACTACTATTTTATAGATGCTCAAGGGGTTTATTATGTTATTTTCTGGACTGATTATGAACTGACTTGAAACAGTGGTAACAATGACACTGTATGATATACTTCAAATAGTGGTAACAATGGCACTGTATGATGTGACTTGGTCAGGTAATAATGGGCTGACTGGTCAGGTAACAATGACTGACCAAGATATTGCGCTTGGGCTGTAGGAGCCCCTCCAGAGTCTGTACACACCCCTAATGAGCGTCTTCGATGATAAATAAATATGGATACCTCGGACTGCGCACCGTAGAGGGTACTGGAATGTACCATCATATGCATTGCATTGCATTCATGGATTTGTATCTATACTTGTTGTTCAGTTTCATACATTGCAGTACATTTGGATTATAGCTTACTTTGTGGACTTACTATGTTTTCTTATCTTCGAACTGTAGTTATTTTTATTACTCACTTGGTCGGAGTACTCACTTTACTCCCTGCACCTTGTGTACAGATCCAGGGCAGTCTCAGGCACACTAGATCAGCAGATTTAGCTTCCGGGAGTATCGAGGTAGCTGCACGACGTTCGCAGCCATTGATCTTCTCCGTTCTATCCTATCATTTTATTTTCACATTATCAGACTTTAGAAATACTATGTATTAGGATGATATTTTATATTCTAGAGGCTCAGATTCATGACACCGGGTCCTAGTGGAATAACATTGTGTATTGTTAAATTCTTCAGTACGTTGGTCTTGACTTAATTGATATTTCTTTCCGCTATTTTTGATAAATTAGGTTAAGTGTTGAATGATGGTCGGGCTTGCCTAGTAGTGTGTTGAGAGCCATCACGACTCGTGACACCTTCGAGATTAGGGGGGATACTCGCTGGGTACACATTTTTGTATTCATACTACACTTGCTATGCATTTTGTTGCACAGGTATTGGCTCCAGTGGCTTGCTGGTATAGCAACACAGATGATTTTGGGACTAGATGGTCTGTATCATTCGAGACGCTAGCAGCTAGAGTAGTCCTTTTCAATGTACTGTATTTATTTTCGTCCGCTGTATTTTGGACGGAATGTTGTATTTTATTTCTCTTATCAGTAGATGTTCATTGCACTTGTGACTCCGGGCTCTGGGATGGTTTGAAATATTGTATTAATTTTTTAACTCCTACATGTGATTTGAAACTTTATTTTTCAAAAATTTATAAATATGGAAGAAAAACCATGTATTTCAAAAGTGTTTAAACGAAATTTTTATTAAGTAATTTGGTTGGCTTGCCTGACATTAGTGTCCGGCGCCACCACGATCCTTAGTGAGTTTTGGGTCATGACAGATAATAGTTTGATTTGTATGAGGGAGAGAGAGAGATATTGGTTGATTTGTATGAAAGAGAGGTGATGATTTTGGGTATCAGTGGGTTACTTACGGTGGGTAAGTACAAAGACAATTGATGTTTTGTAATCCTTTGAAAAAATAAGAGTATCTTAAATGTAGGGGGATTATATGTAACTGATGCCCAAAATCATAACCGAGAGTTTAGAGGTTGGATTAGAAATAACGATACCTCAGGTGCAATCTAAAAGAACTATTATGTGAATCTAGCTAGCGTAACTCAAGAGAGTGCGTCTAGTAAATTATCATAATTTCTTGAGATAGATTTATGGTAGCTGGAAAGTTCTTGATTGATCGAGACAACTAAGGAATCGCTATAACAAACATACAACCAGGAAAATCACCAACGGGGGAAACCATTACCTTACACCTTATTCCAACTGTTTACCAATCAAGCATAGTTAATTTTCAGCTATTAATTATTTTCAGTTTTTAGTTGTTAGAAACATCATCAATTGTGAATTAGAAAGTTTGGGGAAATTGATTCTGTGAATTTAGTAAGTCCGCCAAAAGTAATTGATAGGTTAATTCTCTTTGGTTCGACTCTGGGCATAATTACTCAGACTATATTTGCTACGTCCGTGTATATCTTTTTATAAGGCATAGTTTGGCGTTATCAGTTATGCTAGACCAATATATTATACTGGAACTCTATTATAATATATTGGAGTTCCAGTATAATATACTGGAGTATTTTTCCGAATTTTGAACAATATTTTCGTTCGGATTTATCTTTACATGAAATGCTAAATTAAGATTACTTTTGAAACTGTGGCTACTTTTGAATGACCACTTGTAAATTGGACTATTTTTTAATTTCTCCCCCAGGTGTAGCAACAACCACTCTTAGCCCGCGATTTAAATTATATCCATAATTTACAATATATTTAAAAATTAGTTAATTCACTCAAACTTCAGGACTAAGTATCCTGAATTTAGATTCAAGATTTAGGGTGTGTTGGGATTCAAAATTTGGATTCTCATATTTGGTTGACTTAAATATTTTGGAAACCATTTTACTCATTAACTCATTTTCCTCCAAGTGGATGAAAATATTTTCCCTATCAAGAAAAGGGAAAATATTTTCCAAAGCTCCTCTCCCAGCTTCCTCGCCCTATTCCCCATTTCCACCAACCCTCATCAACTCACCCCCACACCAACCCACCCAACCACAACCCCACATAATCTCCCCCGCTTACCCAACCTTACCCTCCAATTATTAATAATACTTTCTTTTCATGTATTAGATAGAATTTTTTTGTATTTCAACAAATGAGTAAATTTTTTTTACATGATATAAAAAAGTATTTTCTTCATTTCAACAATGAAAATACTTTCTTTTCATAGCAAAAAGTATTTGCATTCAATTCAACAAAAAATTCTTTTCTTTTCATGATTATAAAAAAGTATTTTTTTCATTTCAACAAAATGATTTTTTTTTCTTTTATTTCAATAAAATGAGTACTTTATTTATATGTTGTAGAAATAGTACTCTTTCTCTCAATCAAAAAAGCATATTTTCTTTATAGTTATGGAGCACAAACTTTAACGTTATTTTTACGTAAAAAAGTAAATCAACACATTAGTTGCTTTGGGTTTGTGTTAAATTTTTAGAAGAATAATTAAATTCCTTGAAAAAAATAGAGTCCTGAAAACGTTGAGTATTTGGAGGGGGGGGGTGCGAGCAAGGAAGCATGAGAACTTGGGGGAAGCTGGGGTGAATAGATTAGCATAAAAAAATATTTTCCTAAACAAATATTTTCTGCTCTGTAACCAAGCACTTGAAAATATTTTTTAGAAAAAGTTTTCCATCACCAACCAAACAAGAAAAAATAAGTGATAAAATCACTCATTTTCTAGGAAAATAATTTTTCCTTCATACCAAACACACCCTTCGAGTCTTGAATTTTTGAGCTGCTAATTTTGAAATTTAGGACTAAGTGTCTTAAATTTCTGACGCGCTAATTTAAAGCCCAAGACATAAGATTCGAACTTCTGGATACCATTTTCGAACTTTAAGATACGATGTCCTAAAATTTGAACTTTGAGGTTTAAATTTCTGGATATCGTATCCTGATGTTTAAGCAAATTTGGCTATATTTAAATACATTATAAACTATGAATATATTTTAAACAACTTGTTTAAAAGTGGCTACCTGGTCATTTCCTTGTTTGAAAGCCAGATGCCTTAAAGGCTTCAGCTTTGATGATTTTCACAGATAGTCATTTTTACGGTCACTATTTCAAGTATAACCAGTGTTGCAATATATTTGTAAGGGTTAAGTACACAAATAGCACTCAAAGTGGATGGTCTTGATTTTATCTCCACTTGCTTCATAGACAAAGTTTTATGTTTAACAAGTATTACCTCTTGCTTTATTCATTAACAATGCTTGTAACTTTTGACCTTAAAAATTCTGCTCATGTGGAAAGCATGAGTCAAAAAAAGATCACCTAAAAAATAATCATATTTATGCAATTATTTGTATTTTAAATAGTCATGACAGCAATGAATTTCAGGATAGTGTCCTGAAGTTGAACGTTTTTTAGTTCAAAATTGCAAACCATTGTCTTGAATTTGAAAACATTGTCTTTTCCAATCATCACAATAACAAACAACAACAACAACAACAACAACAACAACAACAACAATAACAACAACAATAACAAACCCAATAGTTTCTTACAAGTATGATTTTGGGATCATCAGAATTACAAACAAATCATAACAATCATTTTTTCACTTTTGAAAGCATCGTCTAGAGGACAAACATATGAAATACAATTAGATAATCTATAGCTCCATATAGTTTTAAAACTTCACCGCTAAGCACAACAAACCAATGGGTTAAATAGAGAAACTCTCCCTTCTCTCTACACACTATCCTCCTCCTTCTTCAATCTTCAACTTTCAACACCATGGAACCAACTTCTTCCACCTCCACTCCTTCCCCACATGAACCTCCTGATCTTAGTGCCATGCACATAGATATTCCACCACCATTCCAACTGCAGTTCAGTCATCCTTTAAAGAGAATCTTCTCGACCAAACCCCTTTTCCTCCACAACCCTACAATACATTACCCCATACCACACAACTGGACCTCTCCGACGAAATAGAAAATGACCTATACTACTTCTTCATCCCTATAACCTCCATTGACGAAAACTTGACTCTACTCACCCTAGAAATATTATGTCTCAAGCTCTTTGGACGTAAAATTGGACACTAAATATTGAAACAAAAACTTCTCACCCTATGGCAACCTACAGAAGAGATATCCCCTATAGACCTCGGTTGTGATTTCTTCCTATTGAAATTCTGACATGAGGAAAATATGCACAAAGCTTTACACGGCGGTCCATGGTTCATATTTAATCACTTCCTATAAATTCGTAAGTGGGAATCCAATGCACAACTCACCTACTTAGCTATTTGGATACGATTGCCAGAGTTGGCTACTGAGTTCTATGACTTTGATATTCTCCAAAGAGTGGGAGCCAAGATTGGTACCCTCCTTAAAATAGACGCATGCACATCAGCAACCACTCGAGGCAGATATGCACGCAATTGCATTGAAGTTCCTCTAGAACATCAAGTCAAGTCCCGTGTATTTATTGGTACCCACAAGCTGCAAATCTTATATGAATGATTATCTATGTTATGCACCTTACTTGGTAGAATTGGACACTGAAACGCTCTATGTACCAACTCACACCCCCACTAAGCTTGCAACTACTTCGTTACCTTCTAATCTTCCATCCCAGGACACCCATACACCCATCTCCGTCTCCTCATCCTATGCCCTACCTATTGCCCCAACACCTGCCCCCACTAATGACTGGAAAACTATTTTTTTTTTGGGTTAGACGTAAAAACTACAGCCCAGATCGCATGAAGGGAGAGTCTTCACCCACGTTTAACACAAACACAACCAATCATCTCCCAACTTACCACAATCAGAAAACATGGTCTCACAAGCATCACTACATTGAATCCGCAGGTACGTCTTCTCACCTATTACTCCCCTCCCCTTCTTCCTCTAGTCATCATGGTGCCATTTCTTCTACTGGCAAATTTTTCTCTCAAGATCTACTTGATCTCCTTAATACAACTACAGAAGGATCTCAACACTCTCCTTCCTTGGACCTTTCCTCCGCTACCACTGGCCCAAACCAGGATACCTCCAAGCCCAGTCCAAGTAATTTCCCGCCTATAAAACCCACAATAGACCCACCCCACATTACCTCTGTCACACCGCCCACCCCTATTAGCCACCAATCACAAAGCCCATCTTCCACGTTAGCCCACTTATCTGAAACACCCACCCATACCACTCCACTTACAAGGCCCTAAGTTCAATTCCCAGCACATGTACATACCCAAGCAATGATGGCCTCCCTATTTCTGTCACCCCAATCCCAAACCAATTAACACCCAACCTTCACTAGCCCAGAACCTACCACACACTCCTCAAGACAACCCTTCTACACTCAATCCCCCGCCATCATTTCACGGGTCAATTCAACTGCCAAACCTAGCCACTCCTAGCCCCCCCCCCCCATCTTAAGAGCATTCATTATTATCCCCTACATTTCCAAATATCACTACTATATGGCAAAAGTAAATCCTATTACCCCTAATACAAATAACAATGAACACACTGGGACTAAACTATCAACAGCGCGAAACCAGAGCATATTCCAACACCCCATCACCATGACTCCTCCACTACACCATCCTTGGAATAGCTCACCACCTCCTCCACCACCATTTTACATAACACAGTACCCCCCCCCCCCATGCAACCTTACCCTCAGTCCTGGTTGGAAATGAGTCTTCAAGAACATGCTTTAACCTTCATGATAGAAGTGGAGAGATAGGAAGTGATCTTAGTGATACAAAATCCTGCGGATATTGCTCAGACTATAACAGAGGGCATGAGGATGGTTGTGGACCTCTACAATCAATATCTCTGGGCCATGCACCCACCCTTCTCAATGCAACACTTCAAACTCACAATTCAATCCCTCCGATGTACCCAACCCAGACTGCCTCGGCAGATCTTCCCTTTTATCCACCTCAGTTGCCATCCCACTCCATTGTCCCATGGATTCAACAAAAGACATCAGTTTATATCCGTTCTCCTCTACATGCACAAGCCATGACCTACCAACTAACCCAGTTCGACTCCAATAAGATCCTCTCAGAGGTCTCAAAGAAATAGCTCAACTGGAAGTCAGCTCAGATATGGTGGAGAATTGGGAGACTCGACTAATTCTATTGTTTCTCAACAACAACAAGAACTACGACCTAAAGGAACACTATGTAAGAAAACCGATCATCATGTGCCCAAAGGAACTACTAAGTTGCTCCTTCAACATCCGTCCTACCACCAACCATGAGGTAGGGAAGTACAGGATGGTGTTGATACCTTCTTTGAGAAGCATAACCTTGACTACCATGGAGCCGACACAAACTCCACCCCCATCCCCCACATAGTAATCAAATGCAGTTCATAATATGGAATTGTCGCGAAGCTCACTCCTCTGATTTCAAAAGGAATTTTATTCACTCCTCAACTACCATCAATCGGCTCTGGTTTCTCTATTGGAGACACACGTGCAAAACCATGCTCATTTGAAGGACGAGTTTGGCTTAACACATTTAGCGAAGGCTCCTGCCCAAGGGCAGTCCGAAGATATTGTGTTACTATGGCAAGACGACAATAACAACTATCCAGTATAATCCCACAAAGTGGGGTCTTGGGAGGGTAATATGTAGACAGGCCTTACCCCTACCCGAAATGGCAGAGAAGCTATTTCCAATCGACCCTCGGCTCAGGAAAGAAAAATAAAAATAAAAACAAAAATAAATTAACATTAGTAACTCCAGCACATAAATAATTATCTAAACATATAAACCGTAGATAACATGACATGCAATAATATTAAATAGTAACTACCATAAGGGTTCTAATCCACTATATAAATCATATATGGAGAGACCTACCAAACCCCACTCAGCCCTGGGAAGGAAGTACGAAAAATTCTAGACGCCCCTATCCTACAACCCTGATTCTAAACCTCCAAACTTTCCTATCAAGGGCCATGTCCTCGGAATGCGCATTATAGTCGGCCCTGACTAATCACCTCTCCCCAATACCTCTTAAACCACCCGCTGCCTCGACTCACACCGACCACAGCCAACCGCTCACAACTCCTCCCCGGGGCATCAGGGCTTCTCCTCCGCACTTGTCCGCCACCTGAGCCTCGCTTATCGCATCTTCTCATCCATTGGGGCCACCCACCTTCTCCCAAATAACTTTATTCTTAATATTATCTAACCCGGTGAGCTCACACATCCACCTGAGCATCCTCATCTCCGCAACCTAAATTCTCTGAACATGAAAGTTCTTCACCGACCAGCACTCTGCCCCATACAACATGACAGGTCTAACCACAGCTCTATAAAACATCCCATTGAGTTTTTGTACCACTTTTTTGTCAGACAAGACTCCTGATACAAGCCTCCACTTTGACCACCCCGCCCTTATACGGTGAGTGACATCCCCTTAAATCTCTCCGTCCCCCTAGAGCACTGACCCAAGAGATCTAAAACTGCCCCTCTTAGCAATGACCTGAGATCCAAGCTTCACGTCCCTGCCTACTTCTCTCGGCTCGGCGCTAATCTTGCACTCCAAGTATTCTGTCTTAGACCTACCTAATTTGAAACCCTTAGAATCTAAAGTCTGTGTCCAGACCTCCAACCTCTCATTAACACCGACCCTCATCTCGTCTATCAAGACTATATCATCAGTAAATAGCATACACCAAGGAACATCACCTTGAATATGACAAGTTAGAGCATCCATCACCAAGGCAAACAAGAGAGGGTTAAGCAAAGATCCTTGATGAAGCCCCATAACCACCGGGAAATAGTCTAAGTTGCCACCTACCGTCCTAACCCTAGTCTTAGCACCATCGTACATGTCCTTGATTACTATAATGTAGTCTTTCGGTATGCTCTTTGCCTCAACGAACCTCCATAACACCTCCATCGGGACCTTGTCATACGCCTTCTCCAAGTCGGAAAAAAACATGTGCAAGTCCTTCTTCTTATGCCTGAACTGTTCCACCAATCTCCTGACAAGGTGGATAGCTTCTGTAGTGGAGCGACCCAGCATAAAACCAAATTGGTTCGCAGATACAGATGCCAACTCCCTTACCCTCGCCTCGACCACCTGCTCCCATACCTTCGTGGTGTGACTTATTAATTTGATATCCCTATAGTTGTTGCAACACCGGATATCACCTTTGTTCTTGTACAAGGGTACCACTTGTGACGACCCGACCCGTTGTCTCATGTATTTCCATCTTTTTCTCCCTGTTTTATGCTTCCATGTGTTTCATTATATGTGTTTGATGAATTTGAAGTGTTTCGGATAGAGTTTGGTAGGAAATGAGACAAATAGTCTCTTTAAGGAAATGGTAGTTTGAAAAAGTCAACCGGATGTTGAATTGTGAGTTAGAGGGATCAGAATGGATTTTTGATGGTTCAACTAGTTTTGGGGGATGATTTGAGTCTTAGGAGAGAAATCAGAAGTGAATTCCGAGGCTCGGTGTATAAGTTAGCCTATTTTGGCGAAGTTAGGATTTTGGTGAAATTCGATTGGTATATGAGATTTTTATCCAGGAGTCGGAATGAATTTTGAGATTTCAATAGCTTTGTTAGGTGATTTTGGACTTGATAAAAAAATTTCAATTGATTAAGAAGTGTTTAGGTTGGGTTTTTGATTGAATGAGAATGTTGAAAGTTTTAGTTTAACTTAAGCTTTGATTTGATGGAACTTGACGATTTTGATGTTAACAATAGTGTTTTTATGGTTTGAGCAAGTTTGAATAAGGTGATAGATCATCTTTGTGATTTTGGTTGAGGTCCTGAGGGCCTCGGGTGTATTTCGGATTCCCAACGGGTCATTTTTGGAAAAAATTTGAAGTGATGGTTGATGGTATCTGGCATCCTTCTTCGCGAAGCGAGGGGGATCTCGCAAACGCAAAGAGGAAAAATGCGGAGTTTTGAGATTGGCCTTCGCAAACGCGAAGGATGAGATGCGAACGCGAAGGAGCAGGCATGGGCACTATGCGAACACAGGAGGGACAACGCGAACACAGAAAAGGAAATTGGGCCTGGGTCGTTTTGGCCTACGCGAACGCGAAGGACCTAACGTTTGGCCTTCAGGAACGCGAGACTAGGACTGCGAACGCAAAGGGTTAATTTGGTCTGAGGAAATTCTTGTGCATCGCGAACGCGAGGAGGTCTCGCGTTCGCATAGAAGAAAATAGTTGGCAGAGAGACTTTTATTAAACATTTCATCCGCGACCCCAAGCTCATTTCCACCATTTTTAGCGAGCTTGGGAGATTTTGTCGAGGGGTTTGAAGGGTTTTGACTGGGAATCTATTGGAGGTAAGATTTATGAGTTAAATACATCATTTTATTGAAGAATCGACCTTTAATTCTTGGAAAATTGGGTGAAAACTTGAAGAACTAGGGCTTGGTTTTGAAAATGAAATTTTGGGATTTGAAAGGGCATTTAAACTTCGATTCTGATAAATTTTATATGTATGGACTCGTGGCGAGACGAGAATCCCGGTGATGTGAATTTCATAATTTTTCGAGAAGTGGGCTCGGGGCTCGGATTTTGCCAACTTCGTAATTTTTGGTGTTTTTCGAGTATTCTCGATAGGGTTATGTTTCTTTGGCACATTGTAATATATTCGCTGTGGTTTTAGCTAGATTTGACGCGCGAGGAGGTCGATTCAAGAGGAAAGGGCATTGCGGACTAGTATACGGCTGGTTAGAGGTGAGTAAATTGTGTAGATGATGACCTGAGGGTTTGAAACCTTGCTATATCACACTGTGACGCTATATTGAGGCGATACACGCACCCCATGGTAGGTGCAGGGTCGTTTCTAGTTGGGGATTGTGACTTGGTCCATCCCCGAGTGATAATTATAATATATTGGCAACAGATACGCACATTGTATTGATGATATTTGGGCTTGTTGCCATGCTTGGGGCCTTGTGCCGATTTTTAGCATCATTCGAGGATGGATATTATTGTGATAGCATGATATTCATATTCATTTGATCTCAGTTCTATGATTTAATCATTGTTTCGAGAATCTTAGTCACATTCTTAAAGTTAAATAACTTAATTATATCTTTCTTAATAATTGGAACTGAGAACTGTAAATTGAATCTGTTGTGTGACTCATATGCATATTTTGGACTAAGTATGGATCGGGTTGCACACCGCAGTGATGTTATGATGATATTACGCTTGGGCTGTAGGAGCCCCTCCGGTGTGTGTACATACCCCCAGTGAGCGCGGGTACCCAAATGGATCGGGTTGCATGCCACAGTGGTCATGTGCATTGCATTGCATTCATGCATATATATTTACCCAATATACTTGATGTGGTTTTGTTGCTATTTTCTCGTTGATGGTGTTAAATTGATAATTTTAGCTTTACATTGTGGCATTTCGTGGATTCATATCTTCAGACATTATATATGCTTATTACTCACTGAGTTGGTAGTACTCACTTTACTCCCTGCACCACGTGTGAAGTTACAGGTATTGTTTCCCGGAAGCTAGTTATTAGCGGATTGAAGGTACTTTCGTAGCTGAGCAAGGTGACCGCCAGTGTTCGTGGCACCATACTTCATCTCCTGAACTCCAGTTTTTACCTTTTATATATTATTGGCCATGTAGTAGTATTAAGTCTTCTTTAGATGCTCGTGACTTGTGACACCCCGTTGGGTTTGGGATAAAGTCAATAGTTTTTAATGCAATTAAGTTGTATTTTTCTATTCATTTATGTTTAAATATTTGTTAAAAGAGGTTTTGTGTTAGTTGGTTAGCCTTGTCTTTGCGAGAGGCGCCATCACGACCGGGTACCGAAATGTCGTGACACCACTGTACTCCACCTCCACTCCTCGGGCATCCTCTTGGTCCTGAATATCACATTGAAATGGCAAGAAAAACTCTTAAATCTGGAACAAGTTGAAGTTAGCCCGGAGGCCATTCACTCCATCATCCAGGTAAATCACAATCCTCAACGTTGGTTACTGATCACGCCCAACTATGCCTTATAAAAGAACAATGTGGTCGTTGCAAATACAATCCGGTTTACAAGTCTGGAGTCGAATCCCACAGAGAACTAAGGCTTAGCTACAGTTGTTCAGTATTTCCAAGTAGACAAGCTTGAACAGTTCCTAACCTATATATATTAAGATTCTTCTGTTTAAATAATTAATTAACAGATTAAAATAATAAATTAACAACTAACGATACTAAGAATTAGATACAAGATTAAGTAGAGGTCTAGAGTTGTGATTTCCCCAGTTGTTGGAATCCTTCCCGCTATGTCTTCTATAATTTTACCTAAATATTCTCTACCGATCATGAGCACTCTTAATACCCTAAATCTCTCCTGAGACTAGATGCACTCTCCCAAGCTACGCTAGCCGACTTTTAATACGGCTCACTTCAGATCGCACCAAGGCTTCGTTATCCCTAATCCCGCCTTTAAACCCTCAGTATTGATCCCTCATATACTCTGGGAGTGGCGTTGTTCAATAATTACCTAAATATGCACTATCTCCCAAGTTATTCATACTAAAGAGGCAACTAATTGAGAGATCTTCAATTAACTACGACAAGAACGTAGTTGAATAAATAGAGATTATACTACGACTCAATTATATAAAAACATAATAAGAATTTATCCTACAAAATGTTCCATCAAAGCCCTAGATAACAAATTAGCTATTCATAATAGTATGTAAAACAACAATACTAAAAGTCATAACCAACAATGAAAAAATAGGTCAAATCTATGCCTCCTTAGGTCAAATCTATGTCAAAACTATGTCCAATGCTCAAAAATTCAATTTTTCATGTAGATATATCAAGTAGGGTTGGTCCCAAACAATTATACCTTCTCCTACATGAAAAAGGACAAGTTTTTAGCCTGGATGGACGTGGTCCTACCGTGGTTACGCCCGGACCGCGGCCATAATAGCATGCAGAATTTGCGGCAGTGTTGTGCCGCGGTCCTACCGCGGCTACAGTTTCGACCGTATTTTTCACCATTTTTTATTTGAAATTTGGAAAAATATAAAACTTAAAAGTTGTATCCCCTTGAGTTAGCTTTCCAACCATCTATTGTGGAGCCTAAATGGAGTTCCAATCAAAACGTTATGGTCAATTTACTACACATTGCACAATATGCCTCATCGAGTCTTCGTTTGTTCTCAACTATCAAATTTGACACCCGAACACGATCCCGGCAGAATTCCTTGAGTTTTTACTCAGACTTCAAAACTTCAAATCACTTAAATTCATTCCATATCATCTATATAGTTCATAATCACACCTATAAGGCATAAAACACACAATTAGTGCAAAAAACTAGCGATAAAAGAGCAAACTCAACTAAAGTGCAGTAAACTAGAGAGAAATAATCGACTAAAATACGTATTTATAGCCTATCATCAAAACCTCACACTTAAACCATTGCTAGTCCTCGATCAATCACAATATACTTTTTTTTATAGACACAATCTTTTTAAACAATTCTCCTAACTCATCAAACCAAGAGTATTTTAAATAGACTAAACGCAAAAGCGTAACATCTTTACCTCAAGATTTGACTCACAAGTACCACGCATTAGTCACAACTCACCTACTTACTCTAACATAGAGGTCACTGATATTACCTTTCCTTCATGAATCAATTGCCCTCACACAACAAAAGAGAGTAGTTCCACATAATAAAATTTAAGATCACTTAGGAACTCAAGATAGAAAGAATTCACTCACTCTCGGAAATAACATTCATATGCCACAAAAGATGCACTATAAGCTTGCCCGTAGTGTACTACTCCACTAATCGAGCTCATTCAATCAAGGATCAATTAGAATTTTATTTGGTTGTAATGTAGGCTACTGGAAGGGTAGGATACATTTACATATAAGAGTGACTACACCTCCCTAAGCACTTTAGTACATATACATTAACATTCAAACCCCAAACTTATGTCAAACCAAACTCGACTTTCACATCAATGTATATTAACTCCCAAATTATTTAAGCACAATTATATCAAGAGTCACCACTATCAAAAAATATTGTTTTACAGCAATACAACTTTATTTTTCTTTTTCAATTCAAGTGGCTCTTGATTTTCAAATCAGTGCACCCTTTCTCCTTATTTTATTAGTTCCACTCAAAAGCCAAACCAACAACCCTACACTTTAACTTTTACTGTTCATAAACAGTTCAAGTGCTCATAAGAGGTTACAATGGTTCAAATAGATGGTTAATTTAAACAAATGGGTAAGACTTGTAATGTGGTTGCCAAAGAAACAATATTACATGCTCAAATGAGTTAACTACGATACATAACAATTAGGCGGGTAAAGTATACATATCTGGCTCAACAAAGAAATGTCTATATCACTTCCTAGACTGAATAAAATCATTATTTCACTTTGAAACACACGGGGCAAGTTCTAGGCATCAAATGCAATGCATAGAATATAACAAATCCTTGCACACACATGACATAACTCACTCAGGATTGGAATCATCAAGACACTCTAGTCAAAGCAGTTAAGAAAATTTAAAATCATACAATTTAAGGTACTTATACAAGAGTCAAAAACTAAGCTTAAGAGTCACAACCAAAGTACTCGCTATTCTCAAGGAATAACAAAGTCAAGAGATATTTCTTCACTTCAAAACACAACACAATGGCTCCTACTCCCCAAAAAAAACTAAATACACACGGTTCAAATAAAACCCTTGGAAAAGAACCCGCAGTTTAAAGAAAAACCAAGGAGTAATTGCTACATTACCTAACAAAAGAAGAAATTTTTGTTTTTTTTTCTTTAGACTTAAATCCCTCAGGAAAATTGTCTAATAGATCCATCATCAGAAAAAAGTCCAAGGTTTTTAAAAAAAATACATATTATTTAATTAAACTACACAGCTAAAGTGGCATGAAAAGACACCCAGAAAATCTCCTCACCCCACATTTAAAATTGTGCGTTGTCCTCAATGCACACCATACTAATAATAGGTTAAAAGAAACTCCCTGGTAGGTCAAAGGCTGAAGCACTAGCAGCTCATGGGGTACTCAGACTTCTCTCAAGCTCAGTCCTTCGTGCGGGTACCTCACACTTATTTCCAACCATTTGCTTTGATGTTGAATCCTTCCAATATCTTTGCTTTCCATATTCGTAGAAAATAAAAAATTGACACTACAAAAATAATACAAAAAAGAGAGCAGTAAAGCTGGATTGCCTCCCAACAAGCGCTTGATTTAACGTCGCGGCACGGCGTGAATCACTTTCTTCCTCCACTTTGAACTTATTAATCGGACCCCACGTTTTGATTGTACTCTATGATCATGCTCCTGGGGTTGTGGAATGAATCTGACTGGCCCAATAAGATAATATAGTATTTTGCACTTTTTGGCCTTCAGATGAGGTGTGTAATCTCGGCTTTATGGCAAGAAGAATTCTAGAATGTAAACACTTTTTCCTCATTCCTTGACTCCTCAAGTGGCTCAGATGACTCTATTTCCATATCATCATCTAAACACAATGTGGAAAAATGCTTGGAGTGAGGACCAATGCACTCAACTATATGAACATTGGGACAGTCTACATTCTCAATGCTAATGCAATAGAGTCAACTAAATATGTATCCTCAATATACTTGGTTTACTCTAGTATCTCCTTTACGACATTGGCATCCTCAAATCTAGTTCGATTGATTGTTAGTGTTCTACTCTAGCCTCCTCCTCTAGCTCATCCTTGCATTTTTTAAATCCTCCAGTAATATGGCAACTTCTACAGCCCTTTCTTGCTCATTTTGGCTACTATCCACAATGTCAACTTGTTGTGCTTTACCAGGTTCAATTAATTTATTCGCTTGAGCCTCCAAGTTGTGCATAGTTGCCCCTTGACTTTGTACCCGCAGTTGTATCTCATCATAATGTTTCGTAAGGCACTTTAACATATCCTCGATCTCTTGAAGGTCCTCATACCTGGGTTCTTTTTTCCTATTACCCTCACAAGAAAATATAGAATCATCATAATAAGGGGTTGGAGAAGATAAGAAATATAGGCACAACTATGAAGGTGACTATCTTAACCACAGATATCACACACATTCCACATATAAGATTGACTTGTGCACATAACTCGCTCTCGAAAATATTTGATAATTTTTCCAAGGGTGGTTTTCATCAAAATATATATAAGGAGGATTAAAAGTGCAATTCCATGATGCCATTTTTTAGATCAACAAGTAAAACAAAAAAAAGAAAAAAAATCAAATACAAAAACAATAAAAATAAAAATTCAAACTTTAAACCTAGAAATATGTACACCTACAGCTACACCGCTAGTTCCCCGGAAACGGCACCAAAAACTGATCACGCTCAACTATGCCTTATAAATGGACAATGCGGTCATTGCAAATATAATCCGGTTTACAAGTCTGGAGTCGAATCCCACAGAAAACTAAGGTTTGTTCACTATTACCAATAAGACAAGCTTGAACAATTCCTAACTTATAGATATTTAGATTCTTGTGTTTAACTAATTAACTAAAAAATTGAAATAGTAAATTAACGATTAAAGATACTAAGAGTTAGAGACAAGATTAAGGAGGTCTAGAGTTATGATTTCCCCAATTGTCGGAATCCTTCCCGCTATGTCTTCTATAACTCCGCCTAAGTATTCTCTACCGATCATGAGCACACTTATTACCGTAAATATCTCCCGAGTTATCATGATAATTTACTAGATGCACTCTCCCGAGCTACGCTAACTGGATTTCAATACAACTCACTTCAGATAGAACCAAGGCTTCGTTATCCCTAATCCCCCCCCCCCCTTTAAACCATCGGTTATTGATCCCTCATATACGCTGGGAGTAGTGTTGTTCGACAATTACCTAAATATTCACGCTCTCCCGAGTTATGCATACTAAATAGGGACAGCTAATTGAGACCTCTTCAATTAACTACAACAAGAACATAGTTGAACAAATAGACATTATACTACGACTCAATTATATAAAAACATAACACGAATTTATCCTACAAAAGGTTCCATCAGAACCCTAGATAACAATAGCTATTCATAATAGTATGTAAAACTACAATACCAAAAGTCATAACCAACAATGAAAAAATAGGAAGTGGAAAGAAAAGAACTTGCAGAATAATTCCCAAGCCTTGCTACTATTGTGTCTCTGCCTCCTTAGGTCAAATCTATGTAAAAAATATGTCAAATGCTCAAAAATACCGTTTTTCCATGTACATATAGCAAGTAGGGTCGGGCCCAAACAATCATACCTTCTCCTACACGAAAAGTATAAGTTTTTAGCCGGGATGGCCACGGTCTTACCGCGGTTACGCCCGGACCGCGGCCAGAATGGCCTGCAGAATCTGCAATAGTGTTCTGCCGCGGTCCTACCACAGTTACCATTTAGACAGAAATTTTCACCCTGTTCCATTTAGAATGTAGAAAAAAGTAAAACATAAAAGTTGTAGTCCTTTGAGTTATATTTCCAACAATATTTTGTGGAGCCCAAATAGAGTTTCTATCAAAAAGTTATGTCCAATTTACTAAATAGTGCGCAATATGTCTCATCGAGTCTTTGTTTGTTCTCAACTATCAAATTTGACCCCCAAACATGATCCTGGCTTAATTCTCGAGCTTTTACTCAAACTTCAAAGCGTAAAATCACTTAAATTCATTCCATAACATCTATATAGCTCGGAATCACACCTACAAGACATAAAACACTCAATTAGTGCAAAACACTAGCGATAAAAGCGCAAACTCAACTAAAGTACAGTAAATTAGAGTGTAATAATTGTCACGATCCAAAATTCCAACCCGGTCATGATGGTGCCTCTCGTGAGGATAAGGCCAGCCAACAGAACAACAATGCATCTTTTTATAATTACTTAGCAAGAACAAGTCAATTTCATAGATAATAGTAATCAAAGGTGCGAAATAAACATGATAGAACAATGAAAATCATCCCGACTCAGCCTGAAATCAGGGTATCACAAGTCATGAGCTACTACAGAGTTTACTAATATTTTACAAAGTCTGGAAATATCATAAATAACAGAAGATAAGGGAGAAAATGGGGTTGCAGACGCCAACAGCTACCTCGTTACTCCTAGTCACTACCTGGTCTGGAAAGAATCAGCGCTCAGGAGCGAACTCAGCTCTGCTTGTATCTGCACACATGGTGCAGAGAGTAATGTGAGTACTCCAACCCAGTATGTAGTAAAAATAAATAACGACAGAAAGCATGAAATCTCATAAAGGCACAATATAACGCTATCTCAAGCAGAAAAATTAATTATAAAATAAAACCGCGGAATATCAGATAATTATCTTTTAAGACAGTAAAGACAATTAATTTCAAAAAATAAGAAATAATCAGAAGCTTGTCCCTCGGGCTCAATATCAAACTCTTAATACAGTATCAGCCCCTCGATCTCCCTCCCAACTCACCAGCACACAACATCAGCCTCTCAGGCTCACTTCCAACTCACCAAAACACAAACATCAGCCTCTTGGTCTCACTCCCAACTCACCTGGGTACCTTGCGCTCACTGGGAGTGTGTACAGACTCCGGAGGGGCTCCTACAGCCCAATCGCTATATCATATGGCCTTAAAGCCTTTACACATCACACTCAAGGCCTGAAAGCCTCCTCACATCGCTCAACATATCCTCACATACGGCCCTCGGCCTCAATAAGTCTAGATATTTATCATAAGCCCATTGGGCATCAGTAAAACAATGGTTCTCAGCTCAAACAACAATTTTAAATATCATTTTAATCTCAAGTTGAGTATAAATGTAGCTGAGTTCATAAAATGGTATAATTCAATTGGACTGATTTCAAATAATATTGCATTTAGTGAGGAAAATAGTGATGGAAATTCACAAAGAATTTCAAATAATTGGCACGAAGCCCAAGTTTGGCAGTAATCCCAAATCATGGTGAAAATCAATAATTATTTATCAAATATGCGGCAAATTATCAATCGGGATGGACCAAGTCACACTCCCCAATAGAAAATGACTCGCGCTCATTATACAACGTGTGTCTCATCTCAACATAGCACTACGTTGTGCAATACGAGGTTTTAAACCCTCAGGGCATCATTTAAAATTATAACTCACCTCAAGATAGCCAAAAGACTACTCTGTGATGCCCTTGCCTTTCGAATTTGCTTCTTCGCGCGTCGAATCTTGCCAAAACCACAACGAATACATTACAGCAGGCTAAGGGAATATAACCCAATCGAAAAGACTCAAAACATATCAAAAATCACAAAATTTGCAAAATCCAAGCCCGGTCCCACGCCCCGAAATTCAAAAAATTTTACTTCAAAATGTTCCTTATGTCGCCACGAGTCTATATATACCAAATTCACAAGAATTGGAGTCCATTTGACCCATCAAATCCTCAATTTAAAATCTCAAAATTCAAGCCCTAGTTCTTCCCAAATTCCATATCAAATAACTAATTAAATGATGAATTCATTGGTTTGTTCATGTACTCTAAACAAATCTGAGTTAGAATCATTTACCCCGATGAATTTCTTGAAAAACCTTCGAAAAATCGCCAAAATCCGAACTCTATAGGTCAAAATATCAAATAAAACCCAACATCTCATATTTATAGAGTACCCCACGGGTTCCACAGCGCTGACCTCACAAAAATGACCGCGGTCCGCGCCTAGAAAGTGCGGTCCGCGCAAAAATGTCTGCGGCCGCGCAGGAATTTGACTGCAGTGACAGGCTTCAATATTTTGGCATAACTTTCTCGCGACCGTGACCGCGCGCCCAGCGGGTCCAGCACTAGAAGGAGCGCGGTCCGCGCCTCCACTTTGTCCCCTCTATTTTTCTAAGTTTCGGGGTGTCCGTACTCGCTCAAAACTCACCCGAAACACACCCGAGGCCCCCGGGACCTCAACCAAAAGTACCAACAAGTCTGAAAACATATCACAGACTTAGCCGAGGCCTCAAATCACATCACATATCATCAAAATCACCAATTATGCACGGATTCAAGCCTAAGAACTTATTAAATGTCCAAATTTCTCAACCAATGTTGAAATACGTGAAAACAAGTCCGAATGACCTCAAATTTTGCAGGCAAGTCCAAAAACACCTAACAAAGCTACTGAAACTCTCGGAACTACATTCCGGCTCCCAACATCAAAATTTCACCTATCAACCGGAAATCGCCAAAATACTAACTTTGCCAAAATATGCTAACTTCTTCACCGGACTTCTAAAATTATGTTTGATTGCTCTCTTAAGCCTTAAATCATCCCTCGAAGATAACCAAATCATCGACAATTTATTTCGATCCCTCTAACTCACATGTCAACATCCGATTGACTTTTCCAAACTAATTCTTCCTTAGAGAGACTAATTGTCTCATTTCCTACCAAACTCAACCCGAATCATCTCAAATTCACCAAGTACATATATTGAAACATGGAGAAGCATATAACGGGAAAACAAGATGAAAATACATGAGACAACGGGTTGTGTCGTCACAATACTCGAATAAAAAACGTAATTATAACCTATCATCAGTTACTTACAGTTATTTATGCAAAAAATGATAGGTATGCTAGACATAATTTATGGGAGCATTTGAAATCCATGCATGACCTTACTAGGCTGCCATGGCTACTTGGTGGCGATTTTAATAAGGTTACCCGTGTAAACGGGAAATATGGGGGAACTCACATTAATAACTCTAGGTGTGACAAGTTTCTCAAATGTCTTGATTACTGTCAATTATTGGATATAGGGTTTAGAGGCAGTAGATTTATGTGGACTAATAAAAGGAATCTAGCTAATAGAATCATAGAGAGACTAGATAGATTTCTTAGCAACCATGAGTGGTTAAATCTTTTCCTAGAGGCAACTGTACACCATCTGCCTCAAACACATTCCGATCACTGCCCACTTCGGCTTACTTTAAAGCATAAGTTTCGTTGTAAGACAATCTTCGGTTTTGAAACAATTTAGACCTCTCACCCTTCCTTAATTAATCTCATAAGGAATAATTGGACCCCAAATCAACATCTCTTAACAACCACTGAAAATTTTACTGAGGAAGAGCAACTTTGGAACAAAGTTACTTTTGGTAATATTTTTAAGAAGAAAAATTCTATCCTAGCACGCTTAAGTGGAATCAAATCCTCTCCTAAGTATACCACAAGTATTTTTCTTCAACCGCTTGAACAAGATTTAATCATTGAGTATAATCATGTATTACATTTAGAAGAAGATTTCTGGAAACTAAAATCGAGAACCAATTGGCTACAGGGTGATGCTAAAAGACCAAGGTGGTAACTGGGTCATAGAGCAACCACAAGTCGACTCCTTAATAATTAATTATTACGCGTCTCTTTTTACTACTACTCATATACATTCCTCCATTCACATAATTAACCCTGACTTTCATACCCTTACACAGAATGACCAATCTTATCTATCCCGGCACTTAATTATAAAAGAATTATATCAAACAATCATTCCTACAAGCCACTCAAAGCTCCTAGGCCTGATGGCTTACACCCATATTTTTATCAAACCTATTGGCCTCGGAAATCAACATTGTCTTTGCTTTCTGACAAGAGGTTTTCCAATCTGGAAAATTCCCATCTCAGGCTAACATAACTTACCTTTATCTTATTCCAAAGATTAAAAACCCCTCTACCATTACTCAATATCGTTCAATCGGACTATGCAACACTATTTATATGATCATTACCAAATTGATTGCACATCGCATAAAACCCCTTCTTAATAAGATCATTAGTCCTGAACAATTCGCCGTTCTTAAAGGAAGAAGAGTTGCTGATAACGCCATAATTGTTCAAGAAATTCTCCAGAACTTTAGGAGGAAGAAAGGTAAAATTGGGAATTTTCTTTTGAAATTAGATTTGGAGAAAGCTTCTGATAAAATGGAATGGGATTTCATCAAAGAAACTTTGCACTTCTTTAATTTTTTTCCAAAAATAATTTCCCTTATCATGTCTTGTATAACTACCACTTCAATCTCAATCCTCATAAATGGGCACCCCTCCCCTTATTTCCTACCCACACGAGGTATTCGTCAAGGAGAACCGTTATCCCCTACATCTTTATATTATGTTTAGAACGACTCTCACAAAAAATTCATCATTTGGTGGATTACCATCAATGGAAGGCTATTATAACTCTTCCCCCAAGAGGCCCCTAATATCTCATTTATTTTTTGGGGATGACATCAAATTGACATATAACTACCTCCACAGTACACTCCATCATTGACACAATGAATACCTTCACTCAGAAGTCCGGCCAAAGTACAAACTTTAAAAAATCTAGAATATTCTTCTCTGCTAATACCTCCTTATATGATAAACACTTTGTCCTATCTTCCTTTAATATGAAGGAAGGCACGACTTTTGGAAAATATTTTGGATTTCCTTTATTTATTAAAATACTCGTAGCACATTATTTCCAATACCTATTAGACAATTTTAAAACTCGATTATCAGGCTGGAAATCCAAAGTCCTTTCTATGGCAGGAAGAACTACCTTAATAAATGACACATTGAATACCTTACCAAACCATGTGATGCAATACACGAAATTACCTTCTTAAATCATCTCTCGAATGAATCGATACCAAAGAAACTTCCTATGGGGAAGCACTGAGCATAAAAAAAGAATCCACTTAGTCAAAAGGGAGGTAGTCCAAAAACCAAAAAAAACTTGGGGGATTAGGTATTCATAACTTAGTTACCAAAAATAATGCGCTACTAGAAAATCTTGCTTGGCGTTTCTTTAATAGTACCTACTCTTTATGGGCTTCCATTCTCCTTCATCCATATGGAAGAACATTCTTTCCGGATGGAACCTTTGCCAAAATGGTCTTTTACGGCATATTGCAAAAGGAACCAATATAAACATGTGGAACGACCCTTGGTAAGGACCTAATATCACTCTCCGTCGACTAATCCAGGGACCTCTGCAACTCCATGTATCACAAAATACTCTTAGCCACTACATCCACCTTAATAAACTTGACCCATCCTCTATCCTTTGAATTCCCTAACGATATAATTTCTCAACTAACTACGATTTATATTCCAACACTAACAACTCATCAGGACACTGATCGAATTATTTAGGGACTAACTCCTAATGGCCAATTTACTGTCAAATCCATATACACAACTCTCCAACCACCTTCTCCATAATTCCCTTATTATTGGCTCTGGCAATTGCCTCTACCTCCGAAAATACTCCACTTCCTCTGGTTAGTTTCACACTAATGTTTATAAAATGCAGCTTATCTTCCTCATATCAAAGTTATCACATCTGATGCATGTACTCTTTGTCATCAACACTCTGAAACCACTCAACATCCCCTCTTCCAATGCCCGTCCACGACTTCCATATAGGTTCACTTGCGTTTAACACTATCTCTCCATCACAATAACTCTCAATCTTTATCACCAATCCAAACGATCAAATACATCATGCAACAAGCAACAGACTTACCCTGTAATTTACCCGCCAAAATTCTAATTCCACACATAGTGTGACATGTATGGCAATTACGAAACCACCTGGTACTTAATTCTCATTCTAACACACCACCCCTTCCACTAAGCAGATAATATCCTAGGCAGTTGAATTCCATTATCTCATCAATCAAAAGGACAAGGCTCATAAGGGTACATACATGGGCATACCCATGTATATTAAATGGCACCCCCCCCCCCCCTGCGGAGGGCATAATCAAGCTTAATACATATGGAGCAACCAAAACAAACCCTAATAGTAGTGATTGTGGAGGAATTTTCATAAATTCAACAGGAAGCTGTTTAATGGGTTTCATGGGATCCTCCACAACGGGAAATTCCACATACATGGAATTAAAAGCCCTACTTCAAGGTTTACAAATTTCACAACAACATCAACTGACTCCATTGGAAATCAACGTAGACTCTATAGAGGTAATTGCGATGCTCTTAAATGATAATCTCCATTACTCATCCTCTCTTTTGGAATGCAGGTACTTACTCCAACAGCTGGGTAATTCAGCTATCAATCATACGTTTAGGGAGCAAAATTATGCAGCACACTATCTGGCTCAACGTGGTTCACTTGCTTCAGTTCAGGACAACGTCACCATTTTCACTCAACCGCCGGACTTGGTTAGAGCAACTATTAGCTGATAGAACAGGGACTGTCTATAAGCATCTTGTTAAATCTTGTATGCTCCTAAATATGCCCGGTACTACTCTAGGGCTAGCTCCGGATATCTCTTTTTGTAATAGCCTGCAAGTAACTTCTTGTAATGTTATTATCTAATTAAAAGAAGCTCTTTTGAAAACAAAAAAAAAAGGCTCCATATTTTTGTTCTTCATTTTCACCAGGTTCTAACTTAAAAGTTTTCTGTTTCGTGCCCCGGCTCCGATCTTCGTTATCAATAACGTCCGGCTGATGGTATGTTGATTGTTTCCTTTGCTCTTTGTTCTTTTTATTGTTTGTTTTATTTTATTTTCGGATTGAGATATTGGGATAGATTAAACTTCAAGTATTACTGATTTTATATATAGGCTTTTCAATGTTTTGTACAGAATAGCTATATTAATCCCCTCCCCCCACCCAAAAAAAAAAGTTGTGTCATTATATCTTGATGTGTCTTAGTTTTTGTCTATGATGTCATACATGTTCATTGTTGCAATGTAATCTCGAAGAAGGTATAAAAAAACCCTATCTTATTTTCAAAATTATAAATTCCACATTTAAACTTGCCTATGGATATTCTTGGACTAGGTTGTTATGGTGAAAAAACTGTTATTCAATCAGTATTTCTGTAAATATATTAAATAATAATTTTTCCGAAAATAGAAACAGAAAATTAGTAGAAATTAAATTCCAAAAACAGTAAACTTCTTCAAAATAAATTTTGAAAAAAAAAACGTTGTAGGAACAAATCGAGCCCACTGAATACACAGTGTGTCCTTAAGGAAATTATTCCCTCAAGTACCCGAGGTTCTGGAATACATCCTCCCAGGATAGAATGATTTAACTCACCAGTATATCGGTACTTAAAACTCTAGTGATCGGCAAACCACTCGGTGGTCGTAAAACACACTAAATATTTTGTGCAGAAGAAGAAGAACAACAACAACAACTACCCAGTATACTCCCACCAGGTGGGGTCTGGGGAGGGTAATATGTAGATAAGCCTTACCCCTACCCGAAAGGGCAGAGAGGCTGTTTCCAATATGCAGAAGAAGAAGAAGAAGATTCAGAAAATTTCGTAAGTAGATCTTCTGGGATTTAAAGGTCTATTTATAGCCAACTTGGTGATGTTTCTGAAGAGGTTTGCAATGTTTGCTGTTGGAACAGGCTGACACTTTGAAGAGGTTTGCAACCTTTCAGAACAGTCATGACTGTTGGAACAGGTGTGACACTATATCAGAATAGCCATGGTGGTTGTAAATTTTTGCGAAAAATTTAAATTAATCCGGGAAAGAAAAATGGGTCGAACCGGACCGGGTCGCGGGTCATTGGTTATTTCAGATTGAATTTTCTTTAACTTTTAAATATTTGAAAAGAATTTTGTCCACAAAAATTAATTAATCCGAAGCCAAAGCCAAGCGACGACGACGCGATGCTTGCCTTATTCTTAGCTCTTTAAGAGCTAAAAGATGAGCTTCTCTATATATACACAAATATTTTCTTTCCTTCTACCATTGAGGGAC
This sequence comes from Nicotiana benthamiana, assembly GCA_034376525.1. NCBI lineage: Eukaryota > Viridiplantae > Streptophyta > Magnoliopsida > Solanales > Solanaceae > Nicotiana > Nicotiana benthamiana. The sequence continues at coordinate 12,158,754 of CM067336.1, forward strand.
AAAGTGCATAAGTGAAATAAACTCATTCAAAATTTACTTCTATCCATTTCTTTTCCCACCATTTTCCATTCAAACCTCTTTTGTTATTTATTAACTAACAAACCCAACAAAAACAAAGTTAAACTAACAACGTACACAACTTAAATTCTGTTAGTATTAAACAAGTGAAAGTCCGCAGAACAGAAATCATACGCAGGTTGATAAGAACACAAATATGCATTTTGATGGTTCAGAATTACTTAAGTTGTTAAGTAGCTTAAAAGGGTAAAACAATAATTGGGTTCGGAATCCATTTTCCGTGGCCTAGAAAAGGCAAAGAATAAGGAAGAAATTCTTGACTTGAGAATACGTCCATTGCTTTGGTTTTGAGTTAAGATTCTGAAATTCCATTCCTCAGAATCTAACAACCCCAAGTCCTTTTCCCCATAAGGAATATCATTCCGTGGTCATTGATTTCCTTTTATTTTGAGCCAGTGTCTTCACCCTGGGGTCAACAAGCAGGCACCAATTAGAAATGTTTAATCATGCACAGTGGCAGAGATACCCTAAGGTAAGAAAAAATTCGAACACATAAATATTGAAAATTATGAGTATATATCATAGATCAAACATTATAGTAAATTCTTAAAACTACAGCTCCAAATCCTAAATCAAATATAAGTTGAGATGATAATAAGTCGCCATTGCTCACACAATATTCTGCGTACGCTACAGATCAGGCATTGACTAACTCTTGCACCACTGCCCCTAAGATGATTCGAAATGCTCTTTCTTTTCTTTTTAATGTGAGATTCATCTTGTACTTTAAAGTAAAATTAACTCAATCTAAGAGCTTTAAAAAGGAAATGCAAGTACAAGAAAGAACAACAGCACATGTTCTCTTCATTAAAGTGGAGAATATATATCATGAAAATAGAATAAAGAAAGCAAGGAAAGAGACGAGGAAGAAAGAGATAGATTGGAATAGCAAAGGCAAAGGGTTCTTCTGCATGTATTACAAAACAGAGGAAGAGCAGTCATTGCTTTATGACAGCATCAAGGAAAAGCAAATTAAGTACTTTTAGTGTACCATTAATAGAAAAGAGTATTTGGGTTATTCAGAGAGACATAAAACGATTGCTATTGCATGTTTATACTTCTTCTGTTTCACTTTTATACTTTTTCATTGAAAAGAAAAAAAGAAATTTAAAATGTTTTGAAATGTTTGTTATCCTTCCATTTCCATAAAATTCACAGCTTTCAAAAAGTCAAATAATTTAAACTAATATCTTAAGTTTCGTGCACAGCCAAATACCTTTCTGTAAAATAAAACGATGAAATATTATTCAGTTTGATATAGCAACTATTAGATCTTGCACATCATCAATTAGAAAATCTACTTTACCATAACAGAAGGGAAAGTGAGAATGACCCCAAAAAGAAAAGGACAAAGAATTGTTAAAGACAGTATGGTGAGATGAACAACACTATAGCAAGACAGTTAGGTCAAATAAATACGAATAAAAGGTCTCGAGTTCAAACTCCGGGAATGAAGAAATTTCCGGTAGGGAGCGCTTCTCCCTTAAATGGGTCTCTGCTACGCACAATTGGATTAGATGAGGTAATGGGTTCCAGATATCATATGGTTGAACCTAACCAAAAAAAATTAACTCCATAAATCTATTGATTTTAGTACAATATAATAGTCCAATGCAACTCATACAGCTAACAATTGACATCCTCATTTCATTCCTATCCACATGCCAGCAAAACAGTATAAGGGAACTCTGCTTTATACCTATACCACTTTACCTAAAGGTTGTAATATATTCCTCCAAAGCGCATAAATACCCTAAGATATCAGAATCAGTTGATCTTTTTCTTGAAAGTTCAACTGACAACTGATGTGCATACCTTGTTCAGAGATGAGGAATTTTCACTTATTTGATATCAAGATAGAAAATAATTAAACTTAGATAACAAACAGTCTTACAAACCCTTGAAATTTATTCAAAATATATCTTTTTGACCCCAAGAGTCATTTCCTAACTATGCGCTGACCAATACAAAAATACAGCAGATTAGATATATCATTGCAATGTTTAACAAGGAAAAGGTGCAAAAGAGACGAAGCATTTCATAAACAACTAAGTTTAAATTCCCTAGTTTCCCTCCACCAATTAAAAAAAAACAAAAACAAATGAGCACAAATCTATGAAACAACAAGAAAAAGGATATCTATGGTGTTTTAGTTTTTAGAAGTGAACTAGAAATTAAATTAGCAAGGCGAAAAATTAAGATCTCAAGTTTGTATCTGACAATAAACTATGACAGGTATCTATACATTTTTATTAAAAAATAAAGGGGCACAAAAGAATGTAAAGTAACAATTTATATTCTCTAGAGCAAATTAAGGCTCAAGTCAAGGGAAAGACAAGTAGTCATCTTCGAGCAAATGAGTTGACATGTTTTCCATCAGGCGACTATGGAAGCAAGTAATATCACTTTATTTCTCCTTTCAAAGGGGTCCCAATGCCTTGGAGATGGCTGTCTTACACCAATTAAAGAATAGGAAATATCTAACGTACTGGAGGTCTCCCTCTATTTTAGTTCTATATATGCAGGCCGAATAAGTACCAAACTTACTGAAGGAGACAAAAAGGTATTTCATCCTTATTCCAATATTCCTGGCCTTCAAACAAAGCCAAGGAGAAGCATCTCTCCACAATTTCTTTACCTTTTTATTGTATTCCTTTTTACTTACTCAAACATGATATGTTAAAATAGCATAGACTGAAAATAATGCTCAAGATATTCCAAAAGTTCATATCACTAAACAAAGGAGCAAGATATTGCATGAAAGTCTCATCTAAAATCATTAACTTCTTTTTACCCAAGGCAGACTATAGTCAATATAATAGAATAAAAATGCATATAGGAAATGCTGCCTCAACTAATTCTTTACATGTCCATAGTAAACTAACAGAGGTCTATAGAGAGAAATGTATTAGTCTTTTTGTTTTGACATGAAATAATAGAAGCATCTCTCAACCATTTCCCTATCTCTTTGCTTTGTTTTTTATCCAATACAAAGTACTTGAAGCAGACAGATTCTAAAAAGAGGGGAGAGTATAGAGTCTTAAGAATTCATAGAGGGCTGATTTTTAGAGGATAGAGATCAATCTTTGATCAGTTTTTTCCAGAAAGCTAAAAGAGTTCAGAGAGTTCTTGAGGGCTGGCTTTTAGAATCAGTTTAAAAGAAAAAGAAAGCTAGGCATTCATATTATCTGAGAGTATTTCCTGCACTCTGCTGGAGTTACTAATGCTCTTTTGTTTTTGTTTTTGTTTTCCCTTCCTTCACTGAGCCGAGGGTCGATTGGAAACAGCCTCTCTGCCCTTTCGGGTAGGGGTAAGGCTCGTCTACATATTACCCTCCCCAAATCCCACTTTGTGGGACTATACTGGGTAATTGTTGTTGTTGTTGTACAAAGTACTTGAAGCTCTGGTCAACAGAATCTTCCATTTGAAAGGGAAAATGGTTTTGAAATTTTCAAGAGATCATACATCATTAGATAGTGGATACTTTCAGTCAATATCAGAAAAAAAATTCCAAATTTGATTCTGGGAATATGGTTCTCAAACTTTGCCAGATAAAGAATATGAGAACATAAAAGTCTCTGGCGGATAAATTCTTGTACCCATTGTAAGGTGTGAAGTGTTTCAAGCAAGTTATAGTGCAGAGGAATATCATGCTAGGGCCCACAAATATGTAAAACTGGAAGGATGAGATCTCTTTTTGAGCCGGCTGTGAAGATTTGATTGGTTCTAGCGTTCAACTGGCCTGTCCAAGATTCTATACTTCACCTAGACTCCCTCTCTCTCTCACCCCATTCTCTTATAAGAGCTCTTTGGAAACATCTTTGGTCTCTGAAGTTGTACAACTAAGGAGATAGATAAGAGCAGTAGTAAAGTTTTCTTGAACTGAGTATCAGAAGCAGAATTGTTCTCTGAAGAATAATACAGAAGAATCATGATTTGCATCTAAAGGGTAAAACTAGACTGAAACCAAGTACAGCAGATCACTTTCAGGTACGTTATAATTAGTTAAATTACTTATATCGTGCCTATTAACTCGCACCACAAGACTTAATTGCCAATCATCATACAGAAGGCCAGAAGATGTACCATCACCACCGCCAGGATAAGAGCATGCACCCTTCAACAAGAATGTCTATCTCTGAAAGACATCTGTTCCTGCAAGGTGGAAATGGCAACGGGGACTCAGGGCTTGTCCTGTCAACAGATGCCAAGCCAAGATTGAAATGGACACCAGACCTCCATGAGAGGTTTATAGAAGCCGTTAATCAACTTGGTGGAGCAGACAGTAAGTGCACACAAATATACCATTTTCAAGATGCACCAGGAAGATGTTATTTCGTGAAGATAATTAACTGCAATATTCTTCTGCTGCAGAAGCCACGCCAAAATCAGTTCTAAAGCTTATGGGGATCCAAGGATTAACCTTGTACCACTTAAAGAGCCATCTTCAGGTTAGTTCTCATTTGCTTTATGGCATTACAAAATCCATGCAATAAATTCTATGAGGGGCATATTCAGTGTTGAAGTTTAGGTACCAAGACAATAGTTCAAACAAAACAACTGGTGGAAGAGGGGAAAAGCATCTTTTGCATCAACTGCAAAGAATTTTCAAATTGTTTCATTTAAAATATTAAAGTGCAGCTGCCATATATGTACTTTTATAGTGTGAAGGAAAACTAATCAAAACTTTGTACCCGGGCTGGCAAAAAAACAGAAAAATATAGCCCTTTGTTTTTCTTTACATCCATAAGACTGAAGAATATTTCTGACAATTTTTTGATCCTTTTAGATTGGCCAGAAACTAACGCTTTACAAATATGCTGGCAGAAATACAGACTAAGTAAGAATCTCCATGGACAAGCAAATGCTAGTGGGGCTAATAAAGCTGGTAAGAAATCAAATACATACCCAAGAAAATAGTTCACAAAACTTCTTTTACAGAGAGAGAACATCCGAAAACTTACTGAGTTTGTGGAATAGTCGCAGCAGCAGGAGAAGATAGGATATCTGAGAATAGTGCAACTTGCATGAGTAATCCAAGCGTCGTACCCCAATCAAACAAGTAAGAACAAACAACGTTTGATCCTTCATTTAAACCATTCATCCTTCTATTTCATGTCTCAGCAAAGTCTTCAGTTTTGATTATTCTGACAAAAAGTTATCCATTCAGAAACATTCAAATAAGTGAAGCAATACAAATCCAAATAGAAGTGCAGAAAAGACTTCATGAGCAGCTTGAGGTATGAAATTACTGCAGAATTTCTCTTACGTATGAGAAATGAGAGCAAAGCCTATGCCAAAAATACTTGTAGTGAAATTTGAGACTTCCTGGTTGATGATCTGAAAGCCGGAAGCATGAGAGTATTGAAACTTGATAGAAGGCACTTTCACCTTCAAGATAAGAAACTTGATATCTTCAGTAATCTAGTTAACAGGCCTAGTCTATATGTTCTGTTTCAAGAATTAAGAATCTAATCTAGACATGCATAGGGTGTTTTTTCATTTCAAACTTTAAAATTCGAAGAAAAAATTTCCTTGGCGCCTTCTAAATGAGGCCTAACTGAACTGATATAGGTACAACGACATTTACAGTTACGGATAGAAGCTCAAGGAAAATATTTGCATGCCGTGCTCGAGAAAGCACAGGAAACCCTTGGAAGACAAGACATGGGAACAGTAGGATTAGAGGCAGCCAAGGTCCAACTATCAGAATTGGTATCCACAGTATCTAACCAATGCCTGAACCCTACATTTTCTGACATAAAAGAACTATCAAGATTTAGCAGCCAACAAACACAAGCTACCCGACTAGCAGATCGTTCAATTGATAGCTGCTTGACCTCTTGTGAAGGCTCTTTGAGGGACAGCACTACGCATAATAACCAAATTGGATTGAGGCCTTTCGAATTTACACCATCTATCGAATGTAAGGATATTGAGAATGACACCAGGATACAACAGACAGCACTAAGATGGCGTGACAACCTCAAGGAGAGTAAAAAATTATTCTCTGCAACGAATGAGGGTAAAGAAAAAACATTCACCACAGAGACTAACTGCAAGGACTTATCAATGAGTATCGGACTTCAAGATGGAAACTTGAACGGAAGCAGTAACCATTCAGATGGGAAATTCAATGGAACAGACACAGCTGTCAGACTTTTTCACCAGGCAGCCAACAGAGGCGATTCAATGCCAGAGAGGCAGAAGTCTTCACAAGAGTATAAGTTGTCTTACTTTGCACCTAAACTGGACCTAAACATGCATGATGAAACAGATGCCGCTTCAAGTTGTAAGCAATTTGACTTAAATGGTTTCAGTTGGACTTGAGTAACCTTACATGAAAAAGGGTAAACCATGAGAGGAGACGCCAAGTAACTTGCTTCTAATATTTTGATTGGGATAGAGATCAGCATATGGAAACATAGACTGATGGTTTCCTTGGAAGGAAAAAATTATGTATAATAATTAAAATTCCAGATCAAATAGAAATATAGAATATTGTAACTCCACTAGATCTGCTCAGATCTTATTTTCTGATCTCAAATTTTACTTTCATGCAAAAGTTCAGGTAGAAGAAGGTATTATTAATCCTTAGCAATGATCCTTCAATCTAAAACTCTTGCTGTTAAAGTCCTTAGGGGGTAAACCCACAAGTGGTCTTTCCAATTGTGGGTTAGAAATGTTTTCTTTTGCTACATATTTATTAATAGGAGCCTGAATATAAAAAAATTGGAGGAACTTTGTTTTTCCAAAAGTTGTCATATACTTTATGAGTGTGAAACAATACAAATAATTCAAGGAAAAATCATAACAAACCGTAATAATCCATTGGACCAAATGAAATAAGCGAAAATAAATACTCAGAATCAGGGGAGGAAATACTAAAAGCTTTTATTGATAATATTGATTTGGTCTGCCTCCCCATGGAGAGGTTCAGAGCCTTACTATGGTGTTCCTCTTTTCCATAATATGGGTCTCATTGTATCGTTTCTCTTTTTCTCGTGAATAGTGTCGGAGAACAAACCCCTTTTTTAGGGTTCCCTCTCTTGATATTTATAGTTGTGAGCTTCACGAGCTGTCGATAAGTGGTCGTGGCCATGTTTGTGGGTTTACCTTCATGATGATAAATAGGTTGTAGCCTTATTGTTCGAATCAGATAAGGGTTAGATACTGTCGATTCTGAGTGGTCATACAACTTATTAATCATGAATTAGCCTAAAATCGGAATTAACTTCGTTAATTATCGTGGGGTTGGATTGCGACCCATGCAATTAGTCACTCTGATTATTGAGGTCATGCTTTGGACGAGCTCGATAAGCAGGCTTCATCGATTGTAATTCGAGAAACTCGGATAGGGAGGTCAATTGCTGCTTCAGTCGAGACCGAATTCTCTTTGGCGATGATCTTTAACCTTAATGTTATCGACGGCCTCAGCCGTTTACACACTGGAGATGGCCTTAGCCTTAACACTATCTACAGTCTCAGCCGTTTACACACTGGAGATGGCCTTAGACTTAATACTGTTGAAGGCCTCAGCCGTTTACACATAGGAGATGGCCTTAGCCTTGTAGAGTGTTAGTGCTTTGTTATTGTGTTTGGTCGTCGTTCAATCAAGGTCGAACTCTCCTCTTTGGCGAAGGCATTTAGACTCTTACATTAGTTCGAGTGAGGTCGTGCTTTATTGTACTTTGAAACTTACGTTTGCTTGGGAGCGTAGCCGTCGATCACAGCGGACGGGTAGTATGCTATGAGGCCGAGGTAGGCGAGAGTACGCTCGATATGCTTTTGGCGACGTCCGAAATTCTTGGGGCGTACAGAACATCTCCTCAGCGTCCATAGGTCTTTATGACTGTTTTGACGGCGAGGCGCCAGTTGGTAACTAAAAAGTCACTTCATGGAGCCTGTCATAATGACGCACGTTTCTGTAATAATGAACCATTTTGCGGTTGGTCATGTAGTTAATGATGGCTATTGGGGTTCGTGAAATCCACTTTTGTGCTTATAAATAAAGGGTTGTGACGTTTATTTCTCATATTCTTATTGTGGGTCTGAGAGAGATTTTGAAGAAACTTTTCTTCTTGCTAATTAAACTTCCTATTTGTTCTTCGATTGTTACAACTTCCATCTTACCCATCAACATTGTCTTGTTCTTGTCTGTGAACCAGTGATGGCAGGCAGTTTTTCTCAAAATTTTCTCCTGTCAAATTTTTTGGTTAGTTTTCCGGTGGTCCAGGGACCATTTCCGGCAATGGGAGGTGCAGGACCGACAGATATTAACGAATTTCCATTGGTTCATGAGATATTATCTCTGCCCGGAGTCCTGATGATTGACTTTACCATTGGTTGTGGAGAGGATCAGGTGGATGAAGCCCCGTTAATGAGGGAAGCTAGGATGGCCCAACTACGGGAATTGTGGGGAATCCCCAGCTATGCCGACCTCGTTCTCGTTAGGAGCTAAGAGATGGTACACACCGACCGCAGGGGGTATTGTGTCTTCTATGCCTATCCCTTCAAGTTGTGATTTAAGCTTTCGCTTCCCAAGTTGGTAGTTGATTTTTACTGCTATTACGGGGTGTGCCCGGATTAGCTTGCCCCTTCTCTTTACAAATTGTTGGTTATGCTTATCAAGTATGTGAAATTGGCCAGTAGAGAGGTCACGTTGTAGCACGTGCTTAGTCTTTACGTTCCCCAAAGGGTCCGCTGTACCATGATTCGAGCATGTACCCGTGGATCGAAGGGCCTTACCGTAGAACTGGATGACGAGGTCGGGTTTCGCCCTTTTGAGCACTTCTTTTATATTAGAACTAATCATTTAGTGGTGTCCCTACCTGGGTTCCTAGATGCTTGGAACCATGCACGTAAGTTTTTTCTATCGATGAATTCTCTTTTTTGCCCATGTTTACGTCTTGCACCCGTGAGTGTTAATTTGTGTGAACTTTGCAGCTGAAAAATCGCCGCCTGCTTCGTTTGCCGGGATATGTGAGTGGGTAGAGATCCTGCTTCCCTACACGGTGGGGATACGCATGTGGGCATCTTTCTGGGAGAGGCATGGCCGCAGGCCTATGACAGGTAAAAAGTTGACTTCCTCTTTTGTACCTTTTTTTGTGATCGGGGAGGGCATGCCGTGTTAGGGCCCCTCAGTTGGCCTTCTGTAGACCGGGTGCAATTTCTCGACTTACTACAGCAGCGGTTCCGCACCCATTACCTAGGGCAGCGTCAGTTGAATATTCAACGTCTCCTTCTCCAGCACGGGCCGCACTTTGGGATGAGGGGACATTAGGGTTGTGCGCCCCAGAGCGGAATCTCCCTCCCCTGAGTATGAGGATGAGGAGGGGGAGGAGGAGAGGACATTAGTGAGGCGGAGGGTCATGTTCACACCGGCCCCATCCGTGGTAATTAATTTGGAGTCCTCCCAGCAGATACGGAGAGGAGTGAGGCTGCGGCTCGTGTCCTTGAGGGTGAACAAATAGTTGGGGTTGCCCTAGTTATCATAGTCCATGATGATACCGTCGCTTCGACGACTCAGTTGGTGGTTCCAGTTGCTGAGATATGAGGCAGTTCCTCAACGGCCGCTATTATTGGTGAATCAAGCACCCCTTCAGCGACAGAAGGCAAAAGGGATGTTGTAGATGAGTATGGGTCCGAATCTAACTTGGACCCCGATGACGTCCGTATGTTCCGAAAAGGCTTCCACCAATTCAACGGTGTGTGCAGAGGGGCATTCTTTCTTATTTGAGGTTCCCAGAGAGTCGAACTTATTGCTCCAAGGGAATAGCTTGGTGACGTTGTTTGAGGTGTTATGCTCTGAGGCCAAGAACGTGTTATTGATGGACGTCACGGATATCAGACTGATGAATGAAGTGTTCGTGATATGCATGAGGGTAAGTATTATGACCTTGACCTATTTAATCTTGCCTTAGTTTATTTTTTTTATCTTACTTGTTATTTTTGCTTGCAGTCTTATTTTTTGGAGGTGGAGGGCATCCGTCGAGCCAATATCCGCTCGGGGATATTTTGTGGGTGCTGGATAAGTACCTCCGCTACCGAGATCGGTGCCGAGAGTTGCGTGAGCGCTTGAGGGCCGACTCCCGTACCGGGCCTTAGCCGAGGAGCTGGCGAGGTGGGAGCTTCAGTTGTAGTAATAACTTGGTAGAACGCATGCCCTCGAGGAGAAGCTTCGTCAGAAGGATGAGGAACTCCAGGCGGGAAGGAGGGTTGCGGCTGAGTGCGAGCGCCGAGGCCAGGATAAGGAAGCAGAGGTTTTTTTTTTTTGAATACACTAGACAATCGCCTAGTGCTATAATTTTATTAAAACAGAAAAAAATGACAAACCCTTAGGAAAAGTACAAATAAGGGGGACATTAGCACCGGTATAAACGGGCTAACCTTACCGTGCTAATCCTAATGATGCATAGCCTGGAGTGGAAAAGTGTCTGTTTTGGATAGTGAGGTTGTGGCTCTAAAACTTTAGGAGAGTACTGCCTTGTCGAGAGTCACAGGGTTGGATGAGATAATTTGCATGCATGAATCTCAGTGTAAGTCGGAGAGGTCTACGGTGGCCGATAGGGAGGCAGGGCTCGAGGAGCAGATCGGCCTTCTTGAGTAGGATGCCCAAGTTATGGTGGATCAGGTTTCGGACTTAGAAAGAGAGAATCAATGGCTGCGGGACCAATCTTCCGCTTCCAGCCATGCTCATGAGCTTTGGTTCTTTGCTGAGGCCCAACGTGATGTATATAAGAATTTGTGGGAGGCCGGCATTATGACCGAAGTTTCTTTCGAGGAAGTGCGTCAAAAGGCTCGTGAGGCCCGTACCGACTGTGGTTTTGAGGTGGTGACGCTAGAGGTTGATGATGGTGCAGGTGGTGGCGCAGACGGCATCGAATAAAAGCATTTGTTGTGTTTGTTTTTTGTTTTGTTTTATTCGCCGCTTGGCGTTTAGGTGATTCCTATTTTTCTTCTTCTTTTTCCTTGTACTGACCAGCCTTGGCTGGGTGTCAGTGGGGATGACCCGCAATTAGCTTTGTAGATAAATGAAATTCCTTTTCTGTAATTTGCTTAGTATATATTTTTGTACCTTCCCTTCTTCCCCCTTAGACTTTTCATTTGTACGCATTCAAAGGGGTGATTTGCCTTTGAGTTTGACTCTGGTATGTATGTTTATTTTTTATTGTTGATGACTTTTTTGTTCGACTCGGTGTGAGCGAGTCGGAGTTGTTACTTGGTGATAGCGGCACATAGCCCTAGTCCTAGTTCGAGAGTGGCCGAACTACCGGCCGTGATGATAAACAATGTGGCCTGGTAGTTTGACTGGGGCCGAACTTTACGTGGCCCGAATCTTAGTTTGAGTTGGGAGTACTTACTTGACTGGCGAGGGAGCCTAGTCTGCGCCTTGATTTGTCAGAGGTCGGGTTTTGCTGCGTTCTATGATGAAGGCACTTGGCGTGGGTCCTGGTTCAACTTTGGTTGAGCTTGTTAGATTTGAGGACGAAGGCGTCTATCACTGTAGTTCGAATGGAGTTGAAATTGTTAGATTTAATGGGCGAAGGTGCATACCATGAGTCTCAGTTCAACTATTATTGAACTTTGGCAGTTTTAATGGCGAAGGCGCATAATCTGAGTCTTGGTTCAACCGTAGTTGAATTTTGATAAATTTGATGGCGAAGGCGCATAGCCTGAGTCCTAGTACAACTAATATTGAACTTTGCCAATTTTTATGGCGAAGGCGCATAGCCTGAGTCTTGGTTCAACCCTAGTTAAATTTTGATAAATTTGATGGCGAATGCGCGTAGCCTGAGTTCGAGTTCAACTGTTGTATAACTTTGCCAATTTTGATGGTGAAGGCGCATAGCCTGAGTCTTGGTTCAGTCGTAGCTGAACTTATTGGCGGAGGTACATAGTCTATCTTGTTTCAATCGTAATTGAACTTTATCATTTTTTATGGCAAAAGCGCATAGCTTGAGTCTTGGTTCAGTCGTAGCTGAACTTATTGGCGGAGGCACATAGCGTGTCTTGGTTCAACCGTAGTTAAACTTATTGGCGGAGGCAGGTATCCTGTCTTTGTTAAACCGTAGTTAAACTTACTAGCGTAGGCACTTAGCCTGAGTCCTGGTTCAACTGTTGTTGAACTTTATCGATTTTGATGGCGAAGGCGCATAGCCTGAGTCTTGGTTCAGTCATAGCTGAACTTACTGGCGGAGGCACATAGCTTGTCTTGGTTCAACCGTAGTTGAACTTACTGGCGGAGGCACGTATCCTGAGTCCCAGTTCAACTATTGTTGAACTTTGCCAATTTTGATGGCGAAGGCGCATAGCCTGAGTCTTGGTTCAACCATAGTCTACTTTTGATAAATTTGATGGCGAAGGCGCACAGCCTTAGTCCCACTTTAACTTTTGTTTAACTTTATCAATTTTAATGGCGAAAGCACATAGCAAAAGTGTTGGTTCAGTCGTAGATGAACTTATTGGCAGAGGCATATAGCCTGTCTTGGATCAACCGTAGTTGAACTTAGTGGCGAAGGCACATGGCCTGTCTTGGTTCAAACGTAGTTGAACTTACTGGAAGAGGTACGTAGCTTGAGTCCCAGTTCAACTGTTGTTGAACTTTATTGATTTTGATAGCGAAGGTGCATAGCCTGAGTCTTGGTTCTGTCATAGCTAAACTTATTGGCGGAGGCACATAGCATGTCTTGGTTCAACCGTAGTTGAACTTACTGGTGGAGGCACGTAGCCTGAGCCTCGCTATGTCGGTGTTTGAGAGCTGAAGCTTGTTTTTAATTCGATATCTTGAGCAGCTTAAACGTTATCTTCCCAATCGGGGTATGTAGGCCGGCTTGAGGCGACTCTCGGTTCGAGATATTTTTGTGCAGGTTCCCGGCTGGAGACCGTATCAGTGATGCGGGAGATGCCTTATAGAGATCCTCCCTTAAATGGGACTTCCTCTTCTTGCTTGCACCATCTGAGAGATGAGAGATAGAGGAGTTGGATCTCGATTCGAGATCTTCGAGTTCCCCCTGTCCGATATGTCGCTTTGGCTTGCTTGAGTTGGGTTATTTTTGGCGCTTCTTTCCTTTTGGTCTAGGGCCGAACTATGTGATTTTGATATGAAATCCACACAGACGGCGCCAAATTATTTTCTCAAAGGTTTTCATATATTTTATGAGGGTGAAACAATACTAATAATTCAAGGAAAAATCATAGCAAACCGTAATAATCCATTGGACAAAATGAAAGAAGCAAAAATAAATACTCAGAATCAGGGGAGGAAATACTAAAAGCTTTTATTGATAATATTGATTTGGTCTGTCTCCCCATGGGGAGGTTCATAGCCTTACAATGGTGTTCCTCTTTTCCATAATATGGGTCCTATTGTATCTTTTCTCTCTTTCTCGTGAACAGTAGCGAAGAAGAAGCCCCATTTTTAGGGTTCTCTCTCTTGGTATTTATAGCTGTGAGCTTCACGAGTTGTCGATAAGTGGTCGTGCCCATGTTTGTGGGTTTGCCTTCATGATGATAAATAGGCCGTAGCGTTATTTTTCGAATCAGATAAGGGTTAGATACCGTCGATTCTGAGTGGTCATACAACTTATTAATCATGAATTAGCCTAAAATCGGAATTAACTTCGTTAATTATCGTGGGGTCGGATTTCGACCCATGCAAATTTAAATATTACTATCAACAAAAAGACAATTGTCATATTTTGCTCATATTATAGCAAATGAAGTAAAAGACATAAAAATATTAGCAAGATCGATGATTTCATTATCCCTAGTATAATAAAAATAAGTCATTTTGTGAGATATGATATTTGAGTGAAGATGCTAAAGGTAAATTCATCTAACATACTATGTATAAGTAGGAGGTATCGAATTCTCTTGAATATAAAAATATCTTATCTCATCTCATTGTTATAATATAGAGTAATATAAAAATTACTTTATGTAACGGCCCGACCAGTTGTTTTGAGCTCTAGCGCGGAGTTCAGTAGTACGGGGCCATGAGGAGCTTCATTTCAGGTATATTGACTTGTATTCGTGGTGGGAATTGAATTTCGATAAGTTCAGAATGGATTTGGAAGGAGAATTCTTATTTTGAAAGCTTAAATTTGAAGAAATGAACTAGGATTGGAATTTTGAGTAAATACCCTCGAAATTGGGATCCGAAGGTTCCAGCATGTTCGTATGATGATTTCGTACTTGGGAGTATGCCCATATCAGGTTTTAGATGACCGGGGAGGGTTTTGGCGCCCATTGAGGAAGTTAGCATTTTAGAAGAAATTGCATCAGTTTGGCTTAAAGTACATTTCAGTGTTATTGATATCCGTTTGGGATTCCGATATTGGGAGTAGATCCGTATGGTGATTTTAGAGTTGGGAGCGCGACCGGAAGTGAATTTGGAGGTCCGTAGGTCATTTTGAATCCATTTGGCTAAAGATAGAAATTTGAAGGTAGAAGTTTGACCATAAGTGGACTTTTTGATATCGGTGTCGAAATCCGATTCCGGAAGTTGGAGAAGGTCTGTTATGTCAAATATGACTTGTGTGCAAAATTTGAGGTCAATCGGACGTGATTTGATATGTTTAAGCATAGAAAGTAGAAGTTGGAAGTTCTAAAGTTCATAAAACTTGGATTGGGGGTTGATTCATGATTCTAGCATTGTTTGATGTGATTTGAGGCCTCGAGCAGGTCTGTAATGTGTTTTGGGACTGGTTGATGTTATTGGTCGGGGTCCCGGGGGCCTCGGGTGTGTTTCGGGTTGTGTTGCGCTCTTATTTGATGTTTCAACGCCATTTCTTTGTACATAAAGGGGTACCATATTAACAAAATGATTTCCAAATTAAGCTTTTACTGAACCATTACAGTATTGTAAATTCGGATCCATAGCAAAAAGAATCGTCGAATTTGGACATCGTATGAGGAAGTTATGCTCATTTTCTTGTCGAGAAAAGTGTTGGTGCTGTCATAATCGCAGAAGCGGAACCACAAAAGCGATTTTTTTCCACAAAAGCAGAAATTACTGGAGGTAGAGGGGTTTCTTTAAAAATTGAAGTTTGGCTCATTTTCACTTCATTTCTTCCATGGGAGCCCATTTTAGAGCAACTTTGGAGAATCATTTTCATCACCAAATATGAGATAAGTGATCTCTACTAGTTTTGAGTATATACATCAATTATGTATGGATTTTAGCATGAAAATGGGAAGAAATTGAGGGTTAGAGGAAGACCTAGAAATATTTTGTTATTGGATTTTTACCACGAATTTGAGCATGGAATTAGGAGTAAATTATATATTTCTGTTCCTAAGGTCATGGGTAATCTTTATCTTTGAGAAATTTTGGATTTCGGGCACGTGGGCCCAAGGGAATTTTGGTCATTTCACAAAGCAGAGTTGGAAAATTGTATAATTTGAATGGTTACCAAGTATTTGAGTATGTTCTTATTAGTTTGTCATTATTTGGCTAGTTTTGGATCTTCGTGTGTTGATTCGAGCTTTCGGAAGAATGTAGAATACAGATATTGGATCTTCGGAGCAAGGTGAGTCTCCTTTCTAATCTTGTGAGAAGAAAATTACTCATAGGTGAGTCCGTGCGTAGCTACTACTATGCTATTGTCCAGGTAGTTTAGGACCCAAAAGCATGCTATCCTTGGAATGTTTGAAATCTTATTGGCATTCGAATTGCTTAAATCAAATTGAACTAGTAAATGAATTTTAAAATGGATTAAGCTTCATTTTCTTAAATTGTTAGAAGAGGATTGGTTCTTATTTGGTAAATAATCCCCAATATTCTTAATTGACTGTTTGAGCATGTATTCATGTGTGTACATGTGTCGCATGGATGATTCGCGAGCAGGGTATTTGTTTACTTTATGTTGACTGCGTCGCATGGGTGATTCGCGAGCAGAGTATTTGTTTACTTCATGTTAATCGCGTCGCATGGATGATTCGCTAGCAGGAAAAAATAGATGCAACTATTCGTTCGGGTCGTTCAACCCTCGGCAGTGCACAATTTACATTTTTGTTGGAGCGGGTTGTCGCCTCGGCATGATTTACACATGCTTATATTGCTCGCCTGAAATATCTAAATGTTGATATTGCCCTTTTTGGCTTGATATAAACTGATAAGAATAAATGACTAGTAAATCACGAAATCCCTCATTACTTGAAAAAGGTGCTTACCTGTTTACCCGCTTTGGGGTGTTAAATTGCTATATAAATCCTTGTTCTCCTCACATTTTAGTGTATTATTGATTGACTGCTAGTGAGAGTAAAAGTTGACCATCTCATCTCTGCCCCTTCGGGGTTAGGCGGGATAGTCACCGGGTACACGTTATTTTTGTACTCATACTACACTTGCTATGCATTTTTTGCACATGTATGTGTTACTCCAATGGGCTTCTAGACATATCAGTGCGGATGATTATGGGACTAGATGAACTGCATCATTTGAGACGGCCACAGCTAGGGTAGTCTTTCCAGTGTATTGTATTTACTTTCGTCCACTGTATTAAAGACGGATGTTGTATTTTATTTCTCTTATCAGTAGATGCTCATGCACTTGTGACAACGGGTTATGAGATGGTTTGAAGTATTGTATTGATTTATTAACTTTTAAATTTGATTTGAAAAATTATATTCTTTAAAATTTCTAAATAATGAAGGAAAAACCCTGTATTTCAAAAAATTTTAAACAAGATTTTGATTAAGTAATTTGGTTGGCTTCCTGACAGTAGTGTCCGGCGCCACCACGACCCTTTAATGGATTTTGGGTCGTGACAACATGGTATCATAGCTCTTGGTTCCCGTCGGTCTCACGAGTCATGAGAAAGTCCAATAGAGTCTCGCGGATCGGTACAGAGATGTATGTACTTATCCTCGAGAAGCTATAGGACTATTAGGAGTACTTCTCTTCTTGATTTCCTTATCGTGCAATTTGATTCCTCTCAGGCTTATGCCTTTGTTTCCTCCATACTCAATCTTATGCGACGTAGAGCGCTTGTTGTAAATCGAGAATATAAGAACTTCGATGGCACTACAGACGTGGTGCGGGATGTTTTACCTGGTATAATTGATTAGATTGTCACAGTCGCTCTATGGAAGGATATCTTATTGTTTCGGCTCGGTAGCGGTACTTCTAGGAGCCTTGAGGTTAGGCACATGTTACCATGATGCTTATGAATGAGTTTTCACGGTATTGATATTATGGCAGGATGTTTGCCTATATGTTGAGGCAGTGAATGACTTGAAGGGAGGTTTACACAGAGCATGACCTAGAGATTCAGTTTTTTATTCTCGACAAGGGAAAAACAATCGGTCAGAGAATGTTCAGGTTGGGTTGATGTCGTTGTTCTTAGGGAATGTGCGAAATTCATTGGTTTTATGATCTTCTATAGATCACCTTTAGGGCAGGATATTGCGGGTCAGTAATGAATAAGCAACAGTCAGAGATCGCGGGGATGCGGTGGTTCAGGGTTGAATCGGTGCCCCTAATGTTGATGACTCAGGAGAGATGATCTTCGGAAAGGTTTAGAGTTAGTAGCGACTTGTGGGTTCAAGTTCTATGAAGATAGATTTTTATTTAAGGCAATAATTGAACAACAAAGTATGAGGAAGGACATGTGGGAATTAGGCGGTGTTTAAAACTTCTATAAGGTCAAGTATAAGGAGCAAGGTCGAGTGGTCGATTAAAGGAATGAGTTCCGCCAAAGTGGGAGAGTGGAAGGTGTTGCATATGGGCTTGGTAGTAGGATGACTACGCGCCTTAATGAGTATTTGGAATGATTTGAGAATTTCAAAGATTAGTGATTGGGTCCTACGGAGCTAACTTGAAGCATGTGCATTATGCGGTAGAAGATTTGATATAGCAAAAACGAGCTGCTTAAAATGAAGGGGGTGGAGCATAAATTTTAATTGGGAGGATATTGCCACATATTTAATTGATGTCCACGTGGGTAATGGACTGGTGCAGCCATAGAGTGAACTTGGACTCGGGATGGGTTAATGATGTCTTGTATCATGTGCAACAGCATTTGAAGATGTAGGGAAGCAATTTTCACAGGTGGATTATTTCATGTGAGCAGGTTAGCGGTCGTGTGGTTGGCGAAGCTTCTAGAAATAATTTTATTGGTTGTTCAACAAAGATATCGGTCGCGCGAATGTGGTTGATGATTTCGAGTTTAAAAAAGGGGGGTTTCTACCGTATTATTTCGAGAATTTTGGCGGTTAATTGTGCAAGGTTTTGACAACAAGAGATTAAGAATCCTAGTGAACTCCAGAATTGTGGAATGATGGCTTCAAGCTAAGTGGGAGAGTCACACCGCTTATGATTGGGTTGCATGATTAACTACTGGCGTGATTTCTGGTTTATAGCATATTGATGCGTTATCCCATCTATGAAAAAAGACCATAAGTGGTAATCAGAGAAAATTATTTCTCGATGAATGTTATGGTTGGCCATTATGGATCATGTTCATACTTGAGGAAGGATTCATGATGTATGCCTTGTTTATATGCAGGCTTCAGAGGTAGTGATTCCGTCGGGTGCTTCATCGAGAGGGTATCCATGTGTTATAACTGGTGAAGTTGGGTACAATCGGGACCAAGTCAGAGCAAACGGTCCTAGTGGATTCAAGGGGTAAAGTGTGGTGCCTGATGATTTCGAGCCTATGAGGCAGCTGTGAATCAAGCTTGGAATGCAGCTTATGAAGAAAGGCACATAATGTTCTATGGCGTTTTGACTGGCGGTGTAGCATTTGAGAGACATGAAATGGTTCATCGGATTTGAGACTGCATGGTCTCGTAATTCAAGGTCAATTGGGATGAGTGCATATGGAGTATGTTATGTGTTGAATGGAGAAGTATTATTTCCAAGGCAATTAATGGTAAATTGGAAGGAGGTAGGTTGATTAGCCATAGTTAAATTGGCATATTTGTGTCAGTGATTTTGTTCAGAAGCATTCTTCTGTTCTAGCCTGTTATGTGTAGGCGAATCCCGGAAAGGCAATGATGGCGTGGACCACTACTTAGATATTTGCATATTCGACGGCTATGAGAATTCACATGTATGTTGCTATAGTTCTCCTTAAGTGAGTTAAAATGAAAAGTTTTATATGATGAAGTGTTAGTCTATCGTCGGTTCCAGAGTTGTGATGAAAATCGTGTCTATCGTATATCGACATGTGAGGTGCAGTGAGTGGTATGGAATTTGAAGTAAGGACCAAGGTTGCAGTTTGGTAAATGACTATGATGTCACGAGCTCGGATGAGAAGGAAAGGAGTTTAAGTGTTTTGAGTAAGTTGGTATTGTCATCAGTATCACCTGAGATCAGTGTTTTGTGAGGAAGGACTTGCATCCTAGTTAAGGATTCTTGATTGTTTTTTAGCGTTAGTGCGGCCCGTGGTTTGGATGTGCCCCGTTATTTATTTCGAAAGGTTGTGAGATCGTGTCCTACCAATAGATTGTATGAGTGTGACATGTATTCACTTGATTGATTAGAGATTTAAACCAAATATGCGGATTTTGGTAATATAATCGATTTGAGAATTTATGCCTAGAGGGCACTCTGTTTATTAGGTTATGCATTGTGGAGGTTCGCTCCGGTTATGATGGATGTTCTTGTGTGCTATGAGAAGAGGGAAGTTAGCATGGACCTTTGAAAGGTTATTGGCCTAGTCGGCACAATTAGGATTGACTTGAGGTCGGGTGGATGGATTTAAATGTAGAAGTGAGACTTACGTCAGGCCAGTTGTGTTTATTTCAGCAATGTGCTCTTTATAGAAGAATAGTCGCGGTCTTCTTTCGTGGTCAGCTAATTCATGTAAAGATATATTGCACCGTATAATTTGTGAGACGACTCGGTAATTTCTTATATGTTGTGGTTCCGCTCAACGGTGATATCATATGAGCAGGATGGCTCTTGAGATTTAGATCATGTATCGCACCTCAGTTGTGCTTGAGTTTTGTAGCCTATAGTGCTATATGTGTCCTAAGGGATGGTATTATGCACCTTAGCGTGTTTATGACCAACATTCGGTATTTTGATGTGATGAGCTATTTAGCTCGATGTATATCTCCTTACGTGATCATGTATGTGGATCGGGTAGCACGCCTCCATAGTTATGTTGTGTGGACCGAGTGGCACGCCGCTATGGTTATGCTGTTTGGATCGAGTTGCGCGTCGCAACAATATGATGTTCAATACAGTCCCCCATCTTTGCTTTTATGTGTTCCGTCTCCTATTTTTTCCCAGAATTCTAGCTCTAGCTGTGAGCCCGCGTCGCATGTATGATTCTCGAGCGGGGTAACTAGATCTCCTTTTAAGAGTTAGGCTTCCTTTTGTATCGTTTCTGAGTGGTAGCCTATTGGCACATCGTGGCATAATATAGGACTTTTGATCATGTCCGGGATGTTTTATTGTCTGAGCAGTTCGTACTGGGTAAAACGAGATTATTGGATTTGGAATCAGTGAAATCTAATTATATGAAGTATATTAAAGAGCAATGATCATTCTTTGGTTCGAGGTAATGGATCTTGTCAGGAGTATAGACCCAATGATTCAATGATTCATCAATTGGTTATGAATTTTGTCACGTCTCTTCCGTCGTATCGGTGTTGAAAAAACTAGAGCAAGACCTATATAGGTCAGGAGATGCAATGGAGCATCAAAATTGTGGAATTTTGACTATTATATTTAAAGAAAGTTATTAGGGTCATATGAGTAAACTGATGCAAAGTACGAATTCTGCAAAGTTATGCAGCCATGTTTGGGTACAATGTGTATTGATTGTTATGGTGATCGTATGTTGGGAACAAGCTTGGCAGGAAATTTTGAATGTTGGAAATTGGGCTTTAAGGCTTATCTGCTTGAATAAAAGAGTGTATGTTCAGAATTATCGAGCTAATGTGCTCAACTGAGTTGTGGTAGTACGGGAAAGTGCATGAGGATTGGCATAGTGATTTCAGGCTACTTTAGTGTAGTTCTCAACACTTTCGAGGAAGAACGTGTGTTTAAGTGGGAGAGAATGTAACGACTCGACCGGTCGTTTTGAGCTCTAGCAGGCGTTCATCAGTCTGGGCCATGAGCAGCTTCATTTCAGGTATATTGACTTGTATACGTGGTCGTAATTAAATTTCGGTAAGTTCAGAATGGATTTGGAAGGAGAATTCTCATTTCGAAAGCTTAAAGTTGAAGAAATGAACTAGAACTGGAATTTTGGGTAAATGACCTCGGAATCGGGGTTCAAAGGTTCCAACAGGTTCGTATAATGATTTTGGACTTAAGCGTATGCCCGGATCGAGTTTTAAATGACCCCGAGAGCATTTTGGCACCCATTGTGGAAGTAAGCATTTTATAAGAAATTACATCAGTTTGGCTTTAAGTACATTTCAGTGTTATTGATGTCCGTTTGGGATTTCGAGATTGGGAGTAGCTCCGTATGGTGTATGGAGTTGGAGCGCGATCGGAAGTGAATTAGGAGGTCCGTTGGTCATTTTTGAATCCATTTGGCTAAAAATAAAAATTTGAAGGTTTTTGAGAAGTTTGACCGGAAGTGAACTTTTTTATATCGGGGTCGGAATCCAATTTCAAAAGTTTGAAAAGGTATGTAATGTTAAATATGACTTGTGTGCAAAATTTGAGGTCAATTGGACGTGATTTGATAGGTTTAAGCATCGAAAGTAGAAGTTGAAAGTTCTGAAGTTCATAAAGCTTGGATAAGGGGTCGATTCATGATTTTAGCGTTGTTTGATGTGATTTGAGGACTCGAGCAGGCCCATAATGTATTTTGGGACTGTTTGGTGTTATTGGTCGGGGTCCCGGGAACCTCGGGTATGTTTCGGGTTGTGTTGCGCTCTTATTTGATGTTCCAACGCCGTTTATTTGGACATAAAGCTATACCATATTAAGCAAATAATCTCCAAATTTAGTTTTTATTGAACCATTATATCCGTATCGTAATTTTGGAGCCATAGCAAAAGGGAATAGTCGAATTTGGACATCGTATGAAGAAGTTATGCTTGTTTTCGTGTCGAAAAAAGTGCTGGTGCTGTCATAATCACAGAAACGGAATCGCAAAAGTGGAAAATTTTCCGCAGAAGCGGTAATTGTTGGAGGCAAAGAGGTTTCTTTAAAAATCGAAGTTTGGTTCATGTTCACTTCATTTCTTCCATGGGAGCCCATTTTGGAGCAACTTTGGAGAGTCATTTTTATCACCAAGCATGAGGTAAGTGATTTCTACTAGTTTTGAGTATATACATCAATTATGTATGAATTTTCGCATGAAAATGGGTAGACAATTGAGGGTTTGAGGAAGACCTAAAAATATTGTGTTATTGGATTTTTACCACGAATTTGATCATGAAATTAGGAGTAAAATATATATTTGAGTTCCTAAGGTCATGAGTAATCTTTATCTTCGAGAAATTTTGAATTTCGGGCACGTAGGCCCAAGGGCATTTTGGTCATTTCACAAAGCAGAGTTTTGAAATTGTATAATTTGAATGGTTAACAAGTATTTGAGTATGTTCTTATTACTTTGCATTATTTGGCTAGTGTTGGAGCTTCGTACGTTGATTGGAGCTTTCAGAAGAATGTAGAATGTCGATATTGGATCTTCCGAGCGAGGTGAGTCTCCTTTCTAATCTTGTGAGGGGAAAATTACCCCATAGGTGAGTTAAATTGATTATGTGCTCCAAATTGTGGGGGCTACATACGTACGAGGTGACGAGAGTCCGTGCGTAGCTACTATTATGCTATTGTCCGGGTAGTTTAGGACCCAAAAGCATGCTATACTTGAAATGTTTGAAATCTTATTGGCATTCGAATTGCTTACATCAAATTAAACTAGTAAATTAATTTAAAAAAGGATTAAGCTTCATTTTCTTAAATTGTTAAAAGAGGATTAGTTCTTATTTGATAAGTAATCCCCGAATATTCTTAATTGTCTGTTTGAGTATGTATTCATGTGTGTACCTGCGTCGCATGGATGATTCGCGAGCAGGGTATTTGTTTACTTTATCTTGACTGCATTGCATGGATGATTTGCGAGCAGGGTATTTGTTTACTTTATGTTGACCGCGTCACATGGATTCGCGAGCGCGGAAAAATAGATGCATCTATTAGTTCGGGTCATTCGACCCTCGGCAGTGCACAATTTATATTTTTGTTGGGGCGGGCCGCTCGCCTCGGCATGATTTGCGCATGCTTATATTGCTTGCCTGAAATATCTAAATGTTGATATTGTCTTTTTTGGCCTGATATAAACTGATAAGAATAAATGGCTAGTGAATCATGAAATTCCTCATTACTTGAAAAAGGTGCGATTCCAGTGGTCTTCTAGACATATCAGTGCGGATGATTCTGGGACTAGGTGAGTTGTATCATTTGAGACGGTCGCAGCTAGGTTAGTCCTTTCTAGTGTACTGTATTTACTTTCGTCCACTATATTTCGGACGAATATTGTATTTTATTTTTCTTATCAATAGATGCTCGTACACTTGTAACACCGGATTCTGAAACTTTATCCTAACATAGAATTTTGTCTGTTAGAGTTTGACACACACTTTCTTTGTACTGAGAGGCACTCCCAGATGACAACTCACCCTTCACGAATCCAAGAGTTGCATAATGGTACACTGATCATATGAATTTATTCCACCGAAATAAATGGAACTCTTCTCAATGTTAGCAATCAGACTGATAAAAAATCGAAAACACTCAAAAGCATCAGAAACAATATAAAGTGGAGATTTGTTTATATAAAATTACGTTTAGGTTAAATATTAGTGTTAAGCGATTACGGGACTAGGCGGAAGAATGTTAAAGAAAAATTATTACTCGTGATCGGTCTTAATTTCGTTATTCATTGTTGATTGATGAATTAAATTAAGGAATTTTTTTCTAACATATATGAAATCTTATTAACCTAAATGTGCATATTTTGTTAATTATCCTAAATGTGCATAGAGAATGAAAGCTAGGCATTCAATAGTAGCTAAGTCAATAGCAGGGGATTCCTTCTCCCTTAAAGCCTATTCTGATTCATTCCCTTTCCTTGATTCGAGGAGGTTATCTTCTAGTATAATAAGGGGACAGGTGATATCATATAGAATAGAAGTCTGCCCCAGTCACTAAACCTAGCTCACTATTAACTATGATTCTCTATCTTTTGCAAAAGAAGCTCCCCAAGTCTCAGTCTCTCGCCTATGAGATGCTCACGTTATCTGAAATCCATATTCATTTAATTTGTTACTCCATCATTATCATAAACAATACATAAAGACTGAAAAGACAGATAATATAAATGGATAATTGTACAAACACTGTTTAGTATCAAGTGGACAATAAATATTAAAGGGATTTTTACCATCATATACCACATATGAAACCTTATTACCCTCAATATTTAGGAGAATAATATTGAAACGGAAAGGAGATTTCTGTTCTTCATCTTCATCTTCATATGTTCTTCCATATATTTTCCACCATTGATAGCCATTAAAAAGCTTGAAAGCTTTGAATTCAAATTGGGTTTTCAAAATCATTATTGTTTGGATTGGATGTTATTGTAAATAATTCGGAGTATGTTTAGGAGTTTATATCTCAATTTTGAAGGGTTTTGGTGAAGATTAGAGTTGGTTTTGTCTGAATTTCATATTGAAACTCGAAGAAGAAGAAGAAGAAGACATATTTCCAGAAATTGTAGATAAATTATAGATAAATTATAGAATTGTAGATAAATTGTAGATGAATTGTAGATTGGGAAAACTAAAACTTCTATAAATCTTCTACAATTATGTCGAAAATGTCAATTATGCTACTATTGAAATGAGAATTTGGATATTAAAATTCAATGTATCTTTTTTGTAGATAAATTGTAGATTATTTGTATTCTGATTGTAGATGCATTGTTCTCTGCTTTCACAAATTCAAAACGGCTAAAGCTTCTACAAAATATTCTGCAAAAAACAGTCTACAATTTAGCTACAATTTTCTAATTTGACTACAATTTGACTACAAAATATCTACAAATTATGGAAATATGTCTTCTTCTTCGAGTTATGGTATATAAATGGTAATTTAGTATGCTGAAATGTAATTAACACAAACCTTAAATATTGAGAGTAATAATGTTTCATATATGGTATAGGAAGGTAAAAATCCCTTAAATTTAAATAGAAAATTATCAGCTATGTTCATTATAGGTAGCTCATTATAAAAATTGGCCAATTTATAAAATATTACTAATATTAGCCAAATAATATCAAATTTTTGCTTTGTTTTGAATGGGTATTATTAGAATAAATTGGGCACAACTTAAGAGCTTGAATCTCAATTTTAGGATGATTTGGTGAAGTTTTGAGGTGGTTTGAATTGAAAATTCGATAAAAAATGAACATGAAAAAAATGATGTGCATCATTTGGGTATCACATATGTGTCATATTTGTATCTATTGTGTATCACATATATATTTATGTATACCTGTGTGTAGGGGTGTATAAAGGAAACCGATAAACCGCACCAACCCTATAATCCGAGTCAAACCGAGAAAAAAAATTCGACCATGATTTGGTTTGATTTGGCTTGGTTTTGGGAAAAAACCCCGACCATAATTGGTTTGGTTTCAACTAAAGAAAGTCAAACCGAAACAAAACCAACCCCACATTAAATATATAGAACTTTTAGATATATTTATATAAATATACTTATTGTGATGTAATTTATAAATATCTCTTAAAAAATTCATAATTTTATATTTTAAGGTATTATTTCAAGGTTGGACTTAGAACTTTTTGAATGTTCCAATAAGTTTTATAGCCATTAACATTAGTAAATTAAATAATGCTAACAAAAGGCAAATTAAAACCAAAATCAAATCAATACTAATGCTAACAAAGACATTCAATTCAATGCTATGAACGAGAATGTATTGAATATCTATTTTTTTATTTTGCATTAATTTAGATAAATGCACAACCTATTTTTATTTTTCTTTAGCGTTTAGTCATGTAATTAATATTTCCTTATTAGTCTACTTATTTTAGCATGACTTAGTATTTTTAGATTATTTTTATTTTTATTGTGGTTTTTTTTGGTAATTAAAATTTTATTATCACCAAAGATCTTGCTTTACTATGGCATAGTCCAGCTTATACTCAGCTGACTATCTAATCTTATCCAATATACTAACCGCCCATCCTATACTCAGCTAACAATATTTTTATTGTGGTTTTTTAATTAGCAATATTGATATTACACAATTTTATTGCCTTTATTGTTGTATATTTTAGGATAATGCCATGACACATCTCATATTTTGTATTATTTTCTTCGAAAATACTTTATATAGTTGTATCTTACTAGGATTAAAGAAATATTTTGAGCATAATTTATATGCTTTGTTCTATGAAGATTTTATTGGAAAAAATTTAGAAAAAACCCGAATAACCCGAAAACCCGAGAAAACCTGAAAAAATCCGAGAGCGAAAAACCCGAGTTTTATTGGTTTGGTTTGGTATTTAGATTTAATAACCAGACATAATTGGTTTGGTTTGGTAATTGTAAAATCCGAACCAACCCCGTCTATTTATACCCCTACTTGTGTGTGAGATACACGCGTGATACATGTTTGATACATGTGTCGCAGAAGACATTTGTGAACTCGATTTAGTTACGAATTTTTATACAAAATCAGTTCAAATCACCTCCAATCTTCCTCAAAATTTTATATTGACTTATCTATATATTTTCTATGAATTTCAACTATACATATCGAAAAAGTTTCTTTTTTTGTTTAGATTTTTAAAATATTGTATATATTCCAAAAAATTGAAGGGAAGACAATGCCCATCCAATTGAAGTATTTGTATCCTTTCCTGCCGTTTTTTACTTCAAGTTCGAGATATTGAAGGCAAATATGTACTTCTGGTTTGGGAAACAAAGAACGACTAGGTATATCTTCAATTTTGAGACGGAGTTGTTCAAGATTGGGGAACCTCCACCAGAAACTTGGATTCATATCATCCACACATAATTAGTGATAAATCTATAATTAATATCTAAAGGTTGGTAAGTTAAGATTTATTTGAAATATTTATATAAGCCCCAATTAAAATCCTATACATTTGGTCTTCTCCAAAACCATTAGGCTTACTACTATACTTAATTCAATCTCTGACGGCACAGTAACGTTAGCTAGGGCAACGATAGGGTAGCCAAATTTTTATAAAAGGTTTCTTGAATCTCAATAGTAATATATCTTCCGTATGAAATATATACAATATACTTTTTGTAATGCATCGCAGTAAGGTTATTATGTTTTTATGTAAGACCCTTATATGTTTATTTAATTTATGCCATAATATATACGTCAATACATTAAGTTAGTTTCTCATAAAGTCCATTGGTAAATTCAGTTTTTTCTTATAGGGAAAAGAGCCACAAGTATACCCCTATTATTGAAAATTAGTCACGTTTATACACGTTTCTACTTTTAGTCTAAAATTGTCCCTATAGGTAATAAAGTGTGCAAAATTATCCCTGCCGTTAACAAAGTATGCAAAATTGTCCCTCATTCTAATAGATTTCCTACGTGGCAGTAGGATCCCTCATTTAATGTGACACCTACGCAAATACCAACCCGAATTGTAGAGACCCATGCCCATTTTTTACCCATGCTTATTTTTTTTAGCCATGCCCATTTCTTGGACCCTTCCCTTCCCGTTTACCCACTTATTGTGAACAGTTGAAGATCAGAAATATGAATAAAAAATCACTGTTTTACCAGTCCATCACCTTCTTTCACCAATTTATGACATAAAATAGATTATATAGAATTATATGTGGGAAACTTCACTTGTTGACGAGTACATTATATCTTGTTTTATCAGTGTAGTTTTTTTTGAAAATTAATCCGATGACTATAATTTTTAGGTGATTCCCTTTGATTTTAAATAGAAGAATATCATGTTTCTCAATCACACATGAAGATACAGTTGTCGTCGGCGGCTTCTGCCATGACAACCACCAATATTATATTTATTGGTGGACATGCAGATGAAACTCAAAGATTTAAGCCATTTAATATTTGTCTTCTTTGGTCTCGGACATGTTCTTTCTTGTCTTCTTATTGTCAATATAATACTAACCAGTAGTTCCACACCAATTTAAACAATTCAGTATTTGTCATCGATTACTACATTATATATTAAAATATAAGCTGTACTTGTGTCTGCATTGTTTCTTAAACAATTAATGACGCATGTTTAATTTTGGAAAGATAATCGCATGGACCAGCTGGGAAAAAACAATAGTAGTATATATTTTCATCCAATTTTTATTTATTTATTTTCAAATAAAACAAACATCAACATTCAGTAACATATACTCAAACTGCAGTTGGACAATCGAAATTATGACGATCAATAATTCATAAATACTCGGGAGTTGCATTATTTTTTAACTGCTGAAGATATATATGATTTGTCAATTTTCAATCAATGTCGTCCCATAGGCTAGTTATGTACTTATGTTAATAACATATTCAGATATATATCTTCAGCAGATAAAAAATAATGCAATATATATATATATATATATATATATATATATATATATATATATATATATATATATATATATATATATATATATATATATATATATATGCAGCCTGTGCAGTACGATACCAAACCAGCTCGTATGTGTTTATTGAGTAGTTATTATTATTTCATTCTTTATTGTATTGTATAACATAATTGTCGGTTAGTAGTGGTAGTAAACTGCATTTGTAAAATAATTCTGGAAATATAAATTAATATAAACAGAAATTATGATAAACAGAAATGACATAAACAGAAATGATCATAAACAATTCGAGCTCACTGAATTCACAGTGTCCCATTAAGGAATTTAATCCCCTTATAGCACCCTAGGTTGTGTATTATTTTCTCTCATGATATAACGAATTACACACTAGTGTAGTGGTACTCCAAACGCTAGTGTTTCAGCAAACACAAAGATCAGTAGCAAATCACACTTACTTTTTGCTTTGTTTTATGCTAAAAGTATGCAGAAGAATGAGAAGAAACTCAGAAATTCGTAGTGAAATTCTGAGCAGAATAGTGTTGTATTTATAGCCAAAATTTGAACTGGAATCTGAAGAGGTACAACTCTTCAGAATGGTTGTTTCTGCAAAACTGTCACAGCATAAATGCCATTACATAAATGGCTATTTACTCAACAATAAAGAGGGAAAATTGATGGGTAAATAATTTTTTGCTACAAAAATAAAAAAATGGATTGAATTAATATTAATATTCTGTTATTAACAAATATTTAATAACATATTTCTGTTAATATTTTACTATTAACAAATAAATTTGGTCCAAAAAATTAATCAATCAATCGATCATTTGACCAAATCCAAATTCAAATCTGAATCCGAAGCTGAAGTTGAGCCGAGTTAGCGACGACGGCGACGGCGCGAGGCTTGCTTTCTTCTCAACTCTTGCCTATAAAGCCATAAAAAAGCTCTTCCTCTTCCAATATGGGACAATGTCCATATGCTAAGGGAGGAAACTTGAAATTTTACTCAAATATTTTATTTCCCTCCATTTCCCATTCACCTTCTTTTAAGTATTAATATATTAATTAAATACCTTAAAACCCAACAATCCCCCACATGAATGGGGAATGGCTATATCACGGAAGCATGCATGAAAAACTGTGTGATTCACAAGTAAAGATTAATTACATTTGGATAAGTACGTTTCCCTTTGAACTTTTCGTAGTGAACTTATGTCGGGTATACTCGATCAATCGGTAGATTTCATATCTTTGAACTGTCGAACTTTTGTGTATACCTAGACACAACCAACCCTTAACCGTCTTAGGTTCTCATTGTTGTATTCGTTTCAGCCATTAACACCGCCTGGTTTCATAAGTGCGTAGAGAACTGGTCTTACAAAGTTCTCCTTGAAGCGGCTAAAACTTCACACTTACATAGGTAATTCCTAAACGTGTCATCCCGTAGATATACTATTTAATATACCATGTAACAAACTTAGAAATCATTAAAAAGTCTTAATGTTTTATCCTTTGTACTGAACATTGTCTCATCACGAGAACGGACCAAAAGTTTGGTTGAAAATGTTGAACTGTCATAAATAACTTTGTTTGATCTTCTTGAACCTGCATCTTGGGATCTCCAGTCTTCTAGGTAGAGTTACCGCCACTATGACTTGTTCTCGGCCATAGTCTCATTTCCCTTGATGACTTTTCAACTACCTCTCTAGTTAGGTCTTTTGTAAGTGGATCTGACACATTATCACTTGACTTTACATAGTCAATCGCGATAATTTCTCTAGAGAGTAGTTGTCTAACGGTTTTATGTCTTCGTCGTATATGACGAGATTTACGGTTATACATAACGCTCCCAGCCCTTCCAATTGCCACTTGACTATCACAATGTATACATATTGGTGCCAATGGTTTGGGCCAAAATGGAAAAGCTTCTAAGAAATTCCGGAGCCATTCATCTTCTTCACCGGCTTTATCCAAGGCTATGAACTCAGCCTCCATTGTAGAGCGGGCAATACAAGTTTATTTGGACGACTTCCAAGATACCAATCCTCCACCAATAATGAACACATATCCACTTGTGGACTTAGAATCAGTTGATCCGGTGATCCAATTTGCATCACAGTATCCCTCAATGACTGCATGATATTTACTGTATTGCAAAGCAAAGTCCTGGGTATGTACTAAATATCCCAAAACTTGTTTCGTGGCCATCCAATGAGATTGACCTGGATTGCTCATATATCGACTCAATTTAATTATAGCAC
The DNA here is from genome assembly GCA_034376525.1 of Nicotiana benthamiana. Classification (NCBI taxonomy): domain Eukaryota; kingdom Viridiplantae; phylum Streptophyta; class Magnoliopsida; order Solanales; family Solanaceae; genus Nicotiana; species Nicotiana benthamiana. The sequence goes on from CM067336.1 coordinate 12,189,673, forward strand.
AAGCTATATCTTGTCGTGTACAATTTATGATGTACATTAAGCATCCCAACACATGAGCATAATCCAATTGTGATATGCTTTGGCCTTTGTTATTTGCTAATGCAAGGTTTATGTCAATTGGAGTCTTTACAACTTTAAAGCCCAAATGCTTGAATTTTTTAAGTACTATCTTAATATAATGAGATTGTGACAATGCCAGACCTTGAGAAGTCTAATGGATCTTAATTCTAAGAATTAAATCAGCAACTCCTAAGTCTTTTATATCAAACTTGCTAGTTAGCATACGCTTAGTAGCATTTATGTTGGCAATGTCCTTATTCATTATGAGTATATCATCTACATATAAGAAAATATTGACTATGTGATTTGGAATATTTTTAATGTACATACAGTTATCACATTCATTTTTCTTAAATCTATTTGACAATATTGTTTGGTCAAATTTCGCATGACATTGTTTGGGTGCTTGTTTTAGCCCGTAAAGGGACTTAACAAGTCTACAGACCTTCTTTTATTTACCTGGAACCACAAACACTTCAGATTGTTCCATGTAAATTTATTCCTCCAACTCTCCATTTAAAAAGGTCGTCTTAACATCCATTTGATGAATTTCAAGACCATAAACTGCAACTAACGCTACCAACATTCGTATGGACATACTTCTTGTAACTAGAGAGTATGTATCAAAATAGTCAAGGCCTTCTCGTTGTCTATACCCTTTGACCACAAGTCTTGTCTTATATTTGTCAATAGTGCCATCACCTTTCATTTTCCTCTTAAAGATCCATTTAGAACCCAACGGTTTATTTCCAAGAGAAAGATCAACTAATTCTCATAGTATGGTTGTTCAGTATGGATTCAATTTCACTATTGACTGCCTCTTTCCATATCAATGATTCCGAAGAAGACATAGCTTCTTTAAATGTTTGAGGCTCATTTTTCAATAAGAAAGTTACAAAATCTGGTCCAAATGAAGTAGACTTATTTTGACATTTACTACATCTTGGATCCTCCTAGTTATATGAACTTTCTTTTGTTTCTTCCCGATGTCGTTTAGATCCTTCACCAACCGACATACATTCCTTTTTATACGGATATATATTTTCAAAGAACACACCACTATCTGATTCTATAACCGTATTATTATAAATGTCAGGATTTTCTAATTAATGAACCAGAAATCGATATGCTTTACTATTAGTTGCATATCCTATAAAAATACAATTAACGGTTTCGGTCTTATTTTTACCCTTTTGGATTTAGGAACTTGCACTTTTGCCAAACACCCCACACTTATAAAATAATTCGAGTTGGGATTCATTCCTTTCCATTTTTAGTATGGAATTGATTGTGTTTTGCTATGGGGTACTCGATTTAGTATTCGGCTAGCCGTAAGAACGGATTCCCCCCACAAGTTCTGTGGCAAATCAGAACTTATCAATAATGCGTTCATCATCTTATTTCTTTCTGCAATCCCATTGGATTGGGGCGTGTAAGGGCCGTTGTTTGATGAATAATTCCATATTCTAAACATATTTTTTCAAAAGTAGATTCATATTCACCACCTCACTTTTTATCATTTTGATTTTCTTATTAAGTTGTGTTTCAACTTCATTTTCGTATTGCTTGAATGCGTCTATAGCTTCATCTTTACTATTAAGTAAAGAAACATAGCAATATCTAGTACTATCGTCAATAAAAGTTATGAAATACTTCTTTCCACTGCGAGATGGTATTGACTTCGTGTCACAAATATTTGTGTGAATTAAGTCTAAAGGATTTGAATCCCTTTCAACTAACTTATAAGGATGTTTAACATACTTAGATTCCACACAAACTTGACATTTTGATTTGTCACATTCAAATTTAGGTGATACTTCCAAATTAATCATTTTCCGCAAGTTTTATAATTAACATGACCCGAACGTATATGCCATAATTTATTTGACTCAAGTAAGTGAGACGAAGCTGAAAATTTATTATTATTTTTCACAACCATTACATTCAGCTTGAAAAGGTCATCCGTAAGGTAACCTTTTCTTACAAGCATTTCATTCTTACTTATTACAACCGTATCGGAAACAAAAACACACTTAAATCCATTTTTAACAAGAAGTCTAGTAGAGACTAAATTTTTCCTAATTCCGGGAACATGAAGGACATTGTTCAAAGTCTCCACTTTGTCGGAAGTCATTTTGAGAAAAATTTTCCCACATCCTTCAATCTTGGCCTTTGCAGCATTTCCCATGGAAATTGTCTCGTCGGGTCCAACAGGAGCATAAGTAACAAAAGCTTCCTTGACAGAACAAAAATGGCGAGTAGCTCCAGGATCAATCCACCACTATTTAGGATAACCCACCATGTTGCATTTAGAAAGCATGACGCATAAGTCATCAACATCATCATGCTTTTCTACCATGTTTGCATGACCCTTCTTCTTGTCTTTCTTCGAAGCAAGGCACTCCGTAGATTTGTGTCCGGTTTTTCCGCAGTTGTTGCAGTTTCCAATGAACCGCTTATTACTTGGGTTGTATTTTGGACCAGAAGCCTTTTTCTCTTCTTTTTCTCTTCAGCAATATTTGCTCCAATTATTGTTGCCACGACCTCTTTTTTCAAAAGCTTTGTTGTCCTCTTCAATTCTCAATCTAATAATGTGATCTTCAAGGGACATTTCCTTAAGTTTGTGTTTCAAGTAGTTTTTGAAGTCCTTCCACAAAGGAGGCAACTTCTCAATCATTGCTGCTACTTAGAGTGCTTCAATGATAACAATACCTTCAATAAAAATTACGTTAATAAGAATACTAAGATTACTACTTTCAACATCAATATTAATTTGCTTCATACCTTCAGCAAGGAGATCGTGAATAATCACTTGCAGTTCTTGGACTTGGGTAATAACATATTTGCTATCTACCATTTTATTGTCCAAAAACTTTGTAGCCGCGAACTTTTTCAACCCGGCATCTTCTGTTTTGTATTTCTTTTCAAGCGCATTCCACAGCTCTTTTGACGTTTCCACGCCACTGTAGACATTATGCAACCCATCCTCCAACCCGCTAAGAATGTAATTCTTGCACAAATAATATGAATGCTTCCACGCCTCAGTCACGAGAAAGCGTTCATTATCAAGAGTTTCATCAGCCAGCACAGGAACATCTTCCTTGATGAACTTCTGAAGACTTAAGGTAGTCAAATGGAAAAACATCTTTTGTTGCCAACACTTGAAATCAATTCCGAAATTTTTTTTTGAGTTTCTCAGCTGGTGCCAATGCTGCCGGTGTTCGGCTCATTGAAGCATTGGCAGTCACCATAGGAACAGCTTGGTTCTCATTTCCATTAGTCATTTCTGTAAAAGAATGACACCAACGTTAAAATCATGTGGATTTTAATAGAGTACAAAACCACAAAGGCTTTACTCTCCATAAACAATAATACAAAATACAGAAATATAAATTAAATTCCTTAAGCTTGTTAGTAAACTGTATTTGTAAAACAATTCTGGAAATATAAATTAGTATAACCATAAATTATGGTACAAATAGAAATGACATAAACAGAAATAATCATAAACAATTCGAGCCCACGGAATTTACAGTATTTCATTAATGAATGTAATCTCCTTCAAGCACCCAAGGTTATGGATTATTTCCTCCCAGGATAGAACAAATTACACACTGGTGTAGTGGTACTTCAAACGCTAGTGTTTCAGCGAACACAAAGATCAGTAGTAAATCACACTTACTTTTTGCTTTGTTTAATGCTAAAAGTATGCATAATAAGGAGAAGAATCTCAAAAATTCATAGTGAAATTTTGAGCAGAATGGTGTTGTATTTATAGCCAAAATTTGGGCTGGAATCTGAAGAGGTCCAACTCTTCAGAATGGTTATTTCTGCAAAACTGCCACATCATACATGCCATTATATAAATGGTTATTTACTCAACAATAAAGAGGAAAAATAAAGAGGGAAAATTAATGGGTAGTTAATTTTCTGCTACAAAAACAAAAAAACAGATTGAATTTAATATTAATATTATGTTATTAACAAATATTTAATAACACAATTCTATTAATATTTTACCATTAACAAATAATTCGGTCCAAAAAGTTAATTAATCAATTGATTATTTGACCAAATTCAAACCCAAATCCAAATCCGAAGTCGAAGCCGAAGCCGAGCCGAGCCGAGCCGAGCGAGCGACGACAATGGCGTGAGGCTTGCTTTCTTCTCAACGCTTTAAGAGCTAGACGAAGAGCAATTTCTTATAAACCCATAAAAAATTTCTTCCTCTTCCAATATGGGACAATGTCCATGTTCCAAGGGGGGAAACTTGAAATTTTACTCAAAAATTTTATTTTCCTCCATTTCCCATTCACCCTGTTTTAAGTATTTAATATATTAATTAAATACCTTAAAACCCAACAAGTAGTTAGCTCAATAGTTAGATTTAGTCAAAGTAGTTAATTAGAATTTGGATTAGTCCGTGTGTACATATACTTGTACTGTTAGTGAAATGAAGGTGTGAGCTCATATTCTCTGAAAATATCTCTATTCCTATGCTCTCACTTCTCTCAGAATATTATATAAGATTCCATGGGAGCTTCACTCACTCGAGCTCACATGTACTTTTGATAAGGTATCAGAGTAAAGCCATCGGCTCAGATCTCTTCAACGTCTTCAACTATAGATACAAACTTCATCTTGTTATTGTCAATTCCTGCTAATTGCCGCCCAAATCTGGAAAAGTTTCCTACACAAATCGAAGATCTTAGATCTAGCTAAAATTCGTGAAACTCTTTGAATCAAAGCTTTGAATATGGTTGTCAATCAAATTGAAGAGGCATCTCATAGCTCAAGCATAAATGATCAATTAACCATCGATACAGGTAATCCCCTCTACATTCATCCTTCGGATAGTCCTGGCATGACTTTAGTACCAGTTCTGTTCAACGGAATTGGATATCGCTCCTGGAGAAGAAGCATATTGCGAGCCTTGTCGATAAACAATAAATATGTTACATTAATGGAGAGTTTAGGAAACCTAGCCTCGATTCGCCTCAATTCCGGCAACGGGAGAGGATGGCAACATGGTGACTTCGTGGATCCTTAATTCCCTTGCTAAAGAAATATCTGACAACATAGAGTATGTAAATGACTCAGTCGAGTTGTGTAGAGAATTAGAGGAAGTTATGACCAGACGAATGGGGCTAAATTGTATTAGATTCAGACAGAGATCAATGATATTGCACAAGGTTCCCTGGACATCACTATATACTATACACGGATGAAGATATTATGGGAAGAATTAAGCACCTTAAGTGTCAAATCTCAGTGCAACTGCAATTGCACTTGTGATGCATAAGGCAAAACAAGATCAACGACTCATTCAGCTTCTAATGGGACCGTATAAGGTCTATACAATAGTGCGAGGAAGCATTCTCATGATGAAGCCTCTGCCCTCTATGGAACATGCTTTCTCTCTGCTGATACAAGAGGAAAACAAAGGGAATTGAAGCCTAATAATCAATTAACCTTAAATTCTACGTCATTGCATGTGAATGCAAGTTTATAGAATCAAAGTCCATTTCCACAAAATTAAAGTCCATTTGGAGCCAGAAATTTCAAAACTCTCTACACACCTAACAACAATAACAAGGGTCTTCCATTCTGTGATTACTGCAAAAGGCCAGGGCACACAAAGGAGAACTGCTACAAATTACATGGATATCCTCAGGGCAATTCTTCTAACAACCAAAATTTCAATCGTAACAATGCCAATGTTCAACCATACAACCAAGGGAACAAGCAGAACTACATGTTCAACAAAGGGAAAGTATCTGTGGCTAATGTGCATGGAACTCCAGCTGATATGATTCACGAGAATAGGAATGAACAAGAATCACAAGATGCTAATCAGGATGTCAATCTCACAAAGGGAGCATTATGGGTAGATAATGAATTTGCTGCAGCATTTTCAAGTAGGATATACACGAGGTTACCCTTGGATACCACAAGTGGTAGTGCCAACTTTGCAGGTATTGTGGTATGTACTTCTTCTATTGACTTTGACAAGCCTTTATATAAATGTTTTGAATCAAATTCTAACCTTTGGATTACAGACTCAGGAGCATACAATCATATGACCTTTAATAGGCATGCACTCACCAACATCACCAAATTACCCTATCCTTTATTAATAAGTCTACCAAATGGATATAAAGTAAAGGTTGTTGAATTTGGAGATGTGATACTTTCTTCAACATTGTCCTATAGGGTCCTTCGTGTCCCATCATTCAAATATAAATTGATTTCTATTCATTCTCTTGAAGTACACCTTAGTTGTATTGTGTTTTTCATTGATGCGCTTTGTCTGTTGCAGGCCCCTTCAGTAAAGAAGCCTAGGGTGATTGGTAGTAGAGAAGAAGGTTTGTATAACCTTTGTTCCAGGTGTTTGAAGGGTAAAAGAACCGTCTCACCTTCTGTTGTTTCATCTTCCTATTTCAATTGCATTCATGTTCCTCAACATGTAAATAGTCATGACTTTGTAGGTCATACTCATTCATGTCACACTTCTCAATCTGTAAATACTCCCATTTCAATCAATAAGAATGAGTCTTCTTTTGTGTCTGATAGGTATGATGCAAATTCTCTGTGGCATAATAGGCCTGACCATGTTTCTTTTGTTAAAATGAGAGGGTTATCCTCAATCCCAGTAAAATTTGCACTAAGAGAACCCTTTATCTGCCTTGTATGCCCTATGAAAAGACAAACTAGACTACCATTCCCCTAAAGAGCCAGCACTACCTCCAAATTATTTGAACTGGTTCACATGGATATATGGGGCCCCTACCATGTAACCACGCATGATAATTACACATATTTTCTTACATTAGTGGATGAATTCAGTAGATTTACTTGGACACACCTGCTGAGCTGCAAAAGTAATGCTCTTCAAGCTTTAAAAGCTTTTGTATCCATGATTGAAAACCAATTTTATACTTTCATAAAGGCCATTAGATCTGATAATGGCCTGGAATTCACCAGCCATAAACTAGTCTAAAGGAATAATACATCAGAAAACATGTCTCTATACACCACAATAAAATGGTGTGGTAGAGAGAAAATATAAATACCTTCTTGAAACTGCCAAGGTTCTCATGTTTCCTTCCAAACTCCCAACCAAATATTAGGGAGAATGTATCGTAACAGCCACTTATTTGATAAAATAGAATGCCTACCACCTATCTTAACAACAAATGCCCTTTTGAGTTGTTATATCAAAAGAAACCTCATTATTCTTACTTGAGAAACTTTGGATGTTTATGTTATCCCACTTTACCCAAAATACATAGAGACAAATTTGAACCAAGAACTACTCCTCACATCTTTATAGGCTATCCCTTTTGAACAAAAGGCTACAAGGTACTAAGCCTAGCCACCAAAAGAATTCAGATTTCTAGAGATGTAGTTTTCCATGAAAATGTTTTTCCATTCTCCTTAAATTCTGAAAATGTCTTCTTTCCTGCTGTTCTTAGAAGAGTCTCTTTTCCTAACTTTGTTGAAGATAGCAATCACATTTTTTCTATGAATTCAGGACAAAGTCCTGGTGGTGTCACATCTCAAGAGATAGAACACCAATCTGAGACACCGTTTAATGATGCACCATCTCCAAATATCACCAAACCTCCTTTTGTCAATGATAACACCTTACAGCCTTCACCCACACACACACTCAATCAGAAATACCATTTCTGAGAAAATCAAGCAGAAGTCATCAAACTCCTACTTACTTAAATGACTATGTTTATCAACTACCAAGTAGTTTTGCTCAATTTTCCAATCTTTCCCCTTCACTAAAGGCCCTATTTTCCAATCATCACCACATTACTCCTGATGCTCTATCTACTGAAAGTCAGTACTTGATGCTAAACATTTGCCATGATAGTGATCCATCTTCATATGAAGAGGCAGCCCTCAATCCTGCTTGGCCGGCAACCATGACACAGGAATTTGAGGCCCTTCATGCAAAACATATTTGGAATTTGGTTCCTTTTCCAGTTGGCAAACAAGCAATAATTTGCAAATGGGTATATAAAGTCAAACATAGAGATGATGGGAGCATTGAAAGGTTCAAAACTAGGTTAGTAGTAAAATATTACACTCAACAGGATGGGATTGACTATATAGAAATCTTCTCCCATGTGGTAAAGATGACAACTGTTTGGGTCCTAGTTACAGTAGTTGTTAAGAAGGGATGGGACATATTCCAGCTAGATTTGAACAATGTATTCCTCCATGGGGACTTGCATGAGGAAGTTTACATGGAAGCCCCTCCTATGCTAGTAGTAGATCAGCACAGTTCAGGTAAGGTAGTGTGTAGACCGAATAAGTCACTCTATGGGTTTAAGCAAGCTAGCAGATAATGGTATGCTAAATTAACTGAAGCATTGTCCACAAGAGGGTACCAACATTCTGAAATTGGCCATTCCCTGTTCTGCAAGAATACTCCTCCCTCCATCATCTTTGTGGCTGTCTATGTTGATGATATTATAATTACTGGAACTGATTCAGCAGAGATTGTAAGTTTGAAAGCCTTCCCAGATCAAACGTTCAAAATAAAGGATCTAGGCAGACTTCATTATTTTTGGGATTAGAAGTCCTATATAAACCAGATGGCATTCTCATTTCTCATAGGAAGTTTGCCTTAGACATGTTGAAAGAGTATCAGTGTTTTGACTACAGCAGTGTTTCTTCACCCCTTGATCCTACCATAAAGTTGAAAGCACAAGAAGGCAATCTCCTGCCAGACCTACATACTACAGGAAGCTAGTGGGAAAGCTCAACTTTATTACCAATACAAGGCTGGATATAGCTTACAGCGTACAACTCCTGAGCCAATTTATGCAAGCACCAAGAGATACTCACTTAACAGTTGCATCCAACCTTCTCAAATACTTGAAGAAGGATCATACTCTACGTGTTTTCTTCTCCAATAATCCTGACTGCTCAATCAAGGTATTCTGTGACTCAGATTGGTCAGCTTGCCCAGACTCTAGGAGGTCTGTTACTGGGTACATTATTTTGGTGGGAGACAACCCTATTAGTTGGAAGTCCAAGAAGCAGGAGACTGTCTCCTTATCTCAGCTGAAGTAAAGTATAGATCTCTTAGGAAAGTAGTTGGAGAATTGGTCTGGTTGAACATGATGTTTATTGAACTCACTGTTGTCGAGCCAGGCCCCATACAGGTGTTTTGTGACAGTCAGTCTATTATACACATTGCTCACAATTCAGTGTTTCACGAAAGGACCAAGTACATTGAAGTTGATTGCCACTTTGTTCGGAACAAGTTGCAAGAAGGGCTAATCTCTCTACATCATGTATCCACTCACAATCAGTTGGCTGATATTCTCACAAAGGCACTCACAGGGGTCAAACACTCAGCTGTCCTAAGTAAGTTGGCTGTGGAAGACCTCACTTTCAACTTGAGGGGGAGGGGGGGTATTGAGTAGTTATTATTTCATTCTTTATTGTATTGTGTAACATAAGTCAGCTAGTAGTTAGCTTTAGTCAAAGTAGTTAATTAGAAGTTGGATTAATCAATATGTATATATACTTGTACTGTTAGTGAAATGAATGTGTGAGCTCATATTCTCTTAAAATACCTTTGTTCCTATGCTTTCTTCTCCGTTCTCTCAGAATATTATAGAAAACTGCATGGGAGCTTCACTCACTCGAGCCACATGTACTTTTGATAAGTATAAATTTTGGGATCTTTAATTATAAGATATTGTTTTATTCTTTTATATGTCGGCACGAAAAACACGAGATTTGGTGTATACATGGCTGTAGTTGCTTCATATGTATTAATTTATTATACAAAGAATGTTACAATACTCTAACCAAAATGGCATCTGATTTAATGAAAACTAAAGATATTAACAGAAGTTTATAATAATGAAATCGAAAAGAAAAACAAATGCTGACAGCACATTACAGTTATGTAATTAAATGGGCCATGTCCTTCTTCATGGTTCCAGCAGAAAAGACCACGACTGAATAGCCTGACAAAAAATAGCAGCATTGGGACAAGACTTGGTCATATTTCATTGGGCGCTCTCTCTATATATAATTTCTTTTGTATATCAATCTCTTTTTATTTCTTTTGCAACCGACGTATGTTCTTTTTGGACCACGATTTGAAAATCTTTTTTGAGCATGATCAACAATTTTGTTAGCTATTGCAAATATTAGACCATAGTTTAATAATTTATAAGTAAACATAATTATACGAAAGATTACACCTGAGTCTAAACTTGTCCGAAAGGAATAGTTTTTAAATGGCTACATTTCCTTGATTTCTTAAAAATGTAAACAAAATCTTAACAATGACCTAAAAAGGAATATTTACGTAAATCAACCATGTTAATAATAACTTCACAAGAGAAAAATTGAGTCGCTTCATACCTTATCCAATATTTTTCACTATTTAAAAAAAAAAGAATTAGTGGCCGATAAATTCTGTAGGTGAAAAGTCTAATCCATTGTTAATCCAACTTACTTAGAGATAGATATAAAAAAAAGATTATTAACTATAAACGATTTAGTGATAAATTAGTGACGAAGTTCCTAACTAATTCCAGTTCTTTTAGTTATCTCCCCCCTCCCCCCCTTAATATGGTAACATACCCCGCAAAAGATAGCTAATAACCACATGTCGCATGCAACCTTTCTTTCTCATCTAAATCATACTATTATTACTCCCTCCGCGTCATAGTAAGTGATTACTTTCATTAAGTAAATATAAAATTCTAGACAAAAATAGTTAATTGTTATGAAATAATATAAGAACAAGAACAATAATACAAGAACAAGAACAATATAGAGAAAAGTAGAGAGAGGAGTATTCTTATTGATACTTTGGGATGATTTACAATGGGGTAAGACCCCTCTATTTATAGGGGGATGGTGACTTAGCCACCAAGTAGTAAGCCCTAGAATCTCTCTAATTATAGACGATAGAGTTCTATTTATAACACTCCCCTTGAATGTCTATTCAATAATGTGCCTCGTTAAAACCTTAACTAAACAAAACCCAATAGGAAAAAATTTAAAGAAAAGAAAAAAGAGTACACATGTTTGAATATGCGCCTATTGGTTGCCTCGTTAAAAACCTCGCAAGGAAAACCCAGTTGGGACAAAACCTTGTAAGGGAAAAAGAGTGCAACGCGCATTAACTCCCCCTGAATAGAGCATCAATTCACATCCTTGAGCTTTTGCATTCCAATCTTGTGCACCATCTTCAAAACGATCTTTGGTAGATATTTGATAAATAAATCAACCATATTAACTTGAATAATATTCCGCACCTTGAAATTATCATTCTTGATAGATATGAACATCTTCATATAATGCCGTGAAAGGACTCTTCAATATCTCCATAGGGGTTTTCTCGATGCCATCCATTGACTTTATACTTTCAAGTATTCGAACTACATGTCCAAAACTACATGTCTTTCATATGGAATCAATTCTACTTGAATTGTATCTCTTCCATTTGGCCAATATTTTTGTTTGTATTCGACAAACATAAGATCCTCACCGACATTTAGCGCTATCATAGATGTCGTCGACGAACATTTTATATCGGTTCCAACAAAATTTTCATAAGGACATAACATGGAGATCTCTTCATTCATCTATCAGGTACCTGAATCTCTCATGAGAAATAATCGCTTCCGGCGTATCCAAGACTTTGTCCTTCTAGGACTTAATATGAGCATTTGCAGTGAGAATATAGTTACATTCTTTGGGTCAGCAAATGCGTATAGCATGCTTTGCAATATGTTGCAATTGAATTATCCTTTTATGAACTTCAGGTTCATATCATGATATTCGGGGATCTACATATACAAATGATAATTCATCCCATGTAACCTTTTCTCAATTGTCTATCATGTCTCCCCCTCATGTTAGAAAAGCTAACTTGTTTCCTCAACTTTGAGAAATCATCTTTGTGCATTATCATGTCAATATACACAGCACATTAATAATAAGATGAAATTATTTGGTTCCTGACCCTGAACCACTTGTGAGGGGAGAATATACTCTCGTATACAACGTATATCAAACTGATATATATAACTTTGTTCTCATAAGAAACAGTTTAGTTATTAAGTGGAGGCACTCAATAATTATCTTGCTAAACCAACTTTGATATAAACCAACTTATCAAGATGAACTATCTTGAGTAGAAAATCTGGAAATATGCTCGAAGTCAGATTACTGAGCAATTTACCTCGCAAGCACCGGCCAGGCTGCGGGTTTATAACAATTGCGCATGTAACCATATCATAGATGCATCATATGTGGTATACATGGCAGGTGAATGGGCCCATATTCACCTTTGATATTTCCAGAATTTATGGGCTTCAACCCGAACTCTTTAGTTGGTTAATTCATTAATGAGAACAAATGATACAAGAGAATTTGTAAAGAATTTTCTAGTTCTTTAATATTCACCCATGTGAATTCTCTATTATTGCACATCATACTTAAAATGAGATGGCTAACCCGAATGCCAACTGAATAAATTATCAATATTGGTAAACTTCAAATTTACCCCATGACATGTGCACTTATCAATAAACTTCAGATTTATTATGACATGGGTTTTTATACCAATAGATATCCACTTTATTGTGGCATTCTTTTGTTTGCGTAGTACAAACTGGAGAATGGAGCGGGTAGCTTTTCATATACAAATTATCCCGCTACAAGTTGTAGTAATGGAAGATATCAGATCTTTCCTTTATTTATAGTCTCAATATAATCAATCACTTTCGCATATACTTTTGGAAACTGAATAAGTTTCTTTGAGACTTACTACAACACAATACCTTATTAGTAATCAATTGTGTTTCTCCAACATAGTAATCATTGGATCCTAATGGCCTGCCACGCTTCAGGCGTGCATTCGACCCATTGGATATGACACTAGATGATTGTCCAACAGGGACATCAAGTCCGTAAATGCGTCAGGCATTTGATTTGCTATTCTTTGCAAATGGATAATATTTTGCTCCTCTTTTTCACAAATAGAGGTATGTGGATCAAGATAAGATAATGATGCATTTTTCCACAAAATTTCCCGTTTGGTTTCACCAACTTCTCCCCCTAATTTTGGGAAAAGTGTCTCATCGAATTGACAGTCTGCAAATCGTGCAGTGAACAAATCCCCTGTCAATGTTTCGAGGTAGCGAATAATGGAGGGCGATTCAAACTCAACATATATTCCTAACCTTCTTTGCAGACCCATTTTGGTGTGGTATGGCGGTGCTATAGGCACATATACTGCGCATCCAAAGATTCTTAAATGGGATATTAGGTTCATGACCCAAAACCAATTGCAACGGGGAATATTTGTGATAATTCGTCGGTCAGAGACGAACTAGCATTGCTGCATGCAAAATGGCATGACCTCAACCCGAAGTGGGCAGCCCACGAACTAGCATTGCTGCATGCAAAATGGCGTGACCCCAAACCGAAGTGGGCAGCCGACGAACTAGCACTGCATGCAAAATGGCGTGACCCCAAACCGAAGTGGGCAGCCGACGAACTAGCATTGCTGCATGTAAAATGGCGTGACCCCAAACCGAAGTGGGCAGCCTCGTTTTCATGAGTAAATGAGGTATTCAAGATTCTTCTCATCTATTGTCTCAACATGATATCCATTTTGACTGATATCTTTAAAACTCAACAAGTTCCTTTTAGACTTGGAGGAGAACATTTTGACTGATATCATTAAAACTCAACAAGTTCCTCTTAGACTTGGAGGAGAACATTGCATTCTCTAAAATATTGTTCCTTTAGGCAGAGTTATAGTTGCTCTTCAGGAGCCTTCAATCAATTTAATTCCCATGGTTTGACATACAAAAGAAAATATATGAACATGAGAATATACAAATCTGTTTGCTTCATATTTAAACAATATTTTCAAAATCTGCTGAGGTTATTCAACTAACTAAATCAGATAGTCGACTATCATGCCTTGCGGAAAAGTCCAGTTTTAATGCGAAATATTAGATAGTCGACTAACTAAGTTGATAGTCGACTATCTTAGTAAACAGTCATCAGGATAGTCGACTATCTAAATCAGATAGTCGACTATCTTAGCTTGCGGAAAAATCCAGTTTTATTGCGAAATATTAGATAGTCGACTAACTGATAAGTTAGTCGACTAACTTTACTGGAAAATAAAAATTTCTTCGAAATTTAAGCATATTGAAACATTCTAAAGAACTAATACTAACATTATATCATAAACTAACTAATACGAGCTAATACTGATGACTATTAGTTTATTCACTAACTATTACAAATAAGTGAAATAAAATCAAACAATTTCATCTTCCTTCATCACAGATCCATCACAATTTAGGTGGTCAATTTTCCCCTCAGGGTGCTCAAAGGAGTCTGCCACATCCAAGTGGGTGATGTCAAGATTGTCGTCAGAGACAAAATTTGTTTCAGGGCATTTACTCTTTAGAGATGCTTGACAAGGCTCAACCAAATGTCTTGGTACACGGTAAATTTTCGCCCAGTGCCCTTTTCCACCACAACGATAACATATAGTTTATGAACTATTTGCTTTTGGATTCTCATCATATCGTGCTTGTGGCAGAGTGACCAACTTCAGGTTGTCATATCTCTCCTTTAAGCCATTCCACAAGATAGGTGGATCTTTGACTGTGATATATTCAATTTTCAAACCTTCATCAAGGTGATGGCGCAAGAAAATCAAGGCCTTAGCACAGTTTCAAACCTTCATCAAGGCGATGGCGCAAGTAAATCAAGGCCTTAGCACAGTTTCAAACCTTCATCAAGGTGATGGCGCAAGAAAATCAAGGCCTTAGCATAGTCTTGGGTGGATGCATTATTTCTGTCTTTAATGGCGTCTCCAAGACTCATTGCATCTAAATGGATTTCAGCATCCAACACCCATGTCATATAGTTCTTGCCCGGAACTTCAAGGGCAACGAACTTTCCTTTCATAATGTCAGACATAAAACAAATTACATCAAGAGCGCGTTCATACTTACGGGCTTTATTATAATTATCACATTCACTTCAGGGAATGGATTATAATCATCTGTATGTGTTATATACAATCTCATGTCAAATATTACTTTCATAAAGTGAAAGATTATTTTGAGAATCTTCATTATTCTCATTATCACAATGATGACGATTATAATTCCGTCTATTGCCTCGTCCACATTCATTGATACCTTCATGGTAATAATTTTGTCTTCTTTCAGACTTATCACATACTGTTACCACATTCTCTAAGGGAATGGAGCAAATTCAATTGGACGGATTTTTAATTCTTTGTTTGTATATGAAATCAAATCGTAGAATTTCAAGAATTTGAAAGAGAAAAGTAAAATACTTACCTTTAAGGTATACCAATAAATGTTGTGATATCAAATATACCTCTTGAGTTTCCATCCCAAATTAATTAATTTGGTTAATTTCTTTCTCCAGCTTCGTCTACCTCCTCTCCGAGCTAAGCAAAATCCTCAGTAATGCTTTCGCAGTAATCTGACAGAAACATATATGCAACATCATCCGCTAGACTTCGGTATTCAAGTTCCCAGTTAATCAAAAATCAGTCTCTTCCATTTTCTCTTAGTACTGATAAGTACATACGTGCACCAATTCTGAATACTCAAAAGCATATTGGTGCCCTAATGAAAATTTAAGGAATATTTTGTGTTTGATCCCAAAATATTTGGCTTTTTGCTTCGTATAGAAATTCTGGAAGAAGGAAGAAATCAACTTTAATTGGTTAGAGACTCGTGTTGATAACGTGTTATGAAATAATATAAGAACAAGAACAATAATACAAGAACAAGAACAATATAGAGAAAAGTAGAGAGAGGAGTATTCTTATTGATACTTTGGGATGATTTACAATGGGGTAAGGCCCCTCTATTTATAGGGGGATGGTGACTTGGCCACCAAGTAGTAAGCCCTAGAATCTCTCTAATTATAGACATTCACCTTAAATAGAGTTCTATTTATAATATTAATATGATTATCCTTCATTAAATATTGTAGCATAGTTAATGTAAGGAGTAAAAAACTTTTTAGGAATATATAAATAAAGGTAATTTTAAAAAAATAAATTAATTTTTTTTTAATTATATAAATAAATATTTATTTTGGACTAAAATAAAAAAATTAATTATTTATTGTGAATTGAAAGGAGGAGTAGCTCAGTAAAAGCACCTTCATGGCCTACTTAGATTTCGGGACCTAACTATGGGTAGGAGAAGAAAAATGAGACCAATTATTAAATCAAGCTGGACAGTTCAGTAGTCACTTTTCGAATTTATATCTCATAAACCTTGAATTCAATGACCTCTCATTGTTTCAACTGTTTATTTAAGTTTTCTTGTCCTTTATGGCCTATATGTTATAACTGCCGTCAAAGAGTGTATCAGAATAAAGATTATCCTTAATTTAAAATTTTAGTTTGATTTCTGAAAAGAAAATCTCTTGATAAAGAGCACTTCTGATTGAATATATAATTAGATGTTATAGATAAGTTTGTAGTGAATTTTGAATACCAAATTTTAAAAAAAAAAAAAACTATGTTAAAACCATATAAAAGAGAAAAAAGGAATAATACTGCTCGTGGTCCATCAGTTATTGGTAAATTTTGATATTTCTTCTTCTGATATATATATCAACATGACATTTAACCTTCAATTACCTACATATAGATAGTGGCGGCGGCAGAATCTCCACGAAGAGGATTCAAAATTAATTTTTTTGTAGCTAGTAGAAATTGAACCCATAATCTTATGTAGATTTTGAACCCTCTTGACCACTAAACTACATTTTTAGATTGTTTTAATTGTGTTCAAAACTTAATATAAAAAGATAAAAAATATATTTTACCTTATATATACAGTATAATATTTCAGTAAAAGGTGTTCGGTAAACACCCTTGTACCCTTTAAATCCACCCCTGTATAGAGACAATGCGTTATATTTGGACTATTTTTAAAACTATATCACCATTAAGTATGAAGTAACATTACAATTTTAATATGGCACATGAGTAATTAAGTGGTGGAACATTTAATACTAATGATAAATTCTTGAATATTCACAAGTATATGGATCAAAGATGCACTTACAAAGGTTAAATGTGGTTAATTAAATATTACAACGATTAACATTCGAGTTTAAATAACTCACGGCTTGGTGGGATAGAATAGAAAAGGATATCCATGAAATGTCTAATGGATTAGCTATTCCGTAGGATAGTTAAAATATCCTATGAAATTAGCTATTCTATTTTTCATATGAGATAATTAATCCCATCATTTTAGTACAACATAGTATACCAGACTAATTATATTTGGACTATTTTTAAAATCATATGTCATGACCCGCTACATTATCATGCCACATAGGTGACACTTGGCATATATTTTCGTCATATGGAAGGGTTACATAAGTTTGAGGCTAAATCTTGGTGGAATATTCTAGAACTATAGAGAATTTTCTTGGAAAACTCTAGATATTTATGCACTTGTAGGAAGGTTCTAAAAAAATATGGAGATTTCTCATGGAAGACCTTAAAATCCTATGGATTTTCGAGGAAAGTCCTTGGAATATTCTAGGCTTATAGAATATTCTAAAGAATGGACTTATTTATAAATATGGAAGAACTAGTAGAACAATTATTATTTGCATACTACCCCCTAGGTGATTAGTATAAATAGGGGCATCATTTGTAATTCATCAACCAAGCTAAACTATCAAGTTATCTCTAATACAAAAGCTTCTTTTAGCAATTCTCATGTGTTTATAACATTTCTTATCGATCATGAGTGTAGTAAGGTTGACTTGGAATAGCAAGAACGCGAGCAAGATGTGCAAGATCGTGAGCGAGTTATCAAAAATGTCGCACGCGTACTTATTTAACGACTAAGGACATGACAATGTGGTATCAGAACAAATGTTATGACTAAGGAATCTCAGAAAGAATACAAGGGATTATTACAAGGAAATTTTGTAGAGAACCATGGCCGGAATTACCAAGGTCTTGGTACTTGCAGAAGGAATCAATGGGAAGGTCCCTAAACGAAAGCAATATGGTGGTGCACGGACTGCACGCGAGGTGGCAGACTGGAGGAAGTTAAGCGAGCTCCGACAGAGGCAACAATTCGGGAGTATGTACACAAGTTCACTACCTTAATGATGTAAATCTCGTCATTGTCCGAGGAAGATTTCCTCTTGTACTTCATGCATGTGTTGCAAAGTTGGGCAAAGCGAAAGTTAAGAAGACATCAAGTAGCCAACGTGAATGGGGCCATCGGAGTAGCATAGTCACTTGTTGACTTCAAGATGGAGCCTGCCAAGTCTAAAGAAGGCAACACCAAGAGGGACGAGGGAGATCATGACGAGGACAATGAGAAATGCATAGCCAAGGTATACAAGGGTAATGGCACGGGGCCATCCTATAATGGACATGGGTCCAAGAGAAACGGTAAGGGGCCGAAAAATGGTAGGGAATACGAGCCTAAGGGAGGGTGTTACTTCTGCAAATGTTCACATCGAGGCAAGTGCATTATCAGAGTTGGGGAAGCTTGTAGCAATGATAGGGAACTTTTCTCAAGCACATAAGGGTGACATAGGAGAAACTGCAAGGATGGTGAGTTACAAAGTGATGGTATGCTATCAGACTCAGACGATGCACCAAGCAGAGGGGTCGAGTTTGCCAGCAAGGTTGTTACCACGGAGGGCAGCCAAATAGGAGTGGAAACATGGGCCCGATGCTTGAGAGCTGCTAGACTTGGTTGAGTCATGGGAAAATTCAGGTCAAGAGCAAGGAGGGGCATCCGATGGGCAAATGATCGAGGCCATCACTGCTAGTCGTCCAAAGTTCAAACAGTATAAGAAGAAGTGTGGCTAGTCCTTGTTACATGTGAAGTAGAACCACTTCATATAGTATCACGGCTAATGGACAAAGATCTCTGTCAATGCTAAGGCGATGTGCATGTGTACATGTCGATGCTTTGTGCCGAGAGCGGCACAAAATTGGATGGGGGAGAGTGTCATGACCCGCCACATCATCATGCCACGTGGGTGCCACTTGGCATATATTTTTGCCATATGGAAGGGTTACATAAGTTTGAGACTAAATCTTGGTAGAATATTCTAGAACTATATATTCTAAAGAATGGACTTATTTGTAAATATGAAAGACTTGTAGAACAATTATTATTTGCATACTAGCCCCTATGTGATTAGTATAAATAGGGACATCATTTGTAATTTATCAACTAAGCTAAACTATCAAGTTCTCTCTAATACAAAAGCTTTCTTTAGCAATTCTCATGTGTTTTAATATTTCTTAGCGATCATGAGTGTAGTAAAACTGACCTGGCATAACAAGAAAATGAGTAGGGTGTGCAAGATCGTGAACGAGTTGTCAAGAATCGCACCCGCGCTTAATTTAAGACTAAGGACGTGACATATATCACCACTACAAATTTAATGACACATGAGTAATTAAGTGGTGGAACATTTAATACCTACGATAATTCTTGAATATTCACAAGCATATGGATCAAAGATGCACTTTCAAAGGTTAAATATGGTTAGTCAAATATTACAAGAACTAAAATCGGAGTTTAAATAACTCACGGGTTGGTGGGATGGAATAAAAAACGATATCCACGAGATATCCTATGGATTGTTATTGTTAAGATACCCTATGGAATTAGTTATTATATTTTCCATATGAGATAAGTAATCACAGTACAAAATAGTATCCATAACAAATTAATACCCATAATTAAATGTGGGATAAAATTATTGTCCCAACAAAAAATTTACTCCTTCCTAAGTAACTTTTTGGTATTTTTCTCGTGGTTCAAAATAAGTGATTTTTTCAGATTTTAAGAATAAATTAATTATTTTTTATAAGTAAATATTGTTAGAATATGTGTTAGGAGTATTTATGTAAAATAGTAAAAATTAATATGATTAATTTCATTACTAATTAATATTAAAAGATAAATTTCTTAATTTATGTGAAAATACAAAAAAAATAATAGGCGAGTAAACTACTTAAAAGGAAAATAAAACACTTTCATCCTTAGCCCATCAACAGTGCGTGGAATTGACTAAATATTGTTCCCCCCAAAAGGTGTGACAGCACCGACAGGTGGACTTACCAGCAAAATCACATCGACAACCACGTATAGTATGTGCATTAATGGGAACTCTCTCAATACTGAATAATACTTCTCCGACACTCCGGCTCTTTCTCTCTAGCAATCTTTAGCTACACTTTTAATTCCCCTATTCGGTCTCAATCTTAAAGCTTTGTTGAGTAATGGAAGTGAAAACTCACGCTCAGTCTGCTTTTGCTTTCACCAACTCTCAGCCTCGGTACAACTCCTATATAGAACAATCGGAGCTCCGTGCTTCGGATATTTTGAGCTCCAACATGTCCGCTTCTTCCAATGGCGGGGAATATTGCGAGCGGTCTGTTTCAAACGCTGCCATGAAAGTGCAGAAGGTTTATAGGAGTTACCGTACGCGGCGCATGTTAGCGGACTCCGCCGTCGTTGCTGAAGTACTCTGGTATTGCTCAATAACGATTAACCTGTACACGGGTTTTTAATAAATTTCCGTCTATTATAACAGTGTGTTCTGTATTTCGCTATTATTTGTTCATTTTATTTTATTTTATGTAAGTAGATCAGTTTGAGATGAGCTTTATTACTTAAGGGAGCAAATGGTTTAGATTCTAATTTCAACTTGCTTGGAATCGAGGCATGGTAGTTGTTGTGTCTCTATCTGCCTAAGATGACAGTGTTACCCATTATCTGTGCCGGTAGAAGATAGCAAGTAATCGATAGAATAATTGATAATTGAAGTATGCACAGTCTAATTCAGACTCCCACCATCATAAAAAAATATAAATAACAACAACAACTACCCATTATAGTCCCACAAAGTGGGGTCTGGGAAAGGGATGCAACACAAGGACTTCCCAGGGGGTCATCCATCTTAGTACTAGTCTCGTCCAAGCACGCTTAACTTCAGAGTTCTGATGAGATCCGGTACGTTAGTGCTGGTATGATCGCATCCATCATAAAAAATATACTGAAAAGGAAATAGTAATAATTATTCAATAGCACTCTAAAAGGATTAATCATGTGCATTTGTGTCGTTTACTGTGTTATTCTGTGATGAACCTGATAAGAATTAAGACATAGTATTAATTGTTGTTGTCGTCTATTATTATGCTCTGTCTACTCTGAAAGGGAGGGTAGTAATTATTTCAATAGCACTCTAATAAGGAGTAATCATAGTATATTAACTTGTGTTCTTTACTCTGTTATTATGTGATAAACTTGAAGGTGGCAAGCCATAAATTATGCTCGATTGAATCATAGTACAATTTCTTTCTTCAATTACATGAAACCAGAAACGGCCTCTTCCCGGTGGAATCGCATAAGCTTAAATGCTTCCAAGGTATTTTTTAGTAATTGTTACATCTTTATTTCCGATCATATTTTGTTTCGGTAATCTAACAACTTCAGGCAGTTTCTGAAGAAAAAGAAATGAAAACTTTAATTGGATTTATGTATTGTTCAGGTTGGTAAGGGTCTGTCAAAAGATGCCAAAGCTCAGAAATTGACATTTCAACACTGGATTGAAGCAGTGTGTCACTGTGCCTTTCTGGCTTCCATTTTCCCCATTTAATTTGTTAATTTTTGTAATTTTCGTTTTTTGACGTTGGTATTGTTGCACTATAGATTGACCCACGCCATCGTTATGGGCATAACTTGCATATTTATTATGAAGAATGGTGTAAAACTGACTCTGGTCAGCCCTTCTTCTTTTGGTAAGAATTTTGATATTGTCTATTCTCCCAAAAAAAATTATTGTTTAAGAATTTTCCTATTCTTAACATCTATTTTCTTAACATTAGCGAGAACTTTTTCTACCATACACAATTAGATAAAGTGGGATTATACTGGGTTGTTGTTGTTGTAAATGTTAAGAAAATAGGCCTTGGCCCAACTTAACCCCAAAAGTTAGCTCAGGGATGAGAATTGTCTAACACAATACCCATAAGTTCACTTATTCAAGTACAATTATCTGGACATATGAATTTAGACACATATTCACTTGGTATTTTAACTCGAAATTCTTTTAGTTTTTGCATTTTCAACAAATGCCAGAATCAGAACTGTTCTTTTGATTTCCATTCATAGCGATTTGATAAAATCAAAATAAGTGCAAATCTGTTCCAAGATTAGCTAATGTTTCTAACCCAAGAGGAAATACCTGTGCTTCTCGTAAAGTTTTAAGTTTTCAAGGAAATTGGAGAATTCTTTTGCTATACCTTGGTGAAATCTTCTTATTTTACATTAATACGAAGTTCAAGAACATATTGCATTATTGGCTTCAATTTTATCCGGTGCAGTTTCTTTGCCATATGGATAAGACTTGTATTTTTCTGTTTAGCTATTTATAAGATGTAGGACTCCTAACAGATGTTATGTAAGGTTACTTAGAAGTTTGTGGAAAAAACTGCAGGTTGGATCTGGGAGATGGCAAAAAGGTTGATCTCAAAGAATGTCCGAGATCTAAGCTTCAGAAGCAAAGTATCAAGTACCTCGGACCTGTATGTGTTGAATCTTTTGTTACTTACGCTCTGAGTATGACGAATCGTAATGTCAATCATTAGTTATAACAGACAACTGGCTTGAATACTTGTATGGACTCTGTTACTCTTTAGTCTTCATGATAGATATTAGCACCATTTTACACTATCTGATATGAATATAGTTCTTTTGCATGTTCAAGTAGCCCATTTTTCTCCCCAAAGTGAAGCTATTAACTTCTGCATTATCCATTAGTCGCACTGCCTGGTATTGGCGTGCAGTTCCTGATTGTTTCCTCCTAATATTTCTTTAATCAGCAAGAGAGAGAACATTATGAATATATCGTTGCTGAAGGTAGAATTGTGCATGCAAAAACTGGAAATATTCTTGATACTACTAAAGGGTTGCCAGGGGCAAAGTGGATTTTTGTGATGAGCACGTCAAAAAGACTCTATGCTGGTGAAGTGAGTGGTAAAATAGTTACTCTATAGATGCTTTTTTATGATTATCCTTATTATTCTGAGTAAAGTTTGTTTCTGCAATGTTTTTCAGAAAAAGAAAGGAATGTTTCATCATTCCAGCTTTCTTGCTGGTGGGGCTACTTCAGCTGCTGGAAGACTAGTGGTAGAGGATGGAAGAGTTATGGTATATCACTTTCTGTTATCTCAGTTGTGTCTATCATCTCAATTTTACTCTCAAAACTTTTTGTGGATGTAGTTAAGGGCGTATTTTTCAGATCAAATTGATTAAGTAGTTTCCATTTCCTTTCGTCACACTTTTTGTCTGACTAGGTCACCAATCTAAGCGGGCTACTGCCAAATGCTCCACTCATACTTTCTCAAACGTGAAAATACTTGCTTATGGCTGTGATAATATTCAGTTATTAATGGCTGTTGTTTTTAAAATCATCCTAATTGATCAATATTTTTCATCACTAATAAAACCACCACATCCAAGTTGATACTACCTTCTGACTTCTGTGGAAATTCTTTTTATGATCGTGCAGTACACCCTGGATTATAGAGATGAAATTTTAGAAGAAGAAAATTGTTTACCATTTTGTCTTCCGCATTGCATAAATGTATTCAGCTGCTTAATTTGCAAAATGAAAGGTGTTAAATAAAAAGGAAGTGTCACCTGAATTCTTTGCATGCAACTATAAAGCGAAATCTAAGTTGCTTTTTACAAACATTTGCTTGGAACTGTGCTGTATTCGTAAACATTTTATTCTTTTCAGTCTATTTCAGCATATAGTGGACATTATCGGCCAACGGAAGATAGACTTGATAGGTTTTTATCATTTCTCAATGAAAATGGGGTCAACCCGGATGAAGTCGAGGTTAGTGAAGCTTTTTGTGCCTGTTGTCACTTACTCCTTTTGGTACCTATTGTTTCAGAGCCCTGAACAATCAGATTTTTGGTAATTAAGAAATTAATTTTAAGACTGTGTCAATGAAATAGAAAAGTTAATCTAGGAGTGAAGCCAGGCTTTAGATCACTAGGATTATTCTCCTTTGCCCAAAAACAGATAAAAAGGGAGAAAAAGGATGTTGATCTTAAGGATAGGATTCAACTCCCTCTGCTGTTCTTTAGCACTGAATAATATCACATATAAGTGCTTCTGTGCTATTTTATTCTTCAGACGCGCTGTAGCCTAGCTAGTTCTTTTCTTTTCCTTCTTGTGTTCCGGTCTCTAATCTAATGTAAGTCTTGTTTTTCTTCTTTGTCCTCTGCGTATTTCTCTTTGATTTGAAAGACAAAAGGACAGACCGGTGCACTAAGCTCCGTTATGCGTAGGGTCCGGGTAAGGGCCGGACCACAAGGGCCTATTATATGCGGCCTTACCCTGCATTTCGGCTGTTTCCGCGGCTCGAACACGTGATCTCCTGGTGACATAGCAGCAACTTTACCAGTTACACCAAGGTTTTCCTTTGATGTGAAAGACGTGTTGCTTAATCAAATTTCAATTAGTCTATATCTGCCTACCTTACTGTCTACTTTTTGCATTTGATTTTACTTGTTTTTTTTTCATGATAACTTGTTCACTTTTAGACTATTATAATCCATCTCCTTTCTTATCTGTCATCAGATAGGGAAGGCAAATGAAGCCTATGAAAGCTATGATGATGGGATGTCTCTTGAAAGTGGCTCAGCATATGAATGTTCAGCTCTATCAGATTCTGCTTCTCAAGTTGATCCAAAGGAAGAGGAAGAAAGCCTTCCCTTGGAATCAGCTGGAAATCTGGTAGCTCAAAAGAGTAGGTATAACCGATCTCTCTCAGGTGGTCTTGAGATCCCAATAGCAGATATGCCAAAGACTGCAATACTGCGAAGGAGGCATTCCGAGAAGTCCACGAAGTCGTATCAACTGGAGCACCAACTTTCTGTGTCGTGGTCAACAGGTGCTGGACCAAGAATTGGCTGTGTTGCTGACTTCCCCGCTGAGCTAAGATGGCAGGCCTTGGAAATGACTAACCTCTCACCTAGACCTTGTTCTGTATGATCAACTCCCAGGGCAATTCGTACTCTTGTTTAACTTGCAGCTTATTGCTCTTCACTTCTTGGCAATAGCATCATAACTCCTCTCGAACCTAGCTTCCTGCTAAAGCCTAAAAGCATTGTGTAGCCGTGTGTAGCGAGTGTGAATGCCTGGTTCTTCTACTTATTCTCTCAGCTGTTTTTTCTAGTGCACTTCTGCTCATCCTCCCTCCAACTTCCACCTTGCTTTTTAAAATCTCTCTTGGGTCGATGTTGTTGGAAAAATTGGATGATAATAAAAGGTTGTCTTTAAGGATATTTCGTCAACACCGAAATGAATAATATTAGACGTATTCCCGCGATTTAACAAACTCTTCTCCTATAACTAGGAGCAGAAATAATAAAAATTTATGAGAAGAAAGAAAAGTAGAAGAAAAGTTGTAACTTCGTTTTTCACCGCTCTTCTGTTATGAAGATGAAGAGGTATATATAGTCTAAAATACAAGTAGACTCTCTGTTCCATATTAGAGGTTGCTCAAGGAAAATCAACCAACAGAAACATTAAACAAAAACTATACGTTATGTCTTAAAGTCATTAGGATTAGACATTGCTTTTTGACTTTTCAATAATGTACAAATCCATAATAATGACATTGCTTTTTCAATTCAAACGTTATTGACTTCTCAACATAGTAACGTGCAAATCTCATAATAGTCCTATAAAGACTATTCAAAAGGTGGTTTCAAAATGAAAGCCATTAAGGCTAATCAAGTAGTCACATTTAATTTATAATCTGTTACAAGAACTATTTAAAATAATTATTATGGTAAAGACTTATTAATAAAATATTAAGAAAATAAATCTAGAGATAATTTGGGAATATTTCTTTTGAGATATCATATATTTTTTCTATCCGATGTTGTCTCAGAAGTCAAGTGGTCTCATTATCTCACCTAGCAAGACTTCTGATTCAATCTGATGCTTTCAAATCAGGGGGGGGGGGGGGTCCGACAAATTTTGTGGCTAAAGCCAAAGTTTTTTAGGGGCCTTCACTTTTTAATTTTTATTATTATTTATTTGAAGTCTCTTTTTTTAGTTTTTCTTAGATATAAATTATTAATGATTTTCTTATAATCAGTAACTCCTAATAAGTATTTCTCAACTAATAATATAGCTAATTCATTTAAAATTTCTTGTGATATTGTTGTTCTTAGGTAAGATGTTATCAATTTTAATTTTGAAAACTTCTTTCTGCTGAAGCAACGATAACATGAGTTATTAACATTATTCCATAAGAAGTTTAGGCATTTCAAAAAGAATCAAATCTTTTTATTTGATTAAATATATTAATTAAATTGTTATCTTCTAATTGTACTATTTTCTCTAATACTTTTAATCCAGAAAATAAATTTAAACCATCAATATCGAATTGATTATTATTCCTAAGGAACATTTAATATTAATGCAATATTTTTTCAAATTTCTATAAAGTTTTGAAATGCACCAGAGAAAAGATAATTTTATTCATGTACAACAGGCTCTTTATATAGAGCAGATACAAACAGAAATACATTAAAGGTGGAACAAACTGATATGATAAGGTTATGTGCAGTAGGATACACTAGAATACAGGAAACTAACAAAATCCTAAACCTAGAAAATAGGAAGCTAATAACAAATTCCTAAACTGAAGGATATCAATTGTTATCCTTTAATATGCCCCCGCAAGTTGGGGGTGACTAGAACAAGCCCCAACTTGTGAAAATTGCGCAAAAAAGTGGTACGCGAAAGAGGCTTCGTGAGGATGCCGGCAACTTGATCGGCAGAGTGAAGGTGACGAACCTCAAGTGCTTTATGTTGAACTTGCTTGTGAACAAAATGGAAATCAATAGCTATATGTTTCATCCTACTGTGAAAAAACTGGATTAGCACAAATGAAGGTGGTGCTAAAATTGTCACAGAGGACTGTTGGTGGAGCAAACAATGGGGAATGAAGCTCATGGAGCAAATTTGTGAGCCAATTAATTTCAGAAACAATAGCAGCAACAGCTCGGTACTCAGCTTCCGTGGATGAGCGTGAGACAGACCTTTGCTTTTTGGAAGACCAAGAGATTGGTGAGTTCCCAAGATAGACAACATAACCTGTTGTTGATGTTCTGTCCTGTGGATTTCCAACCCAATCAGAGTCAGGATAAGCAAGTAACGATCTGTTGGTTGTCGACATAGCTTAACTCTCGTTGTGTTAGTGCGTTTCAGGTAGCGCAACAACCGTTTGATAGCTTTCCAGTGAGACACTTTTGGATAATGCATAAACTGAGACAACTTGCTAACAGCAAACCCGATGTCAGGCCTAGTGAAGGACAAGTAGTGAAGCTTACCAATGATTCTTCTAAAGTGAAATGTCAACAGCAGAATCGGCTTCAGAATGAGCGAAGGAGCAGGTTGATGTCATCAGTATTGGGACACCCTTGCATTCAGCCATGTGCGATTCATCCAGAAGATCCATGACATATTTGTGTTGAGACAAATATATGGCAGTTGGCGTTGATATTACTTCAACACCCAAAATATAATGAAATAGCCCAAGATATTTTAGAGAGAATCGTTGAGAAAGAGTATCAATGATGGACCTGACGCTTCTTCCAATATTACCTGTAATAATTATGTCATCAACATATATGAGAATATAGACAGTAACCTCTACAATGTGAAGAATAAATAAAGATGAGTCAGATTTGGATTTAACAAACCCAATACTTGTCTAATAGTTGGTGAGCTCGGTGTACCATGCCCTAGGAGCCTGCTTAAGTCTGTATATTACTTTTTTTAGCTTGCAAACATATGTTGAATGTTCAGTGGACTCGAAACCAGGAGGTTGTTTCAGGTACACTTCTTCTTCAAGTCTGCCTTGTAAGAAGGCATTATTGACATCCAACTGATAAATAGTCCATGAGCGTTGAGCAGCAATTGCAAGGACCAAACGGACTGTTGCGGGCTAGACGATGGGTCTGAATGTAGAATGATAATCCAACCCAGGCCTTTGCGTGAAACCTTTGATTACTAGGCGAGCCTTATAACTGTCAATGCTTCCATCAAGTTTATGTTTAACTCTAAATAACCACTTATAATCTACAACATTCCGAGAGGGATCACTAGGAACCAAATCCCACGTCTAATTTTTGATTAGAGCATCATATTCTTCTTTCGTTGATTCTCTCCAATGGGGGTATAGTTGTGCTTGACGGTAGGAGCGGGGGATTGATGGTGAGATGTTAGTTTTGGCAAGAAAAGTCTTGGGTTTCAGGCTATTTTGTTTTTGATCGGGTAACCATTGGATGAGGAAGGAGGGTTGGTTTTGGTTGCGATGGAGGAGAAAGAACATGTTGGGGTTGGGATTCTATGGGTGGTTGTGGTTGAGGGGCTTGGATAGATGTGGTAACATTAGAGGTCCGACGGCAATAGGTTTGGATAATGGGTGGTTCACTTTTTGCCGCTTGAAGAGGGAGGATGGATTGAGTAGGGGAGGAATAATCAGAGGTGCTAGTTGGATTGTTGGGATAAGGGGGAGAATTACCTGAGCTTTGTGATGCTACTGGAGAAGGAATAGAGCAAGACTTTTCCATATACGTAGACAATGCAAAGGTAGTTCAAAACAATGTGACTTTATTGGGATATCTATGTGTGCGCCTTTTGGTGAAAATACGTCATCCCAACTAATTTTCAATTTCAGATTTTTATAATTAGAGAAAATATTAGCAAAAGGATAATTGTTTTCAACAAATACTAGATCTCTTGAAAGATAAACTTTGGAGGTTGTTGGGTCAAAGCATTGATGGCAATAATATTTACTTGAAAATCCCAAATAAACACAGGGCTGTGATTTTGAATCAAATTTATTTTGTGAATATGGTTTTAGCAACGGATAACATAAACAAACAAAAAATTTTATATTTTCATAACTTGGTGATTCTTGAAATAAAATCTCATATGGAGACTTGTCTTTTAAAATTGGAGTTATCATTCTGTTAATGAGAAAAGTAGCTTGATGACATGCAAAACTCCAAAATGTGGCTGGTAATAAAGCTTGGTGCATTAGAGTTTTGGCAGTCTCGACGACATGGTGATGACGTCGTTCTACCAGAGCAACTCTTCGTGGAGTATAAGGTGGGGAAATTAAGTGTTCGATGCCTTGTGATTTTAAATATGAAGTTAAGCTTTGAAATTCACCTCCTCCATCAGTGTAAAAAGAGAGTACTTTTGTTTGTAACCGATGTTCGAGCAAAGGATGTAGTGTTTTGAAAACATCTAAAACCTCATTTTTGGTTTGTATTGTTGTATTGTTTGGAGCCACATGTACTTTGAAAATTGATCGACGAATAAAATATAATATCTCTTTTTATCAATAGATAAAACTGGTGAAGGTCCCCACAAATCACTGTAAATAATTTGTAGTGGCCTTTGACTTTGCAAAGAACTTGTCGAAAAAGATTGTCTGTGGCTTTTATTTGATTGGCAAGAATTACAAATACAAAGAGAGTCTTTTATAACTGGAATGAAATTTTTTTCAAAAGTATATCTAAATTACAGCGCGTTGGATGTCCCAAACGCCGATGCCACAAATCTAAATGCATAGCCATATTGCATTGCGGTTGAGAAAAAGGGTTTGTCTAGCGGCCATTCATAAAGTCGTCCTCTACCCCGTTCTTGAACCAGTGGCGCCCCCGTACTAAGATAAGAGAATGGAAAGAATTCAATGGATGTTTTATTGTCACGGCAAAATTGGGAAACTGAAGTTAAGTTGTTGGTAATTGAAGGGGAGCAAAGGATATTAGATAACTGAAAGCGAGAATTAGATGCATATAAATCAGTGTTACCTGTGTGAGAAATTGGTATGGTGTTACCATTTCCCATAGCAACCTCTTTTGGACCATTGTAGTCATTAATGTTTGTAAGACATTGGGCATCCGATGCAACATGGTGTGTAGCCCATATATCAACTATCTACGGAGTAGGTTGTTGCGTTTGTCGTCCCGCAAAGTTGGCTCGTGCCTGAAATTGATTATGATACTGAGAGCGGCAAACTCGAGCAGAGTGTCCAATGCGGTCACATAACTGACACACTAAGTTGTTGTCTAGCTGATTGGCACGACGATTGCACCATGGCAGAGAACAATGTTGCTGGTTATTATTTTGACGCCTATTGTTGTTATGGGTGGCGTTGGTCCTCGATTGAGAGTTGGTCTTTTGAGCAATAGCCGCAGTGATTGTGGTGGAAGTGTGAGGCAGAGCATTGTGTTTGAGAAAAAGCTCATGGTCAATAAGCTTTTCAAAAAGTTCTTCATACGAGATAGGTGTGCGTGCTCGAATTGCTGCTGAGATTTCTCGATATTCTGGTCCAAGCCCAGTGAGAATCTTGTCAATGAGTTCAGCATTGGTGACAGGTGCTCCTGCAGTCGCAAGTTCATCGCAGAGAGAATGGACTTGATTGAAATAGTATGTGACAGGAAGGTTTGGTGAGATGAGCAAGGCGATCTCGCAAGCTGAATACACGAGTTTGAGACTTATTCGCATAAGCAGTATGGAGGGAATTCCATGCCGATTTGGCAGTGGCTGCAACAGCTACAGTGGCAGCAAGAGTTGGATCAACTGACGCTAAAATAGCGTTTTGGATCAACTGGTTCTGACGAAACCAATTAACGTAATCGGGGTTGGCAATTGTCTGGTTGTTTGTGGTGGTGGTCTGGACGGGAGACGGGATAGTCCCATCTAGATGGCCATAGAGATAATGCCCTCTCATGAGCATGGACACTTGTGCCTTCCAGAGAGAGAAGTTATAGCTGCCAGCAAGTTTGATCGGAAGTTGGGTAACTGGGTTGAACTAAACAATAGAGGTGATGCTTGTTGCATCAGAATTGGTAATAGAGGGTGCCATGTGTGATGGGTGGGTAAAAAAAGATCAGAACTCTGTGAGGAGAAAGAAAGCTCTTGATACCATATAAAGTTTTGAAATGCACCAGAAAAAAGATATTTTTATTCATGTACAGTAGGCTCTTTATATAGAGCAGATACAAACAGAAATACATTAAAGGTGGAACAAACTGATATGATAAGATTCTGTGTAGCAGGATACACTAGAATACAGGAAACTAACAAAATCCTAAACCTAGAAAATAGGAAGCTAATAACAAATTCCTAAACTGAAGGATATCAATTATTATCCTTTAATAATTTCCAATATCTAGTGATCTTAATTTTTACTGCCAACTAGTAAACCAAAAATATTTTCATATGCTTTGAATTGTTTAAATCTATTTTGAAGTGAAAAATTAGCCTTGTCTATTATGTATAAAGGTAATCTACTCTAAAGGATCCTTAAAGATTTTGATATTTCATTATCAACGTTCACATCAAATTGTTACTTCCTATATATCACATGTTTCTTACGAAATTCAGGTTCGATATTTAATTCAAGTGCAATTTCCTTGGTAGAAATCATAGCAGTTGTAAATCCTTCTTCTCTATATTTGTTAAAGAAAGAATCAAAAAATTTTACTTTAGAAAACTTTTTTTTTAAAGTGATACATAGTATACTAGATGTAACATAAAACGGGACCTCCACAAATATGGGGCCAAATGCGGTTGCTTTACTTGATTTATGGAAGGGCCACGCCAGTTTCAAATTCGTAGTTAATTGAATAATAAGATAGCTGCATGTAGAATCTGCATTGTTGGCTCTTTGAACTAGCCGATGGATCGGGCGCACAATTTATCCAGGCAAATAAACTGGTGTTTAAAACTTTTCTTCAAACCAATGACTTTTCTTTCTTCGCATTGGCGTCAGGGACAATGGATGTGAAAATAACACAGAATACGTCACTTGAGAATAGCACGCCAATATAGAGTCCATGGTCTTCTCTTAGAGAAATGTTACATTATCTTACATAACCAATGGGCACACACGCATACAGTAGTTCGGTAGCACGGGTCCAAGCCTTCAAGTTAAGCTTCCTTAACAGAATTCACGTTTATCGCATCTTAACCTCACAATCAACAACATGATCTGAATTTGGTATCAAATTATGTATGTAATAAGTGTCACGTGTGTCATTGAAAGACAGATATCCCTTTATAAACGACATTTGACAGTATGTAATTGACTTATATACGAAGGAAAAAAATTCGAGGAAGCAATGAATCACTTGAGGGATGAACACGTTTATCCAATGTAGTAGCGTAGTTGCAGTGGCGGATCAAGAGGGCAACTAACGTGCGGGTTCTCGGAAACCCAGTAGCTTTTGCACAGTCCTTATATATGTATTAGAAAATTCATTAAATATCTATAAATATTTGATTGTGATCTCAATTGTATTAGATAATAAGTCCATCAACTGCTTTAATTTACTGCTTTGACCAAGTCTTTAGCTAGTAGTTAGAAGCTTGTTATTTCTTTATCTTCTCAAATAAATCTCCTTATTCAAGGAGTTTGTTTAGCAAGTAGTTTAGTCCTCCTCTTCTAGAGGAGTTAGTTTAGGGAATTGGTTTGTCACTCTTGTATCTAAAGGTTGCCTTGATTCAATAAAGATATCAGCTTTTTGTGTCTCTCTTGTTCTTATATGGTACCAGAGCCTCAACAAACTCTAACGAGTAAGATCCTATATTTTTCTCTCCCACCCACCCACCCTCCACAAATGGCCAATACTACTGGAATTTTTAACTTGCGATCGTTATAGGAACCCATAAACTTCAAAGTCTTGATCCGCCTCTAGTTAGCTGCACATTTTAGATGGTCTTCTGAACTAATAATATCGACAAACCATTCTAAGCTACGAAGATCTCTTAGACCCAAAACTAATAATACCCGAAAAACAAAAAATAAAAAGGAAAATCAAACAAATATGCGGCGAATTAATAATGTGAGTAATTATAACCCTGTGTATGCTGGAGTGTGTAAGTTAATTAACACTCTTAGAGTGTGTTTGGTATGAAGGAAAACATTTTCCGGAAAATGTCAATTTTTCCATGTTTGGTTGGCTTAAATATTTTGAAAAATATTTTCCTTATCAATTCATTTTCGTCCGATTGGAGGAAAATGTTTTCCTTATCAAGAGAAAAGAAAACATTTTCCAAAGCTCTTTCTCAACCTTCCCCACCCTCACCGACCCACCCCACTCCTCTCCAGAAAAAGTTTTTTTTTTCCTTCAAATTTTAATTTTTCTGTTACCACCCATCCTACTACCCCTCAACCCCCTCCCCCCTCCCCCCCTCCCCACAAAGAAAAATTTAACTTTTTTCTGTAATTTAAATTTCTATCTTTTTTTGTTTTACTGCCCCCTCCCCCAGCCTTGCCCCCACCCCCTGCCCCTCCCCACCCCCACCCCCACCCCAAAAAAATTAAATATACTTTTTAGTTTTAATTTTATTATTTATCGGTTTAAAAACTCAAAATTTAACAAGTTCCAAAATTATGAGTTCGGAGGTTTATGTCTTTGGAAGTTTACGGGTTTAGATACGGGTTCGAAATTTCGCGTTTTGAAAGTTTAGCGGTTCGAAAGTTTATGAAATTTGAGGGTCCGAAAGGTTGTTGGTTTGAAAGTTTATGGCTTCATGTTTATTATATCTAAATTATTTGTGAATACTCTTGAGAAGTCATTTTCCTTAATTTGTGTACCAAATACCGAAAAATAAACAAACTTACTACTTGTTTTCCAAAAAAGTATTTTCCACGGAAAATATTTTTCGTTATACCAAACACACCCTTAACTTTTTGGGTTTAGAAATTCACCTTGTGAATAGACAATGACCTCCTTAATTTTAAATCAAAGGCAAAACATGAATTGGATCATCATATGTACTTTTAAAATGTAAAAACTGACCTTCAATTAGTATGAATTATAACTTATAATTCTTATCTAAACCAATAGCACTGTATAGAAATTAAAATTCCGTACATATCTTTTTCTCCTTTATTTTTTTGGGGGTGCTACGTCAAAATAGCATGGTATAGTTAGTTTTTGTACTGATCAATCAAAAATAGTCAGCGTTTACCAAGTCAATAAAAAATAGCCACTATTTTGCTGCAATAGAGATCGGTCCCGTATAATATACGGGAATTCTGGTGCATTTGTGTACGAACTCCAGCATATTATACTGGACCGCTATACTTTTCTAGCTCTTGTATAATATATGGGAGACTGGAGCATCAGTGCACCAAACTCTAGTTTATACTTGCTGGAACTCCCGTATATTATGCAGGAGTTCCAGCATAATTATACGAAGTTCTAAAGTTATGGTTAATAAGTTTAATGCCTTGGAGCAACGGTAAAGTTGTCTCCGTTTGACCTATAGGTCACGGATTCGAGCCGTGTAAGCACCACTGATGCTTACATTAGGGTAGGCTGCTGGCTGCCTGCATCACACCCCTTGAGGAGCGACCCTTCCCGGAATCCTATGTGAATGTGGGATTTTTGTGCACCGGGCTGCCCCTTTTTTTAATGCCATGATAGCTTGCACAACTTTGAAAATTCCTGTTCTCATATATTGGAATCTTTGCCAGATCAATTATACGATGAAAATCCTGGTTTTATAACCTTATTACGTTTATTTGCAGAGTCGCAAGATACTATTTCAAATGGTTGGCCAGGGTTGATCTCTCTTCATTTAGAGGTTTGCCATTGCTACTGTCACTCCACTTGTTGTATAGCTGCTTTTCATGTTTCTTTTTGAAATTTCTAATTCTTCAAGCTGAAGAAAGAATAATCTTATTGTTTAAATTTGCCTACGTGATAGGATTCTTAAATGGTACAGCTTTCTAATGATTTCCTTGAGTGTGTGTTGGTGGGGGGGAGGGGGGGGGGGGGGGAGGGGGCAAACGGGAGGAGAAAATATACTAGCATGTTAGGTGTATTCTTTTATAAATATTTCTTCACATGCAATTGTTGCAACTTAAGTTTCGCGACCTATTAACAACATTTCTAACAAAAGAAAAAAGGTTATTTTCAGAAGAGATGCGTATACGGTAGGAATCTGAAGATCCCATGGGTGAAAAGCAGAGAGAAGCATTAGTCAATGGATGCCTATTAAGCCATGTATCCATTGTCAAGTACAGAATTCGGTATCAACTGTAGTACTACAAAGAGAATTACCAGAGATCAGAATTTCTATGAAGTTGGATGCTTAACAATGCAAGTGTCTCATACAATCCTTGGTATAAGAATTAAGATGCTCCTAAGTAAAATTGCTGCAAAATCAAGAAAAAAGATAAAATAGAGAGCTCAAGCACTTTGATCAATGTGTGCACAGAGGTTTAGCAGGCAGGCAATCCACTACTTAGAAATAGTATCAAACTGTCAACGAGAAGTGTAGTTTACCTGAGATCACATTTTGTTTTTTCCTGTTAGCTATTTTGAAACTCCATGTGATAGAATATATAGCTAGTTTCATTTTCAGACTTACTAGATATAGATTAGATTCCCGACCCAAAAAGTTTTCAAACTTTAGTCTTTTCAATCGTTCTTTGTGACTTGTTGCATCACTAGTATCTTTGAGCCTAACGGTTTGGTACTTATTTGTTTATTTCCTCAGGAAGTGTAACTTGGTTGCCTCTGTTCTCTCACAATTTCATTTGGTCTAATCTTTGTTTAGGACTGTGGTGAAGTAACTGCCAAAGGTGTCACTTCGCTTATGAATTGTCAAGCACTTGAAGATCTTTTACTACGTCATAATGTAAGTCTTCTACTATTGAATGTCCTGCACTTCTGTAGATCAAATAAAAATCAAATGGGGGAGCATCAATAATCCTGGATAATAAATTCCAAAGGGCACATTAAATATGATATAAACTGAAATCTGATTCTTTTTCCCTTTTTGTTCTATGCGTGAGGACTTCTAGGAAGTCTGAGTGAATCTAATCCCACTATTTGACAATGTACAAACTTAGGGATGTTTTAGGGTGGCTGAAATGATATGGTCGCCATGATTTTACTATTATGTGAGATAACTATATGCTCTCGTTGAAGAGGTTCTTGCATAAATGTTGATACTGAACTGAAGTTCAACTTTTAAATGATAGGGCCTTGGAATAGACAAAAATTTTATTATCCGTGCCGCTTCAAGGGTAAGCACAGATAATGTGTTTTTCTCTTCAAAGACATGAACCTTAAGTTGTCAAAATAATATTTCTTATGCGGTTAGATGCCATTGCTTCGGAAGGTAGCACTTGATGTCTGCGATGCAAAGGATGGTGACTTTGATCTTCCAGATGTAAGAATTCTGAATGTTATGCTCTTATATTGCTCTAATGTACATATTCAGACCCCTTTCTTTCTCAAAATTATTTTTCCAATGTTAATCCTTTTTGCAGCCGCAATAGTTATATTACTCTTCAGCTTCTTGCATATTCATGACTAAAGTGGTTCAAATGAATCTTCTTTTCAGTGTCTAGGGTAGTGCTTGGTGTCATTATATTTATTCTATAACCTCATATTCTGGTATTGCTTCACATATATGAGTGCAAGAAGTCCTTAGTAATCTAGATAGCCTCTATAATGGTGTCCTGATATTTGTATTCCTGGTTCAGTTTACTGACAGGCGTTTCTTAAGCATTGTGAAAATAGCAAGATGCAATTTAAAAAGGCGCACTTTGGATTCCATGAAATCTGGGCCTTGCACAACTCCAGTGCATGCAGAAACTTTGATATTGACATGGGACAGTGAGAAACTCTCGAGAACTGTTGTCAAGGAAAGATTATGGTAGCAATTACAGTGAGAAACGTTAATTTGGCGACTTGAGCGTATGCACATTTACTGGAATGAAGCAATGGGTAGCAAGCTGTCAAGTCGTATTGCTGGGCTCGTGGAGACTTCTGCCTGAAAATATTAGGAGTTTGAGCTCCTAATACAAAGAGCACTATTGCAATACTTGGTATTCTTGGTCTGTTGTAACCTTTTTATTAAGTTTTAAAGGTGCCTCGGTTTGGTTTAACACACAAGGCGGAAACACATTAGCACTTGTGAAACCAACATATTAGATTATTCCTGCAAGTCTGTAACTGTCTCGCCTTAATTTTTTGGGTTCGCCTTTTTCTTGCGTGGGGTTGGGGGTGAGGGTTTAGTTTTACCCTCCATTTACTGTGCATTTGACAATCTATCCTTTGTTTCAGGACATTACTTTTTCAGAGGATTGGTTAAGGAGGAAGACCTCTAAGTTTAAGGATATCACTTGGCCAATATTCTTTACTAATTTAGCTTATATGTGAAAGTAGATTGGCTTCTCTACATTTAACGTTCTTTTATTTATGGAATTTAATGGAAGAAGAAGAATAGGCGGGATGAGTTAGAAAATGCTGTTCTCACCATTGGCAAACAGATATGATCTCTACCTCCCCCGAGTGTGTGCCTTTTCCCTTTACTTTAAACGGTTCATTTCTTTGTTCAGAGTTTTCCCCCCTTAGCTCGGTGCTCACTTTACATCCTCTTACGTTTCCCTTACTAGTTATCACTACGCTCCTCCGGTCCACTTTAACAGCTAGTTTGGATGGTTGTTACTTGTTGTATCGTATCGTATTGTTATTTTAAATGCAATGTTTGTTTTGATTGTTACTTAAATTTTATCGTATCGTATTATTAAATCCGTCGTTACGTAACGATAAAATTTGTCATTTTATGTAACGGTCGATTTGGTGTGGTTGCGTCGTTTCCTTGTGTTTTTCTCTCAATCCCATCCTTTATTATTGTTAAATAATTTTATGTTATCATTTACCTTATCTTTTTATATACCATCTCATAATTTTTCTTTATAATATTACAAGTTTATTCATCATAAGCGTGATACCATAAAACGACGGCAAAATAATACAATCAATCCAAACATTGTAGTCATCAAACGATACAGTACAGTACGATACATTATGAAATGATATGTAACAATCATCCAAACAAGTTGTAAAATTTTTTTTGGCTCTTTTCACACGTTAATAATTCACCTTTTAGCATTAATTAACAATAAAATTAACTATATTAACCTTAATTTGCTCATTAAAAATATAACAGATTACTCCTATGCTCTTCACTTCAAGGGCAACTTAAGAAAGAAAAGTTAATTTCATCTAGATATTTGAAAATATTAAATATTGTGGACCACAAAAAAATATCAAAAAATCACTTGAAGGGTTAAAGTGGCGCAGAGGGAGTATTAAATTGCACACTATTCAATCTTCCTTTACTATTTTTGGGCATAAAAGGAAATTTGGTACGAGGAATAAGAAATAATTAATTCTGAAATCAAATTTGAAATGAGTTTATCCCATATTTGGTTAGAAAAAAATTTGTGGTATAACTAATCCCGGAATTAGTTATTGTGCGACTGTAGTGTTTTTTTATCCGTGTAGGAGAGTAGGATGACTAATCCCGAAATAATTAATCATGAAATAACTTCTTTCCCAACCAAACGACCCCAAGTGTCTTTGTATTATTTCTTCCAGTGCTTAGTTAAACTGAGCCCTTTTGTTGGAATTTATACAGCATACGTTACAATTTGATATGGTATATACAAATGCACGCACACTAACGTAGATGAGGAATAATAATTAAGAAGTAGATTAAATTTTTGAACAATGTAAACTGCTATTTTAAAAAATTTGTACTGTTGGTAAATATGTTTGGCCCCCTGTATGAAGTAGAGGGTCAGCAGAAGAAACACCAATTAGAAAATCAAAGAAACAAGTTAGGGCATCCATTCTGATGAAGTAGGTTCTAGGAGCAAAACATTAGTGACACCGTAGGCTACCATCTGAGAATACCTATTGGATACATATTACATGAAAAGCATAAGCACTGGCTCCATATTATTAGTAGTCATCCATACCAATCATCGACACAGTACGAAAAAGAGGAATGATTATCTGCATATCCACGTAAACATATCATACAAATGGTATGTTACTTCTTCCATGCTACAATACACCAAAAAACAAGAATTGGGTATCCGATACTCCGTCAGTCCCCTTTTCTTTTGTTGAATAAAGCTCCAATATTTCCAAACTTATACATCCCTATTTCTATTTTAGACATCTCAAAATGTTTAATGTAATTCAACTGCCAGACAGCTATCAAGCTTCAACATTCAAATTTAATGAACAATTTCAATAAACAACTTAGACTCTCTGAATAAACAACTTAGACTCTTATGTCCAATCAAATTTATATGAGATGGACAGGTAAATATGATTCGATATAATGCAATGCAAAGTACATGAGAAACTCGTATGCTGAACATGCCACACTGCTAGAAAACTATGTACGAAAGGAAATGCAAATTAATACTTCTCCAACAGTCCGATAAGAACCATCCAAGTGCAATTCTCTACTTTGTAGAGTTGAACTATTAACAAAAACTGTTCGATTATTGATTGTTTTGATGGCAACTGAATTTTAGAAGACATTTCAACAACTGGAGAATCAATTGAATCAGCCAGTTATTAAATTCATTGGAATCTTATACTTTGGATGATAGTAAGAGAGATTCCCTAAGATGGAAGGCGGAGAAGAATGGAATCTTTTCTGTCAAGAGCTGTAACAGCGTGCTGCAGGAAAAGAGTGATAATTGGGAAGTGGAGTGGCCATGGAAGATGCTTTGGTCATTGAGCAACAGCAGAAGCTAATGTGTTGTCAAAAGTATATATCACCTGGACCTGGTTAATGACTTTTTGAAAGTGACAGCAAGACAGGAATCAACATCCAAACTACAAGCAAAAAAGTACCATATTGTCTCATAATAAAGTATTCAATTGTCTACTCAGTTCGCAACTAGTGTCAATAGCAAATGTCGAAATCGAGACTGGTACTTCAAAATAATATCTATCCCAGGCTTCTATCATTTTTACTGGAGATGCTAAGTGAGCATGATTTAATCTCAAGACTTTTAGATCAAAATGCCCAGGACATAAGACCACTAAAATCCTATCATTCTTTGATTTCCATTTTCCAGATGAAATAGTTCGAAATTATAAGCTCTTTTTTTTTTGAAGTAATAAGATTCATTAATGGCATCAAGAAGATGCAAGATGATAAGTACAAAAGATGAGTGTTAGCTCTAGAATAGGCTAACTATAGTTCCAGGGAGCTAACAAAATCCCAAAAAAAAAAGCTCAGGAGAATTTACAGGGGAGAGTTTGCACCAACTAAAGATTAATAAAAAACATTTAGCCTTGAGTGCATGATTTGAAGTTGATAAACCATCAAAACATCGAAATTATAAGCTCTTACCCTTTTCAAAAGAATCCTGCACTTCATAGACCCTCACAACTTGAAGCCAAATATATTATCAATACAAAGGACAGTTCACCACTCTTAAGTTATTCTAATCATTACCAATTGCAGGTCCTCATGAGACACCACCAAAACATAGAACATATTAACCAACAAACTCCATCACAGGAAAAATAAAAAGGTGCTTCTGGTCCTCCTTCCCCAAAAGAACCTAGAACGCATGGAAATTGAACAATCATATAGCAATAATAACTATATGTATCAGAAAAAATTAGTTAGGTTCTTATGTAAAAGAGAGTTTAGAACTACTCGTCTAGTTTCTTACTTTTGATTATTGCCACGCATATCTAGTTATCCTTTTGAATGTTAAACTTTTGGCTTACAGTGATAGTGACAAACAAGCAATAGTTTGGATCTTGTACTTGTTTACTTCGTCAGTGCTTACTGGAGATGATTGGTTGGCAACAGCTAGATAATTGTAGTTGTGGCAATGCCAAGATGTGG
The DNA here is from genome assembly GCA_034376525.1 of Nicotiana benthamiana. Classification (NCBI taxonomy): domain Eukaryota; kingdom Viridiplantae; phylum Streptophyta; class Magnoliopsida; order Solanales; family Solanaceae; genus Nicotiana; species Nicotiana benthamiana. The sequence goes on from CM067336.1 coordinate 12,230,626, forward strand.
GCGAAAAGTATCTGACAGAGATAAACTAAATAAAATGGAAGGTTTTAGGTGATGAGGCTCCCGGTCCAAAAATTAGGAAACGAGCCAGACCTTGAGGTGCATGAAAACCTAAATGATTTCTCCTCTTGAAAGACTAAAAATAAAACTACTTCAAGAATGTGCATTGATTAAAAATATATTTCATGTTTTATTCTTTACGTGTAACAAAGTCATTATAAATCTAGTGATTTTCTCTAAAAGAGTACATTCTTTTGATAAGTCTAAACTAACCTATGTATTGTTTTCATAATGTGGTTTAAAAACCACACAAGAATGTATTCTCTAAGGAGTTGCACAGTAGTTTTTCCCCAGCCAAAGTTCCTGGCCTTGGACCAATGAGTGTGATCCCATGTCACAGCAAATCCATGTAGACATTTCATATAAACGGTATTTACATCACTCCATGCTCCAATATACTAAAAACAAGAGCTGTAGTCGCAAATATCCCTCTATTCCACTTTATATGACATTCTTCCTATTATGGATGTTCCAAGAATTTTAACACCATTCAATTTCTCTAAAACTTTCACTATTCTACTGTTGCTTTAGCATTTTCTTCCACTCTCACTAAAGAAGTCAAACATCTTTGAACTCTGTGATCATAGAGATAACCCAATAACAATCAGATGGAGTAACTTCTACAATTTCATATACAATGCAAAGTTCTTGAGGAAGTCCTAAACCTAACATGCCCAATGCTAGAAAATATGACCACAAAAATATACAAAATGTATCGAACAGAATGTTGATCGCTATACCTAAACCTTCTTAAATCATGCACTGTTCGAGTTCTAATACAGCAGTTTAAAATATTCCTGGGAAAAAGAAAGAGTCGAAACCTCTTAGTACTCATTTTTTAGAGAGTGAAAGCAAACTAATCATTGGTCCCAATGCCATAGAATCTTGCAATGACTTCAAAAGGAAATGAAAATTGTGGATATCAGTTGCAGGGTAAAATCCCCCAAGTATGATTATACTTCAGTAACAAAATGATACAATCAATAAACCAAAATCTAACACCCACGCCAAGATGTAGTGTCAAGATCTATTGCCAGGATATAGCACATTGACAGATTATTCACAAGTAAACCAACCTTGAAAACCATATTGACCATCAGTCTGCTGTGAACAAGACTGCAAATGATTCTGACATCCATTACAATGCATAAGGCGACGATGCTCTAGAAGCCATATTAGTAACTTGAGCCTGCATCTGATCAGCCCTAACCTTTGATGCAGTGGCGCGATGAAAGAATTGCTCGCGTGACAACGACCTAACGTTCCTCAAGTACTGATCAAAAGGTATTGTCCCGTCCTGTATAGCTTTGTCCAACGAATAAATCACATCCTCAATCGCCAAATCAGATGCCGTGCAATCCAGCATCTGCTTGGAAAGATGATCGCACAGCTCAAACGCTGTATCCACATCCACATTCCCTAAATTTGTCATTTTCGCCTCGTTTTCTCTCAGCCATCCCTCTAATACATCACTATTCATCAGAACCATCTGTAATTGCTGTTCTAAACCCTCCTTCTCGTCCAGCATTTCCTTTAAACCTTCATTCAGTCGTTCCTCCAGCTGCCTCAACACTCCTTGAGCATTAAACAACCCCTCCATATCAGCTTCCCGTGCTTCCCTCAACCCTAATATATCACTATGCAGCTTAACAACAAGCTTATCTATGGCATTCCTCTTATAAACCTCTGATGGATCGTCCATTATCCTCCCCGTACTACCACTCCCATAAGGTGATTGTGGAAATGCCCGAGGAGGTATCGCAGGCCGAATTACACCACCCGGCCCAACCGGCAAATTATCATTCGAAAAACTCGTACTGGGCGGAGGATGAGGGCTCGGGCTAGGGTTAGGGTTAGGGCGACGCTGGGCATAAAGCGGAGGATCACGGCCAAAGAAATGACTCAAATTACGAGCCAATTCGACGAGATTAGAGCTAGGGTAAATCCAATTCTGCAAATAAGGGATCGACACAACCCCGGACGGGTTCACAAACTGATGCGGGCGCTTGATGATCATGTCGCGTGTGGGATTCACGAACACCAAAGGCGAGTGACGAGGGTAAGATTCCATAAGCCAAATAATAACGGGGATGTTGTACGTGACGTCTTGATAAACCATCGGGACGGTGCCATCGGCTTGTAAGAGATTAACGGTGCGGCCGTCGTTGTGAGTGAAAGTAGCTGTTTTAGGCTGAAGTGAAGGGTAAGTTTCGATGAGCGACAACAGGTGCTGCCGGATTAGCCATTTGACGTCTTCGGTGTACGGAAGTGCGGAAGGGCCGCGCTGTGAGAGAATGCTACTGAGGAATTGTTGAGTGAATTGGGCGGAATTCGGTGGCGGCATCATCGGAGATCGAGGGTTTTTGAGGTGAAAAGTGGATCTGTTGAGGGATTAAAGAGAGAAGAGGAAGAGGAAACGTTGCTTAGAGAGATAGTGTACCGCGTACGGCGCGTCAAAGGAGTTTTGAGGGAAATACTGGGAAATTTAACGGAGTAAAGGAGGAGAAAATAAGAGGTGACAAATATTTGGGTTAATTCCCTATTAAGAAATGGTTAATATACACTACTATCTTTTATTATTCAACATATATATCCTTCATACAACGGGTTTGAGCAGTAGAATCAACTAGTATAATTATATTTAAGATAATAGGGGTTGCTCTGATGGTAAGCAACCCCCACTTTCAACCGAGAGGTTGTGAGTTCGAGTCTCCCCAAGAGCAAGGTGGGAAGTTCTTGGAGGGAAGGATGTCGGGGGTCTATTTGGAAATAGCCTCTCTACCCAAGGGTAGGGGTAAGGTTTGCGTACATACTACCCTCCCCAGACCCCATTAAGTGGGATTATATTGGGTTGTTGTTGTTGTTGTTGTTGTAGGTTGCCTGCATCACATTTTTTGGATACGGCCGTTACTCAAACCTATATGAATGCAGAATGCTTCATGCACTGGGCATATCTTTCATATACCTATTTATCACTATATATGGTTATATCTTAGGGATTTTTACCTATCTATGTCATATAACAACTCTTATTACCTCCCATGTTTAAGGTTTGTGTTTATTACATTTAAACATACCAAATTTTAATTTACATACCATAATTCAAATTAAGAGTATAATTATTGCTTCATTTATTCTAGGCATGATTTTAGGAGCATATATGCACTTTATTTTATTTACCCACCTCTCTCTCCTCCCATCCCCCATCCCCACGATTTACCTTCAGTAAAGAAAATAAATCGAAGGCAACTGTCTAGATGGGTAAATCATTCGCGACATACATCAATAGATTTAGTACACTGATGCAGTAAACAAAAGAACTAATTGAAGATCGCATATTTGCATTGACAATTATTCACAACATCAAGAATGATGGCATTCCTCTCTTCATCTACTTCTCTCCTCATCATCGACATCTTCAACCGCACTACAAAATTTACATATCTCACACTGTTCGTTACACTTCTCTTCTAATATTTAACGCACCTAATGGCTGATTGAAGGAGTAGTTTAGAAAGTTCTTTGGACTAATTTACATAATGGCTGATTGAAGGAGTAGTTGGGTTGTGCAATTGTAAAGGAAAGGATTTTCTCGTGGAAGACAATAAAGTTGACAGTGTGAGTGCAATTGTAGTTTATTTGTAGTTTTTATGTAGAAATTTTGTAGATGAAGAGCAAATTTTGTTATTTTTTTGACACAAGATTGTAGTTTAATTGTAGTATAAATGTAGCAATTCTGTAGATACTCTTAAAAATAATACAACTTTATATAATACTTAAATTGATTTGTAGTTTATTTATAGAAATTTTATCTACAAGATATCTACAAACTGAATACATTGAATTTTAATATCCCAATTCCCATTTCAATTGTAGCATAATTGGTATTGTCGACATAATTGTAGAAGACTTATAGATGTTTTAGTCTTCTCAATCTACAGTTTATCTACAAATTATCTAGAATTTATCTACATTTTATCTACAATTTATCTAGAATTTAACTACAATTTAACTACAATTTCTAGAAAAATATGTCTTCTTCTTTTTCTTCGACGAGTTTCAATCTGAAATTCAATCAAAACCAAGTCTAATCTTCACCAAAACCCCTCAAAATTGAGATATAAACTCCTAAACATATTTCGAATTATTTACAACAACACCCAATCCAAACAAATAATGATTTTTGAAAATCCAAATTTGAATTCAAAGCTTTCAAGCTTTTTAATGGCTATCAATGGTGGAAAATATATGGAGAATGAGAGAATTACGCTGCAATGGATTTGCTTCCGTTTTAAATTTCGAAATTAATGATGATAGAATCACCATTAAATCTGATTCCTACAAATTTGGCGCCTTTTTTAGGGTAGAATCTATCTATTTTTGATTTGGTACACATTTTGTAGTCAAACTATGGACTAGGCGGGTAAATACCAAATTATGAACGTTTTTGGTAATAATGTTTGTTATAAGGTATAGATAGGAAAAAATTCCTATATCTTATATAGTTTCACTTTAATGTTAATTCTTCAGATGCGCAACACTAAAAAGAGTACATGAAGTGCAAGTTTAGTGGTGTAACTCATGAGGATGAGGGAGAGGTGAGGCAGGATTCTCAAGTCATCCCCAAGCTCGGTAGTTTCAAGTACTTTGGGTCAGTACTCCAAGGTGATCGGGAGTTTGACGAGGATATCACACATTGTATTGGAGTAGGATGGATGAAGTGAAAGCTTGCCTCCGGTGTCCTGTGTGATAAGAAGGTTCCACTAGGACTTGAAGGTAAATTTTACAGAGTGATGATTAGACTGACTATGTTGTATGAGGTGTAATGTTGGACGGTTAAGAACTCCCGTGTCCAGAAGTTGAAGGTAGCGAAAACGAGAATGTTGAGATGGATATGTTGGTATACTAGGAAAGACAGGATTAAGAATGAGGTAATTTGGGATAAGGTGGAAGTGGCTCCCGCGGATAAAAACTTCGGAAAGTGTGGCTAAGATGGTAAAGGCATGTGAGGAGAAGATACAGGAAGGCACTGCACACGAGGGGTTGAGGGAAGAGTACATGGAGGGCTAAGAAGTATTTGAGTGAGGTGATTAGGCATGATACGACACTTCTGCAACTTATTGAGGACATGACCCTTGACGGGAAGTTATGGAGGTCGAAGATTAAGATAGAAGATTAGTAAGTAGTATGTGTACTTCCTTCCTTTCTTTCCGATAGCTTTAGCATGACGCTTGTTGTGGCCTACTTTTTGCATATTATTACATGTTGATTGTTGTGCTTACCTCAACCGAACGTCTTTTAGAAACAGTCTCTCTACATGCTTAAGGTAGGGATTATATTTGCGTATACCCTATCCTCCCCAAATCCCATTTATGAGAATTTACTGGATATATTGTTGTCGTTGTTATTAAGGTTAAATTCAAATATTTACCCCATTTTTTTCTGGTTTTAGTCAAACAAATTTAACCCAAAATACTTATCATTCTAGGAAAACAAAAAAATAATTTTCAAATCAATTTTACCATTCCATAAAGACATATTATCATTAATAGATAGGTGTAATTTAATCAACTACTCTTTAGAATTTAATGGTAGTAAATGATTTTTGTAATAAATGCTACAGCCCATAAACGATAAACAAAAAGGGGCTAGGAAAGTACCATTCTGGCCAAGAAAAAAGAGAATTAATGTTAAATGTTAACGAAAATACAACTAGTATTGTTGTTTTACTTTCAAATAAGTAGCATAAACATGAGTATCATTTCATATTCCAGGACCAATTTGGCTCCTCTCCTCTTGAGTGTTTATCGATAAACGCAAGGTCTGGACATGTAGATGAATACTTTTACACCTTATTGTTGGACATATTTAATGTACTCTATTCAATGAAATAATTCTTATTAGTAATTCAAATAAAGTTACATCCGACTATGCAAAAGTTGCAATTAGATTTAGTGACGCTAATCAAACTAAACTTCTTATGAAGTTCATTCACAAAGTTCATATCCTAAGCAAATAATTAAACAAAATAATAAGAGCTAAGGTTTCTTCCTATATCTAATCAAGGATATCTTGGATACCTAGAGCTAACCTTAAAATGAGACAAAGAAAGAAGAAACTATGATATAAATATTGCATTTGATTGGGAGAGAGAACCCACACTAAGAGTGTCTAACGGGTGGGCCCAGGGGCGAAGCTACTTTGGTTGAAGGATGGTCTCGCCGAAAAATTATATTACTTATAAGGTAAAATATCACTTGTTATTGATTAAAAATAGACTTTGAATATTCTTGCATAGCCCACTAGCTTATTGAATTTTCTGGTTTCGCCACTGGGTGGGCCGGGCTGGGTAGGAAAAATTAGTAACCGTATGGGTTGGGGTCCGGGCCGGTTACGGGTTGGGGCTAACCAAGTTTAACGGGTTCGATTTTATCCGGGTAAAAAATGAACCGAAAAGGTTACAGGTACAAGGGGTCGGGCCGGGTTAACGTAATTTTTTTTTTGTATTTTGTATAACTATTGCAAGTTATATTAATATAAAGTAAAAATATAAAGAATACAATGAAGAAGGGAGAAAATTGCACCTATAAATTGCAAGTGCTACATTTATTTAAAAATTACAAATTGAAGTTTGCATATAACAAGTAAATTAACAAAAAAATAGTAAAACTAAATTTTCATGCATAATAATACTTCAAATTAATCTAACAAATTAAAACATTAAGCATAAATACGTCAATAATTTTAAAATAAACACAAATTGTCTCAAACCAACTTAAATACGAATTTCTGGAGTACGCTCAAGACAACTCTTCATATGCCTCCTTAAACAACTTGTGCCACACTTTGGACGAAGATTTAAGACTCGACCACAGTTTTTGCACTTTACTTCGTGAACTTCTTCATTTTCTTCTACCACATCAAAGTGTTACCAAACATATGAGCGCACTCTAGAAGTACGGGTCATGATTTAACTTGAATAGAGAAATTAAGATTGAGAAATGAGAGATTAGTGAAGAAATGAAGAAGAGTGGGGGTGTATTTATAGTTTTTTTTTTTTGAAATGGTAACATAGTAGTATATATTAATAAACTCAGTACATAGATTGTATTGAAACCATATTTACAAGAAGACAAAAGAAAAGAAGAGATCTGCTATGCAGTCCTAGCAAAGTTCTAGGACATTTAGGATTGACGCAGTGTCCTCTATGAAGCTCTACTTACACCAAAAACAAAAAAGTAAAACACAGTTTGGTATGATCTTCTGGACTGATTTGCTTTTGTCCTCAAAAAATCTAGAATTTCTTTCTTTCCATATTGTCCACCAAATACATGCTGGGACAGTCCTCCATCTGTCTCTGTCTCTTGCTCCAGCTCCAGCTTCATCCCAACTAAAAAGCACTTCAGTAATCTTACTAGGCATTGTCCAAGCTATACCTCTGAGATTAATAAAGATTTTCCATAGTTTAACTGTTGTGGAGCAGTGAGGAAATAGATGGCTGACTGACTCGGTTGTTTCCCCACATAGAAAGTACCTTGAACACAGTGGAATCCCTTTCTTTTTTAGATTGTCTTGGGTCAAGACAGCCTCATTTGCTAACAACCAAGTAAAACAAGCTACCTTATTTGGAACCTTTACTTTCCAAATATGCTTCGAAGGCCAATTAGTTAATTGCTGATTTGAATAGTTTAAAAGCTTATAGGCTGAACTTACCCTATACAGACCTTTATTGTGTCCCTGCCACCAAAGTGTATCCACCCTACTCTATAACCTATTAAAGTCATCCAATTGCTTGTAAAACTCAGTTAACCTATCCACCTCCCAATCATTTAACATCCTCCTAAAAGTAAGATCCCAGCCTTGGGGGGTACATACTTCAGCTATTGTTCTATGCTAATGTTGAACCAAACCATAGATATCAGGGAAGAGTTCCTTAAAACAACCAACTCCCAACCAGTTATCATTCCAAAAGGAAGTTTTGTTTGTTGGAAACACGTTCTCAAGACTTTATACTAAAACGTGTGTTCTTATGTGTAGGTTTTGATGAATGACAAACAAGCGCAAATTAATATATGACGAAGTTCAAGTACAAGCGCACAATTGGTGGATAACGAGATTCAAGCACAATACAAAGTTTTATAGTTTAAATGAGTCGTTCTTAATTGTGATCTTGATCCGACAACTTGACTCATGACATGGCTTCTCTCGTAAAACTATTTTTACAAAATCATGCATATTTAATTTAATGCTAAATGATTTTAAATCATGCATATTTACTTTAGTCAAAATGATTTTTAAACATGCCTCTAAAATCTGGACTAAGATAATCGATTATGTACTTATGATAATCGATTATGTTAAGCCAAGACTGCATGACAATCGATTGTGAACTAATGACAATCGATTGTGTTAAGGCAGTGAGCATCAGGTTTTTCAAACCTGCATGACAATCGATTGTGAACCTTATGACAATCGATTGTGATGAGGCAGTGTACATCAAAGTTTTTCAAAACTCAGAATAATCGATTGTGAAGCTAATGACAATCGATTGTGAAGAGACAGTGTCCATCAGATTTTTCAAAGTCACAAAATAATCGATTGTGAACATATGACAATCGATTGTGTTAAGGCAGTGTCTTCCAGACTTTTTCAAAGTTATTAAATAATTGATTGTGAGTATATAACAATCGATTGTCACGAGGCAATGTCTAAAATGATTTTCAAAGTCTGATAAATAATCGATTGTTAACATTGCACAATCGATTGTGAAGCTGACCGTTGTCGTAAAGTTTTCAAATACCGTCAGGTAATCGATTGTTGATTTTGTATAATCGATTGTTGAAATTAAGATCTAGAAAAGATTTTTTGAACGTTGCTGAATAATCGATTGTTGATTTTGTACAATCGATTGTTGAAATTAAAATCTGGAAAGGATTTTTTGAACGTTGCTGAATAATCGATTATTGATTTTGTATAATCGATTGTTTTGCGTAAAATCTGAAAATGATTTTTTGAACGTTACCAATAATCGATTGTTGATCTTGGACAATCGATTGTTAAGCGTAAAATCTGGGAATGATTTCTGGAACGATTGGCAAACAATCGATTGTGACTTCTTGACAATCGATTGTCACACAGTAAAATCAGCAACTCTTAATTGGCAATTAGGCAACGGTAATGCCAAGTTTTTCAACTATAAATACTGCTTCATTTTAGTGTTTTAAACACAACAACACACAACAACTGATCATTCTATTGCTATAAGCTTGCATACTATTGTTTATCATTTTATATTCATTTCATAAAGCTTATGAGAGCCAAAGTCTTGTCCATAGTTGTTGTGATCTTGAGCTTACTTCTTTTACTCATATCTACTCATAGAGGAGTGTATTGTTTGAGTGTTTAGTGTTTTGTACACTTGAAGAGAATTGTGATTCTCTTGTTGTAAGGAACTTGTGTTTCCTTGGTCGAAGTCTTGGAGTGTTGTATCTCCGAGCAAGATTGTTGAGGCTTGTGTCCTCAGATTGTAAAGGTTGGTTAGGCAGCCGTAAGCTTAACAGTGAAGTCTTAGAGTATTGTATCTCCGATCAAAGGTGTTAAGGCTTGTGTCCTTAAGTTGTAAAGGTTGGTTAGGCACCCGTAAGCTTAACAGTAAAGTCTTGGAGTGTTGTATCTCCGAGCAAAGGTGTTAAGGCTTGTGTCCTTAAGTTGTAAAGGTCTGTTGAGCACCCGTAAGCTTGACAAGTTAGTGGAAAATCTCGAGAGAGTCTCTCGGGGACTGGACTAGCCACTTGTTGTGGTGAACCAGAATACATTGGTGCGTTCTTTCCTTTTTGTTTACTTAACGCACTTATTTATTTCCTGCAAATTTCAAATTCCGCAAGTTTACGCTAAATTTTATTATAACGCTATTCACCCCCTCCTCTAGCGTTAAGCGTATTATCTAACAATTGGTATCAGAGCCCAACTCTCTGAAGACTTAACAGTTTGAGAGAACCATCCATGGCTTCTACTCATGACTCTTTTGCAGGAATAGATGAAGGTGATTTTAACATGTTGCCCCCAATATTTGATGGAAATAATTACTTATATTGGAAAGATCGGATGAGAATTTTCATCACAGCCAACAACTTTTATCTATGGCAAATCATCAAGCATGGTGATCAAATGACAACAAAAGTTGGGAAAGCCAAGGTAAGTGAATACAACACTAATGCAATAAATATGTTGTATAGCGCCTTGAATCAGGAAGACTATCAGAAAATTTCCCACTACAAAACCGCCAAAGAGATGTGGGATAAGCTGGAGGAAATGTATGAAAGCATGCCTCAAAAAGCGAACAGCTCATATGATGAATCAACTGGCCAATGTCTCATGGCAAACGAAGAAGAAGAGGTAAGTACGTCCAACTCTCACTCGCTTGAAGAAATGCAAAATGCTTATAATAAATTACATAGTGAGTTTGTTGATGCTTCCAAGACTATTAAAGATTTGCAGAAAACTCTGTCGTTGCAAGAAAAAGATTTTCAAAAACAACTCTCTCTAAAAGAAAAAGATTTTGAAAAACTGGTTTTAGAAAATGAGAAGTTGAAAGAGGAAAATAAGTTTTTCGGAAAAAGAAGCGCCGATAAGCCCGAAAGCTCTATTAGAAAGTGTACTTCTTGCTTGCATCTCAAAAATGAAGTAGAAAGGCTTAAAGGCACATTAGATAAGTTTAATTCTTCGCACAAAAATTTTGAATGATGTTCTTGATAATTTGAAGTCAACCAAGTATGGCATAGGGTTTACGAATGAGCCTAAAGAAAAGGTTGAAGCTAAACCCCAACAACCTAAGGCTCAACCTAGGACTAATAATAAAAATGCTTATCCTAGAAATAGCAATCCTAGAACCAATATGCATGCTAGACTAAATGTTGAACATTTTAGAAGACCTAGCAATGACTTACCACCTAGAAATAACTACCCTAGAAATGATGCATATTATAGGCCAAATACTAGAAGGAATTTTGAACCCTTTAGAGCACCTAGAAATGATTTCCAACGTAGAAATAATTATTCTAGAAATGCTGCTCATAGTAGGAGAAATGATGTTCATAAAGCGCGCAATAGTCATAATGCTGAAAATAGAGTAAACCATTTTCGTCCGTCAAGTTACTATGAACCTAGAAGGATGCATAACCCCAACGTGACTTGTCATTATTATAGACATATTGGTCATATTGCTCCTGCATGTTTTACACGACATAGACATATCACTCAATCGCATCATTATGATATGCCTAACCCTCAAGGACCCAAAATGGCATGGGTACCAAAAGATCATTAATCTGTTTTGCATGTGTGCTTGAAAGGCTACAGTATTGTAGTAGATGCACCGAGCACAACACCTCATTGCATCAAGAGGAAATTTCGGTTAGTTATCCTTTTTGACAAAAACCGAATTGTTGATATATGCTAGCAACTAATATTAACTTATTTGTTGTTAATTTGGTTCCCCTATTGTTGAATCTTTGATAAGCTTAGTCGTAATAGTTGATGTGCGTTAACAATTGAGATATCCTTGTCAACAATCAATATCAATTAGCCTTGTTGATTCATATGTTGAAAACGTGTTGTTAAATGACAATTTGTGTCAATTAGTTTACTTGTTAGTTATCTGCTTTTAAAAGATCAAAACTGTTGATATGTATTAACAGTTAGCTTAATAAAATCATTTCATTCATGATTTGATAATTGCTATCTGTGGTTTAAATAACTGTTAGTATACTGTATGGTGTGTATTATCTATCAGCATATTCTTCAAAAAGTTTTCACTCACGTTTTTGATGAATGCTGTCCTCAGTTTTGAAAAATAATTGAGATGTCTCATGTTTCTAACAATTGACAAAAATCCTTCTGTAAAAATCGTCTCTTGATGAACACATCCTTTGGTCTGGATAATGGTTGGTATGTTCTTCAAAATTCGATGTATGGTTGATCTGTTAACAGTCAACACTCAGTTGTAATATGCTTTACTAAAAATAACAATTTGTATCACTGTTAATAAAATAACTTTTGGTACACTTGTTATGTCATCCAACAAATGGGTTTATCATTGTTTTATAACAATTGGTATATCTATGTCTTTTTGGTATGTCTTGATAAATTTCTGATTAAGGGGAAATAGATTGCATGAAGTTTACTATCTTTTTGATGACAGAATTTCAAAACAACTCTCTATATTAGCAATGTTATTTTCTTTAAACTCTCATGCCACTAATATCTTGCATTCCAAATCTTGTGGAAAATGATATCTTAGAAAATATTTGTATTACTTTGGAGCACCTAATAAGTGTCATGCAGGAATCTGTAAATCGCATTTGAGATATCATTGATAGACAAGCTTAATTTCTTCTTGGAGCTGCAAATTAAGCAAATGAAAGAGGGAACTTTCATTTGTCCATCTAAATGTCGCAAGGAGTTGCCAAATCAATTCGAAAAGAGCAACACCAAACCAATGGTCACTTCAATGAATTTAGATGACCATCTTGACAGAAATGTGAAAGGTAAGACGAGCAATACCAAGAACTACACAGGTATGATCGTTCCTCACTTTACCTTATTGCTAGTAGACTTGATAAAATATTTAGCGTTTAATGTTGTGCTAAATATAAATCATGTCCAAATGAAGTATTGAATGCGGGTAAACGTTGATCTAAATGCATACATTTTAGGTTGCATTTATATTTTAATTACTGACTTGAGCGTCGGAGACGTTTAATTTATTTTGCAGGTATCACCCTAAAGGTAGGGGGAATTATTACGTTTTGGCACAAAACAATCGATTGTTCCAAGCAAATAATCGATTATCTTACTGTGCAGAAAATCGATTAGCAGTAGCACTAATCGATTGTTTATGGTTTATGTTTATTATGCAGTTTTGTTAAATAATTGATTCTTTAACGGCAAAATCGATTTCCGTCTCAGCCATTCAGCAATGCTTTTCCAAAACAATCGATTGTTTCAAAATATAATCGATTATTCTCAAAATCAGAAAATTTCTGTGCTCACTGTAACATAACAATCGATTACCATATTTTTGACAATCGATTATTTCATGTCAGTAATTCAAAATTTCTTTTTACCGTTTGGTTCTGCAATCGATTTGTGTCAGTTCCGAGATTCAGTCAAATCTTAATGACAATCGATTATCTCATTACAACAATCGATTGCCAAACGGTCAGTGCAATTTATTCTTTACCGTTTCTGACCGTTTTAGCTTTCAATTTTCAGCAGAATTCTTCCATTAATGAAATGCCTTTCTCCCCTCTATAAATAGGCTTCATATATGTTCATTTTTATTCACTCAAGCATCAATTTTAGCTCTCAAACTATCAAAACTCTTTCAAGTCTCTTGCAAATTCCAGCAATACTTAGTAAAAATGTCGGGCCGTCACTCCAAACGTTCCCGTTCTGCTAGGCATGGTGCATCCTCCTCTACTGCTCCAAACTATCCCTATCAAGATGGTTCCGTTTTATATTTTAATTCTGACATCGAGCTTACTCGATTTTTAACAAAATTTGAAAAGCGCGACATTCTTCCTCCCCGCTTTTCAACCAACAAATATCTTGAATCTAATGGCCCTGCTGCAAATATGCTCAAAAATTGTCAACTTCTTGACTTCTTACTTCTTACCCATCCTTACATCAATACTACATTGATTCAAGCATTTTACTCCAACTTTCATGAGGATGATGACGGTGAGCTTGTGACAAATATAAATGGTGTTCAAATTCTTCTTTCCGATGAAAACCTTCATACCATTGCCCGTCTTCCTCATAATGGTGAAGACATTTTTCGGTACATCGGAGAGGCCGGAGCCCTTTTTGATGAAACAGTCCTCCTACATCAAACCAGACTTACTTCTTATGATCCAAATCTTTCTTCCCGTCGTCCTACAATTACGGGAATGGATCCCAATTATCGGTTGATTTTCTATTTCATCACCCGAGTCCTCAAGCCTCGTAAGCATAACCATACTACCATTTCCCAAGAGGACACCAAGCTCATGCATGCCATAATAATCGGAGCTAACATCAATTGGTGTCGGTTCGTCAAGATTCACATGTGTGACGCTATCGGAGATGATAGGCCTCTTCCTTATGCTCTCCTCATCATGAATTTTCTTGAAGCCTCCGGATTCATCACTTCCAACGGTCCTCTCAAAAAGAGTACCAAGAAGTGGGAAATTTCAGAATCCTCCTTTCATCATGACGGTGATCATGCAGCGCCTGCTCCTCCTCCAACCCGTCGAACTCGTCCGCCTCAAGAGCCCACTCTCCAATCCATTTCCGACCAAATTGCTTCCTTGACCACCTCTGTTGGTCAATTGACAAATGAGATCCATGGATATTTTGACCATGTTCTTTATCTATATGCCGCTCTTGTTCCCTTTGAAGCAGTGCCGGACGATGAGGCGGGAAATGATGATGAATGATTTCTTTGTTTTTTTTTTGGTTCTATTGTGATATGTTTTATTGTACTCTCTTTAAATAATCACGTTTTCTCTTTCCAATAAATAAACAAGTTTTATTTACATCTTTGGCATCTTCTTATATTATTTTTGCTAATGACAAAAGGGGGAAGATAACGGGTATGCACTCTCAATATTTATAAGCTTAAATTGAGGGGGAATTCATATATTGAGGGGGAACAAATTGCATACTTGTTGATGCATATATATACTTGTCTTGAATCGTCATTATAAATTGTTTAAGTTGCATATCCCGCTTAAAGTTTGCCATTATCAAAAAGAGGGAAATTGTTGGAAACACGTTCTCAAGGTTTTATACTAAAACGTGTGTTCTTATGTGTAGGTTTTGATGAATGACAAACAAGCGCAAATTGATATATGACGAAGTTCAAGTACAAGCGCACAATTGGTGGATAACGAGATTCAAGCACAATACAAAGTTTTATAGTTTAAATGAGTCGTTCTTAATTGTGATCTTGATCCGACAACTTGACTCATGACATGGCTTCTCTCGTAAAACTATTTTTACAAAATCATGCATATTTAATTTAATGCTAAATGATTTTAAATCATACATATTTACTTTAGTCAAAATGATTTTTAAACATGCCTCTAAAATCTAGACTAAGATAATCGATTATGTACTTATGATAATCGATTATGTTAAGCCAAGACTGCATGACAATCGATTGTGAACTAATGACAATCGATTGTGTTAAGGCAGTGAGCATCAGGTTTTTCAAACCTGCATGACAATCGATTGCGAACCTTATGACAATCGATTGTGATGAGGCAGTGTACATCAAAGTTTTTCAAAACTCAGAATAATCGATTGTGAAGCTAATGACAATCGATTGTGAAGAGACAGTTTCCATCAGATTTTTCAAAGTCACAAAATAATCGATTGTGAGTATATAGCAATCGATTGTCACGAGGCAGTGTCTAAAATGATTTTCAAAGTCTGATAAATAATCGATTGTTAACATTGCACAATCGATTGTGAAGCTGACCGTTGTCGTAAAGTTTTCAAATACCGTCAGGTAATCGATTGTTGATTTTGTACAATCGATTGTTGAAATTAAGATCTGGAAAAGATTTTTTGAACGTTGCTGAATAATCGATTGTTGATTTTGTACAATCGATTGTTGAAATTAAAATCTGGAAAGGATTTATTGAACGTTGCTGAATAATCGATTATTGATTTTGTATAATCGATTGTTTTGCGTAAAATCTGAAAATGATTTTTTGAACATTACCAATAATCGATTGTTGATCTTGGACAATCAATTGTTAAGCGTAAAATCTGGGATTGATTTCTGGAACGATTGGCAAACAATCGATTGTGACTTCTTGACAATCGATTGTCACACAGTAAAATCAGCAACTCTTAATTGGCAATTAGGCAACGGTAATGCCAAGTTTTTCAACTATAAATACAGCTTCATTTCAGTGTTTTAAACACAACAACACACAACAACTGATCATTCTATTGCTATAAGCTTGCATACTATTGTTTATCATTTTATATTCATTTCATAAAGCTTTTGAGAGCCAAAGTCTTGTCCATAGTTGTTGTGATCTTGAGCTTACTTCTTTTACTCATATCTACTCATAAAGGAGTGTATTGTTTGAGTGTTTTGTACACTTGAAGAGAATTGTGATTCTCTTGTTGTAAGGAACTTGTGTTTCCTTGGTCGAAGTCTTGGAGTGTTGTATCTCCGAGCAAGATTGTTGAGGCTTATGTCCTCAGATTGTAAAGGTTGGTTAGGGACCCGTAAGCTTAACAGTGAAGTCTTGGAGTGTTGTATCTCCGAGCAAAGGTGTTAAGGCTTGTGTCCTTAAGTTGTAAAGGTTTGTTGAGCACCCGTAAGCTTGACAAGTTAGTGGAAAATCTCGAGAGAGTCTCTCGGAGACTGGACTAGCCACTTGTTGTGGTGAACCAGAATACATTGGTGCGTTCTTTCCTTTTTGTTTACTTAACGCACTTATTTATTTCCTGCAAATTTCAAATTCCGCAAGTTTACGCTAAATTTTATTATAACGCTATTCACCCCCCCTCTAGCGTTAAGCGTACTATCTAACATTGTTTCCATTATTTACTCTGATGGAATAATGACTCTTCATCATAGGCCAAAATGACCTAATGGATTTCTATAAACTAACTCCATATGTTGTATTAACTTCCTTTGATACCCACTTGTCTTCCTCACCATATTTATCTTTGATTGCTTGCTCCATAAGGTTTCAATTTCCTGTGAGTACCTCCATAACCATTTCATCTTTAGGTCCTTGTTTTGGTTCTTGAGGTTCCTGATGCCTAAACCACCATGAGCTTTGCCAATTGTTAGAGATTTCCACTTAACCAAATGAACAACCCTCTTTTCTTTGTTTCCTTGCCAAATAAAGGATCTTCTAAGTCTATTAAGTCTCTGAATAACCCCTACAGGAATGGGAAATAGGGACATCGTGTATGTTGGAAGAGAATCTAAGACTGAGTTGATCAAGGTGAGTCTACCACCCAAAGACAAACATTGGGATTTCCATCCATCTTTCAATAACAGAATTCCAAATCAGCTTAGATTTAGACTTTTCTCCCAAGGGCATACCCAGATAAATAGTATGTAGTCTTCCTACTTCTCCACCCAGGGTCAATTCCAGATGCTCCATTTCAGGAACTTCATTGATGGGGAACAATTGGCTTTTCTCCAATTAATGTGCAGTCCTGAAATGCCTTCAAATAGTACCAAAATAATTCTCAAGAACCTCAGTTGCTCCTCTTTTGCATCACAAAAAATTAAAGTGTTATCAGCATACTGGAGGTGTGTAACCTCCAGACTATTGTTTCCATTTTTGGCTATCTCAAAATCTTTGATCCAGCTCTGACTTCTTGTTGTCTTAACCATAATGTTAAGACCTTCCATTGCTAATATGAATAGAAAAGGAGACATAGGGTCTCCTTGTCTTAAACCTCTGTGTGCAGGAAAGAATCCTTCAGGAGATCCATTAGTAAGAATAGAGAATCTAATAGTGGAGATACAATGTTTTACCCATTTGATCCATTTCTCCCCAAAATCCATTTTGTCTAACATTTTCAACAAAAAGTTCCATGACATGATCATAAGCCTTCTCTATGTCTAGTTTACAAAGAATTACTGGCTTCTTCTTCTTGATTCTAGAGTCCACCAGTTTCATTAGCTATCAAAATAGCATCCATTATTTGTCTTCCTTTAATGAAGTCCATTTGTTGTGAGTCCACCAATTTATCTATCACTTTTTTGAGTCTCTTTGTCAAAACCTTTGAGAACAACTTATAAACACTGCCTATCAAGCTTATAGGCCTGAAATCTCTCATGCCTTTAGCTCCTGTCTTCTTAGGGATCAAATAAATATATGTAGCATTGAAACTGTTTTCGAAAATTCCATGTGAGTGGAAATTGCGGAAAGTAGCCATAATATCCTGCTTCAAGACATCCCAGCACTTTACAAAGAAGCCCATTGTGTAGCCATCAGGTCCAGGAGCTTTATCCACTACACATATCTTCAGACAGTCTAAAACCTCTTGTTCCTTAAAGCTTCCTTGTAAAAACTCCTTTTCTTCCTCAGATATTACTGGACAATTATCAAAATTGAACGATGGTCTCCACCCTTCAGCCTATGTATACAATCTTTTATAAAAATCGATAATCTCACTATTTATTCTATCTGGCTCTTCTATTGTTTCACCCTAGGTCACTAACTGGTCTATGTTTTTGATTCTCTTGTGAGCGTTAGCAGTTCTATGGAAGAAGTTTCTATTTCTATCCCCTTCCTTAAGCCAAAGGGCCCTTGATCTTTGCCTCCATGCAATTTCTTAATTTTTTATTTGTTCTTCGTATTCTATAAAAAGAGATGTCTTCTTGACTGATTCATCCTCCGTCAATGCTCTACTATTCTGAATTGAATCGAAAGTTGCTAGTTGACTTAGCATATTGGTCTTTTGCATTGCCAAATTACCCTGGCTACTTCTGCTCCATTCCTTAAGCTTTCCTTTAAAATCTTTAAGTTTGCATGCTAAGATGTAGTCTGGTTTCCCTGAGAACTCTAAAGAGGACCACCATTCTCTGATCATGTCAACAAAACCTTCAGTACTGAGCTACCAATTATCAAATTTGAAATAGGATTTGGTTTGTTGCTAGGAACCACATTGTAAAGATACAGGTACATGATCAGATTCCAATCTTTGAAGCAGGGTTTGCTTGATGTTTCTGAAACTATCATCCCATTCTCCCGATAGCAACATTCTATCAATTCTAGAAGCATGGGCTTGGATATCCCCTTTAAACCAAGTAAAAACCCTCTTCCAGTTGAAGATCAATAAATTCCATATCTTCAATGAAGTCTGAAAACTCCAACATAGCTCTAGTTCTCCTATTGCAATTTCTTTTTTCAGAAGCATACCTGGTGACATTAAAATCACCACAAACGCCCATGGTCCTTCCATCAATCCTCTAACACCACCTATTTCCCTCTAAACTGCTCTCCTTTCAATGTAGCAATTAGGAGCATATACTCTTGTTATGTGGCACTTAAAACTTTGCAAAAGTGCCTCAAATCTGCATGTCAGAGTATAAGCTCCAATTTGCAGCACCTCCCCTTTCCAAACTCTACTATCCCAAAGCATTAAAATACACCCCCCTAGTACCACTAGTTTCCAAACATGCAAACCTCACCCATCTCCCTCATAAATCTGATTAACTAACTCCTTTATTTCCCCCTCCAATTTTGTTTCTTGGAAACAGAGGATATCTGCATTCAAGTCTATTACTAGACTCTTTACAATTCTTCTTTTTTCCAAATCATTCAAACACCTTACATTCCATTAAATTAATTTTAACTTTATAATTCAATTGAAAGTACTCTTTTCCCCCTGTTTCTTTTCTCCTTACTCGTAAATTTCAAATTAAAGGAAGATAATCCTTTCAATTCCTGAATACCTCTAAATATTGCTTTTCTGCTTTGTGAGTCTGCCTCCATCATTCTAGCTTGTCTGCAACTATCAATTTGCTTTAATAGTTCCAAAACTTCTTCTTCATGCCCCCAAAAAATCAACCCCAAATATTTTCCCCAGTTTGATCAAATTTTGATGCACCCAAATAGTCGTATCCATCTCTTTCTCAAGAAGTAAATCCTGGCGTTGAAGGGGTTCAACATCTTCTACTTCCCAGTCATTAAAATCAGTGTATGCATTGCATGTTGTCGAATTTTGTTGTTGCATGAGATTGTTATTGACGGTTGACTCCCCCAGATTGATTACAGACAAAGAATTTTCTTCTTTTTCTCTCTGCATATCTGCACCTTCTCGCTATACTGATTCCTCACACGACCTTGACACCTCTGCGTTTGTCAATTTTTCCTTGGTTGCACCTGTTTCGAGCAGGCAACATGAGATAATTTGACTATCTTCTTGTTCTGCCAAAATCATAGCTTCCAGCCCTTCTAACAAAGGATCAGACCTTATATCTTTGGTGTGCGTACCACTTAAGTCATTAAAAATGACTTGGGCAACTATATCCGGTCCAGGAGTCTTTTTAAACATGTGTCTGCTTTGTGCCCAATAGGAAGGCCCAAAAATGAAATTAAATCAGCAGGCTCCCCACCTCCATCTCACGTGCATTTTCCTTTGATACAAAACACCAACAATTGACACATCACTCGAGCATCCCACGTGATTAACACCCATATCCTATGCATCTATATCATTGCCCTGACCTACCTCTGTCATATAGGTCGAAACTGTCCAGCGGTCCTTTAGAAGCTTCTAGCCTTCCCCTTCTTTGGAACCTTCATCTGCACCTGCTCTTTCTGCTATTTCTATGGAAAGAGATGATCCCAGCTCATATCTTGTTTGTCTTTCAACCTAAATTGGGATGAGATATTTGATGCCATCCCTCCCAATTTCTACCTCAGTAGAGAAATTTCTACCATCTCCAGCTACTTCTATTCTAGCCCACTTGAGATGATTTTTGAGATTTGTTTCTTCCTCTGTAGCAATCCATCCTCCACAATGATCTCCGATTTCTTTCAATATCTTTTGCGACCAAAGATGGAGAGGGACCCTAGTGCTCTAACCCAGCTAGCTTTGACAGAGAAAGAATTGGAGATACAACCAGCTAATGGGTTCCACCATTCAAGAAAAAACTTGAATTTGTTCCATCTCCATCCAGTTTGGAGAATCTGCTCTGCCATGCATCTATTAGGAAACTCAAAAAGAAACATGTTTTCGGTCATCTCGTACATATTCACCCCGAACACAGCTTTCCAAGTAACAGAGGCCCATCTACTAATATCTGAGAGAGTGGGTCTGTCAGTTACTTCTTCCCCAAAGTACCCAAGTATACATCTTTGTAGCAAACCAGTGTTCTTTAACTCAGATGGCTCCGAAATGACAATGGTACCTTTAATGGTGCTGACAGTTGATTCAAGAAGGATATTCGATTGCCATCTGCTCTCACGTACATCTTTGGTATAGGGGTAGTTCGCTTCAGTAACTCTAAGGGGCTCTGTACTGTTCAACATTGAGGAGCCGTTAATGAACCTTTCAATCTTAAAAACGATGTCCTTCCATCTCGCATTCAATGCTATTTTCGGGATTATAATAATCGATCTCCCATCTCCCATTAATGACAGAATACTCATATATCTTCCATGGACATTGTACTTCCTAGTACAATAATATTCTGTTAGTTGGTCTTTGGTTTTCCATCTCCTAACAAGATTTTGTTGATCCTTTGAGGCTTCTTTGAGAACAAAGCAAATCCACTCCATAGCTTTTTTACTTATTGTTGAACGTCTCATCATGTTACGGCTTCTCTCCACCCAATCATACCATGTGTCCTTTTTTGAGGTCCACCTAGTGATGTCGAAGGATTTGAAA
Organism: Nicotiana benthamiana; assembly: GCA_034376525.1. NCBI lineage: Eukaryota > Viridiplantae > Streptophyta > Magnoliopsida > Solanales > Solanaceae > Nicotiana > Nicotiana benthamiana. The sequence continues at coordinate 12,252,109 of CM067336.1, forward strand.
CCTGCGTTGAAATAAATTCTGTTGTCTCCCATGGAAGGGATGATAGAACGCCCAGCTTAAAAGAACAGAAAAGGAAGATGATGATTTTTCAGTGTTTACAGTGGGTGAAGACTAGGTGTCGGAAAGAAGGTGATTTCTGGTGAAGGGTACGCCGGAAAGGTAGTTACTTTCAGCAAAGAAGAAGAATCTGGTCAGAAAAAAGTTCCCCTTAGCCGGAAAAAAGTAAAAGTAGTCGGAGTTTAGGAGTTGATATATGGATGTGGTCGGAACAATGCCCCAGGGAGGCTGTCCAAAAAGGAAAAATGAAATCTTGCCTAGAAAGGCGCCTGTTGAAGGAACGCCGGAAAGTAAGCCCCGCGTGGCGGCACGTGGAAGGGTATACGCCGGATCGGTTTTCATGAGTAGGCTCGCTGCATTGTTTGGTCTCTGATGATGTACATAAAAACTCATAATTCCATGTTCTCAGGCTCATCGGGGAGTGTGCCTGAGAGCTATTGTGAGTACTTATATAATTTTACAAAGGGTTAAATTTGTAATTACAAAAAGTGTTTTTTTTTTAAAAAGGCCCAAAAAGGGCTAATTGTGCAAATCAGCCATTGGACAACGGCTCCTTGGCAGTTGACAGTTGCCAACGGTAACCAAATAAGCCAATCAACAATTTAAAAATAAAAATAAAATAAAAAATAAACTAGTCGTTAACCTGTCTGGGTCGGTTCGGTCCGTGCCGGCTTATCCAATTCTACAGTTTTTTTGTTGACAGGGTTTGACCGGTCCAGGTAACCTGTGAAAATAGGTGAACGGACCAAACCCCCTACCCCTTTAACCCAACCCCACCCGGCCCTCTAGTACCGCTCCTGGCCGGTTCCGATTTTAACCGATTTGGGCCGGTCCGGTTACGTTTAAACCCGGACCGTTAGACACCCTTAACTCAAACACGCTACATGAAACTCGGCCTAATGACAGTCCTAAGTAAGGGTGGCAAAATGGTTAAAAAAATAGTTAACCACCTGTATTATTCACTAAAAAATGAGTTGGATAATGAACGTTTTAAAAACGGATCAAATATAGATAAGAATTATATTATCCATTTAAAAAAAAATAACCAATGGATAACCAATCGGTCTAACTTTTATATTTGTAAAGCCTCAAACTGGGAGTTCTCTCAAGTTAGGGGGATTAAAAGTTCTCCCAAAAGTGATCATATGCAACAAATCATGGATAATATGGTTACTCATATTAACTGCCTGTTAAATCGTTTTTATCCGTATTAAATATGGGTCGGGTCAGATAATTTATCCGTTTTTTCTTTACCCATTTTCAACTCGAACCATATCCAACCCGTCCGTATGCCACTCCTAGTCCTAAGCATTAAACAAAAAGGACAGTGAAAATCTATAAATAATGTTCACATCTGTTCAGTAAGCAAGGTGAAGTTGACAAAATAAAAGTTACTACAAATGTTGAATAGCATCTAGAGGGTTCTCTTTTTTCCACCCTTTACGATTTCAATATGGCACAAGTATAAAACTTTGAACTCTTTTCCTAGTTCAGAAATGCCTTGGCATCAAAAGACAACATGCATCTATAAGTTGACAAGAGGCCTCCACTATAACTTAAACATTGAGACTTACAAGAATTTTCCCCACACGTAGAGCAGTGCACGGATGAGCAAAAGCATTACTACATTTTCCTACAGGATATTCTATCTTATATCTACAAACAAAATTTTGATGCAAGCATCACATAATCAAAACATATAGATCCGAGACGCACTGTCTTATACCAGCCAATCAAAACATCAAGTAGCCCTAGTCCGATGTATGCGCTACAACCCATAATCCTCCGGCGTAAACTTTTTGTCAATGGCGTCCAGATCAAGTACCTGGATCAGAAAAAGGAAAATCAATTTTCTCTGTAGAATGTCACACACACCTTCTGTACCTGATTGGCCACACACAATAAGAGAAAAGGAGGACAACAAACAAATTATCACAAAATAGAGTTAAACAAGTTACATGTTGACTGCAAGTAACTTTAGAACAATTACATTACTTCTAAACCACCGGAGAAAAGATTTCTATGTTCATTGTACTTGGATTTTCATACTCGGATTTTTAAACTTTCAAACACGTGTGATGCAAAACCTAGACATAAATGATAAGGCTAAAAAATGAATTGAGGGGCTTGGAAGCTGTCAATTGACCATGGTAGCATCTTGATCGTAAGTAAACCAGTCTCAAATAACTCGAAGCAGAAAACTGGCATCTAGTACAAATGCAAGAGCAAGGTGGGAAGTTCTTGGAGGGAAGGATGCCGGGGGTCTATTTGGAAACAGCCTCTCTACCCAAGGGTAGGGATAAGGTCTGCGTACACACTACCCTCCCCAGACCCCACTAAGTGGGATTATATTGGGTTGTTGTTGTTGTTGTAAATTATAGAGTCACAGCCCTAGATAGTGTTCCACCAGACGGAGACATGGATGAAGTTAAAAATAAAAATAGATCAAAAGGGAATGGGACATAACGAGATCGATGATTCAAGAGGCATGGTTATGTTCTCAACCTTCACTGTACGCAGCAGTGCAGGTTTTGTGACACATGACACACCAAAACCTCCGAAGAAGGTCAGGGAAAAAGTAAGAGATACGATCCAATATATAAGCAGCAGTTACAGCATTTAATCGATGATTCAAGATGCATGGTTATGTTCTCAACCTTCACTGTACGCAGCAGTGCAGGTTTTGTGACACATGACACACCAAAACCTGCGAAGGAGGTCAGGGAAAAAGTAAAAGATACGATCCAATATATAAGCAGCAGTTACAGCATTTAAACCATTCCTTGTTCCATATCTGCAAAAGAACTTCCTTTTTACAAAGCAATATTTCCGTCTTTTTATAGATAAGGCGCGTTCTATTTTACATTTTGCCTTGCTTCACTGCACTATAACATAAGATGTGCTTGTAGGTTCTGGAGGCACTTCTCGGCTAGACTGGGCATTGAAACCCGTCCACTTTTCAACGACTTATGCGAAAGAATTTGAAGAGGATGACTTTATCACAAAAAACTAAAGCTAAATTTTAGATGGCTAATACTGAATTGGGCTTAAAAGCCTGCCTATATTATAAAAATGTCAGAAGAACATCATCTGTGCGCCTATGCATTTCTTGAGTTGTGTCTCTCATAGTCAAATGCCAAGACCTAAGATAATCGTACTTCAGTTGAATTACAGATGTGTTTCCACTAACAAGATATAGCAAACTATTAGTCAGTTTAGCATTTCTGCTTTTAAGGATATTACTTTAATATTGGTGAAATATAGTTTAAGTTCAACAAAAAAAAAAATCACGTCGCTGTTCATCAACACATTTAAAGGTAGAACAGGTAGCTTCCTTACTTTGAATTTCTTCTGGAGAAAGAGCACTTTGGATGTATTGCAATTTGCATATAATAAATAACGATGCTCCTGATAGCCTCTGCCAAGTAGACAAGAAAGAGTGAAGGACACTGAACATATGCAGTGTGTAAATAATTTCCAACAGCAAATCTCAACTTTGCACATTTCTTATTTTGACCACTTCTGGTTATAGTGATACGAAAGTACGAAACCTCATCAAGAAATAAACCTTCATTTTTATGAACAATAATCGTAAGCAATATTTTCAGCAGTAATCAAGTGGCAGGTTCACTTAAGGAGGTGTTTGAAGAATTGAATAAAGAAAAAAGTACAAGGAACTCCTCCTCAAAAAAAAGGTACAAGGAAACTAGTAGACTAACTAAAATGTCAGCTTTAAAGCACATGATCTGCAAATCCTATCAAGGACCAACAGCAAGAAATATTTTATTGATCACTTTTTTTTTGACGAAGTTATATCATTACCAGGAAGATGCAAAATTACAAAAAGAGTTAAACATGTTAGCTCCAGTACAAGAGTGTCATATTTTATCAATCACTAATTAACATGAATCTTGGGAGATTTAGGCAGCATCTTGAATGTATAGATTGGCTAATGCTTAGGGCAGCGACATGATGAATCGTGTTAAATGATTAGTACTAGCAAAAGTGTATAGGTAGCACCAAAAGGTGCAAGGATAACTACACTAGGTTACAATCAGATCATTTTCATGGCCAAAATTTTAGGTTTCCAGAAAACATCTTTTTTTTGGTCATTCCAGAAAACATCTATTACAAGTGTGATTAGTAGACGGTGGCAGAAAGAAGCCACAACTCTCAGCTACATGTCAAGTAAATGACTGCAAAAGAAAGGTAAATTATCTGAGAACTCATTGCTTTCTTGATTCATATTTGCACTGGTGTATGAAATGGCGTAGATTTGCAGCATGAAACATAAAGATGTTGTGTCTACCCCTTCCTCTGCCCGTTCTGCATTAATTATATAAGTAAGACATCAAACAAGTTTAAGGAATAATAGTTCCTTACTTTGACACAAAAGTTGGTTGTTAATACTGTATGAAAAATTTATCGTCTCCCTCTTCCTCTGCCCATTCCACGACCTCTTCCTCTCCCTCGGCCTCGGGAACCCGAACCCTGAAAACCTGATAATCTCTCAGGCTTCAGTTTCAAGGACTGGATCCCTCTTCTCCTTTCAGTTCGTGCTCCCCTGTCTTCTTCATCCTCCACATACTTTGCTGAGCTTCTGGAAATAAAGGAAACTTCTCTTGAACCTCCGGGTCCCACCTTGATATTGTTCATCCCATGAGAAGTCCGGTCATCTGACAAGGCTGCAACGCGTTCACCTAGTGGAAGAGCATCCTCTTTCGCAAGTGAAACATCGCTCCAGAATGCTTCTGCATGCCTCTCATCCTTGACTTCATACATTCTGAAATTTTAAAGGATAGTGAGACATACAGCTATTTTAATTTTTCTAAAGCAGCAATAAAAGGTTTCAGGATATGTTATGGTCTCATAAGAAAGTTTATTCCACATTACTGTTGCAATCCCCAAAAGAAAAAGGTACACTCAATCCACAAAATTTGTATAAACCCATGCAACTTGTCTACGCAAGAAACATTAGAGGTTAAACATGCCCATTATCAGGAGTCAACCAACTGCTATTCCTTGAACTTCACTTCCAGCACGGTGCATAACTTGTAGTCTAAATGAGGCACACTTCTTACCTTGGAACTTTGGACTTTTTTCTAGAATTTTTTTCATTTTCTTGTTCATCTTCTGATGATTGTGTTGCTGCAGACACATCAGAATCACTAGGTTCCTCACCGTCCATCACAGGCTCAAAATGTTCCTCCACTAAAGAGTGTTGCTTTATGGAAGGCATAGGGTGCAGTGCCCGATACTCATGAGAAAATTGATCAATTTCAAAGTCCTGTTGAAAAACAAAAATACATCAAAAAAATTAAGGGTATTGGGATCTGTTTAAAGAATGCATTTTAACTAGTAGAAGAGTATGCAATATAAAAGCAATTGCTTAAAAATATATTTATCAGGGACAACATCTAAAAAGTACTAAGCATACTTTTCGTGTTGAGAATGCTTGACCAGCTTTCTAAGAAAGTTTCAATTCAAGCACAACAACAACAACTACCCAGTAAAATCCACCAAGTGAGGTCTGGGAGGTAATGTGTACTTCAATTCAAGTTTCAATTCAAGCACATGTAATTAATTTTTCGCCAACTTAATCAGATGATATTTTGGACTGGTTCTTCAACACTAGGAAGTGCATAAGATTCATAGTAAAGACTTTGTATACCTTATTAGTAAACATCCCACTAAAACGTTCATCTTTCAGAATGTCAGTTGTCAGTCCTTTCTTCTTCTTTGATATCTTCTTTGCATCAACGCCATCAACATCCTCCATATTCTCAGCCTCTTCATTCTCAAGAAGTTCTTTAGCCAGAGTGCGATTAATTTTGGGAAGCTTCTTCTTAATCTGCAGAGGAATGCGAAAATGTAAGACAGGTATTCTGAAAAGGTAGAAACTCCCTTCAATGACAGATACATGCAGAGGTCTAGTTAAGTAAGAAACCTGTTTCCCCCCTTTTCATTCAGTTTGAGAAGCACACAACTTTGATTGCAGTGAAACAGTAAAAGTAGATTTCACCACAAGAAACATGAGTAGAAATGACTAATGATAATAGTAGGGCCTTGTTGAGAGACATGTGACAGACATCTGATTTGAATCTTTAATAATATGAAGCACAAAGGATAATATTTCCTATCTCTGCTAGCACAAAATACAAGAGTGAAGCCCAAAATTCTCCAGCATCCGGTAATTACTTGATGCCAGACAATTGGCATATAAATTATCATAGCAACTTCAAAAGGCCTAACTAGAGCACAAGAAAATCCACAGCTTCTTTCTCATGGGCTCATGGTCATCTAGTGAAAATCTATATTTTTCAAGAAGTGCTCCATCTTTTAGTTGAATTTAGGTGATGCAAACTTTATTTAAGCTACCTATCCGGGATTTTAAGTCAATGAGTGAAGGGCACCAATACACCCATAACTTTTTTGACTATTTTTCAATAACTTTGGAGTATGGGCCAGCTTGTGCGCACATCAACTAATTCCACGGGATACCTACTACCTCCCACCACACAGGTACCGGGTAACTCTGTCCACCAAGGCTTGGACAAATGGGAAGAAACACCTAGAGTTTTTGTCTTCACTGGAATTTGAACCTGAGACCTCATGATTCTTAACCCGCTTCATAGACCACTATACCACACCCTTGGGTGCTATTAGGTGCAAATTATACTATTTTTTAGAAGTTTTCAAGCTATAAGCTTAAGGCAATGGCCCCTCGCACCAGCTGCGAAAGCTACATCTGCTTGTGAGTAAACCATATCATTTCAGCTCAAAACGAGCTGAACAATCAACCATACTTGAAAAAGGAGAATGTTCAGTCTACAATATACGCTAAAGGATCGAAAAAAGCGCAAGCATCAGAATCCTCCAAATTCAAGGTTTTCTTTGTGAAACCCTTCCCTTTTTCAATTTGGGGGATTAGAATAAGAGCAAGTGGAAGAAGGGGTCAGCGAAAAACATACTAAGCCAAGGCCTCCAAAGTTTTTGCCTTTCTTTTGTTGACCAAAAATTAGTTGTTAAAGCTTCCACACTCGAGGATAACGGCCCGCCATCTACCATTTTCCACACCAGATTTGTTTCACAGAAAAGTTTCGAACTTGTGACGTGTGCCTAACCATTTTTTTCCTATTAAAAGCCAATGTTGCTATAAGGCTATTTCAAAAGTCTCTTCATGATGGACTCACTGATTAATCACTCATCCCATAAGAAGTATGGCCTGCAACATAAAAATAGTGATTTGCAAGGAACATCAAACAGGTTAAAGATGCAATGTGGCTAGACCACCAATATATACACATGTAGGCACACACATGAAGTTAAGCTTTCTATGTTGAATTGCTGGTACAAATAACATGGTTCTTATACATCCATTGTAATCTATTGTTATTACTGAAAAATCTATAAAAGCGAAATACCCAAACGCCAAATACTAAATTGAAATAAGGGACATGAAAACGTCTTCCGCTTGATGCTAGTGTAAAAGTCTCTGCATAGAAAAAGATAGGGGACATGTGTACACTTGCAAAAAGCCAATCCCAGACATTATGAAGCTAACCGTGATACGACCGGCACGCTCTGCTGCTTGTTTTTCCTGGTTCCGCCGCTCTTTGTAAGCAACATAATCAAATGGATCTGAAAATGCTTGTGCCTGCAAGAGCAAAGCATCAACATGCACATAAGTTTGATCACAAGGCCAATCATTTAAAGTTAGTAGACAAATTTATTCTGATTGTCACCTTTTTATACAAACGATAATCGATGAAGTAACCATGCATATAAGCCCTTAGAAGGCTGGTTCCAATCAAATGGGTCAAATTCAATTTTTCCAGATCTTCTTTCGTCAAAAATTTAAAATCATCATAAATAGTTGTCTGAGGTTGCTCCTCAAGCTCTTCCTGCAAATAAATATCAAATCAGAATAACCATTGTCTCTGGCATGACAAGGTAACAAAACAAGGAGCACATCATACCGTAAGGTTTTCAAGGTAAGAACACCACTTGGGCGCAGGCCCCAGTGAAGGAATGAAATACGAAGGTATTTGACTGGAGTCAAGAGCCAACAACATCAATCCACTGTCAGTGAATGCACACAAATCGTTGATTCTCCCACCCGTTGGTTCAATGCTTGTCATGCCTTCTCCCTGCAAGAGTTCAATGCCAAATTTGAAACTTAGATTAAACTTAAGTGTATTTCATCAAAAAGATTAAACTTAAGTGTAGAAACATAAGCAACTCTTGCTGATGTCTTCTCTTGGATTGTGGATCTTTTTTTTCATTGCAAGGCTACAAACCAGTGATGGAACATGTCTTTTCAATATTTGGTATGTCTTGGATCATGCCTAACACCATTTCAGAAATGCTGAAGTGCTGGACCAGGGGAGGGTCTATGCAAGAAAGCTCAAAAGACCCGGAACACTGTTCCTCAAGTTATCTGGTGGTCTGGTGGTCCGTCTGGCTTGAAAGAAACAGTAGAATTTTTTAAGGCAAAAGAAGAAATTTACAGTGCCTTAAACTTAATTGCATTTTGTTGATCGCTTTTTGGTGCAAACTAGCTTTTGCACCAGACATAGATGATATTTTAGACGCAATTGCTGATTTGCACAACCTGTAATTACGCTTTAGGGCAAATATTTACATAATATATTATTTACCCATAAAGAAAAGCTCTTGGTGATGTCTACTTAGTGTTCTACCACCTCATACATGAACATTATCGTAAGACTATTGCAGATAATCATAAATATTAACTGTATGATATCCTAACGCGGGTCCAAGAAGGACAAAAACAGAGACACCAACCTTGATTTCATGGTGGAAAACGGTTGTGATTCTATATAGTCCGTGTCTTTGTCACAATGTAAACCTGCTGTTTATCTAAAACAATAACCACCATAATCTCTAATAAACATAGTTTTTCTATTGTGATGATGTCTAAGAGATCTAGCAGTAATTCCTATGTTGTACCTTCCTTTTCTCTATTGTTTCACTATTATCCCAGCACAACAGTTATATTACAAACGTCTTTTTAAGTTACATAGCTCTTAAACAATTCTTAGGTCATTTTTTTATTGTTAAAGTTAAACAATCCCTAAATCATTAATGGACTGCTCCAAACTTCTACTAAATGACCAGGGGCAAATCCAGGATTCCAAGAAGATGGGTGCACTATTACAAAGAAGTAAATCTAGAATTTATATTTGATGGATTCAACCTTTAGGTTCCTACCATGAATCCAATACCATTTAGAAATTATAGGTTAAAATTAAATTTTTTCTTATAATTTTAGTGATTTTTAACATATATACATATACTCCATATCAAAAATGTTGAGATCATTGAACCATGCTACATCATCCATTGCTATTAGTTTTAATTATATAAAATTTTGCGATGACAAAAGGAGATCAAGGATTTCAATGTGTTAGATTTGGGAATTTGAATGAATAAACCCAAAAAAACTACTTAATTTAAACACAAGAGGAGACACTAGACATGTCTACAAACTAAGAATAGAACATTTAACTTCACTTGTAAAGGTGCACCCAATAATTATTGAACCATATGACTCTATGAGCTTGGGTGCACACATGTATATTTAAGCAATTTATAAGAAATATAACATTAGAGAGAGTAGCATGGGTTCACGTGCCCCATGCTCCAACACATAGATACGCCCGTGACTACATCAAAGAAGGTCCACTTGTCCACAAGAGGAACAAAATAATCAAAAAGAAAAATGTCTTCTCAGAATAAGTAGGACCGTTTAAGGGAAACTTGAAGTTTGACAGATTTTGCAGATTAGAATAACTGATAATCAATAAGCTAAATATATAAAAACAAACGTTAACAAAAAAATTCGCCCCTTGTCATATCCTCCCCATTTCTTTCTTTCCTTGTTCCCTTGCCTTCTAATTCTATTTCTTCTTTAAATCTGTAAGACACCCTTGCACCTGAATATTAACTTCTTACTAGACCCGCCAAAGTACGTCTTGATTACTTTGCTGAATCAGTTCATTAATAACTTCACATATAGCAAAAAAGGCAGCAGAAAAAACAAAGGCCAAAATCAATCATTGAGTACTGCAACTCTATTGTCCAGCATATAAATATAATAAACTGAAATGATCTTGTCTAAACTACACAATTACTAATTGAAACGACAAATATCAACAAAGAGGATCAAAGACTTGCATACCGTCTCAGGGTCCCAAATCCTAACAATGTGGCTGTCAGCAGTGATTAACTTTGTTCGTTCGGTGTTAAGCGTTTTATGCCACTTAATGTTCAGTATCGGGCTCCCATACCTATATAAGTGTCAGAATGCATAAGCAATAGAGAACAAGAATTAGTTTACCATTATAAGCTGGCAAAGCAACTTACATATGATCCTTTATCCTATAAGCTGGCAAAGCAACTTACATATGATCCTTTATCCGCATAGGTTGAGAAGATCGTAAATCATAAATCAGAACCTGCACATTACAAGGTATTGTTAGACATCTTGATCACATAAGACACAACAATAACTACGCCTCGATCGTAAACAAGTTATCTCCAGCTATTCGAACCCTCACTAAACATGTTTCTCCATTTAAAATCATTTCAGCCCAACATTATACAAAATAAAAATAACACTCCACAGAAGCCTCCAAAATGTAAATATATGTTTGCTAACAAGACAACTGATTTTTACTCAAAGACAATAATCTATTCTTCAATAACTACTTTCTGATGCCCCAACGTAACAAGAATTTCACCCCCCAGAAAATCTAGCATCCTTTAGCCAACTCAATTGACGATGACCAAGTAAGCTCTAATTGGAGTGGACTTAATAAAAACATAACTTATTTGTATTTTTCTATTCTCCGTTTCTACATGAATCAAAAGAAAGAACAGAAATTTTAAAAACCTATCTCTCTTCATTCCCTTCCAGTGGTGTAACAACTATTCAAGTTAATAATTTCTTATATTTCAAGGACACATCAGTAAGCCAACTTTGTGGGGCATCCCGTAGCTAATATTGTGAGACCTCTTTTTGGTAAGTTGTTGAGGGCAATGTCTTAAATTTAGGGTGTGTCGGGTATGAAGGGGAAAATGTTTTCCAATACTCCCATGTTTGGTTGACTTAAATGTCATGGAAAATAATTTCCTAGAGAACTCATTTTCCTCCAATTTTTCCCACAAAGAAAAGGAAAATTATTTTCCAAAACTCTCTTTCAACCTTCCTCACCCCTACTGTCATCCCCCAATGACACCCTCGCCACCAGGGTCCCAGACCTACCACCCCGACCTCACACTGGTCACCCTTGATCCACCCCCACCCCTCTCCCACCCTCCAAACCCACATCTCGTTACCTCCGTCTCCCTAGCAACCCCTCCACCACCACTAACCCACCATTGCCTCCCCTTCCCTCCGCCCCTGCCACTCCTCAACTGCCCAAACCAGGCTTCACGACACAAAACACAGAGGTCGAGGGCCAGGTGTCAGGTGTGGGGTGGGGGTCAGAGGCAGGGTGTCGAGGGTGGGGTCAAGATTAGGGTCCGGGTTTATGGTGTTTGCCCAAATTATATTAAAATGCTCCTAGGACAAGATTTTCTCCTTACTATCCAAATATCATAAAATAATTAAGAAATTAACTTGTTTTCGAGGAAAATATTTTCTAAAACATTTTCCTTCATACCAAACACACCCTTACTATCATGATAAAGAACATCTGCAAAAAAAATTCACATTGAAGATGCAATGCTTTTAAGCATGATATGTTTTATATATACTCGGTGTAAGGACTTTTAAAATACTTTCCTACTTAGTTTCATGTCAATTTTCGTACTACATAGGTTAAAATATATTCTTCATACTGCATTAGCTGCCTGTTCTATAAGTCCTCTTAATTAACATCCAAGGTGATGCTAAAATGTTAGGACAGTGTAAGAATTTTCATAATCAAAATGCAGGTGAATTTTCCACCTATCCTACAATTTATTAATAGTAACTAGAAAGTTTAGGTGTACTTTATCTAGTTTCAAGCAAATAAGAAAAAAGACTAAACTCCCGAAATGACAATCATAAATGATTTTTCCAACCAAAACTTCACACTCAACATTCACCGTGATCATCAAAAAGTTCATCAAAACCTCTTAAAAAATTGCATTTCCTTCTATTATACCTTTCCATCACTACTTCCAACAGCCATGAGGTAACCTCCATCTCGGTCGAACTCTATTGCAGTAACCTCCTGTAGTTTATGCATATCATTAGCAACTATTAAGAAAAGATCTGGTTTCTTCAACTACTTTAGCAGAAAACTACCAGGTCCCCATTCCCAGCGGGTGCAACAGCATTTATCCTGCCAACTGAAGATCTTGCTCTCATGTCAAAGCATTCGAGAGCACCATCCTCCCCTCCACAAGCAACTAATCCATGGAGCTTGCTAAAGTGCAAAAGAAACCAAAAGATCACAGAAGAAACTGTCATACAGAAGGTATAGCAAAACTAAAAAAGCCAAAAAGGAAACTTTAAAGAAAAAAAGAAACATGGGTTTAAAAGGTGAGCAAAGCATAATCAATTTCTAACCTCCGCGAAACCACATTAAGTGCCGGGGATCGTGTGCTCAGTGAGGAAAGAAAGCGTCCCTGTTAATAGAATATGATAGTCTCAGTAAACTACACAAGCAAACATCAACGCTATAAGGGGGGAAACTTCAATTAGAATAGGGTGAAATTCGATATTCAACTTTTAGGCTGTACAACTTTCGGTTTTCATTGAAAATGCAGCAGATTATGATTTAACACTATAAAGCTCCACTTATCCTTGGGATCAATGCCATAGAAATCTAGGTGAATTTTAACAGCACATTTACTATTCCTTTCTTACCCTTCTCTTCTCTTCTCTTCTCTTCCCTTCCTGTAAGTTGCTACTCCGAAACAGCTTAGCCTTTGTCCCTTTTTTTTTCTTTTTTTTGGGGCCCATCTTAACTTTTCGGTCAACAATATATTGATCTATAATAGCCCAATCCAAATCGTCTGAACACTAGATAACATGGAAAGTGTATAGCTAGCAGAAGACCTTTCCAGATACATATTTCTAAGTCTGAGTGTTTGTTCATCAGAATGTTGGCAAAAGCATTAATGGATGTGGTGCATTCACAACAGAAATTCAAATAAGTGAAATTGAATGAGGAAACAATTTTTTCATAATTCAAGCGGTGTTGTTGAGTATCGCATCTGTTGCTACTGGTTTGCTAAAATAATTAGTTGTTTCGTCGTAGGAGTAGTCTTCTATTTTTTAAAATTCAAATTTTTGTTAGATATTTTAGGTTGTTGAGATATTTTAGGTTTTGAATATTTGTTGTGCAGATCTTTTGCAGATTTTCTTGTTTTCAAGTGGCTATTTAGAGCCCTATGGTTAATAAAATTTAAGCGTTAAATTTTCAATAATAATATTAACCTTCTTACTAGCGGTATCAGAGCGTCAACAGGCCTTACATGATCTATGAGCTCACTAAAAAAGAGTGACTTGTAAAATCGACTTAGCTCATATCTATGTTTATCCTTATTTTCAAACATGGCATGCAGTAGTCTCTCTTTGAGTCTCCCACAAACCTTCACTAGTGAAAACTATCAAATTTGGTATATCAGAATGAAGTTTCATCTTGAGCCTATGATCTATCAAAAGTTGTAATGAAAGATAGACCCCTACAGCGTCTCTGAAAAAAAATACCCTTATGTAAATTCAAGTTCATCCAGAAGAGCCTTCAGACAAAATTGAGTTACTGACACAATTATATAGAAGAAAACAACCCAACCATAGATGATGTCATCTACCAATGGCGAGAAGTTGGAAATTTGAAGAAAATCTTGTATTTACTGACAGACATAAAGCAATAGTCAACTTCAATATAGGTGCACATATTACTTAACTATTGTAGAGAAACAGGTGCAATTACAAGTTCAGTTAAGCATTTTGAAGAAAAAAAAATTGTAAGTGTGCTGCAAAATTTGCCACTTTTTGTTTAAAATAATTAACTTATACAAACACATGAACGGGTCAAACACTTAAACTGAGGAGGAAAACCTGCTCCAGATTTATTCTGTAGAGATCTGGTGATGAGGCAGCGCAAAGCAAATCACAAGACCAGCAATCATATACAATATCCCTTCCCATCCTAAATAAACAGGAGAGCATATAAGTGATGTTAAGCTGGCATTTTGATACAGTTCGTACAAAAAAGTAACAGTAAATTTCAGCAGCAGAGAGGAAGAGCAAAAGCATTGGGGATTAGCTCCAAGATGAAAGTGACAGATAGTTGAGCAAAATCAAAGAAATCCAGCAAGATGAAATGTAGATATCATGCCAGCAAAATATGCAGCTAAGATGTCCGAGTTGCTACTGCAGTAAAGTATCATGACAATGCAGGAAAGATGTTGACCAGATAATGGAACATAAATTAGAGTAAACCACCAAGAAATTTGTCTTTTGTAAATTTTGAGATTCGCTGACTGAAGCATGTCAGGTCTTCCAGGAGATACCCAGGATGCATGGAGCTAAACAACGTCCTTCCCTCTTCAGGCAAAACTGATAAGTGCACCTAAATGCGAGCTCCTTGGCGTTCACATTCGGCTTTAACAATGACTAGTTTAATTCATTCTAAGCCTGATAATTTTCATCTGATCTCTAAGAAAGGAAATGCGAGCTAAACAACGTTCTTTCTTTCATCTGATCTCTAAGAAAGTAAGACCTTCCTTTCTTTGGTAAAATTATTTTAGATACATACATAGATTATATTTGTTCTCTCATTCAGTCCAGTGATATCTAAGCTTTCAAGTGAGACAGGTTGGGCTCAATCTGTTGCCATTATGCAAGTGTAAGCATGCTAGAAGTCCTTCGCGCAGCTCAAAGTTATGTTGGCATTCTTAATACTCAACATGCATTGTTTTCTAAATTTTGCATTTCATCAGTATAGCTTAGCAGACAACATATGGATATGCACATAAGAATAAAACAAACAAAATATGTGCAACCTTGGAATTCGCAAACTGTAATGACTTCCATATTTTGCATGGAGGCAGACAGAACGATCAGCACAAAGAAATGCCATTTTTGAGTAGTCATCACCCAAAACCTACAAAAGATATCAAAGACAGAATATACATCAGTGTAGATTTCCCAGATTAACTAGAGAAGAAAAATGCAACAGAACATGTTTCCATGCTTCTGGTCTCTACAAAGAAAAAACAAACAGGGAACAAGCAAAAACATTTACTATCGCAGAACAAATAATTTTAGCAAAAAAAATGAGCATAAGCATTGGTCATAAAAAGAAGCAATACTAATAAGAATCTACTTTTTTATTTTGGGTGAAACGTGCAGCCTTCACAGACAAAGAGAGGGAAAGCAGTCGGTACCTGGAAGTTAACGATCTCTGACACCAAATGCCTTTCGAACTTCAATGACAGCTCCCGCAGCTCATAAACTTTAACTTGCGGTGGGTAAATACCTGAAAAATCAATGTTGACAACTGACAACAAAATAGAGGAAATACCAAGCAGCAAAAAGAATGTACTCATCTAATACATGTTCAATAGGGGTCTTTTAGTTTGTTAGACTTAGAGATCTGATTGCCAGCATAAAATGTAGAGAACTTGTGGTGTCGGAGAACCTAACTTATTGAATGACACAGGCCTAAATGGAGCGACATGAAGAGTGACAATTTATAAAATTGACCCTATCTTGGTGTCGAGGCATAGTTATTGCTGTGTACTCATCTTTTTTTATTTTAAGAAGGTAACATAAGTTAAATCTGTTGCACTCATCTAATACATGTATCAGAAGAACAGAGGACAGAACAGTGAAAAAACAGTAATTGGTTACTTCCCTGTGTAGGATATTTCTTATATGAGATAATTATTGTTCAGGTTAAACATGAATGAATCTAGAACACAGGAAATAAGATGAATATCAATGCTTCATTTTAACAACTAATAAAATGAACCAAAATATTTATAACCCAACCTGTTCTAGATCTAAAAACAATAGTCAAATATCGAGTTTATATTGAAAAAACTGTCTCTCTCTGTTTATATATATATATATATATAAATAACACAGAGGGATAAATATGCATGAATACCACGTTTTAACAGTAAAACGGCACAGTGACGCCTTTAATCTGTAACTCAGAAGTCGTTCCTTAATAACCTAGAAAAAGATCATTTAACAGACGAATAATATTTTAAGGAAACAAAAAAGAAAGAAAGGATATCTCGAACTACAGATAATCACCTGACGCAATGAGATACTCCCCGTCAGGAGTCACTTTAATTCTCGTCGTTGCAGTTTCAAATCTCAAATCCTGAATCAGATCCACTCTTTGCATATAACCTGCCAAAATAGAGAAAAATATCTTTACTAACATAACCATAATATCCTACAATATCAAATATGTATAAATGGAGCAACATGATAGAGGGATTCATATAGCCGGCCCGAATTACACAAGCTATGCAAATTGGGTTTTACCCATACCAAACTCCGTAAAGATTGTTATCAACAAAATAATGTTGGTCCGACATTGAACACTCTTTTTTTACTACAACAATTGAAAACTTTCCATTTTCTAATGTTTTGATACAACATGATTTTACCAAATATTAATATCAAAGTAAATCTAACCTTCGCATATTGTTCGGAAGAAAAAGAAGAAGTAAAAAAGGTATGAATCAATCATCAAAGATGACCATATGATATAAAGACCAAGTATCCAAAAACCCAGACATATGATTACTCCCCAATTGAAAAATAATCTTGGTACAATTCCAGAAATTCTTCTTTTATACTTCAAATATTGAAACTTCCTTTTTCCAGACACTATGATGCTGCTAGATTTTACCAAATAATATCCCAAAAGGAAAAAATAAAGTAAGTGAAAGCAGGAGGGTAATGCATACTTTGATCTTTACGAAGCGCTCTGAGCTTCTTAGGAGGAAGCCATGTTGCCACAGAACGGTGTTGGCCGGCGACAGTGTACATCTTCACTCCATTTATGGCAGTGGACTTCATGTTTCCCCCTTGGTACGCCATTGTAATTCAATTGGTTGACGAATAATGCCCTTTTTCTGAAAGTGATGAATCAATCTCAGAGGCAGTGATTGGCCAAGGAAGGAGGTTCTCAATTGAATCCTCCTCGTTGGAAAATCATACTATGCAAATAGGAAAAAAATATAATTTTTTGTATTCATATTACTGTTGTACATTCCTGACTCTACCTTTCGCTATTATCAGTTAGCAAAGTATATACAGAGACAGTTGTTGAGCTGGGATTCTAAACAAGTGAGTCAATATATAAACTATAAAGGAGTACTAATTATTTTCATGTTTTTGCCAAAACAAGTCATTTGGTTTCTGCTTAATACAAATTCAGGTTCAAACAACTCCTTTATGTTGCAGTAGAAATTTAGGCTAGTAAAAACTTACGGCGGTGAGGCGGTGGCTGTCTGGCGGAGAGGCAGCAGGTGCTACAAATTTATTTGTTAGAAGCAACTACTTCCCACACACAGTATTATTACCGCCAGAATTTTGAGTGTTTTAAGTCGCTGAGTTGTTCTTTGACGGGGAGAGGAAGGGTTTAGGGAAAGAAAGCAGCCAGAAGAGAAAAGGGTTTTGGGAGAAATAAATTTTATTACAAGTTGTGAAAGAGAAAATGACAAAAGGGGGCCTTCTATGTGGGTAGAGCTAAAATAGTCCTCTAAATATATTTATGAAGAGTTTGGTGCTTTAAATTTGTCAAAACTAAACACTTTTAATCTCCATTAAATATTTAATAAAATTTGAGTGTTAGATTTGATAGGAATTGTGAAAAAAGAATTAATTATTAGGACTCATATTTCTCGGTTATACTAATATCTTATTTACATATACAAAAAAAATTACCAAAGAGGCATAGTGGAGATGGATTCTTATACCCTTAAGACATTTCACGTCCAAGCATAAAGCATTATAAATGAAAAACTTCTAGTAGGAAGTGTTTCACACACCATTCTTGTTAGGAAAGTCATCTAGAAGTTAGATTTGGGTGTAATTACACTCTCTAATTCTTAATAGAAAGAGTGAATATCGATGGTAATTATATTATGTACTTACAAAATTACTTTTTAATTTCTTTATTTTTTGTTTTATTTTCTTCATACATTTTTATTTCCATTGTTTTAATTTCTTTTTATTGTAATTTTAAAATATATTTTTTTGTACATTATTTATCATTTACTTCTCTATATTTACTTCTTGTTATTTTATATAATTGCTTGTGTATTTTATTTTTTATTTATTTTTTAGCATAATTGCGTTACTATTCAAGTTTGAACTATACCTCCTAATATTAGAAATAATGAGTCATTAACAAACTTGATATACAATGAATAATATCATTAAAGTACAATTTCGTTATTGAATGAGGGTATAAACTTATTATGTTCCTGATTTTAAGTTGTATTGGAACTTATTTTTATTACGTGGATGGGGGTTCGAGTTATGTTAATTTTTAGTTAGAATTAATATATTAGTTTCGTCGAACACTTGCGTTATGACATTGTATTTATAAATATTAGTTTTTTTTATTGAACATGCATTACATGACATTCTTACAAAATGTATGCTTTTAGTTTTTATTATAAATTAATTAAATATTATTAATTTGCAACATATATATCAATCATTTTTACAATACTAGTTATAGATATATGATTACAAATTATTGTATATTCAAAATAAATATGCATCTTAAATACTAAATCTAATATCATTTTTAGTTATAAAAATTATGTATAGGCATGTATTTAATATTAACTTTTAAGTTTTGATAATTATTTTTATAAAAAAAATAATCTAATTGCACTAGTGCAAAAAGATAGTACGTTTGTAATTACATTGTAATTATGTTACGACAAACAAAAAGGTCGCTTTGAGACTCGACCATTAATAACAAATCTACAAGGAATTCAAGGGAATCTGGAATGTAGACTGCAAAAGCTACAAAGAGGAGAACGTTTCAGCATAAAAAAACTCTATTTTTTGCGAATCCCTCAATACTCAAAAGTACACTGTAAAAGTATTGTACTGCAGACAAAACTACATCCACGATTCATATTTATCGTCTGGCTAGCTTTGCACATAAGACTAGCAACAGTGGAGAGGCTAATGAATTTTGGGATACAGATTCCACAACAATGTGTATTGTGCAAGCAAGTAGACGAATCCTTTGACCATCTCTTTTTTACTTGCCCGACAACTTGAGAGCTATGGAATAGACTGCTAGTGTGGCTGGGTTACCAGAGGGCAATAAGTGATTTGAACAGTAAAGTAAAATGGATCAACAACATTGCTAAAAAGAGAAATGGACGTGCTGAAATAACCACCAAAGTTTTGGGGATGCTAGTATATTGTCTATGGCGAGAGAGGAACAAGATTAGATTCCAAAGCGGAAGAATGGATATAAATGATACATGCAAAGAAATAGCAGTCCACAAAAATATACAAGGAAATTCCTTTAAACACTGGAAGGATGATTTGCGAAGACTGGATCACTACCCTTAGATATTGATGTATATATGAATTACGGGAGTGAATCCCTATAGACTGATTGAGAACAGTAGCTGGTCAGCAGCCACTCTATTTTGTAAATGTTTGATCTTAAATGAAATGAAGTTTATTTAAACAAAAAACAAAAAGGTCGTTGTACTTACTAGGTTGTGTAATTACTAAGCTGTGTAATTATTACACTAATAATTATACCAATTTCAATTACCGATTGCTTTCTAAACAGACCATAATGAATTCTACACTGTGCGAATTTTGATTTGTTTGGCTAGTTAGTTCCGGATACCAAATGGTTAAATAAATACTATATATAGTCTCTCTCTTATGAAATAATAAAAGAAGAAGAAGAGTATTACAGAGCAAAGTAGAAAGAGAGGGAATTCTTATTGATATGGGATGAACTACAATGGAATAGAACCCCTTTATTTATAGGGGAAAGTGACTTAGCCACCAAGTAATAAACCCTAGAATCTCTCTAAATATAGACATTCACCATAAATGAAATTTTATTTATAACACCCCTCCCTTGAATGTCTATTCAACAGATAATATGCTTCGTTAAAACCTTAACTAAATAAAACACAATGGGAAAAAAATTAGAAAAGAAAAAAGAGTACACATATATAATATATACGCCTTTTGGTTGCCTCGTTAAAAACTTTGCAAGGAAAACCCAGTGGGACAAAACCTTATAAGGGAAAAAGAGCACAATGTGTATTAACTCCCCCTGATAAGAGCATCAATTCACATCCATGAGCCTTCGCATTCCAATCTTGTACACCATCTTCAAGAGATCGTTGATAGAGATTTGATAAATAAATCAGTCATATTAACTTGAATGAATATTTGCACCTTGAAATCATCACTCGTGATAGATATATAATGTCTTCACAAATATCTTGGAATGGCTCTTCAATATCTCCATAGAGGTATCCTCGCTATCACATTATCATGCATATAGTAATAGCAAGATACATTTGTGCACAAATTGCATTGAGGAAGCGGTACTTCAAGATCAAGAATTGTATATGCTTCAAATAACTTAAATCGTTCATGGATTGTCATATAAGTTAAGTCATATAAGTTACGCGATAAAGTCATATAATAGGCTTTAAATGCATATCAAGTGTTATGTCATGCTAGACATATAAGATATCTGAAATTGATTGCATATACCATTGACTTTATACTTTCAAGTATTTGACATGTCCAAAACTACGTGTCTTTCATATCAAACCAATTCTATTTGAATTGTGTATCGTCTATTTGGCCAATATTTTCGTATCTGTCTCGACAGCCCCAAGATCTCCATCTATATTTAGCGCTATGATAGATATCGTCGACGAACATGTTATATCGGTTTCAATAAATTTTCATAAAGACATAACATAGAGATCTCTTCATTCATATATGTATGTACCTGCATCTCTCATGAGATTTTATGAAGTGTTATGTCATGTGACCTTCTAGATCACTTGCCTCATTTATTATGATCACTGCGATAATTTGCTCATCTTCTTTATCAAGAAGTTCTATTTGAAATCGATTTGTCTATACGCTTTAAGCATATCATAGATTTTGTCCTTCTAGGACTTAATATGAGCATTTGCAATGAGAATATAGTTACTTTCTTTGGTTCAGCAAATGCGTATGACATGCTTTGTAAAATATTGCAAACAAATTATCCTTTTATGAATTTCAAGTTCATATTATCCTATTCGAGGATCTAGATATACAAATAATAATCCGTTCGACGTAATTTTGTCTCAATTGTTTATCATATTTCCCCATCATGTTAGAAAAACTAACTTGTTTCCTCACTTTGAGAATCCATCTTTGTGCATTATGGTGTTAATAAAAATATACGCCGCGCATCAATAATAATAATATGGAATTATTTGGTTCCTGACCCCGAACCACTTGTGAGAGGAGAAAATAATATACTTTTGTATATAACGTATATCAAACTGATATACAGAACTTTGTTCTCATAAGCAATTATTTAGCTATTGAGTGGAGGCACTCAATAAATTTTTTTGCTAAACCAACTGTGATGTAAACTAACTTATCAAGATTAACTTCTTGAATAGAAAATCTGGAAATTATGCTCGAAATTTAATTACTGAGCAAGTTACCTCGCAAGCACCGGTCAGGTTGCAGGTTAATAATAATCGCACATGTAACCATCTCATAGATGCATCTTATGTGGTATACATAGAAGGTGAATGAGCTCATATTCACCTTTGATATTTACAGATTTCACGGGATTCAATCCCAACTTTAGCTGGTCAATTAATTAATGAGAACAGGCAATATAAGAGAATCCGTAAAGAACTTTCTAGTTCTTCAATATTTACCTATGTGAATTCTCTATTATTTTTGCACATCATATTTAAATTGATATGGTTAAACTGATTATGCTGACTGAATAAATTATCAATATTTATAAGTTCATGTTTACACCATGACATGTGCAGTTATCAATAAACTCCATGTTTATTATGATATAAGTTTTTATATGTAAACATTCACTTTATTGTGACATTCTTTTATTTGTGTAGTACAAACTAGAGAATAAAGTGGGTAGCTTTTCACATACAGATTATCTCGCTACAAGTTGTAGTAATAGAAGATATCAAATCTTTCCTTTGTTTATTGTCTCAATATAATCAACCACTTTCGCGTATACTTTGGAAACTGAATAAGTTTCTTTGAGACTTACTACAACACAATACCTTATTTGTAATCAATTGTGTTTCTCCAAAATAGTATAATTGTCTCTTGCAGAGTTCTCAAATAATTTGGTACTACCACATATTCATGAACATCCATATGGTGAACATCTCTTTTAAAGAGAAAGTTATACCATTATGGTCATGGTCAAACTATATGCAAGATATGTTTCGTTTATTATTCTTGTCCTTTAATAATCACATCGCCAAAATATTATAGCATACAATAGGTATGTGATCAATGACCATTCATGCCATAATAATGATATTATTTTCTTATATCATCTCAAGCCTCTTTCTAAGGGCGAGTGTGGTATATTCACTATCACTAGCACGTTCATATTCTTCCAAGAATGAATATGTATTCATAAATTAGATGTTGTCACATTCACATCATGAATGGACCATAGTCATATGTATGTGCTTTACGAAATTTCATGTAAAATTGATGACAAACACTACTTTCAGAGAGTGAATGATTATTTTGAGAATCCTTGTTATTCTCATTATCACAATAATGACAATTATAATTTCATCTATTGCCACATCCACATCTATTGATACCTTTACGGTAATAATTTTGTCTTCTTTCAGACTTATCACATACTGCTATCACATTCTCTAAAGGGAATGAGAAATGGAGCAAATTTAATGGGACGAGTTTTCAATTCTTTGCCCACAATCATACATGATTTTAATCACGGCAAGGCATAGAAATTTAACCACTTTAGGTGGGTGTAATTTCTTACAAACTCCATTAGAGTTATAATCAAACTTTGGTGTCTTTGCTTGTATATAAAATAAAATTATAGAATTTCAAGAATTTGAAAGAGAAAAGTAAAATACTTACCTTATATCCAGAATTTTAATCATGAATAAAGTTCATGGAACAATTGACAATCACTATGCTCAATCCCAAAGCTTCTACTCAATTGGTTAGAGTGTCATGCTAATAACATGTTTTGAAGTAATAAAAGAAGAAGAAGAGTATTGCAGAGCAAAGTACAGAGATAGGGAATTCTTATTGGTATGGGATGAATTACAATGGAATAGAACCCCTTTATTTATAGGGGAAAAGTGACTTAACCAAGTAATAAACCCTAGAATCTCTCTAAATATAGACATTCACCATAAATGAAATTCCATTTATAACAATCTCTAATTTAATTTTTCTTCTTTCTTTTATATTGTATGTTTCAGAAACAATGCCCTTTTATATTTAGTCAGTTTCAACTTATGACATTCCTAATTAACTCTTAACGGCACTCTCTTGTAGGAATGACATGAAATCTTTTCACATTCTTAAATTTTGTATCTAATCAGATTAAGACAAATAAAATAAATAATGTAATTAATATGTCGTTTCTTCGTTATACACACAAATATCCATAGTTTCTGTTGAGAAATGCAGATACTAGTGAATCCCTCCCTCCTATGTAGTTCTACATATAATTTTTATACGGAAAAGGGTCAGAACTGTCCCTAACGTATTGACGTCAGTTTAAAAATGCCCTCCGTTAACCTATTTTGAAAAAAATGCCCCTACCGTCAAAATTATGGTATATTTGTGCCCCTAACGTATTGATTCCAGTTTAAAAATGCCCCTACCGTTAACCTATTTTGAAAAAAAATGCCCCTACCGTTTTAAATATAAGTACAGTCAGTTGTTAGACTTAGGGGCACAAATATGCCAAATTTTTAACGGTAGGGGCGTTTTTTTCAAAATAGGTTAATGGAGGGCATTTTTAAACTGGAGTCAATACGTTAGAGGCAGTTCTGACCCTTTTCCCATTTTTATATTAAAGGATGGCATCATCCACGCAACATAAGACTTATCTAACTCATTAATTTGATTTCTTTCAACTCATTTATGTTTTTTTGGTATTATTGTGTTAAAAATCAGAAAATCAGATAAGCAGAGAAACATTAGTTTAATAAACAAAATAATAAACTATAAGAAATATTCTGAGTCCACAATTTGCTTGTGCGTCCATAAGGAATTTTAACCCCCTCCCAGTTTGCCAAGGTAATGAATTAAATCCTCTCAGGATGAAACGGAATACACCTTCCTATAACCGTGGCAATACACGATACCAACGAACTCAAAGAACGGAGCAAAATCACACTTGACATTTATGTTTAAAATAATGCAAATATAAAAGAAGGGAGAAATTTTCAGATTTTTTCATCACATAAAAATGAGGCCAAGCCTCTAAATTTATAGACAAAGGAAGGGTGAGACGGAGAGGTGCAATTCAAAAGGTGCCTCTTCCATTTCCTATTCACACCCTTTAAAGAAAAATGCAACAATCCCCCACGTGAATGGGAAACGGGCGTATGTGTAAAAACATGCATGAAAATACAATGTGATTCGCAAGTAAGGATTAATCGCATCTGGATAAGTAGGTTTCCCTTTGAACTTTCCGTAGTGAACTTATGTCAGACATACTCGGTCAGTCGGTAGAATTGATATCTTTGAACCGTCGAGCTTTGGTGTATACCTAGACAACCATAAATCACACAATCAACCCTTAACCGTCCTTTGTTCTCATTGTTGTGGTCGTTTCAGCCATGAACACCACCGGTTCATAAGTGCGTAGAGAACAGACCTTACAGAATTCTCCTTGAAGCGGCTTATACTTCACACTTATATAGGTGATTCCTAAACGTGTTATCCCGTAGATACACTATTTGATATACCATGTATCAAACTTATAAATCATTAAAAAATGTCTTAACACTTTATCCTTGTTACTGAACATTGTCTTCATCACGAGAATGGACTAAAATATTATATTTGACAACGTTGAACCGGTCATGCATAACTTTGTTTGCGCTCTTTGAACCTAGATCTCGGACCTCCAAAAATTTAGGTAGAGTTACCGCCATGATGACTTGTCCTTGGCCATAGTCTCATTCCCTTAGATGATTTCTCAACTCCCTCTCTCTAGTTAGGCCTTTTGTAAATGGATCCGCCACATTATCTTTTGATCTTACATAATAAATAGTGGTAATTCCACTAGAGAGTAGTTGTCTAACAGTTTTATGTCTCCATCGTATATGACGAGACTTTCCGTTATACATCACGCTCCCAGCCCTTCCTGTTGTCGTTTGACTATCACAATGTATACATATAGGTGCTAAAAGTTTGGGCCAATATGAAATAACTTCCAAGAAATTCTGGAGCCATTCAGCTTCTTCACCGGCCTTCTCTAAGTCTATAAACTCAACCTCCACTGTAGAGCGATCAACGTACATTTGTTTGAACGATTTCCAAGACATCGCTCCCCCACCGACTATTTATAATCGGTTGAACAGGTGATCTAATTTGCATCGCTATACCCCTCTATTATCGAGAGATACTTATTGTAGTGCAAAGTATAACTTGGTGTATATTTCATATACTTCAATACTTGTTTCATTGTCATGAAAGTTCAATGCAAACTTTATTATATCGTAGACTAATACGTCTCGACTTTCAATTGCATATCAAATTATTGACTATACTTAATGTAGCAATAATATATTATAATAACAACTGGAGTGATTGACATCAGTTGTGGACACAACCTTTTAATATATAGCATATTTATCAATCACTCCATCATTTTCAAGCATTTGTATATTGTTTAATCATACGCTTATATGATATGCAAATTATAGCACCTCCATTCATGAAACAAATTCAACTTGCAATGGAATTTGGCCATGTTCATCGGTTGGTTCACTTCATTATAGACCAGCATATTAATGCATTTGTTCATGAACGGTCATGCCCATACTAAAACGTACATACGTATCTTTCTATGAAAAGTCACAACCTTAAAAGTGACATTATTCCATAAAAGAACTAAACAATATAAATTTTCAATAAAGAAAATGACTTTTCGAGAAAGGCACGTGACCAACTTCTGAATTAGTAGTTTCATCAACTAATCTTTATCAAGACTAAATAACTGATGAATTTACCAACTACTATATCAATGTGGTTCAATTATATAATTTAGACATTACGTCTAACAATGGTTTTTGTCATGCATATGCAAAAATCCCCCACATTTTAAATATTTCATCAACATATCATATATAATCAAATAATGACTATACGATTTGAAGTATTTTTAACGTAAACACATTTGTTTACACCCATTAATTTTTTAAACCATTTGAAAATATTATTTGGTCAAATCTCGCAAGTCATTGTTTGGGTGCTTGTCTTAGTCTATAAAGCGATTTAACAAGTCAACACAACTTTTTTTCCTTTCCAGGAAGCACGAACCCTTCAAGTTGTTCCATATAAATTTCTTCCTCCAAATCTCTATTTAAGAAGGTTGTCCCTTACGTCCATCTGATGGATTTTAAGATCATACACGGTGGCTAACGTTATTTCCATCCGAATAGATGTAATTCTCGTTACGGGTGAGTATGAGTTAAAGTAATCAAGACCTTCTCTTTGGCAATCAATCTTGCCTTATATTTGTCAATAGTATTATCAGCTTTCATTTTTCTTCTGAAAATCCACTTAGAATCCAAAGGTTTATTTTCTGGAGGAAGATCAACCATTTTCCCAAGTATGATTACTTAATACGGATTTTATCTTACTATTGACAACTTCCTTCCGAGGAAGACATAACTTCATCCAAAGTTTGAAACTCATTTTCTAACAAGAATGTCAGAAAATATGATCCAATGCAAGCAGTTATCATTTGACCTCTTGAATTCACCTCATTAGGTGTACTTTCCTTTGCTTCTTCCCGAGGCCGCTTAGATATTTCACTAGACGACTCATATTATTTTTTATACGGATAAATATTTTCTAAGAATTTAGCATTATCTTATTCGATTACCGTATTAATATGAATGTCGGAATTTTCTGATTTATGAAGCAGAAAACGATATGCCTTACTATTTATTGCATATCTTATGAAAATGGAATCAACAATTTCCGATCCCGTTTTGTCCTTTTTTGGGTTAAGAACTTTCACTTTACCCAAATAACCCCCACACTTGAAAATATTTCAAGTTGGGCTTCCTTCCATTCTATTTTTTATATGGAATGGATTGCGTCTTGCTATGAGAAACTCGATTGAGTATTCGGTTAGTTGTAAGAATAACTTTCCCTCCACAAGTTTTGGGATAAACCAGATCTTATCAACAAGACATTTATCATCTCATTAAATGTTCTACTCTTTCTTTCCGTAATTCAATTAGATTGCAGTGACTAAGGGGCCGTCGTTTGATAAATAATACCACATTCCAAACATATTTCTTCAAAAGGAGATTCATATTCGACGCCCCTATTACATTATTGAGCCAACCACAAGAATAACTGTTTGTGTCACGATAGAGTCAGAATTAATAAGTGAAGTTATTAATCTTCAAACCAATCTGACACATTCAGAATTAATAAAAATGGTGAAGCTTTTAATCTTCAAATTGAGTAACATCTGATACAACTAGATCCAATAAACGGTAAAATTTTTAATCTTCAAACCGAATAATATGTGACACAATCAAATTTGATAAACGGTGAATTTTTTAATCTTCAAACCGAATAATAAAATTGGAGTAAAAAATCAATAAGATTTTAATCTCCAAAACTGTTATGAAATCTCCTATTTAAGGTGAATGTCTATAATTAGAGAGATTCTAGAGTTCTATTCTTGGTAGATAAATCATCCCCCTCCCTATAAATAAAGAGGTCTTCTACCATTGTAACACACTCCTAACATTCTCTAAGTATCAATAAGAAGAACTCTCTCTACTCTTCTCTCTATTGCTCTTGTTCTTGAGTTATTGTTCTTGTCTTTTATATTATTTCATAACACGTTATCAGCACGAGTCTCTAACCAATTGAAATTTTCGATTGTCTTAACTTTTGTTTGTGTAGGGTTTTGCTTCAAAGAAAGAATGAAGAAAGAAAAAAAAAAGAAAAAAAAAGGAGGAAAGAAACAGAAAGCAAAAGAAGAAAAAGGAAAAGAAGCATTCGATAGTTATTTCTTGTCGGGATTTTGTAGCCGAAAACAGTGTATCAACATATTACTTTTATTGTTATTAAGGAAATCCTTTGCTTGAACAGTGCTGCCGATCAATTGTCTCGCGAGCAAGTTCAGCGCATCTACAACAAGATTATAGATGTATATGACGGCATTCTTCCCTCTATTGCCTTGTTGATCTTATTTCTATAAGATTAAATTCTGGATTTAAGGTATGTATTTTACTTTTCTCTTTCAAATTCTTGGAATTCTACGATTTGATTTCATATACAAACATAGACAACAAAAGTTTGATTATAACCCTAATGGAGTTTGTAAGAAATTATAACCACATGAAGTGGTAAAATTTCTATGTCCTGCCATGATTAAATTCATGTATGATTGTGGACAAAGAATTGAAAACCCGTCCAAATTGAATTTGCTCCATTCCCTTTAAAGAATGTGGAAGCAGTATATGATAAGTCTGAAAGAAGACTAAAATATTACCGTGAAGGTATCAATGAATGTGGACGTGGCAAAGAATTCTGTCCAATTGAATTTGCTCCATTCCCTTTAGAGAATGTGGTAGCAGAATTTGATAAGTCTGAAAGAAGACAAAAATTATTACCGTAAAGGTATCAATGGATGTAGACGTGGCAATAGACGAAATTATAATCGTCATTATTGTGATAATGAGAATAATAAAGGTTCTCAAA
The DNA here is from genome assembly GCA_034376525.1 of Nicotiana benthamiana. NCBI lineage: Eukaryota > Viridiplantae > Streptophyta > Magnoliopsida > Solanales > Solanaceae > Nicotiana > Nicotiana benthamiana. The sequence continues at coordinate 12,281,189 of CM067336.1, forward strand.
ATAATCTTTCACTTTATGAAAGTAATATTTGACATGAGATTGTGTAAAGTACATGATTATGATCCATTCCCTGAAGTGAATGTGATAATTGTAATAGAGCCCGTAAGTATGAACACGCTCTTGATGTAAATCTGTTTTATGTCTGACATTATGAAAAGAAAGTTCGTTGCCCTTGAAATTTCGGGCAAGAACTATATGACATGGGTGTTGGATGCTGAAATCCACTTAGATGCTATGGGTCTCGGAGACACCATCAAAGATAGAGAAAAAGCATCCACCCAAGAATGTGCGAAGGCCTTGATTTTCTTGCGCCATCACCTTGATGAAGGTTTGAAGATTGAATATCTCACCGTCAAGGATCCACCTATCTTGTGGAATGGCTTAAAGAAGAGATATGACAACCTGAAGTTGGTCACTCTGCCACAATCACGATACGATAAGAACCCAAAAGCAAATAGTTTATAAACTATATATTATCGTTGCGGTGAAAACGGGCACTGGTCAAAGGCTTGCCGTATACCATGACTTTTGATTGACCTTTATCAAGCATCTCGAAAGAGTAAACGCCCTGAAACGAATTTTGTCTCTGACGACAACTTTGACATCACCCACTTGGATGTGGCAGACTTCTTTGAGCAACCCGAGGGGAAGATAGACCACCTAATCGGTGATGGATCCGTGATGAAAGAAGATGGAGCTATTTAATTTTATTTTACTTGTTTGTATTAGTGAATGAATAAACTAATAGCCATTAGTATTAGCTCGTATTAGTTAGTTCATGATATAATGGTAGTATTAGTTCTTTAGAATGTATCAATATGCTCAAATATCAATAATATTTTTTACTTTTCAGTAGAGGTAATCGACTAACCTGAAAAACTAGTCGGTTATCTCATATTTCGCATAAAAACTGCAAAACAATCGATTGTCAATGATCAACAATCGATTGTCTTTAAAACAGTGATCTGGAATTTTTCAAAAACAGTCAACAATCGATTGTCTATGTTTAACAATCGATTGTCGTTAAGACAGTGTAATCTGGAATTTTTCAAAATAGCCAACAATCGATTGTCTATGCATAACAATCGATTGTCTTAAAACAGTGTGCTCTGGAATTTTTCAAAATAGCCAACAATCGATTGTCTATACTTAACAATCGATTGTCTTAAAACAGTGTGCTCTGAAGTTTTCCAAAATAGCAAATAATCGATTGTGTGTTTTTAACAATCGATTGTCAATGTTCAACAATCGATTGTTTGTGTTTAACAATCGATTGTTTTATGAAAATGCTTAAACTGAAATTTTCAAACTGCATAGTAATCGATATGGAAAACATATAATCGACTATCTGATTTATTTTAGTCAATGACATCAGCAGATTTTGAAAATATTATGTGACACAAACGAATTGAACTTGTTTATTCTTATGTTCGTGTATTTCTTTTGTATATCAAACCATGGGAATTAAATTGATTGAAGGCTCCGGAAGAGCAACTGTAACTCTGCCCAAAGGCACGACGTTTATCTTAGAGAATGCAATATTCTCCTCCAAGTCTAAGAAGAACTTGTTGAGTTTTAATGATATCAATCGCAATGTTCTCCTCCAAGTCTAAAAGGAACTTGTTGAGTTTTAAAGATATCATTCAAAATGGATATGAGACAATAGATGAGAATAAGCTTGAATTCTCCATGAAAACGAGGCTGCCCATTTCGGCTTGGGTTCACGCCATTTTGCATGCAGCAATGCTAGTTCGTCGGCTGCCCACTTTGGTTTGGGTTCATGCCATTTTGCATGCAGCATTTTAGTTTGTCGGCTGCCCACTTCGGTTTGGGGACACGCCATTTTACATACAACAATGCTAGTTCGTCTCTGACTGACGAATTGACACAAATATTCCCCGTTGCAATTGATTTTGGGTCATGGACCCAATATATCCCATTTAAGAATCTTTGGATGCGCAATATATGTGCCTGTAGCACCGCCATCCCGCACCAAAATGGGTCTGCAAAGAAGGTTAGGAATATATGTTGAGGTTGAATCGCCCTCCATTATTCGCTACCTCGAAACATTGACAGGAGATTTGTTCACTGCACGATTTGCAGATTGTCAATTTGATGAGACACTTTTCCCAAAATTAGGGGGAGAAGTTGGTGAAACCAAACGGGAAATTTTGTGGAAAAATGCATCATTATCTCATCTTGATCCACACACCTCTATTTGTGAGAAAGAGGCACAAAAGATTATCCATTTGCAAAGAATAGCAAATCAAATGCCTGACGCATTTATAGATTTGAAAAGGATAACAAAATCACATATCCTCGAAGTGAATGTGACAACATTTGATTCACGAATACATATTCATTATTGGAAGAATATGAACATGAAATTGGTATTAAATATACCACACTCACCCCTAGAAGGAGGTTTGAGATGATACCACACTCACCCCTAGAAGGAGGTTTGAGATGATATATGGCATGAATGATCGTTGGTCACGTACCTATTGTACGCCAAAGTATTTTGGAAATATGACTATTAAAGGACAACGATAATGCAAGAAACATATCTTGCATATAAGTTTGACATGACCATAATGGTATAACTTTCTCTTTAAGAAAGATATTCACCACATGGATGTTGATGAATCTGTGGTAGTACGGAATTAATTGAGAGCTCTAGAAGAGCCAATTATTACTATGTTGGAGAAACACAATTGAGTATTGTGCTGTAGTAAGTCTCAAAGAAACTTATTCAGTTTCCAAAGTACACGCGAAAGCGATTGATTATATTGAGACTATAAATAAAGGAAGGCTTTGATATCTCCTATTACTACAACTTATAGCGGGGTAATTTGCATATGAAAAGCTACCCGCTTTGTTCTCCAGTTTGTACTACACAAAAGAAAAAATGCCACAATAAAGTGGATATCTATTGGTATAAAACCCATGTCATAATAAACCTGAAGTTTATTGATAAGTGCACATGTCATGGTGTAAATTTGAAGCTTACCAATATTGATAATTTATTCAGTTGGCATTCGTGTTAGCCATCTCATTTAAGTATGATGTGCAAATTCACACAGGTGAATATCAATGAACTAGAAAGTTCTTTACGAATTCTCTTGTATCACTTGTTCTCATTAATGAACTGACCAACTAAAGAGTTCGGGTTGAAGCCCATAAATTCTGGAAATATCAAAGGTGAATATGGGCCCATTCACCTGCCATGTATACCACATATGATGCATCTATGAAATGGTTACATGCGCAATTGTTATTAACCCGCAGTCTGGCCGGTGCTTGCGAGGTAAATTGCTCAGTAATCTAACTTCGAGCATAATTTCCAGATTTGCTACTCAAGATAGTTCATCTTGATAAGTTGGTTTATATCAAAGTAAGTTTAGCAAGATAATTATTGAGTGCTTCCACTTAATAGCTAAACTGTTTCTTATGAGAACAAAGTTATATATATCAGTTTGATATACGTTGTATACGAGAGTATATTATATTCTCCCCTCACAAGTGGTTCAAGGTCAGGAACCAAATAATTTCATCTTATTATTAATGTGTTGTGTATATTGACATGATAATGCACAAAGATGATTTCCCAAAGTTGAGGAAACAAGTTAGCTTTACTAACATGAGGGGGAGACATGATAAACACTTGAGAAAAGGTTATATGGGATGAATTATCATTTGTATATGTATATCCCCGAATATCATGATATGAACCTGAAGTTCATAAAAGGGATAATTCAATTGCAACATATTGCAAAGCATGCTATACGCATTTGCTGACCCAAAGAAAGTAACTAAATGGAAGAGATACAATTCAAGAAGAATTGATTCCACATGAAAGACATGTAGTTTTGAACCTATAGTTCAAATGCTTGAAAGTATAAAAGTCAAAGGTATGTATAGTCAGTTTTCGATATCTTATTTGTCTAGCATGACATGGAAAACTTGATATGCATCTAAAGTCTATTATATGGCTTATATGACTTAACTTGAAAGATTTAAGTTGCTTGAAGCATATGCAATTCTTGGTCCTGAAGTACCACATCCTTAGTACAATTTGTGTACATATGTATCTTGCTATAACTATAAGCATGATGGCATTGAGAATGCATCTATGGAGATATTGAAGAGTTATTCCACGACATTATAAGAAGATGTTCATATCTATCAAGAATGATGATTTCAAGGTACGGAATATTTATTCAAGTCAATATGGTTGATTTATCAAACATCTACCAAAGATTGTTTTGAAGATGGTGCACAAGATTGGAATGCAAATGCTCAAGGATATAAATTGATGTACTCATTAGGGGGAGTTAATGCGCGTTGCACTCTTTTTCCCTTACAAGGTTTTGTCCCACTGGGTTTTCCTTGCGATGTTTTTAACGAGGCAACCAATAGGCGCATATTCAAACATGTGTACTCTTTTTCCTTTCTTTAATTTTTCCTATTGGGTTTTGGAATTAAGGTTTTAACGAGGCACATTGTTGAATAGACATTCAAGGGGGAGTGTTATGAAATCTCCTATTTAAGGTGAATGTCTATAATTAGAGAGATTCTAGAGTTCTATTCTTGGTAGATAAATCATCCCCCTCCCTATAAATAAAGGGGTCTTCTACCATTGTAACACACTCCTAACATTCTCTAAGTATCAATAAGAAGAACTCTCTCTACTCTTCTCTCTATTGCTCTTGTTCTTGAGTTATTGTTCTTGTCTTTTATATTATTTCATAACAAAAACGAATATATAGTCACTTAGACTTTAATTTTCGACAAATGAGTAGAACGTCATAAAGACATTAATCTCAAAGAACGAGTAAACAATTATGCAGATTTTGACCTCGAAGTAGGAGTAGAAAATCATGAAGATTTTATTCTCCATATTGTGTGTAGAAAATCACTAGAATTTCAATTCCCTTTCCAAATGATTTTCCAACTAAACCATTATATGATCTTTTTCCATATTGTCGTTTGACATGCTTAGATCCAATCTTGCACTGTTTCATGGTAAATCACTTGTCCGTTGCCATATCAGTGTTCACAAAGTTCCTTTTCGATTTCTCACTGTTGTTCCTTTACGCCCTCTTCTGTAAAGTACTTCTAGGTAATATGTTCTGCAACAACCAAGTCAAACGTGACTTTTGATTATCGAACTTAAATCACATCATATCAAACCCAATTCATACATAAACTATGTCTGCCATATGATTCAGTGAGAGAGTCGTAAATCAATTCATTCATAAAGGATGATTACTATGACACTGTCTTAACCCTCTTGTTGCCTTTTCAAAGTGATCAAGCCGTCAAAATTTTACTGTGATACTCTGCAATTTTGACATATATACTTAGACTTTCTTGTGCTCTAGTTACTGGAATGTGATCAACCAGTGAGTCCAAACTTAAAAAACCACCATCAAATTTCAAATCTACCTTTTAAGTTCATTTTTCTAAACAGCGCATCAACATCGCAATACACAGACTTAAAAGTGCAACTAGGAGATACGGTAAAATTCCTTAAGATTGTTGGTATTATTGTGTTAAAAATCAGAAAATCACAGAAGCAGAAAAATATTAGTTTAATAAACAAAATAATAAACTATAAGAAATATTCCGAGTCCACAATTTGCTTGTGCGTCCTTAGGAAATCTGATACCAACTTGTCACGACCCTAGTTCACCAATTTTGAACCTGTCATGACGGCACCCAGTCTTTGCGACTAGATAAGCCTAACACATTGTGGAATTTAACAGTTCGGAATAAAAATAATAACAAACACTAAATAGAATTAGAAATATATAACGGTGCCGCTTGGCACATATACTGAATACACAACCTTTGATAAAAATATCCCAAAATCCGGAATCCCACGGGCAACACGGGCTGCAAGAAGTATAACACCGCTCTAGTCACCGGAATTTGTCTAAAACAAGAGAGGAATCGAAATAACAACTAATAACTAGGGATGGAATGAGAAAGAGACTCTGTGGGTCTGCGAACGTAACATATGTATACCTCAAGTCTCCAATAATGCTCCCTGACAACTACTCGTGGTATGCCTACTCAGATGTACCTGGATATGCACAACAAAAGTGTGCAGAAGAGTAGCACGAGTACACCACAACGGTACTTAATAAGTGCCAAGCCTAACCTCGGTGGGGTAGTGACGAGGAAGGTCGAGGCCCCTACTGAGACAAACATAAGTATAGATATGAAATGAATAAACAGTAGGAATACAGTAAATCTCTAATATCTAACAAAACAATCAGAAGAGCGGAACATGCTATAATACAATTCTACAAACAAGAACAATCACTACAGGCTATTTGTCATCGGGGATCTCCTGGCATCCCGAGGATCTCCTGGTATCCTCATCATATAAACAAGGGATCTCCAAGTATCCCGAGGATCTCCTAGTATCCTCCATTTAACACGAGGGATCTCCCAGTATCCCGAGGATCTCCTAGTATCATCCAATTAGTCAATCATGTGCTGGAGATCTCTTAGTATCTCGCACTTCCAATCTCAGAATATAATATGTACAGGGGAACTTCCGGAATGCCGTCCCGTAACCCATTCGTAACACATCGCAACAATACAATATTTAACAGAAAGAAGCTAAGTATAAGCAATACGTAATAATCTAGAGTCTAGCATGCTCGCAGAAAAGTCAGATATTGCAATTTAGTCAAATAGAGCAAATAAGTTACTAACATGCTTTTCCTAAGCCGAAACAAGTGAAATTGCATTTTTAACAGTTAAATACGTGAAGAAACACATTCTAAATAAGTCAAGTAAGGTGAATTTTCAATGATTAACACAAGTACACGCCCGTCACCTCGCGCACAAGACATTTAAACCACAGAAAAGATATCTTAAAGGGAGAGGTTTCCCACACAAAGTTAGACAAACTACTTACCTCGAACCGGTGCAAAACCGCTAAGAAACAATGTCTTTTCCACGAGTATCCGACTTCGAGTGGCCCAAATCTATTCAAACCAATTCATATTGTAAATAACATCGCAAGTAACTAATTACACTATTAAAATTAAAGCTAAGGCGCGAAAATAGGTAAAATAACCAAAATTCCCCTCAGAACAATGTCTCGGAATCGAATAATTTTTATATTTTCAGAAACCTCGTACTCTCACGAGTCTAACCATATAAAAACCTCCATAATCGGAGGTCAAATGCCCCTTCAAAACTCAATAGTTTATCCAAAGAAGTTTTACCCAAATTATCCAATGTTTTACCCTAAATTTGAATTTAGATGATGGATTTTACCACAAAATGATGAAATATAACCTAAGAGGGTCATAGAAACGTTACCCAATAATCTTCTCTTCAGAACTCACTCAAAATCGCGTTCTCCCGAGCTCTTAATTGATTTTTCCAACTTTTGAAACTTAACCCTCGATTTTTCTATTTCTGAACAGGGATTTTCGCTTTTGCGGCCCAGGGACCGCTTTTGCGGAAAAATAACCGCTTCTGCAGTTTCACTTAAATGGCCCGAGTCCGCTCCTGCATACAAATAATCGCTCTTGCGGTTCCGCCTTAGCGGAGATAGGACCGCTCCTGCGACTCCCATTGATCCCTCAGCTTCCGCTTCTGCGGTCCCTCACTCGCAGAAGGGAGTCCCCTTCGGCGGATACACAACTGCTTCTGCGGTTCCTAGCCTTGAGTCCCAAACTCGCAATTGTGGCGCCTAAGCTGCTTCTGCGTCTCCGCTTCTGCGGTCCCCAAGCCGTAGAAGCGAAAATACCAGAAGTATGAAGGACTAAAGATGCACACTTTAGAAATTTCATCCGTCGACATCCAAAATCATCCCGAGGCCCAAGGGACCTCAACCAAAAGCACCAATACCACTTAATACCTCCTTCAAACTTGCACCAATCCTTAAAACACCCAAAACAACACCGAAACCTTGATCAATCAAAGATTCAAGACTAAGAACTTCAAGTTCATCCAAACATGCTTTCGAGTCAAAACCTAATCATCACTCGTCCGATTGACCTGAAACTTTGCACGCACGTCCCAAATGACATGACGGTGCTACAACAACTTTCGGAATCACATTCAAACCCTCGGATCAAAATTTTACTATCGGACCGGAAACTTCAAAATTCTAACTTTCGGCATTTCTAGCCTAAATGAGCTACGGACATCCAAAATACATTCCGAACACGCTACCAATCCCGAAATCACGTACCGGAGCTAACGGAACCATCAAATTTCCGTTGTGAGGTCGTCTTTACATTGTTCTAATTACTGACCATTTTCCAATACTTAAGCTCTCATTTAGGGACTAAGCGTCCCAAAACACTCCGAATTCTATTACCGAATGTCCCGGCAAGCCAAAATAGCAGAAATAAACTCAGGGGAAGAAGTTAATTGGGGAACGGGGCATAAATTCCAAAGACAACCGATTGGGTCGTCACATCCTCCTACACTTAAACATTCGTTCATCCTCGAACGAGCATAGAGAACATACTGGAAGAAGCAAACAGATGAGGGTATCGGCTGCGCATATCCTGCTCGGTCTCCCACGTCACCTCCATGGCCGGCTGACCCCGTCATTGAACCTTTACTGAATCTATATCCTTTGACCTGAGCTTTCAGACCTGCCTATCTAATATTGACACTGGCTCCTCACATAGGACAAGTCATGATCCAACTGGACTGAAGTGAATTCCAACACATGAGACGGGTCATCGTGATACTTCCGGATCATCAAAACATGAAATACTGGATGAACCCCGGCCAAACTGGGAGGTAAAGGAAGTTCATAAGCAACCTTCCCAATCTGCCTCAGAATCTCAAATGACCAATGAACCTCAGGCTCAACTTCCCTTTCTTTCCAAACCTCATAACGCCTTTCATAGGCGAGACCCAAAGCAAAACCCGCTCACCAACCATAAAGGAAACATCATGAACCTTCCGGTCTGCGTAACTCTTCTGTCTGGACTGGGCCGTATGGAGTCTATCCTGAATCACCTTAACCTTCTCAACCGCATCCTGAACCAAATTAGTGCCCAATAGCCTGGCCTCACCCAGCTCGAACCAACCCACCGGGGACCTGCATCTCCTACCATATAAGGCCTCTTACGGCGCCATCTGAATACTGGACTGATAACTGTTGTTGTATGCAAACTCAGCCAATGGCAAGAACTGATCCCAAGACCCTCTAAACTCAATCGCGCACGCATGGAGCATATCCTTAAGAATCTGAATAGTGCGCTCGGACTATCCGTCCGTCTGACGGTGAAAAGATATACTCATGGTGACCCGGGTACCCAACTCGTGCTGGACGGCTCTCCAGAACTGTGATGTAAACACTGAACCCAGTCTGAGAAAATAGAAACTGGAATGTCGTGCAGACAGACAATATCCCTGATGTAAATCCCTGCTAACCGCTTCGCTTAGTAAGAAGTACACACCAGAATGAAATGAGCGGACTTGGTCAGCCGATCCACACCAACCCAAATAGAATCAAACTTCCTCGACGTTAGAGGAAGACAAGTCACAATATCCATAGTGATATTCTCCCATTTCCACTCCGGAATCTCCATCTGCTGGAGTAGCCCTCCCGGTCTCTGGTGCTCATCCTTTACCTGCTGAGAGCTGAGGCTTCTAGCTACAAACTCTACTATGTCCTTCTTCATCCACCTCCACCAGTAATGCTGCCTCAGATCCTGATACATCTTCGCGACACCCAGATGGATGGAGTACCGCGAGCTATGGGCCTCGGTCAATATCAACTCCCGAATATCATCAACATCGGGTACATAATTCCGACTCTGCATTCTCAATACTCCGTCATCTCCAATAGTCACATCCCTATCATCGACATGCCGAACTGTGTCCCTGAGGACAAGCAAATAAGGGTCATCATATTGCCGCTCCCTGATATGATCAAACAATGAAGATCGAGAAACCACATAGGCTAGAACCCGGCTGGGGTCCGAATGGTCAATCTCACAAACTAGCTAAGGCCTGAACATCCATCGCTATAGGTATCTCTAAAGCTGGTAAATATGCCAAACTCCCAAAACTCTCCGCCCGGTGAATCAAGGCATCGGCTACCACATTGGCCTTGCTCAGGTGATAAAGAGTAGTAATATCATAATCCTTCAGTAGCTCCGACCATCTCCGTTGATGCAAGTTCATATCCTTCTGCTTGAACAAGTGCTGCAAACTCCGATGATCCGTGTAAATCTTACAAGGCACACCGTACAAATAATGACACCAGATCTTTAAGGCATGAACACTAGCAGCTAACTCAAGGTCATGGATAGGATAACTCTTTTCATGTACCTTTAACCATCTGGACGCGTAGGCAATCACCCTACCGTCCTGCATCAACACTGCTCCAAGTCCAACTCGTGAGGAATCACAATAAACCATATAAGACCCCGAACCAGTAGGCAGAATCAGAATATGGGTTGAAATTAAAGTCGCTCGTATAACCACTGAAAAGGAGCACCCTTCTGGGTTAATCTAGTCATAGGGGCTGCAATCGATGAGAAACAGTCCACAACAAGATAGTAATATCCCGCCAGACCAAGGAAACTGTGGATCTCTGTAGCTGAGGAGGGCCTGGGACAACTCTGCACGGCCTCCACCTTCTTCGGATCTACCCGAATGCCCTCACTCGATACCACGTGGCCTAGGAATGCTATAGAACTCAACCAAAACTCACATTTTGAGAACTTTGCATATAATTTCTTTCTCTCTGAGTTTGAAGCACTGTCCTCAGGTGCTGCTCATGATCTTCCCGATTCCAGGGGTATACAAGAATATCATCAATGAAAACAATGACAAACTAGTCGAGATAGGGCCTGAATACAGTATGCATCAAATGCATAAAAGCTACTGGGGCGTTGGTCAGCCCAAATGACATGACAAGGAACTCGCAATGACCATACCGAGTCCTAAAAGCAGTCTTCGGGATATCCGGCTCTTGAATCTTTAGCTGGTGATAATCTAAGCGCAAATCAATCTTAGAAAACACTTGTGCGCCCTGAAGCTGGTCAAGTCGATCATCAATACGAGGCAAAGGATATCGGTTCTTCAATGTAACTTTGTTCAATTGATGATAATCGATACACATGCGTATAGAACCATCCTTTTTCTTTACAAACATGACATGAGCACCCCATGGTGAAACACTGGGTCGAATAAAACCCTTATCAAGCAATTCCTATAACTGATCCTTCAACTCCTTCAACTCATGAGGAGCCGTACGGTAAGTAGGAATAGATGTGGGCTGAGTGTCCGGCAACAAATCAATACCAAAATCAATGTCCCGATCGGGTGGCATGCCCGGAAGGTCAGCTAGAAACACATCGGGGAAATCCCGTACTACTAGGACAGAGTCAACAGAAGGAGTATCAGCACTGACATATCTCACATATGCGAAATACGCGGCACGCCCCTTCTCAACCATACGCTGCGCTTTTAGAAAAGATATAACTCTGTTGGGAGTGTGATCAAAAGTACCACTCCACTCAATACGTGGAATACCTGGCATAGCCAGCGTCACGATCTTAGTGTCACAATCAAGAATAGCATATTGGGGTGACAACCAGTCCATTCCCAAGATAATATCAAAATCAACCATATCAAGTAATAAAAGATCTTGTCTGGTCTCAAAACCACGAATAGTAACCAAACATGACTAATATACGCGGTCCACAACAAGGGAATCTCCCATGGGAGTAGAAACATAAACAGGAGAGCTCAAGGTCTCTCGGGCTATACCCAAATATGGAGAAACATAAGATGATACATTAGAATAAGTAGAGCCTGGATCGGATAGAGCCGATGCCTCTCTGTGACTAACATAAGATGATACATTAGAATAGTCACAGAGAGGCATCGGTTCTATCCGATCCAGGCTCTACTTATTCTAATGTATCATCTTATGTTTCTCCATATTTGGGTATAGCCCGAGAGACCTTGAGCTCTCCTGTTTATGTTTCTACTCCCATGGGAGATTCCCTTGTTGTGGACCGCGTATATTAGTCATGTTTGGTTACTATTCGTGGTTTTGAGACCAGACAAGATCTTTTATCTAACCCCGGAGATCTCTTAGTATCTCGCCCTTCCAATCTCAGAATATAATACGTACAGGGAAACTTCCGGGATGCCATCCCGTAACCTATTCGTAACGCATCACAACAATATAATATTTAACAGAAAGAAGCTAAGTATAAGCAACATTATCTAGAGTCTAGCATGCTCGCAAGAAAAGACAGATATTGCAATTTAGTCAAATAGAGCAAATAAATACTAACATGCTTTTCCTAAGCTAAAACAAGTAAAATTGCATTTTTAACAGTAAAATACGTGAAGAAACACATTCTAAATAAGTCAAGTAAGGTGAATTTTCAACAATTAGCACAAGTACATGCCCGTTACCTCGCGCACAAGGCATTTAAACCACATTAAAGATATCCTAAGGGGAGAGGCCCCCCCCCCCCCCACAAAGTTAGACAAGCCACTTACCTCGAACTGGTACAAAACGGCTAAGAAACAATGCCATTGCCACGAGAATCCGACTCCGAGTGACCCAAATTTATTCCAACCAATTACATATTGTAAATAAATTTACAATGTTAAAATTCAAGCTAAGGCGCGAAAATAGGTAAAATGACAAAAATTACCCTCAGGCCAACGTCTCGGAATCGAATAATTTTTACATTTTCAGAAACCTCGTACCCTCATGAGTGTAACCATGTAAAAACCTCCCAAATCGGAGGTCAAATGCCCCTTCAAAACTCAATAGTTTAGCCAAAGAAGTTTTACCAAAATTATCCGATTTTATACCCTAAAATTGAATTTATATGATGGATTTAACCATAAAATGATGGAATATAACCTAAGAGGGTCATAGAAACATTACCCAGTAATTTTCTCTTCAAAACTCACTCAAAATCGCCTTATCCAAAGCTCTAAATTGATTTTTCAAACTTTTGAAACTTAACCCTTGAGTTTTCTATTTCTGAACAAGGATTTCCGCTTTTGCGAAAAAATAACCGCTTCTGCGATTTCACTTAAATAGCCCGAGTTCGCTCATGCGAACAAATATCCGATCTTGTTGTTCCTCCTTTGCGGATATAGGACCGCGCTTGCGACTCCCATTTATCCCTCAGCTTCCGCTTCTGCGGTACCTCACTCGTAGAAGCGAGTCCGCTTCTGCGGATACACAACTGCTTCTGTGGTTCCTAGCCTTGAGTCCCAAACTCGCAATTGCGGTGCCTAAGCCGCTTCTGCGGCTCCGCTTCTGTGGTCCCCAAGCCATAGAACCGAAAATACTAGAAGGCTGAAGGAATGAAGCTCCACACATTAGAAATTTTATCCGTCGACCAGCCGAAATCATCTCGAGGCCCCCGGGACCTCAACCAAAAGTACCAATACCACCTAGTACCTCCTTCAAACTTGCACCAATCCTTAAAACACCCAAAACAACACCGAAACCTCGATCAAATCAAAGATTCAAGCCTAAAAACTTCAAGTTCATCCAAAATGCGCTTTTGATTCAAAACCTAATCATCACTCGTCCGATTGACCTGAAACTTTGCACGCACGTCCCAAATGACATGAAGGTGGTATATCGACTTCCATAATCCCATTCCAACCCTCGGATCAAGATTTCACTATCGGACAGGAAACTCCAAAATTCTAACTTTCGGCATTTCTAGCCTAAATGAGCTATGGACATCCAAAATACATTCCGAACACACTTCCAATCCCGAAATCACGTAACAGAGCTAAGGAACCATTGGATTTCCATTCTTAGGCCGTCTTCACACTTTTTTTATTACGGACCATTTTCCAACACTTAAGCTCTCATTTAGGGACTAAGTGTCCCAAAACACTCTGAATTTTATTACTGAACGTCCTGGCATGCCAAAATAGCAGAAATAAACTTTGGTGAAGCATTTAATGGGGGAACGAGACATAAATTCCAAAGACGATCGGTCGGGTCGTCACACTCTTACACGTTGCCAAGGTAATGGATTAAATCCTCCCAGGGTGAAACAGAATAAACCTTCCTGCAACAGTGGCAATACAAACTGCAGGATACTAAAGAACTCAAAGAACGGAGCAAAATCACACTTGACATTTATGTTTAAAATAATGCAAATATAAAAGAGGGGAGAAATTTTCAGATTTTTCTATCTCTTAAAAATGAGGCCAAGCCTCTAAATTTATAGACAAAAAAATGGTGAGATGGAAGGTGCAATCCAAAAGGTACCTCTTCTATTTCCCATTCACATCCTTTAAAGAAAAGCACAACATTTCTTCACATTCATTTGCTAGTTTTTATATTTAAAAACTTATGTTGCACTCCTTTATCTTACATTCATGTAAACTATAAGCTACTTCTCTTAAAATGACCTTTCACGCTCCAAAGCAATGTCATAACGTACAAGACCAAACATATTCCACAAAACACACTATAGTAGAGAAGTAAGATTTGCTTCAACGTTAATCATTTGACTTTACTTGAGAATCACTAGTTGATAAAGTTGGGTGACACAATACATTCAACTAGCAATTTTCCCTCTCATTTTGTAATCATATGTTCATATATTTTTTCTAGACAATTGAATTGAAGAAAAATTTATTTGAAAGACCAAAAATGACTCTCTTACGTGTTTTATGAAGTATAACATGTTAGAAAGTCAATTTCAAGACATTGATCAATATTTAAAACGACAAATAAAAGGAGGAGGTAACATGACGATGAATGTTTGTTTATAGAGCATATGAGTTTATATTTGTCAATCGGATGCAATATGAGAAATTTTTATGTTTATTGTTAATATGGGATTATTTCTTATAGATTGGCAAAAGGCCTTTTGGTTTTGGCAAATATCTCCTTACAATCCATTTCGAATTTCTTTACTTTTCATTCATCTCACATCTTGTCCTAGTTAAATTTTTTTATCATATTACCAATTAATATTTATTAAGAAATTTACATGTATCTCACATTGGAATTAAATGAAGGAATTTTAAGTCATATAACTAGAAGTGTAAAGATTTTTTTACACTATCACCTCATAGAATTTAGAGAACAATTAGTAGAAACAAAATACAAAAACATACCTAGAATCGATGAGACATTGCCTTCACTGACACATATAAAGATGAAGCACGTGACACTAATTCATGAGGCACGTGATCCAAGAAAATGGGATCATCACTGCAGGTAGCTTCGGCCGAGAGTCGGATAGCTAGCGTTAACTGCAGTTTGTATCTCTCCTCACACTGTTTTGCCTAAGTTTTTGACAACAAACTGTTGCTACCTATCCAACTGTGTGGTTGTATGATACAGTGATCGGTCAAGTGAATTGCAGCTTCATCTACTTCTCTCTCCATATGTTTAGGATCATGTAACGATCTGACTGGTCGTTTTATCTTCTTGAATTTCGCTCCTTTAAATAAAACTTTTCATGCTTGCTTTAGCTAATTTACAATTTGCGGGGACGGTTGGTTCGAAAGTTGGAAGAGTTTTGAGTGAAATATACTCAACTGTTTCTTTAGGATTATCTTAAAAGACCAAATTTGACTTCAGTCAATTTTATGGAAAAACGGACCCAGA
Source organism: Nicotiana benthamiana (assembly GCA_034376525.1). Classification (NCBI taxonomy): domain Eukaryota; kingdom Viridiplantae; phylum Streptophyta; class Magnoliopsida; order Solanales; family Solanaceae; genus Nicotiana; species Nicotiana benthamiana. The sequence continues at coordinate 12,296,817 of CM067336.1, forward strand.
CTCGTGATGTGACAGTATTGTCACGACCCCAACCCTGTCGTGATGGAGTCCAGCACATTGCTAGGCAAGCCCGACCATTAACCCAATATTCCGAGCTACGAGCTCGCATCATTATTTCACAAATCATTTACAGCGAAAAGAATCAGAAATATTTTAGCAGTTTAATAGAAAATAACACAACAACCAATACACAATATCCTCCCACGGATCTGGGGGTCACAAGTCAAGAGTCTCTACCAGAATAGTGTAATAAGTACCAAAATATCTCATAATCAGAGTATGCGAAAATAACAAAATACAGGAAATATAATGGAGAGTCCGGTCACGCGGACGCCATGCAGCTACCTCGGCAAGCTCCGGATAATACTCTGAAAAATAGCTAAAATGATCACCTCTACCCTGTGGTACCTGGATCTGCAGTATGGGGTGAGTTTACCAACTCAGCGAGTAATAAACATGTATAAAAACCCGAAGATAAGAAAACACGAAATAACACAAAATGAGGCTATCTAGCAGTTCTATACAGCACCAATCTCAGAGATATATAGAATAAGCAACAGTAAATAAATGTATGAGATGCAATGCAATGCATGAAAACTGCGGAACGTGCAACCCGATCAATACCCCCGCTCATTGTGGGAGTTCAGACTCCGTAGGGTCTCCTACAGCCCAAGCATCATATCATAGAGTGCCAATAGTTGCCACTGTTTCCATCACAATACACGGTATCCTTTGTTACCACCATTTTCATTACAATACGCGATGTCCTTAGTTACCACCATTTCCAATTAAAATAATATACAGTCCAAAATAGCGCGATAGTACTCGTTAGCCCGAAATATCATTTAAAAATCATTTGAGTTTTCAAAACGTATAAGTATGGCTGAGTTTGCAAAAATAGTATTTAAACCTGGACTGATTTCAAATAATATGCAAATCATGAAAATTCTGAGATAACAATCCCTGAAGGATCCTAAAAGTCGGCACAAGGCCCCAAACATGGCATCCATCCCAAATATCAGCAAAAAATAGTACGGGAAGCAATCGCCAACATAGAACAATACATCCCTCGGATTAGACTGAGTCACAATTTCTAATATATACGACCCCGCACTAGCCATGGAATGCGTGTCGAGCCTCATAATAGCGTCACAATGTGATATACCGGGGTTTCAATCCCTCGGGTCATCATCTACACCTATTACTCACCTCAAGACGGTCAAAAGTCTACTCCGCGATGCCCTTGCCTTTCAAATTTGCTTCCTCACATGACGAATCCGCCCAAAAATCACACAAACATCGATGAAGTTTGATTTCTAAAGGACGGGGTTGTAATCCATATATACATCCGAAATTCATCCTTTAATGCTACTACAATGATACAGTACAGTTATGTAACTTCAATATATAATACAAAATTCAATAGGGCCAATATTGGTATTTAACTCCATAACTTATGCCATTTAGGCATATATTATCAAACACCTCGCAGGCATAGATATTTACACTTCCTAACTATAGTATTGGTTCATCCAACTATCAACAGTTAACCAACAAGTTCGATCAACAATCATTTCTAACCAATTTATAACTTCCAACCACATATGTACGACCATTCATTCATACCTAACCACAAATCTCCTTAATTAAACCATTTCACAATCTCTACAACCAACACAACTTAGGTTAGGCACTTATGATTTTCCATCATCATCCCATGAGCTCAAATGTATATATCATACGTAAATAATCATCATAGAGTAGTTAGAGATGATAGATATACCTCTTATAGTAAGAATCTTGTGAATCCAAATTGTAGTTTTCTTGAATCACTTTGGGGATTTGAGTGAAATCTAGAGATTTTCAAGATCAATCCATGTTAATAAAAGTGTTTAGGAGTAGTAATCAACTCAAAATACTTCAAAAATCTTACCTTAGGAGTGGAATTGGTTGCCTTGATCGATTTGGGGGTGTAGAGGAAGCCCTAGGCTTGATAAATGACTCATTTACGGTCTTAAGGAGTATTTAGACGCCTGACACTAGCGCTTCAGTGCATAACCAGCGCTTGACCCGCGCTAGTGAGGCAGAAGGAACCCCATTAGCGCAGGTTATGCACTCCCATGCTAAGGGTCGTGCTACTGACATATGTCCAGTAAAATGATCATACAATTTGAATACACCTCCAAATGATGCGAGGTTTGTTGCGTCGGAAACTAGACTCAAAGGGCTTTATCTTGATAGGTATATTCTCACACAAGACCTTATATAACTGGAGATGTGGTCGTTCAAAGTGAGGTCATCTGCACACTTACTTACAGATTCCGTCTATTACGAAATTTTCTAACTTCAAAAGTTCCGTTAGCCATCCGAAATCACTCTCAGGCCCCCGGGACCTCAATCAAACACGTCAAAATAACCCATAACATTATTATAACTTGATCCATTCAACAAAACTCCTCAAACAACACCAAAACCATCAATTACGTATTTGACCAAAAACCCGACCAAATCGCCTCTGAATGATATGAAATTTTGCACACACATTCCAAATCGCATAATGAAGCTACATAAATTCTCGGAATTCAATTCTGACCCTCGGATAAAAATCTCACCTATCAACCAGAATTCGCCGAAATTCAACTTTAGCCAATTCAATCCTAATTCTTCACCGGACCTCCAAATTAAATTCCGATTTCGCTCCCAAGTCATAAATCACCATCCGAAAATAATCGAATCATCTAAAATCCATTCCGAGCCCTTTAACTCACAAGTAAATGTCCGATTGACTTTTCCAACTTACGTTTTCCTTAAAGAGACTATTTGTCTCATTTCTTTCCAAATTCTATCCTAAACACTTCAAATTCATCAGCCACATATAATGAAACTCGGGGAAGCATAAGACAAGGAATTCGGGGAAAAAATACAAGAGACGACAGGTCGGGTCGTCACATCCTCCCCAACTTAAACAAGCGCTCGTCCTCGAGCGTGCCAAAAGATGTACTAAAGCAACCCAATAATCGAGTGACCTTAACAAGCATACACGGGTGTGATCTCACGTCACCCTAACTCACATATGTACTTATAGCACAACACAGATGAAATTTCACAATCCATCTGGTCGATAAACTATAGAACCACACTGCACTACCCGAAATCATACACAAGATCAGAACCTCACGTATATACTCATAATCAATCCGAACGAGCTGTAACAACCCACACCTGCAACCTCAGGTGAATTCATACAATATACACAACTTTCCAACACTCAGAATAATAGTCTATATTCATAGCAGTTACCCACAGTACTCAATTACCACTAGAAAACCTCTTATCTAGCTAAAGTCTTATTCCAACAATTTCACATATTTACAGCGATAAGTAAATCACGCAACGAACAGTAGCAGTTCTTCAGATCAACCATTCATGAAGTCGCTTCCAAGTTGACTATTACCACATCAGATTTTCTGGCCAAACCTCGATATTACCCCTCTAACCAGCTGAAATCAAATCTGCTCATACTCATTAATAACCCAATGATCACCTCGAATCTAACACACCACTTATGGTGACATGGTGCCTCAATACGGGCCTAAGCTATAATTACATAATACACGCGCCAATAAGGAACAATCTACACATACTCAATTCAATGCAAATGATTCATCCGGGAGAGTTATACCTCATGCTCATCAATACCTTCACAAGACCAAACTGATACCCCGTCTCACATCATAGGAATAGAGTATTTGAATCCTCCTCGAGAGGTCATAACCCTACGTGGCCTCGCCACAACATGCGATCATATCCCAACATTGTTACACATGAAACGCCTCGTGTTACCATGCTCACAGTAGACAGTCATGCATAGATCCATGCCTGAAACCAAATCTCCCATCACATTCACGGTGAAACAAGTAATATACACCATTCAGTCCTGAAAGGACACAACCGATACACTATCCACCAAGCAATTCTCAATACGAACTTTCCTCAGAATCCAGGAAGCAGGGCATACGAAGTAACATATGGAAAGCCATTATTATTATCACACCATTTGGCGCGTAACCCAATCCAGATAACCTACTCCTGTCGGCGTGCCACCCGATCCACACAATATCTCACATAGAAAGGTGCACATCGAGCTACATTGGCTCATAATAACAAAATATCAACATCGGTCATAAGCAAACTGAGTGCATAAAGATATCTATTAAGCGTTGTAGGCCAAAAGATTCCACTTCCACTACTATGACTCATGACAGAGCCGCACGATATGGTGCTCAGCACCATATTAATATTGAAATTCACGGTCTCGCTCGGCGACATGCCCGGCCACAAGGACGCATCTGAAAAGACCCAATACCGAAACCAAAACAATGGTAGAATCCTCTATACTGATATCCGCCTCGAAGGCCCAATCAAGGAACTTAATCCCTCCCAGGCGTCCGCTGGTCTTTGGAACACAACCAGTCAGCTAGAACATAGTCTTATACACGCAACCTGTGGCATTTCCCAACATGACTCGTAGCACAATCGTTAAGAATAATCCAATACAGAGACAATAACTCTTCATTCCAATGTCGTATCCAGAATTTAGTATACTAAGCAAGGAAAGATCCACCCGGATTCCAAAATCGCAATAGCTGGTGACAGTACCAACACAACACACACGATTCATAACCACTACATAGACTGCACCAGAGAACTCCCCGTCTCCAACTAACCATAGCACATGAATCACTGAACCTGAACCTAAATACGAATACAGATTACACCTCGAGTATCCAATTATTCCACGAGAGATATTCAAAAACTCCCTTGTACCATCACATAACTCGGGTATCAGCAATCGATCTAATAAGAAACTGGCGTAACACTATTGATGTATCATTTGTGGGATTAACCTTTTTCCGAGACATATGCTATCGCCAAATCACTTCAAATTAACAATACTATTTCCTTGTTTACCTGAAGCTACTCTCTATTTAGGACATAGCCAAATCCACCATACCTTTCGGAACTGAACTGAAACCTCGCACACGCCTATCTAGGTCCTTTACAACATACCGTATATACCAGATCCTCCAAGGATAACACGAGAACTTTCATCTCCCTTCTGCGCCGTAGACATCGACGTACTTAACTGATCTAGAACTTTCATTGATCCCATTTAGAGGAAAATTTATTATGCACTCTATGCTTCGCATGTCCATAGAAAATATACAGCTCCAAACCACGATGAAACTAAACAAGAATTCTATCCCAATTCCATTTGCACAAGTTAAACTGCCAAGGACAGAATCCCTCTACCTGAACCAAGCTAAGCAGACTTTCAATACTCAGGAGCTTCACCGCCCCACGCTTATAAGAGCCCATTACCTCGAACACATACCAACGATTTGGTCATATCTTTACCATACAGATTCTGTCCTCTAACAAGTTACTTTATTTGTCTAGATTCCACTTGGTGCATTTTTCAACTTGATATACTCTATTGCTATAGCACCAAAAATGCCTCAACTCAGGCTCACTATCCGAGACCCAACCACCAGACCACATTGTCTAAGACTCATAAGCCACTTAATACTTTCTCAAACGTGCTCAGAATTACCACATTACAAAATACTTTACCCGAAGAACTTTCTGCGACTCCGAATCGGTTACCCTTACTTTCCAAATACTGATACCTAGAATCCCGTAATTCACATAGAAATACCACAAATCTTGACCTTGCTAATGAAAATATTGACTTGGTCACACACTCAACCTCAAAACACCCGAGTGATATCTATAGAATCTCAATCACATCAAAAACCATTCTCAAAAGTCGACCACTCTTATACACACTGCAATTCACTTGACTTAATGAAGTGAACCACTCGTGCCTTATCAGCACTCTGACACCACAGGACGAGAATCTTATTCCGATACAATCAAACAACTTCTTTCTCCTTGCGCTAAGCATTCTTTATCAACAATTCGAGACATTCCCTTATTTTCTCACATCTACGAAGCACCATATAACCTTTGGCAAAATTTTGCTTCACTCGTACCACCATCGACTCACTTTTTGCAACCAGAACTGATTCACTCACATGCATCAAATCGGAATTGACACAGCACATAACAGTACGACCAGCGCATCCACAGCAACCTCCCCAACTTAGCTCGAAGCCATTTACATCACAACACATATACTCTATAGCCAACACAATACCATGGCGAGATTAAACTCACTCTTTATAAGCTTGTGGAAACATGAATCCTCAGAATTTCTAACCCTCCTGCATTTGCTTTCATTCACACAACCGCTAAGCTCACTCTTCTAGGCAGCAAGATTTTTACTAAGTCCCAAATTTTTCAAACATTTTGGCAGAGTTTCCTTTGTAATTGAGCCTATCCACCTGCCAGAGAGCCACCAAAACCATCCTAACAACACGTCCACAACTTGACAAGACACCACAATGTATATCAATAACAGAAATCCCAATGCTACACGTATTATATTATCAAAATTGGCACATGAACATGCGTTGCACCTGTTCGACTCGTAACATATAGAATATGCCTTTTAATTACACATACGATCTTCTAACATACACACAATGATCATACCACTTCAGAATAATCTGCAGGAGATACCCACCTGCTTGCTTCAATATAATATTTCGGCACATCATCCACCGTCATGCTCTTCACGCAATCAATTGGTCTTCCTCCGTCTGGACTCATACCATAACACACACACTCCCAGCTAGGTGACTTGAAAAGACTCTTCACGTGCCCATAACTCGGGGCCACACATCCGATCGCAATGGGAATAAAAAATTTAATGGTCTGTTTATCACCCAACAGACCTTCTTCGACACTACAAAGTCATACAGACTCATCACACGGCACCAACATACTCATCATAAAGCTATTCAGCCGTCGTTACCACAATTAGGGATAATACTGAACTTATAATCTAACACACCAACTCACGCAGTCAGCATCTTGGTGCTCCAGCTATAGACAATATCTGGCCTCAAGTCCTCCATACTGGTCCAACATTATCCTCACGAAGATTTCATCCCGCCCCTCGACGGGTCAGGTCGTCACACGTATGCCCAAAATCGAATTTCGAGGTCCTTAGTCTGAGTAATGAAATTTTATTTAAAACTCAATTGTCAGCGATTGGGGACCCGGTATTCATTAGCAATTTATGGCCTGAGCTCTTTCGTTTACAAGGGACAAAATTTAACATGAGTACTACTTTACACTCTTTTCCTGGGTGGGGCTTTTTATACCTAAACGCAGCAGGCCCTGCGAGTAGTCGAACAAATGAGAGGTTGTCGACAAAGGGGTCAAAGGTTGCGCTTGCGATAATCCGAAGGTTGCGCAAGACCCCTTCAACCTGGCCCGCGTAAAAACCAAAAGCCATTGCGCCATTAGCCGACTGGGAGGCTCTCGGTCCCCTAAAGTTAGAAAGCTAGTTAGACTGCAATCTATGCCAAAAAAGAAAAGTTACAAAAATTGATCCATATGATCATAAAGAAAGACTTGCCTTGTTAATTTGAAGTTTTAAAAAATAAAAGAAAACTAATTAATCAAGGATGTATCGGGCTCAAATTTTGGTTTCGAAACTTGGTATAGGTCCGAAATATTAGTTAAGACTTGCTCGTAAACTCTGGTGTCAATCCAAGTAGTTTAAGGGTGCTTTGAACCGTTAGAGGAGCTAAGAACATGATGTTCATTAGTTTGATCCATTTGGTTTTATGGGGAGATTCCTTGATTTAGCGTTGTTTTGAGTGTTCCGAGGGTTCGAGTAGGTACGTCTCGTGATATTAGACTTGTCGGTATGTTGGGGCGGGGGTATATCACATGGAAGAGGCTCGAGTGAAATAGGAAAGTTGGAGAAGAATTGAGTTGTTGCTTCTATCATAACCACATCTACGGTTCTAGGACCGCAGGTGCGGTCCAATCTTCACAGAAGCGGCTCAGGGCCAGGCCATGAGAAACCGTAGAAACGGCCTCCAAGCCGCAGGTGCGGCCCCGCAGATGCAGGCCTCATATCGCAGAAGCGGTGCCCACCCTTTTGGCCCCGTTCCGCAGAAGGGGCCCTCCTTCCGCAAGTGCGAGACCACAGATGCGGTCCCCTAACCACAGATGCAAAAATTGCTTGGCAGTGAGCTTCATTTAATTCGAGCTAAAAGACCATTTCTATCATTTTACACTAAACCTTGGGAGCTCTTGAGAGAAGATTTCCACTTAGCATTGCAAGGTAAGTTAACTTCACTCATCCTTAGTTTAAATATATGTATATTAGGTAGATTAAACACTAGAAACTTGGTAAACTCAAAGGGTTAGAGTTAGACCTAGGGTTTTAATAAAACTAAGATTTAACCACGAAAATTGTTATGAAATGAACTAGAAATCATATATTATTGATCCTTAGGTGGTAGAGAACAACTTTCTTCGAAAAATATCAGAATCCAGACACGTGGGCCCGGAGTTGGAATTTAGGAAACTCATGTAAATGGTTGGGAAATTGCTTGAATAGCTAGAATTCAATCTTGCGAGCTTATATTAATTAGTTCTTGCCTAATTTAACTAGCTTGGAATGGTTTGGCACCGAATTGAAGGTTTGAACTTATTCTTGGTATTTAGAAGTGTTTATTGGAGCGAGATGAGTCTCCTTTCTAACCTTGTAAGACGGAATTGTCCCTATAAGATTAATAATTGAGTAATTATTGCTAAATGTGGGGGCTACGTATGCCTTAGGTGACGAGAGTCTGTGCGTAGCTACTACTATGTTGATTGTCCGGGTAGTTTAGGACCCACATCATGCTTTATTTATAAAAATCTCTATATTATCTTGCTAATGAGATCACTTAGGATATGCTAGAGATTTGAAAGGGAATAAAAGCGAACTTCTATGATTATTGAACTCTTATATGGCATTATTGAATATTAATGTGCCGTCATGTGTATTTTTGATATTGCTTATTATATACGGATCGGGCTGATTGCCTCGGTATGTATAGATGCATCTATTGGAGCGTCGTCGAACCTCGGCAAGTGCAAAGTTTCTTTCTGTTGGTTTATGTCATCGCCTAGGCATATTGTGCACATGATACTTGTGTGGAAACGTATACTTGCATTATTTTGCTAATATCTTAAAATGCAAACAGTTAATTGGAATCTTGTGAAGAACATGACTTATATTTCGTGTTGTAAATTGTTGCTTATTAGTAGTCCTCTATGCTTAGTAAAATACTTGATATATTATTTGACCCTAGTAAGTATCAAGTTAACCTCTCGTCTCTACTTCTTCGAGATTAGACGGGATACTTACTGGACATATTATTTATGTACTCATGCTACACTTCTGTACTTAATTATACAAGATCTGAGGCATATGGATCTGGTTATCCTTCTTGTGCGCACCCTTGAACGGACCTGAGACTTCTACGGTGAGCTGCTTTCCCTCCATGTCGATTAGTATCCTGAAGAAGACTTTCCTTTGTACTCTTATTTTTGCTATCTATCCTGATTCAGACAGTATGATAGTATGATTTTTTTGTGAATATTCTATTAGTTGCCCGTAGCTTGTGACACGAGGTTCAGGCACACACTTTTGCAGGCATTTATTTTGGGATTCTAAAATCATGGTATTTATCTTATTGATCATTATGCTTTAAAACTCCCAAATTTAAGTATCTTTTTATTGATTTTGATAAAAGTAACACAAGAGATCTAGAAATGTTTATGTGTTGGCTTTCCCGATAATGGTGTTGGGCACCTTCATGACCTATTATGGAAATGGGTCGTGACAACATGGTATCAGAGCATTAGGTTCACGTAGGTCTCACGAGTTATGGGCAAACCGAATAAAATCTTGTAGATCGTACGGAGACGTCTGTATTTATCTTCGAGATGCTATAGGGTATTAGGAAAGACTACTCTTTATTCATTTCCTATCGTGCAGTGGTTGGTGTACTAAATTTTGCTCTTCTATTCTCTAGCAGTTGGTGAGGACTCGCACCGCTGACGTTTCAAACCTGGGAAGAGCTGCTCCCCTCGTCGTTAGAGGCTGAGGTAGAGACCGGGGGAGGGCACCAGCCCGTGGGAGGGGACGAGGGCGTCCCATAGCCATTCCAGTAGCACCACTAGCAGATCCTGCTAGGGATACTATCATTGAGGAGTAGGGCGAGGTGCCCGCAACTGAGCCTACCCCGACAGATTTATGACATCACCGGGATTCTAGGAGGTCATGGGACGCATGCTACGGTTCATGGACAATATGACTCATGCTGGTTTATTTCTAGCAGATCCAACTACTTCACATGCAGGAGGGGGAGCACAAAACCCTATTTCTCAGGCCCAGGCCAAGCAACTGCAGTGTATCAGACTCCGAGTGCACTACCCGCAGAGGGGGCCCAGCCAGTTACCGTAGTGGTGCCCCAGCCTAAACCAGTTGCGGAGGGTGACCCGTAAGCAATTGGACAGATGGACTAGACTTCACCCTCTAGTATTTGGGGTTGAGCGTCATGAAGATGCTCAAGACCTCACAGACATGTGCAGGGACATACTGCACAATGTGAGGATATTGGAGTCACTTGAAGTTGACTTCACTACTTTTCAGCTGGAGTGTAGGGCCTGTAGATGGTGACAGTCCTATGTTCTCTGCAGAACAGCAGGTTATCCTCCCATCACTTGGGGTGAGTTCGTACATTTGTTCTTGGATAGGTACATTCCGCCCTCTGAGAGGGAAGAGCTGCGGTATTAGTTTGAGTATCTTGAGCAGGGTCAGATGTCTATGACTAACTGTGAGGCGAGGTTTTTCTGTGTTGTCCCCCCATGCACTTATGATACTTCCTACAGATGTAGAGAAAGTGCAGAGGTTATTCGCAGGATTGTAGCCCTAGTATTCGATCTGGTATGGCCCGAGAGGTGGATATGGGTACAGAGTATCAGCTAGTGGTTGAAATTGCTCATCGAAATGATGGATATTGCCAGCGAGGTAGAGAGCGGATACAATAGGATAAGAGATCTAGGTTCTTCTAAGAGTTCACAGGTGCCCCAGCTAGGGGCAGAGGTCAGTTTAGGAGGGGTCATCCCAGTAGGCCCCCACTTTCAGCACCACCTCCTGCCCGGGGTATTCTAGCACGCCCTATTTCAGTGCTATGTTATAGATTTCCTATCGCCGCCAACTATTCAGGGTTCCTCCAGTGGGTATTCAGCTTCCTATGGTTCTTCTGGTTCTTAATTTAGTGCTATTCAGGAGAGTTCATATCATCCACCGACTATCCAATCTTCTTCCAATGGATCTATGGGTTATCAGGGTCAGCCATCAGGGCAGCAGGTTGTCACTTCGCGTGGCTATTTTGAGTGCGGAGATCTTAGTCACATGAGGAGATACTGCCCCAAGACTTTGAGGAAAGGCAGTGCAGCAGCCCATGATTTCAGCACTAGTGGCCCAACCATCTAGAGGTGGAGGACATGCTAGTAGAGGCTATCCCAGAGGTGGAGGTCAGGTAGAGAGAGGTCAGCCAACTACTGCTCAGTCATGTGGAGGTAAGTTAGTCGGTGCTCTAGCTAGATTCTATGCCCTTCAGGCCAGAGCAGATGCATTAGCCTCAGATGGCATCATCATAGGTATTATTTCCGTTGGTGGTATGGATGCTTCAGTATTATTTGATCCAGGGTCTACTTATTCATACGCGCCATCTTTGTTTGCTTATTTCCCAGTCATTTCTCCTGAGCCTTTGGGCACTCATATTCATGTGTCGACTCATGTGGGTGATTCTGTGGTTGTGGATTGGATCTATCGATCCTGTGTGGTCACTTTCTGTGGTTTCAAGACTAGAGCAGGTCTTTTGTTGTTTGATATGATCGATTTTGAGGTCATCCTGGGCACAGATTGGTTATCTCCATATCACGTCGTCCTAGATTGCCATGCCAAGATTGTTTCACTAATTATGCCATGGTTGTAGAGATTGGAGTGGAATGGTTCCACGGTTGATACAACTAGTCAAGTTATTTCTTTCCTAAAGGCTCATCACATGGTCGAAATAGGGTATTTGGCTTATTTAGCTTTTGTTTGGGACACCACTGCATAGTCTCCAACAATTGATTCAGTCTAAGTATTCGAGAGTTCGCCGATGTTTTTCCTTCTAATCTTTCTGTCATGCCTCCGGATCGAGATATTGATTTTTGTATTAATTTGACTCTAGGCACTCAACCTATAACTATTCCACCGTACCGTATGGCTCATAAGGAGTTGAAGTAGCAGCTGGAGGAGTTGTTAGCAAAGGGGTTTGTTAGGCCCAATGTATCTACTTGGGGTGCACAGGTGTTATTTGTGAATAAAAAGTATGGGACTTTGCGGATGTGCATTGATTACTACTAGCTGAACACAACACCATCAAGAACAAGTACCTGTCGCATCGTATTGATGATTTTTTTGACCAGCTACAGGGTGCTAGAGAGTTCTCTAAGATTGACTTGACATCAGGGTATCATCAGCTGAAGATTCGGGACTCAGATGTTCTGAAGACTGCATTCCTGACTAGATAGGGCCATTATGAGTTATTGGTGACGTCCTTTGGCTTGACTAATTCCCCGTTGGCATTTATGGACTTGATGAAGAGGATATTTAGGCCTTATAGTGATTCCTTTGTTATCGTCTTCATTGACGGCATCTAGATATACTCACGTAGTTTGGGGGAGCACGAGCAGCATTTGAAAGTAGTGCTTCAGACCTTGCGAGAGCATAAACTATATGCTAAGTTCTTCATGTGTGAGACTTTGCTAGAGTCATTGGCATTCTTGGGGCATGTTGTGTCAGGAGAGGGTATTAAAGTGGATCCCAAGAAGATTGAGGCAGTTCATAGTTGGCCACATCCTACTTCAGTGACCAGGATCAGGAGTTTCCTAGGATTAGCAGGTTATTACTGACGATTTGTGCAGGGCGTTTAATCTATTGCATCACCTCTGACCAGATTAACCCATAAGGGTGATCCATTCCGTTAGTCCGATGAGTGTGAGGAGAGCTTCTAGAAGCTCAAGATAACTTTGACAACGACATCAGTTCTTGTGTTGCCTTCCGGTTCAGGGATGTATACGATATATTGTGACGCTTCACGTTGGCTTGGGATGTGTATTGATGCAGGAGGGGCAAGTTATTGCATATGTTTCACTTCATTTGAAGGTTCACGAAATAATTACCCTGTGCACGATCTAGAGTTGACAGCGATTGTTCATGCTCTTACGATATGGAGGAATTATTTGTATGGGTGTCATATGAGGTTTATACCGATCATCTAAGCTTGCAGCATCTGTTTAAGTAGAGGGATCTTAATTTGAGTAAGCATAGATGCCTTGAGTTACTAAAAGATTATGACATTACCATTCTTTATCATCAAGGCAAGGCAAATGTTGTTGCGGATGCCTTAAGCAGAATGGAGGATTAGTAGTTTGGCATTCATCCCAGCAGAGGTGATGCCACTAGCTTGGGACATTCAGTCCTTGGCTAATAGACGTGTGAGGTCGGACATTTTAGAGCTCAGCCGAGTTCTAGCATGTGCGGTTGCTTAGTCTTTGTTATTGGGGCAGATCAAGACCGAACAATTCGATGATCCACATTTAGCGGTTCTCAGAGAGACGATACTTAAGGGAGGTGATAATGAGGTTTCTATTAGCGAGGATGGTGTGTTAAGTCTTCAGGACCATCTATATGTTCCTAATGTTGATGGTTTGAGGGATAGGATTTTAGAAGAGGTCCACAGTTCGAGGTATTCCATTCATCCGGGTAACACGAAGATATATCGTGACTTGAGGCAGCATTATTGGTGGCGGAGAATGAAGAAGGATATTGTGGAATATGTAGCTAGATGTTTAAATTTTCAGCAGGTCAAGTATGAGCACTAGAGGCCGGGTGGCCTACTTCTGCAGATGCCTATTCTGGAGTGGAAGTGGGAGCGCATCACCATAGATTTCGTAGTTGGATTGCCGCGAACTTTATGGAAGGTCAATTTAGTGTGGGTCATTGTGGATAGGTTGAACAAGTCGGCTCACTTCATTCCAGTGGCGACTACTTACACAGCAGAGATGTATGCTCAGATTTGTATTCGGGAGATAGTCCAATTGCATGGTGTGCTAGTTTCCATCATATCAAATATATGCCCTCAATTCACTTCCCATGTCTAGAGAGCCGTTCAAAGTGATTTGGGGACCCGTGCAGAGCTCAACACAACATTCCATCCTCAGACCGAAGAGCAGCCAGAGCGGACAGTTCATATTTTAGAGGATATGCTTAGAGCATGTGTGATTGACTTTGGAGGGAAGTGGGATCAGTTCTTGCCTTTAGCGGAGTTTGCATACAATAACAACTATTAGTCCAACATAGAGATGGCCCTGTACGAGGCTTTATATGTTCGACGTTGTCGTTCTCCTATCGGTTGGTTCGAGCCCGGTAAGGCTAAGTTACTTGGTACGGATTTGGTACAGGATGTTTCGGATAAGGTGAAGTTGATCCAGGAGAGGCTTCGCACAATTCAGTCTAGATAGAAGAGTTACATGGATCAGAAGGCGCGTAATGTATCATTTATGGTTGGCGAGAAGGTTCTCTTGAAGGTCTCGCCTATGAAGAGCATTATGAGGTTCGGGAAGAAGGATAAGCTGAGCCCAAGATTTCTTGGTTCCTTTGAGGTGTTGAGACGAGTTGGGGAGGTTGCCTATGTGCTTGCATAACCCCCCCAATTTATCGGGAGTTCATCCAGTTTTTCATGTATAGATGCTTCGGAGGTATCATGTTGATCTATCACATGTGTTGGACTTCAGTACCATTCAGTTGGATGAGAGTTTGGTGAGGAGGAGCCAGTTGCCATTATTGATAGATAGGATTGCCAGTTAAGGTCCAAGAGGATTTCTGCAATTAGGGTCCAGCGGAGGGGCCAACCAGTCGAGGAGGCGACCTGGGAGTTCAAGGACACACTGAGCAGATATCTCCACATATTCAACAGTTCAGGTACTTTTCTATATACGTTCGAGGATGAACGTTTGTTTAAGAGGTGGAGAATGTAATGACCCAACTGGTCATTTTGCTTTCTTGAATCCCACTTCCTTACATAAAACTTCACGTGCTTGCTTTAGCTAAATTACGACTTGCGGGACGGTTGGTTCGGGAGTTGGAAGAGTTTTAAGTGAAATATGCTCAAGTTTTTCTTTAATTTCTCTTAAAAGACCAAGTTTGACTTCGGTCAAACTTTTTGGAAAACGGATCTGGACTTGTAATGTGACGGTCTCGGAGGGTCCGTGGGAAAATATGGGACCTGGGCGTATGCCCGAAATCACATTCTGAGGTCCCTAGTTCGAGTAATGAATTTTTATTTGAAATTGTTAATTTGAAGTTTTAAAGAATAAAAGAAAACTAAGTAATCATTTACTTCCTAGTTATAGGGCTCGGATTTTTGTTCCAAAACTTGGTACAGGTCTGAAAAATCAGTTAAGACTTGCCCGTAAAGTTTTGTGTCAATCCAAGTAGTTTAAAGGCATTTTGACCCGTTAGAGGAGAATTAAGAACTTGAAGTTCATTAGTTTGATTCATTTGGTTTTAGGAGGTGATTCTTAGATTTGGTGTAGTTTTGTGTATTCCGAAGGTTGGAGTAGGCCCGTCTCGTGATTTCAGACTTGCTGGTATATTCGTGGGGGGATCGGGATCCCCGAGCATCAAATGAACGAGGCTCGAGTGAAGTAGGAAAGTTGGAGAAGAGCTGAGTTATTGCTTCTGTCGTAATCGCATATGAGCTTCTAGGACCGCAGATGCGGGACCGCAGGTGCGGTCCAGTCTTCGTAGAAGCGGCTAAGGCCAGGCCATGAGAAACCGCATAAGCGGCCTCCAAGCCGCAGGTGCGGCCCCGCAAATGCGGTCCTCAGACCGCATTAGCGGTCCCTGCCCTTTTGGCCAAGTTATGCAAATGTCCTCCTTCCGCAGGTGCGGGACCGTAGATGTGGTCCCCTAACTGCAGATGCGAAAATCGTTGGGCAGTGAACTTCATTTAATTGGAGCTCAAAGACCATTTATATCATATTACACTTAACTTTTGGGCGATTTGGGAGCTCTTGAGAGTAGATTTCCACTTAGCATTGCAGGGTAAGTTAACTCCACTCATCCTTAGTTTAAATACATGTATATTAGATAGATTAAATACTAGAAACTTGGTAAAATCAAAGGGTTAGAGCTAGACCTTGGGTTTTAATAAAATTAAGATTTAACCACAAAAATTGTTATGAAAGAACTAGAAATCATATATTATTGATCCTTAGGTTATAGAGAACAACTTTCTTCGAAAAATCTCGAAATCAGGGCACATGGACTAAGGGTCGAAATTTAGGAAACTCGTGTAAATGGTTTGGAATTTGCTTGAATAGCTAGAATTCAATCTTGTAAGCTTATATTAATCAGTTCTTGCTTCATTTAACTAGATTAGGATCATTCGACTCCGAAATGAGGGTTTGAACTTATTCTTGGTA
Source organism: Nicotiana benthamiana (assembly GCA_034376525.1). Classification (NCBI taxonomy): domain Eukaryota; kingdom Viridiplantae; phylum Streptophyta; class Magnoliopsida; order Solanales; family Solanaceae; genus Nicotiana; species Nicotiana benthamiana. The sequence continues at coordinate 12,313,338 of CM067336.1, forward strand.
TTTAGAAGTGTGTTTGGAGAGAGGTGAGTCCCCTTTCTTACCTTGTAAGAGAGAATTGTCACCATATGATTAATAATTAAGTAATCGTTGCTAAATGCGGGGGCTACGTACGCACTAGGTGATGAGAGTCCATGCGTAACTACTATTATATTAATTTTCCGGGTAATTTAGGACCTACATCATGTGTTATTTATAAAATTCTCTATATTATGTTGCTAATGAGATCACTTAGGATATGCTAGAGACTTGAAAGGGAATAAAAACGAACTTGTATGGTTGTTGAACTTTTGTATGACATTATTGAATATTAATGTGTTTTTGTGTGTATTCTTAGTATTTCTTATTATTTGTGGATAGGGCCAATCACCTTGGTATGAACAGATGCATCTATAGACGCACCGTCGACCCTTGACAAGTGCACAGTTTCTTTCTGTTGGTTAGGGTCGTCGACTCGGCATAATGTGCGGATTATACTTGTGTGGAAACTTATACTTGCATTGTTTTGCTAATATACCGAAACGCAAACAGTTAATTGGAATCTTGTGAAGAACATGACTTATATTTCTTGCCGTAAACTGTTGCTTATTAGTAGTCCTCCATGCTTAGTAAAATACTTGATATATTATTTGACCCTAGTAAGTATTAAGTCGACCTCTCGTTTCTACTTCTTCGAGATTAGAAGGGATACTTACTAGGTACATATTATTTATGTACTCATGCTATACTTTTGTACTTAATTGCACACGATTTGAGGCAGGTGGATCTAATCCTTCTGCTGCGCTCCCTTGAGCGGACCTGAGACTTCTATGGTGAGTTGCTTTCCCTCCATGTCGACCAGCAGCCTGAAAAAGTTCCTTTGTACTTTTAATTTTGTTGTCTATCTTGATTCACGCAATAGGAAGTATGATTTTTTTGTGTATATTCTACTAGTTGTTCGTAACTTGTAATACCAGGTTCTGGCACACACTTTGGTAGATATTTATTTTGGAATATTAAAATCATGGTATTTATGTTATTGATCATTCTCCTTTAAAACTCTCAAATTTAAGTATCTTTTTAGTGATTTTGATAAAAGTAACATAAGAGATTTAGAAATGTTTCTGTGTTGGTTTGCCCGATAATGATGTTGGGCGCCTTTATGACCCATTATGAAAATGGATCGTGACAAATCAAGTACATACAAATACAAATATTGAAAAAAATTCAGTTCCCAACTTTCTTTCTTTTTTTACCTTTTTTATTTTTGTTTTTGTTTTCAAATACGAATTCATTGCTTTTATGTCGAATTCAAGCGAATTCTTGTTGAATATGAAAATGAAAACAGGTGTAGCTATTTCACGAGTATTTATTTCTACTCCAAAAATCTGGCGCATTTTAGTGTTGGAAAAATTGGATGATTATAGAGAATAAAAGATTTAGCTTGAGGCGTATCAATGATACTGTCTTTAAGGATATTTTGTCTACACCATGATAAATAAAATTAAGCGTATCACCAGGATTCAACAAGCTCTTCTAGTATAAACTAGGAACAGAAAACAACAAAGATTTATAAGAAGAAACACAACACCAAAGAAAGAAGAATAAAAGTTGTTATTATTTTCACTCTATCTAAATTAACACAAACATATACTTATATATAATTCAAAATATGGACATTTGATTGTTGCCAAAAACGTTACAAAATTAAAGAATCTTTACTGGAAGAAACGTTATAGCATTTAAGGCAAACGTTATAACCATCAATTTTCTTAAAGCCATAGTGATTGCCATTTAAGGTTAGTAAATTGCTATATTCAAAGCCATTCAAATATTCAGTTTTATATATACTAAAACATATTTAATTGATTGGTATAATAAAGATCTATTAAAATAATATTAAAAGAATAAACCAACATTTTTAATTTAAATATTTCTTTTTGAGTTATTAAATTTTTTTCCAACAATCCCCCACATAACTCAAAAGAATATTAAGCAATAGAGTAAGCTGGGTTACAAATGAGCATAATGTGTCGAATCTGGTGTCTCTTGGACTATGAACCAGACCTAGATAAAATAAGATTAAACTTACAGAACAATTGGTGAAGTCTAGAACTTCTATGAACCAAGAATTCTTTTATAAGTTTAGTGTCTTATCTATCACATTATACATGCACACGCTTTGTTGTTTGTTGCGATTTTGCGCTAATAGGCCATGCTCGTGCCTGATTTTTCATGAGTGCTCTAGAAATTTTGCCACAAATTTCATAGGAGCGGCCCCACTCCACTCATATAGGTTCATCCATCAAGTGTATTCTGCAGTACAATACACCACCTATAAAAGGCTGTGGATTATCGGATTAAGAGTTTAATAACTCAACCTCACATTCCTTCTTGTCTTGCACTATACACACACACCCCACAGGAAGAGACATGCTTTAATAGTGCACATTTGATCAACTAATGACTTGTTTATTACCCATATGAACCTACTTCATGGGATCTACAATCACATAGGTTGGTTACCCATCATTGTTGATTCATCGCAAATTGGCAAAAGTCTCAACCCCTCGATGTTTTACTTATAAGTCAAAGGATCGGCCAAATCCACTTTTGACTACACATAATATGTATAAAAATTTCTCATCTCTAAGCAATTGCTATATCACATAATGTCTCTAGAGAATGTATCTACTCTTCCCATTGAAAAATTTATTTTCTTATAATGACTATTGCGCCTTGGCAATCACAATTCATCGACACAATTATTGTCGATTTAACTTGCCAAGAGGTTGCTTAATCAACCTCACTTCAAGGCAATTTTAATACCACAACACCCACCAAAAAGATGATCACATAATCACTATTGAGCATTCAATATCATCATTGTATCCTTCTAATATAGCAGAAAAATCTCATATAAAATACTAACTCATTGTATTTCTCAAATAAGGAATAAGACCATCTCAACTAAAAAGAAAACTAATTCCAATGTATTAGAAAGACGGGTTTTCTTTTTGGTATCTTCCATTTTATAATACCAAAGTAAAAAAAATTTAAATATAGAAGCAACTTTAGCTTCTACAAAAATATCTCAAATCAGGAGGAGACAGGTCATAATTCAATAACTTCTTCACTCAAATGCCTAAGAGACCAAAGAAACATAAATTTTCAAAACCAAAAATATAAACTATTTTTGGTCTTTCAATACAAATTTTTGCTACAAAAATTTTTAATTTTGTAAGGCTTTATAATTTTGATAAATAACTTTCCTAACTTTTTCTTTCTTATGATCAGGGTATAACACTCTGGACACCTGATCCCCCACATTATAAAGAATTTTAAGTTAAGGAGATAATCTTTTCACAACTCATAAAGAATTTTACTTTATAAATAACAAGCTCATAATATCGCTTCACCCCGAAGATTATCATATCGATTAGTAAGCATGCAATTTATTAATTAATAAAAATAAATATTTAAATCTGGTACATCATCACATAAAAAATTAAACCATTTGATCTTACGTGCCTTTTCAATTCTCCTTCGCCCAAATCTTCAATTACAGGAATATAATTAACCTTCAAGAGATAGAAAATTTCTCTAGATTTTTTTTCCCAAGCAAGTATGTCTTGATAAAGGTTTGGATAAATACTTCTTATGTAATTTCAAAGAGAATGAAAACACTTGAACTGAAACTATGTCAAACACGACAGTCACATTTTTTTTTTCATTTAGTCCAAATAAATTTAAACACATTATCTCAAGGTTCTCAAGATTTTCAAAATGCATAATTGAGGATCATACCTTTATTTTTTCTGAAAAAAATAAATGGATAAATAATCTTTATACCGTCAAAGTGAAAATTTTTAAAAAATGATCTTGTCAATTCATTAGTGATGTACAACTGTGGATTCCTCGCCACAAAGAATATCGGTCATCTTCTCGCGACAATGGACCAACAACTTTTCTAAAGTGCATGTCAAAGTAGAACAAACAACAACGATATATGATATAATAATATTTGTTCACATGTCATCTATTACTCTCGAGATTCCAAAATTGTTATTCTCCATAACATCTTCAAAATATCTTTAAGATTGTTAGAAAAATTGGATAATTATGGAGAATAAAAGATTTAGCTTGAGGCGTATCAAAGACACTGTCCTTAAGGATATTTTGCCTACATCATAATAAATAAAATTAGGCGTACCACAAGGATTCAACAAGCTCTTCTAATATAAACTGAGAACATAAACAACAAAGATTTATAAGAAGAAACACACCACCAAAGAAAGAAGAAGAAAAGTTGTTATTATTTTCACTCTATCTAAATTAACACAAACATATACTTATATATAATTCAAAATATGGACATTTGATTGTTGCCAAAAACGTTACAAAATTAAAGAATCTTTACTGGAAGAAACGTTATAACATTTAAGGCAAAACGTTATAACCATCAATTTTCTTAAAGCCATAGTGATAGCCATTTAAGGTTAGTAAATTGCTATATTCAAAGCTATTCAAATATTCAATTATATATACTAAAACATATTTAATTGATTGGTATAATAAAGATCTATTAAAATAATATTAAAAGAATAAACCAACATATTAATTAAATATTTCTTTTTGATTTATTAAATTATTTTTCCAACATTTAGGACACAGGCACCCAAATTGGCGCAAACTTTAGAGCGGCTAACTTAGATTTTGCAACCACCAATTGACATTGGGGAAAGTGCACAAATAACCGACTCAAACATACTTGGTTATTAAAACAATTTAAATTTTAGCCAAACTTAGTACAGTCAAACTTGTAGTATTTATCAGTCATCATCGATATTAACACTTCACTTAACAGCCAAATTTTTTAAACTAATTTCTCACATTATATTATAATATATATTTTCCATAGCAATACTTTATTATACCAGCCCCAAAAAATTCGGCACAAATAAAATTATTATGTAGAGGTTTACTATATACTTAGACTGAACCCAAATGAAGTTCAAATCTCGAGTTTGAAGTCTGCACCGACTACAATTCAACCTTAGACCGGTAAATTTGAGAGTTGTGGGTCTGAAGCTAATTTTTATAATTGGAAGCAAGTTATGTATATGATGGGACAAAGTTCATCAATATCGGGGTTCCTCATCTCTGTGATCCTTATTATGATTGCATGTGAAATTATTGTTGCAAAGCAATACTAATAATTCAACAATTTCAAAATGACCAACATCATTTCTTTATCCCTCATTTAATACTCATAATCATTCAAATTATAGAATAATAATCTCGTAACTATTACATAAGTGAGACAAGGAATTTCAGTAACATCATGCAATACCAAAACTAAAGAATGAATATGTAACGATCCGATCGGTCATTTTGAGCCCTAGCGCATAGTTCAACAGTTTGAGGCCATGAGCAGCTTTATTTCAGGTATTGTGACTTGTACGCGTGGTCGGAATTGAATTTGGGGAAGTTTGGGGTTAATTTGGGAAGAGAATTCTCATTTCGGAAGCTTAAAGTTGAAAGAATAAATTAGGATCAAATTTTTGAGTAAACGATCTCGGAATTGGAATGTGAAGGTTCCAACAGGTTCGTATGATGATTTCGGACTTGGACGTATGCCCGTTCGGGTTTTGGATAACCTGGAAGTGTTTTGGCGCCTATTGTGGAAGTTAGCATTTTGGAAGAAATTTCTTAAGTTTGGCTTAAAGTGCATTTCAGCGTTATCGATGTCCGTTTGGGATTCCAAGAATAGGGGTAGCTCCGTATGGTGATTCTGGAGTTGGGAGCACGATCGGAAGTGAATTTGGAGGTCCCTAGGTCATTTTGAAGTCATTTGGCTAAAGATAGAATTTGAAGGTTTTCAGAAGTTTGATCGGGAGTGGACTTTTTGATATCGGTATCGGAATCCGATTCCAGAAGTTGGAGTAGGTCCATAATGTCAAATATGACTTGTGTACAAATTTTGAAGTCAATCGGACGTGATTTGATAGGTTTTAACGGCGGAAGTAAAACTTGGAAAGTTCAAAGTTCATAAAGCTTGAATCGGGGTGTAATTCATGGTTTTAGCGTTATTTGATATGATTTGAGGCCTCGAGCAAGTTTGTAATGTGTTTTGGGATTGGTTGGTAGGTTTGGTTGAGGTACCGGGGGCCTCAGGTGGTTAACGGATTGAAACTTGGAATTTAAGAAAAACAGAAGCAGCTGATATCTAGTATTTCCACTTCTGCATAAATGGGACCGCAGAAGCGGCCCCACAAAAGCGAGGAAGAAGCCGCAGAAAAGGTTGAGGGTGAGGGCATCCAGGACCGTAGAAGTAGCCCGTGATCCGCTGATGCGGAACCGCAGAAGCGGTAGGATACCGCAGAAGCGGAAGGTCTGGGCGTGGATGGAAGCCGCAGAAGCGGGACCGCGGAAGCGGACATGGTTCCGCATAAGTGAAAAATGTCTCGAGGCAGAGGGTTTTGTTTTAAAGGTTCGATTTTGGCCATTTCTCTCACATTTTTCATGGCTTGGGCGATTCTTGGAAGGGTTTAAGAGACAATCTTCATCAAAAATGTTAAGGTAAGTTATTCCTAGCTATTTTGAGTTAAATTCATTAATTATGTATGGATTTTAGTATGAAAATGGGTAGAAAATTGAGTGTTAGATGAAGACCTAAAAATATTGTGTTCTTGGAATTTGACCACGATTTTGAGTATAAAATTAAGATAAAATTATATATTTGAGTTCCTAAGGTCATGGGCAAAGTTTATCTTCGAAAAATTTTGAATTTTTGGGCATGCGGGCCCGAGATTATTTTTGTCGACTTTTCATTCAGGGTTAGAAATTGTTATAAATTGGGTTGTATAGTATAAATGAGCATATATTAATGGATTTGTATGACCATTGGATAGTTTTGGAGCATTGTGCGTTGTTCGAGCTTTCGGAAGAATGTAGAATGCCAGTTATGAGCCTTCGGAGCAAGGTGAGTCTCCTTTCTAATCTTGTGAGGGGGAATTTACCCCATAGGTGAGTTAAGTTGGTTATGTGCTCCTATTTGTGGGGGCTACGTACGCACGAGGTGACGAGAGTCCGTGCATAGCTACTGTTATGCTATTGTCCGGATAGTCTAGGACCCAAAAGCATGCTATCCTTGGGATATTTGCAATCTTATTGACATTTGAATTGTTAAGATCCAATTGAGCTAGAAATTAATTTCAAAAAGGATTAAACTTCAATTTTCTTAAATTGTTAAAAGAGGTTTTGGTTTTTATTTGATAAAATATTCTCCGATAATTCTTAATTGATTGTTTGAACATGTATTCCTGTGTGTGCTTGCGCCACATGGATGATTCGCGAGCAGGGTATTTGCTTACTTTATATTGACCGCGTCGCATGGATGATTCGCGAGCATGCAAAATAGATGCATCTATTGGTTCGGGCCGTTCGACCCTCGGCAATGCACAGTTGATATTTCTGCTATATCAGGCCGCTGCCTCGGCATGATATGTGCATGTTTATATTGCTTATTTGATGTTGATACTGCCTTTTTGGCCTGACATAAATTGCTGAAGATAAAAGGAAAAAAATCTTGAAATCCTTTGCTAATTATTTAAGGTGTTTACCTGTTTTACAATTTTGCGAACTAGAAGCATACTAGATAAATCATGAATTCCTCACGTTTTAGTATATTATTATTGGACTATTAGTAAGTGACATAGTTGACCATCTCGTCTCTACCCCTTCGGGATTAGGCGGGATACTCATTGGGTACATGTTGTTTTCGTGCTCATACTATACTTGTTGTGCATTTTGTTGCACATGTATTTGCAACTCCAGTGGCCTACTCGGCATAGCAGCACGGAGGATTCTGGGACTAGACGGGCTGTATCATTCGAGACTGCCGCAGCTAGAGTAGTCCCTTCCAGTGTACTGTATTTACTTTCCGTCCACTGTATTCCAGATAGATATTGTATTTCTCTTATTTGTAGATGTTTATGCACTTGTGACACGGGTTCCGGGGTGGTTTGAAGTATTGTATTAATTTCTTAACTTTTAAATTTGATTTGAAACTATATTCCTTAAAATTTCTGAATAATGAAGGAAACATCCTGGGTTTCAAAAGTGTTAAAACGATATTTAATTTAGTATTTGAGTTGGCTAGCCTAACAATGGAGTCCGGCGCCACCACGATCCTTAGTGAATTTTGGTTAGTGACATAATACATAAAATTATATAATATTAAAGTTATTAGAACTGGCTTAAGTTCAATTGTGGGTGGAAGTTAGGCTTTGCTATAGACCAACTAAGGTATGAAATTTTTGTTTTAAGTTTAGGGCTTGGCCTCTAGGTTTGTGTTTAGGTTTAAGGTTTCAAACTGTATAAATGATACTAGGTAGCCACTCTAAAGGGCTTCTATTTATGAATTAACTGTGCGTCCTGAATTTTCTTGAAGTTAAGAGTTTTTGTTTAAAATTTTAGGTCAATATAAATACTGGCTAATCTCTAAACAATATCCATGAGAACGACTATCTATGCACTTGCCCCCTTCAAACTCCAGACTTCTGGGTCTGAAGTCCTTATAGTCTTTTGTTTCGTGTGTTAAAACGACTATGCTTTAAATGATGTCATGCCATTACAAGCCATACTTGGTGCCATTTTTATATAGCCATATGCACATCCCTATTCGCCCAAGTTTAAGAAGAGTTTTAGTTATGTCAACTATAATTTGTCACAAAAAATAATCTCATGTTTGGTGACTTAATTTTATTTATTTTAACAATAAAATCACTAAATTAATTTTTGTTATGTTAAGATATTAATAACTTGTGAATTGCTTTGATAATACAAATACAAATAGAATTAGAAGCTTAAATTATTACTTTTTTGGCTAACTTGATATATATATATATATATATATATATATATATTATAAACATTCACAAAATTACATCAATATAGGAGAATGAGATTCCATGTTGATTGTTATTATTGTGGACCAAAGTCGCCCTATTACAAACATTGACTTTTCTTTCAAAAATAATTCTTGAAATGTCTGCCCACATTGCTCTGTTGGCAAACACCGGAGGAACTACGTAAAACTGGTCTTGTCAAAAGCTTCCTTCCTCGCTCCTTCCTTAATGAGGAGGTCCGCCACTTGGTTCTGCTCCCTATATCTATGTCCTATGAGTGGGCTCCTCAACTGCTCCATTAGATATCTACATTTAGAAATTATGGGATTGTGAGTTAAATTGTCATTCTTTAACATTCCAAAAACCATTTCGGTGGCAATCACCAAAGGTGTCGAGCCCTCATCTAGGCTATTTTTAGCCCCGATCATAGGGTTTGGAGTTCTGCCCTAAGACTATCAGTGTTTGAGAGTCCCCTCATGAAGCCTAAGATCCATTCACCCCTGTTTCTAAATACCCCTCCCCCCATATATACCCCATTTCCCTATGTTAAAGCATTCAACCCCATCAGTGTTCAACTTGTAATAGCCTATATATGGTGGGCGCCTTTTTAGATATAAGGTGATTATTGCCAGTACATTCCTTAAAGTGACTACAACATTGTGGTATGCAATAGACTTAGCTATTGTTTGGTGAACATTAATGTGGTTCTTCCTCTTTTCAAAGACATTAGAGTTCTTGGTTAGCCAGATTTCCCAGAGACAAAAGAGCAATAGTTATTTCCATTTCGACGCAAGCATTGTAGTCCACATTTTGGAGCTTATGTGTGTCTTTCCAGTTGTGTATACAAAATGTATTTACACTAAGGCTAGGTTGTTGAGTGCATTTTCACAGCAAATGGTGCCATAATTGTTTGGCATTGGCACATTCAAAGAATATGTGGTTTATGTCTTTTATTGCATGATCATAAAAGTAACAATTATGTGTAATTCTAAGGCCACAGTGGTGTAAGTGATTCTCTATAGGCAATTTGTTTTATTGCATGAGCCGTATGAAGAACTTGATGTTATTAGGGGTCTTTAGTTTCCAAATCCGTGTGAAGTGGTCTTCATTAGAATTGTCATTATGCATAAGTGCAGCAAAACAGGAGTAGGTTGATTTGGTGCTAAACTTGCCATTAGGGTTAAGGTTACACATTAGTTTGTCCTCAATAGAGGTGGATTCGGGGATGAAGGTTTTTGTATTATCGAGGTAGTATCGAGTGGGGTTGGGTATGGAATGCATCCGAAATCCCAAACCCCATTGATGAACATCTCATTAATCCTGGTGTTCATGTCTCTGTAGTGCCATGGACCATTAAGGATTGTACCTAGAGGTTGTATTTTGGGAATCCATGAGTCAGTGAGAAATATAACCCTATCCCCTTTGTGAACCACCATTTAGTGCAATTAGTGAAAATCTTCCATCCCTATAGTATAATTTTTCAGGTTCTAGTTTTAGGCTTAACCCTGCTACCTCTTCTATTGTAGTGCTTACCCATGAGCACTCTAGCTCAGATGGAGGTAGTGTTGTTGTAGACTCTCCAAGAATTATTGGTGTGGCATGTTTTATTCTGTAGGTAGGACTGCTAGAGACCCATCCCTCCCTTGTTATTTGGTTTGATAACAATGGCCAACTTGACCATGTGTAACTTTCTTTTCATAGTAGTTGTACCTCAAATGAAATTCCTTTGGATTTTATCAATTTGATTGGTTATTTGAGAAGATAGCTGGATGTATTGCATAACATGGTTTGGGATACTACTAAGGCAACACTTATCCATAGTAGTTCAACCAACCATGTTCAGGAACTTTGTTTTCCATCCTCTCATTCTACTATTACGGTATCTTGTCATTCTACTATTAGGGTTATCTATGATAAACTGGAAGTCACTATTCCTAGGCCTTTTAGTGAAGATGGGGAACCCAAGGTATTTCCAAAGTCCTTATCACCTTTGATACCTAGAATGACACTACATGACGTGGCACACTCTGCCTGTAAATTAAAGGAAAAGATTACTTTAGATTTTTGGAGGTTGACTTTCTGCCCATATGCAACATTGAAATTATCCAGAAAGGCTAAGATTGTCTCACAGTTTCTTTTATTAGCTCTGGCAAATATAGTGAGGCCATCAGCAAAGAATAGGTGGGAGATTATAGGCCCTCCCCTATTGATACTAATAGGACACCGATCCTTTTCAGTTACAACATTGTCAATGTCCATAGAAAGCATTTCTATGCATATGATGAACATGTAGGGCGACATATGATCCTCCTACCTAATGCCTCTGTTAGGTTTGAAGTACTCAATCTGAGTTCTATTGACTAGGATGAAGATGAAACTTGTAGTGAGACATGACATGATGAGGGTGGTAATCTTAATAGGGAAGTTGAAGAAGAGAAGGAATTCTCTGATGAAAGACCATACTAACCTATCAAAAATATTCTCTAAGGCAACTTTGATGATCATATTGGCATTCTTACCTTTCATGTTTTGGAAGTGGGTAATGTACTCTTGGACCAACATGGCATTGTCAGCAGTTACCTTTCATGTTTTGGAAGTGGATAATATACTCTTGGACCAACATGGCATTGTCAGCGGCTCTTCTATTGGATAGAAAGCTAGCTTGAGTAAGGCCAATGATGTTTTGGAGTAATGGATTGATTCTGTTGACAATGATTTTAGTGATCGACTTATACAGTATGCTGCACAAACCAATTAGTCTGAAGTTTTTTAACATGGTGGCATTAAGGCATTCAGGGACGAGGCAGAGTTTATTTTGGTTTATTTCATGAGGGACCAAACTTGTGGAAAAGACATTGTTGCAGAATTGGATTACACTATTGGAGATAATGTGCTAGTACTTATGATAGAATAAGGGGTGGCAGGTGCCTTCATTTGCCTTAAAGGAGAATAGGGCACACTTGATCTCAGAGAGCCAAATAGTGGAGTCAATGGTGTCATGCTCCCTCATATTCAGAACATTAGTACTATTAGTGATGTGGATCCTGTTCAACACTCAGCTATGATGTTCATTGGTATAGATCTTAGTGAAGTAGTTAATGATTGTATCCTCAATATCATGGGGATTCTGAATGTTGTTCCCCACATCATCCTCGCGGGACATGATCCTGTTACTCCTTATTCTGTTAAGGGTGGATATATGGAAGAATTTGGTGATAGCATCACCCTCATTCAACCAACTAATTATGGATTTAAGCTTCCACATGTTTTCTTCACTTTTTAGAATGATAGATAATTCATGCTGGAGCTTAGCTTCTAGCTCCCGAAGGAAGGTACTACAGGGGTGGATACCAGAAAGACTGGCAAGGATATGCCTTTTCACGACCCAAAATTCGTTAAAAGTCGTGATGACGCCTGACACCCCTGTCATGCAAGCAACGCTAAATAGTTAATTAAATTCTTATTTTAATATTTTTAAAATCATAATTCCCTCAATTTAACTAGTAAAAGAGGAACTTCACAGAATAAATAATAATATTTTCTAATTTTCATATTGAATATCCCATAATCATCTAAGAACCCAGTGTCATAAGTGCATGAGCATTTACTAGGAAATAAAATAAAATACAACAACTGACCGGAATATAAATTTGGACAGGAAAGAAAATATAAATATTCTGAAGGAGATTCTGCTGGTTACGGGTCGAAATATGAAATACAGTCCACCTAAGTCCCCTTGTCAACCATGCCGCTGCGCCAACTAGACTACTAGCAATACATGAGCCTCTAACATCAAGTGTAGTATGAGTACGAAAACAACGCGTACCCAGTTAGTATCCAGTCTAATCTCAAAGAAGTAGTGATGAGAGGTCGACTCATAAACTCACTATGGCCAACAATAATATAGTGATAATATGATTAATTATGAATTTTATAAGATGACTGTAAACTCAATAATACGAAGCAGGTAAACAATTCTTTTGTTAATAATAGATTTTTAAATTTATTTTCATCTTCTAACAATTTATATCTCCGGCCAATGAGGCGACAACAATTATCAATAATTCCAAAAATAATCAACTAAGTCATGAGCAACTCATGCCGAGGTCGTACGATTCGATCCAATATAATATTTAAATTGTGCACTGCCGTAGGGTTGAACGACGTGAGGGCGTTCGGCCCGTTCCACAAAAGGAAAACGCAATCAAACAGTCAATCAACAATTCTTCAAGAAACAATTATCCAAGGAAATGGCAATACTTTTTTAACGGCCAAGAAAATAAAGTTTAACGTTTTAGAAATTTATTTACCAAGTCCGAGATGATTTAAGCAATTTAAATTGACAATAAGGTTACAAATATCGCGAGTATAGCATGCTTTTGAGTCCTACACTATCCGGACTTAAGCATAATAATATCTACGCACGGACTCTCGTCACCTCGTGCGTACGCATCCCCACAAATAGAAGCGCATCTTGAATTATTTCACCTATGCGGTTAATCCCCTCTTATAAGGTTAGAAAGAAGACCTACCTCGCTCCGAAATTCTATAACCAGCTCCAACGCCACTGTAACACCTCAAAACCAATGACTTGAGACAAAAATCCTCTCCCAAAATTGCCCACTCTCGGATCTAGGGTTCAAAATATGATAAAATGAAGCAAAAACCCGAGTTCCACAGCTGAAAACAAATTGCAGATGTCGCATTTGCGATCCAAATTCGCAAAATGTGACCCCTCGCAATTGCCAACAAGAACAGGGCTGGAAAAGATTGCATTTGCGATCCAGGGTTCGAAAATTGTAACCCCTTGCATTAAAATAAATCTAAGCAACTGGGTAGACACATGGCATAAATCAGTTTATTTATTGAACAATACTGGACCAAGTTTCACGTGAGGGGATCTCCTTTACAAGTAAATGAAATATTTCTAGTTAATTACAATTCTAAGTATCAAAATTTTTAACAGTTGCGTCCATACTGGGAATTTTTATCTCTTATTATTTAGCTCAAATCTACTTAGCAACCGTGGAAGAAGAATGACATGCTGTAAGTTACACATAAAATGCCGTTTTTCATTAAGAAAATAAAGAAGAGATGTTACAATTTTTGCGGCAACTTTAACCCTAATCTTTGGGGGCTCGCTAGCTTACATCTAAATAAGTGTTTGAAGTATGGGTATTTGTATGTATATAAAATTTATTAGATTCAAATTTAATAAATAATTTGGATTATATTTTAAATATGCTAGTCCAAATAAATATTATGAGCTAATATAATTATATAAAGTATATATATATATTCAATATATATAGATTAAAAATAAGTCTTAATTATTGGACTAGCCCATTTAATTGAGAGCCTGTTTGGATTGGTTTTAAGATGCTGGGAGTGTTGCAAAAAAAGATAACAGCTTAAGAAAAGTTAAAACTAGCTTAAAAAAGCTAAAAGTCACAAGTTGACTAATCCCAGCTTCTTCTTTTTTAGCTTAAAAGCCAATTATCTTTGACAAGATATTTTACGCTCTTATCCGTAATAATATTTATTATTCCAAAATGTATTTTACGCTCTTATTCGTATAATATTTATTATTCCAAAAATGTACTTCACGAACTTTTGAAATATATCCAACTCAAACCTTTAAAAATTGTCAAAACGGTGAACTTTTAAACTTGTGTGCGACCAACAGTTTTATTTGCATTGTAATTTCTAATTAACTATACGTACAATTTTCAAATAATTTTAAAAGGTATAGGTTTATTTTAATTGATTTCCTAAATATTAGAATTTTTTACATAGTTCAAATAAGAAATAAAATAATAAATTCTGATAGTCATTTCATACGTTTTTCCATTAAGTTTGGAATTTCAAGAAACAAATAAAAAATTTACATGGTTGAAAGAATTAGAAAATAAGAATTCAATAATTATATTAAAAAAAAATTATCTCGGATGATCGGTTCAAATATTAATTATTTTGTATTTATATTAATAAGTTTGAAATAAAATATTATAGTAATAAGTTTCTTTATAGTGTTAATAGCTTTAAGGATATTTTATGCATTTTAATAGAAAAAGGGCTTACCAGTACTTGTTTACCAAACATTTCAACAACTTTTTTTTAGATCTAACACTTTTATTCAAACACATAACTGCTTATTTAAACCAGTTCCATCACTTAAAAAGTGCTTTTAAGCACTTGTGCTTAAAAGCTACTTTTTTTTAAGCCAATCCAAACGGGCTCCGAGTAAAGTGATGAACCCACTTCATTCAGCCCATATATTATTTTCCTAGAAGCCCAGTTTGGTGCCACGTGTCATATGATGTGGCATACCAAGTCAAACAAAAGAGCCAATAAAATCATGCCACGTGTCAAAATGACAAGGCATACCAAGTCAAATTAAAAAGGCCAATGAAATATCGCTACGTGTGCAAGTGACATGTTCTGACCAATCAAGTGCGACCATGTCACGCTTTAATTTGATTGGTTGAAAAGAGTTTGTTATTCTCATAAATCTTCTCTCTCACAAATATAAATAGGGATCTTCATAACTCAGAAAAGACACCAGAAGTTATAACAAGAAGCAAGAGAGAGCTCGTGGATCAAACGCCGCAAATTTCTCTACAAGTTTCAGGCTTCAAGCAACGAAGTTCAAGTTCAAAAACGAAGAACAAATCAATTATTCAAGCTCAGGAACGAAGTTAAATCAAATATAGGTGGTCAAGATCAAGACTACTTGTTCGTAATGAAATTCGTGGCAACAATCAGAGTATTCGTGAAGAATAATTCAAATTCAAATTCAAGATCAAGCTCAAAGGGTCTTGGATTTATACTAGAAAAGTAGAATAAGAGGAATCATAGAGATTGTACATTCAAATTATTTGAAATCAAATACCCCCTATGTTCCAATTTATGTGAACCTATTTATTTTGTGGTCCGTTCCAAAAAAGAATGAGCCATTTCTAAATTTGATAACAATTTAACTTAAAGTTACAATTCTATCCTTAACGAGAAGCTTTTACAACCACACAAATACTTTGAGCCCCTTTTTGACATATTTAAGACAACAAATTGCAAAAGTTTTTATTTTTTTAAACTCCGTGTCCAGTTGAACAGGTTCACATAAATTAGAACGGAGGGAGTACTACGATTATTGTGATATCTTTTGATCTTGATTTTATTTTCTCGACGTAATTTATTGTCTACAATGTCAATAATAGGAGCTCGATTTTTTTCTTTATATATATATAGCACCCTTAAGGCCAAGGGCCTTCGCCAAAGAGGAGAATTCGATCTGGATCGAACAACGACAGGTTAATATTTCGACGAAAGTTCGAAACAATGTACTATAAGACTAGTTTATTTGAATATAGTAGAGTAGGTAGTCTAGAGTCTAGAGTTGGTAGTAGGTTTTATGACTAACTGTTCCTTTCTTTCATTGTTGGTCACCTTACTATCTTGTTGTTATTTATTCTGCTTTTATATGGCTTTTTTACATTGTGCCTTCTTATATATATTTTTATTAATGTAACAATCTCTCGATTCTCACAAAGTAGGAGTAAATTATGCATTATACGCTACCTTCTCGAACCTCACGATATAGAATAAAACTGGTATGTTAGTTGTTATAATTATAATTTTATAAATCCACGACCATATATGAAATTTGTATCGTCAAGTCAAAAAAGCAGTAAACAATGCGTGTGTTTGATACGACACATGTTATTTTTCACGAATAATAAATAAATAAATATCTTTTTTTAGTGTTTACTTGATGGATAAAAAATAACTTAAAAATTAATGATGTTATTAACAAACAGTATGATATGTTGATACAAGTTTTTGAATAAAAAATTATTAATAATGTTTTAGTATTAATTAGATCAATCAATATAAGTTAGAACTTATATGAGTATATAAAAAAATAATTTTCACATTTTCCTGCTTTAAATAGAAAATGGAATAACGAAATACTAAGAAATGATTTTCTCGTACCAAACACTAATCATTGCCCAACTCTCGTCTCCCGCTTATAAACCTACACTACCCAACCCTACCACTTCTATTTCTCTCTCACGCTCTCTAAAACCCTAGAGTTTTGTCTATATTCCTCTTTTCTCGAATCAGCAATGGAATTCTGGGGTACAGCACTCTCTCAATCTATTTGCCATTTTCTTTGTCTATCGTTTGGTTATTTTTAATAATCTGTATTCCTCGATGACTGTTCGTTATATTTGGTTTTGTGATTTGTGTTAAATGTTATTGATTTGATTATACGTTTCACCACAGTCTCTTTATCTGTTACTTCCGTCTTTCCATTTTTTGTTATGCTTTTGATGTTGATAAATTTAATTTATTGCTCATTTTTTTTTGGATTATTTACTGTTTTGTGATAGCTTCTCGGGCTGTGTAATTTGTTTTAATGGTTATATATTTTGCATGCTCGACATTGTAGAGACTGAGAATAAGCAGCTTGAAAATGCTTATGTTATAGTGCAAGGCTGCCTTTATATGATTAGACTCTGCTTTGGCATCTAAAGGGTGGGCCCTTGTAAAACATTTTTTTTGTATACAGCTAGAAAACAATTTTTTTTGAATATATGTAAACTTTTGAATTGCCTTGATATAAGGGAATATAGTTCTAAAAGTGAATTTTTTTTGAATCCCCTTGTTACAATTCATGGCTCTGCGACTGTACATAATGATCCTGAAATATGGTGTGTTTATGTTGCAAATTGGGCATAAAATCTGTCATCACTTTGGCCTTTGGGTTCATTTTCTATCCTACTATATAAGAGCGTATGAGAAGGTATTTGATTTAGAAGATGAGGCATAAGAGGTTGCTCTGTTAGCTCTCATGTGGGTTGTATGAAATGAGAGGAATAAGGGAGCTCTTGAGGGGATTGGAAGTGATTTTGTACATTTGAGGAATAGCCTTTTGTCTTTGATTGCTTTTTAGTGCACCCATGAGATCCCTACTTGTAGAGATGATTGGGTGTCTTTTGTGGAGAACCATGTTTTGTTGTAGGTTCTCTACTTTTTGGCACACCTCATATACGGGATTCTTGCCATTGCTAATAATATATTTTATCTTATCAAAA
The DNA here is from genome assembly GCA_034376525.1 of Nicotiana benthamiana. Lineage (NCBI taxonomy): Eukaryota > Viridiplantae > Streptophyta > Magnoliopsida > Solanales > Solanaceae > Nicotiana > Nicotiana benthamiana. The sequence goes on from CM067336.1 coordinate 12,331,324, forward strand.
AGGTATTTGATTTAGCTCTTTCAGAATCATTTTCGTGGAATCTTAAGTGTTTGACACAAAAGAGCCTTGGCTCTTCATTTTTAAATTGGAGTTCCTTTTAAGCTTTATTTAGATGACAATGTGTCTTGATATTTATTGTATATCTCAAAAACCAGTACATCAGAAGCTCTATTGGATTTCTAATACAATTTGAATGTATTTTTCTGCCTCTACTCTTCTGTAATAACTGTATCGTCAAACATTTTTCTTTCCTGTTCTTTGTGCTTTACTGATGATACTTCATTGATAATGTGTTTCTTTCCCGCGTTGTATTGGAATTGTGCATGTGCAGCTTTTCTAAACTTACTTACATGTAGGTGCTGAGGTGAAAAGTGGACAACCCTTAACTGTACAGCCTGGAGATGATATGGTTTTGCATCTTTCACAGGTATTTTAAGTTGTCATGAATTTGTTAGGAAAATTCATTTGATATAGCTTGTACCTTGCAGGCATCTAATTGTATTCTATCAATGTATTCCTCTTTGTAGGCATCTCTTGGTGAAGCAAAAAAGGATAAAGGATCGGAACCTGTATGCTTGTCTGTGAATGTAGATGGCAAGAAACTTGTTCTTGGAACACTCAACTTAGATAAGCTGCCTCAACAACAGTTTGACCTTGTTTTTGATAGAGACTTTGAACTATCACACAACTGGAAAAATGGTAGTGTCTACTTCTTTGGATACAAGGCAGCTAACCCATATGAGCAATAGCCTTTTCATCGTCTGTTAACTACTCTATCTTTCTATAATTTCCTTTATTTCCATTAAAAGAAGGTATAGTTGTCAAAATCTTTTTGTTTCCTTGACTATATTTCTGTGTGGCACGAAGGAAGATGAAGAAGATGAAGATGGTAAGTTAACATCTTTGTTTAAGCTTATTTAATATTCAATGGATTAGGTCATGACTTAATTGTTATTTTATTGTTCAGAGTCTGATGAGGAAATACCCCTTACTCTTGCCAACATTGGTAAGGAAAATGTTTTGTTGAGCTATTTCTTGGATGTACCATGCATTTTGGTTCTGAAGTGTATTGCCTACACGCCAAACAGGAAAGGCTGAAGCTAAGGCTAGTGCAAACGATTCTACTTCAGATAAGCAGAAGGTGAAGATTGCAGAACCTAGTAAAGATGCAAAGGCGGATGATGAAGATGATAGCAGTGATGAAGATGATACATCTGAGGATGAAGAAGATTCTGAGATGGGGGAGGTATGATTTTCTAATACATCTAGTAACGCATGTTATCATCCAAGGTTCTTCGACTCTAGGGTAAGCACAAAAAATGGTTTGTACTTGTTTGAGCTTGTTGAATAATTTCCAGTCAGTTGAAATAGGTTATTCAACCTCTGGTATTTGAGTGATCTTTCAAGATCTAATTTTTAAGATGTTGAGCTTTGTCAGCTTTATAAAGTTGCATGGGATTTGATTTCCCAAAGAATATTATTTGTGTTTGATCTTCAGAAAACATGACTCTTGATAGGAGAGTTTGGAGGTCTAGTATTAGGTTTGTAGGATAGGGGCTTGTAGTTAGTGGTTGTTGTTACTGCATTCCATTTTATTTACTGAATGTGGCTAAATTTATATTTATGAATGCCCTTTTACTTCTGTTTTTGGTTAACTTTCCCTTTTGCATGTCATGTTATTTATGGTCTATGTTTACATAATTATGTATTGTGATTTCTGCTGGAGGTACTAATGCTCTTTTGTTTTTGTTTTTATATCTCCTTTTATTTTTCTAAGCCGAGGGTCGATTTGAAACAACCTCTCCATCCTTTCGGGTGGGGGTAAGGCCTGCGTACATATTAACCTCCCCAGACCCCACCCTGTGGGACTATACTGGATAGTTGTTGTTGTTTGGTCTTCAGAAAACAATAACCGATTTAATTGCTTTGTTTGCTACTAAACATATTTGCGAGTAGTCAATAACATATTTGCGAGTAGCCAATAACAACCAATATTTGGTTCAAGAAACAAAGGGCTGAACCTTATCAAAAAGAAACAATGGGCCGAAATGCAATTGTCAGATTTAGGCCATTGTTTTTGCCAATAAAACAGCTATCAAAATGATTGTCAGATTGTTTTTGAACGTTATGGTGCGTGTTGAAAAGGCAGAACGCTGCATCTGTTTTGAGCTTAGATCATCCTCTGGTCTGTGCGAATAATCTGAATTTTTGCTTCAGCAGTCTGAAGCATTAACCACAGTGCAAAAGAAATTTTCTTCTGCATAATATAGCTTCCATATTTTTGAACTCCTGCTAATTAAATGTGGCTTCATTGATATCACTTCTAGTGATCTATGCTTTCTTTCCATTAGCATTTTAATGGACTATCCTCTGTTCAGGATGAAGATGATAGTGATGAAGATAAGTCTGATGAGGAGACACCAAAGAAGGTAGCTCGTAGTTATTGGTCTTTTCTTTTTTCCTGAATTTCTTGAGCAGGAAGGTGGGTTAACAGTACCTGGGTCAATCTTCTTTTTTAGGCTGAGCCTAGCAAAAAGCGACCTGCAGATTCAGCAACAAGAACTCCTGCACCCGATAAAAAGGCAAAATTCGCAACACCTCAAAAGGCTGGTTAGTTTTTGTCTTTGGTTAATGCTTACCTTAATGCCAATCTTTGATATGGATTGGCTAATGTTGGACTGTCTGCTGCTGCCCTTTTGACTTGCATGAGAAAATTGGACCAGAAACTGGAATAACCTTTGATTCCGTCAGAATGAGAATATAAAACAACAACAACTACCCAGTATAGTCCCACAAAGTGAGGTCTGGGGAGGGTAATATGTAGACGAGCCTTACCCCTACCCGAAAGGGCAGAGAGGCTGTTTCCAATCGACCCCCGGCTCAGTAAAGGAAAGGAAAGACAAAAACAAAAGAGCATTAGTAACTCCAGCAGAAATAGCGTAAATAATTAGCTAAACATAAGAAACATAAATAGAATAGCAATAATATAATACACTAACTACTATAAATAACTACCATAAGGGAGACACAAGCCAAAACACAAATCATCTATGGCTAGCCCTGCCAAGCCTCACCCAACCCCGGTGAGGAGTATGAAAAACTCTAGGAGCCCCTATCCTACAACCCTGATATTAGACCTCCAGACTTTCCTATCAAGGGTCATGTCCTCAGAAACTCGTATTCTAGCCATGTCGTGCCTAATCACCTCTCTCCAATACTTCTTAGGCCTCCCTCTGCCTCGCCGAACGCCGACAATCGCCAGCCGCTCAGAACTTCTCACCGGGGCATCAGGACTTCTCCTCCGCACATGCCCGAACCACCTCAGCCTCGCTTCTCGCATCTTCTCATCCACCGGAGCCATCCCTACCTTCTCTCGAATAACTTCATTCTTAATCTTATCTAACATGGTGAGCCCGCACATCCACCTGAGCATCCTCATCTCCGCAACCTTCATTCTCTGAACATGAGAGTTCTTCACGGGCCAGCACTCTGCCCCATACAACATTGCAGGTCTAACCACAGCTCTATAAAATTTTCCCTTGAGTTTATGTGGAACTTTCTTATCACACAGGACTCCTGATGCAAGCCTCCACTTTGGCCACCCCGCTCCTATACGATGAGTGACGTCCCCGTCAATCTCTCCGTCCCCCTAAATCGCTGACCCAAGATATCTGACACTGTCCCTCTTGACGATGACCTGAGATCCAATCATCACGTCCCTGCCTACTTCGCTCGGCTCGGCGCTAAACTTGCACTCCAGGTATTCTGTCTTAGATCTGCTTATTTTGAAACCTTTAGACTCGAGAGTTTGTCTCCATACCTCTAACCTCTCAATAACATCGACCCTTGTCTCATCGATCAAGACTATGTCATTAGCAAATAGCATACACCAAGGCACATCCCCTTGAATATGACGGGTTAGAGCATCCATCACCAAGGCGAACAAGAGAGTGCTAAGCGCCGATCCTTGATGGAGCCCCATAACCACTGGAAAATGGTCTGAGTCGCCACCCACCGTCCTAACCCTAGTCTTAGCTCCATCGTACATGTCCTTGATTACTCTGATGTAGGCTTCCGGCACGCTCTTCGCCTCCAAGCACCTCCATAGCACCTCCGTTGGGACCTTGTCATACGCCTTCTCCAAGTCGATAAGCACCATTTGCAGGTCCTTCTTCTTATCCCTGAACTGCTCCACCAGCCGCCTGACAAGGTGGATAGCTTCTGTAGTGGAGCGACCCGGCATGAAATCGAACTGGTTCCCAGATATAGATGTCATCTCCCTCACCCTCGCCTCGATCACCCGCTCCCAGACCTTCATGGTGTGACTTATTAATTTGATACCCCTATAGTTGCAACACTGGATGTCCCCTTTGTTCTTGTACAAGGGCACCACTGTACTCCACCTCCACTCATCCGGCATTCTTTTGGTCCTGAAGATCGCATTGAACAACCTGGAGAGCCACTCCACTCCTGACCTACCCATGCACTTCCAGAACTCCACCGGGATCTCGCCAGGCCCGGTCGTTCGACCCCTACTCATACTACGCAAAGCCCCCCATGACCTCATCCGCCCTTATGCACCTGCAGTACCCAAGGTCTCTATGTTGCTCTGAATGCCCCAACTCCCCTAGCTCTATGTTACGATCCCCCTCCTCGTTAAGTAAGTCTCGAAAGCACGCCTGCCACCTCTGCTTGACTTGAGACTCCCCCATCAGAATTCTACCATCCTCGCCCTTGATGCACCTAACTTGGTCAAGATTACGTGCCTTCCTTTCCCTTGCTTTAGCTAACCGAAATAACTTTCTGTCCCCGCCTCCCACCCCTAGTTCCTCGTACATGCGACCAAACGCCGCGTTTTTAGCTTCCGTAACCGCCAGCTTTGCTTCTTTCCTCGCCACCTTGTAGATCTCCTGTTCGCTCGCCGTTCTTCCTCACTTGTGCTCCCTGCCAACTTAGCAAACGCCGCCTTCTTCACCTCCACTTTCCCTTCGACTACATCGTTCCACTACCAGTCACCCTGATGTCTGCCTGAATAGCCCTTGGCTACCCCGAGCACGTCCCGTGCTACCTCCTTAACCAAGTTCGCCGTCTCTGACCACATATCGTCCGCTTCCCCAGAACTTCTCCAAGCTCCGCCCTCAGCTAACCTCCTCTCCAACTCCTGTGCTTTCTCCTCAGTCAAAACACCCCATCTAATCCGCGGTTGTCCCCCAGCACCCCTCCGCTTCCTCTTCACCCAGAGACCGACATCCATCACTAGGAGTCTATGAAGAGTCGAAAGGGACTCTCCCGGAATAACCTTGCAGTCCTTGCACATACCCCTATTGCTCCTTCTGAGAAGGATGTAATCAATCTGAGTCCTCGCCCCCGAGCTCTTGAAGGTGACCAAATGCTCCTCCCTCTTCTGAAATGTCGAGTTAGAATCAGAAGCTCAGAAGCCCTGGCAAAATCAAGCAGTGAAGTGCCTCCTCCGTTCCTAACCCCAAAGCCGAAGCTACCGTGCACCTCACCATAACCACCAACATCATCCCCAATATGACCATTAAAGTCCCCTCCAATAACTAACTTCTCAGATTGGGGAATACTACTCATCAGATCATCCAAGTCCTCCCAAAAGCGCCTCTTAGCCTCCTCGTCTAAGCCCGCTTGCGGCGCGTAAGCGCTGATGACATTGAGGATGCAACCCCCAATAACCAACTTAATAGACATTAACCTATCATTCACTCGCCTAACCTCGACCACGGACTCCCTTAGATCCCTATCTACCAAGATGCCCACTCCATTCTTACCTCTCACGACCCCAGAATACCACAGCTTAAACCCGTCTACATTCCTCGCCTTCGACCCTTTCCACCTAGTCTCCTGGACACATGCTATGTTAACCCTCTTCTTCTGAAGAACCTTCGCCAACTCAATGGACTTGCCCGTCAGAGTGCCTATGTTCCATGACCCAATCCTTAATCTATGAGCGTCCGTTACCCTCTTCCCATCCTTACCTCCCCCTCTACCTGCAGGACCACTCCCTGCCCCCCTACTCATCACCGCCACTGCCCCCACCCCCCGAGGACATGACCTTACGCTATCATCCCTCGCCGCGGCCACTATCCCTCCAACCGACTATGGAGAATAGTGAAGCACACGCGCACTATGGCGGAATACGCAAAAAGATGCAAACTAGATAGCAACAGAGTAAACCTCACACGGAATGCTAGCTAAAATATGTAAAAAAGTGTTCAAAGTAAACAAGAGAGCGGGAGGTACCAACTCCCGGTGGAAAAACCTGAAAGTAGGCTTTGATGCGCCCAAGGTCAATTGCTACCGACTCTTGCACGTCACGGCCGGTGTTGCTTAGCTCTTCACTCCCAAACGCCGCAAACTGGTCTCGCCGCCGCGACTAGTACCTGGGGCAAGTTTTTCTGAATCTTATCGGAACGTGTAGTTCAATTGCGTCCTGCCGAAAGTCAGAACGGGAGTCGCCGGAAGTACTGTAGCTTGCCGGAAATCCTCGCCGGAAAAAATAAGGTTCATGTCCAAGAAAACAGAACACACCCACACACACCCACGAAAAGCAGAAGAGAGAATAGGAAGAAAAGAGCAGGGATCGCCGGCGAACAGCATATAAGACAGAAATAGACAATACTAGAAAGGAAAATAATCGGCACCACAACAGATTAAAAAATAATCGGGACAACGAGAATATGATTCTAACATTTAAAAAAAAAGATATTAGTATATGTGCAAGTGGCTTTTTGCATCTTTACTCAAGTTAGTATGGGATTAAGTTATCTTGTTCCTGAATATTTTCTTTTGGGTGGTTTAGATGGTAAGAAAGGTGCTGTCCATGTGGCAACACCTCACCCCTCAAAACAAGCTGGTAAGACTCCTGGAAACAAGTCAAACCAGACTCCAAAGTCTGGCGGATCTCTTGCCTGCAAGACATGCAACAGGTAGCTTCTATGCTGTTTTATTTATTTTAGGAGCATTAGGTTATCTGGATTCATATATTTCTCCTTGCAGGACTTTTGGTTCTGAAACTGCTCTGGAGTCTCACTCAAAAGCTAAACACAGTGCCGGGAAGTAGATTGGTGTAGAATCGTTTGCCTGGAGATGTTAGTTTTGTTTCATCAACGTTGGAGGGAATGATAATCAGAAGAGTGTGTTTAGTATATCTTTGTTGATTTACCCTATGTAAAGCAAGAGTTAGGACCAATTTTGCTGCATACTGGTAGTAGTGAAGGTTTATTTTGATGTTGACAGTTATGTTGGTTGAGATTCGATTCAAATTAATGGTCGTTACCTATTGGTAGTTTGCTATGTGCGTCGCATTTTTGCTGCTTGACGAGTTCCCGCATTTGCAGAGGACGTGATATTTCTGTTTCTTTATTTGATATTTCTAGATCCCATGTTTTCTTTAAGGATGTGGTTTCTGTCTGACCACGTTCTTGGGGAATAAAAGTGCTTATTTATTAAAATTGCTTATTTTGGAGAGTTAAAGGTCTTTGGCCATTTTTTTAATAGGAAAAACTGATTGGATTGTAGACTTAATATTTTTGGCTGTGGGGAGAAAGAAAAATTGGAGTTGTTCTTGGAAACAAATTTTATTTGGACAAAAAGTACTTTACAAAAATTAACAATATATATTGATTGGAAATGTTATAATATACGTATATTGTTTTGAATTTGTGACACTAAAATGGAAAGCTTAAATTAGAAATGTATTTTCTTTGGAACAAACTATAATAGAAAAAAATGTAGTATAAAATGGTAAGTAGCAAATATGAAATTGGTGAACTGACCTGCTTTTTCCTTCATTTTATGTAGTACTCAATGTGTCCTAAGGGAATAGAAAACAAACGGCAGTTGTCAGTACTGAGAGAAATTGATACAGAAGAAGCAATTGATTTTGAAAAGTATTTTTCAAAAAAGTATTTTTGGTGATAAGTAATTTGTGTTTGACTAATTAATTTGAGAAATACTTTTGAGTAATTATTAGTATTTAGTCAAATTTTTAAAAATACTTTTAAGTATTTTTTTCTCAAAAGTATAGGAAGAAACTATTTTTTTCCTTTTCTAAAAAATTAACCCTGCTTCTACTCAAAACTATTCATTCTAAAAATTTGGCCAAATACCTTAACTTTAGTTGAAAAATACTTCCGGCACAACAAAAAAACGCCTTTATCCAAAAAAAATCTTGGCCAAACAAGACTATCAGTCGATATTTGAATAATACCGCTGGTGTACGTGCCAACAATTCATAAAAGGGATTTTTACATATGTATACCATATAGCAAACCTTATTACCTCACATGTTTAAGGTTTGTGTTTATTATATTTAAGCATACCAAATTTCAATTTATGTACCATAATTCAAATTAAGAGTATAATTATTGCTTCATTTATTCTAGGCATGATTTTAGGAGCATATATTCCTTTTTCCTTTTTTTCCTCTTCTCTTTCCTAGTGTTCTGTTTGGTCATATCTTTCACCAAAGTCATAGCTTCTTCGTTACCTATTTAATTTTTTTTCTTTTCATTTTCATGTCAAGTATTATACCAAAGCAGAAAATACGCAATGATTCCTGAAGCCAGGAGGATATTTATATGCATAGACAAAGTTGTATTGCAAATCATGAGACTTCAAATGAAACGATTTATATGCATTGGCTCTTATAAAATAAATTATCACAACAACAGCCAATGCATATAAATCGTTCTTGCCCATTCCAAATTTGCGGCACTCCCAAAATTGAAAATTTGAATATTAAGAATTGATTAAATTTGGTATGCTTAAATTTTTTTACACAAGATTGAACAATACAACTTTATACAATACTTAAACTGATTTGTAGTTTATTTGTAGAAATTGTATCTATAAACTGAATACATTGAATTTTAATATTCCAATTCTCATTTCAATTGTAGCATAATTGGCATTTTCGACATAATTGTAGAAGACTTGTAGAAGTTTTAGTCTTCCCAATCTACAATTTATCTACAAATTATCTACAATTCTACAATTTAACTACAATTTCTGGAAAAATATGTCTTCTTCTTCGACGAGTTTCAATCTGAAATTCAGTCAAAACCAAGTCTAATCTTAACCAAAACCCCTCAAAATTGAGTTATAAACTCCTAAACATATTTCGAATGATTTAATACAACACCCAATCCAAGGGATTTTCAATTGTAGCATAATTGACATTTTCGACATAATTGTAGAAGACTTGTAGAAGTTTTAGTCTTCCCAATCTACAATTTATATGCAACTTATCTACAATTTATCTATATTTTATCAATAATTTATCTACAATTTTTCAATTTAACTACAATTTCTGGAAAAATATGTCTTCTTCTTCTTCGACGAGTTTCAATCTGAAATTCAATCAAAACCAAGTCTAACCTTCACCAAAACCCCTCAAAATTGAGATATAAACTCCTAAACATATTTCGAATTATTTACAACAACACCCAATCCAAACAAATAATGATTTTTGAAAATCCAAATTTGAATTCAAAGCTTTCAAGCTTTTTAATGGCTATCAATGGTGGAAAATATATGGAGAAGGAGAGAATTACGCTGCAATGGATTTTCTTCCGTTTTAAATTTCGAAATTAATGGTGATAGAATCACCATTAAATCTGATTCCTACAAATTTGGAGCCTTTTTAGGTTAGAATCTATCTATTTTTGGTTTGGTACATATTTTGTAGCAAAACTATGGACTAGGAGGGTAAATACAATATTATGAACATTTTTGGTAATAAGGTTTGCTATATGGTATAGATATGTAAAAATCCCTTAATAATATAATCAGATGAATACAGCCCAATATGCGTTTGAGTAACCCGTGAGAACACAGGAAACTATTTAGAAAAATGTCAGTAATGTGTATCAAAACAAGTGCAAATAAAATTGGAATTTTTACACCCTATAGAAAATTTTTCCTATTTATTTTAAATAAATACCATTTTAAAATATTAGATATAGATACCTTTTATACTTTATAGCCAAATATCTAATTATAGTTACATCCTACATTAAGACACCCTATATGCTAAATAATATTTCTCTCTCTCCTTTTTAGTCTTTTATCTCACATAATCACCATCAAATTGACTAACCACGCTCTCTCTCTCTCTCTCTCTTTTTGCATACACTTTACTCTTTCTCCCTCAATCCACGATTCATACCTCTTCTCCCACCCAAATTCTCTTGTTCTCCTCCATTATCACTCCATTACGATCACTTAGGGTAAGTTTAATTTGTTGATTTTGATAGATGAATAGCAATTGGTTCAACTGTAGAGGCTCGATTATGCATGGCAGTGGTTGTCGAAGTAGGGTTCACAACTTTTGCGTAATTCATGGCTTCGTTTGTGGGATTTGATGGATGAGGATTGTTATAGTTATTGTAGGAGGTTGGACAGATGTGTTAGGGGGCTGATCAGCCGGAATTAATGGCTGGCCGTCGGCTGACGAAGCCATAAGGCTATTTCTCTCTCTAGATCGCCCAAATTGCCTATTTGTATTAAGATGTATTCGAATGCATATTTCAGCTGTATTCACATGTATCAGCAGCATTCATTTATATATTTAGATGTATTAAAAGTTATGCGTATTCTCTTGTATTCAATTTTAATGAGCTGTATTTAACTATTTTATTCAGTAGTAGTTAGTTGCATTCAAGAGTTTTATTCAGCTATATTCAAGTGTTTTATTCAGATGAATTAAGTTGTATTTTATTGTATTCAACTGTATACAATTCTACTCAACTGTATTATTCATATGTATTTCTCTTTATTCAGCTATAATCTCTTTATGTATTTTTCAAATACAGATTAATGAGAGATCGTTTTAATCTGTTGAGTTAAATTAGGAGAATATCATGTGATTTGATTTCCTTCCGTTTTAAGCGGTTTAACCTTCCATATTTCGCACAGATACGCTACTGTATTTAACGTTAATGCCGCTTGAATACAACTAAATACATGTCAAACTTAGCTGGAATTTCACTTTTTACGCCTATTTTTTTGTTGTATTAATGAATATAACGAACTTAAATACATAAAATACATTGCATAAAAACATAAAAGGTATCTATAACACGTAATATAGCAAAAGGTATATATAAATGACTAATTAGACCTAAAACATGGTGCTTTATGAAAAATTCTCAATAAAATTTGAGAGAATAAGGTAAAACACCAATAAGGCAATAAAAACCAACCCAAAAAATAAGAAAGGCAGAATAGCCTAAATGGCACATGTACTTCACTCACTTTTTCATGCCGATCCCCATAGTTAGACATTTTCCAACTGAACATTTATACTCATTCAAAACGTGAATAATAAACGTTTATCCAACGTGGCTTATCGTACGTGTCATATGTGGCCTCAGTGCGTGATTCTCACGCGTGTGAGGGGCGTGAAGACATTTAAAAAAGCCCTAAAGATAATAAAGTAGCCTATTTAACAACCATCTTCTTCTTTCTACCTTATTCTCCATTGTTGAATATTGTAGAAGCTAAATTTAGCAAATCCGATACCTTCTTCTTTCTTTGTTAGCTTCAACAGTGAAAAAATAGAATTTTATTTTCTTGTGATTCTTCGTTTCCCATCAATATGTTTCTGTGTTAATTCGTTGAGGCTAACTCCGAACATTATTGTTGTTGATGACGTCCTGTAGAGGATTCTGAACCTGGAGTGTTCATTGATACTTTGAGATTTTTCAAAGACTTCTTTAAATGAGGAATATAATGATTCTTCTGAAAAATCCAATTCTCCTGGAACTTCTATTGGATCGAATCTTCCGTTGCAGTGAGTGACTGTAATGACACTTAGAGATGGAACCATAATATCTTCCTCTGCGAACAAAGGCATAGATGACCTTATAGTGATACATAAGGTTCTTATTCGAGTGACTTCCTAGAGTCTTTTGATAGAATCTGCCATTTTTGGAGGAAAATTCTCCAAGTGTTTAAAAGAATCAAACACAATGATTTGTTTAACCATACCCAATAAAAATATTGAATAGGCTAACCGGATTTACTTCTGGTAGTAATATCACGTTAACCTGACTCTTGAAGTAGGTTGGATAGAATCCCTTGAGCTGCTGCTCGCCTTCTTTTCATTCGAAAATGGCATGTACTGCTTCACTGCGTATTTCTTTTGTGAAATTGAATGCTTTTGGAATTTCTTCTTTCTTCTTGATTGAAGCATAAAGCTGTTGTCGATCAACTGCTAGTTTTCGTTGAGTAGGAATAATTGGTTCCGGCGGTATCGCTGGTGCCTTGATTTTAGCAATTTGCTGAAATTCTGCGTAAGCCTTCTTGGCTCCTTCCAAGGTTGCGAAGCTTTTGTGGATTGCTCCACTTACACCATTTATCATTGGTGCAATATGTGATCAATCTTGGTAGATTCCTTTTCTAGGTATGTTAAAAAGAACATACCATTTTTTCTCTCCGTAGGGTAGATTCACCATATTTGTTGATTGAGCTTCTTGTTAGTAACGATCCGATCTGTCGTCACATGAGTTACCGCCCTGTTTTTTGTTTTTCCCGTTTTATGCTTCTATATATTTCATTATTTGTGTTTGGAGAATTTGAAGTAATTCGGATGTAGTCCGATTAGAAATGAGACAATTAGTCTCTTTATGAGAAGGTTAGTTTGGAAAAGTCAACCGAATGTTGACTTATGAGTTAGGGGGCTCGAAATGGATTCCCGACAATTTGACTAGTTTCGGGTGGTGATTTATGACTTAGGAGCGCAATCGAAACTGAATTTGGAGGTCCGGTGTAGAATTAGGCTTGAATTGGCTAAGTTTCAATTTTGGCGAATTCTGGTTGATAGGTGAGATTTTTATCCGGGGGTCGGAATGGAATTCCGATAGTTGCAACGTGATTTTAGATATACGTGCAAAGTTTAAGGTCATCCGTGGTAATTTGATGATTTTGATGTTTATGATAGTGTTTTTATGCTACGAGCAAGTTTGAATGAAGTAATAGGACGTATCTGTGCTTTTGGTTGAGGTCCCGAGGGCCTCAGGGTAATTTCGGATGGCTAATGGGGACTTTTGAACATGAAAAGTGCAGCAGAAATTGCAGCAGGGAATTTACTCTATGCGATCGCATAGGTAGGTCTGCGATCGTATAATAAGCCTGGAGGAGTCTCAGAAATTGTTCTATGCGATTGCGTAAGGGGGCTTGCGGTCACATAGGTATGGGGGATGGTTCAGTGCGGTCGCGTGGGTGTGTATGCGATCGCGTAGTAGGAGGAAGCAATGCTCTGCGATCGCATGAGTGTTTGTGCGATAGCATAAGAGGATTTTAGAGGGCATGTACTTTGGCCTATGCGATCACAAGGGGTTGAGTGCGATCGCATAGAGGAGCAACTGGGTGGACAAATGTTTTAAGGGTTAATTCATCCGCGACCCACTTAATATTTCCACCAATTTGACTCCTCAAAGAGAGCTTTGTGAGCGATTTGAAGCGTGTTTTTAACGGGTATTGATTGGAGGTAAGTCTCTTGACTTAGAAACACCATTTTAGTGAATAATTAACACTCAAATCCATGAAAATATATTGAAATTGTAAAGAACTAGAACTTTGTTATTGGAAACGAATTTTGGGGATTAGAAAGGCCATTTGAACTCCGTCTCTGGCAAACTTTATATGTACGGACTCGTGGAGAGACGATGAATCCATTGGTGTAATTTTTGGAATTTTTCGAGAAGTGAGCCCGGGGCTCGGGCTTTACCAATTTTGTGAATTTCAGTACTTTTCGAGTATTTTTGATTGGGTTATGTTTCTTTAACCCATATTTATGTATTCGTTGTGATTTTGACTAGAGTCTCGCGGATCGGTACGTAGACGTTCGTACCTATCCTCGGAAGTCTACAGAACCTTTAGGAAACACTTCACTTTCTTGAAATTCATATCGTGCGGCTTGTTGCTATGAAAACTAAATTTCTGTACTCTAGTCTCTCACAGATGGCAAGAACCCGTGCTAACAGACATGGCGGACGACCCCCAAGTACCACCTGCTAGAAGCCGTGGACGCGGTCGTGGGGCTGGACGAGGCAGACCAGTAGGGGCAGCACCTGCAGGCCCACCAGATGCCCAGGTCCAGGACCAGCCTCCAGCTGCAGATGCTCCAGCGGCACCGGTTCAGGCACCGACAGTGCCTATCGTGATTTCTGGTCTCCAGGAGGCTTTGGCTCACATCTTGTCCGTCAGCATTGGCCTGGCTCAGGCGGTTTCAGCCACTACAACGGCGGCTACTTCTCAGACCGGTGGTGGTCATCAGACCCCCGATGCTCGCTCACCCGAGCAAGTTGTTCAGGGCTTACAGACACCTGAGGTAGCCCAGTTCAGCTGGTTCAGCCAGTTGTTCCAGTTGTACCAGTCGCACCAGTTGTTCCAGTTGTACCAGTCGCACCAGCCCCAGCTCATGTGGTTCTAGCTATGCCGAATGACGAACATCGTCGTTTGGAGAGGTTCGATAGACTTCATCCTCCAACATTCAGTGGTGCTGAGGGCGAGGATGCCTAGGGTTTTCTGGATAAGTGCCAGCGTATGCTTCGTACTGCGGGTATTCTGGAGTCTAGTGGAGTCGCTTTTACTACTTTCCAGTTCACAGGGCCTACATTTACTTGGTGGGAGGAGTTTGAGAGGCATAGGCCTATTGAGGTAGCGCCCCTCACTTGGCAGCAGTTCTCCATGGTATTTTTGGAGAAGTATGTCCCCCAGTCTCACAGGGAGGAGCTGCGTCATCAGTTCGAGTGGTTGATTAAGGGAGCTATGACAGTGACTCAGTATGAGTTGAGGTTTACACAGCTAGATCGACATGCTACTTGGATGATCCCGACAGATCGAGAGAGGATCAGGAGGTTCGTGTATGGCCTTAGCTATCCGATACGCATATTGATGACTATAGAGATGGCTACAGTAGCTACATTTGATGAGGTAGTTGATGCGGATCGATTGATTGAGACAGATCACCCTCTAGAGCGTATAGAGAGGGAGGACAAGAGGCCTCGAGGTTCAGGTAATTTCAGCGGTGCTCCGTCAAGGGCCAATTCCAGCATGGTAGAGGTCGTTCCTTCAGGCCTCCTCAATCAGGACGTACAGAGTCCAGTGGGCCTCTTCAGGCCGGGGTCATTAGGGACATCAGCAGAGCCAGCTGCACTGATTGCCCTTCCAGCTCAGAGCTCTATTCCCGCTTCTTCATCCCAGGGTTCATCTGCAACGAGGGGTTCGCATCAGTCCCCTTCTCCAGCTCCAGGTTATTGCTGTGAGTGCGACGAGTAGGTTCATATGAGGAGATAGTGTCCTCGATTTCGTAGTAGACAGTCTCAACAAAGGGATCAGCCCTCGTCTTTTGCTCCGGTTTCTTCGGCACCCACTCAATCAGCTAGAGGCGGAGGCCAGATAGACTGAGGTCGCCCCAGGGGTGAGGACCGTACTGGCGGTGGTCAGGCTCAATTCTATGCTCTTCCACATAGGAGGAATGCTATCGCATCAGATACAATCATCACAGGTATTATCTCAGTCTGCCACAGGGATGCTTCTGTCTTATTTGATCCCGGATCTACCTATTCCTATGTATCTTCATATTTTGCTCATCGTTTGGGTACGACCCGTAGGTGTCTTGCCTTTCCTGTGCATGTGTCTACCCCGGTGGGTGATACTATTATTGTGGATCATGTATATCGATCATGTCTGATGACTATTGGGGGTCTGGAGACCCGAGTTGACTTGTTATTATTGGGCATGGTAGATGACGAGATTCTGGGTATGGATTGGCTATCTCGATACCATGCTATTCTGGATTGTCATGCTAAGAGAGTTACGTTGGCTATTCTAAGTATTCCGAGGATCGAGTGGCGAGGCGTGACTGATTATGTACCCAGTAGGGTGATTTCCTTCCTTATAGTCCAACAGATGGTTGGGAAGGGTTGTTTGTCGTACTTGGCTTTCGTGAGAGATGTGGGAGCTGAGGCTCCTTGTCTTGATTCGGTTCCCGTTGTGGGGGATTTTCCGGATGTGTTTCCAGCGGACCTGCTAGGCATGCCGTCGGACATGGACATTGATTTCGGTATTGATCTGGTGCCGGATACTCAGCCCATCTCTATCCCTCCCTATCGTATGGCACCAGCGGAGCTAAAGTAATTGAAGGAACATCTTCAGGAACTCCTATATAAGGGGTTTATCCCCCCGAGTGTGTCACCTTGGGGTGCACCGATGTTATTTGTAAAGAAGAAGGATGGCACAATGAGAATGTGCATTGATTACAGACAGCTAAACAAGGTGACAGAGAAGAACAAGTACCCACTACCCCGTACTGAGGATTTGTTTGATAAGCTTCAGGGAGAAAGGGTATTCTCTAAGATTGACCTCCGGTCAGGCTATCACGAGTTGAAGATTAGGGATTCAAACATTATGAAGACGGCTTTTAGGACAAGATATGGGCACTACAAGTTTCTAGTAATGTCTTTCAGGCTGACTAATGCCCCAGCCGCGTTCATGCACTTGATGAACAGTGTATTTCGGCCGTATCTGTATTCTTTTGTGATCCTGTTTATTGATGATATTCTGGGAGGAGCACGCACAACACTTGAGGGTGGTATTGCAGAGATTGAGATAGGAGAAGCTTTATGCAAAGTTCTCCAAGTGTGAGTTCTGGCTTAGTACTGCTTTTCTGGGACATGCGGCGTCCAATGATGGTATTCAAGTTGACCCAAAGAAGATTGACGTGATGCTGAGTTGCCTTTGACGAAGTTGACGTATAAGAATGCTCATTTTTATGGTCGGTTGAATGCGAGGAGAGCTTCTAGAATCTCAAGTCGGCTTTAACCACAACTCTGGTTATAGTATTGCCATCAGCTTTAGGTTCTTTAATGGTGTATTGTGATGCTTCGAGAGTTGGGATCGGTTGTGTATTGATGCAGGAGGTTAGAGTTATTGCTTGTGCTTCTCGTAAATTAAAGCCCCATGAGAAGAACTACCCTGTTCATGACTTAGAGTTGGCTGCTATTATTCATGCATTGAAGATTTGGAGGCATTACCTTTATGGCGTATCTTGTAAGGTATATACGGACCATCTCAGTCTCCAGCATTAGTTTAAGCAGAAAGATATTAATTTGAGGCAGCGGAGATGGCTCAAGTTACTCAAAGACTATGACATTACCATTATGTATCATCCGGGGAAGGCCAATGTAGTGGCTGATGCTTTGAGCTGGAAGACTATTAGTATGGGTAGTTTGACGTACATTCTAGTTAAGGAGAGGCCCCTTGCAGTGGATGTTCAGTCCTTGGCCAATCAGATGGTGAGGTTAGATATTTCTGAGCCCAGTCGGATATTGGCTTGTGCGGTTTCCTGATCTTCTTTGTATGACTGCATCAGGGAGTGCCAGTATGATGACCCGCATTTGCTTGTCCTGAAGGACAAGGTCTAGCATGATGATGCCAGAGATGTGACCATTGGAGATGATGGTGTGTTGAAGATGCAGGGCCGGATTTGCGTGCCCAATGTGGATGGTCTCCGGGAGTTGATATTAGAGGAGGCCCACATCTCGCACTATACGATTCATCCGGGTGCTGCGAAGATGTACCAGGATTTGAGACAACATTACTAGTGGAGGAGGATGAAAAATGATATATTGAATTATGTGGCTCGATGTCTCAACTGTCAGCAGGTCAAATACGAGCACCAGAGACCCGGTAGTGTATTCTAGCATATGGATATTCTAGAGTGGAAATGGGAGAACATTACTATGGATTTTGTGAGTGGTGTTCCTCGTACCTTGTAGAAGTTTGATTCGATTTGGGTGATTGTAGATAGGCTGACCAAGTCCGCACACTTCATTCCAGTGTGTACTACTTATTATGCAGAGAAGTTAGCAGAGATTTTCATCGGGGAGATTGTACGGATGCATGGGGTCCCGGTTTCCATTGTCTCAGATAGGGGTACCGTGTTTACTTCCTAGTTATGGAGGACTTCTCATCAGGAGTTGGGCACACAGGTACAATTGAGCACGACATTTCATCCTTAGACGGATGGGCAGTCCGAGCGTATTATCCAGATATTGGAGGACATGCTGCATGTATGTGTTATTGATTTTGGAGGTTCTTGGGACGAATTCTTGCCACTTGCCGAGTTTTCTTATAACAATACCTATCAATCCAACATTCAGATGCCGCCGTATGAGGCCTTATATGGGAGACGGTGTAGATCTCCGGTCGGTTGGTTTGAGCCCGGCGAGGCTAGATTACTGGGGACAGAGATAGTTTAGGATTCCATAGAAAAAGTGAAAGTAATCCAGGAGAGACTTCGTACATCGCATTCGTGTCATAAGAGTTATGTGGACTGGAAGGTTCGAGATGTGTCTTATGCGGTGGGAGAGAAGGTCTTGCTGAAGGTTTCGCCTATGAAAGGCATTATGAGGTTTGGAAATAAAGGAAAGCTGACTCCAAGGTTCATTGGACCTTTTGAGATACTTAGAAGGATTTGGGAGGTGGCCTATATGCTTGCTTTTCCACCTAACTTGTCAGGAATTCATCCAGAGTTCCATGTTTCTATGCTCCAGAAGTACGTTGGGGATCCGTCTCATGTACTAGACTTCAACACGATTCAGTTGGATGAAGACTTGACCTATGATGTGGAGCCGGTGGCCATTTTGGGTCGTCAGGTTTGAAAGTTGAGATCAAAGGACATAACTTCGGTGAAGATGCAACGGATAGGTCGGCCCGTGGAGGAAGCCACTTGGGAGACCGAGCGGAAGATGCGCAGCAATCCAGGTATGTTTCTTGACCCACTCGAGGACGAGCGTTTGTTTAAGTTGGGAAGGATGTAACGACCCGACCAGACGTCACGTGAGTTACCGCCCCGTTTTCCACGTTTTATGCTTCCATATGTTTCATTATGTGTGTTTGGAGAATTTGAAGTAATTCGGATGTAGTCCAGTTAGAAATGAGACAATTAGTCTCTTTATGAGAAGGTTAGTTTGGAAAAGTCAACCGAATGTTGACTTATGAGTTAGAGGGCTCGAAATGGATTCTCGACAATTTGACTAGTTTTGGGTGGTGATTTATGACTTAGGAGCGCAATCAAAACTGAATTTGGAGGTATGGTGTAGAATTAGGCTTGAATTGGCTAAGTTTCAATTTTGGCGAATTCTGGTTGATAGGTGAGATTTTCATCCGGGGGTCGAAATGGAATTCCGATAGTTGCATTAGCTCCGTTAGTCAATTTTGGATATGCGTGCAAAGTTTAAGGTCATTCGGAGGTGTTTAAGTCAGGTTTTAGATCAAATGCAAGTTTCAGATTATGATAGTGTTTTTATGCTACGAGAAAGTTTGAATGAAGTAATAGGACTTATCTGTGCTTTTGGTTGAGGTCCCGAGGGCCTCAGGGTAATTTCGGATGGCTAACGGGGAATTTTGAACATGAAAAGTGCAGCAGAAATTGCAGCAGGGAATTTACTCTATGCGATCGCATAGGTAGATCTGAAATCATATAAAAGGCATGGAGGAGTCTCAGAAATTGTTCTATGTGATTGCGTTAGGGGGCTTGCGGTCACATAGGTATTGGGGATGGTTCAGTGCGGTCGCGTGGGTGTGTATGCGATCGCGTAGTAGGAGGAAGCAAAGCTCTGCGATAGCATGGGTGTTAGTGCAATAGCATACGAGGATTTTAGAGGGCATGTACTTTGGCCTATGCGATCACAAGGGGTTGAGTGCGATCGCATAGAGGAGCAATTGGGTGGACAGAATGTTTTAAGGGTTAATTCATCCGGGACCAACTTAATATTTCCACCATTTTTACTCCTCAAAGAGAGCTTTTTGAGCGATTTGAAGTGTGTTTTCAACGGGTATTGATTGGAGGTAAGTCTCTTGACTTAGAAACACCATTTTAGTGAATAATTAACACTCAAATCCATGAAGATATATTGAAATTGTGAAGAATTAGGGTTTACTTATTGGAAACGAATTTTGGGGATTTGAAAGGCCATTTGAACTCCGTCTTTGGCAAACTTTATATGTACGAACTCGTGGCGAGATGAGGAATCCATTGGTGTAATTTTTGGAATTTTTATGAAGTGTGCCCGGGGCTCGGGTTTTACCAATTTCGTGAATTTAAGTACTTTTCGAAATTTTTTGATTGGGTTATGTTTCTTTAACCCATATTTATGTATTCGTTGTGATTTTTACTAGATTCGACGCACGAAGAGGTCGATACAAGAGGAAAAGGCAATGCGGACCAGCCTACGGCCGACTAGAGTTGAGTAGTTTGCATAGAGGATGGCCTGAGGGTTTGTAACCCCTTTTAGGGCGTGACTCGCACCCCATGGCATGTGCGAGATTGTATATTATTGGGGATTGTGACTTGGTCCATCCAGTGTGCGAAGTATAATTTATGGGCATGGGCTGCTGATACGCACATTGTATTGTTAAATTGGGCTTATTGCTATATCTGGGGCCTTGTGCCGATTTGTAGCATCCGTCTAGGATGAATATCATTGTAATGGCATGATTTGTATAATCATTTATCTCAGTCCTGTGTCTAATCACCGTTATGAAATGGTAAGTCAATTTTCCTAAAATAAAATAACTAAATTACATTTTTCTTAATAATTAGAAAATGGAAAATAAATTGAATATGTTATGTGATTCATATGCATACTGTGGACTGAGTATGGATCGGGCTGCAGGACGCAGTAGTGATATAATGATATTGCGCTTTGGCTGTAGGAGCCCTCCGGAATCTGTACACACCCCTAGGGCTGTAGGAGCCCTATGAAATAATAGGACGTATCTGTGCTTTTGTTTGAGGTCCCGAGGGCCTCAAGGTGGTTCCAGATAGCTAACGGGGAATTTCGAACATGAAAAGTGCAGCAGAAATTGCAGCAGAGAATTCACTCTATGCGATCACATAGGTAGGTCTGCTGTCACATAGAAGGCCTGGAGGAGTCTCAGAAGTTTTTCTATGCGATCGCGTAAGGGGGGCTTGCGATCGCATAGGTATGGGGGATGGTTCTGTGCGGTCGCGTGGGTGTGTATGCGATCGTGTAGTAGGAGGAAGCAAAGCTTTGCGATCGCATGGGTGTTAGTGCGATAGCATAAGATGATTTTAGGGGGTCTGGAATTTGGCGTATGCGATCGCAAGGGGTTGAGTGCGATCACATAGAGGAGCAACTGAGCGGCAAAATGTTTTAAGGGTTAATTTATCCACGTCCCACTTAATATTTCCACCATTTTTACTCCTCCAAGAGAGCTTTTTGAGCAATTTGAAGCGTGTTTTCAACGGGTATTTATTGGACGTAAGTCTCTTGACTTAGAAACACCATTTTAGTGAAGAATTAACACTCAAATCCATGAACATATGTTGAAATTGTGAAGGACTAGGGCTTAGTTGTTGGAAACGAATTTGCGGGATTTGAAAGGCCATTTGAACTCCGTTTTTGGCGAACTTTATATGTACGGACTCATAGAGAGACGAGGAATCCGTTGGTTTGATTCTTAGAATTTTTTGAGAAGTGGGAGCAGGGCTCAGATTTTATCAATTTCGTGAATTTTAGTACTTTTCGAGTATTTTTGATTGGGTATTGGGAAAATTTGGTTCCCCACGTCCACGTATTATCCACATATGGCCTCACTAAAGAAGGCGGCCTTATCATGGTTGACTTAAGTAAGGCCGGTCCCAGTCAATAAACGGACCAAGTATTGTGACTTACTGTGCTGTCACATCAAGCTCTGACATTTGTATATCGAGGCCACCAACTCTTGTACCTTTTTTGTATTATTTCGATGGAGGTCCCTTAGTATATAAAGGGGACCTTCTCTATTTTTAAATACTTACATGTATTTCCTTACTGAAAAATACAACTCTCTCTCTCTCTCTCTCTTGTGCAAAAAACCTGTTATACATCTTACTGCTCTTACATCTCGATCTAGATATTATAATCTCCGATTTCTGTCATTTAACATTCTCTAGATCACATTACCCTTGATTCCGATTGACTCATATCATTTTTTGATTTTTTTAAAGCTAGTTAAGTGTTCGAATAGCTATTTAGCCAAACAATTTGGCGCCGTCTGTGGGGACTTCGAGAATCAAAGCTGTAGTTTGTTTCTAGAGATCCTTCGAAAACCCACCCTCTACAACCTAGAATGGCTGAAAACAATGCTAGAATGAAGGCTATCTTGGAGGTTAGAACAAACCTCAGAGGCACTTTAAACGCGGCTGCCGAAGGAGATGCCCTACACACAACCCCCAGTACATTGATAGTCGTGGAAGCCTTACCCTCCTCATCAGAAGATCTGGTGGTGCCACGAGAAAGAGAAGCTTCAACATCTACCACTAAGGAAGCACCCCTAGAAATAAAGAGATTACTAGAAGAGTGACTGACAAGCACTCTGGGGAATCTAGCCTAGAAACCGCTTCAAAATGATAGATGCACCCCAGCAACAGATCATGTCACAACCGAGGATAAGGGCGAGGTCACAAGAACAAACAAGGTTCCTGTCGATGTCCAAGATAACGATGGAACACTTGCCGCCATCCTAATAAAGATGGAAGAGATGGAGAACGAGAACAGATCGCTCTGCGACCAGATGAAGGAACACTAAGAATGGGTGGAAAGATCCCAGGCGCGCCTAAGTTGCTGCCGAAGTGAGATATGGGGAGGTTCGTCGAACAACCCTACACGGAAGGAGCCGCGCCATACCCCATCCCAAAAACCTTCAAGATGCCCCATACTTGAAAGTATATGACGGGACCACTGACCCCGAGGACCACCTGATACACTATGTTACAGCCGTCAAAGGTAGCGACTTATCCAAAGAACAAGTGCCGTCCGTACTTCTGAAGAAGTTCGGCGAGACACTGACGGGAGGAGCCCTAATGTGGAACTCACAACTACCGGCCAAGAGCAGCTCAACCTTTGAGGAGATGGCTGATAAATTCGCTACTGCCCATACGAGAGCGAGGAAGGCGAAAGCACGGGTTAACGACATTTTTGCTGTGCGTCAAACCCCGGGAGAAGGACTCAGGGAGTTCCTGGCCAGATTCAATAGAGTCAGAATGAGCCTACTAAACGTATCCGAAGGCGTGATAGTTGTGTTGGAACATATATGTATGTTCATATTTATATGTTTTGATAATTGACAAACCGAATTTGATGGAAAATAAATATATGCTAAATAAATGTGAGTTATTATTGAAATACACTTTGATTTATATTTTAACTAAAGTGTGTTTATTTTGTAGATATGCAAAATTATATAAGGAGAAGAAAAGGATATGCGAAATTATTGAGCGGACGAGAATTGGAGTCCAAGAAGTTCAAGACAAGATCAAGAGAAGAAATGAAGCAATGAAAATAAATGAAGACATTTGTTGAGTATTATTTATATTGTCTTTATTGTGATCTTGATCCGACTTTAAATTTGAGTCTTGGCTTCTCTCAAAAATGATTTTACAATATATGCATATCATAAATATTTTTATTGCATATCATAAATATTTTATTGCATTTAAAACAAATTGATTTTAAATGTTATATCATAAATATTTTCATTGCATTTAAAACAAAATGTTTTTAAATGTTTTTATTGATCCAAAATGGTCCTTAAAATTGTTTTTCATGTTTAAGATATTTATAATATTTATTATCTTCAAACAAAGAAATGAAAAACGTTTTATAACTTATTTTCAATAAGTTAATCGAAATTAAACTGGACCATTTCCGCAGGGTCAGTTATTCGAATAACTGATTTGGTTATTCGAATAACCTGAAGACCGTTGCCCAGGTTAGTCGAATAACCTATAAGTTATTCGAATAACCTTCTGTCCGTTGCCAGCCCAACGACTAATTTTTTAAATATTTGAACTAGTTAGTCGAATAACCTATAAGTTATTCGAATAACCTAGCTGTTTTTCAGAAGCATTGTTTAATCAATTAGCAACGGATAGGAGAGCTTTTGGGGCTATAAATACACCCCAAAATCTCTCATTTAATACACAACATCTGATCTAAACATTCATAAGCTTTCAAATACTCTCTACATTCATTTAATCATATTTAATCATATTTAGAGAGCCAATTCTTTGAATTTATTGTTGTGTTCTTGAGCGTACTTGTTTACTTATATCTACTCTATGAAGAGAGTTCTGTTTAAGTGAGTGATAAGTGTTTTCATACACTTGAAGGGAGATTTTATAATCCCTTGTTGTAAGAAGGAATATTTTATTCCTTCGTTTGAAGTCTTGGGGTGAGGTATCCTCGAGCAAGGTTGTTTGAGACTTGTGTGATTCAAGTTCTCAAGTTGTAACGGTTTGTTAGGCACCCGGAAGCTTAACAGTGAAGTCTTGGGGTGAGGTATCCTCGAGCAAGTGATGTCTTAAGGTGCGGTATCCTTGAGCAAGTGTAACGGTTTGTTAGGCACCCGCAAGCTTAACGGAGTTAGTTGAACCTTGAGATAGTATCTCAGGAGACTGGACTTAGCCACGCTTTGTGGTGAACCAGTATAAATTTGGTGCACTTCTTCCTTACTCTTTTAATTCCGCATTTGAGTTATATCTTATTCCTGCGAATTTTTTAAAACGCTATTCACCCCCCCTCTAGCGTTAAGCACTTATTCTAACAATTGGTATCAGAGCCCAACTCTCTAAAAGCCTTAACCGGTTGAGAGAACGATCTATATATGTGTTGAGAATGTTGAACGCAGGATTGATGAGCGAAGGTCACTCCACCACTATGCCTCCACTATTTGATGGAACAAATTACACATATTGGAAAGAGCGGATGAGAATCTTCATCCAATCAAATAACTTTCGCTTGTGGCAAATCACTAAGAACGGTATGCCGACAAAGAAAGTTGGGGAAGCCATGGTTCCAAAGGAGGTGAATGAATACAATGCCAAAGCCATCAATATGTTATATTGTGCGGTGAATCCGGATGACTATCGGAAGATTTCCTATTGCACAACCGCCAAAGAAATGTGGGATAAACTTGAAGCCATTTATGAAGGTATGCCTCAAATCTAAAGGCGTGTGACAGAGGACTCGGACAGCTCGTGTGATGAAACGACTGCCCTATGCTTCATGGCCGACGAAGAAGAAGAGGTAAGTACGTCTAACTCTTACTCTTTTGAAGATCTACAAAAAGCTTTTAAAGAATTATTTGGTGAATTGAAAAGGACTTCAAAAATCGCCAAAGAGGCCAAGGCTAAAATCAAAGTTTTGGAAGAGGAAAATAATTTTTTGAAAAATGACAATGTTGATCTTAAAAATAAGATTAAGGAGATGAATGAAGCCTCTTCAATTGACCAAAGTTCTAATTGTTCTTCTTGTGATTCTTTGAAAATAGAGAACATAGAACTTAGGAATACACTAGAAAAACGTAGTGTAGACGTTCCTAAAGCTGTTGAAGAAACTAAGAAGAAAAAGCCTAGGAAAAATAAAAGGTGTAAAAAGCATAAGAATCATGTTAGAAATTGCGATGCACAACCTAGAAATGATTCTAGGATTTTCGTTAAAGAGTCTAGAATTAATAATTTTAGACCACCTAGAAATGATTCTAGGAATCTTGGTATCGAGCCTAGAAATAATCATTTTAGGCCACCTAGAAATGATTCTAGGATTCTTGTTAATGAGTCTAGAAATAATCATTTTAGACCACCTAGAAACAATTCTAGGAATTGTGTAAATGAGTCTAGAAATAATTATTCTAGACCACCTAGAAATGACTCTAGGAATTTCAACGCGTCTAGAAATGATGAATTCAGATCACCTAGAACGTATTTGACTCAACCGAGGCATATGCATAACCCGAACGTAGTATGTCACTATTGTAACCGGGTAAGACACATAGCACCCATATGTTTTGC
This sequence comes from Nicotiana benthamiana, assembly GCA_034376525.1. Classification (NCBI taxonomy): domain Eukaryota; kingdom Viridiplantae; phylum Streptophyta; class Magnoliopsida; order Solanales; family Solanaceae; genus Nicotiana; species Nicotiana benthamiana. Next base: position 12,357,212 of record CM067336.1, read on the forward strand.
GAAACGTAGGGATTTATCTTCTATCTATGATTATTATTTGCCTAACCCCCAAGGACCCAAAATGGTTTGGGTACCAAGATCTCATTAATTTTTTTTGTAGGTATGTTTGAAGGGATCAAGTGTACTTTGGTACCTTGATAGTGGATGCTCCAAACACATGACCGGGGATGCATCTAAATTCCTTCAACTAAAACCTATGGAGGGAGGAAATGTTATTTTTGGAGACAATAACAAAGGAAAAATTATCGGCACTAGATCGGCCGGTAAGGACGAAACCTCCTCCATTAAAAATATTCTATTAGTTAAGGTCTGAAACATAATCTCTTGAGCATAAGTCAATTATGTGACAAGGGAAATCTTGTTTTATTTGATTCCGAAGAATGCTTGGTTATTCGTCGCAGTGATTTCAAACTTATTCTTCGTGGCATTAGAATAGATAATATTTATATGGTTGATCTAGAAAAATCTTCATCAAGTTTTGTAAATTGCTTATTGAGTAAAGTAGACGACATGTGGCTATGGCATCGTAGAGTAGCTCATATAAACATGAATCTTTTAATCAAACTAATCTCTCAAGATCTAGAAATTGGTCTTCCAAAATATTACTTTTGAAAAAGATTCTATTTATGATTCATGCCAAAAAGGAAAACAAACAAAAGCTTCTTTTAAATCAAAGAATATTGTTTCAGCCACTAGACCTTTACAACTTCTTCATATGGATCTTTTTGGACCATCTCGAGTTAAAAGTTTTGGTGGAAATTTATATGCTTTTGTAATTGTGGATGACTACTCTAGATTCACATGGACGTTATTTCTTGCTTATAAAAGTGATGCTTTTCAAGCTTTAAAAAGTTTTCTTAAACGTGTTCAAAATGAAAAGAACACAACCGTCACTTCCATAAGAAGTGATCATGGGGGAGAGTTCGATCATAATCTCTTCGCGGATTTTTGTGACAAACTCGGTATTAAACATACCTTTTCGGCTCCACGTACACCACAACAAAATGGAGTGGTGGAATGTAAAAATCGATGTCTCGAAGAGATGGCGAGAACCATGCTCGAAGAGGCTAAGATTTCCAAGAAATTTTGGGCGGATGCCGTGAGTACCGCAAGCTATGTTTTAAACAGAGCTGTTATAAGGCCTATACTCATGAAAACTCCCTATGAACTCTATATGGGAAGGAAACCAAATATTTCCCATCTTAGAGTCTTCGGTTGTAAATGTTTCATTCACAACAACGGGAACGATAACTTGGGAAAGTTTGATGCTAAATCTGATGAAGGAATTTTTCTTGGTTACTCATCGCGTAGCAAGGCGTATAGAGTATTTAATAATCTTACTAAAACTGTCGAGGAGTCCCCTCATGTTGTATTCAATGAAAATGATGCTCGCTTGGCGAGAAAGGATTTTTGTGATCATCTTGCAGATTCTCTAATCAAAATAAGTCTTCAAGACAAGACGGAAAAGGAGAATCCAACGGAAGGACAAGATGAAGTCGTGGAACAACCATTGGAAGAAGAACCACGACAAGAGGAAGATTCGATGATGCCTAAGGCTTGGAGGACGTCTAAAGACCATCCTCTCGACAAGATAATTGGCAACATCGAAAAAGGGGTAAGTACACAAAACCTTCTTAAAGACACCGTAGGTCAAATGGCTTTTGTTTCTCAAATTGAACCTACTAACATTTCCGAAGCAATTGGGGATGAGCATTGGACCTTGGCAATGCAAGAGGAGCTTAACCAATTTAAACGTAATGACGTTTGGGAATTGGTGCCAAGACCCGATAATCATACCATAATTGGTATAAAATGGGTTTTTCGTAACAAATTAGATGAAAATGGAATAATCACTAGAAACAAAGCTAGGTTGGTTGCAAAGGGTTATAATCAAGAAGAAGGAATTGATTATGAAGAAACTTATGCACCCGTAGCTCGTCTAGAAGCCATTCGTTTATTACTTGCTTTTTCATCTTCAATGAATTTTAAATTATTTCAAATGGATGTCAAGAGTGCCTTCCTCAATGGTTTTGTTCAAGAGGAAGTGTATGTTGAACAACCCCCGGGTTTCGAAGACTTTAAATCTCCGGATTATGTATTTAAGCTTAAGAAAGCACTATATGGACTTAAACAAGCTCCTCGAGCTTGGTACGAACGCTTAAGCAAATTTCTTTTGGACAACGAGTTCAAAAGGGGGAAAGTCGATACTACACTTTTTATCAAGAGTAAAAACAATGACATTCTTTTAGTTCAAATTTATGTTGATGATATTATATTTGGTGCTACTAACGACTCTCTTTGCAAGGAATTCTCTAAGTTAATGACTAGCGAATTCGAAATGTCTATGATGGGAGAGCTGAATTTCTTCTTGGGGCTGCAAGTTAAGCAAATGAAAGAGGGAACTTTCATTTGTCACACTAAATATTGCAAGGAATTGCTTAAACATTTTGAAATGAGCAACGCCAAAGCAATGGCCACTCCAATGAGCACATCCGACCATCTGGACAAAGATGAGAAAGGTAAGGAGGTAGACACCAAGAAATACCGAGGTATGATTGGATCCTTACTTTATCTTACTGCAAGTAGACCGGACATAATGTTTAGCGTTTGTCTATGCGCTAGATATCAATCGTGTCCGAAGGAGTCACATTTAACTGCAGTTAAACGGATAATAAAGTACCTTGTTGGTACGATGAATGTGGGATTATGGAATCCCAAAGGTTCTTCATGCCAATTGATTGGCTATTCCGACTCTGATTTTGCAGGTTGCAGATTAGACCGCAAGAGCACTAGTGGCACTTGCCATTTGCTCGGTAGCTCCTTAGTTTCTTGGTTTAGCAAGAAACAAGTTAGTGTTGCGTTATCCACAACCGAGGCTGAATATATAGCCGCGGGGAGCTGTTGCGCACAAATCCTTTGGATGAAGCAACAACTCTTGGATTATGGTCTTAGTATTGATCATGTTCCTCTTAAATGTGACAATACTAGCGCCATAAGCTTGACGAAGAATCCAATTCTTCATTCAAGAACGAAACATATAGAAATTAGGCACCATTTTATAAGAGATCACGTTTTTAAAGGTGATGTCGAGATTGAATTTGTTGAAACAAAATATCAATTGGCAGACATCTTCACTAAGCCTTTAGATTAAGAGTCCTTCTTCCGTATTTGGAGTGAACTCGGAATACATGACTCTATGTTGATCTAATGCATACATTTAGGTTACATTATTTTATTAAATTATTACTAACTTGAGCGTCGGAGACGTTTATTTTCTTTTTGCAGGTATCGCCCCAAAGACAGGGGGAACCAAGATGAAGTTTAATTAAGTCTATTTTTGCTTGGCTTGTGAATTTTTGATTTTGGAAATAGCATCTTTGATTTGATAAAATTATTTTTCATTTTTACAAAATTTTGATAAATTATCATATAGATTTATCAAAACTATAGTTTATTTTTAAACAAATTTCATAAAATGAAAATTATTTTTCAAGTTTTCTGTTTGCCGATTTTTCAAAAGTCGTCGAAGTTAATCGACTAACTTTCAGTTATTCGAATAACTTGCTTATCCAGAAATTCAAGCTGTTTCCAGATAGTCGACTAACCAAAAGTTATTCGACTACCTACGGCCAATTCAAAAATCTGACCGTTTTCTATACGTTGGTAGAGTCCAAAAATCCGAAAATTTGCATTTAATGCTATTCTTTTCTTGACTCTATAAATAGGAATAGTATGTATTCAAAGGACTCACTTCAAAATCATTCATATTCACAAGAATTCTATTTCAAAGTCTTCAAAATTCTTCAAAAGTTCTTCTTGCCTACAATTTCAAATGGCAAATAGAAGTTCTAAAAGATCTCGTGCCGGAAAGAATGTTGCTTCTTCTTCAAACATTCCTCCATCTACATATTGTTATGATGATGGAATTTTCTATGGTTCGAAAAAGAAGTCGAACTTCAACGTTTCATTCAAAAATTTAATAATCGAGAAATTCTTCCTCCTCGATTTACCACCGGAAGATATCTTGCCGATTCTATTCATTCAAACATTCTTTTACAAAGTCAAATAATCGACTTTGTTTATCTAAAATACGATTTCATTCATCCTCACTTGATTCAAGCTTTCTATTCAAATCTAAAGAAAGATGAGGAAGGGGTACTTTCTACCAAAATTAATGGTATTCCTATTCTTCTAAATGAAGAAAATATTCAAGCCCTCACAAACCTTCCCCGTATGGCCAAGACATCAATCAATATATCGGTGTCGAAGGAATGCTCTTTGATGAACAAGTCATTTTCAACCAAATTGGAATTGGACCCTTTGAATTCACTCAAGAGCACAAGCGTGCCCCTATCAAAAATTTGCTTCCGGAATTTCGTTTGATTTTCTACATTATCACTCGTGTTCTCAAACCGAGAAAAAGCAATCACACCACAATTGGCCGTGAAGACGCAAAAATTATGCATGCTATTATTTCCAATGCACGCATAAATTGGTGTAAACTTATTCTTACACATATGCTTGATTCAATAGGAGGTGACAAACCTCTTCCATATGCATTTCTTATAATGCATCTTCTTGAAGCGTCTCAAATCAACACCAATGTTGGCACCAAGAAAAATCGTACCAAACATTGGGAAATACAAGAAACTTCTTTCCATGGCCATGATCAACAACATCTTCCTCCTCCTCCAACTCAAGCTCGTCGTCCTCGTGTTCAACCGGATGCGTCTCTTCAAACCATCTCGGAGCAACTTGCTTCTCTATCAACTTCAATGAATCGAATTGATAGAAATGTGTCTCGCACGGAAAGAAATGTGCGAAGACTTAGTGAAGAACTCCACAGATATTTTGACCATGTAAATTATTCGTATTCTCACGTATTTTCCGCAAGTGATTCTAGCGATGATTTCGACGACAATAGTTCTTAAATTTTATTTTTGAATTTTTATTTCGTATTACTCTTTATGTAATTTTCCTTTTTCATTATTAAATTGTCTTTTTGTTAATGTCAAAAGGGGGAAGACAAGGGGATATGCATTTCGTTTTTATGCATTTTATTTTAAAATATTTCATGCATAAATTGAGGGGGAACTCAATAATAACTTGTATAATATTTGGCATAGTCAAATTATATTTTTATGCATATCACCATATTGGTTTGCCATTATCAAAAAGGGGGAAATTGTTGGAACATATATGTATGTTCATATTTATATGTTTTGATAATTGACAAACTGAATTAGATGGAAAATAAATATATGCCAAATAAATGTGAGTTATTATTGAAATACACTTTGATTTATATTTTAACTAAAGTGTGTTTATTTTGTAGATATGCAAAATTATATAAGGAGAAGAAAAGGATATGCGAAATTATTGAGCGGACGAGAATTGGAGTCCAAGAAGTTCAAGACAAGATCAAGAGAAGAAATGAAGCAATGAAAATAAATGAAGACATTTGTTGAGTATTATTTATATTGTCTTTATTGTGATCTTGATCCGACTTTAAATTTGAGTCTTGGCTTCTCTCAAAAATGATTTTACAATATATGCATATCATAAATATTTTTATTTCATATCATAAATATTTTATTGCATTTAAAAAAAATTGATTTAAATGTTATATCATAAATATTTTCATTGCATTTAAAACAAAGTGTTTTTAAATGTTTTTATTGATCCAAAATGGTCCTTAAAATTGTTTTTCATGTTTAAGATATTTATAATATTTATTATCTTCAAACAAAGAAATGAAAAACGTTTTATAACTTATTTTCAATAAGTTAATCGAAATTCAACTGGACCATTTCCGCAGGGTCAGTTATTGAATAACTGATTTGGTTATTCGAATAACCTGAAGACCGTTGCCCAGGTTAGTCGAATAACCTATAAGTTATTCGAATAACCTTCTGTCCGTTGCCAGCCCAACGACTGATTTTTTAAATATTTGAACTAGTAGTCGAATAACCTATAAGTTATTCGAATAACCTAGCTGTTTTTCAGAAACATTGTTTAATGAATTAGCAACGGATAGGAGAGCTTTTGGGGCTATAAATACACCCCAAGATCTCTCATTTAATATACAACATCTAATCTAAACATTCATAAGCTTTCAAATACTCTCAACATTCATTTTATCATATTTAATCATATTTTGAGAGCCAATTCTTTGAATTTATTGTTGTGTTCTTGAGCGTACTTGTTTACTCATATCTACTCTATAAAGAGAGTTCCGTTTAAGTGAGTGTTAAGTGTTTTCATACACTTGAAGGGAGATTTTATAATCCCTTGTTGTAAGAAGGAATATTTTATTCCTTCGTTTGAAGTCTTGGGGTGAGGTATCCTCGAGCAAGGTTGTTTGAGACTTGTGTGATTCTAGTTCTCAAGTTGTATCGGTTTGTTAGGCACCCGGAAGCTTAACAGTGAAGTCTTGGGGTGAGTTATCCTCGAGCAAGTGAAGTCTTAAGGTGCGGTATCCTTGAGCAAGTGTAACGGTTTGTTAGGCACCCGCAAGCTTAACGGAGTTAGTTGAACCTTGAGATAGTATCTCAGGAGACTGGACTTAGCCACGCTTTGTGGTGAACCAGTATAAATTTGGTGCACTTCTTCCTTACTCTTTTAATTCCGCATTTGAGTTATATTTTATTCCTGCGAATTTTTTAAAACACTATTCACCCCCCCTCTAGCGTTAAGCACTTATTCTAACAATTGGTATCAGAGCCCAACTCTCTAAAAGCCTTAACCAGTTGAGAGAACGATCTATATATGTGTTGAGAATGTTGAACGCAGGATTGATGAGCGAAGGTCACTCCACCACTATGCCTCCACTATGGTTCGGCGATCAATCACGTCAAGTTCACCACCACCCACAAGCTGAAGCGAACTGTCTCCCATGAACGGTATGATGACTTCAAAGATAGTATCAGCTTCGATAAGTATGATGCCGACGGTTTGTGTTTTCCTCATTATGATGCCTTAGTTATTACTTTACACATACTAGATACTGATATTAAGAGGATCATGATCGACGATGGAAGCGGCGCATCTATCATCCATCCAAAAGTCCTTGCACTCATGGGACTCGAGGATAAAATAATCCCGCGCTGCATAACACTAATAGGTTTTATTAATGCAGTGGAAAGAACCTTAGCCGAGGTGACGCTGCCCATCCTTGCAGGTAGAGTCATGATGGAAACCACCTTCCATGTGATGAACCAAGAAACAACATACAATGCCATTATCAGACGCCCATGGATACACGCCATGAGAGCCATCCCATCCAGCTTCTACCAAGTAATCAAATTCCCAACCCCATGGGGAGTGCACTGCATACGGGGAAAGGCCCGCACCGCCCAAGAGTGCTATATGATAGCCCAAGATTACACACATACCAAACAGCTCCAAGGAGCAAGTGCAGAAGCATAGCAATCAGCCCTGTCAGGGACTAAGGTCCGTCCGACAGAGAACGCCATCGAAGATCCTGAAAAGGTCGAGGATAGCAAGGCCACGATCGAAGACCTCGACCATGTAGATATGTATGTAAGTTCACGATAAGAATTAAGAGAAAGCTGGCATCCAATAAAAAAAGAATCACTTCGGACAATTAGACCAAAGATAGGTTATCAACAGGGGAAGAGGCAGTGTGGATGGCAGGTTCGATTACGGATCAATAATCAAAGATTATGCGGAGGGTCCAGCAGTCACAAACTTCCCCGCTAAAAATCTTTCCCAACGGTTTCTCTAGCACTTTCATGCAACAAGAAAGCAAAGCGTATCCTATCTCGCGCCATACGAATAGGTTTCAAAGCAAGCAGTACGGCGCAACAGACTGAAATTTATTAGAAAGATAGCCTAATGCCTTATCTCTTCTGGATTCCATCTCACTCTCTTTCGGTCCGAAGCCGATAGGAAGTGAAAGTCGCTGAGGTAAGTTCCGATAAAGCTAGGTTCCGGTTATTCTTACCATTTTTTCTTATAGGTTTCTCTTTGAACTCAACATTAAAGCAGAAATTCAAAACAAGTTACATGCTCGTGACTCACAAAAACTAATAGGGCCAACATTTTAGAACTACTATTTTGATTTTTGCAACTACATACTTTCCTGGAATAAGAAAGCCTGAAGGTGACTTAACTACTTATTGCTCATTTTTTCTAGTATTCCAGGCTTCTGAGTGCTCCATGAACAATGAGTGCTTCCTGCTCCGCCCACATCGCTTGCTGCCTCTCCTCCAAACCCTCTATGCGCTCTCTGTCCCTGCTCTAAGTTGTTGAACCTGTTGTCTTTTACCAACAAAAACCACTAATGGGTCAGCGGGTCTCTCGTCTATGGAATGGACAACACCTATGACCGATTCCTAAACTCCAGCTCCTGCTCATGAAAGTGAAGATTTTGGGGCCGACCAACAGCGGGATGCTACTTACGAGATGGTCAGGGACAGGTTCCGATCACTCTTTTGATGCCATGCCATTGTGGTGGCACGGGAACCACTGAATGGGGGCTCGGACAAGCATCACGGTAGCAGAGCCATAGGGCGCGCTTTTGGCTCTTTAGGTGCATCATACGCGCCGGCTACTATTGGCCCACGATTAAAAAAGAGGCAGCAGAATATGTCCACTGATGCGAGCAGTGCCAAAAGTTTGCCCCAATGATACACAAACTAGGATAACCCTTCCATTCCGTCACATCCCCCTGGCCGTTCATCAAGTGGGGGATGGACATAGTCGGCCCGCTACCCCCTAGGACGAGGAAGGGTATGATTTTTACTTATTTTAACTTACTATTTCTCTAAGTGGGTGGAAGCAGGTGCGTACACACAAATACGTAAGCAGGAAGTCATCACCTTTATTTGGAGGAATATCATATGCCGTTTTGGCATCCCCAAGGAAATCAGCTGCGAAAATGGGCGCCAGTTCATCGGTCAGAAAACGACCGAGTTCTTCGAAAAATGGCGCATCAAAAGAATACTATCCGCGCCGTACGACCGCCGCCAACGGACAAGCAGAGTCGTCTAACAAAAGAATCCTGAACATACTCAAAAGAAGCTCGGAAATGCCAAGGGACTATGGCCCGAACTACTACTCGAAGTCTTGTGGGCATACAGAACCACGCCCAAATCCAGCACCAGAGAAACCCCATACTCACTAGTTTATGGAACCGACGCGGTCATACCTGTCAAAGTAGGCGAACCCAACTTAAGGTACTCACACACCAGCGGATCGAAAAACGACATCGGCAGGCTCCAAGACCTTAATAAAGCCGAAGAAAGAAGAGAAATGGCCCACGTCAGAATGGTAGCCCAAAAACAACAAATCGAATGATACTACAACAAAAAGGGCAAATATAAGGACGCTCAAAGTAGGGGTTGCGTCCTCAAAGCCAAGAATCTGGCCTCAAAAGACCCAAGTGAAGGAAAATTGGTCACAAACTGGGATGGACCCTGCAAAATGACAGCTGCGGCCGGGAAAGGAGCATTCCAGCTAGAGACAATGGAAAAAAAGACACTCCAAAACAACTGGAACGTCGCTCACCTGAAACGTTTCCACTTCTAAAAACGTGATACCTGAGTCATACTCTTTTTCCCTTACCCGAGTTTTGTCCCAATCGGGTTTTCTCAAGAAGGTTATTAACAAGGCAGCGAAGGGGTCACCTGGAGTTGTTTGTAGCGCGAGTGCATCATGTCCACCTCTCCAAGTACACTCCAAGCCCGACATGATACAAGGACTGGATTAGTGTTATCTCTAAGTGTATAGGAAGGCTATGGCCACCTCTAAGTGTATAGACAAGCTACAGCCACCTCCAAGTGAATAGACAGGCTACGACCACCTCCAAATGTATAGAAATGCTACGGCCATCTCCAAATGAATGAAAAGGCTACGGACTTCTCCAAATGAATGAATTGTTGGAAATCATGTATATCTATGATATGTGTGCCTTGGTTGTATGAGAATGATTTTCAGGTATATGTTTTGATGAATGACAAACAATGAAGTCAAGTGTCAAACAACGATATAATATGACAATCAATCAAATGGTGAGAAGCATAATGATGACGGAATTGCATGAACGAGCCAAAGAGTTCAAGACCGAAGACCCAAGACGTAGGTCATTTGGTAGAACCAATGTAAGGACAACATTTATGTTATCTTATCCTTTGGCTCAACATTAGGTCATCATAAACATGCATAAAACATTTTTATCATAAACATGCATCTTTGTGCTAAACCAAAATGATCTGAAGTTTTTCAAAATAGCAAACAATCGATTGTCTACTTTTAACAATCGATTATTTTAAGGCAGTGTGCAACCAAAGTTTTTATACATCAAAACAATCGATTGTTGTTATCATACAATCGTTTATACTCATAAACAATCGATTGTCATTTTCATACAATCGATTATTTTTTGACCGTTCCCACCGAATCCTAAATTGATTTTTTAACGTTGAAGAACAATCGATTATTCAGGGTTAACAATCGATTGTTTAGCCTAAAATCAGGAATCTGTTTTTTGAACGTTGGTCAAACAATCGATTGTCTACTCCAAACAATCGATTGTCTGAGCACAGAATCAGGGATTTTATTTATCAATTAAGCACGGTCAGCACCACTTTTTCACCTATAAAAAGAGGTCTTTTGAGCTGATTTTAAACACACAACTCCTGCATATATTGATATACATATTGATCATTTTCAAGCATCATTTTAGAGCTTTTGTTGAGTCATTTGATAGACAACTTTGTGTTGTTCATAGAGCTTATTTTGTTTCTCTTTATCCACTCTATTGAGAGAGTATTTGCTGTAAAAGAGAGTTGTTTGAGAAGAACATATCTTCTCATTTGTCGGGTTTGCTAAGTACCCAAAGTCTTAGTGGTTGAAGTCTTGGGGTGAGGTATCCTCAAGCAAGTGAAGTCTTAAGGTGCGGTATCCTTGAGCAACTGTAACGGTTTGTTAAGCACCCGTAAGCTTGACGAAGTTAGTGGAAATCTCGAGAGAGTCTCTCGGGGACTGGACTAGCCACGGGTTGTGGTGAACCAGGATACATCGGTGCGTTCGTTCCTTATTATTTACTTATCGCACTTATTTCATTCCTGCAAAGCTTAAATTCCGCAAGTTTACGCTGTATTTTATTATAACGCTATTCACCCCCCCTCTAGCGTTAAGCGTATTTTCTAACAATTGGTATCAGAGCCTAACTCTCTGAAAGCCTTAACCGGTTGAGAGCAATATATATTTTTCTGTTGCAAATATTGAACGCAGGAACGATGGATGAAGGACAATCCACCACTTGCCCTCCACTATTTGACGGAACAAACTATACATATTGGAAAGAGCGGATGAGCATCTTCCTCAAAGCAAACAGTTTTCGTTTGTGGCAAATAATCAAAAACGGTGAATCAATGCCAACAAAGAAAGTTGGAGAGACCACGGTTCCAAAATCCGAAGATGAATATGATGCCGAGGATATCAAGAAAGTTGAAAATAATGCAAGGGCCATCCATGTAATATTGTGTGGTGAATGCGGATGCCTATAGGAAAATCTCGTGCTGCACAACCGCCAAGGAGATGTGGGATAAACTCGAGATCATTTATGAAGGTACGCCTCAAGTCCGAGAAGCCAAAATTGATTTTCTAACACATAAATATGAAATCTTTAAAATGGAGAAGAAACCCATTGGTTTTATGTTTGAACGATTTTTAAGTATCGTCAACGATCTCCATGCTCTCGGGAAAGTTTACACGAACAAAGATCTTGTTCGAAAAGTCCTACGGAGTCTTACTCCCGAATGGCGCTCCAAAGTCAATGCCATCCAAGAGTCGATGGAATTCACGGATATCACAATTGATGGACTAAGAGGTAACCTCGAAACTTATGATAGCACAATTCTTAATCCTTATCTTAGAAGTAATTCGAATTTTGCCTTCAAAGCCTCATCCTCTAAAAGAGAAGAGGTAAGTGATTCGGAAAGGGATGATGATAATATTTCCAATGATATAATTGAAAAGTTTTGTAAGTCTATGAAGAAGGACAAGAAAAAGAAGAAACACCATAGGCGCGTATCACGGAATTCGGACAGCTCAGGCGATGGAACCGCCGCATTGTGTCTCGTGGCAAACGAAGAAGAGGTAAGTACATCTAACTCTCACTCGTTTGAAGAATTACAAAATGTCTATGATGAATTGTATGGTGAATTTGTTAATGCTTCCAAAATGATAAAAGATTTGAAGAAAACACTTTCTTTGCAGAAAACATTTTCTTTGCAAGAAACAGATTTTCAGAAAACACTTTCTTTACAAGAAAAAGATTTTGAAAAATCCTCTTCTTTGAAAGAAATAGATTTTGAAAAATTGAATAATGAAAATGGTGTTCTTAAAAATAAAATTGAAGTTTTAGAAAAAGAAAATAAATTTTTGAAAAATGACATTGTTGTTTTTAAAAATAAAATCAAGGAATTGAATGAAGCCTCTTCTATTGATAAATGTTCCAATTGTTCTTCTTGTAGTTGTTTAATTCTAGAGAACACAGAACTTAGGAAAGCACTAGAAACACGTAGTGTTGATAGTCCTAAAATTGAAGATATTAAAAAGGATAAAAGTAATGAGGTCGGACCATCTAGAAAGAATTCTAGGAACCTCACTAATGAGTCTAAGATAATTGTCTTAGACCACCTAGAAACAACTCTAGGAATTTTGTTAATGAGTCTAGAATGAATAATTTTAGACCACCTAGACACAATTCTAGGAATTTTATAAATGAGTCTAGAATGAATAATTTTAGACCACCTAGACATGACTCTAGGAAATTCAACGCTTCTAGGGGGAACAACTTTAGATCACCTAGAACGCATTTGGTTCAACCTAGACATATGCACAATCCTAATGTTATATGTCACTATTGTAATCGGGTAGAACACATTGCACCCGTTTGTTTTGCTAAACATAGAGATTTATGTGTTGATTATGACTATTGTTATCCTAACCCCCAAGGACCCAAAAGAATTAGGTACCAAAAACCTATTTTTAGGTTCTTTTTGCAGGTGTGCTTGAAGACTACAATATTGTAGTGGATGCACCAAGCACGAAACCTTAATGCATTAAGGGGGAACGTCGGTTAGTTATCGTATTTTGAATAAAAACGCAATGAGTTGATATGTGAAAATAATCTATATTAGTTTTGGTTGATACATGCTTTAACAAGTTTTCTTTTTGAATAACAACTAGTATCAATTGGTTTTATAATAAATGATTGTTCATGTTTTGATGAATATTTTTAGTTTAATAACAATTGGCATAGATGAGAAAAATGATCGTTATTATTAGTATGCCATTTACTAACTTTTTATATGATCTTGTCTATAACGATTGGTATCGTCAATGGTTTAAATAACTTTTGGTATACTCTTTTTGCTAATGCCAAAAGGGGGAAGAATATGGGCGATATGCATGCTTTAATTGAGGGGGAATATTCAATTAAGGGGGAATTATATTGAATTGAATTGGTTGCATAAATTGTATGTTGAGATATAACATCTATTTAGGGGGAATTCAATATGCATATCTTCCGTTGTTTGTCATTATCAAAAAGGGGAAAATTGTTGGAAATCATGTATATCTATGATATGTGCGCCTTGGTTGTATGAGAATGATTTTAGGGTATAGGTTTTGATGAATGACAAACAATGAAGTCAAGTGTCAAACAACGATATAATATGACAATCAATCAAATGGCGAGAAGCATACTGATGACGGAATTGCATGAACGAGCCAAAGAGTTCAAGACCGAAGACCCAAGACGTAGGTCGTTTGGTAGAACCAATGTAAGGACAACATTTAAGTTATCTTATCCTTTGGCTCAACATTAGGTCATCATAAGCATGCATAAAACATTTTTATCATAAACATGCATCTTTGTGCTAAACCAAAATGATTTGTATTTTAGTCAAAATGGTTTATAAACATGTCTTTTAAAATCTGGACCTCAACAATCGATTATTTGAATCCTACAATCGATTGTATTAAGACAATGTGATCTGAAGTTTTTCAAAATAGCAAACAATCGATTGTCTACTTTTAACAATCGATTATTTTAAGGCAGTGTGCAACCGAAGTTATTAAACATCAAAACAATCGATTGTTGTTATCATACAATCGATTATACTCATAAACAATCGATTGTCATTTTCATACAATCGATTATTTTTTGACCGTTCCCACAGAATCCTAAATTGATTTTTGAACGTTGAAGAACAATCGATTATTCAGGGTTAACAATCGATTGTTTAGCCTAAAATCAGGAATCTGTTTTTTGAACGTTGGTCAAACAATCGATTGTCTACTCCAAACAATCGATTGTCTGAGCACAGAATCAGGGATTTTATTTATCAATTAAGCAACGGTCAGCACCACCTTTTCACCTATAAAAAGAGGTCTTTTGAGCTGATTTTAAACACACAACTCCTGCATATATTGATATACATATTGATCATTTTCAAGCATCATTTTAGAGCTTTTGTTGAGCCATTTGATAGACAACTTTGTGTTGTTCATAGAGCTTACTTTGTTTCTCTTTATCCACTCTATTGAGAGAGTATTTGTTGTAAAAGAGAGTTGTTTGAGAAGAACATATCTTCTCATTTGTCGGGTTTGCTAAGTACCCAAAGTCTTAGTGGTTGAAGTCTTGGGGTGAGGTATCCTCAAGCAAGTGAAGTCTTAAGGTGCGGTATCCTTGAGCAACTGTAACGGTTTGTTAAGCACCCGTAAGCTTGACGAAGTTAGTGAAAATCTCGAGGGAGTCTCTCGGGGACTGGACTAGTCACGGGTTGTGGTGAACCAGGATACATGCATTCGTTCCTTATTATTTACTTATCGCACTTATTTCATTCCTGCAAAGTTTAAATTCTGCAAGTTTATGCTGTATTTTATTATAATGCTATTCACCCCTCCCTCTAGCGTTAAGCGTATTTTCTAACAAAGGCTACGACCATTTACAAATGAATGAAAAGGCTACGACTATCTCCAAATGAATGAAAAGGCTACGACCATCTCCAAATGAATGAAATGGCTAAGGCCATCAGGCTACGACCTTTATTTTACATGGCTATGGCCCTCATTTTATATGGCTAAGGCCATCAGGCTACGACCTTTATTTTACATGTCTATGGCCATCCTTTTATATGGATAAGGCCATTAGGCTACGGCCTTTATATTACATGGCTATGGCCATCCTTTTATATGACTAAGGCCATCAGGCTACGGCCTTTATTTTACATGGCTATGGCCATCCTTTATATGGCTAAGGCCATCACGCTACGGCCTTGATTTTACGTGGTTATGACCATTATTTTATATGGCTAAGGCCATCAAGATACGACTTTTATTTTACATGGCTATGGCCATCGTTTTATATGGCTAAGGCCATCAGGCTACGACCTTTATTTTACATGGCTATGGCCATCATTTTATATGGCTAAGGCCATCAGGCTACGACCTTCATTTTACGTGGTTATGAACAATATTTTATATGGCTAAGGCCATCAGGCCGCGGCTTTTATTTTACTGGCTATGGCCATAATTTTCATCGGGCTACGACCTTTATCTGTACATGGCTAGAGCCATCGTATTCACGAGGCTACGACCGCCTATTTTATATGGCTAAATCCATCAGGCTAACTTTACACAGCTATGGCCTTAGCAAATTCCAAGCATCGACGGTAAGGAAAAGTGCGACAACATGCCAAAAGGTAGAAAAGATTACTTACAACAAAAATTATATGTTTTCACAAAGGGGAACAAACACCCCTGATACAAAAATTAGTATGAAGAAGTATATTTACAAAGACCCTAAGAAACTACTACTTATCTAGACCAGCCTGGCCCTCAGGTGGCCCATCCTCATTTCCGGGAGGGTACGCCATGGAAATCCAAGAGCTGGACTCCAAACGATGATATCTGGTGAGTTGCCCCCCTCCCGGGCCAATGATTCAGGACCATAGCCCGCCGCCTCATGAGCGACTCTAACTTATTGGCGCTGGTTCTCAACCTCCACTTCCGATGCTCGACCAACAGCCAGGAATTCCTCAAGCACAACCAGCCCGGCCTCCGCATACACCCACATCTCTTGCGCCTCACGAGACGTATCGGCTTGCACGAGAGCTAGCTTAAGCTCCTCGACCCCAGCCTTTGTGGCTTTGAGTTGCTCAGTTAGAGCTGCCACCCGAGTGTGCAATTCTGCCGCCTCCTCCGCCACAATGCGACCCAGCCGCATGTCCTCGTCCTTGGCCTGGATAAGGGCCTCCATCTCCGCGGCCCGAGCAATAGCGGCCATGAGCTGTTCATCCAACTTTTCCAGCTCGTCCACTCTTTTCTTCAATTGCGCCTCGGACTCCACTAGGCCCTCACGAACCACTCTAATGTTGGGGTTCTGCTTGTACATGTTGGCCAGGGTTTGATGCGCCTCGCCTGCCTTATTGTACTTCTGCGCCAGGCGGTTGTATTTGGCCATTTTCTCTTTCCAGCGCCGATCCCTCTCCACCTCATAGACAAGAGTCTGGAAAAGAGAACAAGTAAGTACGGGAAAATCATAACCCTACATAAAGAAAGGTCATCAAGCAAGGCAGAGGCATACTTGTAGGGCAACGCCTGCCACCCTTTTGGCCAAGGATTTATCACTAAGATCCGCTAGGTTCGCGCGCTCAGCACCGGCACACAAAAAGCATCATGCTAGAGGCCGCCTCCTCACAGTTCTCCATCAAATTATAGTGACTTGGGATCACTATACGACGAGAAGATTGGCCGGCCATCATCTCCACCCGGTCCAAGGACCTGCTTCCTCTATTTTCGCTCTCCGTGGCTGCCCCCGAGCTCTCCACATCCATGTCTTCGCTTCCCCTTGACGTGGCCCCCCTCATAATATCAGCTCTTCCTCACCGAATAGCCTCTGCCATAAAGGTCGGCCTTGATACTGGGAAAGATGGCCTAGCCTTTCCCGACTGGGTGGCCACGGCTTTGCTAGTGAGGATCCGACGCTACCTCCTCTCCAACGTCTCCTCCTCTTCACAGTCCCCTTCCACGAGGTGCGGAGTGGGCTCAGAGGGGGTCGGCACGACAGAAGGCGTCCTTACGGGGGAAATCTCGGGGATAGTCACCGGCACCTCCATGGCCGCCGTCTTAGGTACAATCCCCATCACAACCTCAGATGCTATCTCTGGGGCCGCTTCCAAGGTGCCCTCCTATCTTAAAGGGGGTGAAGCACTGCCTCTGGACGTGCCGACGAAGACCAGATCCACCTCAGGATCGGATACAGTCCTAGAGGGACCGGCCGCAGTCTTCTTCTTCATCTGCTGCTTCTTCTTCCTCGCCTTCTTAGAGGCGCCCCGACCTACCAAAACACATGTGAGACGGGTAAGAAAATTATGTGGGCCCCCAAACCATAACAAAGAGTAGGTAAAGCTGTTACCAGCCGGGCCGTGGAGCCTAAGGAATTCAGTCCAAGAACGGCTTTCCTCTACAAACGGTATCAGCACCTGCACCCACGACCTAATATCGTCAACAATGCGAGGAGGGCGAGCAGCCACTGCATGAAAACAAGGGAAAACTTTCGACAGTGAGAACCAGCAAAGTAAGGTCAAAATGGTAAATATCACGCACGACAATACTTACGTGCGTCATTCCACACTTCTGGAAACCCATTAAGGTTGGACACAAGGTGTTCGGTACGGATGTATAAAAACCTCGTCCAAAATTTACGGTTGGCCTTGTCGTCCACCCGCACCACGAAGCTTTTCTTGCCCCTACTCCTCAACTGGAGCATCGAGCCTCTCATGAAAACCACATTGAACATTTGCAAAAGGTGATGAACAGTCACCTCTTTTCCGGCCTTCGCCGCGTACATGGATACTACCCTGCACACCTTCAAGGCATACGGGGTAAGCTGGGCCGGACACGCTCCAAACCAGTGACACAATTCCTCCGCTAAAGGGTAGATTGGAAGGGTGTATCCAATTTGGAAGGAGTATTCGTAGAAAGCACAGTACCCAGTCCTAGGCACGTTTGCGTAATCTAGCCCTGCGGGAACCTTGTCAACATGATCGGGAATATCATACGTCTCCCTGAGAGTGGCCAAGTGGGACATCGTCATCTCACTATGCTCCCAAGGGAGGAATTTACGCTAGTTCAGAAAGTCGCTCCTTTTGCTCATATCGCGTGGGAGCGGTTGGCCGCTGATAGAGGAACAAAAACTTCCCCGGCCTCCTCGCCGTCCGAGGATGACGAAGCGTTGGTAGAAGAGACATTCCTGGTTCTGTTATCATCACGCTTATGTTTATCCATAGTGAATGATGTAAGAAAAAGGTATTACGGGTCGCAAGTTCCATTCCTGAGAATGAGAATTGCAGAAAAGAAAAGAATAGCAAACACCAGAAAAAAAGATAGGGAAAAGAGTGAGGAAATACTCTCCGAAAAGGATCGAAAGATGAACCTGGTCCAACTCTCCACCTATTTATAAGAAAGGTACACAGAAATCGAAAAGGCATAATTCAAAAAATCGGCGCAGGAAACCTAAGCATCACGTGATAACCTGAACCACCTCGGGAGCAGAATTAATGATCACGCATGTGATCGATGACGTCACCTCAAAAAGAAATTCCAAAAAGGAGGTAACGTGTCAACGACATGACCTTTTCACACACAAACGCGTCTCTCACAGAGGTATCAACAGGAACGACCAAATTTCCATAGGCGCCAAGCATGTCCGTCCATTGGAAATGCCTTTTGAATGAGTCCCCAATAAACGGAGGGACTATCTATATTGGGCAAATTTCGTTCCCCACGTCCACGTATTATCCAGATACGGCCTCACTAAAGAAGGCGGCCTTATCATGGTCGACTTAAGTAAGGCCGGCCCCAGTCAATAAACGGACCAAGTGATGTGACCTACAGTGATGTCATATCAACTACGACAATCGTATATCGAGACACCGACTCTTGTACCTTTTTTATATTATTTTGAGGGAGGTCCCTTAGTATATAAAGGGGACCTTCTCCCTTTGTAAAGACTTACGTGTATTTTCTTACTGAAAATATACAACTCTCTCTCTCTCTCTCTTATAAAAAACTTGTTATACATCTTACTGCTCTTACATCTCGATCCAGATATTATAATCTTTGATTTCTGTCATTTATCATTCTCTAGATCACATTACCCTTGATTCCGATTGACCCTTATCATTTTTTGATTGTTTTAAAGCTAGTTAAGTGTTCGAATAACTTTTTAGCCAATCAGGGTTATGTTTCTTTAACCCATATTTATGTATTCGTTGTGATTATGACTATATCGACGCGCGAAGAGGTGGATACAGGAGAAAAATGCATTGCGAACCAGTCTACGTCCGGCTAGAGGTGAGTAGTTTGTATAGAGCATGGCCTGAGGGTTTGAAACCTCGGTTTATCACATTGTGACGCTATGTTAGGGCGTTACTCGCACCCCATGGCAGGTGCAGGATCGTATATGATTGGAGATTGTGACTTGGTCCATCTCGAGTGCTAAATATAATTTATGGGCGATTGATACGCACATTATGTTGTTAAAAATTGGGATTATTGCCATATCTTGGGCCTCGTGCCGATTTGTAACATCCGTCTAGGATGAATATCATTATGATAGCATGATTTGTATAATAATTGATTTCAGTCCTGTGTCTAATCACTGTTATGAAATGCTCAGTCACTTTTCCAAAAATTAAATAACTAAATTATATTCTTTTTAATAATTGGAAAACGAAAAATTAATTGAATCTGTTATGTGACTCATATGCATTCTGTGGACTGAGTATGGATCGGGCTGCACGCTGCAGTATTGATATGATGATATTGTGCTTGGGCTGTAGGAGCCCCTACCGAGCCTGTACATACCCCCAGTGAGCGCTGTTGACGTTAAATGGATATGACTGTACGCCGCAGCGGGTCCATGTGCATTGCATTGTATCTTTGCATTATACTTGACAGATATATTTGATATTGCTTTGTTGGTAGTTCGTAGTTAAGGTGTCGGACTGTTAGTTTTAGCTTTACTTTGTTGCATTTCGTGAATTTCTTATCTTCAAACATTTTATATGCTTATTACTCACCGAGTCGGTAGTACTCACCCCTACTCCCTGCACCTTGTGTGCAGATTCAGGTGCACCGGAGGCTTAGCTGAGCAGTCGTTGTCTCCAGAGATTTTTCAGAGTTATTGAGGTAGCTGCTTGACGTTGTTCTGGCTACTCTTCCTATTTTAGTTTTATTATTATATATATTTCCAGACTTATGTATTTTCATTTAGATATTATTATCCAGTTTGTTTTAGAGGCTCTAGACTGGTGACCCTAGATCTTATGGGAGTGTTTTATTAATTTTCGTATCTCTCCGTATTATTTTATTATAAATATTGGATTACTATTCTAAAACATCACATTTTCCTTAAATTGTCGGTTTTAAGGCTTATTGTTGAATTGAGAGAAATTATTTGTCAAACTTTCCTAGCTTTAGGGTTGAGCGCCATCACGATCGATTTTGGATCTTGACATTGTTCAACCATATCGGCCCATGAGACCTTCTTTTCTTCTGCTGAAGATGCTGATACTTCGTTTGTTCCCGAAGTTGCTGAAGCTGATTTTTCTTCTAAAACCTGCTTGTCTTTTTGTGGTTTTGGGTCCACCACGGCTTTGCTGTTGCACTTCTGATGAAGGCTTGATGAATTGCTTCATTGTGTTCAAAGCTATTTGAAGTTCAGAAAGCTTTGTTTTCTTTAATGCCAGCTCTTTTGCTGCTGTTTAACTTGTTCTTCTCGATGTGTGACTTGGAGCCTACGTGGTCTTCTAATTATTGATGTGGCGTCGTACGTGTATGCAATTGTCATACACGTACTAAAAACCCGTTGGATAAGCGTTTATTATTCACGTTTTGAATGAGTATAAGTGTTCAGTTGGCAAATGTCTAATTTCCAGTTCTATTATTTTCACAAAAACAAAAAACGCAATAAGATTACTCAACAAGTCAATGTCCAAATTGGTAGCTATATTATATGAACATCTAAAAGAGTAGTTCTCTGTTAGTAAGACAAACTTCCAAACGAAACAAACATATACACATAGGAAGATTTCAAAATATAAATAAAAAATTAAGTAATAAAAATATAAATAGTTGTAGTAACAAAATAAAGGATATGAGCTGGTTTGCCCGAGAGGTTAAGGGGGAAGACTTGAGATCTTCTGCACAGAAGTGCGCATGGTTCGAACCCATACCCAGCATTGAATATATTTTTATTAAAAATAAAACCAATCGATATTCTTCCTTTTGTCTAAAACTTTATGTAGTTCTCAAAAAATATTTTCCTTTTATTTTCTAATGTTTGAACTCACGCTTGGTAGCTGAGCTTTTTCTATTTTTGTTTTTTCATTATTTTCAGATATAACTTCACACAAGGGACTTTCATATCAACTATAAAATTTTGAAGAATTAACCTAAATAACCGCCAGTCCAACCGCTTAAACTTAAAATAATTAGTGGAGTTATAATATAAGCATAATTTATGTATTATATGTATATAATTATGTATAATTATTGCGTAAATTATATATTTATCTAGAAAAAAGCAAACAATAATTATCGTCATTATTTTCAGATATATCCAAGGTTGTGTCCAACACTTCACACAAGGATTCTACTTTCATATCAACAATAAAAATTTGGAGAATTAACCCAAATAGCCGCCCACCCAGCCGTTTAAATTGAAAATAGACAGTGAAGGTATATATAAACATAATCTATATATTATATGTGTATAATTATGTATAATCAATGTATAGAATTTGTATATGACTAGAAAAAGCAAACAATGAATAAGAACGGCTCTTTGCTTAAAGATCTCCTAGCAAAACACTTTTTATTTTCAGGAAAGTAAATTAATAGAAAAATGCCTTTATAACTAGAATTACATATTTTGCTAGTTCTAGCCTAGGCTTGAAGTGTGAAATGAATTTCAAAGAATTTAAAAGAATTAAGAATGTGATTTCTGATGGTAATAAAGTTTCTTATAATAAAACAGCAAGGGCCTCTCAAGCCGAATGTCATTAAAACATTTGTTTAAGTCCCAAAAGTTGAAGGCATCAAGTGGACCAAAATATTTTTCACTTTAAAATAGATTTGAACTATTTAAATATGTGAAAGTATCAATATTTTAGTTAGTGGTCAATTTAATATTTTTTAAAATTACTAGACATGACAGTTAAAATAAATGTACGAGGCTATGGTACGGTTTTGCTTCAAAATAAATTTGAACTATTCGAGATATAGTGAATTATTTTTGACATTTAGTGGTAAGAAGATTGATATTACTAGGCGATAGAATTTCAAAAAATTTAAATATTACATTATCCTCGAATGTTTTTAAAAATATTACATGTGTCTTTTTGAAGGGTAAAAGTGCACGAAAAATGGCTAAACCACTACAATTCGGACGAAAGCATACATAATAAGTTCAAAAAAACTTATTAAAGTCTGGTTTTAAGTTATTACTATATCTTTTTCAAGTCGGCCTTACGGCGTGTTTGTTACGAAGAAAAATATTTTTCGGAAAATATTTTTTAATTTTCACATGTTTGGTTGGCTTAAATGTTTTGAAAAATATTTTCCCTGTCAATTCATTTTCCTCTAATTGGAGGAAAATGTTTTCCTTATCAAGAGAAGGGAAAACATTTTCCAAACCTCTTTCTCAACCTTCCCCACCCTTACTAACCCACCTCACCTTCTCTCCAAAAAAAAGATTTTTTTTGAATTTCAGTTTTTCCAGTACTACCCACCCTACTATCCCTCCACTCCACTCCATTCCTTCCCCTCCCCCCCCCCCCCCCCAAATTTTTTTACCTTTTTTTTGTAATTTAATTTTCTATTTTTTTTTGTTTTACTGCCACCCCCCCCCCCCCCCAGAAAAAAAAATTTAAAATATATTTTTTAGTTTTAATTTTATTATCTATCGATTTAAACTCAAAATTTTACAATTTTCAAAATTTTGAGTTCAGAAGTTTATGTGTTTGAAAGTTTACGGGTTTAGAAATTATAAAGTTTACGGGTTCAAAATTTTTGCGGTTTTGAATGTTTAGCGGTTCGAAAGTTTATGAAATTTGCAGGTCCAGAAGGTTGTTACTTTGAAAGTTTACGGCTTCATATTTATTATATCTAAATTATTTATGAATACTCTTGAGAAGTCATTTTCCTTAATTTGCGTACCAAACACCGGAAAATGAATAAGATTCCTACTTATTTTTCAAGAAAATATTTTATTGGAAAATATTTTCTTTCCGTTATACCAAAAACACCCTTAGTGAACACATTAAATAATATGAAACATATAGACTACTATACAATATGTAGCTTTTCTCAAACACAAAATTTTACGAACAAATATAAATCGATGACATTTTCTGAGAAGGTATTAGTACAAAATATTCAATTAAATTAAGACAAATTGTTAAGATGATAAGCCTATTGGTTATACCTGTAGTCACAACAATAAAAGATTATAATTTGTTGAGAGCTTGTGCAACAATTCAAAGATTTTCAAAGACAATGACGACGATATGTGGAAAGTGCGTCCAAGACTTGACACATATATTTATTTTGAAAACAATTATACAAAGAGATTTAGAAAAATAGTTCTTGGTCTCATGGATATTTATCGATATGACTGTCGTTATATAAACGGGGTGCTGTATGGTGAAGATGACAGTATACGTCTATACAATTTCACTAACAATGCAATGTTGAGGATAATTTTATGTGAGCTTGCTTTTCAACACACTTAACGTCTTGATTAATTCTGCTATTGTGAGCCATGAGATACTAGATGAGGTAGTGACACATTTGTTTGACCAAAAATGAGTTAATCATTAGTTAAACTAATTAGTGATTTATCAAGATGTGACAATCCTAATTAAAGCTGGTAATTCCAGATCTACAACGGATGATATGGATAACAGTGTATTCAAAATGAGATTTGAGTAATAGATGTAACTGTGGGTATGCATTCGAATCGATTTATCGATAAATCGAATCGATTATTTATTCTCCGTTTATCGATTTTGATTTTGAAATTTTCCTTATTGAGTTATCGATAAACCGATAATATAATAAATCTTCTTTATACTATTGAAGGGAGTAAATTTTTTGATGTTTTTTTGGTCAAAAAGCACCTTTTTAATGCTAAAAAAAAGTTACATGACTAGGTAATTCGCAGTATTATACTGCAAATTATTTTAGCCGAAATTTAGCCGTTAAAGTAATTCGCAGTATAATACTGCGAAGTATTAATTTTTTAAACTAATTAGCAGTACAATACCGTGAATTATTAAAAAAATAAATTTTAAATACGAATTAGGTAGAATTCCTAGTCTCCCAAATTTGAGTAACTCCCTATTTAAGGTTCTAAAAATGTAAAAATTAAATCCATTAATTACCCATTTTGTAAGTTAATAATATAATTCTTATTAATATTTGACCCGTTTCTAAAAAGTTAATTATTCAACCCATCTTTTAATGAATAATATGAATGTATAAATATTTTCTTTTATCCATTTTGACATCAAGCACTACTTGTTGATAAGTTGTCTTTTTCTCACAGCTGTGGAAAGTCTTACAAAATGCCAAATGCTTTTGATCTAAAAACTTGTAGTAATAATTTATACTTATAAATACTTCATTCTATTTAAAATAAATGATTTTTTAGTTGTTTTCATACATATTAAAAAATTTATCTTTAATATTAATTAGTAATAAAATTGATCATATTAATCTTTATTATCTTTTTAGATAAATATTTTTAATACATACTCAAATACTATTTTACTCTAAGAGTAATGTATGAAACGAATAATTAATTCATTACTAAAGACTAAAAGAATAATTTATTTTGAACCACAAAATAAATGGGAAGGGAGTAAGAAGTTAGAAAGAGGCCAAACAAAGTCGTGAAGTTTGACTCCTAATATGAGGACATAAACACTTCTCCCAACAATCAAAAGTAAAGAAAATATTGTATAAACACTCCTGTTGTAGAACTTTTCTTTGGGAAAAGGTCATTTTGGAAAGAGACAAAATGGGAAAAAAATTTCCAAGCATGTAAAAATACTTCCTACAAACGCTTCTTCAGAACCCTACACATCAAAGTTCATACACCATGGCTGACTCCTTCAAACAAACTGTACAGCATAATCCATCCTTAGACTCCTCAGACTTAGGTTCTATGCAAATTGACTAGATAACACTACAACCCCAAATACCATTCTTTTTACAAACCTTTTAAGCGAGAAACACCTTCTTCCTTGTTCCTCAACCAACTTAATACACTCCTTAAACAATCTAGACCTAGCAGACGAATCACTTCAACCAAACACTGATGATGACTCGTTTATCCCTTACACCTCCATAGATAAATCACGTATATATGAGCCTTGGAAGTACTCTGTGATTGTTAAACTTTTTGGAAAAAGAATCACGCACCAAGTCATGTATGAAAAACTTATGAACTTGTGGAAGCCTACAGAGGTGCTCCCTCTAATCGACTTAGGCTCAGACTTCTTCCTTATTAAATTCCAAAAAGAGGAAAATATGAATAAGGCTTTGCATGGAGGCCCATGATTCATCCTTATTCATTTCCTAACGGTCCGAGGGTGGGTGCCAAAGTTTAAAACATCGTCAACTCAGCTAACATACTCAGCCTTATGGGTACGTATGCTAGAGTTACCCACTGAGTTCTATAATTTGGAAATACTCAGTCGTATTGGTCCCAAGTTAGGAAGACTCCTAAAGATCGATACCTGCACTTCAACTACAACACGA
Source organism: Nicotiana benthamiana (assembly GCA_034376525.1). NCBI lineage: Eukaryota > Viridiplantae > Streptophyta > Magnoliopsida > Solanales > Solanaceae > Nicotiana > Nicotiana benthamiana. The sequence goes on from CM067336.1 coordinate 12,383,081, forward strand.
GGACGTTATACTCGTATATGTATTGAAGTACCATTGGAGAAGTCTTTAAAATCACATATGTTCTTAGGACTACATAAGCAGATGCTTCTATACGAGGGACTAAATTTGCTATGTACTAATTGTGGTAAATTTGGCCATCCACTTATTAGCTGTCCTGAAATTAGTAGAACATCTAAGAACCAAAACATTGATAATGAACCACATGACAAACTGAATCTTGGATCTCTTACTAATTCTAAGGATCATGAATGGAAAACAATGACTTTTCCTAAGAGAAATCCACTTAATCACAAACAAGCACAACTGGGAAGAGACAAGACAGCAAAGGCGGCTTCAGAGGATCTTGGGGTGGTCCAGCCTTTACCAGGTAAGTTTGCTAACTCTCATTCTCGTATTATGGGCCGAGTTGATCCACAAAAGCAAGACAACCTAGAACAACCCAAAACTAATTTACAAAATCAGTTTAATGTGCTTAATCATGATGGGCCTTCAGAGTACAAAAATACCTCTTTAACTAGTAACCCTCAATATGCTACTTTAGATAATGGGCCCTTCTTGACACAGCTGCACCACTCAACTCACTCCTATAGGCAAGGAAAGGGGCTGACTCATCTAATCAATCCCTTAGTAACCCACCCTAACTACACAACACCTCAATCACCTCCTTTAATTAAAACCCATATGTCTATCCAAGAGTTTCCACCTCTTAATCATAACATGACAGATAGTTCAACTTTTACTACCCAAACTTCTTTAAACAATGACATCTCAGCAGCGATTCACCCAAATAGAGACACATCGGATTGGGTATTAGACAACTCGGTAAAAATTTTGCATACTACAGTTCCTAAGGTTCCCTCTCAATCTAAACTTCCTCAATTCCAAGAGATACAACATAATGAGTTGGCATGTGAAGCTAATAATTACCATACTTCTATTTTATCCTCTCTAAACAATCAGTCTCCTCCTCATTCACCTACTTACCCATATTCAACTACTGCTTTATCTCCTAAGTCACCAAAACAACAAATTTCATTAAAAGATGTATAGGCCAACATTTATAGGGATGAGTCGGAGTATTAAGAAACAACAAATAGTTCTTTCATTTACTCCGTCTCACAATGACTGGTCCTCACTTACCTCAAAGCTCCTCACCTCTGATATATACATCTCAAGTGATGACCAACGATCTACCTCTACAATCTTGGATAGAAATGGAGTTGCACGGTATGCACTAATCTTTACTTTACAAATCAACAATCAAGAGATGGTGCTGCTGATTCAAAACCCTACACATCTAGCGGAGATACTAACGGAGGGAATGCAACTAGGAATGGAGGCTTTCAATATGAATCAATGGTATACAACCCAGGCCCCTCTCCCAATGGATCATCAGACTTCAAACTCCACATAAATGCCATGGTCAGACCAAATGGCTCAGATGAGCCCTGCATGGGAGCAAACGGTAAGTCTTCTGCCCTTCTACCCACCTCATCACATGGGGCAGATCTTTGCTCCTTAGTTTCAACAACTGGACACGCTCAACCCACTGTCCCCTTATTCTAGCCCTCTCAATCCCTTATTGAACCTTACCCCTCCAGGAAGTCCAGTACACTCTCCGTCTCCATCACCACAAGAACTAGACAACGAGACAAAGGAGGAATTAGTAGCTATTCTTGCAAAGATGAGGGAGGCAAGAACAAAGTTTTGGTGGTTAAAAGGGATCCATTTTTACAACCCAAAAGAATGGTTCAAAAAAAATTTATTCTAAAATGTCCACTGAAAATGGTTACATGCAGCCTCAATTTTTATCCAACTACCAATCCAGAGGTAGGAAAGTATGCTATGATAATAATACCAACTCTTCTTTAGGTACCACTGAGTTTGGATTCTCCAGTGACTCATAATCTCTCACCCCCAGCCCAGGCACCCTAATTCATATATGAAATTCATAGTGTGGAACTTTAGGGGCTCTTACAACCCAGAGTTTAAGAGACACTTTAGGTCCTTATTGGATAATCATAGACCTTCTCTTTTTATCCTACTCGAAACACACATGCATGATCATGAGAGGTTACACAAAGAATTCAACTTTAGCAATATATCTCAATCTCCTGCAAATGAGCTTGTAGGTGGTTTAGTAGTTCTTTGGCATGCTGATCTTATAAACGTTACTGATATGAGGGTTGGAGAACAAGAGATACACTGTGTTGTCCAGGTTAGTCCCTCAAAACCTGCTTGGATTTTATCTGCAATTTATGCTAGTAGATTTTATCAGTTACGTAACATGCTTTGGAATAACTTAATTAGTTTGCATACTAATAATAGAATGCCTTGGTCAATAGGTGATTTTAATGAAATCCTTGAAGTTAGGGAAAAGTTTGGAGGTCTTCCTATTAACAATAATAGATCGGATAAATTTGCTAATTTTATTAATCAATGTAGTCTTATTGATCTAGGTTTTCAAGGAAGTCATTCACCTGGACTAATAAACAAAGAAATAAATTTACTATATTAGAACGCCTTGATCGTTTTTTGTCCAACTATGACTGGCTAAATATATTCTCTAACTCGACAGTTACCCATTTACCACGTACCCATTCGAATCATTGCCCTTTACTTATTAGTTTAGAACCCACCCAACAAATTTATAATAAGTTATTTAGATTTGAAACTATGTGGACTTCTCATCCTCAATTTCAAACAATAGTTCATAATACTTGGCTGAATGATGCTCCTTTATTAGACATTACTGATAAGTTTATGAAAATAGACATACGTTGGAATTATAATAACTTTGGTAACATATTTGAACGAAAAAGAAAATGACTAGCTAGATTAGCAGGGTTACAATCTTCTGTGCATTATTCTACTAGTATGTTTTTGCAAAATTTAGAAATTCAATTATATTTGGAATATAGTCAACTCCTTCGTTCGGAGCAGGAACTTTGGCAACTCAAATCTAGGATAAATAGGTTAAATGACGGAGACGCTAATACTAGATTCTATCATCTATCCACCCTTCACAGACGTCGTAGAAATAAAATAGTTGCATTACAAGATAGTGGTGGAAATTGGGTAGACTCTCCTAATGACATTCTTAACTTAATTATAGGTTATTATACTGTCACGACCCGAATTTACCCACCATCAGGAGTCGTGATGGCGCTTACCGTCAAAGCTAGGCAATCCAACCCTTACAATCAATTTCACAAAAAAACTTAATCTAAAACAAGTTAAATACTAGAACAATTAATTAAAACATGCGGAAGTCTTTTAATAACAGTAATGGAAACAAGATACAGAACAACTAACAACATGTCTCTACCCAGTATCTGGTGTCACTGCTCACGGACAACCAAAGAGTGCAAAAAAACAATAGTCATAAAGAAGTACATCATATGTCTGTTTGATACAAATAAAACAAACTAGAAATAAATGGATAGAAGAGACTCGGGGCCTGCGAACGCGGCGAACTACCTCAGAGCCTCTGGACTGAAGGATCGCTCCCGAACTATGGTTGCGGTCCGTAGGTTGCATCCTGACCTGTGCAAAAAAAGGCACAGAAGTGTAGCATCAGCACAACCGACCCCATGTTCTGGTAAGTGCCTATCCTGAGCCCGAAAAAGTAGTGACGAGGCTAGACAGGGCCTACCACAATTAGCCTGTGCAATAATGATATACAAGTTTGAGAAAGAAATAATAACAACATATTACAATTAAAACTGGGGGGGGGGGGGTACTAACAACAATAACTCTATGTCAGCTTTACATGATCTACTCGTCTACAGTGGATGACGCGCCACACGATCCCATTATACAATATATAAGTGGACGGCGTGCCAAACGATCCCGCGACATCTCAGTCCAATAACAATAAGTGGACGGCATGCCACACAATCCCATAATGTATGTATAAGTGGACGGCATGCCACACGATCCCATATTATAATAAGATAATTCCAACAATCTCCTCAAAGGAGGCCCCATTAGAGAAGTTCATCCACACAACAGTTAAACCCGGCAAGGGTACAGCTACAGCCCAAAATATCCCGGCAAGGGAGGATTTAATAATAATAACTTTCTCGTCCCAGCAAGGGAAATCAATTCAACACAAGTCCCGGCAAGGGAAAGTACTACACTTATTCATTGTCTCATTTACCTTTCATCAATCATTTCATTCATCCAATTAACTCAACTATTTCACATCTTTCAAATTCCAAGGCAATTACGACTCAAGGTCATGCTAGACACCGGTGTATAGATACTTGTCACCATGACTATACACCGTACTTGATTATTTAGCAAATAGCAATCAAATACTCTAATCCTATTCCCTCAAACCAAAGTTAGATCAAATACTTACCTCGAAGGCTTCCAACTCAACTCACACTTCTAGGATAGCTTTACCCCTCGAATTTGCTTCAAAATTGGTCGAATCTAACAACAATTTATTCAAAGGTATCAACAAATGCTAGCTAAATCAATTTGGATGCATAAGAATGAAATTCCCAATGTTTTACTCAAAAATTTCCAAACCCGGGCCCACGTGTTCAAAACACGAGGTTCGAACCAAAACCGGGTTACCCATTCCCCCACGAGTTCATATATGCAATTTGTTTTGAAATCGGACCTCGAATTGAGGTCCAAATCCCCAATTTTATGCAAACCTAGGTTCAACCCCAAATCCCCCATTTTTATCCATGAAAGCTTTGATTTAAGAATTAAATCATGTTAGAAGATGTTAAATATTGAAGAAAACTAGTAAAAGTTTACATACAAGTAGTTTGGGGACGAAGGGGTTCGAGAGAAATCGCCTATGGTGGTTTTGGGTTTTGAAAAATATGAAAAGTGAGGTTTGAATTCGTTTAAGTATCAGTTGCAGGGTGTAGATGTCGCAAATGCAATATTAACTTCACCTTTGCAAACTTGGGAGAAATGAAAGGGACCTCGCATTTGCGAGAAGATGTTCGGAAATGCGAACTGGGCAGAGAAAGAGGGGAACTCGCATGTGTGAGAAAATGTTCGCAAATGCGAACTGGGATTAAGCTGGGGGAAACTCGTATTTGCAAGATTGGACTTCGCATTTGCGAAGTCTGGCTAAGATATGGGGGGATCGCATTTGCGATTTTGTTCTCGCATTTCCGAGGAAGCAAGCCAAAGGGGAGGACTCGCAATTGCGAGGCAGGCTTCACAATTGCGAAACCTGCAGACACCAGCTGATAAAATGCACTGAATGAGTCTAACACCTATCCAAAACTCACCCAAGCCCTCGGGGGTCCAACCCAAACGTGCGCCAAACCTCAAAAACATCCTACGGACTTACTCGTGCGATCAAATCGCTAAAATAACATCTAAATCAAAGAATTAACCTCCAAAGCCCATGATTTTCATTTCAAGTTCAAAACTTTCAAACTTTTCCACTTTTAGTACGAAATACGTCAAAGGACGTTCATTTTCAACTAAACTTTACAGATAGCGCTTAGCGCCCATTTAAGACTTGTACCGGGCGTCGGAACCAAAAAACGAGCCCGATACCATCACTTTTGATCAAATTTTCATTTTCATTTTTCCTTAAGCATTTTCAAAAATAATTTAACAGAAAAGCTTCATACTCGGGCCTGGGACCTCGGATTTCTATTCCGGGAATATGCCCGGGTCCCAAATTTCATTACGGATCCTCCGGGACCGTCACATAACGGGCCCGGGTCCATTTACCCAAAACGTTGACCAAAGTCAACTGTAGCAATATTAGTATCAAAATTCATAGTTTTTAACACATAATTTGAATATTTTCACATAAAAATTTTTCAGTTTCGCTCCCGGACTGTGCATACAAATCGATGCAACCAAATAAGTGGTTTTCAAGGCCTCAGCAGTGAAAAAAAGGGAGAGTTATGGTAATGACCCTTTGGATCGTCACATATACTATCCTGTTTCATACTGAACATCTTCAATCAATAAAAATTTACACTACCACTCCTAATTGTCAAATTCCACCTAATGATTTAGATAAGATAAATCTACCCCTTCAGCAGGAAGAAATTTTGCTACCACTAAATAGCTTTAAACCTTATAAATCACCGGGGCATGATGGACTTCACTCGTTCTTTTACCAAAAATATTGGAATGACGTAGGTCCTAAAGTCTCTCAATTTTGTTATAATGTATTTTCGTCAAAAACCATTCCTTTTGAATTTAATAAGACTCTACTTTGCCTAATACCAAAGGTAAAACACCCTTCAAGAATATAACAATTTAGGCCTATAAGTCTTTGTAACACTCTCTATAAATTAATCACTAAGATAATTATTAATAGGATGAAACCAATTATAAGTAATATTATAGGACCAACTCAAACAAGTTTCCAACAAGGTAAAAGAGCGGTTGATAATTCCATTATTGTACAGGAGGCTCTAAATTATCTTGCTATAATGAAAGGTAACACACCTACAATGTTACTAAAAATTGATTTAGAAAAGATGTTCGATAGATTAGAATGGTCTTTTATAAGACATGCTTTACTTTACTTCAACATACAACAACAAATGATTGCATTAATTATGTCCCGTGTGACAACTCCATATATATATATATATATATATATATATATATATATATATATATATATATATATATATATATATATATATATATATATTGATAAATGTCTCTAGTACCCCATACTTTAACACTTCGCGAGGAATCCATCAAGGAGACCCTCTTTCGCCCTATTTGTTTATTATGTGTATGGAATTATTATCCAGAAATATTTTGTAAGCAGTGAACTACTTGAATTGGAAACCAATTCGAATTTCTAACAAAGGACCAATGTTATCACATCTTTTCTTTACCGATGATATAATTATTTTACTAAATTAACAACTAAGAGTTGCCATACTATTATCGATGTCATCAATAATTTCTTACGATCATCAGGACAAAAGATAAACTTTGATAAATCCAAATTATTTTTCTCTAAGAATTGCACTGCTCATGACAAGACTTATGCAACAAACTCTTTCAGTATGAGGGAAGGATCCTCTTTTGGAAAATATTTGGGATTTTCCATTTTTAAGGGCAAGCCTACTAAGGTGGATTTCCAATTCTTGCTTGATAATTTTAAGAATAAATTAGTAGAATGGAAATATAAATTTCTAACACTAGCAGGAAGAGCGACCTTAATAAAATTCACATAAAATCAACTTTCAAACCACATAATGCAATATATAAATATCTCTTCTAATATTCTCCATGGAACAATATGAAAGGAATTTTCTATGGGGTTCTACTTTGGAGAGGAAAAAATTACATCTTGTTAAATGGGATGATGTTACTAAACCAAAATGCGCTGGTGGGTTAGGAATACATCAGCTAAAGCTAAAGAATAAGGTTCTATTGGCTCACTATCATGAAGGTTATTTAATTCACCTAACAATATGTGGGCTAAGGTACTGCTGGAAAAATATTTACATGCTATTACTAGTCGTAAAAAATTCTTCATCTGGCTAAATATTATAGATGGCTGGCAATCTTGTCAATTAGGAATCAAATGGAATATAAGAAAAGGTATGAACATAAACTTATGGGAAGACCCATGGATTTCCCCAGGAATGTCCATTGGATCAGCTATTTATGGACCCCTACCATTGGAACATCTAAATATGACCGTTTCGTCATTTAGAAATAATGAGAGATGGGATTGGACTAAGCTTCCTTTTGAATTACCTAATAATATTAGCCATCTAACTCGTACTGTTTACATTTCTCTACTGGGTTGTTCAGTATTAAGACTATGTATACTATTTTTGATACAAAAGGCAATAATTCTATATATAATAGTACTAGCTACAATTGGATATGACAACTACCTGTTCATCCGAAGATTAAAGGATTTATATTTCTCCTTGTTGTCACATCTCCTTTTTATGCTCCCGCGAGGGGTTAAGGAGTTTTTCCAATTAAAGGACAATCAAAATAGGATCTATTATTATGATTCAGAGTCGCCACTTGGGAGATTTATGGTGTCCCAAGTCACCGATTTTAATCCCGAATCGAGGAAAAGAATGACTCTGTTTAACAGTCTGCGCACCAGAAATCCGGATAAGGAATTTTGTTAACCCGGGAGAAGGTGTTAGGCATTCCCGAGTTCCGTGTTTCTAGCACGGTCGCTCAATTATCGTATTTAGCTTATTTATCTGATTTTATTGCATGTTGTAACTTATGTGCCAATTTTAACTATTATCCACTTTTATCATTATTATTTTAACAATGAATTGCAACGTTATGAAAACGTATCTCGAACCCCGTCACAATCAATTTACCCGTGGTTATCGACACATTTCAACTCTGTTGAGATTTGGATTTGGGTTACATAAATGCACACCCGAATTTCAGAAAGTAAGATTAATTAAGGCGCGTACCTAAAATAAAAGACTAACGTATTGTTATTTTTGGGAAAAGGCCATGAAAATTCACTAAGTGGCCAATTCCGAAGTCTATTCAATTATTATGTCTATTTATTGAGGGCCCCGCCATTTGTAATTGATTTAGCGAGGCACACCTCCTTTTTATTTTAAAGGATTGTCCTATAGTGACTATGTTATTTTATTTTTGTCCATCTCTAAAATGAAAGAAAAAGAGTTCTTAACTTATTTACATGCTCACGAGTTATTATAGTTACGTTCCGAATATGATTCGTGAAATATGAAAATGATGCAGTAAGGGCAGTCCGTTGCCATCACGGGCCCAGGCCCAACGTATATGGTACAATACTGGACCTGGGCCGTCTCCTTCTCATGTTACTACCTAGTTACATTATACTACACATGCTCACAGTTGCCAAATTAAAAGGTGAACTGGTGTTATTTTTGGTTAACAAATTTTCTGCAAATTTAAAGTGACATGCTACTTGAATGAAAGAACTTGGAAATTTAGTTTTAATCCTAAACCATTTACATGCTGAAATTAACCAATGTATCTTAGCTAAACCATATTCCTACAAGTTCTAAAGCGGGCTATTTGTTTAATGAGCTAACTGTTGAATGTTTAAGAATAGTCTAAATCGGCTAACATACTTTTTGAGACAGGATAATCATCAAACAATAACGAACTCACTGAACAGAGCTGCTACACCATTAGTCTATTTAACTAGCATATATTGACAATTCGTCCACTAAGCTACTGTCAAATGTTCAATTATATATCAAACCACTACATGATTCTAATAAAAGGAAGCTAAATAATGTACACATATAACTAAAATTCAGAATATAACTAAGATAAATTCAGAACTTCAACTCTTCATTTCATATTCATGCTTCAATTTCCATTCTACAAGAACCAGTGTATCAATTTGTGTACCTGGAGTTTGGAAAGCAAAGAAGAGGAAGATGAGTTGAAGCAGCAGTAGCACACACATAGCAGCAACAGTTCGACAACATGGGAATAGCCCAGTAACAGTGGGAATAGCAGAAAACCCAAGAGATTGCAACCAAGCGGAAAAACCAAGAATTTTCAAACCAACCGAAAACCAAAGGTAAACCCAAGCAACACTACTTGAATTCTAGTAGAATTAGAAAACAAGCACAGACTAACAGATAAATAACCAGTTACAAGAGAAATTAGTAGCTTCTGATTTTTTTTTTCGAACACAAAGAAAAGAAACTTCAAACTACAATGAAACAATAATACTTAAGGCTGATTTCAATAGTGAAAGGAAACATAAATCCTCAGTTTTTAGCTCTCAAAAATCTGGAATTCCTAAGGTTCAAAAGTTCTATTTATGTTTCTTTTTAAGTTCTGAAATTATGCTCTCCAAATTCAATAGACCTCTAAGTGTTAAACAATTCCTATTATATACCCAAAGCAAGACTCTTTCCTCTATTCTTTTAACTATTAACTTTTACTTTTAAACTATTATTACTAACTATATTCCCTCTTTTACTTTTCAGCCCATATTCTTCTAACTATGTAACTTTTTAACTTTTTATTATTGCCTATGCTATTTCTAATTTTACTTAATTAGATGATAGTCAACACGGACCCCAGAGTCTCCCCCATTTTCAATGGTCAAAGAAGACCTTTTATTATTACCCCTTTTTAATTTACATCTTATGTCTTGTTCCCCACCACTACAAGTCTTGTCCCCCATTACTTATTAGTTTAATACCCTTTAGTACCCCATTTTTAGATTATTAATATTAAACTAATTCCCTAATCTTTTATTTCCAAATCACCCCTGAATACTATTGTTACTGCCCTGATTCAAAATCCGTTCAAACTTCAAAAATTATTTAAAAACTAAAATCAAATTACCAGCTATAACTAATTCACCTAAACAATTAACCAAAATACAGCAGCTATAACCAATTCCTAATCAAATTCAATCAACAAATTCAAACTATATGATGAACAACAAAGAACCAACTGAAGTTATTTTGACTAAACAACATTTGAACCAGAAACATACTTTCAGATTCATCAACAATAACAAACAAGTAGATTCAAATCACTAAACTCAAATTCAAATTAAACTTAACAGAACAAATAAACAGATTCAAATTACTAAACTCAATAATCAATCGAACTTCAACTTAAATCTATTAACATTACAATCAAGATAAGAGATTCAAGTGATTAAACTAACATACTTCTATATTAAAACTATACAAGAACAAACGGGTAAAAACAAATCGAAGAAATAATCAAGAAATGATAAACAACTAACAAGAAAAGAATCAAACACATACTAATTTCATATCCGAGAATATCAAACAAAATACGGACATAAATGAAACTTAAACCAAGTAACCGGATCGGAACAACGACGAACTTGAACAGAAATAAACAACCAACGAACAAACCTCTAGCTGAAACTGATATTAGTAGAAACATTACCTTTGTTGCAGCAGTAACAGAGAAGAGATTAGATGGTGGACTGAAGAAAACGAAGTCCCAAGGGTGGTCGTCGCCGCTGCTTTTAGTGTTCCAACGAGCTGCTATTTTGGTTGTTTGGTTGGGGATGATGATGAAGTATTGGAGAATGTTTGGGCGTGAGGCAGCAACGAAGTGGGATGGGTGGTACTGAACGATGGAGATGGCAGTTGATGACGTGGGGCTGGTTGTTCGACTGGTTGAGCAGCGACGAGGGTGGCAGGCTGTTGGGGTTTGTTTGGTTTTGTTTGGTGAGTATGGTTTGGGTGTTTTTCAGACGTTGGGGGTGAGGGATGACGTGGGGGCAGTGAGGGTTAGCAGGGGTGGTAGGCGGGCATGGAAGTAGGGTGGCGGCTTGGTTTTTAGGGTTCCACTAGGTTTTTGTTTGTGTGTTGAAGAAGATGAAGAAGACCCTTCTCTGTCTTCATTTTTTGTGAATAGTGGCTGATGTGTGTTAAGTGTCGTGTAGGGTTTTGGTTATTGAGTGGTGGACTGGGTCAAGGGTTTCGGGCTTGGGTAGGGGTTTTCTTTTTGGTTTGTGCGTGTAACTTAATTTGCAAGATAGCCCAATCCGATTTTCCTTCTATCTTTTGTTCTCTTCTATTTATTCAACTTCCTAAAACTAAAATGCTAAGATTAAGTTATAAAAACTAAAATTATCTTTAAATACTAATTAACTTTTAATAATAATTATCACATAAAATTAGATAACAATTAAAACATAATTATACAATTTGGACATTAAAGGCTAAAAATGCAAAAGATGCCTATTTTTGTGATTTTCATTTTGTAAAACAAGATTGATTACTCCTACTTGTAGAATTAAATCCTAAATGCAAATGCAACATATTTATTTTTATTTTTTTATTAATTTTACGAACAAACATGCACAAATAAATGCAAATAATACAAGAAAAATAACACAAAATTCATAGAAATTGCAAGCAAACTAAAATTATTTTATTTAAATTTCTGGGAGTAATTCATATATAGGGCAAAAATCACATGCTCACAGCTGCCCCTCTTTGTCTGAAAACACAAAGAGTTTTCGTGCAACGATAAAGTGAGCGGATACGAGCGATTTTTGCCCGTTTGACTACTCCGAGTGAAGCATTTTTTAAAAGATTTGACCGAAACTTTGCTTCAAAGGTTTCCTACATATCCCTGGCGAAAAGGGAATCGGGTCAATGTGGTTCGGAAAGTTTTGGTAGCTGGGACTACCATGGGGCTGCAATTTTGCTGTTACTACCGTTGCATGCTGTTACTACTGCTTACCGATCTCCTTATTACACCGTGCTAAAAGAAAAATCAAGAAGCTAGGCTAGACTATAGATTACAAGATCCCATATATCTTCAATTTGTTCTTGATGGCTTACTTTCTTGTCGGCTTGTGTCTATTCCGGTGCTTCTTTCTTCCGAGAATTGACGGAGATGACACTGGTCTCTTGCTTTTTGAGCACCAGTTTTCATCATTTTCTTCTGTCTGCTGGGGATATTGCTTCCTTCATTTAAGCTTGTTATGCTGGGGATTTTTTTGTAACCCTCCGCATTACTGACTTCTGGTTTGATCTTGAAATGTATTCCTTTGTTCTGCAAGCGGGCTCCTGACTTCATCAACAACATAAAGATAAATCATCCTTCATTCTCCAGGCAGGCTCCTGACTCCATCATCAATTTAAAGGTCATTCAGCCTCCATTCTCCAGGCGGGCTCCTGACCTCTCAAATATAAAAATTAGCAAACCTCCATTCTCCAGGCGGGCTCCTGACCTCTTCAACTTAAAGTTATAACAACCTCCATTCTACAGGCGAGCTCCTGACATCTCAATCTTGAAATATAACGACCTATTTTACAGGCGGGCTCCTGACCTCTTCAATAACATAAAAAAAATATAACAACCTTCGTTCCACAGGTGGGCTGCTGACCTCTTTTAACTTAAAATAAATATCTCTGTTATACAGGCAGGCTCCTGACATCTTCAACTTAAAATAATAACAACCTCCATTCTACGGGCGGGCTCCTGACTCCAACAACTTAAAATAATAACAACCTCCATTTTACAGGCAGGCTCCTGACTTCAACTTCAACTTAAATATAACAACCTCCATTCAACAGGCGGGCTCCTGACTCCAACAACTTAATATAATAACAACCTCCATTCTACAGGCGGACTCCTGACTTCAACTTCAACTTAAATATAATAACCTCCATTCTGCAGGCGGGCTCCTGACTCCTTTAACTTAAAATAAATACCAACCTCCATTTTACAGGCGGGCTCCTGACTTCAACTTCAACTTAAATATAACAACCTCCATTCTACAGGCGGGCTCTTGACTCCAACAACTTAAAATAATAACAACCTTCATTCTACAGGCGGGCTCCTATCTTCAGCTTCAACTTAAATATAACAACCTCCATTCTACAGGCCGGATCCTGACTCCTTTAACTTAAAATAAATACCTCCGTTCTACAGGCGGGCTCCTGACTCATTTAACTTAAAATAAATACTTCCGTTCTGCATGCGAGCTCCGGACATCTTCAATTTAAAATATAACAACCTCCGTTATACAGGCGGGCTCCTGAATCCTTTAACTTTAAATAAATACCTCCGTTCTACAGGAGGGCTCCTGACATCTTCAACTTCAACTTAAAGTAACACCTCTGTTCTACGGGCGGGCTCCTGACTTCTTCTTTTGAAACTGTATTTATCGGCATTGTTCTTTCCTTGCCTCCTCACACCTTTATTTATTCAAATTTCCTTCAAAATTTCTTTCCTTTATAACTTGCATTGATTTTCCCGTTCCTCCGAGAAAATTTTCAACAACGGCAGAAAATTTTTTGCCCCAGTTTTGGTGATCTTCTTTGTGGCATATTTTTCTGCCATCAATGATATTTCTTTTCCTTGCTTCAAATCAAAGAAAATTTCGTTATTTTAAAATGCAGTGAGTGGTCGTGCCACTCTACTGGGGGATGGTTTTTTCCTTTTCCCCTTTCCTTGCTCTACGTTCCCTAAACTTGTTGGGGATGATATTATTTGTTGGGAATGGTTTTTCCTTTTCTTACTTCCACACTTTGTGTTGTCCGATCCTCTTGGAACTTGGTCGAAAATCTTTTGGGGTGCTCCTGCCTCTCGATGATCTGTTGGGGACCCTCTTGGAATTTAGTCCACAATTTTCTCAACTATTTTTTCCTGTTTTTCTCCATACTTCCATGAAATTCTAGACCCATTCATCATGTGGTCTTGCAACAAATGTCTTTTCGTTTTATTTCCTTATCTCTGGCCTGTCCTGTTCCCATTTTGCTTTGCACCACTTTGGCAATCGGTAGTAAGCTTTGAAAAATCCTTCTCAAAACAAATTGCTGGAAAAAGTCTTGTAAAGAAACAAATGAAAAGATAGAAAAAGAGAAAAGTCTTTCTGAACAAATGCTGGGAAGAAAGAAAAGGAACTTATTTGGGTGGTATAACTGATCCCAATGATCATGTCGTGCATTTCAGATTAATCAGCTCAGTCTATTTGTATCATTCAATCTCTTTGATGTCCTTATTTGTTGGAGATAAACATGTGCCCAACTCTTTGCCAAATGTGGATCCTTTCCGCCGATCTTATCTTGTCGCCTCATAGTGCCCTTCGAGGGGTTCTCACCATAAGACTCTCAATTTTGTTTTTTCTTTCTGAGCTGGGGATCAGAGTGTTATCGATAAGATTCTCTCAATCGGGATTCTTTTGGCTATCAATTCCTTCAGCTCATGATCAAACTTTTCCAAAACTCAAAACATAATTTCTGCCCATGTTTTCTTGATTAGGGGATTTTTTGATTTGCTGGGGAATAACACTGCCACGGGCATCTCTTTTTCCCCTCTTATTCTTCTTCCAAAACTAGTTCCTTCAAAACTTTTATTTTCTCTCAACACTGCTCGGGATAAAAATGTCATCAGCTGGGGATAACATTGTTGAGGATAACACCGCTGGGGGATTTTCATTCCTTTCAAAACTGGCGTTGTGCTGCGGATAACATTAGTTCGAAGACCACTTCCCTTTATACTTGTCTTATTTTCCATCTTCCCCAAAGTGGATACCTGATTGAAAGAAAATGTTCAAAATGAAAAGAAAATTTTCTGCCCTAGTTTGCTAAACCTCCTTGCATCACGCTTCTCTGACATCAATGACATTTCACGTCCATGTTTCACACCAAAGAAAAGTTGGGTAGTTTAAAACGGGGTGGTTGGTTGTGATTCTCCTACTGGGATGGTTTTCTTCTTCTCTTTCCCATGCTTTGCATTGTCTGACAATCTTGAAACTGGGTTGATAATTCCCGACCTTCTGGATGATTCCTTATTCGAAAACTTCTCACCATCATTTTCCATATGACTCCGTATCGTGACGGCTGAATTTGCTTGAAGATTTTGCAATGTTTTGCTGATAAACTACTTTCTCCGGGGATATCCCTCTTCTTTGGTGGCATAGCTCGGGAACTGGCATTTTCTAGAACCTTGAGTCTCACATGAATTTCCCAAATCAAGCCAATTTCTCTCCGCTTTGTTCTTTCTCAATTTTTCCACGGGCCTTGACCTTGAGGTCTATAACCTTTGATTCCTGCTCAGGATATCCTTCTTGACGCTGGTCGGTCCTCTTGTCAATCTCATCTTGTTGGGGATATCCCGACACATGCCTTGCGCTTGTTCCTTCCTGATTCATACCCCTTGGATGCACTAGTTAGATCTCGTCTTGCCTAACTGGAAGCTGATGTCATATTTTGAAGTCATTTCTCACTTGTTTTGACCAAACAAACTCTACGGGGAATTTTTCTATGAAAGGAGAACGATAAAAAGGAACAGAATAAAAACGAAGGACAGAGACGACTCTCTAAAAAGAGAAACAATAAAATAAAAACTTGTCAAACGCAGATACCGACTCTAATGGTCATGACATGCACATGTGGACTATCCTACGTCGTCAATCGTCTTTCAAGATCTTTGGTTGGTGATTCCCCATCTGATTCTCACCTTTATTCGACTTGTAGTTCCTGAAGGTTTTCATTTTCAAGCCTCTCTTATTTTGGACTTTTTCTCTCAACTCCCAGTCGCCTCAAGGTGCCCGTGAAGGTTTTTACCAATAAGACTCTCTTATTTGTATTATTCTTCAGCTGGAGATTGTGGTGTTACCGACAAGACTCTCTCATCTATCTTCTTTGCTGGGGACCAGAGTCTTTTCTGCTAGGGATCATAGTCTTTTCTGCTGGGGATTAGAGTGTTATGTTCTGATAAGACTCTCTCATTTGTCTGACTTGGCATCTTTCGAAGACTGATCAGAAGGTCTTTCTTTGGATCATAATGTATGATTTGGATAGGCTAGAAAGAAAGGGTATTAAAAGGCTAAAAAACACATCAATTTAGTTTATAATTACAACCTTCGGAATTGGATTTTTTTACAACAAACACGTCTTTTGCCTCAGTTTCTTGCTTGGGGATTTTTTTCGATTTTTTGTTACACTACGACCGAGCCGTGAGGCGCCTACGTATCACCTTTGAGGAATTAGGTCGAACGTAGTTCACAATTCCTTTGTTTTCTTCTGGCTTTCTTTTTTTTTTTTGTTATCATCATTTTTTCTTTCTTTTTTGTTGTTTTCTTTTTCCTTCATTTTTACTTTTTCTTTTTCTTCTACGTTTGTGTTTCTATCCTTTGCTACTGATTCCGAAGGAGGGTTATGAAAGAAAACAAATAAGGGTCAAAGGGTTAACGAAGGATAAAGTGTTTGGATATCAGAACAAAATGCCTCCGTCATTCCAATCTTAAAAACATGCCAAGTGCAAACAACAGTTAAAATTCACAACATATTTCTATTGTGCTAGACCTGATAACCATATCCGCACATTTGCCTTTTCATTTTTCATTTTAAATCATCGCTGGGCAACACTCTCATTTCATTGCCACGAACGACCGCCAAGTCAATTTGGCTAGCTTGACCTTATGGTTTCTTTATGTTGTACTTGCCCCAGTTTCACATGATTTGGGCTCCAAATAATCTCAAACCGTTCTGATTTCCTTTAAATGTTCCGATCACCTCCCAATAATTTTATGATTAATTTTTGAGATTAGACCCCAAACTATGTGCGCATGTCATGTCACTAGAATCGGCGCTGAATAAAAGGCACAACAAAATGATAAAAGAACTAAATGAAAAGATGACTGCAAATAATAAATTACCGAATTTTGCATTATACCTATGGTGGAACGGTTCAAACAATCGAAACAAACAAAACAAAATAGAGCACAACCCTGAAATAAAACCTGGACAAAACTAAGCAAACCGCTATGACAAAATGGAAAGATAAGGAGGTTTGACACAAGACAATGTCCGAATTACAACCCTAAGAATAATCCGGACAACAGAAATGACAACAAAATAAGCCACCAAAAGCTTCTCTCCTCCTAACCAAGGAATAGGGCGTCCTTCCACTTATCAAACACGTCATCTTAGCCACTGAGCTTTGCATCTTCCACATCTTACCCTTTAGTCAATATCCTAGGAGGATTCACATGCTTTTCACTACCGTCGTCGATCACAATCACTCTTTCGTGAATCATTCTTTCTATTTCTTTTTTCAACGAACGACAACTATCAATGTTGTTCCTCGGACATTGGATTGGTATGCGCACCGTGCGGTAGGATCGAAACTTCTTTCACGTGGATCTGGAGTATATCCGGGGAGCTGCGCAATCAGGCCAGCATGATTTAGCCTTTCAAACAAGCTTGCATAGGATTCTCTGATCGGGGTGGGAGCCTTTTCTTCTCATTTTAGAAACCTCTCATTCCTAAAATCCTGACTTGGCTTAAAACCTGATCCAGGAGGCTTCTGGTATGTTTGTGGGGATGCAAGGTTTTTTGTGGAGCTGGGTATTGGGAAGTTGAAGTATGTCTTTGAGACTTGTGTGGGGAAAAGTGGCATCGGGGAGGGCCATGTGGTGCCCGAGGATACCCACGGGGTTAACGTTGAGACTGAGGGCATTTAGAAAGGACGACCACTGGACCTTGTCGTCGGGGAGGTTCAACACTGTCTTTTCTTTCCATGGGAAGGCTATCCCGAGCAACTTGCTCACTCCATTTGAGCCAGAACTTCCCAAAATCTTCTTTAGGCTTCTCCTCCATCTGAATTATGGAGGACTGGCCCGGGACGATGTCTGACGGAAGAGTGACTTAGACACAAAGGTGATTGGGAGATGCCAAAGTTTGGGTAATGACATCATTGGAGAAACTAGGCGGTGGCGGTATGGGTGCCTTTCCAGCCACCCATGCCTGATACATGTCATTGTCCTTCGACTTTGTTTTGCAGGGCAGAGTTACCACAACCAACCACCTTTCTGATTTGAACACAATAAAGTGGAGCCATCACGTTAGTGTTAGGGAATTTTATAGATATGGTAAACATATAGCAGGTATGCAATGCACCTACGCAGTTAAACCATTCTATCATGCAATCGCTTCAATTACGCGTGTCATTCCGGCTTCTTGTAATTGTGCCCTTTTGAAAATCTTCGAAACCTTTCCTTTATTTCTTAATCCCTTATTCTGTTTCTACTATTCCCTTTTTCTCTTTCTTTTCTAGTGGTGGTCGAATCTTATGGAGATTGCCTACGTATCATGACCCCACATAAATCGGACCTTGCATAGTTCGGACCAATGAAAGTTAAACGACAATGGAACATTTTTTGGAATTTTCAATTTATAACAAAAAAAAACTTGATTACAAAGGTTTAAACTGACCAAACTAATAATCTTTGGATGAAAAGACGACATACAGACTTGAAAATTGAACAACCCACATACTCTAATTAAAAGAATTACAAACTCCCGATATAAACGGGTAGATTCCTTTGCATCTTTTCCAATTTCAATCAAATGGCTATTTTTGCAAATGTGGCTCCTTCCCAATTTCACATGAATTTTGAGGTCGTGGATTATTTCATAACACTTCACAAACTTGTCCATTCTTTTCCGAACATAGCCTTTTGACAACTGAAAGATACTTTAAGGCTATCTCGACAAGAATAGTTTGATACACTGCCAAAGCTGGCTCGACCTATTTTAACCAAAAATCCACATACCATCCACTTGCCCACTAACACTATTTTTTTCAAATAAAAATAAAAGGTATGATTTTGCAAACACGACCCTTCAACACCTCGTGGACGAAGATTTTAGGGATGTGTGAGTCAACCAATAAGAAATCTAAAAAAACTACCAAAGATGACCGTTTATGCATAGTCAGCCTTCCAGCGTCCCTTTTGGGAACATTCAGCTATATTTGACAAAGGCAGCATCACCGACTTATTTACGACTCTTTTTCTTATGATTTCAAAAATAGAAAAAACGGATATATGCAAACACGGCCTTTCAGCGTCTCGTGGATGAAGATTAGGGCTGTGTGGGTCTATCGACCAAAAATCTAAACAAATTGACCAAAGGTGGCTGTTTATGTAAAAACAGCATTCCGACGTCCCTTTTGGGAACATTCAGCTATATTTGATAGGAAACGACATCACCATGACTTATTTATGTCAAACATTAAAATTTTTGACATATATTTTTTTTTTCAAATTAAAAATAAAAATTTGATATTGCAAACACGACCTTTCAGCACCTCAAGGGTGAAGATTTTAAGGATGTGTGGGTCAATCGACGAAAATCTAAAAAAATGACCAAAGGAGGCCGTTTGTGCAAATTCAGCCTTCCGGCGTCCCTTGCGGGAACATTCGGCTATATTTGACATGAACTCTTTTTATTTATGACAAAAATTTGACATTTTTGGCTATTTTTGCGAAGGACTGGTTAGACCCGATGAGGGTTGCCTACGTATCGCATACCCTGTGAGAATCAAACCGACGTAGTTCGCCGCAATAAACTAAAACAAGGCTCTTTTATTCTTTTCAAGTAAACACCTTTTTTTTTTCTTTTTCAAAAATCAAAATTTTGGTAGATTTTTGACACTGCTTGGTCATTGTTTTTTTTTCTAAAAAAAATAGTTATCTCTCCACTATTTTCCTCTTTTTTCATTTATTTTAATATTCCCGTTTTCACAAGCCTGTTAACATGCAGGTTTGAAGCAAATAGATGCACCAAACAAACAAGATGCAGCAGGATGATCTTTTCGTTTCAGGTTGCTTTTCCTAGACGGGCCCAACCCCCGTGTTGAGCCCCGTAAGTAAAATGCAACATGATGCGAATAAACATTTCTACTAGGGATCCGGCATAAAGTCATGTTTTTCTAAGTTCAGAACCTCGGTATGTATCCTAGACTGTATACCTGAGCAGACAACTCAAGTCGAGGGGGCTACAAATCCGGGGACTCGTGAGATCGTCCGGCTTAGTTACTTATCCGAGCCTCTTTCTACTTAAAGGTAAGACACTAACAGAATAGGGAGTCTCAAACCAGTGAGCACATCCCCGGAGGTAAGAAGAGAAGGTTTCGGCATAGTTTATATGTACAATTCAAATAATATCAAAGCGGTAAAAAAAACAACACTTAGCACATTTAATCCAAAACATATAATAAAATCAATAATAAAATAAGCCAAATTCACCAATAATTCTTAAGCTCGAATTTCTAACACTAAACCAGTGGCTTTGGGTAAAATCCCCAGCAGAGTCGCCAGAGCTGTCACACCTCATTATGAACCCGCGAGGGGTTAAGGAGTTTTTTCAATTAAAGGACAATCGAAACGGGATCTGTTATTAAGATTCAAAGGCGACGCTTGGGAGATTTATGGTGTCCCAAGTCACCGATTTTAATCCCGAATCGAGGAAAAGAATGACTCTGTTTAACAGTCTGCGCACCAAAAATTCAGATAAGGAATTCTGTTAACCCGGGAGAAGGTGTTAGGCATTCCCGAGTTTCGTGGTTCTAGCGCGGTCGCTCAACTGTCGTATTTAGCTTATTTATTTGAATTTATTGCATGTTGTAACATATGTGCCAATTTAACTATTAGCTGCTTTTATTATTATTATTAATATTATTATTACTATTTTAGCAACGAATTGCAAAGTTATGAAAACGTATCTCGAACCCCGTTGCGATCAATGTACCAGTGGTTATCGACACGTTTCAACTCCGTTGAGATTTGGATTTTGGTTACATAAATGCACACCCGAATTTAAGAAGGTAAGATTGATTAAGGCGCGTACCTAAAATAAAAGACTTTAACGTATTGTTATTCTTGGGAAAAGGCCATGAACATTCACTAAGTGTCCAATTCCGAAGTCTATCCAATTAATATGTCTATTTATTGAGGGCCCCGCCATTTGTAACTGATTTAGTGAGGCACGCCTCCTTTTAATATTATAGGATTGTCCTATAATGACTATGTTCTTCTATTTTTCGTCCATCTCTAAAATGAAAGAAAAAGAATCCTAACTTATTTACATGCTCACAAGTTATTATAGTTAGGTTCCGAATATGATTCGTAAAATCTGAAAATGATGCAATAAGTGCGGTCCGTTGCCATCGCGGGCCCATGCCCAACGTGTATGGTATAAAACTGGACCTGGGCCGTCTCATTCACATGTTACTACCTAGTTACATTATACTGCACATTCTCACAATTGTCAAATTAAAAGGTGAACTGTTGTTATTTTTGGTTAACAGATTTTCTGCAAATTTAAAGTGACATGCTACTGGAATGAAAGAACTTGGCAATCTAGTTTTAATCCTAAGCCATTTACATGCTGAAATTAACCAATAGTATCTAGCTAAACCATATTCCTACAAGTTCCAAAGCGAGCTATTTGTTTAATGAGCTAACTGTTGAATGTTAAAGAATAGTCTAGATCGGCTAACATGCTTTTTGAGACAGGATAATCATCAAACAATAACTAACTCACTGAACAGAGCTAATACACCATTAGTCTTTTTAACAAGCATACATAGACAGTTCATCCACTAAGCTACTGTTAGATGTTTCATTATATATCAAACTACTACATGATTCTAATTAAAGGAAGCTAAATAATGTACACATATAACTAAAATTCAGAATATAACTAAGATAAATTCATAACTTCAACTCCTCATTTCATATTCATGCTTCAATTTCCAAAGAACCAGTGTATCAATTTGTGTACCTGGTGTTTAAAAGCAAAGAAGAGGAAGATCAGTATAAGCAGCAGTAGCACACACACAACAACAACAGTTCGACAACACGGGAATACCCCAGTAACAATTGGAATAGCAGAAAACCGAAGAGATTGCAACCAAGCGGAAAAACCAGGAATTTCCAAACCAACCGGAAACCAACAGTAAATCCAAGCAACACTACTTGAATGCCAGTAGTATTAGAAAACAAGCACATACTAACAGAGAAATAACCAGTTGCAAGAGAAAGCAGTAGCTTCTGATTTTTTTCGAACACTCAAAGAAAAGAAACTTCAAACTTCAATGAAACAATAGTGGCACACCTCCTTTTTTCACATTCACCCGCCAAGGGCATAAAGAAGTTTTTCCATTTAAAGGATAATCAGATCGGGATTTATTTATTAATTATTCAGAGTCGCCACTTGGGAGATTAATGGTGTCCCAAGTCACCGGTTTTAATCCCGAACCAAGGAAAAATTTGACTCTGTATTACAGTCTGCGAACCAAAAATCCGGATAAGGAGTTCTTTTAACCAGGGAGAAGGTGTTAGGCATTCCCGGGTTCCGTGGTTCTAGCATGGTCGCTCAACTGTTGTATTTGATTTTATCTGATTTTGATTCATGCTAACTTATGTACCTTTTTATTTATACACTATTTTTACCATTATTTATTTTAAAAGACTTGCAACGTTGTGAAAACACGTCTCTGACCACCTCACCATCAAGGCAACCGTGGTCGTCAACACATTTCGACTTCATCGAGATTTGGATTGGGTCGCATCAATGTGCAATTATTGAGGTTCAAGAAAGTAATTTAATTAAGTTGCGCTTAAAAGTTCTAGCGTAATATTGTATTGGGAAAGGACGTTAAAATTCGCTGAACGGCACTTCCAAATTCTAATCAGTTTTAATAACCAATTATTAAGGGCCCAACATTTATTTTTGTTCGGTGAGACTCGTCTCCATTTTTGAACCAATTTTCGTTCATTATTTGTCTTATAAGAATTATGACGTCATGAAAACGCATTTCTAACCCCGCACCATTAAGGCACCCGTGGTTATCAACACATTTCGACTTTGTCGAGATTTGGATTTGGGTCGCATTCATGCGCACCCGAGTTTAAGAAGATAAAATTATTAAAACGTGCCTAAAGTTATTTGGCATTTGTGATTTGCGAGGGCCATGAAATTTAGCTAAATAGCACGTTTCGGAATCTAAGGATCAATACAAGATTAATCAAAGTAAGGGCCATGCAATTGTCATATTAAATTTTGTTTTAAGAAATTCGGTGTTCTATTCCTCCTAACACTGAATCTATGTACTCCAATGTGATTAACTAAAACATGAATCCAAACAGTGAAAAATCAACGCCTGATTGAGCCCTTCCAGTTGTGTGAATCGGCAAACTAAAGACTTGCTAATAATTTCCCAGATTTCAACTCAGGCTGCCAGGGAGGAAAGCACAGGAACATCCAGTGCAGAATCGTTATCGATGAATTTGGCTTAGCTTTAACGATCAATATTAATGCCTATAAAGTTGTTAAACAGAGAATCAAACACAAATACAGACGGCTAGAATTGCTTCTACCAAGTGAACATAAACTATGAAATTATCAATTAACAAGCACAAATCTATCACATTCATAAAAATATCCAACAGATTTAACCAAATCAGTATGTAACATGAACATTACTTCAACGTAGAACATTTGTAAATTGTCAAAGTTTTGTCATGGGAACAAAAGCAGTAGAAATTGAGAAGAGAGAAACATAACCTCTCGTTAAACAGCAAACCCGAGCCGAAACAGTAGCCCACCGGACGGAAACTCAAATCGGCACCGGAATTTCGAATCGAACACGAACTCGAATCAACCTCGACTGAACTTTATCCCCATACTCGAATAACCAGAGTCGAATCCAATTGAAGAAATAGAATCAAAACCATCTTTGAAATCAATTTATCTCGTGTGTGCTTTTGAGAATTTCCGGCGACGAATTGCGTGTGAATTCCGACGATACTGAGGAGTGACTGAACGTTTGTGTGTAGGCAGTGAAGGAGTGAATGGGGTGTTGTTTTCCGGCGAGGGAACTCGTCTGGCTGAGTGATCACCGACGAAGTAAAGGTAGTTTGGACAGAGGCGACGTCGGAAGTTCAGGGGTCGTTTGGGTGAGCAGTCGTCGGGTGAGAGAGGGAGACAAAATAAGGGGGTCATTTTGTGTTCAATCTATTGCGTTCCTTTTTCTTTTTCTTTCTGTATTTTCCCCCCTTTTTTTTGTGTCTTTTTCGTCTTTGTTGTCGTTGTTATTGTTTTTTTTCCTCCCTTTTTTTTTGTGTAAAAATTGTTATATAGAGTATATGAGTAGAGTGTTATGTCGGGGAATTTTATTTGGGGGAATGTGTTATTTGAGATAATATTTTAGGGGGAAGGTTTTAGGTGGAGAAATATTTTGGGGAAGGTATTAGGTGGGAAGAAATGATTTGGGGGGGGGGGGGATATTTTTTGGGGAAGGTTCTTCCAATTTTTATTCCTAATTTCTTTTTATCTTCCTCTTTTTTTTGTATTTTATTTATTTATTTTGTATTTTATTTTCTGATTTTGTTAAATGCTAAATTAAAAACTAAAACCAAATTAACACTAAACATTAGATTTCCTAATTAAAATGTAAACTAATACAAAATTAAACTAAAAATGCAAAAGGTGCCATTTTTGTTATTTTCTTCATGTTTTGTTCTAAAACAAATTAACTCTTAATTAATCCTAAAATATGAAATTAAATCCTAAATGCAAATGGTATTTTTTGTATTTTATTATTGTGATTGAGATTTGAAAATATTAAAAAGTATGAAATGAGACTACAAAAGAAAAATTTCTAAAAAAAATCAATAAACATTATTTTGACTTATTCATAGGAGTTATCTTTGGCAAAAATCATATGCTTACAAATAGCACTTAAGGTTGATTACAATAGTGAAAGGAAACAAAAAATCTTCAGTTTTTAGCTCTCAAAAATCTGGAATACTTAAGGTTCAAAGTCCTATTTATGTTTCTTTTTAAGTTCTGAAATTCTACTCTCCAAATTTAGACGTCCTCAAAGTGTTAAATGAGTCATATTATATACCCAAAACAAGACTCTTTCCTCTATTCTTTTAACTATTAATATTTACTGTTAAACTATTATTACTAACCATTTTACATATTTTACTTTCTAGCCCATATTCTTCTAACTATGTGACTTTTTAACTTTTTATTTTTACCTATACTATTTCTGATTTTAATTAAGTAAATGGTAGTCAACACGGACCCTACAGTCCCCCTTTCAATGGTCAAAGAAGACTTTTATTATTACCCCTTTTTACTTTATATCATTATGTCTTGTTCTCCACCACTACATGTCTTGTCCCCCATTACTTATCAGTTTTATACCCTTTAATACCCCACTTTAAGACAATTAATATTAAACTAATTCCCTAATCTTTTATTCCCAAATTACCCCTGAATCCTACTGTTATTGCCCTGATTCAAAATCTGTTCAAACTTTAAAAATTATCTAAAAATTAAAATCAGATTACCAGCTATAACCAATTCACCTACACAATTAACCAAAATACAACAGCTATAACCAATTCCTAATTAAAGTCAATGAGCAAATTCAAACTATATGATGAACAACAAAGAACCAACTGAAGTTATTTTGACTGAACAACATTTTGAACCACAAACATACTTTCAGATTCATCAACAATAACAAACAAGTAGATTCAAATTAATAAACTCAATAATCAATCGAACTTCAACTTAAATCCAATAACATTACAACCAAGATAAGAGACTCAAGTGATTAAACTAACATACTTCTATATTAAAACTAAACAAGAACAAATGAATAAAAATAAACTGAAGAAATAATCAAGAAATGATAAACAATAAACAAGAAAAGAATCAAACACATACTAATTTCAGATCCAAGAATAACAAACAAAATATGGACATAAATGAAACTTAAACCAACTAACCGGATCGGAACAACGACGAACTCGAACGGAAAAAAACAACCAACGAACAAACCTCTAGCTGAACCCGATATTAGTAGAAACATTACCTTTGTTGCAGCAGTAACAAAGAAGAGATAAGATGATGGACGGAAGAAAACGAAGTCCCAAGGGTGGTCGTCGCCGCTGCTTCTAGTGTTCCAACGAACTACTATTTTGGTCGTTTGGTTGGGGACGATGATGAACTATTGGAGAACGTTCGGGCGTGAAGCAACAACGAAGGGGGTTGGGTGGTACTGAGCGATGGAGATGGTAGTTGACGACGTGGGGCTGGTTGTTCAGCGTGGAGGTTCGACTGGTTGAGCAGCGACGAGGGTGGCGGGCTGTTGGGGTTTGTTTGGTTTCGTTTAGTGAGTGTAGTCTGGGTGGTGTTGGGACGTTGGGGGGTGAGGGACGACGTGGGGGCATTGGGGGTTAGCAGGGGTGGTAGGCTGGCATGGCAGTAGGGCGGCGACTTGGTTTTTAGGGTTCCACTAGGGTTTTGTTTGTGTGTTGAAGAAGATGAAGAAGACCCTTCTTTGTCTTCATTTTTTGTGAATAGTGGCTGATGTGTTTTAAGTGTAGTGTAGGGTTTTTGTTATTGGGTGGTGAACTGGGTCAAGGATTTTGGCTTGGTAGGGGACTTTTTTTTTGGTTTGGGCCTGTAACTTAATTTGTAAGATGGCCCAATCCGATTTTCCTTCTATCTTTTGTTCTCTTCTATTTATTCAACTTCCTAAAAAAAAATGCTAAGATTAATTTATAAAAACCAAAGTTATCCTTAAATACAAATTAACTCCTAACTACAATTATCACGTAAAATTAAATAACAATTAAAACACAATCACACAATTTAGACATTAAAGGTTAAAAATGCAAAAGATACCTATTTTTATGATTTTCATTTTGTAAAACAAACTTGATTACTCCTATTTGTAGAATTAAATCCTAAATGCAAATGCGACATATTTTTTGTATTTTTTATTAATTTAGTGAACAAACATGCACAGATAAATGCAAATAATACAAGAAAAATAACACAAAATTCACAGAAATTGCAAGCAAACTAAAATTGTTTTATTTTAAATTTTCTGGGAGCAATTCATATATTGGCAAAAAATCACGTGCTCACACTTGTTAGGGAAAGATTACCTACTTTGGCATATCTGACATTGTTCTATAACCCAAGATGCCACTCGCCAATATTGTCATATGATAGATGAAACTATTATACATATTTTCATAGAATGCTCTAGTGCTAAAATATACCGGCAAGCGGTAGGACTGCTAGACTATATCAACCATATATCACGAGATTCTAATAATTCAAACTGGATCCATAGACTTCTAAGTTTTAGATTCTTTAATGCTCCATATAAGATAAATCCTCTCACGTTTGTTTCTTTAAGTTTATAGAATATTTGGTTAGCCAGGAACAATATCTTCTATAAACATGATCTATCAGTGGCTTCAATAAAGGTAGTTACCCAGCAAGCCGCCGAATTTACCTACTTTATAGCTAACAGACACACCATTAAGAAAAAAGAGACCTCCTAAACTTAGTTGGAAGCCTCCAAAATGGCCTTGCTACAAGCTTAATATTGATGGGGCTCACACTGGTTCTAAATCTGGCATTGGTGGTGTAATACGAAATGCTCAAACTGACTGTATAATTGGATTAGCAGCACCAATTTCAGCAGATTCGCCAACTTTGGCAGAAACATACGCCTTAATGCTAGGACTTCAACTAGCTCTTGAGCGACATCTACTTCCATTTGAAGTAGAAATGGACTCAAAGGAGATCATACGAAAACTACAATCTAATACACATACTACTAATAATTTGCATTTGGATTGCAGGCAGATTGGGTAAGCCTGTAGTAATGCATGCGTACAGAGAGCAAAATGCAGTTGCGGACAAGCTAGCTAAGGATGACTGTAATTTTGAATTAGAATCACCAGGGCATCTTTTTTAAGCAAGTCCAGGTTGTGCAAGAACAGTTTTTGAGCAGGAAAAGAGTGAAGTGCAGGAACATATTTTAGCTAATATCAAGCCTCACTCTAGTAGCTATAATATTATACATAGGGATGTTATTAGTACTAGTAACTCTAATTGCTATGGTAATAGAAGCATAACTAATGTAATAACACCTACGAAGGTGCATCTGCCTCTCTACGCTTACTTTAATATAATATATCTATCGTTTGAATAAAAAAAAAATCAATCACAAGTATGAAGTTAGAAAGAGACCAAACAGAGTCGTAAAGTTTGACTCCTGACATAAACACTTTTCCCTACAATCAAATACTGGAGTACCTAATTCGCAGTTAAATTTTTAATTTTTTATAATTCTCAGTATTATACTGCGAATTAGTAATTTTTTAATAGTTTGTAGTATTATACTGTAAATTACTTTAACGGTTAGCAATAAATAACATTAAAGGACAGTAAACGTAAATAGAGAGGAAGATTCTCCCAATATTGAAGAGGGCGAAGAATTCCTTCCTCTGACAAGGTGAATGACACGAGTGAAATAGAAGAGTATGCACTTTCTTGGATATGATGGAAAAGACAATAGAATAGTTCACAAACAGAATCAATCTTAATAAAAAGTACTTCATCTGTTCCAATTTATGTGAACTTGTTTGACTGTGCACATAGTTTAGAAAAAATAAAGACTTTTGAAATTTGTGATCTTAAACAAGTTAAAAAGGGATCCAGAGTAGGGATGTTCATAAAAATCCGAAAAATCGAACCAAACCGAAAACCAAACCAAACGAACCAAAAACCCGATGCCTTTTGGTTTGGTTGGTTTTGGTTTTTAATTTTAAAAACCGATCAAATTTGGTTTGATTTTAGTTTTAATCAGAAAAAACCCGAACCAAAATCGACAATAGGAGTAGCTATTTCAAATTTAACCATAAAATTCGCATTTTGAGCGCTCTAACAAATAAGTCAATATCCGGTTGATTTTTCCAACTTAAGCTTCCTTAAAAGAGACTAAGTGTCTCAAACTTTATCAAAATCATTCGGTAATGACTTCAAATTTTGCATACAAGTCACATTCGACATTACAGACTTGCCCCAACTTTCGGAATCGCATTCCGACCCTGATATCAAAATTTTCACTTCCGATCAAATTTTCTCAAAAACCTTCAAATTTCTATATTTAGCCAAACGGCTCCAAAATGACCTATGGACCTCCGAATTCACTTCTGATCGCGCTCCCAAATCCAAAATCACTGTACGAGCTACTGCTAGTCTCGAAATTCCAAACGGACATCACTAACACTGAAATGCATTTTAAGCCAAACTGATGCAATTTCTTCTAAAATGCTATCTTCCACAATAGGCGCCAAAACGCTCCCGGTTATCCAAAACCAGATTATGGAATACGCCTAAGTCCGAAATCATAATACGAACCTGCTAGAACCTTCGGATCCCAATTCCGAGGTCGTTTACTCAAAATTCCAATCCTAGTTCAATTCTTCAATTTTAAGCTTTCAAAATGAGAATTTCCATTTAGATTTGGCTCAAAACTTCCTGAATTTTAATTCTGACCATACACACAAGTCAATATACCTGAGATGAAGCTTCTCATAGCCTCAAATTGATGAATGACACGCCGGATCACAAAACGACTGGTCAGGTCGTTACAATCTCCCCCATTTAAACATACGTTCGTCCTCGAACGTGCTGGGAACTACACTGAAGTAGTCTGAAATCACTTGTTTAACACATCATGCACCTTCCCGTGCTACCACTACTCAGTTGAGCACATTAGCTCGATAAATCTGTAGATGTACTTATTTATTCAAGCAAATAAGCCATTAGGCCCGATTCCAACATCCTGAATTTCTTGCCAAGCCTGTTTCCATGATACAACCACCATATCAATCTCCACACGTTCTACCCAAACTTGACTGCATAACTTTACTGAATTCACACTTTGCATCACTTTACTCATAGGACCACAATATCATTCTTTAAACATAATAGTCGAAATTCCACAAATCCCCATTGCATCTCATGACCTACACATGTCTTGCTCTAGTTTTGTTTTTCAACACCGATACGACTAAAGAAATGTGCCGAAATTCACAACCAACTGTTGAATCAACAATTCATTGGATATACACTCCTGACAAGTTCCATTACCTTGTCCCAAACCAAAGAATGATCTTTGCTCTATAAAATACTTAATATAATCGGTTTGCACTGACCCCAAATCTAGTAACCTCGTCTCACCCAGTATGAACTTCTCAGGCAATAATCCACCTCAGACATAATCAAAAATCCCAGGAGACGCCACAATGTGCCAGTATGCTATCAATTCAAACGCAATACAAAAAGAAGGCGAACTCTAGAAAGAACTACCCAACACACACACTAACATAGACTTCCTCAAAAAACAGGGAAACAGAACACACAAAAGCAAATATGGGTACTGAACTGAACATCACACTATTGCGGTGCGCAACCCGATCCAAACAACATACCCATGGCGACGTGCCACCCGATCCACATATAGAACTCACATAAGGAGATATACGTCGAGCTGAATAGCTTATCACATCAAAATATCAAATATCGGTCATAAACACACTAAGGTGAATAGTATCATACCCAAGGAAAAATATAGCGCTATAGGCTATAAACTCAAGCACAACTGAGGTGTGATACATGATCTATGTCTCAAGAGCCATCCTGCTCATATAACATCACGGCTGAGCGGAACCTCAACACATAAGGAATTTACCAAGCCGTCTCACAACTCATACGGCGCAATATATCTTTACATGAATTAACTGACCATGAAATAAGGCTGCGACTATCCTTTCATAAAGAGTGCATTGCTGAAATAAACACAATTGGCCTGACGTAAGGCTCACTTCCACATTTAATTCTATCCACCGACCTCAAGTCAATCTTGATCGTGCCAAGCTAGGCCAATAATCTTTCACAGGTCCATAACCCAATAAACAGAGTGCCCTCCATGCATAAATTCTCAAATCGATGATATTACCAAAATCCTCATACTTGGTTTAAATTTCTAATTAATCAATTGACTACATGTCACACTTATACAATCTTCATGTGGGACAAGCTCCCACCATCTTCCGAAATAACTAACAGGCCTGCACATTCAAACCGCCGGCTGCGCTAACGCTGAAAAGCGGTCAGGAATCCCTAACCAGAATGCAAGGCCTTTCTCATAAAACATCAATCTCAGGTGATACTGACGCCAATACCCATCTAACTCAAAATACTGAAACTTCTTTACTGCTCATCCGAGCTCTTTACATCACATTCATTGACCAAACTGCGACATTGTTCCTTACTTCAAATTCCATACCACTCACTGCACCTCACATGCTGATATACGATATACACGATCGCCATCACAACTCTGGAACCGACGATAGGCTAATACTTCATCACACAAGACTTTCCATTTAACTCACTTCAGGAGAACTATTGCAACATAGAGGCGAATTCTCATAACCGTCGAATATGCCAATCTCTAAGTAGTGGTCCAAGCCACCATAACCCTTTCCGGGATCCGCCTACTCATAACAGGCCCTAACAGAAGAATGATTCAGAATAACATCAATCATTGCGGTCGACAAGCCTCACACGCACCGCCACAAATCACATGCATAACTCGATCACGCTGAATGAACCGATCACTGACACCAATATGCCAAATCAAGTATGGCTAATCAACCTACTTCCTTCCAATTTATCCTTGATTGCTTAGAAATAATAATATCTCCCTTCAACAACTAACTTATTCAAACCGCACTCAAACCCGAGTGACCTTAAATCATCAGACCATGCTATCTCAAAAACCATGACCATTTCATGTCTCTCAAATGCTACACCGCAAGTCAAAACAACATAGAACATTCTGTGTCTTTCTTCATAAGCTGCTTCAAAAGCTTGACTCTTAACTGTACTTATAGACTCAGAATCATCAGGCACCACACTTTGCCTCTTGAATTCACTAGGACCCCTATTGAGAGCCACCCGTCTTTGACTTGGCCTCGAATGCAACCAACTCTACTGAATTTTATAACATATGAATATCCTCTCAATAAAGCACCCAGAGGGATCACTTCCCTCAAACCCTGCACCTATACGAGACATAAATCATGAATCTTGCCTCAAGTATAAACATTAGCCAATAAGGCTAACCATAGCATGCATTGAACAATTCATTTATTCAAATTACCACTCATGGTACTTTTGAGTAGCTGCAATAACCTATCAATACACTAATAACCAGAATTCACGCAGGTAATTAACCATGCAACCCAATCATATGCGGTGGGACTCTCCCACTTAATTCATAGCCACTATTACACGACTCTCGAACACATTAGAACCATTCTCTCAAGTCATTAACTCTTATTCAAACTGCAATTCACCTGATCCAACTAACATAACCACTCGTGCCTCATTAGCACTCTGACACCCCAGGGTATGACCTCATTCCAATGCAACCAAACATCTTCCCGCTCCATGCACCGAACATTCTTTACCAACGAAAGCTTAAGACATACTGTGATTCTCACACATCTATGAAGCACCATGTAGCCTTTGTCAAAGTTCTCCCTCACCCGTGCCATCTTCGGACAAATTTCCGCAACCAGAGCTAATTCGCCAACATGCCTCAAACCGGAACCAACATACCACATGACCGTACCACTATCTAATCAATAGAAAACTCCCCAACTTGACTCAAAGCCATAGATCACAACACATATACTCAATTGCTGCTGTAATACCATGGTGAGATTAAAATCATTCCTTCATAAGCTTATGGAAACACGAATCATCGGAAATTTAAACTCTTCTGCAATTTATTTTTTATTTATTTTTTGCATTCACTCACCCCGTAGTTAAGCCCACTCTTTAGGCGACAACATTTTTACTAAGTCCCAAATTTTTCAAAAATTGGCATAGTTTCCTTTGTAATTGTGCTTATCCACCTGCCAGAGAATCACCAAAACTATCCTAACAACATATCCACAACTTGACAAAGCATCATAATGAAAATCAAACACTTAATAGTCCACCTATCATCCAGCAGGTCTCCATCGTCACTTCCAAGTCATATAGATGCATCTCGCAGTTGTAACATACTCATCACGTAGCTATCCATCCATCATTCCTACTAATAGGGACAACACCAAACATATAAGTTCAAAACACTTGCTTACACAATCAGTACCTCGGTGGTCAAGCCATAGGAAAGATCCAGCCTCAAGTCCTCCAGACTGGCCTAACATCAAACTCACAAAGATTACACCTCGCCCCTCGATCAGGAAATTACAAGCCATCAAGGCACATCTAATACTGAGCATTCGTTCGCGCATACGAATATATGGAAGGAACTGTAAAAGTTACTTTTTCAAGTTGAATCAAGGACGCACCATAAGATTTCAAGAATGTGAAGTTATCCTAAAGGTTCTGCAGCCTCCCGAGGATAGAAGACGTCTCTGTACTGATCCGCGAGACTCTACTAAACTGGCTTATGACTCGCGAGACCAAGTAACCTAGGCTCTGATAAAAACTTGTCACGACCCAAATCCCGGTCGTGATGGCGCCCATCACACTACTAGGCAAGCCCGACCATTATTCAACACTTAACCCACTTTATCAAAAATAACGGAAAGAAATATCAATTAAGCAAGATTAGAGTACTGAAAAATTTAACAAAATACACAATATAATCTCACTAGGACCCGGTGTCACGAATCTGAGCCTCTAGAATACAGAATATCATCCTAATACATGGTATATCCAAAGTCTGATATATGGAAATAAAGAGATAGGATAGAAGGGAGAAGATCAATGGCTGCAAACGCCGTGCAGCTACCTCGATACTCCCAGAAGCTGGATCTGCAGATCAATTGGATCTGTTGAGCCTGAGACTGCCCTGGATCTGCACACAAGGTGCTGGGAGTAAAGTGAGTACTCCGACCCAGTGAGTAATACAATAAAATGCAGTCCGAAGATAAGAAATCACAGTAAATACATAAGGTAAGCTAAAATCCAATATGCTGCAACATATGAAACTGAGCAGCTAAACAAAAGTATTGATACAAATACATGAATGCAATTCAATGCATATAATGGTACATTCCAGTACCCACTGCAGCATGCAACCCGAGCCATCCATATATTTATTTATCGTTGACGACGCTCACTGGGGGTGAGTACAGACTCCGGAGGGGATCCTACAGCCCAAGCGCAATATCTTGGCCAGTCATTGTTACCTGACGGGTCAACCATTGTTACCTGACCAATTTATATCACACAGGTTCATTGTTACCACTATTCCAAGTATATATTGCAGTGTCATTCTTACCACTATTTCAAGTATAATATACAGTGTCATTGTTACCACTATTTCAAGTCACTTTATAATAGTCCTGAAAATAATATAGTAAGCTCCTTGGGCTTTTACAAATAGAAGTTTCCAGCACGAAATACATTTAAATTGTCATTTATGTTTTCAACGCTTAGAATTATGGCTGAGTTTGCAAAACAACATTTAAAACCTTAGACTGAAATTTAATGGTATACAAATCATGCTAAACAGTAATATCAATCCTCGAAGGATTATACAAGTCGGCATAAGGCCCCAAACATGGCATCAAGCCCAGTAATATCAATAAAGTATGTGTATCAATCACAAGTATAGTATAAAACTCACACGGGATGGACCAAGTCACAATCCCCAATAGTATCCTTCCCCGCACTCGCCATGGGGTGCGTTTCAAGCCTCATTATAGTGTATACGATGTGAAAGTCCGGGGTTTTAAACCCTCAGAACAACATTTACATCTATTACTCACCTCAAGACGACCAAAAGTCTACTCTGCAATGCCCTTTCATTTCGAATGGACCTCCTCGCGCGTCGAATCCTGCCAAAACCACAACGAATATATTACAATAGGCTAACAAAATATAATCCAATCGAAAAGACTCGAAAAACATCAAAAATTACGAAATTTGCAAAACTCGAGCCCCGGGCCTACTTCTCAAAAAAATATGAAAGTCACATCACCTGATTCATCGTCTTGCCACGAGTCCGTACATATAAAATTTATCGAAATCGGAGTTCATCTGCCCCTCAAATTACCAAATCTGATTTTCAAATTCATAGGCCTAAATCCTCAATTATTCTACAAATTTCATGCTCAAATCCATACATAATTGATGTACTTAACTTAAAACAGGTGGGGATAACTTACCTTCACATTGATGATAAAATCCCTCTTGAAGCTCTCCAAAAATCGTCCATACTTTGAAGAAATAAAGAAAAATGATCTAAATCCGTGTATAAAAGAATGTGCCTGTGCTTCGTCGAGTTGTACCTTGCACATGTGCTATACAAGTTGTACATCCTATTAAAATTGTTCCTTGTCGGATACCTTCTGTTTAAACACCCATAATGTCTTGTATAAATATTCAAATGACAAACGATTTGAAGATTTAGAAACTAGACTCAAAGACCTTTAATTTGATCGGTTGTACACCATATAACTCTTTATATATACCGAGATATGATCTTCTAAAGTGCATCGTAAATTCTGCCGAAATTACTCCAGCAGCCCTATTCGACCCATCATAACTTTTTGAGCTAATATCCAAATCGCGAATGCTTTAACTTTCTAAAAACTAAAATGTATGGGCAATAACATTTTAGTTTTGCACTTTTTCTGATTTCTTATAGATTACAAGATATGAGCTTCCTAATTAGACTTCTCGCACAAGAAATCTGGTGCACAGCTGAAGCAAAAGGAAAAATCTGCATTTTTTAAAATATGAAATAATCCGTTTAACCACCCAAAACTCACCCGAGGCCACTGCGACCTCAACTAAACATTCCAACATATTCCATAACATCATTCATATTTGTTGCAACCTTCGGAACGCTCAAAACAACATCACAACACCAAATTCGCATCCGATTCAAGCTTATGAACTTTGAAACTTCTAACTTGCACATCCATTGCCGAAATACGTCAAAACTATTACGAATGACCTCAAATTTTGCAGACAAGTCCAAAATTACATAACGAAGCTACAGCAACTCTCGAAATTTCATTCTGACCCTCTGATCAAAATCTCGCCTATCAACCGGAATTCGCCAAAATACTAACTTTGCCAATTCAAGCTTAATTCTACACCGGTCATCACAAAAATATTCCGGACACACTCCTAAGTCCCAAATCACCCAACGAAGCTATTCGAACCATAAAATTTGCATTTTGAGCACTCTAACACATAAGTCAATATCTGGTTGACTTTTCCAACTTAAGCTTCCTTAAAAGAGACTAAGTGTTTCAAACCTTATCAAAATCATTCGGGAATGACTTCAAATTTTGCATACAAGTAACATTCAACATTACGGACTTGCCCCAACTTTCGGAATCGCATTCCGACTCCGATATCAAAACTTCCACTTCCGATCGAATTTTCTCAAAAACCTTCTAATTTCTATATTTAGCCAAACGGCTCCAAAATAACCTATGGACCTCCGAATTCACTTTCGATCGCGCTACCAAATCCAGAATCACCATACGGAGCTATTCCCAGTCTTGGAATACCAAACGGACATCAATAACACTGAAATGCATTTTATGCCAAACTGATGCAATTTCTTCTAAAATGTTATCTTCCACTATAGGCGCTAAAACGCTCCCGGGTTATCCAAAACCATATTAGGGAAAACGCCCAAGTCGAAAATCATTATACGATCCTGCTGGAACCTTCGGATCCCAATTCCGAGGTTGACTCAAAATTCTAATCCTAGTTTATTTCTTCAATTTTAAGCTTTCAAAATGAGAATTTCCATTTAGATTTGACTCCAAACTTCCTGAATTTTAATTCAGACCATACACACAAGTCAATATACCTGAGATGAAGCTGCTCATGGCCTCAAACTTCTGAATGATGTGCCAAAGCTCAAAACGACTGATCGGGTCGTTACAAAGATTCTCACTTGTATGGATCTTATTAACCTGCGTTGATCCATCATCTATCTTTTCTCTAATCCAATGATATCTCAGGTCGATATGCTTCGTCCTTGCATAATACATGGTGTTTTTGGTCAAATCTATTGCACTTTCACTGTCACAATAGACTATATATTCCTTCTGGTGCAATCCAAGTTCTTGAAGAAATCGTTTCAGCCATCCCATCTCCTTGCCAACTTCAGTAGAGACAATATACTCTGCTTCAGTTTTAGAGAGTGCGACGCATTTCTACAACTTCGACTACCATCATATAGCTCCGCCTAAAAATGTGAACAGGTATCCAGTAGTAGATTATCAAGATTATCTGCCATATCAACATCTGTAGCCCTTCAAGATTGGACATGATCCTCCAAAACACAAGCAATCTCCAGTAGTACCTCTTAGGTACCTCAGTATCCATTTGAGTGCTTCCCAATGTTCTTTTCCAGTATTTTCAAGGAACCTACTAACAACACCAATTGCATGAGCAATATCGGGTCTGGTGCATACCATTGCATACATCAAGCTTTCAACTGCTGAAGAATAAGGAACTCTAGCTATGTTCCTTTTCTCCTCCATTATTTTAGGACACATCTTCTTGCTCAAATTCAGGTGACCAGCAAGAGGTGTGCTGACTAGCTTAGCACTTCTCATGTTGAAGCGTTCCAATACATGTTCAATGTACTTCTCTTAAGATAGCCACAACTTTCTGCTTGTTTGCTCTCGAAATATCTTCATCCCCATAATTTGTTGTGTTGGGCTCAAGTCCTTCATATCAAATGACTTGGACAAATATCTCTTCGGCTTTGCAATTACCTAATTATCTTGTCCTACAATCAATATGTCATCCACATACAACAACAATATAATAAAATTGTTATCAGAAAAATCCTTTGAAGTATACACATGGATGAGAATAGGCCGATATAATCCGGGTTGACTTTGATACCCCTTTGTGACACAAGAAAACCAAGTAAAG
This sequence comes from Nicotiana benthamiana, assembly GCA_034376525.1. Classification (NCBI taxonomy): domain Eukaryota; kingdom Viridiplantae; phylum Streptophyta; class Magnoliopsida; order Solanales; family Solanaceae; genus Nicotiana; species Nicotiana benthamiana. Next base: position 12,421,186 of record CM067336.1, read on the forward strand.
ATACGCTGAAGGGGCATTTTTCGAGATTTAGTTTTATTCCACATTGCCTCAATATCTCGAAGGCTTCCTTTAGATGGTCAATGCGATCCTTTTTTTTACTTTACTAGCATGTCGTTGATGTAAGCCTCCATGGTCTTACTGAGTTGTTCTTTGAACATCTTTGTGACTATCTTTTGATATATCACCCCCGCATCTTGAGTCCGAACGACATTACCTTGTAGCAGTATGTACCACGGTGAGTGATGAAAGTAGTCTTTTCTTGGTCTATTTCAGCCATTAGAATTTGGTTGTAACAAGAATATGCGTATAAGAAGCTCAGTAGTTCATTTCCCGCCATTGCATCAATGAGCTTGTCGATATTTAGTAACGGAAAGGAATCTTTCGGGCATGCTTTGTTTAGGTTGGTGAAGTCGACACACATCCTCCATTTCCCGTTCTTCTTTTTAACCATGACCACATTGGCGACCCATTGGGGATATTTTGATTCTCTGATCAAACCATTAGCGAGTAATTTATCAACTTTTTCACTAACCGCCTCGTTGATGGTGGCGTCGAACTTTCCCTCATTTGTTGTACTGGCGAGTAAAGTGGATTGACATTCAGCCTGTGTGTGGTGATGTCCCTTGGGCTTCCTAGCATATCTGAATGGGTAAAGGTAAACAAATTGGCATTATTAGCTAAGAACTCATTATATTTACCTGGTTTTGAGAGATGTGTCTGATATATGCATTTATTGTGCTATCGTTACTATCCGTTGTCCATGGAGGCCCCCTCAGGCGGTGGGGAAATGGTGGTAGAAGAAGGGGATAGTCTTCCGACGGTGGAGGAGTTACTGTCGAGACACCCCATGTCTCAAAGCGACTTCCTCAAATATCCTCCTTCTACTCCTACCCTCCTACTCTCTTAAATGGAACAAGTTCACATTGACGTTTTTCATGAAAAAGTATGCATCCCCGCTCATGTTGAGATAGTTCCAGCGGGAAGGAATTTTGTAGAGGTCCACATACCCGGGTACTGCGCTTTTTACGAGTACCCTTTTGTGATTGGTTATTATTTCCCCCTTCTTCTATTAGCGAAAAAGTTCTGTTGATTCTACCAAGTCTGCCCGGCACAAATTTTGGCATAAACGCTGAAGATACTCTTGTTGTTGACATAGTATGACGAGTTGGCAGAATGCGAGGTCTCTGTTCACCACCTCTTGCTCTTGCTCCTGTTCTCACCTTTCTTGCACAAGGGTACTATGGTGCATTTGAGGCCCATGGAACAAAAGGGCTGGTAGTTGGGACTGATAAGCGGGCAAGTCGCAAGTTTTGGCATAAGTATTTCTTTGTCAAAATTGAACATACTGTTTCTGCCTTCGCCAGGTTCTCAGAGTGGTGGAACGAGACTCGTAAGTGTCGCCACTCATTTTATTCTCTTCTCATCTACATTCATTATAGGGTTTTTTTGCTTCTTGTTTGCATCTATGGAATGTCCGCCCCGCTCTATTGCTGGCATAAGGGATTGGGCAGCCCGTCTATTGCCCCATGTTGCGGAAACCCGAGATTGGCCTGCCTTTCATAAAATGTTATGGCCCCAGAGTTTCATCTGGTAAATTTTACCCCCTTATCATTTTGTTGGTGATTCATCATCGTTTATTGATAAGACTCTTCATGATGACACGTCGAGGAGCTTCCAGGGGGAGGGAGCCAGTCCTTGCATTCTGACAGGTCGTCGCTGTTGCAGGAATGCAATTTACTTTGAATGAGTCATTTTGAGGGGGTTTTAATCAACTGGTTCAAGTAGAAGGTTCCTCTCGGGCATGGACGTGAGGGAGGAGGCTTCTTCAAAACTGACCCCACATATGTTGGAAAACTTCTAATAGGGACGAGTCGTTGTCGAGAAAAAGGTAGAAAATAGAGCTCGGGAAGGATGACGCTGGCAGAAGTAGGTTGTCCTAGATGGCACTTGTTCCTACATTTATGGCTGACACCATTTTAGAGGGGAATCTCCCCAAATGAAAGGAATTTACCCAGGATCCAGCTCTGTGTGCTCCGCTGAGGGTGGCGCATCGTCCAATGTTGGAGGAGGCCGGGTTTTCGGGGCCGAAGGCTCAAGTTCAGATGTTGAAGGAGGTTGTTCGTGAGTTCATGGGTCACCTTACTCACATGGAGGTCAGAATGGAAGGATCTGATCATCACATAGTTATCCCGAGGGACTACCACTTGTTGTCGAACTGTGATTAAGTTTCATATGTTTTATCCTTTCTATGTGCTACCCCTGAGAGTGAGGTGCTTAGGACTATGAGTGACATAAATTTGTCTCAGAACGTCGTCGGCATGGCCTTACGGGTAGGTGACTTTCTTTTCCTTTTCATTATTGGGCTTACGTTTGTCATTTTCTACCCGTGTTTTTGCCTTTAAATTTTTCTCTTTTTTTTTCTTCTGCTAGACCCTTATCATGGAGATCGAGCGCGAGCGTCGGGAAACGAAGAGGACGACAATTTATGGTAATAGTTTTGCCAAATATCAACAGTATCGCACTAAGCATCGTGCAATGGCCGATATTTATAATCAGGACCCTGATTTTCAGTTGTTCCGTGAAGGACTCAAATAAATGGAGGACCAACTGGCACACAAGGTCGAGGAGCTAAGGGATTGAGATAAGGAGCATATGAAGGTTGTCACCCGCAATAGCAAACTCGAGTCCTCCCTTAAGGTGAAGGAGGATGAGCTTGAGTTAAGTAGGGGGAAATGGTCGAGAATGCTGACTTACAAGCAAATATGGCCAGTTTGACCGGTGAATTGGGTATGAAGGTAGTGGAGATTGATGGGCTTAAAGGCAAACTGAGCTCCAGTGCTAATAAGTTGGTAATGACTATTTCTGGAACCGCGGCCTTGGAGAATACCCTCCGTGTCTGTAGGCCGGAGCTTGAGGGACGTGTTAAGGAGTTGTAGGCAGAGCTATCTATGTTGAATGGCCTCGCTGATAGCAGAGGATACAAGTAATGCTCACAATCTTCTACGTCTCGTGCCTCAGCTGATCCAGTCGTGCCTCGTCGCTTATATGAGTTGTGGGTCCATGCGGAGGCGCATCTTGACATGTACAAAGATTTTTCATGCCAGGGGAAGGAAACTAAAGCAGAACTTCAAGTCGTACATACCGAAGCTCATGCTGCTCGGGAGGAATGCGGGTACAACCCTTTTACACCTGACATGGATGACATCAACTCTAATGATGTGGATCATCTTGCTTATGACTCTTGGTACAAAGATGCATACCTAATAGGGGTGACATGTAACCTTTTATTTGGACTTACTTTTTGTTTTGGGACTTTTGTAAGGGGCATGCTTGAGCCCATTGTAAAGATAGGTGTAAGTAACATTTTGATGTAATGTAGAATTTGTTTTGTCAATTCGGTGATCATCTTTGACATATCTATGGTATCCGGGGTACCCATTGAATTATCAAGCCGATTTAGCTTTTGGGTGACATCGATTCCTTTTTCTTTTGGAAGTGTCTTTAGCCTTTGGGATGCTACTTTCGAACGATCATCGAAGTGGGATCCCACCATAGTTTGAATGAGGTCGAACTCATAATTTCGTCGATGTCCTTGGCCATTGGGATGTTGCTTCGAACTATCGTCGAAGTAGGATCCCGTCGTAGTTCGAATGAGATTGAACTCATATTTTCCACTATGGCCTTAACCATTGGGATGTTGCTTTAAACTATCATCAAAGTAGGATCCCATCAGAGTTTAAATGAGGTTGAAATCATATTTCCATCGATGGCCTTGGCCCTTGGGATTTCTGTGAACTACCATCAAAGTAGGATTTTGTCGTAGTTTGAACGAGGTCTAACTCCTATTTTCTTCAATGGCCTTGTTCATTGGGATGTTGTTTTGAACTATCGTCGAAGTAGTATCCCATCGCAGTTCGAACGAGGTCGAACCTCATATTTTTGTTGATGGCCTTGGATATTGGGATGTTTCTTCAAACTATCATCGAAGTAGGATCCCCTCGTACTTCGACTGAGGTCAAACTCATACTTTCGTCGATGGCCTTGGCCATTGGGCTGATGCTTCGAACTATCGTCGAAGTAGTATCCCGTCGTAGTTCGAACAAGCCCGAACTCATATTTTCGTCGATGGCCTTAGCCATTGGTATGTTTCTTCGAAATATCTTTGAAGTAGTATCCAGTCGTAGTTCGAACAAGGTCGAACTCATATTTCATTGATGGCCTTGTCCATTGGGATGTTGCTTCAAACTATTGTTGAAGTAGGATCCTGTCGTAGTTTGAACGAGGTCCAACTCATATTTTCATCGATAACCTTGTCCATTGGGCTGTTGCTTCAAACTGTCATCGAAGTAGGGTCCTGTCGTAGTTCGAACAAGGTCGAACTCATATTTTCATTGATAGCCTTGGCCATTAGGCTATTTCTCACATGGGAGGTAGGATCACATTCCTGTAGGAAATACATGTCGACTTTATACATACAATGAAGATTTGATTATATTCTTGTAGGAACCACATGTCGGCTTTATACATACAATGGAGATTTGATTATATTCTTGTAGGAAACACATGTCGATTTTGTACATACGATGGAGATTTGATTATATATATTCAATCCCTTTATTACTCGGCCCAAAGAACACCTCGGCAGACGAGGTAATGAATAATACTTTGATCCTTGAGACGTCCCCCTTGCCGCCTCATTAAAAAGCTCACCGAGAAAATCCGATTGGGACAAAACCCGTATTAGCAAAAAAAGAGTACAACTTAGGTGGCGCATCCTTTCAGAAAGTATTTGAGTTGGGCGACATTGCAGTTATTTTAGAGTAGTTTTCCCTCCATTGTCTCTAACTGAAATGCTCCTTTGTTTCCTATCGTCATGATTTTGTATGGTCCGTCTCAGTTTGTTCACAATTTTCCCTCATTAGGGTCTTTCGCTGCTTGTGTTTTAGCTTTGAGGACGTAATCCCTAACCTTGAACGGTCGAACTTTGGACCTCTTATTGTAGTACCTTTCTACTTGCTGCATTTGGGCTACCATTCTTATGTGAGCCATATCTCTTTGTTCTTCGACTTCATCCAGATCTTGTAGCCTATTTTCATAGTTGTTTGGTCCGCTTTAGTTGGAGTCTCTCAAGCTAGGGTCTCCGACCTCGAGGGGTACGTCAGTCATGTAGACTAGTGAATATGTCATCTCACCCGTGCTAGTTTTGGGCGTAGTGAGGTATGCCCATGGTACTTCTGGTAGTAGTTCAGGTTATATCCCTTTGGCATCCTCGAGCTTCTTTTCCAATATATTTAGTATTACTTTATTGGAGGAATCGGTTTGGCTATTTCCGGTAGGATGGTACGGTGTGGAGAGTATTCTCTTGATATGCCATTTTTCAAAAAACTCAACTTTTTTCTTTCTGACGAACTGAGGTCCATTGTCAAAACCGATATCTTTGGGGATGTTGAAGCGGCATAATATATTTTTCGATATAAATGGGATGAACTCTTGCTCACGTATTTGAGTGTATGCACCTGCTTCCACCCATTTAGAAAAATAGTCAGTTAAAACCAAAAATAAACATACCTTACCTCGTCCTGCCGGGAGGGGTCCAACAATATTCATCCCCCACTTTATGAATGGCCATGGTAAAGTGACGAAATGCAGGAGTTCTCCTACTTGGTGTATCATAGGGGCCTATTTTTGACACTGCTCACACTCTCTGACGTAATCCGTTTTTTTTCATGGTGGGCTAGTATTATCCGATAAGGATGAGGCATTGGACGAGGGTGCGATTTCCCATGTGGGAGCCGCAATGCCTCGCATGTACTTCTTCTAGTACTCTCCTTGTTTGATTTGGCCCAAGTCACTTGTCCGGGGGGCCGCCAAATGTTCTTTTGTAAAGATCATAGTTTATGAGGATGTATCTGGCTGCTTGTATTTAAAGATTTTTGGCTTCTTTCTTATATCTTGGGAGTGTTCCGTCCTGTAAATATGTTATGAGACGGTTACGCCAGTCCCAAGATCGATTTACGAAATGTACCTCGACTTGGTCTATTGCGGAATGGAGAAGAGTGACCACGTTTTCTTTGTTGATATTTTTGATGGTTGTCGGTAGCTTGGCGAGACCATCCGCTTCGATATTCTGCGCCCTGAGTATTTGGTCGAGGCGGCATTCATCAAATTCTAGCAGCAGTTTGTGAATATTTTACTTGTACTTTTGTAGTCTCTGTTTTTTAATTTGGAAATTCCTTGTGACTTGGTTCACCACGAGTTGAGAATGCATTGGGGGACGAGTCGTCGAGCACCATATTTGAGGGCCAATTTCAATCCTGTAATCACAGATTCATACTCGGCCTCGTTGTTAGTCATCTCGGGGCATCGTATGGACTGGCAAATTATTTCGCTCGTAGGAACTTCGAGAACGATACCCAATCTCGATCCCGATGCATTAGATACGCCGATGGCGTAGAGGACCCAGAGGTCGGAATTTGCGGAAGCGCGGAGCGCCTCCTACTCTACTTCAGGCAATTTTTCCGCGTTGAAATCAACAACAAAATTGGCCAATACATGTGAATTAATAGTAGTTCGTGGTTGGTATGTTATGTCATGCTCGCTTAATTCTATTGCCCATTTGGCCAATCTATCCGATAGTTCAGGTAGTGTATGATGGCCCTGAGGGGAAAGGTTGTCACCACTCTTATGGGGTGACATCAACAATATGGTCTAAGCTTTCGTGAAGCTACTACTAATTCCAAAACTATTTATTTAAGGTGAGGGTACATTGTTTCGACATCCATTAAGATCTTGCTAATATAGTAAATTGGAGATTGTGTAACTTTATTTTCGTGAATCAGGACTGCACTTACCGCGACGTTGGATACTGCTAGGTACACCAGTAGGCATTCACCCACGCCTGCCTTGACAAGTATGGGTGGCAAAAATAGATACGATTTTAGCTTTCTAAAGACGTCTACGCATTCTGAAGATTATAATCTCATGGATGTGGTCCTAAGGGGCGGATTTAAGCTTTGTCACACTGGATTCATCTGAATTCAATATTTTTTATATAGAGTAAAAATTCTCTAAATTGTAGTAAGTAATAGATATAAATATATAACATTAAAAATATAATGGGTAGTATGTTTGACTCAAAATATATCGGAACGTTTTTGAATAAATCAGTCAAAGAAAAGAAGGGGTAAATCTTAGCTAAGTATAATAATGTCTAGAACAATAGATAGATAGGGAGGATATGGGTGATAAGAATTCTTTATCTCATTAAGGCCAAAAATCCTTTAAATAGTGATCTTATCAATCGTGTATGTAGGAAAGTTAACATCAAGTGTTGTGGGTTAGGAAAAGTTTCCAGAGCTCTTACAAGGTTGTTTTACGCTTTATATATAAGGAGCCAAACCCTTATAAGCCCTAACAGACAAGTTATAGGGAATATTTGAAAGAATATTCCTAATGTCCCCTAATGGGCCTGCACTACTGCAAGGGTCGTACAATCTCTTATTCGTCTTAAGGACGTCCTCCGCAGGATGTCGAGCTACGAGGATCTCGTCGTTCGTCATCCTCATAAACAGTCGGGGTCGTTTAAATTTGGGCTCATACATAGTAGATATAAACTTATACTTTTAAAAATATATGAGTTCAATGCTAAAACATTAAAAGGTAAACTCATAGAGTTTAAATTTTGAGGGAAATGCACCTAAGATCAAATATTTCGAGCCGGCTTCCGTAGAAAATTCAGACTTTCTTTTTGATGCTGCTTCTTTGTCTTTTGTTCTTGTCTTCTAATTTTCTAAAAAGAGATAAAGAGTTTCTTACAGATTATCGAAAGATTCGTTCGAATCCGACCCAACATGAATTTTTAGCTAAAAAGGTTTTTCGGGAGATAGAGAAAGATACAAAACTCTATTATCTATATTTGAATTTCAAATTATATACCTAAGACAAGAAGAAGAAATTCGTTTTATTTTCCTAAAATCACCTCTGTCATCATTAATCTTCAAATTTAACAATATATTATACCAAGGGCATCATGAGATATTTTTCATTTTTGTTTTATAGTCATGGATATCATAAGTTAATTCATCGTTGTAAAAAGAAAATGTGGTCATCACTGTAGGGTCTATACCATTAGTTGAAAATAGTTGGCAATAGCCTTATTCCTATTGTGCCTATACTATGGTAGAGATCATTGATGAAAGATCTTACTTAGAGCCAAAGTTTTGAAATAAGTAGATGGGATTAAAATGCTCTTGTACAACACTTGGAGCCTACGACTCTTTTCTTCTATAAAAGCAGGACCTCTTTCACTATTTTAGACACACCAACAAAGAGAGAAAAAAAGAGTGAGGCATCACAGTAAGATTAGAATGTGAGAAAAATAGAGAGTGTGAGCGATATTGTAGTGAGATAGGAATATCAAAAGAGGATTATTATATGTTTGAGTGTCGTAGTAGTCATTTGAAGTATTTTACTCCGACCAACAAAGTGTAAATTTCCTTGATATAGTGATATTAGTTGTTTTTCTTGGGGATATGGTTTTTTCCTTTATTTGGAGGAGTTTTAAGCGTAAAAATATTGGTATCAGTGTCACTCTTTTATTCTTGTTGATTACCGCATTTCAATGCTACATTATTATTCTGCTTTTATTAACGTGAATATTATTACTGTGGGGGATTTATTCCTAACAACTGGTATTGGAGTACAGCTCAATCAAAGAAATACTATTCACTGTTCGTAGTACTAAACTCGGTGAAAAAAATGTCCGGAGTAAAGTATAAGGTAGAAAAGTTCATCAGAGATTGCAGTTTCTCAACATGCCAAAAGAAAGAAGAGAGATTTGCTCATTCTACAGGTATTACACAAGGTACTAGATATCAAAAAGCCTGATACCATGAAAGTTGAGGATTGGGCTAACTTGGATGAAAAGGATGCTAATGCAATCATGTTGTACTTATAAGATGATGTGATAAATAACATCATTGATGAAGACACTGCATGTGGTATTTGGACAAGGTTGGAAAGCTTATACATGTCTAAAACATTGACAAATAAATTGTACCAGAAGAATCAGTTATACGCCTCATACGTGGGTAAAGGTATGAAATTTTTGTCACATTTAAATGTGTTTAACGGACTAATCACACATCTCGCCAACCTCGGAGTGAAAATCGAGGAAGAAGATAAAGCCATCTTGTTGTTGAACTCGTTGCCATCTTCGTACGATAATTTGGCAACAACCATCCTGCACGGTAAGACTACTATTGAGTTGAAAGACGTCATATCGTCTCTTCTAATCAATGAGAAGAAGAGAAAGAAACCTGAAAATCAAGGACATGGTCTCATCACAGAAGGTAGAGGCAGGAGTTACGGAAGGAGTTCAAGCAATTATGGTAGATTTGGAGCTCGTGGGAAGTCCAAGAACCGATCCAATTCAAAAACCAAAAATTGCTATTATTGCGATCAACCAGGTCACTTCAAAAGAAATTGCCCAAATATGAGGAAGGGCAAAGGTAAAAGCAGTGGCCAGAAGAATGACAACACAACTTCCACGGTGCAAAACAATGATAATGTTTTTCTCTTCATTAATGGCGAAGATGAGTGCATGCACTTGGCAGGTCCAGAGGCAAAATTGTCCGATTGACACAGTAACATCCTACCATACCACGTCGATAAGAGATCTTTTTTGCAGATATGTAGCAGGTGATTTTGGCACTGTGAGAATGGGCAACACAAGATACTAAAGGATTGCATGAATTGGTGATATTTTTATCAAGGCAAATGTCGGATGCACATTAGTTATAAAAGACGTGCGCCATGTACCTTTGCAGATGAACTTGATCTTGGAAATTTCTTTAGACTGAGATAGATACGAGAACTATTTTGCAAAGAAAAAGTGGAGACGCACCAAGGGATATTTGGTGACTACAAAGGGAGTTGCTCGTGGCACGTTGTACAAAACAAATGCAAACATATGCCGAGGTGAATTGAACGCGAAAAAAGATGAGATTTTTGCAAGTTTATGGAATAAAAGAATGGGTCATATGAGCGAGAAGGGATTGCAGATTCTTTCCAAGAAATCAATCATCTTTTTGGCCAAAGGTACAACGGTAAAACCTTGTGACTACTGTTTATTTGGTAAGCAACATAGAGTCTTATTTAAGACATCTTTTGAAAGAAAATTGAATATGCTTGATTTAGTATATTCTGATGTTTGTGGTCCAGTGGAAATTAAATCGACGGGTGGTAAAAAATATTTTATTACTTTTATTGATGATACTTCGCTAAAATTGTTGGTTTATAACTTGAAAACAAAAGATGAAGTGTTTCAAGTTTCCTGCTCTAGTGGAAAGGGAGACAGGCCAAAAGCTAAAGCGTCTCCGAAGTGATAATTGATGTGAGTATACTTCGAGGAAATTTGAAGAGTACTGTTAAAATCATGGGATTAGAAATGAAAATACAGTTCCTGGAACTCCACAAGACAATAGTATAGCTGAGAGAATGAACCACACCATAGTTGAGAAGGTGAGAAACATGCTCAGAATGGCTAAACTGTCTGAGTCATTCTGGGGTGAAGCAGTTCAGACAGCCTGTTACCTATCAATGGGAGTCCATCAGTTACATTGGATTTTGACATCCCAGAGAGAGGTGGACCAATGGAGGTGTCATACCCACAATTAAAGGTGTTCTATTCTGCAATTTTTGCACATGTACCAAAGAGGCAGAGAACAAAGTTGGATGATAAATATGTTCCCTTCATACTCATTGGATATGGAGATGAAGAGTTTGGGTACAGATTGTGAGATCCTGCAAAGAAGAAGATCATCAGAAGCAGAGATGTATCTTCCGAGAAAGTGAAGTTGGATTTGTAGACAATTGACCAGAGAAGGCCAAGAATAGTATAATACCTATCCTTGTTACCATTTGTTCTACTTCTAACAATCCCACAAGTGACGAAAGTAGGACCAACGAGGTTGCCGAGCAGAGGGAGCAACCTGGTGAAGTTATTGAGTAAAGGGGGAAACTTGATGATGATGTTGAGCAAGTGGAGTACCCTACTCGGGGAGAAGAACAACCTCAACCTCTGAGTGGATCAGAAAGGCCAAGGGTAGAGCCATACAGGTACCCTTCCACAGAGTATGTCCTCTATATGGCCCCGTGAAATATTTTACTTAAAAACTCGAAATCTCGTAGTGCCAAATTAGAAATATGTGTTAGAAATTTGTAAACCCGAAAGTTCGGACCCTATGGATTCATCTGTGCATTAAAAATTTAAGGAATTATATTTCCAAGAAAAGTGCGTTTCTGCGGTCCACTATGCGATTGCATAATGGCAATGTGAAGCGTATAGACGCTGCAGAGTCATACAGTTAGATGGTTAATTTGAGGCCAACTATGCGGCCAATTGTGCGATCACATAATCAATATGCGAGCCGCATAGTCATCGCATAATCCCCTTGTAATTTTTGTGAGAAGCAGTTCTGCGGTGCATTATGCGACCACAGAACATGTATGCAGACCGCATTTATGTTGCATACCCAATCAGTTTGTTTAGGTTTTGGGACCATTTTTGCCGTCCATTTTGCGGGCTTCATGTCCATTATGCGATTGCAGGTTTCGTCGAAGCTCCTATTTTCTAACTTTTAAAACTCGACCACATCCCATTAATAACACCCATAGACCTCTTGTATGTCATTTTTACTTCAACTAGAGTGAGAGGGATCTCTAGTGGGAGAAACTAACTCTCAAACCTTGCCAAATATTTGAAAACTTTCAAGCAAAATTTGCTAGGCTTTCACCCCAAGAGGTAAGAACTTGATCCCTAATCTCTGGTTTCGAAATTCACCAAGAATGAGTAATTAGCTTGTGGGTTCATGAATATAAAAATGTATTTTCTTGCATGCATAAGAGATGACAAGGTATGGGGAAGTTATGAGCTAAAAAGATAGAAATTGGGGTATAAGATGATGATAATCTCTCACCAAAGGGTCCTAATATCACAATGCACTTACTACTTGATAGTATACATAAACGAGCTAGAATCTTAATCATGTCTCTAATTCTTAGTTCAATTTGTCATTTTCATAAAATAGATTGAAGTTGCTAAGGGTCCCAGAATTTTGTAAGAATTTAAAGAAATTTATGTTGAGGTATGTATGGTTATAACCCCTTCCTATTAGAAATTAAGCTCCATTGGTATGTGTATGTGCAAGTGTGGTAAGACCAAAAACTTGATTGATGTATTGACTGTTATTTTACATGAATTGGTTTTGAAATTGTATATATACACATGAAAGGTGTGCCTCATTGTGTGCAAAGTACTATTCTAGATATTTAAAGATGTGCAAAGAATATGAACCATGTGTTGAAATTGTCTAGACTTCACGTTATGATTCAAAGCTAAGATTGTCATGATAATTATGTGAAATCTTACCTATTCTTACAACTTGAATTGATTTTGTATGTGCCTATGATCATAAGCGCCAATGAAAGTGGAAATGATGTGATAATTGTGGTCTAAGCACCAATGAATTGATATGATATATGTGAAATAAAGATTCAAATGAGATGATTAATAAGAAAGGAACAACGCCTAGGTAAGACGGCCTAGCCGATCGGGCCTTGATCGGACACCATGTCGCACACATTGTGGTAATATGCTGATATTGAATTCCGAAAAAGGGAACGTGACGATGATTAAGGTATATGTCTCAAATGAGGCAACCTAGCCGATCGGATCGTGATCGGACTCCGCTCAAGATAGCGGTGGCATTGAGAACAATGATGAACATATGAAATTCGCCAAACTAAAGTTATGGAAATCAAGTGAAAGTTGTATAATTCTTTTTTTGATGATGTGGTGTTCGATTAAAGCTTTGATTGTATCTTGTGACTTTCTTGAATTCTTGTGTGATAGTTCTTTGTAATAATTTAGTGTTTAGTTATACACGCTAGTACTATTCCATGGTACTAACATCCCTTTTGCCGGGGGCGGTACATTTTTAAATGAATGTAAGTGGCTCCATAGCGGACAATGTTGATCGCACGTAATGGAGTATCCTCCTCTCATAGTCTTGGTGAGCCCCTTTTTCCTTCAAGGGTTATGTTTCACATCTTTTGTTGTAGATTTCCACTTTTGAGGTATAGACGGGGCCTTGTTGCCGTCGTTGTCATAATTGTCTTTTGTATCCTTAGAGGCTCCGTAGACATTTGTGTGGGTTATGTACGGGTGTTGGATGGGTCTATGAACTATGTTGTAATGTCAAACTCTTGTTTCTCTAAATTGTGACTGTATGTAATCTTGGAACTTAACTACGGTTTAAGGTTGTAATATGAAATAATCTATCAATGTTGAATGTACAGTCTCTCCTATTGTCTAAGTAAACGAAAGAATGGTTCCCTTAATCATATTGAGTTGGGTAGAAAGTATTAAAAAGGCTTGCTCAGTTGGGATTTCTTGATTAAGCGCCGATCACGCCTCCCGAGGTTGGCACGTGGCATCCTCATCAGTGATAAGGGGGAGGCAAAAATTCTTAAGGAGGTATTGTCCCATCCAGAAAAGAACTAGTGGATGAAAGTCATGCAAGAAGAGATGGAATCTCTACAGAAAAATAGCACGTATAAACTGGTTGAATTTCCAAATGGTAAAGGACCACTCAAATGCAAGTGGGTCTTTAAACTCAAAAAAGATTGAAATAGCAAGATGGTCAGATACAAAGTTTGATTGGTGGTTAAAGGCTTTGAATAGAAGAAATGTATTCATTTTGATGAAATTTTCTCACATGTTGTAAAAATGGCTTCTATTCATACAATCTTGAGCATAGCAGCAAGTCTAGATCTTGAAATGGAGCATTTGGATGTGAAAACTGCATTTCTTCATGGAGATTTGGAAGAGGAGATTTATATGGAACATCTAGAAGAATTTGAAGTAGCTGGAATGAAACACATGGTGCAAATTGAATAAGAGTCTTTATGGGTTGAAGCAGGCACCAGGGCACTGGTATATGAAGTTTGACTCATTCATGAAAGTCAAACATATTATAGTGGAATTCAGAATGCGTCGACACCTTGAGAAAGCTAAAAGCATATCTATCTTTGCCACCCCTACTCGTCAAGGCAGTCCTGGGTGAATGCCTACTGGTGTACCTAACAGTCTCCAAAGTCACGGTAAGTGCAGTCCTGATTCTCGAAAACAAAGGTACACAATCTCCGAATTACTATATTAGCAAGACCTTAATTGATGACGAAACAAGGTACCCTCACATTGAGAAACTAGCTTTGGCATTAGTCATAGCTTCACAAAAGCTTAGACCATATTTTCAATGTCACCCCATAAAAATGGTGACAACCTTTCCCCTCAGGGCCATCCTACACAAACCCAAACTATCGGGTAGATTGGCCAAATGGGCCATTGAATTAAGCGAGCATGACATAACATACCAACAATGAACTACTATCGAGTCGCATGTACTGGCCGATTTCATCGTTGATTTCAGCGCGGAAACATTTCTTGAAGTGGAGTAGGAGGCACTCCGCGCTTCCGCACATTCCGACCTTTGGGTCCTCTACATCGACGGTGCATTTAATGCATCGGGATAGACTAACAAAGTTCCTATAGGTGAAATAGTTTTCTTGTTCAAACGATGCCTTGAGATGACTAACAACGAGGTCGAGTATGAAGCTGTGATTGCAGGATTGAAATTGGCCCTCAAATACGGTGCTCGACAACTTGTCTCCCATTGCGATTCTCAACTTGAAGTGAACCAAGTCACTGGGACTTTCCAAATCAAAGAACAGAGACTACAAAAGTGCCAGTCAAAAATTCACAAACTGCTGGTAGAATTCGATTAATGTCGCCTCGACCAAATACCCAAGGAACAGAATATGGAAGCGGACGGTCTCGCCAAGCTTGCGGCAGCAACCAAAAATATCAAAAAAGAAAATATGGTCACTCTTCTCCATTCCGCAATAGACCAAGTCGAGCTACATTCCGTAAACCTAACTTGGGACCGACGCAACCATCTCGTATCATATTTACAGGACGGAACGCTCCCACAAGATAAGAAAGAAGCCAAAAATCATCAAATATAGGTAACAAGATATAGCCACGTAAACTATGATCTTTACAAATGAACATTCGGAGGCCCCGTAGATAAGTGTCTTGGGCCAAATAAAACCAGGAGAGTACTAGAAGAAGTACATGAGGGGCATTATGGTGCCCACAGGGGAAACCACACCCTCGTATGATGCCTCATCCGTGCCGGATACTACTAGCTCACCATGAAAAAAAAAATACGGATTACGTCAGAAAGTGTGAGCAGTGTCAAAATTAGGCCCCTATGTTACACCAAGTAGGAGAACTTCTGCATTCCGTCATTTTGCCATGGCCATTCATAAAGTATGGGATGGATATTGTCGGACCCCTCCCCGCAGGACGAAGTAAGGTATGCTTCCTTTTGGTTTTAACTGACTATTTTTCTAAATGGGTGGAAGCAGGTGAACACACTCAAATACATGAGAAAGAGATCGTCGTGTTCATATGGAAAATATAATATGCCGCTTCAGAATCCCTAAAGAAATCAGCTATGACAACGGACCTCAGTTTGTCAGAACGAAAACATCCGAGTTTTTCGAAAAATGGCACATCAAGTGAATACTCTCCACACCATACCATCCTATAGGCAATAGCCAAGTTGAGTCATCCAATAAAGTAATACTGAATATATTGAAAAAGAAGCTCTATGACGCCAAAGGGCTATGACCTGAACTACTGCCAGAAGTACTATGGGCATACCGCACTACGCCCAAAACTAGCACAACCAAGATGCCATATTCACTAGTCTATAGGACTGATGCAGTTATACTCTTCGAGGTCGAAGACCCTAGCTTGAGAGACTCCAATGAAAGCGGACCAAACAACGATGAAAGTAGGCTACAAGATCTGGATGAAGTCGAAGAATGAAGATATATGGCCCACATAAGAATGGTAGCCCATTATTTTGTTCTTAATTTGATATTGGTTGAACATGTACCTCGCAAGGTACTTAGTCGCTAAAAGAAGTAAATAGATATTGGGGAGCATCTTTTGAGTGGAACCATGAAAGGGCTCGTTGATGTACTAAAGTTGAAATTAAAGATCACTAGCCGATAAACTTTATTGTATGGAGTGTGTGGAGAAAAGAAAAGAAAAATGATAGTGAATGTATATAGAAAAACTAAAGACATCCAATTCTTATTGATTTATGCTAGTGAAAAATAGAGAAGTGCTTAATTAAAAAGAGGGCTATGTTGTATGTGGAAAGTGGGTTGGTTCAGAAGAATACGAGCTTGAATTTTAAATGTAGTGTATTAAAGTGCTTAGGAGGGTAAGTCACCATTTCTAACTATATCCTAGACGTCCCTTAGCCTACATTACAACCTAAAATTCCTAATTGATCCTAGATTTGGCTAGCTTAAATTTGTAGAGATATAAACTACGGGAAATCTTATGGTACAGCCACGGGATGCATATGAATTCTTGTGAAAATTGGTGAATTTTTTTCAATTGTATGATGTCCTTAAATTATATTCAAAAGTATATTTGAATGCGTGGACCAATTTGTACTCATTCTTTCGTTTGTTGGTGAGGGCACATGATCTCATGAATGATTGGTAAGGTTGTAAACTTTCTTGTTGGGTAAGTGCATGAATTGTGGGTGCTTAGTGGTTGCAAGTCGGTTGTTGAGGTTGGGCAGTGACGAATAGGTGTTGGAATTTATTGAATTGAAATATTTACTTGGGTATGCTTAAACGGGAAGAATATGAAAGTTTGTGTGTTGATGCTTGTATGCCAATATTGATTATAGTCTAGGGTATAGTGTGTGGGTAAAAGTTAAAGTACTCCTCCATAATTGATACTCGTACGTAGTTGGCAGGTTTTTTAGATTGTCCAATTGCTCGAGGACAAGCGATGTTTAAGTGTGGGGTGTTGATGATAGGTGATAATATGTAAATTAGACTATAATTAGGCCACAAAGAACCACATTTTTGTATATCTTTTACGGTAAAAAGTGATAACAAAATGCTCTATTTGTGTTTTTCGTGCTTTGCAGGCTATATTCAATAAAAGAAGTCCGTGGAGTACTTTTGGGATTAGTTATGGAGAAAAGGAGGCCAATCATACAATATCTCTTCCACTTCTGAAAGGAGGCGCCACCTAAGTTGTACTCTTTTTCGCTCATCTCGGTTTTGTCCCAATCGGATTTTCTCGGTGATGTTTTTAATGAGGCGGCAAGGGGGACGTCTCAAGGATCGAAGTAGTTTTCATTACCCCGTCCGTCGACGCGTTCTCTGGCCGAGTAATGAAGGTACTGGATATAGATAATTAAATATCCATTGTATGTACAAAATTGACATGTGTTTTCTACAAGAATATAATCAAATCTCCATTGTATGTACAAAGACGACATGTGTTTCCTACAAGAATATAATGAAATCTCCATTGTATGTATAAAGCCGACATGTATTTCCTACGGGAATGTGATCAAACCTCCAATGTTAGCAATAAACTAATGGTCAAGGCCATCAATGAAAATATGAGTTCGACCTTGTTCGAACAGCGGCAGGACCCTACTTCGATGATAGTTCGAAGCAACAGTCCAATGGCCAAAGCTATCAACGAAAATATGAGTTCGAACTCGTTCGAACAATGATGGGATCTTACTTTGACAAAAGTTCGAAGAAACATCCCAATGGCCAAGGCCATAAACGAAAATATGAGTTCGACCTCGTTCGAACTACGACGGGATCCTACTTCGACGATAGTTCGAAGCAACATCCCAATGGACAAGGCCACCGATGAAAATATGAGTTCGACCTCATTTAAAATACAACGGGATCCTACTTTGAAGATAGTTCGAAACAACATCCCAATGGATAAGGCATTGACGACAATATGAGTTTGACCTCACTCGAACTACGATGGGATACTACTTCGACGATAGTTTGAGGCAATATCCCATTGGCCAAGGCCATCGACGAAAATATGAGTTCGACCTCGTTCGAACTACAATGGGACCCTTCTTCGACAATAGTTCAAAGCAACATCCCAATAGCCAAGGCCATCGACAAAAATATGAGTTCGACCTCGTTCGAACTTCGACGGGATACAACTTTGATGATAGTTCAAAGCAATATCCCAATGGGCAAGGCCATCGATGAAAATATGATTTCGACCTCGTTCGAACTAAAACGAGATCTTACTTCGACAATAGTTCAAAGCAACATCCCAATGGCCAAGGCCATCGACGAAAATATGAGTTAGACCTCGTTTGGACTACGAAGGGATCCTATTCGATGATAGTTTGAAGCAACATCACAATGGTCAAAGCCATCGACAAAAATATGAGTTCGAACTCATTCAAACTACGACGGGATCCCGCTTCGATGATCGTTCGAAAGTAGCATCCCAAAGTCTAAACCACTAACAAAAAGAAAAAGGAATCGACCTCACCCAAAAGCTAAATTGGCTTGACAGTTCAACAGGTACCTCGGATACCATAGATATTGAAAAGATCATCACCGAATCGACAAAACAAATTCTACATTACATCAAAACGTTACTTACACCTATCTTTACAATGAGCTCAAGCATCCCCCTTAAAAAGACCCAAAACAAAAAGTAAGTACAAATAAAAGGTTACATGTCACCCCCGATTGGATACACATCTTCGTACCAAGAGTCAGAAGCAAGATGATTTGCATCATCAGAGTTGATGTCATCCCCGTCAGGTGTAAGAGGGTCATACTCGCATGCCTCCCGAGTTGCACGAGCTTCGGTATGCACGACATGAAGTTCTGCTTCAGTTGCCCTCCCCCTGGCAAGAAAAGCTTTGTACATGTCAAGTCGGGCCTCTACATGGACCCACAACTCATATAATAGATGAGGCACGACCGAATAAGCTGAGGCGCGAGACGTAGAAGGTTGTGAGCATCGACTTGCATCCTCCGCTCTCAGCGAGGCCATTCAACACAGATAGCTCCGCCTCCAACTCTTTACCATGCCCCTCAAGCCCCGGGACCTTAAGCTTAGAGGCCTTATTCTCCTCGGTCAGCTCCAACCTACAAACACGAAGGGTGTTCTCCAAGGCTTCCATTCCAGAAATAGTTGTTGCCAACTTATTAGCATCGACACTCAGTTCGTCGTTAAGCCCATCAATATCCACTGCCTTCGTACCCAATTCAGCAGTCAAACTGACCACCTTTGCTTGTAAGTGGGAATTCTCGTCCATCACCCTCCTGCTTAACTCAAGCTCATCCTCTTTCACCTTAAGGGAGGCCTCAAGTTCACTATTGCGGGCGACAGCCTTCATAATCTCCTCATCTCACTCCCTCAGCTCTTCGATCTTGCGTGCCAGTTGGTCCTCCCTCCATTTGAGTCCTTCGTGAAACAATTAAAAATCAGGGTCATGATTATAAATATCAGCCATTGCACGATGCTTTGCGAGATATTGTTGATATTTGGAAGACATCTTCCTATAAATGGTTGTGCTCTTCCTTTCCCCTCGCACTTGGTCTCCATGATAAGGGTCTAGCACAAAAAAAAAGAGAAAAAGTTAAAGGCAAAAACACATGTCAATAATCACAAATGTAATCCCAACGATGAAAAGGAAAAGAAAGTCACCTACCTGTAAGGCCATGCCGGAAACGTTCTGAGAAAAATCAATGTCACTCATCGTCCTAAGCACCTCGCTCTCCGGGGTAGCAAATAGAGAGGATAAAACAGATGCCACTTGTTCGCGGTTCGACAACAAGTGGTAGACTCTCGAAATAACTATGCGTCGATCAGATCCATCCACCCTGGCCTCCACGTGAGTATGGTGACCTATGAACTCGCGAACTTCCTCCGTCAACATCTGAACCTGAGCCTTTACCCCCGACATGACGGCCTCCTCTAACATTGGATGATGTGCCACCCTCAGCGAAGCGCGCGGAGCTGTACCCTGGGTAAATTCCTTTCGTTTGGGGAGATTCCCCGCTAAAATGGCATCGGCCATAAATATAGGAACATGTGTCATCTGTGACGCCCTACTTCTAACAGCGTCCACGGACACATCCTTCCCGTGCTCCATTTTACTCCTTTTTCTCGACAATGACTCATCCCCGTTAGAGGATTCGTCCAAAAGATGTGGGGCCGATACTAAAGAAGCCTCCTCCCTCGTGACCATGCCCCGAGAGGAACCTTCTACTTGAATTGGTTGAGGACAACCCCCTCAGATAGACTCATTCAACGTAAATTGCATTCCTGGGGAAACGACGACCTATCGGAATGTAGGGATTGGCGCCCCTCGCGTGGAAGCTCCTCGACCTGTCATCACAAAGAGTCTTATCAATAGACGATGATGTATAACCAACAAAATGATAAGAGGGAAACATTTACCGGATGGAACTCTCGGGCTATAACATTTTATGAAAGGTGGGCCTATCTCAAGTTTTCGTTGCATGGGGCAACAGACGGGCTACCTAATCCCTTATGCCAGCAATAAGGCGGGGCGGACCTCTCGTAGCTGCAAACGAGAAGCAAACAAACCCTATAGTGAATGTAGATGAAGAGAGAGTAAAATGAGTGGAGACACTTACGAGTCTCATTCCACCACTCCGGGAACTTGGCGGAGGGAGAAACAATGTGTTCAGTTTTGACAAAGAAATACATATGATAAAACTTGTGACTTGCCCGGTCGTTGGTCCCAACCACCAGCCCTTTCGTTCTATGGTGCCTCAAATGCACCATAGTACCCTTGTGGAAGCAAGGCGAGACCAGGTGCAAGAGGTGGTGAATAGAAACCTCACATTCCGCGAACTCGGCATACTTTGTCAACAGCAGGAGTATCTTGAGCGTATATGACGAAAGTTCTGCCGGGCAGACTTGGTAGAATCTACAAAACTCTTCCGCTAATGGAATGAAGGGGAAAGAATAACCAATCACGAAAGGGTACTCGTAAAAAGCGCAGTACCCAGGTCTATGGACCTCAATGAAATCCCTTCCCACTGGAACCATGTCAACATGGGCGGGGATGCCATACTTTGCACGAAGAACGTCATATACGCTCATTAGGGGATATTAGGAATATTCTTTCAAATATTCCGTATAACTTGTCTTTTAGAGCTTAGAAGGGTTTGGTTCCTTATATATAGAGCGTAAAACAACCTTGTAAGGGCTTTGGGCACTTTTCCTAACCCACAACACTTGCTGTAAACTCGCCTACTTAAACTATTGATAAGATTATTGTTTAAAGGCTTTTTGGCCTTGATGAGATGAAGAATTCTTATCACCCATATTCTTCTTATTTATCTTTTGTTCTAGACATTATTATACTTAGCTAAGATTTACCCCTTCTTTTTCTTTGATTGATTTATTCAAAAAGGTTTCGATATTTTTTGAGTCCAACATACTACCCATTATATTTTTAAAGTTATAAATTTATATCTACTACTTACTGCAATTTAGAGAATTTTTACTCTATATAAAAAATATCGACTTCAGATGAATCCGCCTCTTACGACCACATCGATGAAATCATAATCTTTAGATTCTGTTATATTCCCAAGACTTATTTGCCGACTGAAGACAAACCAAGGGCATATTCTTACCAATTATGAAATGATTCCATATTCAAAAATTTTGTCTCTTAATGATGCAACCTGGAAATGTTCTTCTTTTGCCTTTTCACCAGTAGGCCAGACGATGCCCGTCGATGTCATTGCTGTTGTAGGCATATACTTTTTAGAGCCCTAGTTTTTATTGAACCCTGGTTGAAATACACTTATAAAATAAAATGTGAAATTAAAAAAAAAGAGTAATTTTGAAGTTAAGTTGAAAAGAATTTGAAAATTGAAATTGTATTTGGACATCAATTTACTTAAATGAGAGATAAATAATATCTACTTGGAAAAGCGGTGTAAACTATTTTTTTCAACTTTGGAACGCATCTTCAAAAATCACTAAATATATAACCAAATACTGATTTTAAAATGTTTTTTTGAGAAAAAACAAAAGTTATGTCCAAACGGATCCTAATTATTTGCCAAGTCAACTAAAAAAACTATTAATGCCGGCAAAAGAAAATATTCGTAGCAGTTGGCACTATGGTACGATTTTCTTATTTCTTTTTTATATCGGCTAATAAAAATTCATGGGAGCCTAATTTATCGTCGTTTAATTCAAAGAAAGTTGCCAAGAATTATGAGATAGTTAAATTGGCAATAGAATTTTATGTTTGTTGTTGCCAAGTTACTAATCTATTTGGTCATTTTAACTCGTGTTTAAGTTTCTATCACACCTACTAGAACAGTATAAATTTAATAACACTAAATATAAGGAATACTGTACTAAATTATTCTTATATTTTCTGTTAAATAAGTAATAAGTACTCCTTAATAATATATGCCTTCTTAGAATAAAATAAATAGTGGCGTAATACTTTTTGGTTTTCTTAAATGAAAAACATTTTGCACTATTTGATTTTTCATATTAATGTGATAGAGAAAAAGGATGGGCGGTAGCTATATTTAGTAGGCGTTTGGACATAAAATTGTAATTTTTGAAAAAAGTTGTATTTTGAGTTACGTTAAAATGATATTTAGAATTTAAAATTACGTTTGGACATATATTTTACTTGAAAAAATATTGCAGTTTTGTAAGTGGGGAAAATAAATTGAAAAGGTGGTCAAAATCACTTTTTGGTGTTTGAAATCCATTTTTAAATTTTGTTAAAAACTTGTAAAATTTCATGAATAAATATTGAAAGAAAAAAAACCGAAAAAAGTTATGGAGAAACGGGTCCACAACTTTGCTTAGCAATTGAACCT
This sequence comes from Nicotiana benthamiana, assembly GCA_034376525.1. Taxonomy (NCBI): domain Eukaryota; kingdom Viridiplantae; phylum Streptophyta; class Magnoliopsida; order Solanales; family Solanaceae; genus Nicotiana; species Nicotiana benthamiana. Next base: position 12,444,028 of record CM067336.1, read on the forward strand.
CTAGAGGTAGAGGCGGAGCCAGGATTTGAAGTTTATGTGTCCGAATTTTTAACCAATTTAAGTTACTGGGTTTTCAATTATTAATTTGTATACATTCAATTGATTTCTCAAAACAAACACAAGATTCGAACCAAAGCTACTTGGTTCGATCGAACCTGCGACTGCAAGGCTAGCTCCGCCCCTGTCAATAGCTAAATTTAGGTAGCCTCGTAGCTTAGCTAAGCAATTGAGGCTAATTTATTTATTCTATTGATAATAAAGTCTAACGCCCAACCTATACAACGGCTTCATAAAATAAGAGAAGTAAAGAAAAAAAATTAATAAAGAGGGTCATTTTCATTTAGAAAGAGACTAGTATTTAAAGAGGATAGAATGCAAAAAGAGAAACCAAAGCATAGTTTGTCAAGAATCAGCCTATTGAATTGAATTGAATTCATGGACTGGACTTGGGACTATGTCTTTTGGTCTATTACTAGTATATTGATTCCATTATTATTACTCCTACACTTCCACGGGCGAAGATCAAACAAAAATCGCCGGCTACTGCCACCCGGGCCGCGAGGGTGGCCCGTGGTTGGCAACATGTTCGAACTGGGGAACGAGCCACACAAGACACTAATGGATCTAAAACAAAAATACGGTCCGGTTGTTTGGCTAAAGCTCGGTTCTATTAACACTATGGTGATCCTTTCCGCGGAAGCTGCGGTAGAGTTTTTCAAAAATCACGACGTGGCTTTCGCGGAGAGGTCAGTAACCGAAGTGATGAAATCACACGGATATCATAAAGGGTCTCTAGCTTTAGCACCCTACGGTACTTACTGGCGGATCTTGAAACGAATCATGACCGTTCAAATGTTAGTCCACAAACGGATCAATCAGACAGTTGACATTCGACGAAAATGTATGGACGATTTAATCGAATGGATAACTAATGAAGGTAGAGTTAACTCCTCCGGTGGAATTCCTGTAGCTAAATTTGTATTTCTTGCTTCGTTTAACATGCTGGGAAAGCTGTTGTTATCGCGCGAATTAGTGGATCCGAAATCTGAAAACGGGTCTGAATTTTTTACTGCTATGGTTGAGTTTATGGAATTTTCTGGACATCAGAATATTGTAGATGTATTTCCATGGCTGAGATATATAGATCCTCAAGGTTTGAGGAAGAAGATGGATCGTGGACTTGGGAAAACAATTGAAATTGTTTCGGGTTTTTTAAACGAACGGTTTGAAGAATTAGAAAGAACGGGAGAGAAGAAGAAAGATTTTTTGGAAGTTTTGCTGGAATATGAAGGCGAAGGCAAGGATGAACCAGAAAAGCTATCAGATCAACAACTCATCTTAATAATTCTGGTAATCTTTCCGTCTTACGTAACTAACATTGTCATATTTCTTTGTTTTTTCTTGCTTTCGGAGTAGAGGCAGATGCACATGTTAAGCTGAGCGGTGCGGTGAATGATATTTGAAAATTTCGGCGAAAACTTTATATATACTTACAAATATTTTCAAAAATAGTTCGAACCAATTATTATGAACTGTGATAAATTTATATTGAATGTTATAATACTTGTTGACTCTAAAATTCTGGATCCGCCAAATGCTTCGAAGATAAACAAAGTGGCAGAGATACATAGTATTATCTGGAGTCAACCCACAGTATCACGGGTTAGATGGCATTTGTTTAGAAAAAGGGTGTCAGTTTCAGGAAAAAAATGGGGATAAAACGATTTCCAACCAACGTCACTAGAGAAAAGTTTGTCACTTTTTGGAAAACCTACTGGAAAAAGAAATAGTTAGCTTAATCACTATTAAGTATTAACCAACGCCACTTGGGGCGCGAATTCAGAAATTTTTTAAAGGTATTTAAACTTAAAATAAGTCAAATTCTTTTTGATAAGATATGTTTAATATATATAATATACCTTAAAAATTTAATAATTGATATATATATACAATATAATTTTTTAACGAAAGGTCAATTTGACCATCGTTAAGACATGTTTTTTCGCCCGTGATCTCAAGTCTCACCTATGTGAGCTGAGTAAATGCTTCTTGATTTTCACTTCAACTTCTTTTCTTTTGAGGAACGCAGGGAGGGGAGTGGTGAGAGTTGTACTTTAACCATTATAGATTGCACTTTCGAGGTAAGCATTTTTTATGCTGATAGAGCAATTTACTTCGCTAAAACCAGTAATTACTCAATATTTTATAAAATTACTATCATAACCTTGTCATGGAGAGTTAAATATTATTATAGATAAATTTAGTAAAATGGTTTTGAAAAATCAATGCTCCCTTCTATACATAATAAGTTACTTTTTCGTTTGTTTGTTTTTTAAAATTTTGGTCCAAATAAGTATTTTTTTACATAACCAAAAAAGAATTGATTTTATATTTTTAAATTTGCGCTTATTTACATATCCCAATGTGTCAAATTAATCATATGCAAATTTTAATTAAGGGTAATTTAATCAAAATACTTTTTTTTTTCTAAGAGTTAATATTTTTTAAGGAGTATGTCATATGCCAAAAGGCCACTTATTATGGACAAGGGGTAGTACACTATCTATTCACGTAACTCAAGACTCTCAGGGGTTGTTTGGTACGTGAATTAAATTGTTCCGGATTTTAGTCATGGTATTAATCCCTGGACTAAATTATAAACAATCCCAAGTTTGATGGGATAATGGGATATTCAGGATTAAGATGAGATTCAATTTATATTGTGTTTGATTGATGGTGATAAATTTATACTGTCAACCAAATATGATATATATTTAATCACACACTTAATCCTAAACTAACCACAAAGGTGGTGCATAAAGCTCTCGATGTGCGCGGTGTCCGATAAAGGGTCGGACCACAAGGGTCTATTATACGCAGCATTGCTTTGTATTTTTGCAAGAGGCTGTTTATATTATTCGAACCCGTGACCTCCTGATCATATGTCATCAACTTTGCCAATTACGCCAAGGTTCCCCTACGTAAACATACCACAAACGAATTTCCAAATTAATGAAAATGATTTTCTAGTCACTCCTTAACACTACAATTTACAATTTTAATTGGTTGAATGCAGGAGATATTTTTAGCTGGTTCAGAGACAACCAGCAGCAGTATAGAATGGGCAATGACAGAATTGTTAAGCAATCCAGAAGCAATGAACAATGTCAAAGCCGAAGTAGATGAGATTCTTGGAAATAACAAGAAATTAGAAGAAGGTGACATCGATAATCTCAAGTATTTACAAGCTGTTATAAAAGAAACCTTAAGATTACACCCACCAATTCCATTTTTAGTTCCTAGAAAGGCAATTCAAGAGACTGAGTTTATGGGGTATAATATCCCTAAAGATACACAAGTTTTCGTGGACGTTTGGGTAATAGGAAGAGATCCTGAATGTTGGAAAGACCCTTTTGATTTTAAGCCAGAAAGGTTCTTGGATTCGAAGATTGAGTACAAGGGTCAGAATTTTGAGTTTATTCCGTTTGGAGCTGGGAGAAGGATTTGTGCTGGGATTCCACTTGCTCATCGAATGTTGCATTTGCTATTGGGATCATTGTTACATGAATTTGACTGGGAGATTGATACTTCTCTTCTTGATGAGGTTTTGGATACACAAGACAGAATGGGTGTGACTGTTAGAAAATTAAAGCCATTGAAAGCAATTCCAAAGAGAAAAAATAGAACTCTATGATTTTAGATTTTAGTATTTCTCCCTACGTTACAAGTGCTCATTTAATTTCCTTTTCTTTTTGTATCTAAAGTTTTTCAATCTATGTTCTACCAAAAACAATATGGATGACATACTTAAATGAAATGACATGAAGAATCAGCATCATATATCATATATATTATAAGTGTGAAATTTTTAGGTAAAGTTATTTTACTAAAATATCCTTTAAAATTAAATAACTAAATTACCCCTTACTTAAATACTCCCCTATAATATTCTCTTATGTTAAAATTTAAAATTACCTTTCAAGAAATAATAAATTTGTGTGATAAATGAGAAGAGAGACGTTTGGATCCATGCAATAACTTACTGAAGCTTTTTCAAGTTCTTGGCGTTGTTTTCTCCTTCCTACTACAAATAAACTATCTCAACCTTTGGCATGCCTATTCAATATGTGTTTATTCATCTTCCAATAATTGTTACAAATTTATTCTTCTTTAAATTTATAGAGTGGACAACTAAATCAAGGAAAACAATTCTTTCCCTATCAAGCCATTGTCAAATGGAAAAAAAAAATTGTTTCATGAAAAATTTTGGTGTTGCTTTCTTTCACTATTACAGTTGATACTCAGATGTTTTTATCTGTACGAGGAACATTGAACTGGAATTTCTGCATTGAGATGACTCTGTAATCTTGATGGTTTTGAAGCCACATCATTTGTAAGATATGCATACTTGGAAAACTGATAAATTAGATTTTGACCTTTCCCTTTGGTGAAAAGCTTTCTTACAAACCTTTCTTCCAACTGAACAGTACAGATTAAGCAGTAATAAGTAATAACCACTAACTGAGGGATGATTACTGTTTAGCTCAAAAATTATATTCGTACTTTATAAGCTTAAAAACAATCGAAAATATATACGGGTAAATCGTAATCAAATATTATAAGCCAAAGAGATGATTATCACTTCAAGATGTTTGTAGATCTGTAAATGTGTGGAAAAGTAGATTTAGCTTAATAGAGAAGCAACAGCTGGAAAACCAAGAGAGAAAGATAGTTAGAGAGATAAGTTGTATTATCCGAGAATAACAATGATGCTTATTACAATGTGAATGTCTCATTTATATAGCAGGAGACCTTACTCGAAATAATCAAAATAAAGTACAAAAGTTGGTGGCTTCCGCTCAGTAAAAAAAGGTCAGGCACTAAACGACGTCATTTCTTCTTTACCAACTTGGACCGTGCTCTTACTTGGGTCGCCCTTATCGTAAGGGACGTACCCACGCTCGGCATGGGGCGTTAACCCTATACAATTACCTACTTGGGAAATGGATATACAAGTGAGCTGGAAAGTATGAGACTCTTTATTGATGTAGTTTCATGTTTGATTTATCGTCAAATCCGATTTGCTTCAATCGCATTATCTTTGCAGAATAACAATGGCTCCCAAAAGATCTCAGGTGACCAGCTCAAAGATTTGTACAAGTCATTTGTGTCCGAGTACCCTATTGTTTCAATTGAAGATCCATTTGACCAAGATGACTGGGAAACCTATGGTAAGCTCACTGCTGAGATTGGTGAGAAAGTACAAATTGTGGGAGATGACCTTGTCACCAATCCTAAGGTAAAATTGAGTCTGCGTTCATCTTGATCAATAGTTTATTCTACAAGTATTTAATCATAATAATATCCTTTCAACTATCATTCTAGGCCTATAGATATCAGGTACCAAAGCAAAATATATAAATAATTTATCAATTACTATCATTCGGGTCAAAGAAACTCCTACATCACATTCTAAAATCCTATTGACAATCCATGTTAATTATAACCATTAGAAATATGATCATGTCTCAATATAAATCATCTATGTATGTGATTTCGTTAATGAGACCAATTAATCTTTATCTATAAAGACAACCACACCAAAAAATAAATATGTTATCCTAATTAATCATTTTATGATCACGAGTAAATATAGATTAGGTTTTAAGAAACTTGACTCTCGTTATCATAATCTCCATCATGAAGACATTGCTCATCACTAAATGAATGACCTTATCATATTAATCAAGCAATTAATAATTACTATGATATAAAACATTCAAATGACATATATTTATATCAAATAATATTTGTAAAAACTTTGTTACATTTTGCTCTCATCGCTCTTGCAATTGTATCTATGAAAAATATTTTTTTGATATTGCTGTAAAACAATAGTGATTTATATAACCATTTAGCATATTTTAGATACAGCATTGAGCGCAGTGTAACAGTTGACCACCTATGATTTAGCAAATCAAAAAACAAATCAATGTGAGGAGATAATGTGGATCCCTTATGTAAATTTGTATAGGTCAAAATTAGACCGAGGATTAAGTTGTGCAGAGTTGGGCAACGAGAGTGATTTAGAATTGTTAAAGTGTGGTGTGGTTGTGGTCGGTCAGTAACCTCATGTGTCGAGTAGCTCGACAACTAGTCGTGGTCGAGATCGGATAGCAGAATCAGAAATAACGGCTAGTTTATATTGGAGTCCACAAGAGAGAATATTGCAATGAATATTCTCTTTGTTTGTACTTTAGGATTCCTAGGGAATATCCCATTAAAGAGGGGGGAAAAATAGGAGATTCGATATGATAAGGACATTTGTAAAAGGATAAGCTCTCAGATATAATACAAAGAATTACTTTCTCCGTTTCAGTATATGTGAACCTATTTCTTTTTTGGTCCGTTCCAAAAGAATGATACCTTTCTAAATCTAAAAACAATTTAGCTTAAACTTACAATTCTACCCTTAATCAAAAGTTTTTATAACCATACAAATACTCTTGACTAGGGATGTTCATGGTTCGGTTTGGATCAGTTCTCCCTTAAAAGAAATCAAATCAAGTAAGTCGGTTTTTTCAAATATTAGAACCAAACCAAACCAATTAAGTCAGTTTTTTTTTAATTCAGTTTATGCCGGATTTTGTCAGTTTTTCGATTATTTGTCGGTTTTTCTTAAATATAAGACATACACTACCAAATACATATTCCGGCAATCACATTTTCAACATAACACTATCAAATTAATTGCCCTTTGAGAAATCTATTATCTACCGAGATATATTGATGATAATTGAATCAAATGGTGATGAATAATTTAAGGACTCAATTCAAGATATATTATTTTTAAAATAAATAGATTCTTACACTTAACAAAAGAAAATTACCATTCAAACTAGAATGTAACGGTAAAGAACTATATTAAAAATACAAACTATTTAACATTTACTATTAAATTTTTGAAACTTTGTATAAAAATATACATATCTATAGGTGTAATTTCGGATAGCTTCGTTAGGTGATTTGGGACTTAGGAGTGTGTCTGGAATATTTTTGTGATGACCGGTGTTGAATTAAGCTTGAATTGGCAAAGTTAGTATTTTGGCGAAGTCCGGTTGATAGGTGAGATTTTGATGCGAGGGTCGGAATGAGATTCTGAGAGTTTCTGTAGCTTCATTATGTAATTTTGGACTTGTCTGCAAAATTTGAGGTCATTCGGACTAATTTTGACGTGTTTCGGCATTGGATGTGGAAGTTAGAAGTTTCAAAGTTCATAGGCTTGAATCGGATGCGAATTTGGTGTTGTGATGCTGTTTTGAGCGTCCTGAAGGTTGGAACAAGTTTGAATGATGTTATGGAATATGTTGGCATGTTTGGTTGAGGTTGCAGTGGCCTCGGGTGAGTTTTGGGTGGTTAAACGGACTATTTCATATTTTAAAAAATGCAGATTTTTAAGCTGTGCACCAGATTTCTGGTGCGAGAACTCCAATTCGGAAGCTTATATCTTGTAATATATAAGAAATCCGAAAAAGTGCAAAACATAAAAGTTGTATACCATACAATCTAGTTTTTAGAAGGTTAAACCATTCGCTATTTGGATTATCTCAGAAAGTTATGGTGGATCGAATAGGGCTGCTGGAGCAATTTTCGAAGAATTTACGATGCACTTTAGAAGCTCATATCTCGGGATATATAAAGTGTTATATGGTTTACAACCTATCAAATTAAAGATCTTTGAGTCTAGTTTCTAAATATTCGAACCGTTTGTCATTTGGATATTTATACAGACGTTATGGTTGCTTAAATAGAAGGTGTCCGACAAGGAACAATTTTAATAGGATGTACAACGTGTATAGCACAAGTGCAAGGTACAACTCGACGAAGCACAGGCAGATTCTTTTATACACGGATTTAGCTCATTTTTCTTTATTTCTTCAACGTATGGACGATTTATGGAGAGCTTCAAGGGGGATTTTTCATCATCAATGTGAAGGTAAGTTATCTCCACCTATTTTGAGTTAAGTACATCAATTATGTATGGATTTGAGCATGAACATTATAGAAGAATTGAGGATTTAGGCCTAGGGATTTGAAAATAAGATTTGGTGATTTGAGGGGCCAAATGAACTTCGATTTTGGCAAATTTTATATGTACGGACTCGTGGCGAGACGAGGAATCCGGTGATATGACTTTCATAATTTTCGAGAAGTGGTCCCGGGGCTCGGGTTTTGCAAATTTCGTGATTTTTGATATTTTTTGAGTCTTTTTGATTGGATTATATTTCCTTAGACTGTTGTAATATATCTGTTGTGGTTTTGGGAGGATTTGACGTGTGAGGAGGTCGATTCGAAAGGAAAGGGCATTGCGGAGTAGACTTTTGGCCTTCTTGACGTGAGTAATAGATGTAAATGTTGTTCTGAGGGTTTGAAACCCCGGACTTTCATATCGTAACGCTATAATAAGGCATGACACGCACCCCATGGCGAGTGCGGGGTCGGATACTATTGGAGATTGTGACTTGGTCCATCCCGTGTGATGTTTATACTATACTCGTGATTGATATACATACTTTATTGATATTACTGGGCTTGATGCCATGTTTGGGGCCTTGTGCTGACTTGTAAAATCCTTCGAGGATTGATATTACTGCTTAGTGCCTATTATTAAATTTCAGTACAAGGTTTTAAATGCTATTTTGCAAACTCAGCCCTAATAATAAACGTTGAAAACTTAAATGACATTTTAAATGTATTTCGGGCTGGAAATTCTATTTTGTAAAAGCGCAAGGAGCTTACTATATTATTTTCTAGGCTGATAAGTGACTTGAAACAGTGGTAACAATGACACTGTATGTTATACTTGAAACAGTGGTAACAATGACACTGTAATATATACTTGGAATAGTGGTAATAATGGCACTGTGTGATATAAATTGGTCAGGTGATAATGGCTGACCGGTCAGGTAACTATGACTGACCAAGATATTGCGCTTGGGATGTAGGAGCCCCTCTGGAGTCTGTACACACCCCCAGTGAGCGTCGTCGACGACAAATAAATATATGGAAGGCTCGGACTGCACGCCGCAATGGGTACTTGATGTACCATCATATGCATTGCATTGCATTCATGTATTTGTATCTATACTGTTGTTCAGCTGCTAAAGTTCCATATGCTGCAGTATATTGGATTTTAGCTTACCTTGTGTATTTACTGTGATTTCTTATCATTGGACTGCATTTTATTGTATTACTCACTAGGTCCGAGTACTCACTTTATTCCCTGCACCTTGTGTGCAGATCCATGGAAGTCTCAGGCTCAGTACATACAGTTGATCAGCAGATCCAGCTTCTGGGAGTATCAAGGTAGCTGCACGGCGTTTGCAGCCATTGATCTTCTCCCTCATATCCTATCTCTTTATTTCCGCATTATCAGACTTTGGATATACAATGTATTAGGATGATATTCTGTATTCTAGAGGCTCAGATTCGTGACACCAGGCCCTAGTGAGATTATATTGTGTATTTTGTTTCAGTACTCTAATCTTGCTTAATTGATATTTCTTTATGCTATTTTTGATGAATTGGGTTAAGTGTTGAAGAACGATCGGGTTCGCTTAGTAGTGTGCTGAGCGCCATCACGATCGGGATTTGGGTCGTGACAATCCTTTAGATATGCTGACCAAGAAGGTACTAAGAGACAAGTTTGATTTGTGCAAAGAACATGTCGGCATGCACTCAAACTAGAACCCAGTGCTACCTCCTCCAGGTGAATGAGACTGGAGGGGGAGATTATGGGGTCCATCCTATTGGTTGGCAATACTTGGCAATAACCTTATGCCTATTGTTCATATACTGTGGTAGAGATCTTTGGTGAAATATGTTATTTGGAGCCAAAGTTTGGAAATAAGTGGAGGAGATTAAAAATGTTCTTGTAGCACACTTGGAGCCTACGACTCTTTTCTCCTATAAAAGGAGGACCTTTTTCACTTCTTTAGACACATCAACAAATAGTGAAAGAAAGAGTGAAGTATCACAGATAGGGTATAAGAAAATAGTCTGTGAGAAAAATAGAGAGTGTGAACTATATTATAGTGAGGTGGGATTATCAAAAGCGAATTATTTCTATTGAGTGTTGTAATAGTCTTTGGAGTATTTTACTCGAGCCAAAAAAGTATAAATTTCCTTGCAATAGTGAAATCAATTTATCCTCTTGGGGTCGCGGTTCTTTCCTTATTCAGAAGGGTATTCCATAAAAATATTTTGGTGTAGTTGTCTGATCACGCCCAACTCTATTCCTAAGATGGATAAGCAGTTGCTGCAAAATAATCTGGTATAGAAGTCTGGAATCGAATCCCACAGAGAACTACCGCTTAGCTATAGCTGTTTAATATCACTAAGAAGAAAAGTTTGAACAATTTTCTAAATTATAAAAATTGAAATTTATATTTCTAACTAATTAACTAGCTAATACTAGAAAGCGGTAAAATTATAAACTAATGAGACAAAGGATTTGAGACTAAATTAAGGAGGTCTAGAGTTATGATGTTCCCAATTTTAAGAATCCTTCCAGCTATGTTCCCTATAATTTCACTGATGTATTCTTTACGGATCGTGAGCACTTTAGATGGTGTAATTCTCTCTCGAACAAGTACAACGATCTACTAGATATATTTTCTCGAACTACACTAGTTGGTTTTATGTAACCGCCCACTATGACCACACCAAGGCTTTGTTATTTCTAAACCGACCATTAAACCCACTGTATTGATTTCTCACATACATTAGGAATGACGTCGTTCAACAACCACCTAAATATGTATCATTTCTCAAGCAACACATACTAAATAGGCACAGTCAGTTGGCCATTCAACCAATTGAAATAAGCTCGTAGTTAAACAAGTAGATTAATCCAAAGATAAATTATATTAAACCATAACAAGAATTCATCCTCCAAAGTTTATATCAAAATCCAAGATAACAAATTCACTATTCATAATTTATGCAAAAATACAATACTAGAATTCATAACCAATACTGGAAATAGGAAGAAAGAAGTAAAAAACTCATGGAATAATTCTCCGCCTTGCTCCTAATGTGTTCTTTTCTCCTTAGGTCGAATCTCTGGTCTCCTGAGCCTCTTTACGTCTAAATTATGTCAAAAGTGATCAAAATACCGTTTTTCTATGTATATATACCAAGTAGATTCGGGCCCAAATAATTATACCTTCTCCTACGCAAAAAAAATACTTTTCCAGGTCAGGACGTCCGCGTCCGTGGATTCAACTGCGGATTTAGCTGTGGATATTGGCCAGTTTCTGCTTCACATCTGCGGGAAGTTGGCGTCCGCGCATTTGTCGCGCACTTTTCACTCTTTTCTGTTGGGGATTTGAAAAACCGTAATACAAAAAAGTTGTGGCTCTTTGAATTAGCTTTACAACCATATATTTTGGAGCCCAAATGAAGTTCTGAGCAAAACGTTATGTGTATTTTACTAGACAGTGCGCAATACGCCTATTCGATGCTTCGTTTCGTTGCTTTATTAACCGTTGATCCCCGAAAATAATCCTGACTTAATTTCTTGGACTTTTAATTAGACTTCAAAGTTTGAAATCACTTGAATTTATTTCAAACATATACATAGCTCGGAATCACTCCTACAAGGCATAACTAGTGCAAAACACTATTAAAGCTCAAACTCAATTAAAATGCAGTAAATTAGAGTGTAATAAGCGACTAAAATACGTAATTATGGCATATCATCATTGTTACTCTTTTATTATTGTTGATATTGTATCTCAGTGCTACATTATTATTTCGCTTTTATTACCGTAAATATTATTACTGTGGGATATTTATTCCCAACAATCACAGCCGAAGCATCTGTTCTCCGCCTAGTTACGGTGTCACGTGTATTTAAGAGGTATCCGAATATTACACCATATATATATATATATATATATATATATATATATATATATATAAACCTATAACTATCCTCGATTGGAGATTTGGAGTAACTCTGGGTCTGTCTCAGTCAATATTTGAATGGAAATCACTAGATTTTGTAATTTTGTTTTTTTAAATTACATAAACAAGGATTAATCCAAAATAAAAGTTATTTCGAAACACAAAATAATGTTTTCCTCTTGGTAAAAAGTATAATTATAAAGAATTAAAGTGAAATAGTAATCTTCAGAAAATTTTAAGTATCAAAAGGTAGAAGTAAGGAATAAAAGCAAGAGAGCAAATAATGGAAGAATGGATACAACTAAAGTACAAGATGAATTGGAAAGAGAGAGAGACAACCTTCTTTAATACGGAAAACGACTTGAATTGCTTTAGACTATCACATTTGGTCTAAAATTATTCCTCATCCATCTATTGACCTAAATATAATTCGTTAATATTTGGCCTCAGAGTTCCCCTATAGTTAAAAGCCCAGTTCAGGTTAAAAATAATACTTCTTCCGTTTCAATTTAGATGAGGCAGTTTAACTCAGCATAGAATTTAAGAAAATAAAGAATACTTTTAAAACTTGTGGCCCTAAAAGCTTAAGGGGTAAAAGCTTCGTGGCTCCATGATATTTGTGTGGTTATAAATATTTCTCGTTAAAGGTAAAATGAAGAATTTAAAATTAAATTATTTTCAAATTTAGAAATGTATTATTTATTTTAAAATGAACTAAAAAGGAAAGTACTTTATGTAGTTTGAAATGAAGAGAGTACTATTTTTAAATGACGTGGCATTAAAATATTGGTTGATTTAAAATCCTCTAACTTAGTCGATAATTTCTAAACCCAAAAGCTATTTCTTATTCCCCCAAACTTACTGATGATAGCGATAGTGTAGGATAAAATATTTGGCTGCTCTCTGCTATATTCTTCGAAAGAATTGAGGATCAAATATATAAAGTCCTTTCTTTGTTCAAGTAAGTTTTTGCTGCATTTGTTGAATAAACATGGTTAGGGTTTTTAGGAATTTATCTTTAGTGTTACTTTTGAGTTGCGGGAATTTTTTACTTTTTCTTGATGCTTTTAATGTCATTATTTAGCGAGGAGATGGGAGTATCAGTCACTTTTGAGTTTAGAAATTATCGACTGAGTTAGAGAGTTTAATGGGTCGGGTAGAACGGTAGTTTGGACATATTTTAGGAGGGTTTTAAAGCAAGGGATTTTTACATATACATCCCATATAGCAAACCTTATAACCACCCATATTTAAGGTTTGTGTTTATTATATTTAAGTATACCACCTTTCAATTTATGTACCAAAATTATATTTAAGGTTTAATGATCAACTTATTTATTATTTGCTTGATTTGTGGAACAAAATCTTTTCATATTTTTATTTTACACGTTTTCTCTTTCTTCCAAGCAAAACCGATGCATTTCTCCCCTTTTTTAATTACACCCCCCCCCCCCCACGCCTATTTACTATAACAGAATTCTCTGGTTCTCTTCTTTAATTTCATCCTTCATTGTCGAAGGTTGCCATTATTTCAGATCGAGAGTTTCATCCGCCATATTTTCAGTCCTACGGTTGCAACAAAGTCCCAAACCCTCTACAAAACTATTTTCTCTCTCTCACTGCTTCAATTTCATCCGCCATTTCCGAACCCTCTCCAAAGTTTTCTCAAGAAAACACAGTTTCAGCCTCTAAAATCGTATCCATAGTCAAAAATGGTGAAAAAAGCTAGTACTCCCAAACGACAAAAAGTAGCCGATATTCCATCTTTTGATTTGGGTGTTTTAACACCTAAATCACTAGTAAAAAGACAACAATCTGTCCATACAAGTGGACAAAATTGGTTCCACAACAAATTTCATTGAAGGCAAACAAAATTTTTTTTCTCCTCAATGTGTTGTAGTTTAATATTTTTTGCCAAAAAATAGAATGCAAGTGTTTGTTTGGTGTTTAAGTATTTTTTGTCTAAATGTACTGTATTATTACATACTAGGGTTATTTATACAAATTTTAGTTAATTGTAGTTTTTTGGAGTTAATTTGTAGTTAATTGGCAAAATTTACTGTTGAGTCAAATTTGTAGTTAATTGTAGTGTTTGTAGTTTAATGTAGTTTAATGTACTTTTTATTTGGAATTGTGACTGTTGACTCAAATTTGTAGTTAATTATAGTTTTTGTAGTTTAATGTAGTTTATAGTACTTTTTATTTGGAACTGTGATAAAAATACAGTATATAAAAGTAGTTACATTGTACATGCTCAATAATTCTATAATTACAGTATAGTTGCTTGTAGTTATAATGTAGTTTAATGTTGTCTGTCACAATGTAGTTGATATGTGGTCTGCAATTTTATAGTGTTGTTTGGAACTGTGATTAGAAGACATGATATATATGTAGTTACAGTCTAGTTGATTTATAATTTGTAAAGTAATTTTTAGTTATGCTTTTAGAAAATAACTTGTCGTTAGAATGTAGTTTCATGTATTCTGTCACAATGTAGTTTATCTGTGGTCTGCAATTATATGGTGTTATTTGGATCTTTGATTATAAGTCAGGGTATATATGTAGTTACAGTGTAGCTGATTTGTAATTTGTAAAGTAAATTCTAGTTATGTTTTTAAAACTATAATTTGTAGTTAAAATGTAGTTTCATATAGTCTGTCATAATGTAGCAGATCTGTGTTCTGCAATTTTATAGTGTTATTTGGAACCCTGATTAAAATTCATGGATATATCTAGTTACAGTGTAGTAACATTTGTAAAGTAAATTCTAGTTATACTTTTTGTAAAAAATTGCAGTCATTATTCCTCTTTATTTGTCATGCACTGGTTTCTACGGTAAACGCAAAGACATTGACTTCAAGACTACAAAGTCATACATAGAGAAGCCAGTTACGGACCCTCTCGACATACAATGGATGGTTGCTGAGATTCCACAACAAAAGAAAGGCTCACTGATAACTAATCTCCCTTTCTATATGTTTAATTAAATATTTTTTATGGTTTGGTATTTAATGAAAAATTCTCATATTCTGCAGGGATTGTGGTGTATTTGTGGCTGCGTTTGCGGAGTATATTAGCAATGGTGATTTGTCTATACCAAAGGAAGGTCTTACTGATATTGACAAACACCGTAAACGCTATGGAGCTCTGTTGTGGGGCTATGCCACAAAGAAGCTAAATGATGGTTCAATCAGTGAGAGTGAGGTTACCGGCATGCTTGCAAGGAGGAAGGGTCCACCGCCAAAGAATGAGAGAACTAAAGTTGAACGAAAGAAGAAGTAGAGTATACTGTTCATATTTGATAGTTGGATTTGAAAACAATTTAATCATTAGGTCATTTTGGTTGTAATGAACAATTTGTCATGAATACATTATACACGAGTATTCGAGCTATCTAATAGCATATTTGCCGTAACAGCTATCTAATAGCATATATAATACCTTCAGTTGCCATTTTATATAACTGTCAGTTCTTATATAAGTGTGGGAATAAATTATTTGTGTACAGTGACTACAATTACCTACATTTGCATATAACTACACAAACTGCACTACATATAACTACAATTGCATAACTACAAATTGTTGGAAGTCCAATGCTACAAACTACTGTTGCAGTACATTTGCGCTGTTGTGTTTTCGGATAAAACTTCTTATCTTGAACAATGAAGAATCATGAATTGACGTTGTAGAGAAATGCCATTTGCAGTTTTCAGCTACTCATACCATCCAGTAGATGCAAAAAAATACATTATTCAGACATATTTATTAAATACTACAATTAACGACAACTGACTACAATTAACTACAAGTTCATATAACTACAAAATTTGTAATTAATTGCTTAGGCTTCATGATTAGGAACTACAAAGTTTTGTCTTTATCTACAAAGTTTTGTCTTTATCTATTATGTTTAGAACACATTTAGAAATCACTTACAGTACATTATAACTACAATCTGCCAACAGTATACATTACTCAAATATATGAGCAAACTTCTTTATTATCGTCAAAACGTAGAACAGTTACACAATAAATTCCGATAATTTGGGATCACTAACATTTGTTTTGAATAACTATTGTAGCTACATTATATTGATTTCTTTTTCGGCGCATTCTTGCATCTTCTTTTCTTATGCTCTTCACCTCCACAATTGCCACATGACACATTGTACTTCTTTGAGTTTATTTCATCAAATTTTTTATATCTTTCCTTGTGAGGTCTACTTGGGTGCCTTTTATCTCCAGCCGGTGGCTTTACTACATCATCCAAAATATGTTGTGGAACATCCCATTTGGCTTCATCAGGAAGAGGATGAACTGTCAATTCATATGTAAGAAGAAGGCTCTTTGTTGTGTAATACGGTGAGCAATAGTTGTTCGGCTTTTCATTCCTATGCCTTAATGCTGCCAAAGCATGTGCACATGGAAGTTCATCAAGTTGGAATTGTCCACAGCTACATTTCTTGTTTTCTAAACATACAATGTACCACTTCACACCATCTAACACAGTATGTATATGATTTATTGAAGCCCTCACCTACAATTCAAGACCAAAAAGAAAATAATAAGGTGTCAATAAGTTAACTATGTTAGCAACAATCAGTTAACTACAAATCAGCTACAAACAAACTGCATATAAATGTTAAAAACGTTAACTACATTTACCCACATTTGACTATATTTTAAAAACACACTGGAAACACTCCATATAAACGTTAACTACATTTACCCATATTTGACTACATTTTAAAAACACATTGGAAACACTGCAACAACTACTATTTTTACCACTTTTTTTTCTGCACCAAACAAGAATATATTACCTTTAGTTTCTGGGATAATGTATTCTTATCTTCCAATTCTTTGTTGAATTTGTGCCCAAGTAATACAAAAGTACCCTTTGCCTTCAATAACTTATCTTTTGTAGAAGAATGAGTGATTTCCGAAACTGAAATCTGGAAGAACTACAATTTTATTGACTATCACGCTGTAAATTCTGATTTTCAGTATTTGATGTAGAAAAATGAAAGATTTTCGAAACAGAAATTTGGAAGAACTACAAAATCTGGAAGATTTTCAGTATTTGATGTAGAAAAATGAAAGATTTTCGAAACTGAAATCTGGAAAATCATATTTTCGGTGTTAGATGCGTAAGAATGACTGATTTTCGAAACGGAACACTGGAGAGATTCACGCTGGTTAAGAGATTTAACCGTTTTGATTGACCATTTAATTGGTACAGAATCAAAGATTAATTGGGAGCCTTAAAAACATGCGTTATTTTAGGCTACAAAATAGTTAATATCGTTGGGAGCCTTAAAAACAGGCGCTATTGTAGGCTACAAAATCAGATTGATTTCGTTTGGTACATTTTTGGTAACAAAAACATGGAATATGAGGGTAATAACCAAACAAGGCACAATAATGGTAATAAGGTTTGCTATATGGGATGCATAGGTAAAAATCCCTTGTTTATATTTGGTTGGAGAAAAGGATTGTGTCTGTTGGATCTAGTAAGGATAAATGTTGAGATTGAGTGTGGAAAGTGGGGCGGGGCGGGTAGGTCTCGCGGGTTAGGGCCGGGATGGGCTGCCCTCATTTTGGGCTCAAGCTTGGCCGAAATTGGGCCTCAAGTTAGGTACTATAACTCTTTAAATCCATCAATTTAATAAGCTTAGACCTTTACCACATTTTTTAAATAAAATAAATTAAAACATACTTTTAAAAATTGATTCTAATTCATTAAAGTAAACTATGTGAAACTATATATTATATATAAATTATCATACTCGAACTAAAAGTAAAAAATCATGGTAAAAAGAAAATAGATTGCTATAAAAATATTAATAACCTAAACTAGATAAAATAAGATAGAACATGAAACTATTTTGGTATTTTTCTATTTTTTTTTGTATTTTTCAAGGATTTTAATAGAAATAAAAATATAGAAACCATGAAAAACTTAGCATAATACTAATATAGAAATGCTAATGAACTTAAATAAATAAAAATGAAAAACAAATATATCTAATGCGATAAGCTGAAACTTTCTTTATTTTTCTTTTTTTCTCTTTTTTTTTCTTTTTTTAATCTTATGGCTTGAAATTAAAAATAAAATAGGCTAAAATTACATAATAACTCAAGTAGATATCTTAAAACATAAAAATACTAAAACTAACTTTAAAACTGGGCTAGTCAAAATTACATGTCTACAAATGTCCCTCTTTGACAGGAAACACAAAGTGTTTTCACAAAAAGAACAACAAGATATATTTTTTTATTCGACCCTTATTTAGAGAGACAAAAACTAAAAGGAAAAAGAATGTGACCGAGCCCTGGTATCTGAGCTGCGTACATATACTTGGCTATAAAGGAATCAGGCCACGTGTAGTTCGAAATCAGAAGAGGGATGGAGTATATTGAGATGGAGAGTCGAATGAAGTACCGTCGAGGTTCCGGTCCGCGGTTCCTGCCATTACATCAAAATTAAAAGAAAAAATTACATCGAAAGTAAAATAAAAATACGGGAACCTATCAACTTCTTGTCTTGAATCTTCCTTGAATCTCTACTTGATCTTCAACATGAGACTGAATAGTGGACCCTGTTCTTCGGGCGGGCTCTTGATGCATCTTAAGTTGTATTCCCTTATTATCCAAGTGGGAGCCTAATTTCCAAAACTTGAATTGTATTCCCTTGTTATCCAGGTGGGCGCCTGATTTCTAAAACTTGAATTGTATTTCCTTGTTATCCAGGCGGGCGCCTGTTTGCCAAAACTTGAAATGTAGTCCCTTATTATCCAGGTGGGTGCCTGATTGCTAAAGCTTAAAATGTATTCCCTTGTTCTCCAGGTGGGCGCCTGATTTCCAAAACTTGAAATGTATTCCCTTGTTATCCAGGTGGGCGCCTGATTTACAAAACTTGAATTGTATTCCCTTGTTATCCAAGTGGGGCGCCTAATTGCCAAAACTTGAAATGTATTCCCTTGTTATCCAGGTGGGCGCCTAATTGCCAGAACTTGAAATGTATTCCCTTGTTATCCAGGTGGGCGCCTGATTTATAGAATTTGAAATGTATTCCCTTGTTATTCAGGTGACGCCCGATTGCCAAAACTTGAAATATATTCTCTACTTATCCAAGTGGGCGCTTGATTACCAAAACTTGAAATGTATTCCCTTGTTATCCTGGTGGGCGCCCGTTTGAAAAAACATGAAATGTATTCCCTTGTTATCCAAGGGGGGGCATGATTGCAAAAACTTAAAATGTATTCCATTGTTATCCAGGTGGGCGTCTGATTGCAAAAACTTGAAACATATTCCCTTGATATCCAGGTGGGTGCCTGATTGCAAAAACTTGAAACGTATTCCCTTTTTATCCAGGTGGGCGCCTGATTGCAAAACTTGAAATATGTTTTGTTGTTATCCAGTTGGGCGCCTAATAGCAAAAACTTAAAATGTATTCCCTTGTTATCCAGGTGGGTGTCTGATTGCAAAAGCTTGAAATGTATTCCCTTGTTATCCAGGAGCGCGCCTGATTGCAAAAGCTTGAAATGTGTTCCCTTGTTATCCAGGTGGACGCCTGATTGCAGAAGCTTCAAATGTATTCCCTTGTTATCTAGGTGGGCGCCTGATTGCAGAAACTTGAAATGTATTCCCTTGTTATCCAGGTGGGGGCCTAATTGCAAAGACTTAGAAATGTATTCCCTTGTTATTCCAGTGGACGCCTGGTACTTCAACAAAACAGACAAAACAAAATAATTTTTTCTGCCCCAGTTTGGGATCTGGACATATTTGTGAGATCATATCACCTACAGAACTCTAAAAATTCAAAGCTAAATCCCATTATCCAGGAGAGCCTTAAAGATATTAAACCAAATCTCACTATCCATGAGGGTCCTGAGAATTTTAAAAGCTAAATCCCGTTATCCAGGAGGATCCTGAAAATTTTAAACTAAATCACATTTTCCAGGAGGATCATGAGAATTTTAAAAATTAAATCCCATTATCCAGGAGGGTCTTGAGAACATTTAAAATTAAACCCCATAATCTAAGAGGGTCCTGAAAATTTTAAGTTAATCCCATTATCCAGGAGGGTCATGAAAATTTTAAACCTAAATCTTATTATGCATGAGGGTCCTGAAAACTTGAACGCTAAATCCTATTATCCCGTGGGTCCTGAAAATTTTAAATTAAATACCATTATCTAGGAGGGTCCTTAGAATTTTGAAAAACTAAATCCCATTATCTAGGAGGATCCTGAAAATATTAAATTAAATCCCATTATCTAGGAGGGTCCTGAGAATTTTAAATTAAATCTCATTATCCAGAAGGGGTTTGAAAATTTTAAACTAAATCTTATTATCCAGGAGGGTCCTGAGAATTTTTAAAAACTAAATCCCATTATCCAGGAGGGTCCTGAGAATTTTAAATTAAATCCCAATATTTAGGAGGGTCCTGAGAATTTTAAACTAAATCTCATTATCCAAGAGGATCCTGAAAATTTTAAACTAAATTCCATTATCCAGGAGGGTCCTGAGAATTTTAAACTAAATCCCATTATCCAAGAGGGTCCTGAAAATTTTAAGCTAAATCCCATTATTCAGGAGGGTCCTGAGAATTTTAAAAACTAAATCTCATTATCCAGGAGGGCCCTGAGAATTTTAAATTAAATTCTATTATCCAGGAGAGTCCTGAGAATTTTAAACTAAATCCCATTATCCAGGAGGGTCCTGAAAATTTTAAACTAAATCACATTATCCAGGAGGATCCTGAGAATTTCAAAAAACTAAATACCTTTATCCAGGAGGGTCCTGAGACTTTTAAAACCTCAATCCCATTATCCACGAGGGTCCTGAGAATTTTAAATTAAATCCCATTACCCATGAGGGTCCTGAGAACTTTAAAAGCTAAATCTCATTATCTAGGAGGATCCTGAGAATTTTAAAACTAAATCTCATTACCAGGAAGGTCCTGAAATTTTTAAAAACTAAATCCCATTATCCAGGAGGGTCCTGAGAATTTTAAAAAACTAAATCTCATTATTCAAGAGGGTCCTGATTTTTTTTAAAAAATTAAATCCCATTATCCATGAGGGTCCTGAAGATTTGTAAACTAAATCCCATTACCCAGGAGGGTCCTGATAACTTATCTGAGCCATGCTATCTTCTTGGAGGATTCTTAAAAGAATTCCTTGCCCCTGAACCAATGCCTTTTCCATGGGAGGTCCCTGTGGATTAACAAATTTTCTTGCCCTTGTTTCAAATAAATTTTTTTAGTTTGAAAATGTGGTGGTTAGTTTGTGCCATCATTGGTGAGTGTCTGCTTATGCACTTTCATAGTTAACTTTGATTTCAACTTTGACGACCTCGACTGTTATCAACTGTCCATTTTCTTTCAACCCTCATTATAGAAAATACATTGCTCCATTCGTTCCCAATATCCTCAATCCGTTGCATTTTGCTCATGGATTGACATTTATCAAACCATTGCATTTCACATCAATCCCAAAGCATGTTGATTGTTACCAACTGAATGCGCATACCACTTTTTCCTGACTTATGCCACTTTAATGTGCTAGACCAATTCATTTTGTGCAATTGGAAAGCTGGTAGAAGATTTTGAAGTCATTTCTTACTTGTCCTGACCAAAAAGACTCAAGAAGGGACTCAAACAAAATAAGGGACAAGGGAAAAAGATGATACCTAACAACAAAATTACAAAGTAGAAACTGGATACCAACTCAAATGACCACGACATGCACCTTTGGATTAAGTGGCCTAATCTTTCAAGTAAGTCTAATATTCAACTTTTGTTGTACTTCTTCGCTGTGAAACTTGGCTTCAGCACTTCAATTGTCCCATTTGATCTGCAATCCTTAATCGGCTTGTAGTGCCATGAAGGGTTTTTACCATCAAGCCTCTCTCATTTTGCTCTTTTTCTCAATTCAACGTCGCCTTATGGTGCCCCTAAAGGTTTTCACCGGTAAGACTCTCTCATTTTATCGTTTTCTCTCATTGTGCTGAGAACAGAGGTATTACCCATGATGCATAAAGATCACATTTTCACCACACACTTGATTTGACATCCTCGAAGATTGGTCAGAAGGTCTTTCGTTGGATCGTAATGTAGGCTTTTGGTCAGGGTTGGAAAGAAAGGGTGGCGTGAGATTCAAAATAATTTAAGATGAAAAGAGTTCAAAATTAAAACTTTTGAAATCAGGCCTTTTGGAAAAATTAAAACTTCCGCCCCCAGTTTCTTGGAGTCTAGGGAATTTTTTTGGATTTGTTTTTCTTTTTTGATGATGGGATTTCTAAGAAAATTTGCCCCACTCTTGACTTCGGGGGATTATGAAATATTTTATTTGGTGCAACTGAACCGTAAGGCTGCCTACGTATCTTGAGGTGACAATAATTAGGACGAACGTAGTTCAAAAGACCCAGTTGTTGTTTTTTTTCTTTTTCTTTTTCCTTTTTTTCTTTTCTCCTTTCTCTTTTTTTTTTCCTTTTCTCCTTTTATGTTTTTCTTTTGCCAACTCTACTTCTGATTCCAAAAGAGGGGTATGGAACAAAGCAAATTATGGCTCAAAATGGGTAGCAAAGGATAAAAGTATTTGGGTAGCAGAATAAAATGCATTCGTCGTACTAAATTTTAAAAATGACAAGTACAAACATGCAATTGAAGATAAGCAAACAAACCATACATAGCATCTATTAATGGCATCAATGCAAACAAAAGTGTCAATGTGAAATTCCTTTGTCCCAATGAATGACCCTTGCCAGTTCGAAACAGACTTGAATTAACCTTATCTTGATGCGGAAGAATTTATTTCAGTACTGACCGATTTGCCTCAGACTGTTTGAGAGGCATTTCTTTGTTGCACGCTCTTTTTCATTAACCTTTTTATTTCCCAAATTAACTGCCTCAGTTTCACTCAATTTAAGCCTCAGGTTTCTCAGAATGCGTGAATCTTTGTTTTTTCCTCAAATGCCTCTTTTTATCATGTTCAAAACCGTGCCATTGCTTCATGATTAAACTAACTTTCAAGACCGGGCTGAGAATTATGTGTTCATGTCATGTCACTAGAATCAGCATGAAAAGGACAATAAAAGGAAAAATGAACAAAACAAAAACTGACTAGAATTAACATAAAATAAGAGATTGTAATAGACATATGATGAAAAGGGTTTGAACAAGGCAAACAAAATAGACATGTGTTACAACCCTAGAACAATCCTAAATAACACTAGACGAGTTACTACAAACTAAACAAACTAGGCAAAATGAGAAGAAGAAAAGTTTGAGCCACGGGATAATATCCAGATTACAACCCTGAAATAACCCGGATAAACAGAAATGACAACAAAATAAACCACCAAAACTCTTCCCTGGCTGGCCAAGAAAGGAGTGTCTTTTCAATTACCAAGCTCGACATCTTAGCCACTGGATTGCACATCAAAATTGCCCGAACCTTCACCAATTCTAATTTAATTAACTTCAATCAGCAAGTTCCCAAGAGGATTCTCATACTCCGTGTTACCATGCATCATCCCTGCAAGTGTGCATCATCATGTATAGGTAAAGGACTCTATGCAATTTTGTGGGTGTCACTGTGCTTGACCACAATTATCCCTTCCTGAATCATTCTTTCTATCTCTCTTTTCTAATCCCGACAACTTTCCACATTGTGTCCCTAGGCATTGGAATGGTATTCACACCTTTTAGAAGGGTCAAAACTTCTTGCACGCTTGTCCACATGATTCGGATGAAAAATTCAAAAGATTTTTAGTTTATTTGTCCATTACTTTTTTTAGAACTACGCTTGATCTTATTCATGAGGGACATGATTCATAAGCAACCTACATAGGGTTCGATCGAAGCATCTTTATAAAAAAAAAGAAAAAAAAGGATATGAAATTGCGGGACATGAGAAATGAGAGAAAAAAAGAGCGATAATCAGAAAGAAAAGAGGGGAAAAGAATAGAAAAACCAAGCGGTGTTAGAAAGGAAGACGATGAAGGAAATATGCCAAAAAGAGTGAAATCGGGATTATGCCATATGACCTTCGTACCCTCGAAGCCATTCTAGAACCGTTAACTGTGACTAGGGGCAATACACGCAATGTGATATTTCTATATGATAAATGCTCTAAAATTAACGTGTTGGCTTTGTTTTGCTCCTCTTTGTTACTTTATTTGTTATCATAACTGATGGTGGTTAGTTAATAGCACTTTGGCGATTCGTCCATACAACACAAAGTCAAAGAGCAAGTGGCCATGGTTAGCAAAGAAACAGACGTTGGGGTTGTAGACCCACCAAGGGAGATTGTGGGGCAGATTCTGAATTGAAAGAGGAGGTCCAAAGTTTGAAATAACAGATGACGAAAATGTATCAGTCCTGGATCAGGGGACGTCCTCTACCTTCATTCCTCGCTAATTACACTGAAAACCCTACAACTATCTCACCACTATCACAAGCCCAGATTCCTACTACTGTTGATCTTTCCCCTCAACATGCACCTGCCTTTACCCCTTACCACAGTTTCCCTTAAACTTCCTCCCAAACCTTCCATGCTTCACCAGCCAAAACGATCGCATTCCCAGCACCAGATACCCAATACTATGCCCCAGAACCCACCTTCGAAGTCCAGATCCTTACTCCTACACTCCCCACTTTGAGCCTCCTGTTGAAAATGAGAAACCACCCAAGAAAGTAGAGCAAGAGGAGATATTTAGGAAGGTAATGAGTCTGGAGCAATCATTGAGAAATATGTAAGGGTTAGGAAGTCATGTGGGTGTGGCTTATAAAGATTTGTGTTTATTTCCTGATGTTCAACTGCCTGCCGGGTTCAAGATGCCCAAGTTTGACTTGTATGACGGATATGGGGATCCTGTAGCTCATATTTAAATTCAAATCCCTGATTAAGTGTTAGTAGAATTGGCACCATTATTAGTGCGAACAGTGAAAAAATGGGTTTTGAACTCAAATAATCAATTTTTTCAGCATGTTAAATAAGTTCTGAGTTTAGTTGCATTAATTCGGTTACCAAAGCCTCTAAATGTTTTTGACATTTCGTTAGTTTAGATTGAGTAGCAGATTAGAATTAAACTGATAATTGTATTGAATTGGAGTTGTTATCCCAGTTAATGAGTTTAATTGTTGGAACCATTTCAGTGATTTTGTTTGGGCTAGTCTATAGGCCCAGGGCTGATAATCTATGCCATTTAACTTGGGCCTCAACATTACTGATGCAAGGCCTAAGTTCCAGGCCTACCCATTTTCATTTGGACTCGCATCAAGTCCCAAGGCTGATGGCCAAGTTCAACCATCTAAGTAGTAATGGTTTCACTTATATTCTGTTGGGCCAACTCCAAAATTCAATATTGAAGACTTGATTTTGTACTAGGACCGGAGGTTCAATTTCATTACATAGGTTTAGAGAATTCAAGCTAGGCAGCATATTTGAACTAAGAGGCCCTCATCTTGTTTAAGTATGGGCCCGAGTTTGAGGCCCGAACTCCTCAACTGATAGTTTACTAATAATGTCAACTAATTAATTAGGCATTTTAGAGACAAATTCAATAGAAAATCATAGTTTGCTTTAGAATATCCTTAAACTAAACGAGGTGCGCCGCGCCTAATAAAATCCATAATTGTGTGGCCCTTTTTAAACAATTATATTAACATACGTAAAATGTGTTTTAGCGAATTTTCATGGCCTCCCACAAAGTTAATAATACGTTAGTCGCTTTAGGCGCGCTTTTTAATAATTTTACCTTCCTAAATGTGGGTGTGCATTTCATTCAACCCAAATCATATCCCAAAATATTGAATAAAATGTGCCGAGGATCCGGGTGCATTTCATGTTACGTGATCCCAAAACACATTTTAAACGATGTTCACTTTCTTAAAAAAATTTAATTGAAAGCGGTGAATAATTCTAAAATTGCATTATAGGATAACATGTACAAAAAATCAGTTTTTTAGCCATTTATAATAGTTTAAGCGACCGTGCTAGAACTACGGGATCCGGGGGGTGCCTAACACCTTCCCTCGGATCAAAAAAATTCCTTATTCATAATTCCTGGTTCGCAGACTCCAATTGGGAAGTCGAAAGTTTTTCTCGATTTGGGATTCAAGATAAACCGGCGACTTGGGACACCAAAAGCCAAACCTTTCCCAAGTGGCGACTCTAAATAAATAATCTCATTTCGAATAATGTCACTTTAAATAAAAAAAAATTCCTTATACATTATCCCTCGGGAGAAGTGTGTAAAAAGGAGGTGTGACACCTACAAGCGCCCGTAGGCCCTAGCATCTCCCTCTATCCCTTTATTCCTGTTTCATTTCCATAATTCAAAAACAGTGTATTGTGTATTTTTCGGACTTTGTATGTAGTAAAACTTTGATTGTCTGTGATATTGTGATACCAGTTCTAGATGGTTAAGGCTTAAACAGTTGTATTAGTTACATGTTCAGATATTTTATTGCTTTTCTTCCGCTTGTATTGAAATTTTTGTTGTCTTCACATTATTGCTTTTATAATTCTTTAAGAGTATAAATGGGTAATAAGGTAATTTGTTCAATAGTCGGCTTACCCAGCTCACTTTAGTAGGCGCCATCACGACTCCAGAGGGTGAAAAATTCGGGTCGTGACATAGCCATTCCTCATTTATTTGTTGGATTGTTGGGTTTTTATCTAATTAGATAAGAGGTGTAAATGGGAAATAGAGAGAAAAGATTTGGAGGGAAACGAAAAGTTTGATGTTGTTTCCTTTACTAATGCATTTTGTCCGTCATCGGAAAATGGAAAGAAAAACTTTGCGCTTATATAGAGAAGCACATCTTCTAACTCTTAAAGAGTTAAGAAGAAGTGGTGCTTCACGTCGTCATTGTCGCTCGGCTTCGGCTTCAGCTTAGGTCAATTGATATAATTGACTGATAATTTTTTGGACCAAATTTATTTCCCGTTTTCCATTACATTATTTCTTTTCTAATATTTTTTTGCAAATTTTTTATTTAAAATTTGCGGTTCCCAATGGTCAAATTCATGACACAAAATCTGGTTTCGGCTTTGGATTTGGATTTGGTCAATTGATATGATTGATTGATAATTTTTTTGGACCAAATTTATTTTCCCTTTTCTTTTATGTAATTTTTTTCACGGAATTTTATTTTAAAATCTGCGGTTTCCAACGGTCAAATTCACGACCAACAGAATTTTAATTCTGGCAAACAGACACCATTTCAAACGAACAAGTATCTTGGAACATGTTGAAACCTAAATCATTGGCTATAAATATAGATGAGTAGCCTCATTTTTCATCGAAAATCTGCATACCCCCCCCCCCCCTCTTCTTCATTTTTGCATTATTATTTTCAAAGCAAAATGTAAGCATAAGTGTAGTTTACTGTCGCTTGTTGATCGAGTTCGACGAACTTCTGTAATTTTCATTGCCGGTATTGCAAAATTGTTGTTCTGTTCTATTCTGGAAGGGACAAATCCAATAACCTTGAATAACAGTAAGGGGATTAAATTCCTTAAGGAAACACAGTTTTATGTTGGACTTGAAACTTTTATTTATTATGTTTATATTCTGCTGCTGCTTCTGTTTATTTGATTTTTTGCAAAATTTATTTTCGAATACAGATACAAACAAAAATTTACTCGCACCCAATTGGTATTTGGTATTGACTTTTAATTAAACAATATTTCTGGCTCTTGTGAGCTGTGATTTGAATAGTTGAATGCAATCTTTCAATTGGTTTTAATGTTTTATTATTTTATTTCTGGAAAGGTCATCGAGCAAGTAGTATTAACTAACTCTTGAGGTAACCTATATATATATATATATATATATATATATATATATATATATATATAATAACATTTCCCTTTGCAGTTAGGGACTTCAAATTGTAAATATTTCAAAGTCAATTCTCGGTATCTTACTAAATAGATCAAGGGTGGGATCTTTACAAATTAAATGGAAAATGAAGAAAGAAAAGAGTAGGAGAGAATAAACTTCCATAACGTTCCCACGTTATGGCAACTTGTGTGCTTTGCATAAATGGCTCATGTACGTTATTTAATTCTTACTTATTAGCTAGACCAGAAACTAGCTAGGATCTGTGGAATTGGTCAAAAGTAAACTCTGATTAGGGGAATAAAAATAACAATATCATAGTTAGATTAGAAAATGTCTCCATTTTGATTAATTAAGAACAAATCCTGAGTTTAGGGGTGTAAAATTAAAATCGATAAACAATATCAAATCGATAATTGAAGTCAAAAAAAAAATCAATTGTGATTTGGTATTGAAACAAAAATCTGATCATAATTGGTTTGATTTGATTTTTAAATAAAAAAAGTCAAACGGAAACCAAACCAACCTGATAGTACATTTATATAATTTTTAAAAATATTTTATACATATAAATATTTATTGTAATATAATTTATAAATATTTCTTAATTTTTTTTATAGTTTTATTTTTTAAAGTATTATTTCAAGTTTGGACTTAATATTCTTGAATGGTAAACAAATTTATAGCCCATTAACATAACGACTCGGTCAGTCGTTTAGAGACTTGTAGCCATGTTCCCCTATTTTCTGCTCCTTTTGTGCTTTATAGATGTTATGTGACTTATGGGGTTAGCTTAGTCGCATTATGAAAAGCTTAAGTTGAAATAGTTGACCGGATATTGACTTATATGTTAACGACTTCGGAATAGAATTTTGATGGTTCTGTTAGCTCCGTTGACTGATTTTAGAGTTTGGAATGTGTCTGTATTGTGATTTGAAGGTCCTTAGTTGAATTACGATTAATATGGTGAAAGTTGAAGTTTTGAACGAATTTAATCGGGAGTGGACTTTTTGATATCGGGGTCGAATTGAGATTCCGAGAGTTGGAGTAGGTTTGTAGTTCATTAGTGAATTGTGTGCAAAATTTGGGGTCAATCGGACATGGTTTGATATGTTTCGGCATTATTGGTGGAAGTTGGAAGTTCAAAGTTTATTAGTCTTGAATCTTGGTGCGATTTGTGTTTTTAATATTGTTTGAGGCGATTTGAGGGTTCGTCTAAGTTCTTATGATATTTTGGTGTTGTTGGTATATTTGGTTGAGGCCCGAAGGCCTCGGTGAATTTCGGGTGGTTAACGGATCAAGTTTGAACTAAAAAGAATTGCTGAAGATTTGCGGCTGCTGGTGTAATCGCACCTGCAGAGTGGGCACTACAAATGCGAGCTCGCAGAAGCGACAAGGGGACCACAGAAGTGTCCAGGAAGGACTTAGGCAGAGGTTGCAAGTGCGACGGTCTATCCGCAATAGCGAGGCTGCAGATGCGGTGCATTTGGAGCAGAAATGGAAGTGGAGAGGGGGATTGCTACCGCAGAAGCGGAGTTATAGCTTGCAGAAAGCGAGCCCATAACACTGGGATTTTGGTCCTTAGGAGTGGAACCCATCACAGAAGCAGGTATTTTGTCCTCACCCCCGAAGCCGCATGTGCGGGTGAGTTGGTCGCAGGTGCGAAAAGCCTAGGCGGAATATAAACTTTGAGTTCCGAGGGTTTTATCATTTCTTGACTTTGCAAACTCGGAATTGGGCGATTTTGAGAGGGATTTCACAGAGATTCTTGAGGTAAGTCACTTGTGGTTAAATTTCTTCAATATTTATGCTTCCTTATTGATTTTCCCACATAATTGATGTATTTTTAGGTGTAATTTGGGGATTTGAGGCTAGGGATTTGGAGAGTTGATTGGGGATATTTGGGTGACGATTTGGTATCCGATTTTGACAAATTTGGTATGGTTAGAATCGTGATTGAATGAGCTTTGGAATTCTATGATTTTTGTTGAATTTCGAGACGTGGGCCCGGGGGCCAGCTTAGCCGATTTCGGATTTTTGATTAAAACTTTAAATTTTTCTTGTGCTGAAGGAGACCCTCCGGAGTCTGTATATACCCCCAGTGAGCGCAGGTGCCTACTGAGAGCAAGCGCCGAGTACTGAGGACTGAGAGGAATGAGTTTCTATGAGGACTGAGTGATGGTGAGGTTGGAGTTAATGGGAGTACTGAGTGACTGTTGCTCTCAGAGGCTGCATTTGATTTCATTGTTGTTGCACTTAGGCCTCTATGTCGAGCTAAATATTCTTGAAATCGTTGATTTTCATCTACTGCAATTTCTACTATTGGAGTTGGACCTTCCAAATCATCTTGAATTGGTGCATTAAGATCGCGCTCATCCTCGATTATCATGTTGTGCATTATAATACATGTAGTCATTATATCATGTAGCACTTCTTTCCGCCAAAAATGCGAGGGTCCGCAACAATTGCAAAATGTTGTAGCAAAACTCCGAATGCACGTTCAAATAATATATTATATTCGCACCTTTCAATATTAACAACATCTAATATTTTAGATTTGCACCATTCGTTTTTTTGAGATAATTATATATTTTTTGTACAATTAACTTATAATTTTACATAAAAATAATAAATGCACGAAAATTAGCTTATCAAAATTATACATCAAAGTTAAGATATAATATTAATATTATAAAAATATTATATAAACATAATTAGTATATATAAAGAGTTAAAATAAATAGTAATGCGGGAGGTGAATAGTGTACCCCCATATTTGAGGGAACACTATTCATCCCCCGTTACTATTACAAATATGGGGGAAGGTTGGAGCAAAATGCCCCCATTTGTTTCCCCCGTTATTGGGGATGGGGGCAAGGTAGGAGTTGCCCTTAGCTGCCATATATTACTGTTTTGAGACTTCTGAGAAATATTAAATCCGATTTTACTTGAACTTGACATGAAGTAACTGACTTGATTTAAATTGTCGGACTTGAAAGCATGCGTACTTTTCCTATGTTGAGATTTATGAAATTGAACTGAAACTGTGTAGCTCGTCACTATCTTCAGCACTTTATTTAGTATTGTTACTTACTAAGTTGGTTGTTCTCACGCTACACCCTGCACTTTGTGTGCAGATCTAGGTATTTTCGGATACGGTGGGTGTTAATTTCTTTGCACTGTTGACCTTCTGGGAGATTTCAAGGTAGCTGCTCGGCGTTCGCAGTCCTTGTTTTTTCCTCCCTATCTTTCTTTTATTGTATTTAGTTTTTGGACTATCATAGACAATGTATTCCAAAACTCTGACATTAGATGCTCATGTACTCTTTGACACCCTGATTTGGGAGTTGTTATTCCGCGTTGCATTTAAGATTTTCTATCCTGCTATGAAAAATTTTATTACTTAAACTGCTTGAAATCCATTTTGTTAAAAGTCTGGAGTTATCTCATAAATGTCGGCTTTCCTAATACCACGTTAGGTGTGATCACGCCTAACTATGCCTTATAAAAAGGACAATGCAGTCGTTGCAAATATAATCCGGTTTACAAGTCTGGAGTCGAATCCCCCAGAGAACTAAAGCTTAGCTACAACTATTCACTATCACCAAGAGACAAGCTTGAACAGTTCCTAACTAATAGATATTAAGATTCTTGTGTTTAACTAATTAATTAACAACAAAAGATACTAAGAGTTAGAGACAAGATTAAGGAGGTCTAGAGTTATGATTTCCCCAATTATCGAAATCCTTCCCACTATGTCTTCTATAATATTGACTAAGTATTCGCTATTGATCATGAGCACTCTTATTACCGTAAATCACTCCCGAGTAATCACGACAATTTACTAGACGCGCTCTCCCGAGCTACGCTAGCTGGCTTTTAATACAGCTCACTTCAGATCGCACCCAAGGCTTCGTTATCCCTAATCCCGCCTTTAAACCCGCAATTATAAATCCCTCTTATACTTTAGGAGTTGTGTTATTCAACAATTACCTAAATATGCTCCCTCTCTTGATTTATGCATACTAAATAGGCACAACTAATTGAGAGCTCATCAATTAGCTACAATAAGAACGTATTGAACAAATAGAGACTATACTACGAATCAATTATATAAAAACATAACAAGAATTTATCCAACAAAAGGTTCCATCAAAATCCTAGATAACAAATTAGCTATTCATAATAGTATGTAAAATTAAACTACTAAAAGTGATAACCAACAATAAAAAATAAGAAGAGGAAGGAAAAACTCGTAGAAGAATTCTCCGCCATGCTCCCAATGTGTTCTCTGCCACCTTAGGTCAAATCTGTGTCAAAAGTATGTCCAATCCTCAAAAATACCAGTTTTCCATGTATACATACCAAGTAGGGTCGGGCCCAAACACTAATACCTTCTCCTATGAGAAAAAGGACAAGCTTCAGGCCAGAATGGCCGCGTTTCTACCGCGGTCGCGGTCAAACCACGGCCAAACATCCTCTCAGATTCTTCATTCGTCCGCGACTGCCTTATGCCGCGGTTGCAGTAAAACCGCGGGTTTTCACCCTGTTTTGTTTGGACTTTGGAAACATGTAAAACATGAAAGTTATATTCCTTTGAGTTATCTTTCCAAGCATATATTATAGAGCCCAAACGGAGTTCGGAGCAAAAGGTTATGTCAATATTACTAGACAGTACGCAATATGCCTCATCGAGTCTTCGTTTGTTCTCAACTATGAAATTTGACCCCCGAACATGATCCTGACTTAATTCCTTGAGCTTTTACTCATAATTCAAAGCTTCAAATCACTTAAATTCATTCCATAATATTTATATAGCTCGAAATCACACCTACAAGGCATAAAACACACAATTAATGCAAAACACTAGCGATAAAAAAGCAAACTCAACTAAAGTGCAGTAAATTAGAGTGTAATAATCGACTAAAATACGTAATTATAGCCTATCATCGACACCCCACACTTAAACCATTGCTCGTCCTCGCGCAATCAAACTACACTTTTTTTAGACACGACATTTTTAAATAATTCTCCTAACTCATCACACCAAGAGTATTTAAAATAGACTAAGCACAAAAGCGTAACATCTTCACCTGCAGATGTGACTCACGACTACCACACATTATTCAAAATTCACCTACTTACTCAAACATAAAGGTCACTGACATTACCTTTCCTTCATGAATCAAGTGCTCTCACACAACAAAAGAGAGTAGTTCCACATAATAAAATATAAGAACACTTAGGATCCCAAGATAGAAATAATTCACTCACTCTCGGAATAACATTCATATACCCAAAAGATGCACCATAAGCTTGCCCGTAGTGTACTACTCTACTAATCGAGCTCATTCAATCTAGGATCAATTAGGACTTTATTTGGTTGTAATGTAGGCTACGGGGTGGATAGGATATATTTAGATATAAGAGTGACTACATATCCCTAAGCACTTTTAATACATATACTTTAACATTCAAACTCCATACTTATATCAAACCAAACTCCACCTTCACATCAATGTATATTACCCCATACTTCTTTAAGCACACTTACATCAAGAGTCACCATATATCAAGGAATTTTTTTATAACAATCCAGCTATTTTTTCCAATTCAAGTGGCTTTTACTTTGTCAAAATAGTGCACCTTTCTCTTTATTTTATTAGTTTCACTCAAAAGTCAAACCAACCACCCCACACTTTAACTTTTACAAAGTTCATAACAATTTAAGTGCTCATGAGAGGTTAGAAGGTTCAAATAGATGGTTAATTCAAACAAATGGGTAAGTCTTGTAATGTGGTTGCCAAAGAAATAGGATTACATGCTCAAATGGGTTAACTACGATATATAACAATTAGGTGGGTAAAATATACATATCTGGCTCAATAAGAAATGCCTATATCACTTCCTAGACTGAATAAAATTGCTATTTCGCTTTGCAAACACACGAGGTAAGTTCTAGACATCAAATGCAATGCACAGAATACAACAAACATCACACACACATGACACATAACTCACTCGGGATTGGATTAATGGGCACTCTAGTCAAAGCAGTTAAGCAAAGTTAAGATCATACAATTTAAAGTACTTCTACAAGAGTAAAAACCGTAGCCTAAACGTCACAACCAAAGTACTCACTATTCTCAAGGCATAAAAAAGTCAAGATATACTGCTTCACTTAAAACACAACACAATGGCTTCTACTCTCCAAAAAAAACTAAGTGCACCCGGTTCAAACAAAACCCTTGGAAAAGAACCGTGGTTTAAAGAAAAATCAAGGGGGAATTGCTACACTATCTAACAAAAGAAAATATTTATATTTTTTTCATTAGACTTAAATCCTTCAAGAAATTGTCTAATAGATTTTCTAAAAAAATAATTATTCAATTAAACTAACACAACTAAAATAGCATAGAAAGTTATCCACACAATCTCCTCACGCCACACTTAAAATTGTGCATTGTCCCCAACGCACACCATACTAATAAGAGGGTAAAAAAACTCCCTGGTAGGCCAAAGGCCGAAGCACTAACAGTTTATCGGGTACTCAGACTTCTCCCAAGCTTGGTCCTTCATGCGGGTACCTCACTCTTAGTTCCAACAATTTGGTTTGTTATTGCATCCTTCCAATACCTTTGCTTTACAAGCTCCTAGAAAATAAAAAATTGACATTACAAAAATAATACAATTAAAAAAAATTAATACAAAAAAATAAAAGAAAGCAGTAAAGCTGGGTTGTCTCGCAACAAGCACTTGATTTAACGTCGTGGCACGACGTGAATCACTTTGTGCCTCCACTTCGAACTTATAAATCGCACCCCAAGTTTTGATTCAAGCTTATGATTATGATCTTGGGGCGGTACAAATTCTTGCGAGCCAAATATTAGATAGAGTCCTATGAATTTTTTGGCTCTCGATCGAGGACTGTCACCATGCCTAGACGGTCTTCAGAATTTCAAAATATAATGCACATCTACCTCTTCCTTGGACTCCTCTTTATGCTCGTAAAGATCCATTCCCATTTCACCGTCCGAACATAACGTAGAGAAGTGTTTGGAATGAGGTCGAACACGCTCCAATACATGATCTTCAAGATTTTCGACGTCCTCAACA
Organism: Nicotiana benthamiana; assembly: GCA_034376525.1. Lineage (NCBI taxonomy): Eukaryota > Viridiplantae > Streptophyta > Magnoliopsida > Solanales > Solanaceae > Nicotiana > Nicotiana benthamiana. The sequence continues at coordinate 12,478,977 of CM067336.1, forward strand.
CCCAAAACACTAGAGTCAACTAAATTTGTATCTTCAACGTCCCTAGTTGTCTCTAGTATTACTTATTCAACATCGGCATCCTCAAATTCTAGATGGTTAGAATGTTGGGGTTCTACTTTGGACCCCTTCATTGGCACCTGAATTTCCGTCTCTAATGCAAACTGCTCCTGGCTACTATCAAATATTGACATATTGAGCATTAAAATCTTCAACTAGTTGACTCACTTGAGCCTCTAAGTTGTGAATAGTTTCATCTTGCCTTTCTATATACAACAGTATTTTACTTTGTTGTTCTATAATGCACTTCAACATATCTTCGATCTTCTTTAGGTCAGCTTCCCTAGGTTCTTTGTTCCTGTTATCCTCACAAGAAAACATAAAATCATCATAATAAGGGGTTGGGGGAAGATAAAAAATATAAGCACAACCATGAAAGTGACCATCTTGACCACCACATATCACACATATTCCACACAGAAGATTTAGTTGGTGCACAAAACTCGCTCTCGGGAATATTTTGATAATTTTGCCAAGGGTTATTTTCATCATAATATGCATAAGGAGGATTAAAAGTAGAATTACCAGCATCAAAACTTTCATTATTCCATGATGCCATAAATTTTTTTAATTATTTTTAAAATCGACAAGTAAAACAAAAAATGAAAAAAATATCAAATACAAAAAAATAAAAATAAAAGTTCAAACTTGAAACCTAGTAATATGTACACCTACAACTACAATGTTAAGTCCCCGGCAACGGCGCCAAAATTTGATTTAGGAGGTCTAGAGTTATGATTTTCCTAATTGTCAAAATCCTTCCCGCTATGTATTCTATAATGCCACCTAAGTATTTTCTACCGATCATGAGTACTCTTATTACCATAAATCTCTCTCGAGTAATCTCGACAATTTACTAGATGTACTCTCCCGAGCTACTCTAGCTAGCTTTTAATACAACTCACTTCAGATCACACACAAGGCTTCGTTATCCATAATCCACCTTTAAACCCGCAGTTATAGATCCCTCTTATACGTTGGGAGTGGTGTTGTTCAAAAATTACCTAAATATGCACTTTCTCCCGAGTTATGCATAATAAATAGGCACAACTAATTGAGAGCTCTTCAATTAACTACAACAAGAACGTAGTTGAACAAATAGAGATTATATTACTCGATTATTTAAAAAAAATAAGAATTTATCCTACAAAAGGTTCCATCAAAACCTTAGATAACAAATTAGATATTCATAATAGTATGTAAAACTACAATACTAAAAGTCATAATCAACAATAAAAAATAAGAAGAGGAAGGAAAAACTCGTAGAAGAATTCTCCGCCTTGCTCCCAATGTGTTCTTTGCCTCCTTAGGTCAAATCTATGCCAAAAGTACGTCCAATCCTCAAAAACACCATTTTTCTATGTATATATACCAAGTAGGGTCGGGCCCAAACACATATACCTTCTCCTCCGCGGCCAAACATCCTCTCAGATTCTTCATTCATCCACGACTGCCTTATGCCACGGTTCTGCCGTGGTCGCGGTAAAACCACTTTGTTTACCCTTTTCCATTTAGAATTTGGAAAAACGTAAGGCATAAAATTTGTATCCCTTTGAGTTATCTTTCCAACCATATATTATGCAGTCCAAACAAAGTTCTGAGCAAAATGTTATGTCCATTTTACTAGACAATGCGCAATATGCCTCATTGAGTCTTCGTTTGTTCTCATTTATCAAATTTGACCCCTGAACACTATCCCGACTTAATTTCTTGAACTTTTACTCATACTTCAAAGCTTCAAATCAATTAAATTCATTCCATAATATTTATATAGCTCGGAATCACATCTACAAGGTATAAAAGACACAATTAGTGCAAAATACTAGCGATAAAAGAGCAAACTCAACTAAAATGCAGTAAATTAGAGTATAATAATCGACTAAAATACTTAATTATAGCCTATCATCAAGGTTCCATAACGACAGGTTAGGAATTTGGATCGTGACAATAAATGTTAACAAATAAAAGTTCAAATCAATATTAATGCCAACAAATAAAATTCAATTTAACACTAGGAATGATGATAGTGTTGGATATCTATTTTTTTAGTTTTAAATTGGTTTATAATGAAAATGCGTAACTTAGTTTATCTTTTTCTTTAGTACTTAATTATGTAATTGATAGTACTTATTAGCTATACTTATTTAGCATGACCTACATACTATTTTTAGATTATGTTAATTTTTGTTATGGCTTATTAATTAGCAATATTTGCTTTATGCCATTTTATTATCTTTGTTATTGAATATTTTTAGTATTGTGCTATGATTTATCTCATATTATTATGTTATTTTCTTAGAAAATACATTATGTAGTTGTATCTTACTAGGACTAAAAAATATATTTGAAGCACAAGTTACATATTTTGTGCTATGAAGACTTTACCGTAAAAAACTCGAAAATCCGAAAAAAACCAATAAAAAAATCCGAGATTGAAAAACCCAACTTTGCTGGTTTGGTTTGGTATATAAATTTAAAAACCAGATACTATTAATTTGATTTGATAATTAAAAATTCGAACCAACCCAACCTATGTATACCCACATAAGTTTACAAGAGGGAACTCATAATTTTGAAAACAAAATGCAATAGAAGTCAAAGACAAATTCTCTTCAAAACTGAACAAGTTGAGCAGTCATGTTTGCTACTTTATTTTGGTTGACATGCGACCTATATATTTTAAAATATTTTAAGCAATTAAGAAAGAATTATGGTTTCAATTTTTTTTTTCAATTTGAGAGGTTGCGCTAAGCTTATTTTTATAATTAATGAATACCGATTAAAAAGTTAGTAAATAGTGAATCCAACATGCTATTTGTGTAAAATTCCCAAAAATATTAGGTTAATTAATCCAAAACAAAATATATTCACCAAAGTATAGTACGTTGTTAGGTTTAATTTTCAAGTCCTTTTTCTATGATGTTGTCCCCTTACGAATCATTTGGAGATTGTGATAGTCAATGAATACAACTCGACTCAACAATAATAGTTGATTATTCAAATTCCTTGCTGTATCTTAGCATTATCAACATTTGTTCAACCCATTCAGTGATTTCATAAAATTTCAATCACTTTTGTACTACGTTTTTATTCAATATATAGTCTAGTTTTCTTCTCCTCTGTCACTTTCATTAAATTCTGGATCACTGTTTTCGCTTTGACCAAGTAAACTTTTTATAGTATTTGTTAAAAAGAAGTTTTTGTATCTTAAACTTAGCGTTCAGTGAAAATGCATCATATAAATTAAAATTAAGGAAGTATACTATACATCTGAAAGCTACATAAGCATCAAAAGAATTTAAATTCTGTCTCAATATCAAGAGGCGATGCAAGGATTTGAAGTTATTGGGTTCTGAATTTTAACTTATTTATGTTACTAGTTTCTAAGGTAATAATTTGTATCTGTTTAATAAATTTCTTAAGATAAATATATAGTTTGGACTAAAGCTATTGGGTTCGGACGAACTTTTTATCGAAGCTCTACCAACACTGATTTAAGATAATCCCAAGAATTATTCCTTTTGTAGCTAGGTGAACGTATTATTAAAAGGAAATGAATAGTAGTCAATTCTCTTTCTTTACATATGTATATATATATGACACAAACTCTGTCTCAATAATCAGACTCAAACGCATCTTTTGTCAAGATGAGAAAGAAAACAAGCAAAGTCTTTTTCTTAATCTCTTCTTTCATTTCCTCTTTTTCTTTCTTTCTCATATGTTTAGGGTTATTTTTCTGCATGGAAATGGCCATGGCACAGAAAAGAAAAACAGTTCCAATAAATGTGGGAGTTGTGTTAGACATGGATAACTGGATTGGGAAAATGAGTTTAAGCTGTATTTCTATGGCTTTATCTGATATTTATAGCTCTGATCATGGCTCTGATTATAAGACCAGACTGGTTCTCCATAACCGTGACTCGAAGAGTAACGTTGTTGCTGCTGCAGCAGCAGGTAAGTTTCGTATAATATAAGAATTTCTTACTTAAGAGTAATTTTTCGTTAAAGTAGGTTAAGTATACTCTATTTTCCCGGTCACCATATCAGACTTGATAAGAAGAATTACATGTTATAATAGATAAACTAATTAATCTGATTGTGTAAATACTTTGTGTACTATTAGTGCATGGAATTATGTGAACGTTGTTGCTGTCACATACTTTTGTTGATTTTTGCATTCTTTGTAAATGCAGCACTTGATCTATTGAAGAATGTTGAAGTGGAAGCCATAATAGGGCCAACATCATCAATGCAAGCTGATTTCATAATTGGTTTAGGAGAGAAATCTCACGTACCAATCATCTCATTTTCTGCTACAAGTCCTTCCCTATCATCATTTCATAGTCCATATTTCATTCGTGCCACTCTAAGTGATTCCTCTCAAGTTCAAACCATTAGTTCCATTATCCAATCTTTTGGATGGAGAGAAGTTGTCCCTATATACGTCGATAATCAATTTGGAGAAGGAATTATACCATTCTTGGCAGATGCATTGGAAAATATCAATGCACGTATCCCTTATCGAAGTGTTATTCCTGAATTCGCCACTGATGATCAGATAACATCCGAACTTTACAAATTAATGAGTATGCAAACTCGGGTTTTTGTTGTGCATATGACAACTTCACTTGGTGCCAAAATTTTTGCTAAGGCCAAAGAACTTGGAATGATGAGTGAAGGGTATGTTTGGATTATTACAGATGCTATGACAGATGAACTTACTTCTATGGATTCTTCAGTTATTGAATCCATGCATGGAGTTATTGGAGTGAAACCCCATGTCCCGAGAAAAAAAATGCTTGATAATTTTACTACAAGGTGGAAATTGAAGTTTCGACAAGAAAATCCAACAATTCTTAATGCAGAATTGAATGTTTTTGGACTATGGGCTTATGATTCAGTCACTGCACTAGCCATGGCAGCGGAGAAATCAAGAATCACTGGAGCGCCTTTTCAGAAGCTAAACATTTCAGGTACATGTGTAAAATGGACGGTTTGAGTCAAACTTGAGTGGTAAAATAAATAAACGAGTCATAATCAACAATGAATTGATTTTGAACCTCTATAATTTTTTCAGGAAATGCAACAGATCTTGAAACTATTGGAGTTTCCAAAGATGGTCCGAAGCTTCTTCAAGCTATACTAAATACTACTTTCAAAGGACTTAGCGGAGATTTTCAACTCGTTGATGGGCAATTACAGTCACCAGCTTATCAGCTTATAAATGTGATTGGTAATGGTGTAAAAGGAATTGGTTTTTGGACAAGAGAAAATGGGATTATTAAAAAACTGAAATTTAGAAATGGATATTCAATTTCTAAGGCTAATTTTGGCTCAATTATATGGCCTGGTGACACTACTTCTGTTCCTAAAGGTTGGGTAATTCCAACAAATGGGAAGAAATTGAGGATTGGAGTTCCAGTGAAGGATGGTTTCAGTGAGTTTGTGAAAGTTACAAGAGATTTTACTACTAACACAACCACAGTAACTGGTTACTGCATTGATGTTTTTGATGCAGTGATGGCAGAATTAAATTATTCTGTTCCTTATGAATTTTTTCCCTATGCACCTCCTGGTGCAAAGACTACTGAAAGTTATGATGATCTTGTTCGTCAAGTATTTCTTGGGGTAATTCTCTTAATTTCTTTTTCCTACATTTTCGACAAAGACAAGATCCATTATTTGTCGAGTTTAATTTACACAGGGCAGTACGGTGGACTAAACTCCCGCTATGCCTAGGGTCTGGGTAAGTGCCGGACCCCAAGGGTCTATTGTACGCATCCTTACCTTGCATTTCTACAAGAGGTTGTTTCTACAGCTTGAACTTGTGACCTCCTGGTCACATGACCATATGGCAGTAACTTTACCAGTTACGCCAAGGCTCCCCTTCGAGTTTAATTTACAAAGTCCATTGAAAATACCGATGGAGTTATACAGGAACGTCCGTTGGAAAACGTCTTGTTTCTAGAAGCTAAGTGAAATACATTTCTTGCATACATATATGTGTGTGTACTTTTATATGATTCTAACATCAACCAATGAACAGAACTTTGATGCTGTTGTTGGGGACGCTACCATTAGATCAAATAGGTTGCAATATGTTGATTTCACATTACCATACACAGAATCTGGAGTGACAATGATGGTGCCAATCAAAGACAACAACAGAAACAAAGCATGGGTATTCTTGAAGCCATTGACATGGGAGCTATGGTTAACAAGCTTCTGTTCTTTTGTTTTCATTGGTTTTGTCATTTGGGTACTCGAACATAGAGTTAATGAAGAATTCAGAGGACCTCCTTCTCATCAAGTTGGCATGATCTTTTGGTTCTCCTTTGCAGCTATGGTCTTTGCACAGAGTACTTACTTTTTTCTCTTCTTTAATTTTATTTTATATGATACTCTTTCTTTTTAGCCTGTCCAAAAAACAAGGGTGGGTTTGGGGGTGAAAGGGGATTCGCCCGAATCTTAGTCGCCGAAAAATTACACCGTTATATAAGGAAAAATCTGTTTTTTACCTCTATATAATATGTTTTGAAATCTCTTGACACAGCCCAACAGTCAAAAAGCATAGCTTATGGTCAAGGGGGTTCAAAGTTTTTGTAACATCATTGATTCAATTCCCACTAGCTACAATTTATTATAAGTTTTTCTTTTTTGAAACCCTCTCTGGAATCCTGCCTCTACCACTGTGAGTATAGTATATTTGTAAATATTAAAATTCTCATTTACCTTTAATAACATGCTCGTAGAGATGTCATGATGTCTTTACTACAAGTGCTAAGGGTACTTTTGGTGTGTGCCAAATTTTTTTTTCTTTCATGAACTTCATGCTCAGTCAAACACCGCCTATTAAGGAATATGTAATCACTACATATAATTCAAACTTCAATTCTGAAATTTCTTTTGTTTGATTCTGCAGGGGAGAAGGTAGTAAGCAATTTGGCTAGGTTTGTGTTGATCATCTGGTTCCTAGTAGTACTTATATTGACTTCAAGTTACACAGCAAGTCTTACATCAACGTTAACAGTTGAAAACCTCCAGCCAACTGTTACAGATATAAAACAACTTCAGAAGAACAAGGAGTATGTGGGATACCAACAGGGTTCTTTTGTTAAAGAACTTCTAATAAAGAATAACTTTGACGAGGACAGGCTAATACAATATAACACTTCAGAGGAATGTATTGATTTACTCTCTAAAGGAAGTGCAAAGGGTGGTATTGCTGCTGCTTTTGATGAGATTCCTTATCTGAAGCTTTTGCAAGCAACTCCTTATTGCTCGAAATATACCATGGTTGGACCTATGTATAAGAGTGATGGCTTTGGCTTTGTAAGTAACTCCTTTTTTGTTTTGACAATCATTTTCTTTTGATTTTCATCTGATCCCTATGTGTGCTAGGCCCCCGCTATGCGCGGGGTCTGTGGAATGGCCGAATCACAAGGATCTATCGTACACAGTCTTACCTTGTATTTTTGCAAGAGGCTGTTTTCACGGCTCGAGACATGTGATCTCCTAATCACATGACAGTAATTTTACCAGATATGCAAAGGCTCCACTTCCGGTCCCTAATATTATGAATTATGATTTTCATACAGGCATTCCCAATAGGATCTCCTCTATTACATGATGTTTCAAAAGCAGTCTTGAGTGTAACAGAAGGTGAAAAGTTGGTACATATAGAAAAGGCATGGTTTGGACAACCAATTTGTTCAGATTCTAGCACGTCACTTCACTCCAATAGTCTTGGCCTTGACAGCTTCTGGGGACTCTTTGCAATAGCTGGAATTGCTGCAATTTTCGCTCTCCTCATTTTTCTAATAAAGTTCATGCGTGATCATTGGCACATCATAAGACAATCTGATCCTTCGTTCCGAGAAAGAATCAAAATCTTGGCTAGAAAGTTTGACACAAAAGACCTTTGTAGCCATACATTCAAAAAAGAAATTGAACTGAGAGATGGAATGCCAGTTTCAGGAGAGATGGATGGTCCACAAAGTCCACATGATAACTCGTCAATGCTTCCTTCTCCACAACCGAATGGGCTGCCAAGTCCAAGTATTTCTAGTCACACGGAAGCAACTCCACCTTTGCATGAAGAGAATGTAGCATCTAATCAGGAGATTACCGTTGAGTCGGCTGTTGAACTAAGAGCAGGTCATTGATGCTTTCTCTTTTCTATCTTAAATTACCATCTTTGATTTGTATATTTGTGTGAAAGGGATTATGATTGGTTTTAGATTATTAAGGTCATCTTTACTTATTCCATTGTGCAAAAGATCAAGTCAGGCAATATTAGAGCAATTTGATAGAAGAGAATACTGAATGACTTTGATAATATATTATGTTGAATCCTGGAACTTCAAATGGGATTGTTTCCTGTTAACTATATTAATATTCTCCACATAGAAATCAACATTACTTAATATAATGTTTGGTTACTGCCTTTTGTTTTCCCCATAAATATTAGCTGCATAAGTTATGGAAGAATCAATTTAAACATGATAGAATACGGAATGAAAATACAGGCATTAGTAATATAGGGATTCAAAATTGATTTGTCAGAACATGTTATCTTGATCATCGTTAATCAATCCTTGCGTGATTTATTTGACATGGTAAATACTTGTCATATTTCTTACTTGTTAATTGCCTTTACATGCTTAGTTGAAGTTATTGTTCTCTCATTTCCTAGTTATTATTTAACTGTTTAGTTATTTATTTGAAGTTGTTATTTCTTGAAATAGTTTATTGTGGAATTATGGTGTTGAAGTTATAAAGGTCGTGAGTCACATTGAGACAAAGTTGTAAATTGTTGAAATACCATTCTTGTTGAGATATTCCCATTCAGTTGCTATTGTTGAGACTTATGTACATATTGTGGTTGAGCCATGCACTAATTATTGTGAAAACATTATTCTTGTTGACTTATTTGGCAAGCTGTGGTTTTGGGCGCTTGAGGTACGATTTGTGATATATTGTGATATTGATACTAAGGCTGTAAAGTGGCCCGGTTCTGGGCCTATTTGTGCCTGACGGGCCGGGTCTCACGGTTTCGATTCTGGCGTGCCGGGCCTGGAGGGTCTGGCGGTCCCGGGTCTGGCGGTCCTCCAGGTTGGGACCGGCCCGTGACGGGTCTAAGCACCATGCAGTCCTGGGTCTGGCGGGCTTGGCGGGCCTAATGGGCCTGACAGGGTTTTTTTTAAGTCAATATCTTGTATAGTAGTCATTAGTATAGTGTAGAATATATTTTATATGGTGTACTAAGTTATTGGTATAGTATATATTGTGTTGTAGTAATTAGTATATATTGTATATTATGTATATATTGTGTTGTAGTAATTAGTATATGTTGTATGTTATGTATAATATTGTGTTGTAGTAATTAGTATATATTGTATATTATGTATATAGTGTGTTGTAGTAAGTAGTATATATTGTATATAATGTATATAAAAGAATGTTGTAATTAATATATTGTGTTGTATGTTATATATTGTATGTTATATAAATATTCAAGGATTGATATCGAAGTAAAGACAAAGAAATATTGAGAAAAAAGATATTTAAGGATATGATAAAGAGCATATTTATTGACCAAAATGGCATATCTTTCTTAGTCTTCCTTCCCCCAATGGAATGAGCACAACAAGGTACTAATACCACCATTAAAGGGAAAAAAACTAAAAGAAGACGTGCCAATGTACAAGTTACATCATAATTTATGTTGTATTTCTAACAAATCTCATAAATCCGTCAAGGTTGGGAGGAGGTTGTGTTGGCGGTGGTGGAAATGAAGCTTGTTCATCACCACTTCCGGGTGAAGTCGCTTCCTCAGCAAGTTCTGCTATCATTTCTTCATATGCCTCATCTATTGCCGGTTGTGATTCTGCTATGCCAAAGTTCCTTCTTTCTGCGCAGATCCAATCTCTAAAAAGCACTGATTTTTCCAAGCTCTCCCGCATCGACGCTCTGTGATCACCGATTTGTAGTCTTGCTTGACTGAAAGCGCTCTCCGATGCAACAGTTGACGCTTGAATTGACAGAACATCCCGAGCCATCCTTGCAAGAACGAGAAAATGCTTTTCCCTTGACTTCCACCATTCCAAAAGGTCAAAAGAGCCGTCTGTATTCTCCTTTTCTAGTCCCTGTGACAAGTAAACTTGAAGCTCGTTTAGATGGAAAATTTCATCAAAATTATCACCTTGAGAACCTCTGAACCTCGTCCACGATTTAAGAGTTGTTAAGCCAGCAGCTCTTTTAGACGATTGTGATGTAGACGAAGTAGGGGTTGGAATATATGGCCTAGCATGCTCTAACGCCTGTTTATAAACATTATAAACAGTTTGAGCATTAATTTTAATTGATGCTTTCGCATCAGCTAGTGTAGCAATTTCGTCTTCTGAAAGATCTAAATCTTTATAAATATTAGAATACCAAAAGTTAGAACCTCCTAATTTCATTGTAGGATTTAACATAGCAGCTACACCAAAAATAGGAGGGATTGGAAAAAAATATTTTTTAAACTTTTGTTTCATTTCATTTATTGCAAGTTCATAAATATCCCCATCCTCGCTAAATTCAACAAATAAATCAGCTAGTGCGGCAATATAAACTATTTCTACGGTTTGAATAAAATAGCCAATTAAGAGCCATTCTCACCTTTTCAATTTCTATGTTTAATATTCGCATACCATCACCAACAATTAAATGATAAATATGACAAATACATCTAACATGGAAAATATTACTAAATGCAGGATTAAGGGTTTGTGTTAGCATGCCTATTGCATTAGTGTTGCTAGAAGCATTATCCATAGAAATTGCCATTATTTTATCACTAAAGCAAAAATATTTACGTATATCTGAAACAATGTTAGCTATAAACCTACCCGTGTGCCGTGAATTAATTATTCTATATGCAATTATGCGTTTTTGCATTGTCCAGTCTTCATCTATCCAATGACTTGTTACAGTTAGATAATCACAATCATTATTACTTCTACCGATATTAGTTGTAATAGAAATACGATTAGGTATATGAGTAAATAAATAGCGCAAATATTGTTCATATTCATGCTTGAATTTATAAATATCGGCCTTAACTGTTGCGGGAGGCCAACCTTTATAAATAGGATTAAAGACTCTTCTAATATAATGAATCCAATTAGGATTAGAAGCAAAAGTATAAGGCAAGCACATAACAGTAATCATTTTCGCTAATTCTTCACGATTCTTATTTGGATCGTAATATAAAATACCTCCGGTGATAGTGTTTATTCCTGGTTGAACTAGATTTGAACCAGTACTTGGGTTAACTTGAGAATCTACACTTGTCCCCCCCCCTCTTGTTGCGCTTTCATTTGCAAAAATCTAGCCTTATCTCTAGGGTGTAATTTTATATGCTTAGTCAAACTACCCGTGCCGCTACGGTCTCCATTATACCTATGAACAAGTAATTTCCCACAAGTTTTACACTTAGCCTTATTTTGTTCTCTTACTTGAGTAATAAAATGCCAAACTAATGATGTTTCTTAACGTTTAGGAGGTTGTCTACTAAAAGTGGGAGTTTGTACAGGTGGGTGTGCCGGTTCATTACCTAAGTTATGAGCAGGACTAGTAGGTGTATCATCTAAATCTGGTGCTTGGGTTTCATCATAATCATCATCATCCTCATCCTTATTTTCCTCTAAGATAGGTTCATTATGATAAAGAGCATTCATAATATCATCATCCAATCTATCACCTAGTGCAACATCAATGTAGAAATTCACTATCGGTAAATTGAAAACAAGGGTGATCACTATCAAGGATTACGGGAGGCGGATTAGGACGTCTAGGTTGGCTACTACTTTCAACTTGCTTATCTTTTTTAGGTCGGGGAGCCGGGGGAAGGGTAGTATTATGGCCACTACTTTCACCGGTTTTACCTTTTCCTTTACCGAACATTTTTTTCAAAGAAAATGCCATACTAATTGGAATTATGCAAACTAAAAACACAAAAATATACTATTAGCACGTAAGAGTTGAAACGAGTTTACCAGATTGCCGAACAACTTCTTGAAAATTGAAAATCGTTGAACTTGAACACTTGAAAACTTCAAGTCAACAACTTCATAATTTTTTACGATTTTTCAACAATAAATTAAGCACTTGTACTAGAAAGATTGAAAGAGCGCTTGAGAGAGATTGAGAGATATTGATGAATTGGTGAATAAAAATGAAAGAATGAGGGAGTATTTATAGTTGAGAAATGGAAAAAAGTGTAATTATATAAAGTTTGGGGGCCAAATGGCTATTTTTGAAACTTTCAAACGGCTACTTTTTGCAAAGAGCCGTTACTGAATTTTAAAAAAAAGTTTTAAAAAAAAAATAGTCGTTGGACTCGCCAGAACTGGCTCAGGCCCGCCAGAACCGGTCCAGGCCCGCCAGAACCGGTCCCGGGTCTGGCGGTCCCGATCCTAATGGTTCGACGTAAGGGACTGGCCCGTCACGGGTATTTAGGATCGGTACAACCAAAATCGCCGGGACCGGCCCAGCAGAACCGGTAGGCCCGCCAGGCACGCGGTCCCGGTCCGGTCCCGGTTCGGAACCGGGACACCAAACAGCCTTAATTGATACGCAATGTGGTGGTATAAGGATTGCGGTTGATACACATACGCTGAGGATGAGGTGGGCTTGATACGCGTGTTTCTTTTAAGGGAACTATCTGAAGTCACACGGTATGATAAGGTTGCTTAAAACGTGGGTAGCTATTTTGGAAAAATAATTTTCAAAACTAAATGCAAGGCTCCCGCAGTGGTATAAGGAAAGATTGTGATTTGATTTGTGTAATGAGGCTACGAGGCAGTACCTCGTTAGTGATTCTTGTTGATATCTTTCATTTACATCACTTGTGTTTTGTTTTCATCGTTTCCTTGACATTCTTATTATGTGTTTTCTTCCTTGATTTTTAATTGCCTTAGTTTCAGTGTAGCTATTCTTGTTATATTTCTTAAATGTATCAGTTTCATTGTTTCCATTGTTATACTATACTATACCTGTTCAATTTCTTTATTTATTCCGGTAGGTGTCTTGATCTGACATCGTCACTATTTACCGAAGTTACGCTTGATACTTATTAGGTACCGTTGCAGCGTACTCATATTATGCTTCTGTACATCTTATTATGCAAATTCAGGTACTTCATACCAGCCTAGGCATCACTAAGTCGAGCTTGGATCGGAGACTTCAAAGTACACCTGCCAGCGTTCGCAAGCCTCGGAATCACCCTCTATCTAGTTTCTGTTTCATTCTCCTTTTAAAGATACTGTTGTATATGGATGTTTCAGTATACTCGTATAGAGCTTGTGACTCGGTATCACCATATTTTGGGTGTTATGTTCAGTTGTATTGCGGAGTTATTTTTATGATTTCGATTGGTTTGACTTGGAAGTTTTATTACTTTTGTTACATTCTTCGTGGATGTTAGCCTTACCTAGTCTTACAGCTTGTTTGGATGGTTGACGTATCGTTTCATAATGTATCATATCGTATTGTATTATATTGTACTGTATCGTTTGATAAATACAATGTTTGAAAGAATTGTATCATTTTATCGTCGTTTTATGGTATCATGCATCAGTAATATAATGAATAAACTTGTAATATTATAAAGAAAAATTATGATACGGTATATAAAAAGGTAAGGTAAACGATAAAATAAAATTATTTAATACTAATGAAGGGTGAGATTGAAAGAAAAATTCAAGGAAACAATGCGACCACACCAAATCGATCGTTATATAAAGTGATATATTTTATTGTTACATAATAATAAATTTAATGGTTATCACATAATAAAATTTAAATAATAATCAAAATAAATATTATATTTAAAGTAATAATACGAACAAACTTTTAGAGAACAGGTTTAATCACTAAGTATGGGGTCGCGACAGCGAGAGGTACCAACCCCGAGGGAAGAACCTAAAAATTTGACTTTGTGCGCACCCGAGGTCGCGTAATCTGACATGCGTCCTTCCAACTCTGACCGGCCTTTGCAAACACAAACCGAGGATGCTCTGCTCTACTTGCTCGTAGGCCTCACGCTCGTCTCCAACTGCCGCGGCTAATTCCCTGAAAAATAGACATAACCACCAGGAAACCAACAGGGGAGGGGGCTGACAACCTGTCATTGTTGCGCGATGGCAGCCCGGGCTACCCAACTAAACGACGAGGCAAACTCGGACCCACAGGAGAAAGTGGGACGCCGGCATGGACAGCCCTGTTAGTGTTTCTAGGGCTAAAATTCAACCACAAGAAGGATGGGGAAGTGAGCAGAAGAAGAAGGAAGAAGGGAGGGGGAGAAGAGAGACGAGAGTGGTCGCCGGCCGAATGATTCCGGTGGAACTGACGTGGGGAAACGCGCATTAAAGTAAAAAAATAGGGGGAAGAAGAAACAGAGAGGGTGGGGAAGAGAGAAGGAGGGAGGAGGAAGGAAGGGGGAGAAAGAGAGAGAGGGGCGACCTTACCTGCCTGAGATTGCCGGTGCCGGCGGGCTCGCCGGTGGGTGTAGTAGCAGTTGGGAGAGAGAGAGAAGAATGGCAGTACAAAGACGAGACACCAAAACCCTATTACTTTTACACTTCTATTTTCAATTGAGAAAAAATAACAGTTGTATATCAAAGTATTAAATAGCTTGCTCCATCTAGTGGTTGTCCCATTTAAAAGAAAACGAATTATTTAATTGCACAGAAGCATTTATATGAACAAGGTCGTCTTCTACCTCTAGTTGGGTCGTATTTGACCCAGTTTCAAAACACTACATATCCAATCCGTGACCACAAATCAACAACAAAAATCATATTTAGAATTACAGAGATGCTATAAAATTAGTTTTCGTATGATTTTTTACCATTGGTTTATTCAAGAGTTCATCTAAAATCAAGATGCCATTTTTGAATAACTTGCAAATTCCGAAATTAACAAGGCAGAGGCTAATCAACTGCTCTGATGCCAAATGGTAGAGCAATGCGCAGTGGAAATAAAGATTAAACATACCTGCAGCCATTGTTGCGGTGTCTTCGTCAGGTAGGTTCTCAAATTCTGGTGTCTTTTCTGACGAGTTATATAAGCACTTAGAAATTCTCTGTAAACGGTGTAGTAATTTAAGGTGTTTTATGTGCTTAGGGACCTCAACCAGATTTAGCCATATTTATATTGTTCTTCCATCAAAAACAGTTACTAGATCAAATAATCGAGCATAAGTTTCTTGCATATGAGCAGTTACAGAAATTGAAGAAGTGGAATTAAAGAAAGGGGTTTCAATTAGTCCATTAAAGTACCCTGGTGTAAGGAAAGAAGTTGCAGAATTCATTGAGAGACGTGATGGATATCCAAGGTTATAGATTGCTCTTTCCATTTTACTTGGTCTGGTTTGATTTCTTCAATTTGATTCTTGAACTGACAGTAGTAGTTATTTTGTTTGACAGTGATCTAGAATTCATATTTCTCACAGATGGTGCTACCAAAGGTGTGATGCAGATCTTGAATACTGTCATTCGCGGCCCAAGTGATGGGGTAATTGATAATTTAATATGAATTGCACGGATTTCCTCTTCATATTCTCTTTCTGTCTCCCTTCATACATCTGGTTTTATCTTAAACAGTTCCTTCTTTTGGCACCTCCTGGTCCTATGTCTTACATGCATTATCATATTTTTAATGGGTGCATATTTGTTGCTAGATATTGGTCCCTGTTCCCCAGTATCCGCTATACTCTGCTTCAATACAATGGTTCTCTTGTGCCATACTACCTTGAAGAGACTGCAAACTGGGGTCTTGATTTTAATGACCTTCGCCAATCAGTTGCACAAGCACGATACAAGGGAATAACTGTGAGTATGCTGTACTTCTGCTTTCATAGATATGTAGACAAACATGATTTGTGTGTGAATCCTAAGTTTGCTTCACTGAAATTCACTTTTAATTATTAGCAACTTTTAGGCTTGGTGGACGTTAAGCACACGTAGGACTGAAGACTATAAATATCTTTAGAAATAGGTGAACTTAAAATTTGGATATGGCTGCGAATAAAGGCTGAACTACTTTTCGCTTTTGATATCTTAAAGCATCTTGTGTTTGCATTTTAACTAGCCATACATATTTTTTGGTTTCTGCCTAGGTACCGGCTATGGTGATTATTGGAAATCCCACTGGACTATGTCTTAGTGTGGCAAATCTTAAGCAAATAATTCAATTCTGTCACCAAGAGGGTTTAGTATAATTACTTGGAGATGAAGTTTATCAGCAAAACATTTACCAATATGAGCGCCCCTTCACAAGTGCAAGAAAGGTACAACAATAACAACATACATTTGCTAAATTTCTGCTTAACGAATTTATTAACCTAGCTACCAGTATCTTCAGATCCTACTATGCTTATTTAAAATTTTATTCACCAAATATGAAGGTCTTGTTGGATATGGGCCTGTCTCCAAAGGATATTGGGGTGAATGTGGACAGCGTGGACGATACTTTGAGATGACCAACATTCCTCCAAAGGTTTGTCTTTTACTTCCAATTCAAACTGTAGGGATAGGAATACGATAGATAATTCTTGCTTTTAGTAAAGTGCTTATCCCTCGGTGCCTAGTTGTGTGTCGTGGTTTTGCATAAGCAAAACTCTTGTTGTCATAGTGAAAAATGTCGTGATCCGAAGACAAGTTTTACTTGGGGGGGTGGGGTGGGGGGTAGAGGCTTTTCTTTGTAGTGTGCATAGATCATTTTCTTAAAAGGCTTACATTCTCAAAATCAATGTGGATTAGCTAAAAAAAGAATATAAAGAAAATGGATATCCATTTATGAGATACCAACTAGTTGGAATCACACCCAATTTAGGTTCAGTGTTCGGCAGGAGCTTTATAAGTCTAGTTAAAGACCGCCTTTCTGAAACGTTCAAATAAAATGTTGCCAGCAATCTTCCCCACGAACGAATGGACCGCCAAGTCCAAGCATTTCTATTTATAACGTTCAAATAAAATGTTGCCAGCAATCTTCCCCACGAACGAAGGGACCGCCAAGTCCAAGCATTTCTAGTCATACATAGTAGAGTTTTCATTTTCCAGGAGAGAATGCAACTCTACTTTTGCATAAAGAGAATACTGCACAGGAGAGTGTTATTGAGTTGGGCAGGTGGCTGTTGATCTAGGCCGTTGATGTTTTCTCTTTTCTAGCTTAAAGACGGCAAGTCCCATCTTTGATTTGTATATTGGTGTAGAAAGAACGAATTAAGTTGATGGCAAGTGCCTCTAACTAACTTCACTCTTACATAGTATTAAGTTCAATTTTAGTTCTTCCATTGTGCAAAAGAACAAATCAGATAGAAGAGAATATTCAATGACCCTGATCAGGTGTTCTGGTGAATCTTGGAACTGCAATGGACATGTTTTCCATTAACTTCAACATTTCTGTGTTTTAGTTCAATTACACAATCTCCTTGTACTACAACTGCAGGACCAACGCCTTAGCCATATATAGAATCTAATACTTTCCAATACTTATTTCGTCATATAGCAATCATTTATGATGTGTCTCAGGCTACTATGATTACAACCTAATTCACAATAGGTCACAAGTAAGAACGAGTAATTCACATAAAATCTCATGTACAAGTAGTAGTCAATTACACATAGTACTCAACAAATAGGAACACAAAAACAAATACTTGTATGAGTGTTAGTTTGGTCATTTAGCATTTTGAATCCATGGATTACTAATATTTGCATTCTTGTTTCATATTCTATCCCGTATGCATAGATTCTCCCATAACTTATGCTGTCGTTATTTATGAATAAAAAACAAAAAAGAATGTAACCAAATGCTATATTAATTAATTTTATTTCTATGTGGAGATTAAAGTTAATGGAAAACAATCCCATTGGAGTTCCAGGATTTATCAAATTCATTTAATACTAATATTATCTGATTTGATCTTTTGCACAATGGAAGAAATAGAAATGAACTTAATACTACATTAAATGCTTATTTAAAAAACAAACATAATCCCTTTCACACCAATATACAAATGAAAGATAGCAATTTAAGATAGATAAGAGAAAACATCAACGGTTTGCGCTTAGATCAACAGCCAACTCAATGACACTCTCCTGAGTACTAACTGCTATAATCTCTTCATGTAAAGGTGGAGTTTCTTCCTCCACTGGACAATGAAAATTACTCTGCTCTGTATGGCTAGAAATACTTGGACTTGGCGGTCCATTCGTTCTTGGAGAAGGAAGCGTTGATGAATTATCATGTGGACTTTGTGGACAATCCATATGTCCTGAAACTACCACTGCGTCTCTCAGTTCAATGTCCTTGAATGTATGGCTACTATAGTCTTTTCTGTCAAAATTTCTAGCCAAGATTTTGATTCTTTCGTGGAACGAAGGATTAGATCGTCTTATGATGTGCCAATGATCACGCATGAACGTTGTTAGAAAGACGAGGAGAGCCAAAATTGCAGCAACTGCAGCTATGACAAAGAGTCCCCAGAAACTATCAAGGCTAAGACTATTGGAGGAGTGTGACGTGCTAGAATCTGAACAAACCGGTTGTCCAAACCATTTTTTTTCTATTTGTACCAACTTTTCACCTTCTGTTACACTCAAGACTGCTTTTGAAACATCATGTAATAGAGGAGATCCTATTGGGAATGCCTGTACGAAAATCATAATTCATAATATTAGGGATCAGATGAAAATCGATCAAAAGAAAATGACTGTCAAGACAAAAAAGAGTTACTTACAAATCCAAAGCCATCGCTCTTATAAATAGGTCCAACCGTGGCATATTTCGAACAATTAAGTGCTTGCAAAAGTTTCACATAAGGAATCTCATCAAACACAGCAGCAATACCACCCTTTGCACTTCCTTTAGAGAGTAAATCAATACATTCCGCTGAGGAGTTATATTGTTTTAGCCTGTCTTCATCAAACTTATTCTTTATTAGAAGTTCTTTAACAAAAGAACCCTGTTGGTATCCCACATACTCTTTGTTCTTCTGAAGTTCTTTTATATCTGTAACAGTTGGCTGAAGGTTTTCAACTGTTAACATTGTTGTAAGACTTGCTGTGTAACTTGAAGTCAATATAAGTACTACTAGGAACCAGATGATCAACACAAACCTAGCCAAATTGCTTACTATCTTCTCCTCTGTCAGTATCAAGAATCAAACAGAAGGAAATTCAGAATGGAAGTTTGAATTATATATAGTAATAACTTTAAAAGGCAGGTGTTTGACTGAGGAAAAAGACCTTTGGCACATACAAAAAGTGCCCTTAGAACTTGCGGTCTTAAACACATCATGGCATTTCTATGGCTATCCGACCATGTCATTAAAGATAAAATGAAATAAAGGAGGATGAAAAAGTAAGTACTCTGTGCAAAGACCATAGATGCAAATGAGAACCAAAAGATCATGCCAACTTGATGAGAAGGAGGTCCTCTGAATTCTTCATTAACTCTATGTTCGAGTACCCAAATGACAAAACCAATGAAAACAAAAGAACAGAAGCTTGTTAACCATAGCTCCCATGTCAATGGCTTCAAGAATACCCATGCTTTGTTTCTGTTGTTGTCTTTGATTGGCACCATCATTGTCACTCCAGATTCTGTGTATGGTAATGTGAAATCAACATATTGCAACCTATTTGATCTAATGGTAGCGTCCCCAACAACAGCATCAAAGTTCTGTTCATTGGTTGATGTTAGAATCATATAAAAGTACACACACATATATATGCGAGAAATGTATTTCGCTTCTAGAAACAAGACGTCTTTCCAACCGATGTTCCCGTATAACTCCATTGGTAAATTAAACTCAAAGGGGAACCTTGGCGTAACTGGTAAAGCTACTGTCATGTGACCAGGAGATCACGGGTTCAAGCCGTGGAAAAAACCTCTAGACACTTGAGGTCCGAACCCTTTTTCCAGAACTTGCTCATAGAGTAAGCTTAGTCCACCAAGCTGCACTTTGTAAACTAAACTGGGCGGGTAATGGGTCTTGTATTTGTCGAAAATGTATGAAAAAAAATTTAAGAGATTTACCCCAAGAAATACTTGACGAACAAGATCATCGTAACTTTCAGTAGTCTTTGCACCAGGAGATGGATAGGACACAAATTCATAAGGAACAGAATAATTTAATTCTTTCATCACTGCATCAAAAACATCAATGCAGTAACCACTAAATGTTGTTGTGTTAGTAGTAAAATCTGTTGTAACTTTCACAAATTCACTGAAACCATCCTTCACTGGAACTCCAATCTTCAAGTTCTTCCCATTTGTTGGAATCACCCAACCTTTAGGAACAGACATAGGGTCACCAGGCCATATGATAGAGCCAAAATTAGCCTTAGAAATTGAATATACATTGTTTGTATTTCTTAAATTCAATTCTTTAATAATCCCATTTTTCCTTGTCCAGAAACCAATTTCCTTTGCCCCGTTACCAAACACATTAATAATTTGGTATGCTGGTGATTGTAATTGCCCATCAACAATTTGAAAGTCTCCACTAAGGCCTTTGAATGTAGTGTTTAGTATAGCTTGAAGAAGCTTTGGACCATCCTTGGAAACTCCAATAGCCTCAAGATCTGTTGCATTTCCTGAAATAACCCATCAAACTATTGATCAAATCAAATTGAATCAAATAATGTAAATCCACGGAGGCTGGGTCATGTTGGGACACCATCTTAACCAACCCATGTTGCCCCAAACAAACAAAATAACCATATTTGGACGTTGAGAATTATGTAAATTTGAAAGAATTTAAAAAAAAAAATACATTAACTTTCAAGTTTTTCTCAAAATAAAAAATAAAGAAAATAGAGAGAAGGGAGTCTGGGTCATGTTGTGAGCAGGTTGGATTATATGATCTGTTATCTGATCCATCTCAACTCAACTCATTTTAACCCAAGAAAACCTTGGTCCAAATTGGGTGATGATCCCATCCATTTTCTATTTGTACCTGAAACATTTGGTTTCCGAAAAGGTGCTCCAGTGATTCTTGATCTCTCCACTGCCATAGCTAGTGCAGTTGTTGAATCATAAGCCCATAGTCCAAATACGTTCAGGTCTGCATTAATAATTATTGGATTTTCTTGTTGAAACTTCAGTTTCCATCTAGTAGTGAAATTCTCAAGCTGTTTAGTTCTTTGAACATAAGGTTTTACTCCAATAACTCCTTGCATGGATTCTATAGCTGAAGAATCCATAGAGTTAAGTTGATTTGCCATAGCATCTGTAATAATCCAAACATACCCTTCACTCATCATTCCAAGTTCTTTGGCCTTAGTAAAAAGTTTGGTACCAAGTGAAACTGTCATATGCACAATAAAAACTCGAGTTTGCATATTCGTCAATTTGTAAAGTTCAGATGCTATATGATCATCGGTGGCGAATTCAGGAATAACACTTCGATAAGGGATACGTGCGTTAATTTTTTCCAATGCATCTGCCAAAAATGGTATAATTCCTTCTCCAAATTGATTATCGATGTATATAGGGACGACTTCTCTCCATCCAAAAGACTGGATAATGGAACTAATTGTTTCAACTTGAGAGGAATCATTCTGAGTGGCACGAATGAAATATGGAGTACGAAATGATGAGAGGGAAGGACTTGTAGCAGAAAATGAGATGATTGGTACGTGAGATTTCTCTCCTAAACCAATTATGAAATCAGCTTGCATTGATGATGTTGGCCCTATTATGGCTTCAACTTCAACATTCTTCAATAGATCAATTGCTGCATTTACAAAGAATTAGCAAGAATCAACGTAACATAGGCACATGCAACAAATACAACTTCTTCTAAATTCAGGTTCTATGCACTAATAGTATACAATGTTTTTACAGAATCAGATTAATAATAACATGTAACTCTTGTTATCAGTGCGTGTGTATATATATATATATATATATACATATAACAGATACCTGCTGCAGCAGCGGCAACAACGTCACTCTTCGAGCCACGGGTATGGAGAACCAGTCTGGTCTTATAATCAGAGCCATGATCAGAGCTATAAAAATCAGATAAAGCCATAGAAATACAGCTCAAACCCATTTTCCCAGTCCAGTTATCCATGTCTAACACAACTCCCACATTTATAGGAACTGTTTTTGTTTTCTGTGCCATGGCCCTTTCCATGCAGAAAAAAAACCCAAAACATAGGAAAAAGAAAGAGAAAGAGGAAATGAAAGAAGAGATCGAGAAAAAGACTTGGCAGGTTTTCTTTCTCATCTTGACAATAGATGCGTTTGAGTCTGATTATTTGGACAGTTTGTGTTATATATATAGAGAAGAGAGGTTTGACTACTATTCATTTTGGCTTTTTAATAATAACTCTTGGGGTTATCTTAAATACTAAGACTGAGTTTTTAATTCTTTTCGTGTTTATGTAGCTTTCAAATGTGTAGTACATCAAGTTATGATGAAGTTTGATTTGAGACAAAGTTTAAGAAATAAAATTTTTTAAAACTTATAACTTAAAATAAATCACAAATATTTGTGTAGCTGTAAGTAAGGATAAACGAAACACTGTTCTGTTTACGGGCAAGGCCATTTCCATGGAGAAAACCATCCTTAAACACAAGAAGAAGAGACTGAGAAAATGACTGCCTATTTCTTTCTCATCTTGGCAAAAGATGCCTTTGAGACTCATTATTTGGAGTGTATTTTTTGTTTTACATATAAAGAGAAATTTGACTATTTATTATAATGGTATTTTTTAGTAATTAGTTGACCTACAAAGTTTAGGAATAACCATTGGGGTTATCTGAAATCAGTCTCGGTACTAGACGAATCTTTTAAATTCTTGTTGTGTATATGTAGCTTTCATATGTATAATTGTGTCACTATTGTAATTAGCAAGTTTTGGGTGACTTTTGGACTTAAGTACATAGGTTTATTAAGTAAATTTTTTGAGTAAATTTCTTGGAAGGTCATCAACTTATGAAAAATTCTATCAAAGTCGCTTTTATTTCTATCACGGTAATAAAGTCACTCAACTGTTATCTTTTAACTCAACAAATAAATATCACACATTTGTCATACTATGTGTATTGGGAGTTTACATATTGGAGATGACGTGTCATGACACGTGGATTAATCAAATAGTCAAAGAAACAAAGTTAGCTAAGAGACACGAGCAATAACAGATACGAGCAAAGATAGTTGAAAAGACACCAGCGATTACCCAGGAGATGCAGAGCGCGTACATATTCAAGACATTTAAAGAACAAAGAACAAAGGAGATGAACCTTATGGTCTATGACAGATCAGATACAATATTTAATGTATATTAAATACTAGAAACGTTAGAGAATATTTGTTTAATGTCTGATTTTGTGACGTACTACTAAATGACATTTATTACTCATTATTGCCTCATTATAGCTTAAGGCAAGGCTCATAGTCTCAAAAACGCTATACAAGGGGAAAGAACGAATAATTGTACGACACAAGGAATTATTAGAATATACTTGATTACTTGCTTTCTTACTATCTTATTCTCAAAAGTCTTTCTTAATATTTACTTCTGATTATCAGTAGCCCGTGTTTTCATAAAAGCAGTGATTACAGGTTTGGTATAACCTAAATTATAATAAAAAGTGATTCACAACTCATGGTTAATCAAATGCTGGGGACATACACAGCCAAGGAAGTAATGATGCACCAGTACTTAGAAAAAGTATGTGAATTGATAAAGCAGTTTCAAACCTGGAAGGTCGTGCAAAAACTAAGAGACAAAAATGTTGAAGAAGATGTTTTAGTCAATCTCGCATCTGCAACTGACGTGGCAAACAATGCAAATGCTTTAGTTGTGCATTAATTTCATTCCGTTCTCGAACTTGATAAGAATGAGGTAAATTTTAATAATTTAACTTAGTATTGAAGAAACGAAATTATTGTTTTTTCGCAGTATGGTACCGTACCTGATGACAAAAGGAAAGCATATGCGCTTCGTAAAAAGGCTGCCCGTTACTTTTTAAACCAAGGAAATCTTTGTCGAAAAATATTTAGCGGACCTTTAGCAAGATGTCTCCGACCTTCCCAAAAAGAATACGTAATGAGGGTGGTAAGGACTTTAATTAGGGCAGGATATTAATTGCTTAAGATGGAAGAGGAAGTAGAAAATTTCGTATCTAAATGCATCCAGTTATAGCCCTGTGGTCCTTTATGAAATGGGGAAGGGATATTGTAGGTCCATTACCACAGGAAAAAGGTCAGGTAAATTTTCTACTTGTACTCACTGGTTATTTCACTAAATGGGTAGAAGCATGAGCGTTTAAACAGGTACAAGAAAGAATTTAAAGACTTCATTTGGAGGAACATAATATGCCGATTTGGAGTATCAAATGAGATCGTGTGTGATGATGGTCCACAATTCATAGGAGCCCAAATCACAGAATTTTTTCAAAGTTGGCAAATAAAAAGGATAAACATCCACACCATACCATCCAGTAGGTAATGGGCAAGCGGAATCCACAAACAAGGTCATTATTAATAATTTGAAGAAGCGGTTACAGGAATCAAAGGGTAACTGGCCTGAGGTATTACCTTGAGTTTTATGGGCTTATCGTACAACAACAAAAACGAGCACGGGAGAAACACCATTTTTTCTGGTTTATGGTGCTGAGGCATTGATTCCAGTTGAGATAGGAGAACCAAGCACACGGTTCGTGCAAGAAACGGAGGAATTGAATATAGAAGAGATGCATTTAACCTTGATTTACTCGAGGGTAGAAGAGAAGTTGCATTAATAAGAATGGCAACACAAAAGCAAGTCATTGAACAATATTGCAACCGAAAAACACACCTCAGATTCTTCAAAATTGGGACTTCGTGCTTAAAAAGATTTTAAGTCTACGAAAGCTGCTAATTAAGGAAAATTAAGTCCAAGTTGGAGATAATGGATGAGAAAATCCTACCTTCACATTGGAATGTTGTTCATTTGAAGAGATATTGGTTCTAAGGAAATACCCACGGTCAGGTATCACCATGTTAAAATTTATTTTTGAATTATTATGGTTTAAAACAATTTTAGATGCTAGGCAAAACGCTAACCCATACTAAATGATGAGTCACGACCTGCAAGGCAAAATGAAATACACTAAAATTCCTGGCCTAGGGTTACAATTATTCTGATAGAAACTCAAATGGGTTAAGCAGTATTCGTCTATAATTGCACCCCCGAGCCTCGTATGTTTTTCCTTTTCAAGAAAAGGACCAAGTAAAAGAAATTAACAAGTGCTCGAGGTCTCATACTTCAACACTCAAACAATTGGGGGGCTACATAGTATGCACATGCACGTGTATGCAGAAGGCAAAAGAAGTTGTTGAAATTTAAGCTTAGAAGAAGCAAGTGCAAAATAAAAGCTGTGAAGACGTAAAATTCATAGTGTTCTTTCCCATCAAAACACTCATCATGGTGTTCTTTCCCATAAAAACACTCATCACAGTGTTCTTTCCCATGAGAACATTATAGTCACTTCTCAAACCCTTCCTAATGGTTCGAAGCTAAAGGGATCCAATATACCCTCAGAATAGTTAGGGTAAAGACTATGTATCGAAACAAGTTGTAAGGAAAAACCCTATTTCTATTGTTCTTCTTTTGTAAAAATCTGTTACAAGAAAAACAATTACGAGAAAGCTATAGATGTAATTCAAATACATGTAAAGTATTATTCAAAAGCTTGTCAAGGTTCATAAATAGAAACCTGTCAAAGTTATTTTAAACAAAACATGTGTGTTCCTATTTCTTTCATCGTATTATAACACCATTATGAAGTTGAGGAGTCTTCATCATTAAGTGTCGATATATAAAAGGGCCCTCTTTTATAATACTCATGTTATTAAGTCATGAGATTAATCATAAAGCATTTTAAAAGGGTAAAAATGCAAAACTATTCTCTAAGTCTTCAAGAATAAAAAGGCCAGAATAGAACAAATAGAAGTAATAAAAACTTCTTAACATATTTAAAAAGAATAAGTATAAACTTAGTCATCAAAATATTTTATACAAATGCTCCATTATTAGAACTGTGGACTCTTTTCTTCCAAAAAACCCTTAGAAACAAACTAAGGGTTTGACCATCATCTGCCAAAAGAAAAAACAAAAATAAGTTGAGTTATAGAAATTGGTCACTGAGAGGCAGGAGCATCAGAAGTAACGATGCTAACTTCAGAAGAGGTAACGACAGGCACGGTGTCAACTTCAGAAGAACAGCCACATGCATGGTGTCAACTTGACTCGAAGTAATAGGCTCGATAAGGGGCAAGAGTCATAGAAGTTTCAACTTCTGAAGCCTGAGTCGTGGTAGCTTCACCCTCGGGAACTTGAGCCACGATATTTTCATCTTCAAGAGCTTCAGTTACGGCTACTTCATGCTCAGGATTTTAGCCACGGGGACTTCAATTGTAGGAGAAGGAAAGTCTAGTGGCTGCTGAGACTTTTCAATAGTCTCCAAGACCTTAGCCAATTCTGACTCTAAATCGAAGTTTTCCTGGCTAGCTTCAGTTAAAGCATCACGAGAGAGTTCAGAAAAGTCCAAATTACTTCAACATCCAACTTATTTTCGGGAAGCTCATACTCTCTCTCCCAAGCGGCAAGATCATTTTTCAGCTCTTCATTATCGGCCAAAGTTGAATCGTAAGAAGCTTGAACGGAGGCATGAGAATTTTCTATGGCACTTACCTTATTGAAAGAGATTCTCAAATATTCTTGAACTTGAGTCCAATTTTGCACCAACTCTCCCGTGTAAACTTCTTTTTGGTTTAGAAGTGCCCTAAGCTCTCCATTTTCTTCATTCGACTTCGACAATTTTTTGAGAAAGAACACTCAAGGCGTTCTTTGTCCTTCTCTATTTGTATTGAAGTAGCCTTGACCACCGCCAACTCTGAAGTCAGTGCACGTTTTTGTTGCTCTAGGTGACTCCTACTTTCCTGCAAATCTTCCATGGCTATTTGAGCAGTTTTAAACTGCCCTTTCCAATTAGCTGCTTCCAATTTATCTTCATGAGCCACTCTTTTGGCTTCAAGAATATTTTTCTCAGAGTCACGAGCCACCTTCTCTAAAAGTAAATTTTTGCCCATCAACTCTGTGCCAATGAGATTAGCCTGCAAATAACAAAGAAGAAAAGTAAGAATCCAAAGGTAAATAGAAACTTGTTAAATAAGTAAGGAAAATACCTTCAGAGTGGCGTGAATAATGTCATTCATCTGGTTCAAGCAGCTATGGCTGTCCATCTTTTATTTTACAATTGAGCTAATCAAAGGCCCGAGCCAAACGTCTGCTTGACCAGATTTTCTCAAGAGACTTCTATTAGCGGGAACTTCAGTGGTCATGCTCCTCATAGCAGTACTTCTTCTTGTAGACCCTACTTCTATATGTTGAACAATAGAAGGGGGAACTATGGAAGGAGGAGCGGTAGAAGAAGTGAAAATAGCAGGAGGAGGAATAGATGCAGATGAAGTAGGTATGGAAGAAGTTACGGGTAAAGAAAGAATAGAAGGAACTGGAGTTGAAAAAGAGGAAAGGGGAAGCTCATCCAAAACAGGACCTAACTCACCACTCTCGAAACCCCAACAAAAAGTTGTCTAATGGACTCGTGAGTGTCCTGTAGGGTAATATCGTCATCAGAGACGAGGTGAACAGGTTCATTAGGAGAGGTACGAGGAGGCGAGGCTTCAAATTCGTCATCAGATATGATACGCTTCCTAACTCTTGGCCTAGAAATCAAAGAACTATCCTCATCCTCTTCTTCCTCAAAATCATCTCCAATGATCTTTCTCTTCACCAGAGTGCCTTGAGCTCTACCTAAGGTAAGATAAGCTCCTGAAAATGCACGAGTGGCTGCAGCAGCTTTAGCAAAAATCCCTTGAATTGAAAATCCTTATAAAAGGATGAAGTTAAAATCAATAAAGGGAGAATTTTACATAAGAGAAGATACAAAAAGAAAAAAGAAGAGAACTCTTACCATAAGTTTTCACTTTCCAACCATGAAGATTGGAAATAGACTTCCAAGACCTAGCCTCCATAGGTGGGTCTTCAATAACTTATCTACCCAACCATAAAATGAGGGATGGGATGCACAATTCCCATGGTTGCTACATAAATGTAGAAGAAAATAAAATTAGAAAAGGTATTAATTTTAAGAAAAGAGGTACGAAAGAAGAAGAAGACTTACGTGCAAGGTTCCACTTTTCAGGAAGGGAATATTATCTTTACCCACCAATTCCACCGTGGGTACAACAACAAACAGGGCGTACCAGCCACGGTCTTTATCAATTTTAGGGCTCACCAAAACCCTTTTACTCCTTGCTACAAAGGTGAAAACACCATTGCGAAACAACCTCGGGGAGTAGATATGAATAAGGTGGGGGAAAGTAAACTCAACACCCGCTTTATTTGACAAATATCTCAAACAAGCCACAACTCTCCAAATAAGTGGGACAATATATTCCAAGAAAACCTTGAAAAAAAACAGAAATCCAGAATTACAGGGTCGATAGCTGGTTTAAATCCCAAAGTAAAATGATAAGTGTAAACAAAAGAATATCCAGTTTTGTAAGAAGATATTCTTTGGTTTGGATTGGGGATTTCAACAGGAAGATACTGATCCAATGGCAATCTTTATGGACCGTAGAGGTTGAAACCCTTGTAACCATGGAGGGGTACATATCGGCATGGTCTAAACCAACAACTTGTTTCCGAAGTGATTCTCTATCATGATCAAAGATCAAGTCATTGGGTATTATCTCTTCAACTAAGGGTTCTTGTCAGAGTTCAGAAAGTTCTTTACCTTTAGAGGATGATTTTTCTGCAAAAAAAAAAAAAACCTCTAGTTCTAGAAACAACACCAGAACTAGAAGAAGATATAGAAGAACCAGCAGAAGTACTACCACCACGAGCGGATCTGAGACTATAGAGTCTACCACCTCTACCCCTTCTATGTATAACAGGGGCATTGGGAAGTTATCTAAGATTGGAATTCTCTTAGGGTTAGGGTTTGAAGACGACGTGGTGAAAGAGGACGAATTGAGGAAGAAGTCAATAGTGTTGAAAAATAAAGTATTCTGTAAAACTTTATGAAGAAGAAGACAAGAAAAAGGGTTGTATTTATAAGAAAACGACCGTCAAAAGGAAAAAGTGTAATGATGGAAAGCCTATAATAAAGGCAACTATCTCTTCGTGAATAGTGGAAGCGTAAAAGAATGCTGCAACACTGCAGAATCTATGAGAGAATGACACATGTACAAAACATTAAATAGAAAAGACAATTGAAGCGTCAATGATGTCATAGCATTAATGATGGCAAAAATTCCCTTTTTAAAGTAATCCACTTCTCAAGTATTTAATTTATTAATAAATGGAAAGTGGGTGGGGAGGGGACTATCTGTATTGGAAAAAATCGAGTTCACATATTGGAGATGACGTGTCATGACACGTGGATCAGTCAAATAGTCAAAGAAATGAAGTTAGCTAAGAGACACGAGCAATAACAGATGCGAGCAAAGATAGTGTTACAGGTACGTGCGATTACCCAGGTGATGCAGAGCCCGTACCTATTCAAAATATTTAAAGCACAAAGAATAAAGAAGATGAACCTTATAGCCTATGAGAGACCAGATACAATATTTAATGTATATTAAATACTAGAAAGGTTAGGGAATATTGTTTAATGTATGATTCTGTAACGTACTATTAAGTGATGTTTATTACTCATTATTGCCTTATTATAGCTTAAGGCAAGGCTCATAGTTCAAAAAGGCTATAAAAGGGGAAAGAACCAACAATTGTGCGACACAAGGAATTATTGGAATATACTTGATTTACTTGCTTTCTTACTATCTTATTCACAAAAGTCTTTCTTAATATTTACTTGTGTTTATCAGTACCCCGTGATTTATTAAATTTCTAGCTTTGACCAATGTCCTATTTTTGGTTAAACACTATGTCATATTAAATTTTTTTTAATAGTAAAACTCATTTAACCCGTAACCGTTATAACCATCTAAGCCGACCAATAAAAATATATGTCTACTTTAAAAGTTCCTTAGTATATTCATATGGGTCTTTCTGTTTGTTTTTTAATTGGATTTTTCTGTTTGTGTCTATGGTTTGTGAGATTGTATAATTCAAAGAAATTTCAGTACAAACTTCGTGAATAAAAGGGGCTCTTGAATACTTTTTTTTTTCTGAGTACTTTCTTAGAATTTCTTTTGGACTATAAGGCTACTATACAACAGCAACAACAACTACTCAATATAGTCCCACAAAGTGGGGTCTGGGGAGGGTAATATGTAAACGAGCCTTACCCCTACCCTAAAGGGAAGAGAGGCTGTTTCCATCGACCCTCGGCTCAGTGAAGGAAACGAAAAACAAAAACAAAAACAAAAGAGCATTATTAACTCAAGTAGAAATAGCGTAAATAATTATCTAAACATAAGAGCCATAAATAAAATAGCATGCAATAATATCATACAGTAACTACCATAAATAACTACCATAAGGGAGACACACTCCAAAACAAAAATCATCTATGGATAGCCCTGCCAAGCCTCATCCAACCCCGGGTGAGGAGTACAAAAAACTCTAGGAGCCCCTATCCTACAACCCTGATACTAGACCTCCAGACTTTCCTGTCAAGAGTCATGTCCTCGGAAACCCGCATTCTAGACATGTCATGCCTAATCATCTCTCCCCAATACCTCTTAGGCCTCCCTCTGCCTCGCCGAACACCGACAATCGTCAGCCGCTCACAACTCCTCACCCGAGCATCAGGACTTCTCCTCCGCACATGCCCGAACCACCTCAGCCTCACCTCTTGCATCTTCTCATCCACCGGGGCACCCCCACCTTCTCTAGAATAACTTCATTCTTAATCTTATCTAACCTGGTGAGCCCGCATATCCACCTGAGCATCCTCATCTCCGCAACCTGCATTCTCTGAACATGAGAGTTCTTCACTGGCCAACACTCCGCCCCATACAACATTGCAGGTCTAACCACAGCTCTATAAAATTTCCCCTTGAGTTTCTGTGGAACTTTCTTGTCACACAGGACTCCTGATGAAAGCCTCCACTTTGACCACCCCGCTCCTATACGATGAGTGACGTCCCCGTCAATCTCTCCGTCCCCCTGAATCACCGACCCAAGATATCTGACACTGTCCCTCTTGGCGATGACCTGAGATCCAATCATCATGTCCCTGCCTACTTTGCTCGACTTGGCGCTAAACTGCACTCCAGGTACTCCGTCTTAGATCTGCTTTATTTTGAAACCCTTAGACTCGAGAGTCTGTATCCATACCTCTAACCTCTCAATAACACCGACCCTCGTCTCGTCTATCAAGACTATGTCATCAGCAAATAGCATACACCAAGGCACATCCCCTTGAATATGTCGGGTTAGAGCATCCATCATCAAGGCAAACAAGAGAGGGCTAAGCGCTGATCCTTGATGGAGCCCCATAACCACTAGAAAATGGTCTGAGTCACCACCCACCGTCCTAACCCTAGTCTTAGCTCCATCGTACATGTCCTTTATTACTCTGATGTAGGCTTCCGGCACGCTCTACGCCTCCAAGCACCTCCATAGCACCTCCCTTGGGACCTTGTCTACGCCTTGTCCAAGTCGATAAGCACCATGTGCATGTCCTTCTTCTTATCCCTGAACTGCTCCACCAGACGCCTGACAAGGTGGATAGCTTCTGTAGTGGAGCGACTCGGCATGAAACCTAACTGGTTCACAGATATAGATGTCATATCACTCACCCTCGCCTCGATCAACCGCTCCCAGACCTTCATGGCATGACTTATTAATTTGATACCCCTATAGTTGTTGCAGCACTGGATGTCCCTTTTGTTCTTGTACAAGGGCACCACTGTACTCCACCTCCACTCATCCGGCATCCTTTTGGTCCTGAAGATCGCATTGAACAACCTGAAGAGCCACTCCACTCCTTACCTCCCCATGCACTTCCAGAACTCCACCGGGATCTCGTCAGGCCCGGTCGCTCGACCCCTACGCATCCTACGCGAAGCCCCCATGACCTCCTCCGCCCTAATGCGCCTGCAGTACCCAAGGTCTCTATGTTGCTCTGAATGCCCCAACTCCCCTAGCTCTATGTTACGATCCCCCTCCTCGTTAAGTAAGTATCAAAAGTACGCCTGCCACCTCTGCTTGACTTGAGATTCCCCCATCAGAACTCTACCATCCTCGCCCTTGATGCACCTAACTTGGTCAAGATCACGTGCCTTCCTTTCCCTTGCTTTAGCTAACCGGAATAACTTCCTGTCCACGCATCTCTCCCCTAGTTCCTTGTACATACGACCAAACGCCGCATTTTTAGCTTCCGTAACCGCCAGCTTTGCTTCTTTCCTCACCACCTTGTTGATCTCCCTGTTCGCTCTCTGTTCTTCCTCGCTTGTGCTCCCTGCCAACTTAGCAAACGCCTCCTTCTTCACCTCCACATTTCCTTCGACTACATCGTTCCACCACCAGTCACCCTGATGTCAGCCTGAATAGCCCTTGGCTACCCCGAGCACGTCTCATGCTAACTCCCTAACCAAGTTTGCCGTCTCTGACCACATAGCGTCCGCTGCCCCAGAACTTCTCCAAGCTCCACCCTCAGCTAACCTCCTCTCCAACTCCTGTGCTTTCTCCTTAGTCAAAACACCCCATCTAATCCGCGGCTGTCCCCGAGCACCCCTCCTCTTCCTCTTCACCCAGAGACCGACATCCATTACTTGGAGTCTATTAAGAGTCGAAAGGGACTCTCCTGGAATAACCTTGCAGTCCTTGCACATACCCCTTTCGCTCCTTCTTAGGAGGAGGTAATCAATCTGAGTCCTCGCCGCCGAACTCTTGAAGGTGGCCAAATGCTCCTCCCTCTTCTGAAATGTCGAGTTCGCAATTAGAAGCTCGGAAGCCCTGTCAAAATCAAGCAGTGACGTGCCTCCACCGTTCCTAACCCCAAAGCCGAAGCCACCGTGCACCTCACCATAACCACCAACATCAGCCCCAATATGACCATTAAAGTCTCCTCCAATAACTAGCTTCTCAGATTGGGGAATACCACTTACAAGATCATCCAAGCCCTCCCAAAAGTGCCTCTTAGCCTCCTCGTCTAAGCCTATTTGCGGCGCGTAAGCGCTGATGATGTTGAGGACGCAACCCCTAATGACCAACTTAATAGACATTAACCTATCATTCACTCGCCTAACCTCGACCACGGACTCCCTTAGATCCCTATCTACCAAGATGCCCACTCCATTCTTACCTCTCACGACTCCAGAATACAACAGCTTAAACCCGTCTACATTCCTCGCCTTCGACCCTTTCCACCTAGTCTCCTGGCCACATGCTATGTTAACCCTCCTCTTCTGAAGAACCTTCGCCAACTCAATGGACTTACCCGTCAAAGTGCCTATGTTCCACGACCCAATCCTTAATCTATGAGCGTCCGCTACCCTCTTCCAACTCTTACCTCCCGCCCTACCAGCATGACCACTCCCTGCCCCCTTACTCACCCCCGCCACCGCCCCCATCCCCCGAGGACATGACCTTACACTATCATCCCCCGCCGCGGCCACTATCCCTCCAACCGACTATGGAGACTAGTGACGCACACACGCACTACAGCGGAATACGCAAAAAGCTGCAAACTAGATAGCAACAGAGTAAACCTCACACGGAATGATAGCTAAAATACGTAAAAGGGTGTACAATGTAAACAAGAGAGGGGGAGGTACCAACTCCTGGTGGAAAAACCTGAAAGTAAGTTTTGATGCGCCCAAGGTCAACTGCTACCGACTCTTGCACGTCCCGGCCGGTGTTGTTTAGCTCTTCACTCCCAAACACCGCGAACTGGCCTCGCCGCCGCGACTAGTACCTAGTGCAAGATTATAAGACTACTATGTAAAAATAAAAAAAGAATGCCGAGACGTGTGAGTTTGGTCTCTGGGATTACATGCTTATATATATTTTTTGTCGATATCACTATTTATTGTAGGAATATCCAAATGTAGCAATGCTTATATGTATAATGTATTTATGTATTACTGCTAGGGATGTTAATAGTAGATAGATAGATGTTAATACTGGAGCAAGGATTATTGTTGAGGCCTGAGGGTCTTTTAAAGTAGATTTATTTTTTTATTGGATGAGTCAGATGGTTATAAGGGTCATGGGTTAAAAGAGTTTTATCATTAAAAATTTTAATTTTAATATGACATGGCATGTCAAATGTGTTATATTTATTTTCTGAGTCAACAAATAATAGTTGAGTGATTTTGTTATCCTAAGAAAAATAAAAATAATATTGATAGGATATTTTTATAAGTTGAATGATCATCCAGGAATTTACTCAATTGATCCAACCCATAATCAAAGTTGACTAAGCCATGATTGGAGCTATTAAATGTGTGATAACATCATAGAAATAAAACTCAAACCCTATCATTTTTATTAGGTTACTCATTAAACATTTTCATAATTTTTTTGATGTAATTACTTAATTAGTAATCTGACCATGCGAATAATACATAAAACATAAATACATTAAAGCGAAAAGTGACCTAGGGCTTTCTCCTGATTTCCTTCTTTTAACAAATATCATCAACTAAAATTTTAATTACTTGGTCAAAGCCAAAACATTGATCTAGAATTCGAGGAAAGTGACCGCGGAGAAGAAAACTAACTATATACTGAATAAAAACGTAGTACAATAGTGACTGAAACTTTTTGAAATCGACTGAATGTGTTGAACAGATGTAGATAATGCTAAGTTAGAGCCAGGAATTTGAATAAGCAATGATTTCTCAATACTCCAACATAATATACTGAAGTTCCAACATAAATATTCTGAAACTTCAACATATTATAATGGAGTTCCACCATAAGTATACTAGAACTCCAACATAATATACCGGAGTCACTACTAAAATTCGGCCAAAAAGCGACCAAAAATTGGCAACCAAATTTGGTCTGTCAAAAAAAGCGACCAAAGTTGATCACCAAACTACCAAAAATAATAAAAAAAATATTTGAAATAATTTAGCGACCATAGATGGTCGCTACTTGGACAAAAATTTAGTTAAACTATTGAGTGGACTGGTCAGACTTGCTTGGTCAAAGATATACTGAGTTTAGCGATCAATGTTGATCTGCAAAAGTGGGACCCACAAAATTTCTTTTTATAATTTTATTATTATTTTATAAAACTTAGAAAATATAAATATATATAATTTAAAACATGCGACTAAAGTTGGTCGCTAACTGAAGGATAAGAATATAGCGACCGACTTTAGTCGCTAAAGTGGGACCCATTTATAATATTTTAATAAATATATATTTATGTAAAATTTTTATAAAATATAAATAAATATAATTCAAATTTTAGCGATCAAAGTTGGTCGCTTAACTAAATAGAGACCAATGTTAGTCGCCAATGTGGGACCGAGTTCTAACGTTTAATAGTTTTTATTATTAATTTAAATATTATATAAAATATAAATAAATATGATTAAATTTTAGTGATCAAATTTAGTCTCTAATTTAAATTCATGTATAGTTAGTGACCAACTTTGGTCGCTAAATTAAATTCATTTAATGTTTACAACCAAAGTTTGTCTCTATATGGTCAAAATTAAAAATCATTTTTATATTTACTATGTAAATAATATAAATGTAAGTCGTTACTTATGTAATACAACGGATGAATAGTACTACGAAGCGGGCATGTATATCTATATATACAATATACTTACGCTATACTGTACACTAAGTATAAGTGTATGAGGTAATACCGTATCAAATACATCTTTTATATATATATATATATAATGCACTAAGTATAAGTGTATGAGGTAATATTGAATACAACTTATATATAGAATATATATACTTATGCTATATATATATATATATATATATATATATATATATATAATAGCGAC
Organism: Nicotiana benthamiana; assembly: GCA_034376525.1. NCBI lineage: Eukaryota > Viridiplantae > Streptophyta > Magnoliopsida > Solanales > Solanaceae > Nicotiana > Nicotiana benthamiana. The sequence continues at coordinate 12,515,047 of CM067336.1, forward strand.
CAAAGTTGGTCGTTATTTATAAAAATTCAAAACTGTTTTACCCACCACAATAGCAACCAATGTTGGTCGCTACTTTAATTACCAAACTCTCAAAAGAGGGATCCCCTCCCATTCTTTCGAAAAATTTCCCAAAATCCCTTTTTCTCTCTCACACTCAAACTCCACCCTCTTCCAACACCCACCACTAGGCCCCACCCACGCTACCAACGACCACCCTCAGCTGCCGCCGCCGCCGCCTCTACCGTTGTTGTGTCTCCCCTTCTTCGCCTCGTAAAAATTCAAGGTTAGAATTACAAACCTAGGGTTTCAATTAGTTTCAGTTGATTATTGTTTCAACCTACAATTAGTGTTTAAAAAGAATTATTTAACATTGTATTTTATAGAAACCTAGGGTTTAGATTGTATTTATTATTATTTAACATTTTATAGAAATCTTGAGTTTAGTGTATGGGTTGAATATTTAGGCTAGGTTTTCTTGAGTATTTCTCCTTCAATATTTTGGTAAGCAACATATATTAATTTAAAGTCAAAGACTTGATTCATAGGTAGATATATATTAGGGTACAAATTGAACTTTTAGTTTCATCTTGATTAGTTTATAGGTAGATATTTAATATAGACACATAATAGTATATTTGAATTTTTTCTTAAAATTCAAGACAATGTTAATGTTTAAGGCCTTACGCGAATCGTTGCGTGGCTCTTGTTTGAGTACAACAAGTCGCCCACTTTTAGGATAAAAATTAAAGCTTTTATGTATGAGTTGAACCGTTAGGATATGACTTGAACTTTTGTGGATATGAATTGAACCTTTTAGGATACGAGTTGAATTTTTAGGATATGAATTGAACCTTTTAGGTGTGAGTTGAACCTTTAGGATATAAATTGAAAATAAACTCGTAGGATATGAATATAACTTTTAGGATATAAATTGAAGCTTTTATGTATGAGTTGAACCTTAGGATATGACTTGAAATTTTGAGGATATGAATTGAACCTTTTAGGATATGAGTTGAATTTTTAGGATATGAATTGAACCTTTTAGTTATGAGTAGAACCTTTAGGATATAAATTGAACTTAAACTCATAGGATATGAATATAACTTTTAGGATATAAATTGAAGTTTTTATGTATGAGTTGAACAGTTAGGATATGACTTGAACTTTTGTGGATATGAATCGAACCTTAGGATATGAGTTGAATTTTTAGGATATGAATTGAAACTTTTAAGTATGAGTTGAAGCTTTTAGGATATAAATTGAAATTTTAGTTTAAGTTTAAACTCGTAGGATACGAATATAACTTATAGTTTTTAAGTTTTGTTCTTGTGAATTGAACTTGTAGGATATGAATGGAACCTTTTAGGTATGTGTTGAACCTTTAGGATATAAATTAAACTTAAACTCGTAGGATATGAATATAACTTTTAGGATATAAATTGAATCTTTAATGTATGAGTTGAACCGTTAGGATATGACTTGAACTTTTGTGGATATGAATTGAACCTTTTAGGATATGAGTTGAATTTATATGATATGAATTGAACCTTTTAGGTATGAGTTCAACCTTTTAGGATACTAATTGAAAATTTTGATTATGTTTTGGAATTTTAGATTGTGGGAGGATTTTGTAGAAGAGGTTGATGACGTTATTAGAAATGCAGTGGAACTTCCACCAAGAATAACTAAGATAAAGTACCTGGCAGAATATGCCTTTAATTGTTATTCTCATTAGCAACAATGATGATGAGAAGGCAATGGCACGCGTTTCAAATAATGTGGTGTAGCTACGAATTTAGTATTTCCTAAGTAGATAAAAGAAGAGCTTATATAGTAATTTTGTACTTCATTTTCCATGAGGAAAATAAGTTTAATTGAGAGTGACGAGGTTGATAGAGATGGAATGTGTTCCGTCGGTCATGACGGTTCCCATAAAACGTGGATCACAAGACTGTATGTCACAAAGATTTTAGGAAGTTTTGTACTCAATTTTCTTCTAAGCTTAATAAATACAAGCTTAATGTGATATTGGTGATAGGTCTTCGGATTCAGACGACGATTTGACGGACAAAAGCATGGAAATTTTAATCAAAAGAATTCTAGGTAAAACATACGATTTGACGGACAAAAGTATGGAAATTTTGATCAAAAGAATTAGAGGTAAAACATTATGTTTTACCTCTAATTCTTTTGATCAAAATTTCCATACTTTTGTCCGTCAAATCGTCGTCTCAATCCGACGAACTATCACAAATATCACATTAATCTTGTATTTATTAAGTTTGGAAGAAAATCGAGTAAAAAACTTCCTAAAATCTTTGTCATCATAGAGTTTTATATCCACGTTTTATGGGAACTGCCACGACCAACGGAAAACCTTCCATCTCTATCAACCTTGTCGCCATTAATCAAACGTTTTTTTCCTCTTGGAAAATGAAGTAGAGAATTTCTCTATAACCTCTTTTATCTACTTAGGAAATGTTAAATCTAGCCTATACCATCACTATTTTGAAACACATGTCGTTGGCTTCTCATTATCATTGTGTCGACCAACAGAAAATATTCCTAGATAAGGGGTTCATTCGCCCGCGTGTGTCGCCGTGGGGTGCACTGGTACTTTTTGTAAATAAGAAGGATTGCACCATGAGAATGTGCATTGATTACGAACAGTTGAACAAAGTGACAATGAAGAACAAGTATCCACTACCCCGTATTGAGGATTTGTTTGGCCAGCTTCAGGGGGCAATGGCATTCTCTAAGATTGATCTCCGTTCAGGCTATCACCAGCTGAAGATTAGGGATTCTGATATCATGAAGACATCTTTCAAGACGATATATGCGTATTATGGGTTTCTCGTTATGTCATTTGGGCTGACTAATGCTCCATTCACGTTATGCACTTGATGAACAGTGCATTTCTGCCGTATCTGGATTCTTTTGTGATCGTGTTTATTGACGATATTCTGGTGTACTCGCGTAACCAAGAGGAGCATGCGCAACACTTGAGGGTGGTATTGCAGAGGTTTAGAGAGGAGAAGCTTTATGCAATGTTCTCCAAGTGTTAGTTCTGGCTCAGTTCCGTGGATTTTCTGGGACACGTGGTGTCCAATGATGGTATTCAAGTTGACCCAAAGAAGACTGAGGCGGTGTAGAGTTGGCCCAGGCCGTCATCAGCTACTGAGATTCGGAGTTTCCTTGGTTTGGCGGGTTATTACCGTAGGTTCATTCAGGGTTTTTCATCTATTGCTTCACCTTTGATGAAGTTGACGCAGAAGAATGCTCCATTTGTGTGGTCGGATGAGTGCGAGGAGAGCTTCCAAAAGCTCAAGTTAGATTTGACCATAGCTCCGGTACTAGTATTGCCATCAGCTTCAAGCTCTTACACGGTGTATTGTGATGCTTCGAGAGTTGGGATCGGGTGTGTATTGATGCTGGAGGGTAGAGTTATTGCGTATATATGCTTCGCGTTAGTTAAAGACCCATGAGAAGAACTACCCTGTTCATGACTTAGAGTTGGCTGCTATAGTTCATGCTTTGAATATTTGAAGGCACTATCTATATGGCGTATACTGTGAGGTGTTCACGGAGCATCGCAGTCTTCAACACTTGTTTAAGCAGAAGGATCTCAATTGGAGGCAGCGGAGATGGCTTGAGTTACTCAAGGATTATGATATTACCATTTTGTATCATCCGGGAAAGGCAAAAGTAGTGGCCGATGCTTTGAGCCGGAAGACGGTTTGTATGGGTAGCTTGGCATACATTCCAATGGGGGTAGGCCCCTTATAGTTGATGTTCCGGATGGTGAGGTTAGATATTTCTGAGCCCAGTTGGGTGTTGGATTGTGTGGTTTCCCGATCTTCTTTGTATGATCGCGTTAGAGAGTGCCAGTATGATGACCTTCATTTGCTTGTCCTGAAGGAAAGAGTCCAGCATGATGATGCCAGATATGTGACCATTGGTGATGATGGTGTGTTGCGGATGCAGGACCGATTTTCTGTGCCTAATGTAGATGGGCTCCGAGAGTTGATATTAGAGGAGGCCAACAGCTCGCGGTATTCCATTCCTCCGGGTGCCACGAAGATGTTCCAGGATTTGAGACAACATTACTGGTAGAGGAGAATGAAATAAGATATTGTGAGTTATTTGGCTTGGTGTCTCAATTCTCAGCAAGTGAAATATGAATATCAAAGATCCGGTGGTGTACTTCAGTGAATGGATATTCCGGAGTGGAAATGAGAGAGGATTACTATGGACTTTGTGAGTGGTCTCTCTCGTACCCCGAAGAACTTTGATTCGATTTGGGTGATTGTGGATAGGCTGACCAAGTCGGCGCACTTTATTCTGGTGTGTACTACCTATTCTTCAGAGCGGTTAGCAGAGTTTCATCCTGGAGATTGTGCGGTTGCATGGGGTCCTAGTTTCTGTTGTCTCAGATAGGGGTACTCAGTTTATTTCCCAGTTCTGGAGGAACTTTCATCAGGAGTTGGGCACACAAGTACAGATGAGAATGGCATTTCATCCTCAAAGGGACGGACAGTCCTAGCGTACTATCAAAATATTGGAGGACATGCTGCGTGCCTGTGTTATTGATTTTGGAGGTTCTTGGGCTAAGTTATTTCCACTTGTAGAGTTTGCTTATAACAACAACTATCAATCCAACATTCAGATGGCGTCGTATGAGGCCTTATATGGAATACATTGTAGATCTCCGGTTGGCTGGTTTGAGCCCGGCGTGGCTAGACTATTGGGGACAGAGTTAGTTTAGGATGCCATAGAGAAGGTGAAAGTGATCCAGGAGAGACTTCATATAGCTCAGTCGCGTTAGAAGATTTATGCGGAACGGAAGGTTCGAGATGTATCTTATATGGTGGGCGAGATGGTCTTGTTGACGCTTTCGCCTATGAAAGGCATTATGAGGTTTGGGAAGAAAGGGAAGCTGAGTCTGCCATTCATTGGACCTTTTAAGATACTTAGGAGGATTGGGGAGGTGGCCTATATGCTTGCTTTGCCACCCAGCTTGTCGGGAGTTCACCAGGTGTTCCATGTTTCTATGCTTCGAAAGTATGTTGGGGACCCGTCTCATGTATTAGACTTCAGCAGGATCCAGTTGGATGAGGACTTGACCTATGATGTGGAGCCAGTGGCTATTTTGGGTCGTCAGGTTCGAAAGTTGAGATCAAAGGACATAGCTTCGGTGAAGGTACAGTGGAGAGGTCGGCCCGTGGAGGAGGCCACTTGGGAGACCGAGCAGAAGATGCGGAGCAGATATCCTCACTTATTTGAGACTCCAGGTATGTTTCTTGACCCTCTCAAGGACAAGCGTCTATTATAGTTGGGGAGGATGTGACGACCCGACCTGTCATCATGTGAGCTACCGCCCTATTTCACTCATATTATGCTTCACAATGTTTCACTATCAGTATTTGAGTTGGTGGGATAGAATTGGACTGGTTTTAGTTGGAAATAAGACACTCAGTCTCTTAAAAGGAAGCTTGTTTTGGAAAAGTCAACTGGAAGTTAACTATTTAGTTAGAGGGCTCGGATGTTAATTCTGATGATTCGGTTAGCTTCGGGGGTTGATTTGTGATTTAGTGAAATCGGAATTTAATTTGGAGGTCCGGAGTAGAATTAGGCTTGAATTTGCTAAGTTTGAATTTTGGCGAATTCCGGCTGATAGGTGAGATTTTGAAGCAAGGGTCGGAATGGAACTTCGAGAGTTGCAGCAGCTCCGTTAGGTGATTTTGGATATGCGTGCAAAGTTTCAGGTCATTCAGAGGTCTTTTGGTTGGGTTTTTGATTGAATATGCAACTAGGAAGTTTTTAAGAAATTTAGGCTTTTATTTGATCATAATTGAGGATTTTGATGTTAACGTTAGCGTTGTGATGATTCGAGCAAGTTTGGATGAAGTATTAGTTCTGGTGTGTGCTTTTGGTTGAGGTCCCGGGGGCCTCGAGGTGAATTCGGGTGGTTGAACGGAGGTTTTTGAAGCTGTTGCATGAGAATAAGTTCTGGGTTCTATTGTTTCTGCATCTGCGGAAAAAGGAACCGCAGAAGCGGATCCGCAGAAGCGGCTGTTGGACCGCAAAAGCGGCCTGAGAAGGCCCGACTTGGACCGCAGGAGCGGCTACCACATAAGCGGTCTAGGACCGCAGAAGCGATTCCAGGCGAGTAAGTGAGACCGCATAAGCGTTCAGTTGACTGCAGGTGCGGTGACCACAGATACAGTGCTTGGACCGCAGAAGCGAAAAATCGGTGTTGGCAGAAGGGTTTAAAACAATAATTCATTCCGCGAGTTCATTCATAACTTCCTCCATTTTTGACTATCTTGAGAGCTTTTTGGGAGAGATTGAAGAGGATTTCGACGGGAATTAATTGGGGGTAAATCTCGTGACTTAGAAACGTCATTTTTGTTAAGAATCAACCTTAAATTCATGGAAAATTTAGGGAAAACTTAAAGAAACTAGGGCTTGAGTTTTTGAATTCTGAATTGGGATTTGATGGCCCATTTAAGCTCCTATTTTGGTAAATTTTATATGTACGGACTCGTGGCGAGATGAGAAATCCAGTGATGTGACTTCCGTAATTTTTCGAGAAGTGGGCCCAGGGCTCGGGTTTAGCCAATTTCATATTTTTGGGTATATTTTCGAGTTCTTTCAATTGGGTTAAATCCTATTAGCCTATTATAACCTAATCCTTGTGATTTTGATTAGATTCTGCACTCGAGGAGGTCGATTTGCGAGAAAAGCACAAGGCAAGCTAGGATTTTGGCTGGTTTAAGGTGAGTAATAGATATGAATGATATACTAAGGGTTTGAAACCCCGTATTTGCTCTATGTGGTGCTATGTTGAGATGAAACACGTGCCGTGTGATAAGAGTGGTGATGTTACTGCTGGGGATTTTGACATGGTCCATCCCGATTGATGACTTACTGTACTTTTTGACTAAGACTGAGCTTATATCTTTATATTTTGGGCTAGTTGCCATGTTTGGGGCCTTGTGCTGATCTATAGAACCCTTAGGGAGCATGTTGAGCTGATTGGCTTTACTTTACCTATTGGACACATATTCTCAGTCATGTCCTTAACTGTGAAACATTAAAATAAATCGGTCTTAGCAATTTGCACTCTAAATGAGAAATACCTAAGGGTTGAATATGCTGTCTTAGCTGAGTGGGCCAGAGGTGCCAAGTATGTATTGAATGAGAGGGGTCAAGGACCCCATAGTGAGTGTATTTGATATATATCGGATCGGGCTGCACATAGCATCAGTATATACATATACATATATTGGATCGGACTGCACGCCGTAGTAGTATATTATATATGGATCTGACTGCATGCCGCAGTGATATATTATATGAATCGGACTGCACACTGCAGTATTATAGCGCTTGGGCTGAAGGAGCCCCTCCGGAGTCTGCACATACCCCCAGTGAGCGCGGTCGACTATTTCTATTGGATCGTGCTGCGCGCCGCAGCATTATATATATTATATTGGATCGGGCTGCGCGCCGCAGCAGTGTTAGTAAATTGTCGGACAGTTAGAGGAGTTTTATCAGCTTTTCCCTGCTTAACATATTTACTGCCTTCAGTAGTGATTTTAAAACTGTGTAGTGTTCTTATAGGATTTTTATTATTTTCAGCCGTTATTTATTTCTATTACTCACTGAGTTGGAGTACTCACTCTACTCCCTGCACCCTGTGTGCAGATACATGGATCCAGGAGGCTTAGCTGTGATTATTTGCTTCCATCCCGTTTAGTACAGGAGTCATCGAGGTAGTTGCTGGCTCCGCAGGACCTGATCTCTCTTTGTATCTATCATTTATTCTCGCATCTAGATTTCCTTGTATAGGATGTTGATCAGTTGTATCTAGAGGCTCTGACTTGCGACACCAGATCTATTGGGCTGTTATTACTTTTATTGTGGTTTCCGCACCATTCGTACTATTATCAAACTGAGAATTTATGCTTAACTTGGTATTTTAAGTTAATGATTTGGTTGAAAATGTTCAAATGGTCGGGCTTTCCTAACAAGGTGTTGGGCGCTATCACGATCAGGGTTTGGATCGTGACACTATTGCAGCAAAATAGGGACTATGTTTTAATGATTTTAGAAACGATGACTAGTTTTGAATGATTAGTCCGAAAATTGGCTAGCCCGTGCTATTTTAACTTAAATCTGCCAACATAGCATATTTCGATTATTATATTTATTAGTTTTAGATTAACGTAATAATTTTGGTATCTTTACGAAAATAGCCGATTGGATTTATTATTTACTTTTCTAATCGGTATACATAAAGTATATATGGTTATACATATATTAGACATAAATTATGCATATATTATGTATTCACCAGCTATTTTTAGGTTAAGTGATTAGATGTGGGGCTATTTAGGCTAGTTCTTATAACTTTTTCCCTTCTAATTTAATTGGAAGATATATTTGGACTTGTTGGTATAATTGGACAGCCGGGGTCCCGTGGGGATCATGTGAGCTTCGGGCCATTTCAGTTGAACTTTGCATAGCTGGTCTTCTAATGTTTTTCGAGAATGCAGTCAGTGTATCGCGAGAGTATTTTAGTTGACTAGTGATTCATTCATCGTGTTCGCGATGAAGTGGTTACCTATTTGGACAAACTTTTTCGGGATAATTTCACGATGGTTGCTTAATTTTTATTTTATTGCACCAAAAGTCACTAAGCTCTTTTTTGTGTGAAGGAAACACTCAACTTTTCTAAGTATGAATAATTATTTTCTTTTAATGTTGAATTTCTATACAACAGCTAAATAAAATATAAAAATTGCTAAAAGACAATTGAGTAATCAAACGAAAATATCAAGACTAGCTTCTGTCTGACTTTCCTCTCAAATGAACACACTAAATAAGACGAAAATTTTACCCAACGATGCCCTCCATTTAGGCCTTCTTTCCCATCATCCCTCGAATTCTTTGGCATCCCTTGATATCCTCTTAGAAATATTGTATAGCAATTCTTATAAACTCATACTCATACGGATGGAAGATAATAATTAAGTAATTGATAGAATAGTTAAGGAGCATGCAAGTTAGTTCAAACACCATCATTAAAAAAATTGTCCAAGAATTTTTTGTAGAAATTTTTATTGTTATTGAAAAAAATAAAAGAATACAACAATTGAAATACTTGAACTTTTCCTTGTTGTAACAAATTGTAAGCAAAAGCTTTTTTTTAATGGCTCATGCATATCACAGAAGTTTCCTTAAGCACCTATTATATTATATCATACATAATAAGTATGGTTGGTCATTGTCTAGTGTGTTATTGTATATTTTCTCTATATTCTATTTTACATATGACGCTGATGTTGTTAGTGAAATCGAACGATTTATGCTTCATTGGGTATTTTTTTCAAATATATTTTAAACATCAAAGTATTATAAAAACAAGCATAGCAATCTCTCAAATTGAAAATAAATAAATAAATTGGAACCATAATTCTTTCTTAATTGCTTAAAAGATTTTAAAATATATAGGTAGCGTGTCAACAAAAAAAGTAGAAAACAAGACTTCTCGACTTTTTCAGTATTATTTACTGTTAACTGTTGAAGAGAATTTGTCTTCGACTTTTATTGCATTTTAATTCGTTTTCAAAATCCTCTGCTCACTTTTTATAAACTCAGGATTTGCTCTTAATTTAATCAAAATAGAGACATTTTGTAAACTAATTATGATTTTTTTTATTCCCCTAATAAGAGTTTACATTTGACCAATTCCACATATTCTAGCTAGTTTTTGGTCAACGTGAGTATAAAATTCAAAGTACGTGACGTGTTTGAAGAAATTAAAAGTTGTATGTATATATGTTGTATAACTCTAATATTTATAATAATTCAAATTTTTCTTGGCAAGAGGATAGAAAGAATTTATTCTAGCATAAAATTTGCAAAAGATAATATAGTGATGATGCATAAAATTTTATGCATAATCTCAGCATAAAATTATGCATAAGATACTACTATGTTTCATTAGTGGTGCTAAATAATACCCACATTAAATTATGCGAAAACTATAAATTGTTTTATGAGTTCGAGATAATTAACGAAATTAATTATTTCCTAAGCTTATTCGGAGTTTTAAATGATATGATCACTTATTAATCGTCGTGCCCGATCATCGGTTGACTCACTTGTTAAGGTTACGGTCCATGAACCATCATAGGGACAGGGCCTCAACGTAGTCATTGCTATCACTGGCAGCTCACACATCTTGTGTCTATAAACACAAAGAGAAGGAGCCCTAGAAAGGCAGCTGTTCTTCTTCTTCTTCTTCTTCATTACTATTTCCAAGAAAAGAGAGAATATCATTGTGAGGCTCTGAACCTCTCCATGGAGAGGCAGGCTAAAGCAATATTATCAGTAAAAGATCTCTTCCTTCCTCTCCTTAAGAAATAACATTTGTCTCGTGCATTTTTCATTTGGTTTTTTGATTATTACGATCTGGTATGATTGAACCTTGATCTATTTCGATTGTTTTTAGGCTTGCAAAGTGAATGATAACTTTGAGCTAAACAATTTTGGCGCCGTCTGTGGGGATTTCATAGCATAATCGCGTAGTTCTTCCTGGGACCAAAAGGAAAGAAACATCAAAGAACTACCCCGCTCAAAACAAGCTGAAGCGATATATCAGACAAAGGGAACTTGAAGACCTCGAGTCGAGATCCAATTCCTCTGTCACTCCCCTCTCAGATAGTACAAGAAAGAAGAAAAGCAGCCCCCGGGGAAAAGCACATCTAAGGTACTCCTGTGTCCCCAATGCAAGAACTCGCGGGGGAAAGGCGCAAAGACGTCTCAAAATCGAGATCCACAAAGGGGTAACCTACACGAACTAATCGAGAGGACATCACATAAATCGTGCGAAATCTAAAACCAAAACTGACCACTAACGCCCCATACTCATAACGATGGGTCATGCGGGAGAGAAAGTTCAACAAAAAAGCAACGTTCAACTACAATTGAACAACATCCCAGGCTATGTGCCTTTGCCGAAAAGTTCAACCACAAGTTGAACTAGGACTCAGGCTATGCGCCTTCGCCAACGAAAAAGTTACAAAGTCCAACTACAGTTGAACAACAACTCAGGCTACGTGCCTTCGCCGAAACGTTTAACTACAAGTTGAACTGGGACTCAGGCTATGCGTCTTCGCCAACAAAAATTGCAACGTTCAACTATGGTTGAACAACAACTCAGGCTACATGCCTTCACCGAAAAGTTCAACTACAAGTTGAACATGGACTCAGCTATGCGCCTTCGCCAACGAAAAAATTACAAAGTTTGATTACGGTTGAACAACAACTCAGGTTACGTGCCTTCGTCAAAAAGTTCAACTACAAGTTGAACTGTGACTCAGGCTATGCGCCTTCGCCAACAAAAATTGCAACGTTCAACTACGGTTGAACAACAACTCAGGCTACGTGCCTTTACTGAAAAGTTCAAATACAAGTTGAACTGGGACTCAGGCTATGGCCTTCGCCAACAAAAATTGCAACGTTCAACTACGGTTGAAAAACACCTCAGGCTACTTGCAGTTCAACTACAAGTTGAACTAGGACTCAGGCTATGCGCCTTTGCCAACAAAAGAATAACAAAGTTCAACTACGGTGAACAACAACTTAGGTTACGTGCCTTCTTCAAAAAGTTCAATTACAAGTTTAACTGGGACTCAGGCTATGCGCCTTCGCCAATAAAGAAATTACGAAGTTCAACTACGGTTGAACAACAACTCGGGCTACGTGCCTTCACCGAAAAGTTCAACTACAAGTCGAACTGAGACGCATGCCATATGCCTTCACCATCAATAACCCAATCTCGTCAAAACAACAAAGCCGGATGCCTTCGTCCTTAAAACTAAAAAGCAACGGGCAAAGAAACAAGTTAAATCTCCCTCGCCAAAATTGGCCATTCAAGTAAGTACGCCTAACTCGAGTTAAAATTCGGGCCACGTAATGTTCAGCCCTGGTCGAAATACAAGGACGCATTTCTTACCATCGCGGCCAGCAGTTCGACCACACCTGAACTGGACTGAGGCTAAGTGCCACTATCGCCAAATAACGGCCATAACTTTGAGGCTAAGTGCCACTATCGCCAAATAACACCCACAACTTGTTTACACCAAGTAAAAGAGAAGCGATAAACAAAAAGCGCTCAATCGCGGTCAAGGCCGTCATCGCTAAATAGCCGACCTAGTCTATGACTAAGGCTAGCTAGAGACTCAACTACGGTCGAAGGCACCAGAGCCAACATTATCATGGTCAAGGCCATCGCCACCATTACGTCAAAGACATGGGAAATGTACGAAAGAAACACCTGGCAGAACAGAGGAAAATAAAATCGCATATATTTACATCTTCAATCACACGGGTCATCCCCGCTTATACCCGGCCGAGGCTGGTAAATAAAAGAAAAAAGATAGCCAAACGGCAACGACAACTAGAAAAACAAAATAAAACCAACACTACAAAACCTTTTCATTCGGTGCTACCCACGCTACCAACAACGTCGCCAGCGCCCTCAGCACCATCGTCAGCTTATGGAGTGGATGGGTTAATGCCGCGATCAACACGGGCCTCACTAGCCTTTTGACGGGATTCTTCATAAGATGTTTCAGGCACAATGCCGGCCTCCCACAATCTCTTGTACACGTCGAGCTAAGCCTCAACAAACGTCCACAAGTCGCAAGCCTGGCCAAAAGAGGCAACCTAATCTCTCAAACGCTGATTCTCGGCCTCTAAGGCTGTAATTTGATCCGCCGCAGTGTGGGCATCCCGTTCATAAACACCAATGCGTTTCTCCAGTGCTCCTTCTCGAAAGGCTGCAGCAGCCCTCTCCAGCTCCCGCTCCCATTCACGAACACGGACTGCCGTCTCCAACGTACCGACCCTGGATACGACATCTCTTGCCTGCAGCCTCAAGGCAGCGGCTGCGGTCACCAAAGTAGCCACCTGCCTGCTCAAAGCTTCATAGGCCTCCGTCGCCCTAGCCTGATCTTGGCGTAGCTTCTCAACAGCAGCCCGCCTCCTGGCCTCCGTCTCCTCGTCTTTACGATGAAGCTGCTCCTCAAGAGTGTTGACACTACAAAGGGCCTGCTGCATTTGAAGTTCCCGCCTTGCCAGCTCTTCAACAAGGTCCCGGTTCCGGGGGTTGTTCCTCATGCACTCACGCATCTCGCGGCACCGATCCCAATAACAACGGTACTATTCTAGCACCCGCGAACAAATCCCCGAACAAATGTTAGCTTGGCAGATACTCTCCACTTCAAACAAAAAGAGCTGCAAGAACGAAGCAGTAATTAGGACAAAAAACAAGTAAAGTAAAACACAGAAAAAGATGAACTAAAAGTCACTACACGTACCTTCAAGCTCTGCGCGGCCACCTCGCCCATCAACCTGACATCTAAAATGTCCCTTAGCGACGTAATCTCTGCTTCCGAGCACAGTACCTCGAACAAAGGCACCAGATTCTCTTCTTGAACAGCAAGTTCTAATCCGTCAGGATCTCGACGTAACGGAGCTGCCCTTCAGCATGCACCGTTGTGCGGGTATAGCAGTCCAGAAGCATACGAGCGTCGTCAGGATCCAGGTCGGACTTAGAGTCCGATCCTTCAACCATGGTGCCCCTCCCTCCACCCGCCGATCGGGAAGTTGAGGCTCCCACCTTCGCCAACACCATGGCGCCTAATTCTCCAATCAATGCAGTTGCTAAGGAACCTCCCCTCTCAGTAACCAGAATTGATAATTGTACCGCCAAAACAGTAGTGTCACCTTGGCCTAAGCCAGCTAGGGCAACCCTGACTGAATGCCCATCCTCAAGGGCAGGCACCGCTACTAGACTCTTCTCCACGTCTCATGTCATCTGACATTGGCATATCTTTAGTTAATCAAGGATGCGGAGTGGAAAAGGCTCTCTCAGTTGACATCATAGTAGTCCAAGTAGATTGCTTGGACAAGAATTGAGCGCACTTCTTCTGCCAAGAAAAGGTTAGCGTCAAACACAAGAAGACCAATGTGGTCTTCTGCAAGAATTACCCCTCCAACTATACTTCGTATCCAGGCATTTCAAACAGTGAAGCAAAATTTTCAACACGTGTCCGTAGTTCAATAATGTCATTGTTGTTCTCAATGCCCTTCAAGAAAGCCTTTGCCAGCTTTCCATGTCCTTTCTGTACTGAATTAGCAATCTGTACTGCTCTAAGAAGGAAATCAGCTATCATCTCAAAATCATTCTCCAGGTAGCCTCTTGGTGTTAATGCAACCCTATGCCTGACCACTGTCCTCTCCTCTTCCTTCTCATCCTCGCTCGGAGCCAACTCCTCCCTGGGGCGTACAATCCTCGAAGGCTCCTCGACCTGAGATGCAGATCGTGTTGGGGAATGGACCGCCGAGGATTCAACCGTAGCCACCCTCGGCACTGGAGTAGGTGCTGGCATTGTTATAAGTCTCACAATCGCGCCCGGCCTGCAAAAATCTAATTAAGGCGCCCTCACGCGACATTCCCTCCCTAATCAGAGGAAAAAAATGTTAAGAAGAAGCAAACAGGAATAAAACAAAGGCAGAACAAAGCTAGAACTCTCACCCGAAGTAGGTCTGCTACCGTGCCTCTCCAAGAAAGACGGCCACGTGTGAATCCTCTCTATGTGAGGGAACGCGGCTTCGACCCATTCGCGAATGCCAGGCAGTGGAGCCAATGGCCTCGTTTAGCTAAAAACAAGAGGAAAGTTTAGCACTTATTAGAACAGGATTATAAAAGATGAAATGAAGAAGCTGACAAAGAGAAAGACTTACATGCATGGTTCTACGTCTCTAGGAATCCAGTGGCACATGCCACCAGATGTTCAGTCCTGATATAGAAGAAATTTTCATAAGTATGAGGCTCGCGTGGATCATACAACCCCGCGGTCAAGCCTATCGCCCCACAACCACGGACCCTCTGAGGAGCTTATAGGGTCAACACGTGTCGCAACGTGATCTCTCTCTAGTCCAGCTCAGCATATTTTATAAGCATGGCAAAAAGCTTGTAAAAGGAAGGGACTAGTTGGCCAGGACATACTCTATAGTGATTGCAAAAGTCTACCACCAACATCGGAAAGGGGATCCTAAATCCCAACCTAAAAGGATAAGTGTAGAAAACGCAATACCCCTTACGGTCGGTATGGACCCTCTCCTCACGCCTAGCAAGGGATATACCGGCAAAGCAGGGAATGCAACCCTTCATCCGTAGCTAGAAAATACCCACTTCCCCCATCAATGGGGCTTCATCCACCTGATCCTCCCCCTCATCTGCGGTGAAATCAGTCATCGAGCATTTGGGCAAGAATAGAATATCAGCCACCAATGCGACCCCCCCAATTTTTGCCGATTCAGCGGTTCTTGCGGCGGTAGACAATCCTTCAGCCGCCAAAAATAGTCGCCGGAGCAAGGATAGCACGAGAAATGCTTGCCATTTATCGATTGACAAAAAGGGAACAGAATGAGATTCGCGAAATGGAAAGCAAAGATGGTGTCGAATGAAGAACAACGACGAATAAGAGAGAAGATGAACTGATAAATAGGAAGCTTCTTCAGAAATCCCACTAAGACAATAGATGGAAACGTAAGAGATGAATGACACAACCCCTCATTCATAGGCAACACCAGTGGCTTTTACGAATTCCAATAACTATCATTAACTATGTGGCCAACCGCAAAACGGTTCGGTTCCATAGAAATATGTGTCATTATGATGAGCACCACGAAATGACTTTCTCACTCGTAAACTGACGCTTTACCTTCGAAATGGTTACAACAACCTGAGGTTACCGAAAAGACGTTCCATACACCTGCGAACTTCAGACGTCGCTAAGTTACGTGCCGGGTGCGTCCGTGCTCTTTTCGGCCACATGGCATATGTATCGACCACCAGAGATAAGGTTAACATCTTACAAGGCCAGAGGTCATCAGTATGAACATCAGTGTATGTGTGTGTGTGTGTGGTGTGTGTGTGTGTGTGTATATATATATATATATATATATATATATATATATATATATATATATATATATATATATATATATATATATATATATATATATATATAAGGCTAAGGCCGTCCACAGCGTTAAGGCTATGGCCAACTCCAGTAAATAAATGGTTAAGGCCGTCCACAGTGTTAAGGCTACGACCAACTATAGTAAATAAACGGCTAAGACCTTCCATAGTGTTAAGGCTACGGCCAATTCCAGTAAGTAAATTGATAAGGTCGTCCACAATGCTAAGGCTACGGCCAACTCCAGTAAGTAAACGGCTAAGGACGTCTGCAACGTTAAGGTTACTGCCATCTCCAGTAAATAAACGGCAAAGGCCACCCACAGTGTTAAGGCTACGGACATCTCCAGTATGTAAACGGCTAAGGTCATCCACAGTATTAAGGCTATGGCCATTCCCAATGAATAACTGGCTACGTCCATCCTCAACATGCATGCAAACGATTCGACTACGGTCGAAATCACTCGCATGGTCAAGGTCATAAACACAAAAAGGCTTAGGCCATCCACTTTAACGGCACGATCTCCCACATAAAAATGGCTATGGCCATTATTGACCTCAACCAGAACTACGCCAGGAAAGGTCCGCTCATCGAGCCCGGTCAAGGCACGACCTCGATAAGCGGAGGGACTAACTGTATGGGTCAAAATATGACCTCGAGATAATTAACGAAATTAATTATATCTTAAGCTTATGCAGAGATAATAAATGATATGACCACTTATTAATCTTCAAGCCTGATCATCGGCTGACTCACTTGTTAAGGCTAAGGTATATTAACCATCATAGGGACGGGACCTTAGCGTAGTCATGGCTATCACTGCCAGCTCACGCATCTTGTATCTATAAATACAAAGAAAA
The DNA here is from genome assembly GCA_034376525.1 of Nicotiana benthamiana. Lineage (NCBI taxonomy): Eukaryota > Viridiplantae > Streptophyta > Magnoliopsida > Solanales > Solanaceae > Nicotiana > Nicotiana benthamiana. Next base: position 12,531,971 of record CM067336.1, read on the forward strand.
GGAGCCCTAGAAAGGGGGATGTTCTTCTTCTTCATTACTATTTTCAAGAAAATAGATAATATCATTGTAAGGCTCTGAACCTCTCCATGGAGAGGCACGCTAAAGCAATATTATCAATAAAAGATCTCTTCATTCACCTCCTTAACAAATAACATTTGTCTTGTGCATTTTCCATTTGGTCTTTTGATTATTATGATCTGCTATGATTGGCCTTTGATCCGATTGTTTTTAGGCTTGCAAAGTGTATAATAACTTTGAGCTACACAGGATTGAATGTGGAATAAGAATACAAGATCAAACTAATTAAATGGAACTACCCTTCTAGAGTATTAATTCATGTACAATATATTTTTAAATGTTAATCACCACAAAATAATGCATTCATTATTAATCACGATAAACAATTCCTGCATAATTTAATTCTAATCCAATCGACTCCTTAGTTTTTCTAAAACGAATCACTAGTTTAAGTGCTAAAACATAACATGGGACAAAAACATGTTTATCTTATAATGAAAGTATTCTTGATTTTCATTCTTTATCTAGTAATTAGGACCAAAAAAGTTAAAAAGTTTGATTTCTTATTTATAGTTTGGAAAAATTAAAATATATTCACATTCAGTTAGATAATTTTTTTTGAAAGAAAAGTATATATATATATATATTATAAGGCTAATTAGGGAGGGTTGTCTCCTCCCTATAGATATTTTGTATATATGCATTACTTTTGCCAACCATTAGGCCATCTATGGCACTAATATTTCCTAGAGCAACTAGAGTTTTGCATCTTTTGGTACTACACGATCTTACGTAGACATAGTCCTCCATATCTTTTTCATAGAGATCGATTACAAAATTAGGAGGCTTAGCAAAAATACATAGTTTGTCAAAAGTCTTGTTTCTTAGAGCTTCATTTTCCAAAGTGTGAGCCACGCCATTTCCTTGTCTGAAGCTATGGATAAATGCTATCTTCCCCTGCTTGGTTGCCTCTTCCACTAATAATCTGCATTCAAAGGAAAGTTTATCGTTAGTAAGGGTGTTATTGTATATTATGTTTAATATATCTGTTGCATCAGTTTCCACTTCCACGGGGAAGAGTTCTTCCTTGATTAATAATTGAAGGTTGTGGCTTAGAGCCATGAGTTCAGTTTGTAATGGTGATGTTGCAAGAATTTTCATCGATGATCTTATACATCAGCGTCCTTTCGAGTCACGTATAGCAGTTCCAATGCCAGATTCCATTATTTTTATGTTGAAGGCGCCATCAATATTTGCTTTGTACCACCCGAAGGGTGGTTTCATCCACTTTACTTGTAATAATATAGTCCTCTCCACTATCACATTTTTATTAGTGTAAAAGTAATATTCATTTGTGTAATAAAATATTTTTGTAATGTTGATAGGGTTGGTATTATTATTAATATTATTTCGGTTCCTGTTGTTCCAGATTTCCCAAATTATAAAAGGAAGTAGTTGGTGCCAATATACATATCTAGGGCTTATTTTTGGTTGTATGTTCAAGAGGAAGTCCATCCAAGGTTTATTGCTAGGGTTGTTGACAGTGTTGATACCAAAGTTGTGCCAAAGGAGTTTTGCTATATGGCATTACCAAAATATGTGACAAATGATTTCCTTGTTATTTTTACAACTATGGCATAAAGGATCAATGTTTATACCAATTTTACATAAAAAAACTTCTTGTGGGAAGGCGTCCATTGTATATTTTTCATATGAGGAATGTTTTTTGTTAGGACATTGGAGCTTCCAGAATCGGATGCTATTTAAGGTATTGTTGTTGTTATTATCAGTTAGGTGGTAGGAAGAAGATGTTGTACACCGTCCATTTGAGGTGAGACTCCAACATATATTACTAACGATAACTGAATTTTCATTATTAAAGGGAATGGAATTGATACAATTCTTTAAAGGGGTTGGTAGTTCAAAGGAGATTTTTTCTAAGCACCAGGTGTTATTATCCCTAATGTTCTTAATTTGAAGTTTTTCCTCTCTTTTTGGCAGGGGCCCTTGTATACTGCACATAAGATTCTTATAGATAGGGATCCAATTTGTGTCCCAAATGTTGTGACATGAGTTGTTATGAACATGCCATCTAATGCCCCTTTTACATATATTCCATCCTTCCAACAGACTTTTTCAAGTGATTGATGAGCCAATAGTTTTCTTTTTTGTCCCATAAATACTAATTAGTACCTTTGCCCATAAGGAGTGAGTATTGTTGAGGATGCTCCAAGCTAGGCCTATGATTAGGGCTTGATTTTTTTGGTAGGCTTTTCTTATACCTAACTCCCCTTTGGAAACTTCCTTAGTGACAATGTCCCAGTTAATAAGGTGTAGTTTCTTTTGGTCCTGGGTGGTACCCCATAAGAAATTCCTTTGGATTTTTTCGATTTCCTTTAAATTTTTTTTGGGAAGAATGGATATTTGCATTAGGTGATTGGGAAGAGTGTTAAGGGTAGACTTTATGAGAGTACATCTACCAGCCATACTAATCCATTTAGCATTCTAGTTGTTGAGTTTAGGTCTCATTTTATCAAGAAGAGGAAGGTAGTCTGTATGCTTTGGGATGACATTTAGCATGGGAAAGCCTAAGTAGTTCCCAAAGCTAGTACTTGATGTTATTCCCAGAGTAATTGTTAAAAGAGCCTTGTGTCGTTGCAACAGTTATTGGACACTATTAATTTAAATTTGGCTTTGTTAACTCTTACGCTTGAAAGCTTACTAAAATTTTTATGAACCTTAGTCACCGACTTTACTTTAAAAAAAGGGTTATAATAAAAAAAATTCCTTCTCTTTTATGGGAAAACCCAGTAGGATTTAAATTTTATATAAAGATGAATCTCTGTGGTAATTTACACAATTATATAGCGTACATGAGCCATTTATGCAAAGCACAGAAGTCACTATAACGTGGGAATTTTGTTCTCTCTTACTACTCTTTTCTTTCTTTCTTTGTTATTTAATTTATAAAGACCCTACCCTTGATTTATTTATTATGATATTGAGAATTGACTTTGAAATATTTAAAATTCGAAATCCCTAACTCAAAGGGAAAGGTTATACTGGAATATATGTTAACTGCTAATTATAGGTTAGTTCATTATTTTAATTTGTTACTTAGATTTCTTCCATCGAGGATTAGTCAACACTACTTGCTTGATGTCCTTTCAGAAATAAAATAATGAATAAATCAAATCAATGGAAAGACTGCATTCGACAATTGCTAAGAAGTCATTACCAAATACCAATCGAGTGTGAGTCAACTTTTATCCCTATTTGATAATGCTAAAGCCAGAATCAATTGCATCCAATTTTGTGCTATTTCAAATAATATTATTAAAGAAAGCAGGATATATTGCATGACACGATTTGAAATGTTAGAACCACTTTATGGGAAAACAAAGCTCTTAGACATAACAATTCCATTACCAATCATATTCTTGAGTTCCTTAGGAAACAAGTTTATTTCTTAGTGGAATCATATCTCTCAAATTCTCTTCTTCTTTCATTTCAACAAAATGAATAGTTTATTTTTGATCTAGCCATTGGGAGAAAGAAGACGAAGATGAAGAGGAAATTGATATGGCGAATTCGTCGAGCAACAACGAATTATTAATAACCATGGATGTTTTTCTTTCGACGGAATCGTAAAGATGATGTTGGACTTTATATCTTATGATGAAGAGAAGAAGCCCTATAACTTGAGCCAGCTAATTGATAAAGCTCACAATGAAGAAGAAGAAGAAGTTCACAATGAAGAAGAAGAAAAGGAAAGTCTCTAGGGTTTCCGAAAGAACAAAGACTTCAGAATTATCGAGGAATCAAGACAATATATCTACACAAAATGACTCAAGCATTGGACTCATCTCAACCGTTGATCATGATTGATCAATTAAATCCTAGTCCTCCATACTAATGAAGAAATGCAGTTGTATATAACACTTTGGATTCTAGAATAAGTTCACATGTGTGAGGCATGTCACACACCTGTAAAGAATAATAGTTAGTTATTAGATAGCCAATAGCAACTAGACTAATGTATATGAATCTCAAATTTTATTTTTTATTTTTACACAGAATATTGTATATGTACAGCTTCAACTGAATGACAAAAATACACGGAGAAAATTCCCTACATCATTTTCTGATTTTACAATCCTTTATGGTATCAGAGCATTGAAGCTCAATTCACTACAAAATCATCTAAATCTTTTATGGCTCTGTCTCTTCATCATGTCTTTTACAGAGACTCCAGATGCACCTGTCATTCAGATTGTAGTTGAAAATACAGCCACCTTCGACCCAAATCACCCATATTTTCTTCACTCTTATGATGCACAAGCATGACCCTTGTCAACACTGCCTTCAACGGGAGGGGTTTTAAAGGATGGAAGAGATCTGTCATCATAGCTCTTTCAGCAAAGAACAAGTTAGGATTCATTAATGGATCTTGTCCTTCTCATGTTATCACCTCCAAAGATTTTCAGTCATGGAGTAGATGTAATGATATGGTTACCTCATGGCTGTTAAGCTCACTATCCAAGGAAATTAGGGATAGCGTGATTTACTCCAAATTTGCCAAGGATCTTTAGATCAGTCTTAAACATATGTTTGGTCAATCAAATGGTGCTAAGCTTTACCACCTGCATAAGGAACTATTAGAAATTAGTTGAAGGTACTTGTGATATAGAAAGTTATTTTATAAAACTCAAACGTTTGTGGGATGAGTTAGACTCAATTATGATGTTAAATGTTTGTGTACTTGTGTGTGTGAGGGCAAAAAAAAAATAAAAAAATCAATGGAGGATGAAAGGCTCATCCAATTCCTCATGGGGTTTAATGATACCTATGGACAGATAAGGGGAAACATCATATTGGTGAACCCGCTGCCCAATATCAATAATGCTTATTCCTTTGTGTTGCAAGAAGAGAATCAGAGGAAAATCTATATTTATCCTAGCATATCATCTCAAAGCTCGTCCTCCACGGTAGGAAATCAAGCAAACTAAACTAGTAAGAATACTTATCAGCAGAGAAACAAAAACAAGCAAGGACCAAGGAACTTTGGACATCTTGAAAAACCCAACAACATCCAAAAGGGAACAAATTCGACACAAAGGAATATTGATTTCAGAGGAAAGAAGAACAAGTTCAATCCTAATGCTTCATGCACTTACTGGAAAAAGGTGGGAAACTCTGTCAATGACTATTACAAAATCATAGGCTTTCCTGATAATTTTGAGTTCACTAATGGTAAAAAAAAATCAGTTTCAAGCTAGAAGCAATGGGGTTTTCACAGGAGACCAGGTAGATGATGCAAACAATGGATATAATGAAGGTCTCAACCAACATCTCTCTAAGGAGCAATTCTCACATTTGGTTTAGTTGGTCAAACAGGTTAAGACCACCGAAACAGTAAGCACATGCTCAAAGATCAATGCTAGTATTGTAGCTGGTACAATTATCAAATATACTTGATCTTGTTTTTCAGTATTTAACTCAACTACTTGGATCATTGACTCAGTGACATCATAACATATGTGTTTTGATTCAAATGCTTTTTTATGTCTATCTCCTCTTCTTGTTCCTATACATATCAACTTTCCCAATTCCTTTAAACTAATTGTCACTCATATAAGAAGAGTTTCTATTTTCCCTAATTTTGTTTAAAACAATATTCTACATGTGCCTAGTTTTAGATTCAATCTTTTATCAGTCAATAGGTTTTGTATATAGTTTCACTCTATAATTACACTTACCTCTAATCAGCATCTCTTACTGGACCCTTTAATAAAGAGGCCTCAAGTTTTTGGTGAAGCAAAAGGAGGACTATATCTGCTGGAGCCTAATACTATTAGGAATAGTTCACAAAACAATATAGTTTCAATTTCTGAATAAAATGATGTTGATTCTATTTCAGTTTTTTTCTTTTTATGCAAGTGCAATTTCCAATGTAACACTCTGCCACAACATATTAGGTTATTTTCCCTTTTTATAAATGACACAATTTAGGTTTATCTCTTTTTCTCCTTATTTAGAATGTTTTTGTGATGTCTGTCCTAAAGCTAAGCAAACTAGATTGCCTTTTTCTGAGTCAAATCAAATCTAAAAGAGCATTTGAATTAATTCATGCTGATGTTCAGGGGTTCTGTAAGTTGCCTACTTATAATGGTTTCAAATATTTTTCCGCCGTGGTAGATGATTACGGCAGGATACTTGGACATTTCTCTTAAGTACCAAGAGCAATGCATTCCTAGTTTTGAAGAACTTTTTCACTGTGGTTGAAAGGCAGTTTTGGATTAAGGTTCAAAAATTGAGAATAGATATTGCTTTTGAGCTTGAAAAAGGATCCCCAGAGGCAGTTTTCCTTAGTTCTCAATGGATACTCCATCAAACTTATTGTGCACCAACTCCTCAACAGAATATACTTGTTGAAAGGAAACACAGACATATTTTGGAAATAGCTTATTAAATTCTACTTATTTAATCAATAAGATATCCTCTAAGGTTCTTCACGAAAAAATACTTTATTCTATTTTGTTCTATCAATCACTTTCCTACAAATTTCTCAGAAACTTAGGGTGTCTTTTGTATGTTTCTACCTTGTCCAATGGAAGAATTAAATTTGATCCTAAAGCAAAGGCATGTGCATTTCTAGGATATCCCTTAGGGAAGAAAAGGTACAAAATGCTAGAATTTGATAAAAGAAAGGTCATTGTATCCAAAGATATGCATTTCTATGAAGTTAGATATCCCTTTGCTACAACCAACACCATTCTTGATTCCATTTTTTCCATTACTTCACCTTCAGACAGCTCCTTTCCTATATCATCACCTTCTGCACCATCTAATCCTACTCAATCACCTTCATTGCACATCACTTACTCACCTTCCACACTCCATTTATCACATTTTCTACCATCTCCTACTATCCCTAGTAGTTTAAATTCATCACTCAGAAAATCAACCAGAGTCATTTCCCAGCCTAGTTATCTTAAAGATTATGTATGTAATAATATATATCTTAGTGAAGTTACTTCTGCTTATTTTGCCCAGCCTAGTAAGCATGCTATCTTTTCCTTTGGAGCACTATCTACTGATAATCAACATATTCTACAATCAATTTCAGAATTTCATAACCTAGCATTTTTTCACAGGCATCTTCACATCCAAGATGAAGTAAGGTTATGTATTCAGAGATTGAGGCATTGGAAACTAATAACACCTAGGATGTAGTTCCACTACAAGTTGAAAAGAAAGCTTTACCCTGTAAGTGGGTATATAAAGTAAAGCACAAATCTAATTGAAGTATAGAAATATTGGAAGCTAGACTGGTTGTCAGGAGAGATATTCAAAGAGAATTCATCGACTACCCTAAGACATCTTTTTCGGTAGTCAAAATGACTACCATTAGGTATTTAATTGTAGTAGCTACTAAAAGGGACTGGCCTATTTATCAATTAGATGTCAGCATGCCTTTTACATGGGGACCTCCCAAAGGAAGTTTATATAATATTCTCAGCTAGTCTAATACCTCATTCACCTAATCATGTTTGTCTTCTCATAAAATCTCTTTATAGTTTAGAGCAGGCCTCAAGACAGTGGTATGCTAGGCTAGCTGGGGCACTAAGTTTTAAGGGGTATTGTTATTCTCTGAACGATTATCTTCTATTTTTTCAGAAGCAGGGAGATTTTATTTTAATTATCGCAGTCTATGTGGATGATATCAATATTAGTGGCAATGATACAATGGAAATTGCCTCTCTAAAGTCATTTCTTCATTCTAAATTCAAGGTCAAAGATTTAGGCAGTTTGCAGTATTTTTTGGCGTGGAGATTATGTGAGAAAAGCAAGGAATGATAATCTGTGAAAGGAAGTTTACCTTGAATTTATTGTAGGAATTTGATATCTCCAATCTGCCTTGTGCTTCTTCTCCTCTTGAGCCATCCTCCAAATTGCATGCCGATGAATGGCCTCTTCTTCTAAATCCCACAATCTACCGTCATCTTGTTGGGAAGTTAAATTATTTGACCCACACAATGCCCGATCTCTACTTTGTTGAGCTCAAGCTTAGTCAATTTATGCAAAGTCCTCGTCTTGCTAAGTTTGCTGTTGTTCTATAAGTACTCTACTACCTGCGTTTGGACCCTGGGCTGGGCATTCTTCTCAATTTATACCCTTTACTATAGTTGGCTTCTTTTTGTGATGAGCCGACCCGTCGTCTCATGAGAAGCATTTTGTTTCCCTATTTCCTACTTCGTTATGCTTCATTATCAATGTCTTGTGTAAACGAGTTGAATTGGGTTGATTTTTGGAAAGAAATGAGACACTTAGTCTCCTTAAGGAAGGTTTGTTTTGAAAATGTCAACCGGATGTTGACCTATGAGTTAGAGGGCTCAGATGTGGATTCCGATGATTTGGTTAGCTTTGAGGGATGATTTGTGACTTAGGAGTGAGATCGGGAGTGATTTTGGAGGTCCAGTGTAGAATTTGGCTTGAATTGGCGAAGCTAGTATTTTGGAGAATTCCGGTTGATATGGCCATTTTGCCAAGGGTGCCCAGATTTTTAGGTTAATGATGAAATTGCCCCTGAAGGCGTATTAAAAACCTTTACTATTTGCAAAGCTTAAAACCTACATATCTCTTTATTATAAGGACAAATTGAGTGATTCAATAGCCTACATTCATCTAATTTCACAAGGAATCCATTGGGAGCAGTAAAACGCGTGAAGAGTATACCTATAATGAGCAGGTCGAGTTTTCTTCCAATTTTTGAATGGAAAAAGCTTATGAGGTGATTTTTAAGAGAGAAAATCAGTGGGTATCACAAAGGTAACTCATCTGTTTATTAAAACTCGTTTATAGGTAATTATAAATTATAATCCCAGCCTTTAATTCATGAAAAATAGTAGAAAAATAGGATTTGGGGCCTGAGATTATGAGACCTTTATGGGTCAATTTGATAGGTCAAATGGACTCCAATTTTGATGTTCTTTATATGTACGGAATCGGAAGAAGATGAAGAACAATTTTCTGTAAAAATTTATGAGCTTAAAGAAGTGAATCCGGGGCTCGGGTTTTGTCAATTTCGGGACTATTGATATTTTTCAATTATTTTTGATTGGGTATTGATCTTGTAGCATAATGTGACGTATCATTATGGTTTTGTTCAGATTCGACGCGCGAGGAGGTCGATTTGAGAGGCAAGGGCATATCGAGCTAAGATTTTTGCCTGCTTGAGGTTAATAATAGATGTAAATGTTGTGTTGAGGGTTTGAGACTCCGAATTTACACATCATAGTGCTATGTTGAGGTGACTTGCATGCCGGATAACAAGCATGGGGTAGAGCACCGTCGGGGATTGTGACTTGGTCTGTCCCGCTTAATAAAATTACTACCTAATTGATTGAAGCTTAGTTGATATCCTTATACAAATAGATTAATTGTCGTAATTAGGCCTCGTGCCAACTGATTGAATCCTTCCAGGATTACTCTTACTGGTTTATTACCATTTTTACATATCATTGAACTCAGTCCTAGTATTTGATAAAATCAGCCACTTTTTCTCAAACATGGAACTTAAATAATATTTATATTGAAGTTTGGATTGAACATTTATATATTATTGTGCCCGAGGGGCTTACATGATTCTTGACTGAGTCTGGGATCGGGTTGCATGCCGCAGTAGTATTATATTCATATTGATATGAGGCTTAGGGCCTAACGGATGCTACGAGAATTCTTGATATTGCGCTTGGGTCCTAAGGAGCCCCTACCGGAGTTTGCACAACCTGTGAGTGCCGTCGACGATAAATAAATGGAGCGGGCTGCATGCCGCAGCAAGTACTAGAAAGTACAGTAATATTTGTTGCATTTCTTAATTGATCGTCATTCATTTACTTATCTGTTGTAGCATCATTGTTTTCATTGGTTTATTGAGTTGATATTATCTGGATTAAACTTATGTAATTATAGCTTACATTATGCATATCTAGGATTTCTTACTCTCAACCCTTATTTATGTTTATTACTCTTTGGGTTGGAAGTACTCACATTACTCCTGCACTTGTTGTGCAGATCTAGGTGCAACCACTGAGGCTGAGTGAGGATTTCTCTGCCGAGCATCATATCTGGGAACACCAAGGTAGTTGCATGATGTCCGTAGTCCTAATCTTTCCATCTAACCTATTTCCTTTATTTCCTCATTACTTTAGAGCAATATGTAGTAGGATGACACCCGTGTATTAGAGGCTCAGGCTTGTGACACCGGATTCTTCGGGCAGTGTTATAGTAGTATTTCTTCTTGGGTTTTCCGCATGTTTTAACTATACTTCAAAGTTTCAATATTATGAATTTTTAATTCTTTGTGTTAATTGAATCATGTACTACATAAAAAGGTTAAGGTTGTTAAATTGGTCGGGCTTGCCTATTAGTGTGTTAGGCGCCATCATGACTGGGGTTGGGGTCATGATATTTTTGTGATGTCGACTAGGTTTCCTGGTCTCGCGAGTCATGAGATGGTTCAGTAGAGTCTCGTGGATTGGCACAGAGACATCTGTATTTATCCTTGAGAAGTTACAGAACCTTTAATAAAACTTTACATTCTTGAATTCTTATCGTGCATCCTTGATTCAGCTTGAAAAGAAACTCTTGAAATTCTTTCCACGTGTTCATACACGCGCATGAGCGCTCAGTATTAGATGTGCCTTGACGGCTTGTGGTTACCCGATCGAGGGACGAGATGTGATCTCTGTGAGTTTGATGTTAAGCCAGTCTGGAGGACTTGAGGCCAAATCTTTGCCTATGGCTGGAGCACCGGGTGCTGATTGTGTGAGCAAGTGTTTCGAGCTTATATGTTTGGTATTGCCCCTATTAGTGGGAGTGACAACTGGTTAACTATGTCATGAGTATGTTAGTGCTGCAGGATGTATCTACGTGACTTGGAAGTGATGAGGAGGGTCTATTGGATGATAGAAGAACTACTATGTGTTTGAATTCTGCTGTAATTCAAGGTATAGCCCCTAGTTATGGGTGTGTGAAGTATTATTTCATGTTTCCAGTTAAGAGTGAAGTAAAAATATTATGTTGTTGTATGACTTTAGACTCAGAAAGACTTAGCGACTGCGTACAGTTTAGGACGGTGGAAGGTATACAGAAATTGTAATTGGAGGCAAAACAGGTGGGTCATCTCCTGTAGAGTGTTATAAAGTTGTGTGATTCTTATGTTATTTGTTAGAAGATCTCATTTACAAGTGAAGAAAATGTGTTGACATCTAAATTAGATCGCCTAGAGAGAGAGCTTAACTATTGTGTGAGTGAATGCGAGATTTGCAGAAGAGTTAAAAAAAAGAAAAAAAATTCTAGATGATTTGTGTTTCCACATGCTTATGAAGGATTGAGAATCTCACTATGGTATTAAGGCATCAATGGAGTATGTGCGTTATATGTTGTTGGGAGTGTTTTGATCTATGGCTTCGAGCCAAGATAGGGAGTTTGCTATTGATTAACTAAGTGTATGGTTATGTGCTATGTTGGTTCCGGTTTGAGGCATGCTAGGGAATCAGTTCTGGTTGCAGAAATTGAGCCGGGGATGGAACGAGTGAAGAAATTTTTTGACAAAGGTTATATGGTGCTTCGTATATGTATGAGAATCATAGGATGTCTTAAGCTGTTATTGGTAAAGAATGCTCCGTGCATGGAGCAAGAAGATTTTTGTTTGTATTGAGATGAGGTCCTATCCTGCAGTGTCGGAGTGCTAATGAGGTATAGGTGGTTATATTCGTTTAATCTGGTGAATTGCAATTTGAATAAGAAGTTAATGACTCTCAAGAATGGTTTTAATATGTTCATGATTCTACATGTAACAATGAGATGCCTTAAGGTTATGTATGTGGTTAGAGACTCTGTTTTCATTGGAAAAGGTCAAGACTTGTAGTATTTTATGTTAATTATGAGATTCTATGTATCAGTATTTTGGAAAGTAAAGGTAACAGATTTAGATTCATAGAAAGTTCTTCAGAGTAAAGTATTTTGGAATGTGGTGTTTCTGGAAATATTTGAGAGAGGATTCAGTGGCTTATGGGTCTTAGACAGTGTGGTCTTGTGCTTGGGTCTTCTGCAGTGATCCTGGGTTGAGGAACTATGGTGCTACAACAAGGGGGGAATATCAAGCTGATGATGATTCAGAAGGAAAATTAGATAGATGGAATAGCTTGATAGTAGACCGAGTTGGTATCGTATATGTGGTATGTTATGGAGGATCGAGATTTGCATGTACGAGGTTTTAGTTCAGATTTGAAAAGAAGTTCATAAAACTCTTAGGAAATAATTAGCCTCAGATAATCAAGGAAATGGTGCTGCTAATTAGAAGTGATTTGACGAGAGTATATATCTCAGAAAAAGGGTAATGTGATTAAACTGATGGTACTTCGGTAGCATTGCAGCATTTTCTTGTCAGATCAACTGGTGGTATTCGGGTTTGCTTGGTGGAACATGAAATTTTAAAGTATCTATCGTGGAGATATGAACTTTCTTAGCGGACAACTTTGAAGGATTGCTTTTCGTAATTGGGCCTTCATGATGGATGTCAGTGCAGAGGTTACTACCATTGATTCTGTTTCGCTGTTAAGGGACTTTTCGGATGCGTTTCTTGTGGCCGGGGATGTGTCGGTCGAGGTTGTGGATTTTGATATTGATTTGGTGCTGGGCACCGTATCGTACGGCTCCGGTAGGAGTTATAGTAGTAAAAGGAACAACTTCAGGCTTTCTTGGTAATGAGGTCGTTGGTAGGCCGATGTGGATATGTGTTTAGCATGAGTTGGCTTGGTTGGTCCGGAATTATATTGTTGAGGGATAGGTTGATTCGATCAATTTTGAGCTTGTTAGTGATCTGAGGAGAGCTATGAGTTTCTTTTCGCCGTTGTGAGACGTTATGATTTGGTTGTTATGGGCACATGTGGTGCGGTTCTATTGAGGATTCATAGTGAAAGTCGAGCGGGAACAGTAATTGGGTGTTGCTCGGTAAATAGTGTATTGGTTATGACCTATCGGGTTGCGTAGCGTATGTTATTTGTTTCATCATGGGTGTAATGAATTGCTTTGGTTCCAGACATCAAATGGTACGTGGCCATGGATTTTGAGCATAGCGACTTTAGTGTTTCATGTGTAACAATGTTTGGATAGGATAGCATATTGTAGCAAAGGCCACGTGGAGATATGACCTTTCGGGGTAGATTCAGGTGTTCTATTTCTATGATGTGAGACGGGATCTCAGCCTTGTGTTATGATGGTACTGATGAGCTTGAGGTACAACTCTTTCGTTTGAGTGAATTTTTAATTTGAGTATGTTCAGACTGTTTCTTATTGGTCCGCGTATTATGCAAGTTGTGGCTTAGGCCTTTATTGAGGTGTCATATCACCAGAGTGGTGTGTTGGATTCGAGGTGATTTTTGGGGTCACTAATGAATATGAACATATTTGATTTCAGCTTGTTGGAAGGATGATATTGAGGTTCGGCTCGGAATCTATTGTGGTATTAGTCAAAAGGGAAGTGGCTTCATGAACGGTTGATCTGAGAAATGGTTAGGGTTAATTGCGTGTTTCATTTATCATTGGCAATATATGAAAGTGTTTGGATATGACCTTAGCTGATAAGAGGTTTTATACCGGTATTCGGGTATTGTAAGCAACTGTTGTGAATACAAGTTATCGTTTTGAGTGTTTGGGTTATGTAGTATATCATATGATTGCACCTGAGGTTGCAGGTATAGATTACTACAGCTGGTTTGGGTTTATTCTGAGAATAGATGTGAGGTTCTGATCTTGTGTATGATTTCGGAAAGTGCAATGTGGTTCTATGGTTTATGGACTAGATGGATTGTGAAATTTCAGCTATGTTGTGTTATTAGACCTATGCGAGATTGGGTGGCGTGGGATCACCCCCGGGTATATGCTTGGTAAGGTCATTCAGCTGTTGGTTGGCTTCTAGGACAACTCTGGGTACGCTTGAGGACGAGCGTTTGTTTAAGTTGTGGAGGATGTGACGATCTGACCCACCGTCTCATGAGAACCGCTCTATATCCCCATTTCCTGCTTTGTTATGCTTCTTATCAGTGTCTTGTGTGAACGAGTTGAATTTGTTTGATTTTTGGAAGGAAATGAGAACTTAGTTTTTTAAGAAAGGCTTGTTTTTGAAAAGTTAACCGGATGTTGACTTATGAGTTAGAGGGCTCGGATGTGGATTCCGACGATTCGGTTAGTTTCGGGGGATGGTTTGTGATTTATGAGTGTGATCAGAAGTGATTTTAGAGGTCCAATGTAGAGTTTGGCTTGAATTGGCGAAATTAGTATTTTGGCAAATTCTGGTTGATCAGTCAGATTTTTATCCGAGGGTCATAATGGAATTTCGAGAATTTTTGTAGCTTTGTTAGGTGATTTGGGATGTGCAAAATTTCAGGTTATTCAGAGGTGATTTAGTTGGGTTTTTAATCAAAAACGTGTTTCGAAAATTTTAGAAGAACTTCGACTTGAATCCGATGTAAATTTTATGTTTTGTTTCTAGTTTTGGTCTTTTGAGATGCAACTAAGTTTGAATGATCATACGTGACGTGACCAGGATGACATTGGCCTCCACAAGGCATTTTGAAAAACAAAGCTGTTTTCAAGCAGCCTTGGCTTTGGAGATATCGAAAAGAAAAGGGCTTTCTATGGGCAAATATCCTACACAAAAATTATGATAACAAAAATCCCCTACACATTAATATTACCAATAAAAACTTAGGCTCCCTTATTTAAAAAGATACCAAGAAAGGATCTATCATCTGTAAGCCAACCACCAGTTGGCTGATAGGAGATGGAAAATTGATAAACCTATGGCTTGATAATTGGGTTAATCAATTAGGACCCATCAGAGATCGTGTCCAGGGCCCCTCACACGACAGGAAATGGACCAAAGCATGAAATCCATCTTGGAAAATGAGACCTTTAACCTTAGTAACATGTCCCTTATCCTCGCTGGAAAATGATCACCAGGATTCCTAGTACCTACGTTAAGCAAATCTCCCATAATAACGATACATTTAGTTGGAACTCAATGAATTATAATAGATTTTCAACCGAAGCTGCTTATGAGCTCATCTATGGACAGGAGAATTATGAAGGCCTTAACCATGACTGGATCTAGAGAACTAAGACTCTCAATAAGTTAAAATATGGACAGTCGTTCTAAAAAAACTTCCTACAAGGCACATGCTCTCTAGAAGGAAAATTTTCCCTAATGGGACTTGCACCATTTGTGGTATCGAAAAAGAAGACATTGAACATGTATTCTTCAATTGTGTTTACTTTAAGGCAATATGAGAACAAACTTGTACCCACCACGACTATCCCTAGGGCCAGAATATAAATGACACCATGTATAACTGGCTAAGAGATCAATTGAATATCAAAACTATCATCTTTACATTTGGTTCCTCGTTATACAAATGGGTGATGGTGCACATAAAACTTGGTCGAAATACTTGGAGGAAGCTGTGAAAGAGCTCTAAGAACAATCAGTTATTCACACTAAAGTTTTGGACTCCATCAACAGAACCCTTCAGGAGATTGTTGTGCACATTGCTTCTTAGAGAGCTCCTTCTCCGACGCCAACACCGATCACTGCTAGCCCTTCTTCCTCTGTGTTGGGTCAGTCACCAATGCTGCAATAACAAACTGGATATAACTAACGAACCACGTAAACTACATCTCTTAACGTCGCTCAATCACAGCAACAACAAACATTTAATCACTTACGCAGAGATAGAGCGATTGATTTGTCGAAGTTTGACGGTAACGCAGCAGAGAGTTGGATCTTTCAAGCCCATCAATATTTTGACCACTACAATATTTTTGATGAAGAATGTATCAATCAATTTTTCTTCTTCATTGAAGGTGACACCGGAGATTGGTATCTATGGATGTATCAAAATCATCAGTTATGCGGTTGCGCTCACTTAATGAGAGCTTTTGTGACTCGTTTTGGGACGAAATAAATGGAGTCACCGGAGAGTTTAATCGCAAAAAGACTTCTTCTATTCATGATTATCTCTCCCCATTTTGAAAAGCTTGCTCAGTATACAAAAGAGATATCACCGCCTATGTTAAAACATTATTTTACCTCTAGGCTCCAGCCAGGGATTAAGGCTGATGTGCTCTCCTTTCGTCCAACAAACTTGAGTGAAGCCATCGGCTTGGCCTTCTTGCAAGAACTGAAATATTTGGCCAGTCCAAACAAAAAACCCGACCCACTTCTTGTACTAAACCACATCCCTTTTCTCTGACCCAATGACCTAATTTTACCTCTAAATAGACTCCACTGGTTTCTCCATCTTCACTATCCCCAACTGTATCTCTTCCCGAAGTGTCACGATTCCAAACTCGAACACGATCGTGATGGCATCTCTCGTGAAGACAAGGCCAGCCGACACATTTTCAATCCAGTTTTAAGCAATTAAATAGTATGCATTACATCTAAAACATGATATAAACTCAGTAGTGAACAGTGACAATACTAAAAAAATTGCGGAATACAATCCAACACAGCCCGATACCGAGATGTTACTAGTCATGAGCATCTACTGTGGTCTATGATACAATGAAATTCTGGAAAATATACTAGAATAGTCTAATGACATCAAGAGGGAGTAAAGCTGTGCAGCGGATATCGGACAATTACCTCGCTAAAATTCCAATGACTCTGCCTCAGTTCAGCCAATACCCGCTACCGGGTACTGAAATACCTAAATCTGCACACAAGGTGCAGGAAATAAAATGAGTACTCCAACTCAGTGAGTAATAATCATAACTAAAGTTTTAATGGTAAGAAATCACGAAAAGTGCATCAACATGCTGTATAGAAGTAGTACAAAACCAGTAGAAAGCAATGAAGCCATAAAATCTCTTAAAACATCTTAGCTCGGTTTAAACTTCTTTAAAAATGACCTTTTCAATAGTTATGCAAATGAATGCAAAACAAGATAAGCACAGATAATTTGCCCCTCGGGCACAGTTACATAATTAAACAGGTAAATGACAGACAAATAAGAAAAATAAGCACATATGGTTCGACCCTCGGGCACAATGTCAACAAATCCGCCCCTCAGGCAATATCTCAGAACAATACTAGCCCCTTGGGCTCACTCTCACATGACAATGGATACCCATGCTCACTGGGGGTGTGCAGACTCCTAGAGGGGCCCCATACGACACAAGCGCAATATCAAGCCATATCATAGCATCATCACTAGGCTCTCAGCCTCATATCAATCAAGCCACCTCGTGGCGTACATATCTCAGGCCCTCGGCCTCGAATCAATATTAGTGTATCACCGCTGCGATGTTCAGCCCGACCCAAAATATATCCTTACAGCACAGGCCCTCGGCCTTCTCAGTCAAAAATCACATAAGCCTCCCGAGCAATAGTAAAAAAATGATTCTTAGCCCAAAACATCACTTAGCTATCATTCGAGTATTAAAACTGAGTGAACATGGCTGAGTTTTGAAAATAGTGGAAAATAACATGACTGAATTCAAGTATAAAATCAAAAAAGTGAGGAAATATAAAAAAAAAAACCTGGAAGGATTCAAATAATTGGCGGCATTCAGCCTAAATAATGATGACAACGAATAATTTTCAATCAAATACGTGGTAAAATCATAAATCGGGACGGACCAAGTCACAATCCCCAATAGTGCACGACCCCACGCTCATCATCAAACGTGTGCCCCACCTAAATATAGCATTATGATGTGCAACCCGGGGTCTCAAACCCTCAGAATATTACTTACAATCATTACTCACCTCGATCCGGTCCAAACTTTAGCTCACGATGCCTTTGCCCGCACGAATCGACCTCCGGATGCTCCAAATCTAGCCACAATCAGTATATAGCCATTAATGTATGCTAAGGGAACAAAGCCACTCGAAAATATCCAATTTACATAAAAAAAATCCCCAAATTTCTCAAACCCAACCCCCAGGCCTACTTCTCGAAATAAAATAAAATTAACATCAATGAAATGTTCATCCTCTCACGAGTTCATACATATCAAGAATACAAAAATCTGATTACAAATGACCCCTTAAATCCCTAATATAAGATCTCCAATTTCCAAGCCCTGAACCCCCAATTTTGCTACTGATTTTCCATAGATTGCAAGCTATAAAATGTTAAAATTCATCATAGAAACAAGTTTAGGATCAAAAAATTTTATCTCCACGAAATCCTCTTGAATTCCCTCTTCAATTAGCTCTTCCAAGCTTTCTCCTGAATGAAATATGGTGAAAACCTTCTCAAAATCGCGAAGGGTGAAATATATATATTCTAACCCAGGCATTTTAGTACCTGCGCTCAACAAGCCGCTTCTGCGGCTTTCAGTTAAAATCCAAAAATTGCATCTGCAACCACATAGCCGCACCTGCGCTGTCGCAGGTGAGGTCAACCAACCGCATCTGCGGCGCCTGCACCTCTCTTCCTTGACCGCTTCTGCGGTCATTACCTTGCATCTGCGGCATTGCACCTACCGTTCCCAAATCCGCATGTGCGGAAACACCACAACAGAAAAATATGCAGTTTCTCAATTTTTGAAACTCTCCGACAACCATTCAAAATCACCCCGAGGACTCCGGGACCTCGACCAAAAGCACAAACCTGTCCCATTACCTTATTCAAACTCATCCCAACCTTCGAAACGCTAAAAACAACATTAAAACACAAAAATCACATCAAATTTAAGCCTAGGATACCAAAATCTTTAGAATTCCGGTTTTTATCAAAAATCCAATCAAACCACGTTCGAATGACCTTAAATTAGTCACACATCCCAAATGCCAACACGAAACTAATGCAA
Source organism: Nicotiana benthamiana (assembly GCA_034376525.1). Classification (NCBI taxonomy): domain Eukaryota; kingdom Viridiplantae; phylum Streptophyta; class Magnoliopsida; order Solanales; family Solanaceae; genus Nicotiana; species Nicotiana benthamiana. The sequence continues at coordinate 12,550,877 of CM067336.1, forward strand.
CTTACGGAATTCCATTCTGAGCTCTATATCTAAATCTCACCTATCAACCGGAAAACGCCAAAATCTCAACTTTGCCAATTCAAGCCTAAACCTTCCACGAACTTCCAAAATGCATTCTGATCACGCTCTCAAGTCCCGAATCACCTAAAGAAGCTAACCAAATCATAAAAATTCCTATCCGAGATCATATACACACAAGTCAAATATTGGTCAAACCTTTCAAATTTCAATCTTTAAACTGGAAACTATTCTTCTAAATTCATTCCGATTACCCTAAAAACCAAAACCACCAATTTACACGAGTCATAATACATCACACGGGGAATTCCCGAGAACTGACGAATAAACTGCAAAAGCTCATAACAACCAGTCGGGTCGTTACATCCTCCCCCACTTAAACATATATTTGTCCTCGAACGTGCCTAGAGTTGTTCCAAAAGTCAACCAGCTGCTGAATAACCTTACCATACATATACCTAGGGGTGATACCACATCACCCTATCTTATTTAGGTACAATAATACAATGTGACTAAAATTTCACAATTCAACCTAGTCCATTAACCTTAGAACCACATTTCAACTTCTGAAATCATCCACATGATCAAAATCTCACATATATACACTGAATAAGTCCGAACCAGCTGTAATAACCCATACCTTCAGCCTCAGGTGTGATTACATGATATACCATATAACTCAAACACTTGTACCGCTAACTTTTAATCATAGCAGTTGCACATAACAACCGAATACCGGTAGGAAACCTCTTATTAGTTAAATTCTTATCCCGACACTTTCATATACTGCCAGTGATAAATAAAACACACAGTAAGCCATAGTCAATTCTAAGATCAAACATTCATGAAGCCACTTCTTCTCTTGCAAAGACCATAGCAAATTTCTGAGTCGAACCTCGATATTTATCCTCCTAAGTTGCTGAAATTGAATCTGTTCATATTCATTAAAGATCCTAACAATCTCATCTAATCCAACACAACCACCATGGTGACATGGCAGCCCCATACAGACTAAAACTGCAACTTGCGCAATACACATACTAATAAGAAATAATCCGAGCATACTTCAATCATGAAAATGACTCAAATGAAAGAGTTGTACCACAAGCTCACCAGTACCACTATACTACAAGGTTGAGAACCCGTCTCATATCATAGAAACAGAACACATGAATCTAACCCACAAGGTCATACCGCCATAGAACTTCACTACAATGCACAACCCTATCCAAACACTGGTCCACATGAAACATCTCAAGTCACTCTGCTCAAAATTGACGACCACGCACAATTAATGTCTACAACTAAAGAAAATCATCATAACCACGCTGAATCAAATACATAACACCACATAACCCAAAAGGATATAACTTATATGCCATCCGCCGAGCAATATCCAATACTCCTCCCGCTTGAGCTCTACTTAGAGACCCTAATAACACCGCACTGCATGCGCCTATAACCAACAAATCCAAATGCCCGTCAACACAGAAAAGTAACTCATATATCTCCTCAGAACACTAGTAGGCACAATATTAATCGAATTACACATCTCTTAAAATTACAACTCGGAGCCAACCAAGTCTACTCAAGTTAGAACACACATCCACATTGGCCTGCCAATGGACCCTTTATCAAGGAAACCATGAAGCTGCTCCCTCAACTCCTATAACACTGCCGGTTCCATACGATACGGTGTCCAGCATCGAATCAATACAGAAATAAAAAATGTAGCCGACGACATGCCCGGCCACAAGAACACATCCAAAAATCCCCTCACCACCGGAATTGAATCAATGGTAGGAGTCTGAACACTGACATCCATCGCAAAAAACCAAATAAGAAAGGCAATCCTTCCCAACCATCCGCTGGGTCTTTAAAATATAAAATTACCCTACTACGAACATAAATCCGTCGAACCACGCCACCAATCTGTGGCATTCCCGGCATATCCAACATCGCCGACTTAGTGAAATAGCTCAGAGTGAAACAACAATGAAACAACTAGTCTATACCCAATATTGCATCCTAAAATCTAATACGCCAAGCAGTAAAAGATCCATTCGGGTCTCCAAACCCTGATAGTCACGATAAAATGTCTATACATGCGACCCACAACCACAACATAGCCTGAATATAAGAACTCCCAGTCTCCAACTCCATATAGCACAGGAATCACCACACCTGATCTCAATTCCACCGTCCTAGTATACAACACACCTCTAATATCCAATCATTCCCACGAGAGCTATTCTTATGATGCTTTGGTGCCACCAACCAAACTCGAACATCTGCAGTCGATCCAACAAGAAAGTGCCACAATACTAATAAAGTACCATAAACTTAATCACATTGTCTTTTTCTGAAACATATACCCTCGTAAAATCACCTCATTTAGCAATACCATTTCCTTAATCATCTGAAGACCATCTCTCTAATTAACCAAAACGGCCAGTGTTGCCTAAGGATTTTATGACCTTTCATTTTGGACTAAACCGTAACCTTACAAACACAAATCTCAATCCTCCACAACATACCGCATATACCATACCATCCTAGAATAACATGAAAACTTCGTCTCCCTTCCGAGCCATAGACATCTACGTACTCGACTAGATAAGAACTTTCCATTTGATCCCATCTAGGAGAAAATCATTATACATACCATGCTCGCGTAGAAATTATCAAGAACTCTATGAATCCCTTTTTTGCACAAAGTCGAACCATCAGGACTGACTCCTTCTAGCTCAACCAAGATACACAAGCCAAAAAACCCAAAAGCATTACCATGAAACACCTTTGGAAACCTACCACTTCATAAACACCCAAGAACCGATCATATCCATTATATGTTGATCTAGCCTACTACCAAGATGTCCTAATTCTTTGAGTTTCTTCCGGATTACCTTCAATTTATATGTTTCCTTGCTAGCACATCACGATCCTTAACTAAATCTTGCCCTACAACTTTAACTTAACACCACACCACATAAGGCTCATAAGCCGTTGAATTCTCTCTTAGATTATTCTGAACGCACCACATTAGAAATACCTACCCTGAAAAGACTTCCTGCAAATCCAAGGCCATTACTTTTACCTTCATAATATTGCTATACAGAACCCTATAATGATATATGAATACTACTAGTCTTGACAACTTCCAGTGCAACCTCAGTTTCTAGCAAATTGTACAACTTGAAAATCTCCAATTATTACATGTGGAATCCTGAACACATTAGAACCATTTTCGAAAGTCATTCACTCTACTTGAATTGCAATTAGCTTGATCAAACAACCAAACAACTTGTGCCTCATTAGCACTCCGGCATCGCAGACTGTAGCCCTACCTCAATGCAACCAAGCAACTTCCTATTCCACGCACCTCACACTCTTTACCAATAGTCACTCAAGACATTCTGTGATTCTCATACACCATAAAAGGCATGACATATTGTAAAATTTCCCTTTTACTCGAGCCATCTTCGGTATCAATCTCCGTAAGCCATAACTGATTCACCCATACACCTCAAACTAGAACCGACAGAGCACATACCTATGCAACCAACTAATCATTAGCATAATCCCCTGTTTGGCTCGAAAGCATAGGTCAAAACATACACCTTAACTCATAACTCATATATTCTATTGTTCTCATATTACCATATTGAGATTAAACTCAATCCTTCATAAGCTCGTGAAACATAGACTATCTGATACTTCAAATCTTCTACAAATCTCGCATTCACCCTCGTAACAGTTGTGAGCACATGATTTTTGCCTCACAAGAATTACTCCCACAAAAATCAAATAAAATAATTGTTTTCATTGTTTGATTTTTGAGGATTTTGTGGTATTTTGTTTTGTTGTTTGCATTTATCCGTGATTTGTTAAATTAATAAAAAATATAAAAACATATTGCATTTGCATTAGAATATAATATTACAATTAGGAGTAATTATGTTTTTTTACATTTTAATGTTTAAATTGTGTGATTTTCTTTATATTTAATTTTGTGTGATAATAATTATTACTAAGAGTTGATTAGTATTTTTAAGTTAATTTTGGTTTTTCAATTTAATCTAGGATTTTTTGATTTTAAAATTAGGAAAGAAAAGATAATAAAAAATAGAAGAGAAATTCGGACTGGCCATCTTTTCATTTTTAGATCCACAAGCCCAAACCAAATAACCCCTCACCAGCCCAGTCCACACACCTTTTACCCGGTTCCAAATCAGCAGCCTTAGATACAGCCAAACAACGTCGTTTCGTCCTCAAACGATCACAGACGTTCATCCAAATTAGTCCAACGATCCCTAATGACCTACCCTAACCAATAAACTGCCCCGACCCGTTGTATCCGCACCGGTATAGCCCCACCGTGAATCCAAACGACCCCGTTTCATTTAAATGAATAAATCAAGGCCCTTGGATCCCAACATCCAACGACCCAGATTAATTAATTTAATTTTAATATACCTAAATCAAATACCCTATCCCCCAAAACCAAATCCCTCCCCATTCAGTTCATCTCTAACCTTCAGAGACCCCAAAATCCCTCCGTCGCCCCTACCCACTGGAAAGCACCTCACGGAGGTTCCGGTTGTCCAAACCCTACCAAAAATACACCCCGCAAGCCTTGAGACCTCTTCTCTCCAAATCCACACTCCACTTCCGTCGAATCTTAGCCCATCTTCTCGAATTATCAAAACCCACCCTAGCGCCGCCTGAAAGTTTCTGATGGTGGCACCACCTCCAAAAAGCCCCGAACTAACATCCAGTAACCTACTTGACTCCCTCACCCCAAATTCATGCCTAGTCTCCCTCGAATATAGGCCTACGTTATCGAATATTAGATTAGAAGAAAACCCTAAAATCCCAAAAATAGGGAAATGGAATCTTTTTCTTTTTCTTTTTCTTTTTCTTTTCTTTTCCTTCACTGAGCCGAGGGTCGATTGGAAACAGCCTCTCTGCCCTTTCGGGTAGGGGTAAGGCTCGTCTACATATTATCCTTCCCAGACCCCACTTTGTGGGAATATATTGGGTAGTTGTTGTTGTTGTTGTTGTTGTTGTTGTTGGAATCCATATAAGTGGATTAGGTGTATTTGTACTTTATTCGTTTGTTTTGCTAAGAACACACAAATAAGGTCGAAATGGACCGAAAATTGGAGGAATTCGGAGAATTCGATCCTGAGTTCAAATTTGATGGGTAAGTTCTATGCCTTTCCAGTTTGTTTTAGTTGTCATTTTTTTTTTGAAATTTCTCTTCTACTTTCTTTTTATGCTAGTTTGAAATTTCCCAAAGGTTTGTCTTAAGTTTGAAGCCTATTTTGATTATTGTTCTGTTAATTTTTGGTTCATATGTCGTTCAATGTGCTTAATTATTTCTTTTGATCAATTGTTTATTTCGATTTTAGCATGACTATCCTTTTAGCCGAAAATCATATTAGTTAACCTCTAAAATTTTAGCTGATTATTTGTATGTTATCTGATTGCTAGATTGCACATTAAAGAGTGTTAGTTTAAGTGAACTTGCTCAGTTTAAGTGGTTTGTTCATATGAATGCTAGTGAACTATTAAACTAATGACATTATTTAATAAAGAATGGGTTGGAAAGAATCAGGAAGAACGTGGACTGTCAGGGCATGCCTATATTTAGAAATGGCTGCCCATACCTGCTTGAATTTAATAAGGGAAGACATATGTTAGTGGGGAACAATTGAATTAAAAAATAGAATAGGACACTTAGTAGTGGGGTATTCACGGAATATTGATGGGAGGGGTTCATTTTCTTAATAAGTGAGTGCTCTTAAGAGCTGGAAGAGGGCTTTAGTTTGGATATAAATAGAGGGAGAATTGGGCAGAGTAAGGGGTTTTATTTTTTGAGGAATAAGTTTTTAGGAGTTGGAGAGTTTGAAAGAACATACTAAGTTTAGTCAGTTCTTCAGGCAGAATTTGAGATCGGTTTTTTAAAGCTTTAGAGCTTGAACACACAGAGATAGAGAGTCTTGAAAAAACTGATCTGAGTTGTCTTCAAAGAAAACCCAAAAAAATAGAAAAATTATCGAAAATCCAAATGAACCTATTGTTTCATTGAGTAATTGTAGGTTGATTCTGATTTCCAGTTATTCTCTTCACATTTTATAGTTTTAGTTGAGTTTGGGTTCACTGAAGTAGTTTGGTGCATCTTCAAGTACATTTGGTGTTAGTCAAGCTAGTTTGGTTGGTTTTCTCGTTTGATTTGGTGTTCTTACATTTGTTGTTCTGTTGATCCTGCTGGGTTTTCAAACTTTTTTGGGCTTTGAACTTCATTTGAATTGCTGATGTGAACTGTTGTTGACTGCTATTGTATTGCTGTTCTGATCTCCTTCTTCTGTTGAAAATTTCAATTTTTAGGTACACATTTGAAGCATGTTTTGATGAAGCTGTGCAATGAAATGAAACATTTATCTCTTGAAAAATATGTGCCTGAGTTGTTATTGTAGAATAGATAATGGTTGTCTCGTGTTTGTTTAAGTACACTATCGATTTGTAATCCTTGGCTTGTATAATTTGGACTGTTGGATTCTCCTTTATTTTGGAATTATGAAAGCATTGATAATAAGGGAGAGACTTAAGTAGTACTAGTTTTGTCAATAAGTCACATTTGAATTTAGAAACATGATTTTGGTTGGTTCCCATCCTATTAATAGAGGTAGAATACATTGATTTGGTTTGAGGTCAAAGCGATCGGGCATATTATTCTCTAAATGAAAAGGTAATGAATGAGTATTAGCGGTCTTGTTTGATTCCCAGCTTTGTTTACAGCTTGTCAAATAAGGCAAAATAGTTATTGAGTTCCAGTTAATATCAGGTCTTGACAATCGAATTAGTGATTGCTCGGTGCAAATCACACCTGAAGAAGCAATACGCTTGCTTCCATTCATATAGAAGATCACTTAAAATAATTTAGCTTATTCGGATAAATCAATTAAAGTTTACACTGATTTGGTTACTAATCGTGTACTCACCGGCTCCAAATTTAAATGTGAGAGTGGGCCTCTGAATTCGTCCTGGGCCCAGGAAGTCCGACCCTTGTTAAATGAAACCGGAATTGCTTTGAAATACATAATATGTCTTATTCTATCTATTCAACTACTGCACATAATTGACTTATGGACTTTTGGACATCTTAAACATGTTAATTAATTGGGACTTTTCTTTTATTAATAGAGAAAAACTAAATAGAAAATTATAGTTTACTTTAGACTTGACTTTTAATAAAAAATGAGACGAGTCTCAGCAAATAAAATGCACAAACTTCGGGACCCTCAATAAATTGTTATAATAAATACTTAGAACTCGGGATGGGTTGTTTAGCAAATTTCATGGCATTCCCCAAAATAATAACGCGTTAGTCACTTTAGGCGCGATTTTAATAAAATTACATTCTTGAACTCGGGTGTGCATTTCATGCGACCAAAATAGGATCCCAAAATGTAGAATAAAATATATTCAGGATTGAGGGTGCATTTCATGTGGCGCAATCTAAAGGCGCATTTTAAACGACGTTCAACTTTCTTTAAAAATTAAATAAAAAGAGTTTAAAAGTAAAAATTGGCACATAGGTTCATCGTGTAATAAAATCAGATAAATAAGCTAACTACAACAGTTAAGAGACCGTGCTAGAACCACGGAACCTGGAAATGCCTAACACCTTCTCCTGGGTTAATAGAATTCCGTACTCAGATTTTGGTTTGCGGACTGTAATACAGAGTCAATCTTTTCCTCGATTCTGGATTCAACTGGTGACTTGGGACACCATAAATCTCCCAAGTAGCGACTCTGAATTTCAATAAATAAATCACGTTTTGATTGTCCTTTAATTAGGAAAACTCCTCTTACGCCCTGCAGGGCGTAGGAAAAAGAAGGTGTGACAGCTCTGGCGACTCTGCTAGGGATAATTAACCCAGAACCACTAGTTTAGGGTTAGAAATTTGAGCTTAGAATAATTGTTATATTGGTTTTATTTGTTATCTGATTTTATACATTTTGTGGATTTAATGTGCAATATGCTGCTTTTACCGCTTTTATATTATCTGAACTGTATATATAAACTGCCATGAAACCCCTCTCTTTTCTCTCATGAGGATGGCACGCTGGTCGTGACTTCTTTGTGTTAGTGTCATATCCCAAAATAGAATGAGTACTCGGAGGAGTTGCAAAATCGGATGATCTTTTGGTTACCGGTACGTAGTTCCCATCCTTGGCTCGCGTTGTCCGCTCGGGGTAAGCCAGGTCTAGAACAAACACCCAGGACAAATCTAGTATAACAAAACCCCATGCCAGATCCCTAGAAGGAACGTTTATTTGCATCATATGCATTTTTTACTTAGGGAACTCAACACAGGGGTTGGGTCCGTATAGCACAAGCAACCTGAAATGAAATGACCATCCTGCTGCATGATATTTGTTTTACGCATTTATTTGCTTCAAATTTGCATCCTGGTCAACTTCTAAAAATACTGAAATATCGAAAAAAGAGGGAAAAAGAGAAAAAGAAAAATATCAGTGTAGAGAGATAATTACCGATTTTTAAAAAGGACCCAGTTCCCAAATAGCGTCGAAACTCCGCCAAAATTTTGAAAAAAAAATATTTTTTTTGGTGTGATTTATTTGAAAAACAAAAGAAAGAAGTCTTGTTTTCCAAATTAGTTTATTTTCTTTTCCAAACTTCGCTGGTTTGATTCTCATTGGATGTGAGATTCGTCATAAATAATTCGGGTGATGCCATTTTTTTCAAAGATAGCCGCATGTTCCGGAAAGGGACTCCGGAAGTCTGACTTAGCATAAACAGCCACCTTGGGTCATTTTTCAGGATTTTTGGCCGGTTAGATAATACAGCCTTAAAATCTTCGTCCCGAGACGCTGAAAGGCCGTGTTTGCAAAACCAGGTCTTTTGTTTTAATTCCAAAAATAAGAAAAGTTTTACTGCTCAAGCGAATACCATTTGAATTTTTAGTCAAAATAAGCCGATCCAGCTTCTGCGGTGTCTTAAACTGTTCTTGCCGAGATAGCCTTTGAGTATCTTTCAGCTGTTGAAAGGCTATTTTCATTCAAGAATGGATAGGTTTGTGAAGTGTCTTAAAATAATCTATCCCCCTCAAAATTCATATGAAATTGGGAAGGTACAACATTTGCAAAAACAGTCGTTTGGTTAAGATCGACATATAGGGGAAGGAATCTGTCATTTTATTTTTGAGTTTGTATTTCTTTTGACTAGAGTATGTAGGTAGTTTAACTTTCGAGATTGTATTTCGTCTTTAAGTTAGTCCCTTTTTTTATGAAAATTTGAAAATTCCAAAAAATATTTTATTGTTGTTTACCTTTTATCGGTCAGAACTACGCACGGGGACATGATACGTAGGCAATCCACATAAGATTCGACCACCATTAAAAAAGAAGAAGAAAAAAATGGAAAAAGAGAAAATGAGAAACAAAGAAAAATAAAGGAAAGTTTGGGAGTCGTTCAAAAGGGGAATGATTATAAGAAGCCGGAATGATACACAAGAACTAAAGCAAATGCATGGTAGAAAGGGTTAACTCTGTAGTTTCATTGCATCCCTAATGTGTATTTACCTATATGTTAAAAGCCCTAACGCGAACAGGTTGCTCCTATTTTGTTCTTTTTCAATCTCCGAAAAAGTGGTTGGTTTGTGGTTCTAAAGTAATGCTTCCCTGCAACACAAAGGCAAAAGACAATGGCAGAGAACAACAAAACTGAGTGGGTTGGTATAGAATCCCAAAAACAACTGGTTGAACAGGATAACGGGTTGGTAGAAGAGGTAAAAATGTTGACAGCATGTGGCAGACATGTATCAGTCTTGGATGGTTGGGAAGGCACCCATACCGCTACCGCCTGGTTTCTTAGATGAGGCCCTTACCCAAACTTTGGCATCTCCCGATCACCCTAGTATCTCCATCACTCTTCCTTCAAGTACTGAGAGGTTGAGGAACATAAAACAATCCTTAAAAATGTGCAAAGGGCGAGAGACCGAGGCAACATGTCTTACCAAGAGTTGGGTACACTCCCTAACGTCTGCTTACTCGCAAGGATTAAGGTACCAAAGTTTAACTTGAATAAGGAATGCGAAGATCCGGTTGTCCATTTGAGGGACTACTGCGAGGAAATGAGGAATGTTGGCCAGAAAGACGATTTGCTGTTAGCATACTTCCGCAAAAGCTTGACTGGGGCAGCTTTGGAATGGTATGATCGTCAAGATGTCAGTAAGTGGAATACATGGGATGACATGGCTCAGAACTTTGTGTGACACTCCCAGAACAATACAAACATTATCCCAACCCACTCCTCCATATCTCAGATAGAGGAGAAACCTGAAGAAGGTTTTAGGAAGTTCTGGCTCAGATGGAGTGAACATGATGCTCGGGATGATCTTCCTACGGAAAGAAAAGATATTGTGAAACCTCCAGGTCCAGTGATCATCTTTACTGAACGACCTAAGCTTCCATATCAACCCCATGGATATCCTTGTAATTCTCCCCAACACTACTTCTTTCCACAGGACTCCCAAAGACATACTTCACTTTCCAAGTACTCAGCTCCACAAAATGCCTATCCACCCCCACGAGCATACCAGAAACCTCCTAGGTCAGGTTTTAGGCCAAATCAGGCATTTAGAAATGAGAGGTTGCTAAAACAAGAAAAGGCTCTCACCCCTGTTGGAGGGTCATATGCCAGTTTGTTGAAAACGTTGAAGCAATTGGGCATGTTGAAGCCAATCCAGATAAAAATTCCAAACCCTCTGTCAAAGAATTGTGATTTTTCTCAAAAGTGCGATATTGCTCAGATGCCCTGGGGCATGATATAGAGAAGTGTTGGAAGCTAAAGAAAGCAATTCAAGAGCTTATTGATGCAAGTGACATTGTCGTACAAAATCCGGATGCAGTGGACACCAACCAAAATCCATCGCCTGCGCATAATGAGACAGACAAGGTGGGCATGATTTGTCTTGAAGAGGAATGTGAAAATTCTCTGAAAACCTCGAGGGCCCAAAAAAACAACTTACTAAGAACGATATGATGAAGACTTGTGAAGTTCCTGGTATTGTTGATGCGAAGCTCAGTTGCTAAGATGTCCTGCTTAGTAATTGGGAAGACGCTTCATTTCTTGGTCAGTCGGAGTAGAGTTTTTGGTGGTTTATTTTATTGTCATTTCTGTTATCTGGGTTATTTTCAGGGCTGTAATACGAATATTGCCTTGTGTCAAACCCTCTTATCCTTTCATTTTTGTCATAGCAGTTTGCTTAGTTTTGTCCAAGTTTGTTTCAGGTTTGTTCCAAGGTTGTACTCCAGTTTGTTTTGCTTGTTTGGTTATGCAAACCATTTCATCGTTTGTCTAGTGCGAATTTTGGTCTTTTATTCTTTCCGGTCATCTTCTTTATTTAGTTCTTTTTATCCTTTTGTTTTGTCTTTTGTTCAGCGCCGATTCTAGTGACATGACATGCACCCATAATTCTTAGTCACATATCTAAAAGTCGTTTTAGTCAGGAAGCAATGAAATAATTTTTGAAAATAAGAACATATGTGGTCATTTTAAGGTTATTTGAAGCCCGAACCAGTTGGAATCATGGGCAGATAAAATACAAAGAAACTGTAAAAGCAAGGGTCGTTCATGATACTGAGAGTGAAAGTGCAGCCCAAATGGTGCTTTGTATTTAACCAATGAAGAAATCAAAGATGTGGATATAGCTACCAAGTCTAGCACGGTCAGAAGATGTTACAAGTCCTTGTTTAATCGCGTTGTTTGTGCTTGGTACATTTTGAAGATTGGAATGATAAGGCGTTTTGTTCTGCTATCTAAATACTTTATCCTTCGTTAACCCTTTGAGCCTTATTTGGTTTCTTTCATATCCCTCTTTCGAAATTAGCAGCAAAGAGTAGAAACACAAACATGAAAGATAAGATAAAGAAAAGGAGAAAGAAAAAGAAAAATAAAATAACAAAAACAACAAAGCAACAAAATAAAAAAAAAAGAGATAAAGAAAAGAAAATAACAAAACAACAAGGAATTCAGGGTGAACTAAGTTTGACCTGATTCCTCAAAAGAGGATACGTAGGTACTTCACGGCTCGGTCATAGTGTAACAAAAATCAAAATATCCCCAAGCAAGAAACTGGGGCAGAAGTTGTGTTTGTTGTAAAGAAATCTAGTTCCGAAGGTTGTAATTTTGAACCCAAGTTGATTTGTTTGAGCCTTTAATACCCTTTATTTCTAGCCCTACCAAAATCCCACATTACGGTCTAAAGAAAGACCTTCTGATCAGTTTTCAAAAGATGCCAAGTCAGGCATATGGAAGTCGAGAATAACACTCTGATCCCTAGCAGAAAATAAATGAGAATGAGAGAGTCTTATCAGTAAAAACCTTCACAGACATCATAAGGCGACGGAAGTTGACAGAAATAATAAGAGAGTCTTATTGGTGAAAACCTTCACTGGCACCTTGAGGCGACTATAAGTTGAGAGAAAGACCAAAATGAGAGAGGCTTGATAGTGAAAATCCTTCAGGCACTACAAGTCGAATAAGAATTGAGAATGAGATGGGAAATCACCAGACGGAGATTGTGAAAGACGTAGAATCAAAGCCCAATTTCATGCTTTAGGGGTACCAAAAGAGCTGAACATCAGAATTGCTTGATAGAATAGGCCACATGTGCATGTCATGACCATTAGAATTGGTATCCGTGTCTGATAGGTTTCTACTTTATAGTTCTTCTTGTTAGGAGTCATCTCTTTCCTTTGTTTTTTCCTTTTATCTTGTTCATTTCCCCTACTGGGTCTGTTCGGTCAGAATAAGTGAGAAATGACTTCAAAATTTACCATCAGCTTTCCAATTGCACAAGACGAGATCTGGCTAGTACATCAAAGTAGCATAAGTCAGGAAAGAACAACAAGCGCAATGATCTAGTAATAATCAACGACTTTGGGGTCCTTGCAAAATACAAAGGTTTGGTACATGGAATACAGATGGAGGATGTTGGGTGAATTGAACAATGGTATGAGGTGTGAATTAAATAGGAATTCTAAACAAAACTTCAAGTTAGCAGTCAAGAATTAGGAGATCTTTATACATGTTCTCAATCAAACAAAATAAACAGTAATGGAACTTCTTGATTTTTTTCCAGCCATAATTTTTAAGTCAAGATCAAGGAGTGATGACTTCGTCTTGCTTTGATTTGTTCAACTCGTTTAAGACTGTAAATTACATTCTTCATTCACTTCACATGGCTGAAAATGATAATATTGATAAAGTAGTTGATGAAAGTAAAGATTCCGAGTCTACAGTTGCAACTACTCGCTCGACAGTTTCAAAACAAAGGAGAAAACGATCTCGGTCATGGGAATTTTTTGAAGAAAAGTTGATGCTAAAGGAAATAATAAATCTGCATGTAGATTTTGTGGACAAGAATATTTTGAGACAAAAGGCAAAAGTACGACACAAATGAATGGTCATATAATAAATGTCCAATGAATCCTTATAAAGTTGAAATAGGTCAAAAACTATTACAATTTCAAACATTACCGGGGGGGGGGGGGGGGGGGTAATAAAGGTAGTCTTATTACATGGAAATTTGATCAAGAAGAGTGTAGGATGGCTTTGTGTCGTATGGTAATTGTTGATGAACTTACGTTTAGTTTTGTTGAGAATGAAGGCTTTAGAAACTTTATAAAAGTGGCACAACCTTGTTTTCATATTCCTTCCTGTACTACTGTTACACGGGATTGTTTTGCTCTTTTTAATGTGGAAAAAAATAAATTAATGAAGTTTCTTAAAGGAACAAGTCAAAGAGTAAGTCTTACCACTGATACATGGACTTCTATTAACAAATTTAAGTATATGTGCATCACAACCCATTGGATTGATAGTGAATGGATTATGCGTAAAAGAATTATTAACTTTTCGCCAATTACTAGTTATAAAGGTGAAGATATGGCAAGGTGTATTATTGATTATTTGCATGAGTAGGGTTTGCAGAAAATTTTCACTGTCACAGTTGACAATGATAGTTCAAATGATGTGACCATGGAGAAGTTGTCTGACAAATTAAATGATTGGGGAACCAATTCCATGAATGGTCAACACCATCACATGAGATGTGTGGCTCATATTGTAAATCTTACTGTGAAAGATGGTTTAAAAGAGTCAAGTATTTCTATTTCTCGTGTTAGATGTGCAGTCAGATACATTAGACAGTCTCCTACTAGGTTGAGGAAGTTTGAGGAATGTTGTGAAAGTGAATATATTGTCAAGAAGTCTTTATGCTTAGATGTTCCTACAAGGTGGAATTCCCCCAACTTGATGTTGAGCAGGGCTATAGAATATGAGCGTGCAATTAAAGAATATTCTGATCGTGATATCGGCTTGTCAAGTTATATTATGTTTGATGCTATTTCAGTTGGAAAGCCTGTAGCTTTGCTTACAAGAACTGATTGGGATGATGTAAAGAGAATTGCACAATTTCTTGAAATATTTTATAATCTCACTTTGAAGGTGTCTAGATCACTTTATGTAACATCAGATGCCCATTTTCTTGAATTTGGTCAAGTTGTTGTTTACTTAAAGCGATTAATAACAACTGAAGATAAATTTTTGAGTGAGATGGCATCAAGTATGTGGAAAAAATTTGAGAAGTATTGCTGTGAACCAACAAAAATGAACAAAATGATATTCATTGCTTGTGTTTTGGATCCTCTCTACAAGTTTACTACTATTAGTTTTGTACATAAGAAGATGTTTGGAGATGAAGGGACAATTATTGAAAAAGAGGTTCATACTTATATGAGTTCATTGTTTAATGAGTATGTCGCTAACTCGGTTTCAAAAGATATTGGTGGTGAAGTTTCTACCTCTTTGCCAATCTCTTCAACTCCTGGTTTAGGCAATCTTTTAGATGAAATAAGGAAACATAAAGCTGCAAGTGGAGGTGTAGATTCTAAAACAGAATTGGAAAAGTATCTTGCAGAAGATCCTGAAAATGAAAGATCGGACTTTGATATCTTGGTTTGGTGGAAGGTGAACTCACCTAGATTTCCTATTCTTTCTAAGATGACTCGAGATGTACTTGCTATTCCTATTTCAAGTGTGGCATCTGAAAGTGCATTTAGTACTGGAGGGTGTATTCTTGACCAATTTAGGAGTTCATTAACTCCTAAATTGGTTGAAACTCTAGTGTGCCTTCAAGATTGGCTTCGGAGTGAATCGCTTCCTGTAAATGTTGAGGAAGATTTAGATTTTCTCGAGAGACTCGAGGAAGGTATATATCTTTTAAGTAATTTTATTGTATTTCTTAAGATAGTTAAATAATATATTAATTGCTTGACTTTTTAATATATTTTCTTATTAGATTTTTCTAATCTTGGCAAAGAAGCTTCCACCGACGATGTTTGCTAGAGTTTATTAGTTGCTATATAAGTTCTCCATTTTAAATAATATACTTGTAAAAGAATGTGATGTATTACAAAATTCTTAATATTTTTCTCTTTAATAACTTGACGTTTGATTCTTGATTTGCTGCCCATTATAGCTATAACATGGACGTTGATTTGCTGCCCATCAACTGGTGATTCGCAAGTTGTTGGAACTTCATTTTGCTTTTGATGTTTAATTGCTGCCACAGTCATCATCGTAATTAAATGAGCTGTGTATGGCAAGATCGTGTTCATTTTTGTTGCAACAGTTTCTTTTGCTGGAAATCATGTCTTATAGTCATTTTATGTATGGCAAGATGTTATGTTTAGCCTGCTGCAACAATTTCTTGCTTTTGTTTAGCTTGCAATAGTTTCTTGCTTTTGTTTAGCTTGCTTTTGTTTATCAAGTTCTGAAAGATCAGTGCATCACTGCATCTGTTCTGAAAGATAAGTTGTTGTTGTTTCACTACTCTTGTCCTCAATGATTCAGAAATTTGAAGATCCGACTGTTAATCCGGATGCATACACAAAAGTCGTGCTTACTGTAACCTTTGGAATACTTATTGTGTAATGATATTATAAATTAATATTGGACTACTTATTGTTCTTACTGTTATCTTCGCGGGTACTTTTCAAGCTGCCTTTGGACTACTTATTGTGTAATGATATTATAAATTACAGGTTGAGATTTCTAGTTGATTTTCTGTCACATGCTGCTATTGTTGGTTTCATGGTTGTTGTTGCATGTGTGATTAAACTACAACAACTCAAATCATTGCTTGGGCTTTCAAAGTTTACAAACACTACTAATATCATCTCTGTCTTAACTTCTATCGCAAATCAATGCATACTGTTAATTAATTTTTTGTTTTTTGTCCTCTCAATTAATATCTACAACTTAATATATATATATATATATATATATATATATATATATATATATATATATATATATATATATATATATATATACAGCCAAAGTATGCAGCCCGCCTCTTGGATTATTGGTGTTATCGATAACCGAATCGATAAGACCCAAAAATCGATTAATCGAAATTGAAAATATCGAAACCTTATTAAAACGATAACGATAAGCATATGTAAAAATTGATAATCGATAAGTAATTATCGATAAGTGTTAAAATTGAATCGATAAATCGAATGCACACCCCTAGCAATAAGGCTGATTTTATTTTAGTAATTCTAGAATGCTTTGAATTATGAATGAAATTGTTTCTTGAGTTGTGGTTGTAATATTGTGGTTTGTGGCTTTCATATTGTGGACGACTATTCAGAATTGTAAGCGAGTCCGGTGGTGAGCCTGTGAGCCCTCATAACCAGCTTGTTGAAACTTCAAATAATAATCCTTCTATAGTTGGTAATAACCTGCCGTGGAGATAACTCAATAATAGGAGTGATGTCCCTAATTTCAATTACACAGTTGAGAACTTGTGTTGATAATTAGGAAGCCAACCATTTTGTTGGTTTAGAATTTCTTTCTTAAGTGTAAGCATGTTGGGTAGACATTTTGGGTGTTTTGAGTTATAGATAAAAATCAATTCGTGAGAAGGTTGGAATAATTCGAGGTGCGCCGTGCCAAACAAAAATGATAATTGCACGGCCCTAATTTTATTTAATTCTGTATTGATCCTTAGAATCCGAGGCGTGCCATTTAGCGAATTCCATGGCCCTCGCAAAGTGCAAATGCTAAGTTTCTTTAGGCGCGTATTTAATAATATTACATTCTTAAACTCGGGTGCGCATTGATGCGACCCAAATTAGAATCTCAACAGAGTCAAAATGTGTTAACAACCATGGGTGCATTGATTGCGGCATGGTTCGAGATGCATTTTTCCGATGTTGCAATTATTTTAAAATAATCATAAAAGCGGTTTGCGAATAAAAGGCACAAAAGTTAGCATGTATTAAAATCAGATAAAATCAAATACAATAGTTAAGCGATCGTGCTAAAACCACGGAACCCGGGAATGCCTAACACCTTCTCCCGGGTTAATGGAATTCCTCATCCGGATTTCTGGATCGCAGACTATAATACAGAGTCATGTTTTTCCTCGGTACGGGATTAAAACCGGTGAATTGGGACACCATTAATTTTCCAAGTGGCTACTCTGAATAATTAATATAAATCTCGTTCCGATTCTCCTTTAATTGGAAAAACTCCTTTATGCCCTTGCGGGTGTAGTGAAAAAGGAGGTGTGATATAAACAAGGTAAGAAATAATTTGAAAACCGATTGCTTATCAATTACACAAAACCTCCCTTAATTAAGGGATTGAGATTCAAACGATCATAAACTAATTAAGGAAATAAATTAATCTAACTTTTTGCAAAGTAGCAAATTAAGGGCAAGTACATAAAAGTTATTTAAGGACAAGGTTTTAATAGTACACGGTTGTATAATTAAAGAAAGAGAATCAATTAGCAGCCAAGAAATCAGAAGCCCAAATATTTGGTATGAATGAACTCAGTCAAAAAGGTGAAGAAAAGGTTTTACTTAAGGAAAATCGGTAACAATCAATTAAACCTAAAAAAAGGTTTTGATTCAATCATAAGTTTGAAAACATTTTGAAGAAATATTCAACACACATATAAAAGCATACAAGCATGCTTAAACACAAGGACATTTGTCATGATATTCAATAAAAGAGTCTAGTGTAGGAGAATCAGAATTGTGTGCAAACAAGAGAAATTCACATTTAATAAATAGACTCAGAAATAAGTCTAAAAGAGTCTGGGATCCTCAAACAGAACCCTAGGCTGATCATATGGCCAAACTCGCAAGGAAACCCCCAAAATTCTAGCGTTCCTCCTCGAGTCGAATACAGAGATGAGGATGCAACAGGCTCAGAAATTTCTTTCCAGAATCTCATGAAGAAACAAGCAAATACAGTTTAAAGTTCAGAGCAAATAGGGTGAAGAAACTAATAGGAAGCATAATAAGAGTAGAAGAAAAAATAGAGGAAAGCATGCTTAAACTGTTCCTTTAGAATAAACTTGAATCAATAGAGGAAAACATGCTTAAACGGCTCCTTTAGAAGAAACTTAAAACAAGGTAAAGTAGGAGTAAAACAGCAACAATTAAGAACATGGTATAAGGATACAATAGGCAAAGCATATCAAATCATAGTGGAAGACAAATAGCCGAACATAGTGAGAAAGCATGTGAGATCATAGCGTAGAAAACACAGTAGAAGAAAGAACGGAATATAAAAAACACGGTAGAAGAACATGATGGCAGAAAAGGAAACATAAGAATAAAGCGGAGATAAATACATGCAATGAAAAAGAAAAGTGAGAGAAGCATATTAAGCACTTCAGAAAATCCTAATTTGAAGAAGAAGGGATTTTTAAAGTAATTTTAAAAAGAAAGTTTGAGGAAATCGTTTGAAAACTCAAACAGAGCATAGATATACAACAAATCTAAGAGGAATCGGAGAAAACCTCGACTAGTTAAGGTTTTAGAAGAAGCCTAAAATGAGAAAGGCTTGGAAAAGGTCCGATCTAAGTTGGATAAGGTTGGAATAATACTCAGGAGGCTAGGATATGCCAGAGCAAGGCCAGGGACCGCCAGAAACCTTCTATCAGCGAAGGTTTAGGTGAAGGACTTCGAGGTCTGACCTTGAATCTTCAAATACCAGGCAAATAAAGGTAATAGGAGGTGAGGATAAGACTCCCATGTCCTGAGAAGCCATAGATTTCGTTGGGTTTCCCGGTGGAAGATGGTGAGAGGTGGCTAGGTTCAGACAAGGTTCGAGAGTGTTTGAAAGAGGGGAGGGTTTCATAGGCGGCAGGTTGGGTGGGAAATTATTTAGGTTTAACGGGTGTTGGTGGATTAAAAAAGAAAGGGAGGAATCGTGGCCGTTGATAATTTTGATCAACGACCTGAATTTAATAAGGAGTTGTGCGGGTTGGCTTAATTGGATCATGGGCGGGTATTTTAGGAATTGGGCTGGTCCACGTAAAATTGAAATTGGGGGTTAATTAGGGGCTGATTTAGGCCAAAATTGAAATAGTTGGGGCTAGAAATTAAATGGCCACTTTGCTTCTTTTTCTTTTATAGAAATAACAATAGTAATTTTAAAAGTAAATTAAAAATATTGGGCCAAAAAATACTATATAAATAATAGATTAAAAATACTGGAAATAATTTTAAAATTATAAAATGCTATTAATCATAAAATAGGTTGTAATTGCAATTACATGCAATTTTAGCTTTAAAAAACCAAATAAATGTGTAAAAAAATGTAAAAAATCACCTTAATTATATTTTGATGTAAATATGATAATAAAGTAAATTATTCACAAAAAGAATATTTTTTGGGAATAATTACAGATTTTTGTACTACTAAAATGGACAATAAATTGATTTTAAAATCTTTAAAAATTAGAAAAAATACCAAAACTCTTGGGCATGCTTATATATTCATGTACATGATATTTTGAAAATATTTTTCATATAAAAATACATTAAAAAATTGGGTATCAACAGTTGCCCCTCTTTACCCAGGAATGATGAAAGAGTTGTCGGTTAAAGGAATCAGGTCATATGTAGTTCAGGATCCATTGGTGGACTATTGCCTAGGGAGATCTCGAAATACGGGCACGATGTTCAAATTGAGATGATGGTCGAAGTCTGATAGGCTGTGGGAACTGGAGTGAGATAGCTCATACTGAGAAAGTCGTTGCTAGCCGGTGTACCTGCAAGTGAGTAATACAAGCATATATGGTGCGTAAATTTAATCGTGATGCAAGTTCCCATTAGACCATAAATGTTGTCTTTGGACGGTTAGGATGACGGCTTCGGACCATGATGTCCTAGGACATGAAGCGTATAATGAAGGATTCGCATGCTATGAAATGATATTTTTGGGCTATGAGAATGATGCCTCTGAACTATGATTCCTTTGAATAATGACATGCAAAAAAGTAAAATGGGGTACTCAGGCTTTTACATGGGTTATCGGGCTATGCAAATGGTGCCTCCGAACAATGCCTCATTTGGACAATTTGGCGATCTTTCAACCCATGAGATGCAAAAGGTGGTGATGTTTTAGCTGATGCAAGCCTTAAATAATATGGCGATATTTCAGCCGATGCGTGGTTTAAGTAAAGTGGCGATATTTCAGCCGATGTAAAGTGTAAATATAATGGCGATATTTCAGCCGATGTGAGATTTAAATGAAGTGGCAATATTTCAGCCGTTGCAAAGATTTAAATAAAATGGCGATATTTCAGCTGATGCAAAGATTTAAATAAAATGGCGATGTTTCAGCTGCCGTAAAGTGTAAATATAATGGCAATATTTCAGCCAATGCAATTATGGAGGTAGAGATTAACCTAAGAAGGCAGAAGGGTAGCCTTATGCAATGCCAAAGAATCAGATGGAGACAATGCTTAGTCTCGGAAGGCATAAAAGTAGCCTTATGCAATGTAGAAAATGCAGATGGAGACAATGTTTAGTCTCGGAAGGGAAAAAGGTAGCCTTATGCAATGCAGAAAAATGCAAATGGATGTAGAGCTTAACCTATTAAGGCAGAAAGGTAGCCTTACGCAATCATAAGTTTGAAAACCTTTCGAAAAAAGATTCAACACACATATAAAAGCATACAAGCATGCTTAAACACGAAGAAATTTGTCATTTTATTCAATAAAATAGTCTAGTGTAGGAGAATCAGAATTGTGTGCAAAAGAAATTCACATTTAGTAAATAGACTCAGAAATAAGTCGAAAGAGTCTAGAATACTCAAATAGAACCCTAGTCTGATCATATGGTCAAACTCGGAGGAAAACCCCCAAAGTTCTAGGATTTCCTCCTCGAGTCGAAGACAGAGATGAGGATGCAACAGGCTCAGAGATTTCTTTTCAGAATCTCATGAGGAAGCAAGCAAATACAACTTAAAGTCTAGAGTAAATAGAGTGAAGAAACTAATTCAAATCATAATGAGAGTAGAAGAAACAGTAGAGGAAAACATGCTTAAACGGATCATTTAGAAGAAACTTAAAACAAAGTAAAGTAGGAGTGAAACAACAACACTTAAGAACATGATAGAAGGATACAGTTGGCGAAGCATATCAAATCATAGTGGAAGACAAATAGCCGAACATAGTGAGAAAGCATATGAGATCATATCATAGAAAACACAGCAGAAGAAAGAACGGAATATTGGAAACACAGTATAAGAACATGTATGATATAAAATTAAACATAAGAATATAGCAGAGACAAATACACACAAAGGAAAAGAAAAGTCAGAGAAACACTTTTAGCATTTCAGAAAACCCTAATTTGAAAAAGAAGCAATTTTAAAAGTAATTTTAATAAGAAAGTTTGAGGAAATTGTTTGAAAACTCAAATAAAGTATAGATATACAACAGATCTAAGAGGAATCGGTGAAAACCTCGACTAGTTAGGGTTTCAAAAGAACCCTAAAATGATAAAGGCTTGGAAAAGGTCCGATATAAGTCAGATAAGGTTGGAATCAGACTCAGGAGCTAGGATATGCCGGAGTAGGGCCCGGAACGACCGGAACCTTGAATCGACGAAGGTCTAGGTGAAGGCCTTCGAGGTCTGACCTTGAACCTTCAAATATCATGCATATGAGGGGTAATAGGAGGTGAGTATAAGACTCATGCGGCCTGAGAAGCCATAGAATACGGTGGGTTTCCCGGTGGAAGATGGTGAGAGGCGGCTAGCTTTAGAGAAGGTTCGAGAGTTCTTGAGAGAGGGGAGGGTTTCGGAGGCATCTGGTTGGGTGGAAAATGATTTAGGGTTAAGGGGTGTTGGTGGTTTAAAAGAGTAATGGATAATCGTGGTCGTTGATCATTTTGATCAACAACCTGGATTTAATGGGGAGCCGGGCGGGTTGTCTTAATTGGATCAGGGGCGGGTATTTTAGAAATTGGGCCAGTCCATTTGAAATTGAAATTGAGGGTTAATTAGGGACTGATTTAGGCTAAAATTGAAATAGTTAGGGCAAGAAATTAAATGGCCACTTTTACCTTTTTATTTTATAAATATAGCAATAGTAACTTTAAAAGTAAATTAAAAATATTGGGCTAACAAAACTATATAAGTAATAGCTTAAAAATACTGGAAATAAATTTAAAATTATAAAATGCTATTAATCATAAAATAGGGTATAATTGCAATTACATGCAAATTTAGTTTTAAAATGCCAAGTAAATTTGTAAAAAATATACCAAGTCACCTTAATTATATTTTGGTGTAAATATGAGAATAAAATAAATTGTTCAGAAAAAGGATGATTTTTAGGAATAATTACTGATTTTTGTACTACTAAAATGGATAATAAATTGATTTTAATTTTTTTAAAAAATAGGAAAAATATCAAAACTCTTGGACATGCTTATATATGCATGTACATGTTATTTTGAAAGTATTTTGCATATAAAAATACTAGAGCTATCAATATGGTCCGGACCGGGCTAGCCCAGCCCACTTCACGTGGGCTTTAGCAATTGACGGGCTGGGCTGGGCTAGCCCACAATTTTGATGGGCCTTATAATGGTCAGCCCACCCCAGCCCTACGTGGGATGCGGGCCCCCACGGGACTGCCCATCATTTTTAAAAATATAATTTTATATTTTTTCTTTAAGTTCTAACCTAAAAAGATAATTATTTAAAAGATCAAAAATATCTTGTTGGAAAAAATTAGAAAAACTTAATAACCTTTTATACTGTTCCAATATATCAGAATAAATATTAAAAACGAAAAAGACAAGACTATATTTCATCTACTAAAAGTCAAAACTTAAAACAAATTATTCAAGCGAACATTCATGATGCTTATGACATATCTGACACATTATCTTCATCACACATTTGAATCCACTAGTGACATCGTTGTCTTATTCACTTATTCACTTTCATCTACAATTCATATGCAATATTAATTAATTAAATATTAAAAATAACTAGTTTGAGTTTGGAAAAACATGTGGAACAAATTTCGAGTAGTAACAAGTGTTTGGACATTTTCATAATGAATACAATTTCTGTACTAAGTACACGCCACCAATGCTAAATGTTGATTCTGATGCTACACTGGTAACAAGAATACCAAGTACATCACGCACCATCATTGAAAGATCAAGATATTTTCTATAATGGTCCTTCCAATACATGACAACATCTATCTCTTGAAACTTCTTAAGATCACGTTTTGGTTCCTCTTAGTAAAGATCCAATTCTGACTTTCCATCTCTAAAGGAAGTATACTTTTTATTTTTTATATATATTTTAATTAAATATTTTATTAGGCTGCTAAATTATGGGTTGGGATGGGCTGGCCTAACGAGCCAAGCCCATATTAATAGCTCTAAAAAATACATAAAAAAAAATTAAGTATCAACAATACCATCTACCAAGTCGTTAGAGAAAACGACACCAGTCAAGTTACGCAAAAGGCATAAATAGACAGAAGGCTCGCTTAGAAGAAGAGGAATGAACCTCTTATTTTTCTTTTATTTGCTATTTCAATAGCAATCTGGAACTTCCCTCTCCTTTTTTTTTGCTTTGGTTTCCTTGTTTTTGCCAAGGTTGAGAACTATCTGTTGTAAATTTGGAGCTTACTTGAATATCACAACTATCCCCTTTACAGAATAACAGGGTTATAGTGAAACTTCAACATGAAGTTGGTGCACCGTTGGCAGCACAAAATAGCAAAACATTTTTAGGTAAAAGGGGAAATATCTTCTTTAGCGATTTTAACGTACTTGTGTATACTATTTAAAATATTAGGTATAAATTAAATAAAAGAGTCCAAATATTCTACCGAGTGAAATTTTAAGTAAAATAATATTGTATAGCTTCTCTCAAAATAATAGTCGAATTGTATATATATATATATATATATATATATATATATATATATATATATATGTATATATACATGTTATATGCACAAATTATACAAATTTTATATACTTTTTAGACTATCGAATGTAAATAGTTTCTGACGCAGGTTAAAGCTGAATAATGCCCAAATTTTCACGTGCTAAAGCACATCTAGAAACTATGGGAATAATAAGGGATCTATATGTAGCTGGTCGAATTTGTTATTTATTTTTCTTAGTTGGTATATATAGGTTATATATTAATTATATATGATTATGCCGCATATTATACATATATTATATATATTGATAGTTATTTTTAGTTTAATCAATTGGATGGGTAGCTCAACAACAACACATTACATTGCATCAAGAGGGCTTTTAGAGAGAGGGCTCCAACCCTCTATAATCGAATGATGGTGGAATGACCAATCCAATTTCCTCAGGCTGGCTTTCTTCAAGGGAAGTTTTGTCATGTCCGCTAGGACTGGTCTAAATGTGCGGGATCGATACATCGGTAGGGAGGCTCGGCGAAGCATCACGGTAGCAGACCATAGGGCGCAATCCCACGAGTGGGGTCTAGGGAGGGTAATATGCACGCAGACCTTACCCCTACCTCGTGGGGCAGGGAGGCTGTTTCCAGGAGACCCTCGGCTCAAGACAATAACAAGAGACGATATATAGTACCATCAATAGACTCATACTAAAAATAACATAAAATACATAATGTAACATAAAATAACCAAATAGAAGCAATATAATAAATAGAGGAACATATAAAATAGATGAAAGGTATAGTAATATCCAACAGATAAATTCCGGCATCGGTAGCTGATCAAAGCATCCTAAGATTAATTCATAGCTGGCTAGTCTCACTCTAGTGCGCTGTAGAAATATTCACAACTTCTCCCTAACCCACAACTTTAATGCTCAACCTCCACAATCCCCTATCAAGGGCCATGTCCTCAGTAATCATAAGACGCTCTATGTCCTGCCTTATCACCTCTCCCCAATACTTCTTAGGTCTCCTTTTGCCTTTCCTCGTGCCCACCACAGCCAGTCGCTCACAACTTCTCACCGGTGCATTATTGCTCCTCCTCTAAATGTGCCCGAACCATCTGAGTCTTGCTTCACACATCTTGTCCTCTATGGGGTCCACGCCCACCTTCTTTCTAATATTTTCATTCCTAATCTTATCCATCCTTGTATGCCCGCACACCCATCGCAACATCATTATCTCTGCTATTTTTATCTTTTAGGTGTGTGAGTTCAGGCAACACTCAGTCCCATACAACATTGCATGCCTAACCACATCTTTATAAAACTTACCTTTCAGTAGCACTGGAACTTGCTTGTCACACAGGACTCCCGTCGCTAACCTCTACTCTATCCACCCTACCCCTATATGGTGTGTGACATCCTCGTCGATCTCCCCGATTCCCTGAATAACTGACCCAAGGTACTTGAAACTACTCCGCTTAGGGATGATTTGAGAGTCAAACCTCACTTCTACCCCCGCTTGGATGGGTAGCTATTTGGGTTAATTCTTCGAATAGAGGGGCTGTTTATGCAAAATAAAGGTTATTGCGCGAAAGGGGCCACGGGAAGGAAATTTCAAACAAAAATGAAAAGCTAAAGAAAGGGTAGAGGGGTTAAGAGTTGCCGACGAAATTCATACACAGGCAAACAAAATTTGCCTTCTGCCATACGCTTTCCTCGCCATTGACGCACCCGTAAGTAAGCTTTCCATTTTCTTTAGTTTTCCCTTCTCTCTTCGTTGCTTGCTTGTCATTTATATACCCCAAAAAAAGTATTTCTTTTTTCAAATAAAAGTTAGAATTTGGATAATTAAATAGAGAAATTGGCATTAGGGTTGTGAATCGGTGGGCCTTATAATTTCTAGTAATAGAGTTGATTAACATTATAAATGAGTTTTAATTGTGGAATCACTTCAATTGGTGTATTTTAGTTGTTTGAGTGATGATGAGTTAGTACTGGAGGATTTAGAAGGAGCTCAAAACCTAAGGCATAAGTGTGGTTGATTCTGGGTTTTTTTGGTTTATACTTGTACCCTATGACTCGAATTGATGGATTATCTTGTGTTATTGTTAGATTAACAAAATTCTACAGGATGACATGGGAGATCGTGTTTGAGGCTCGGGTGCCATAGTTGTAGCTTGAGGTGAGTGGGAACCCTCTCTATTTCTAGTATTTGTTGAGTACTATGTGTAATTGACTACTTGTACATGAGATTTTATGTGAATTACTCGTTCTTATTTGTGACCTGTTGCGAATTACGTTCTATCATAGTAGCCTGAGACACTTCATAGACGATAATGCTATAAATGACGAAATACTGTTGGAAAGTATTAGATTCTGTATATGGCTTAGGCGTTGAACCTGTAGTTGTAGTAGAAGGAGAGTGTGTAATTGAACTAAAACTTAGACATATTGAAGTTAATGGAAAACATGTCCATTGCAGTTCCAAGATCAGAGTCATTGGTTATTCTCTTTGATCAAATCGATCTAATATTATCTGATTTGTTCTCAAATCGATCTAATATTATCTGATTTGTTCTTTTGGACAGTGGAGGAAGTAAAAATGAATTTAATACTATGTAAGATGATGTTAGAGGCTTACGAATACTAAAACCATCATAATCCATTTCTACACCAATATACAAATCAAAAGCTAGAAAAGAGAAAACATCAATGTCCCGCACTTAGATCAACAGCCAACTCAATGACGCTCTCCTGAGTACTAACTGCTACATTCTCTTCATGTAAAGGAGGAGTTCCTACCTCTCCTGGAAAATGAAAACTCTGCTCTGTGTAACTAGAAATGCTTGGACTTGGCGGTCCATTCGTTCGTGGGGAAGATAGCATTGACAAGTTATCATGTGGACTTTGTGAACAATCCATACGTGCTGAATCTCTCATTGCATCTCTTAGTTCACTCTTCTTGAAAGTATGACAGCTATAGTCTTTTCTGTCGAACTTTCTAGCCAAGATTCTGACTCTTTCACGGAACGAAAGATTAGTTCGTTTTATGATGTGCCAATACTCATGCATGAATTTTGTCAGAAAGATGAGGAGAGTCAAAATTGCAGCAACCGCAGCTATGACAAAGAGTCCCCAGAAGCTAGCTAGGCCAAGACTATTGGAGGAAAGTGAAGTGCTAGAATCTGAACAAGTAGATTCCCCAAACCACGCTTTCTCTATTTGTACCATCTTTTCACTTTCTGTCACACTTAAAACTGCTCTTGAAACATCAGGTACTAGTGGAGATCCCATTGGGAAGACCTAGATGTAAATCACAAAAATGATGAAATCATAATGTTACTTAGGTTGCCTCTGCCTGTGATTCTTGCACTAAACAACAAAAAGATATCGAGAAAAAGAGGAGTTACTTACAAAGCCAAATCCATCAGCCTTATATGTAGGTCCAATGGTGGTAAATTTCGAGCAATAATTTGCAAGGACAAGCTTCACATAAGGCATCTCATCAAAAACAGCAGCAACACCACCATTCGCACTACCTTTAGAGAGTAAGTCAACACATTCCTCTGGATTGCTGTATTCTCTAAGCCTGTCCTCGTCAAAGTTCATTTTCCTTAGAAGTCCCGGTACAAAAGAACCCTGTAGGTAGCCCACATACTCCTTATTCTTCTGAAGTTCTTTGATATCTCTAACAGTTGGCTGGAGTTTTTCAACTGTTAACATTGATGTAAGACTTGCAGTGTAGCTTGACGTCAATATTAGTACTACTAAGAACCAGATAACTAACACAAACCTAGCCAAGTTGCTTACTATCTTCTCCTCTGCCATTTCAAGAATCAAAAAGGAGAAAATTCAGATTAGAAGTTTGAATCATATTGAAGTGTGTGCTCTATATATGTATAGGGAGAGTAGTTACATACTCTTCAATATTCCCAATTTGTATATATTCCTCTATTTCATTTAAACTATAGTATTTGACTGGATACGAAGGTTAAGTTTTAAAGAAAGACTTTTGGCATATATCAGAAGTGTCAACTTGTGGTCTTAAAGATTTAAACATACCATGACATCTACACGATTGAAAGATCATGTCACTAAAGGTAAAATGAGAAGTTGAAGCTAGAGAAATTCAAATATAGAAAGGTACCATTAGCATTGAAACAGACTAAGGAACAAACTAAAAAGAAAAGAGGAATATATAATTACTTTGTGCAAAGACCATAGTTGAGAAGGCAAACCAAAAGATCATGCCAACTTGGTGAGAAGGAGGTCCTCTAAAGTCTTCATTAACTCGATGTTCAAGTAGCCAAATGACAAAACCAATGAAAACAAAAGAACAGAAGCTTGTTAACCACAACTCCCGAGTCAATGGCTTCAAGAATACCCATGCACTATCGCTGTTATCATCTTTGATTGGCACCATCATTGTGACACCAGATTCTGTGTATGGTAATGTGAAATCAACATATTCCGATCTATTCGAGACAATGGTAGTGTCCCCTGCAACAGCATCAAAGGTCTGCTCATTGGTTAATACTAGCAACAATATTTAGAATCAAATAGAAGTATATATATGCAAGAATTGTATATATCTTAACATAAAAGATATAAATGAAACTCTTTAGTGGAGTAACAAATGAAACCTTAAAAATGAGGAAGCAGCCCCACTTTTTTCTCTAGCTCACTCTAAAGTAGAATAGGCTGATGGGACGACATGCAACAACAACAACAACCTAGTATAATTTCACTTAGTGGGGTTTGGGGAGGGTAGTATGTACGCAGACCTTACCCCTACCCTGGGGTAGAGAGACAGTTTCCAAATAGACCCCCGGCATCCTTCCCTCCATGAACTTTCCACCTTGCTCTTGGGGAGACTCGAACTCACAACCTCTCGGTTGGAAGTGGGGGTTGCTTACCATCAGAGCAACTCCTCTCGGACGACATGGACATTAGAGAAATATAATGGATTTCACATTGATAGAAATCAAGTCCTTGTCTTTCCAAGAACTTCTATCTTTTTCGGGGCGTCTGAAGATTCAATCATTTTTGTATGATATCTCTTGCAGTGCCCTTTCTGAGTGAGTTTTGAAGATGAAAATGTAATAAAGAGAAAGAGGGAAACTAAGAGATTTACCCCAAGAAATACTTGATAAATAAGATCATCATAACTTTCAGTAAACTTTCCCGGAGCTGCAAATGGAACATATTCATAAGGAACATAATATGGTAATGCTGCCATTACTGCATCAAAAACATCAATGCAGTAACCCGTTACTATTGTTGTGTTAGTAGTAAGATCTCTTGTAACTTTCACAAACTCACTGAAACCATCCTTCACTGGAACTCCAATCCTCAATTTCTTCCCATTTGTTGGAATCACCCAACCTTTAGGAACAGAAGTAGTGTCACCAGGCCATATAATAGACCCAAGATTAGCCTTAGAAATTGAATATACATTGTTTTTGCTTCTCAAACTCAGTTCTTTAATTATCCCATTTTCTCTTGTCCAAAAACCAATTCCTTTTGCACCATTACCAAACACATTAATTATCTGATAAGCTGGTGACTGCAATTGCCCATCAACAATTTGAAAGTCTCCACTAAGGCCTTTGAATGTAGTGTTTAGTATAGCCTGAAGAAGCTTTGGACCATCCTTAGAAACTCCAAAAGCTTCAAGATCTGTTGCATTTCCTGAAAATTTTAGAGGTGGCAAAATCAATTCATTTTTTTAACCTGCCCAATCCGTCCAAGTTTAAACAGATTGGATTATGACCCATTTGTTGGCTTGATCGAACTGTTTGAACCAATAAACCCAAAATGGCCCATCAAACTATTTTGTCAAAACAGGTTAAATAGAGTAACCTAACCTAAAGATACAAATAATTTTTGAAGATTCAGAACTATGTAAAATATGAAGAACTTAAGCTAATAATTTAAGAAAAATACTTTTTACTTTCACATTTTCTTCAAACAGCAAAATGAAAAAGAACGGGAGGTTGGACAATATTGGACAGGTTGAATTATATGATCTGTTATCTGACCGATCTTGATTCTAACTCATTTTAACCCAAGAAAACCTTGATCCATTATATTGATTTGACCGTCCAATTTGAGCCAGCCCGTCCATTTTCTATTTGTACCTGAAATGTTTGGTTTCTGAAAAGGTGCTCCAGCGATTCTTGATTTCTCCACTGCCATGGCAAGTGCGGTAGCTGAATCATAAGCCCATAGTCCAAACACATTCAATTCTGCATTAAGAATTGTTGGATTTTCTTGTTGAAACTTCAGTTTCCATCTAGTAGTGAAATTCTCAAGCTGTTTAGTTCTTGGAACGTAAGGTTTTACTCCAATAACTCCTTGCATGGCTTCAATGGCCGAAGAATCCGCAGAAGTGAGTCCATTTGCCATAGCATCTGTAATAATCCAAACATACCCTTCACTCATCATTCCAAGTTCTTTGGCCTTAGTAAAAAGTTTGGTACCAAGTGAAGTTGTCATATGCACAACAAAAACCCGAGTTTGCATACTCATTAACTTGGAAAGTTCATATTTTATATGATCATCGGTAGCGAATTCAGGAATAACACTTCGATAAGGGATACGTGCATTAATTTTTTCTAATGCATCTGCCAAGAATGGTATAATTCCTTCTCCAAATTGATTATCGACGTATATAGGGACGACTTCTCTCCATCCAAAAGATTGAATAATGGAACTAATGGTTTTTACTTGAGAGGAATCATTTTGAGTGGCACGAATGAAGTATGAACTACGAAATGATGAGAGGGAAGGACTTGTAGCTGAAAATGAGATGATGGGTACTTGAGCTTTCTCTCCTAAACCAATTATGAAATCAGCTTGCATTGATGATGTTGGCCCTATTATGGCTTCAACTTCAACATTCTTCAATAGGTCAAGTGCTGTATTTACGAAGAATGGAAGAATCAATATTTTAGAGTAAAACTTCTATACAATAACAATTATGAAAGAAAATATTTTAGTTTAATATACAAAATATGGAAAAATGATATATTATAGTAGATAAACTTATACTGATAGACGTAATTTATTCACACTATTGGTATTTTTAACGAGAATTTTTTGCATTATTAGGGCTCTTAAAAGGTAACTACCGGTAATTATCCATACTAACTGAAGTGACTAATCTGGAAAATACAGTTAAATTACATTAACATTATATAAAAGTTTACCTTGCCGGTGTATGTAAGTTAAGTCCAATAAAAGTATATCTCTGAGTAGTAGATTTCAAAGAAGATCAAAATAAAGAAGAGAAACTTGTGTTTTCCTTATAATTGAGGTGTGTGCAAGTTGACCCGAACATCACAATTATATAAAATAAAATAAACGTTGTTGGGTTGTATTATTGTACTAGTATAGTACTTAGCTAGCAAGATTCACCATGGGAATCTAGAAAGAACTATTTGGCTGTTTCTGGTTAGCTAAGGCTAGATTTCGACATCCTTGACCAAAGGAACTGTTCTTGCCATGTCACCAATCTACTTTTCATATCTAGCTATTATTTTTTTATTTTCACCCCGTCCAGAGATCTGACTAATTCGAATTTGTGTTGTGTAAGGTCTCATGGGGAATTACTTTTTTTTTTTTTTCTATTCTCGATACTTGAATCCGGAAACTTTTAATTAAGAGTGAAGGGGTAAAAACTCATACTCATCCTACCACAATTTTTACATTTACGATCATTATATCACGGATCCTCTTTTCGAATCGACAGTATGGTCTTCAAAATTGGGAAACTACCAGCTATGTTAATTTATAGGTAGCTCATTACGAAAATTGGTCAATTCATAAAATATTATTAATATTATCCATTAGCTATTTATAGCAAAAAAAAGTCAAATTTTTGTTGACGTTTGAGTGAGTGTTATTAGAATAGATTGGGTATCATTTAAGGAGTTTGAATCTCAGCTTTAAGATGATTTGGTGAAGTTTTGAGCTGGTTTGATATGAGAATTCGGAGTAAAAATTGAATTTGAAAAAATGATATGTGTATCGCATATGTATCATATTTGTATCAATTGTGTCTCACATGTATATCCATGTATACCTGTGCGCGAGATACATATGTGATACATGTATCGCAGATATTTTTTGAACTCGATTTAATTACGAATTTTGATACAAAACTAGCCCAAATCACCTTCAATCTTCCTTAATTTTTGTATATTGACTTATCTATATGTTTTCAATGAATTTTAACTACACCCATTGAAAAAGTTTTTTTTTTGCTTAGATTGTTGGAATACGTATATACTTTTTTTGTATTTCATCATCTTATTTGCTACCTCATTAATGAAATTTTCTTTCTGTCTTTCATCTAATGTTACTAATCACGCTTAAAAAATGAATGTGATTCTTTGAGGGAAAAGACCTTATTTATTTGGTTTTTAATTTTTATATGTACTTACCTAATTTTGATAAGTCTACAATTAAGTTTCCCTTCATACTTTTCTATGGTATTAGCTAGAAAATGTTAGTTGTAAATTATAGGAGGAAACGATACTTATTAGTTATGTAACAGTGGTAAATTTAAATTAAACAACTCAACCACATCTCATATTTTTCGGTTCTTACTTAATACTCGACTGACTAATCAAGACACTTAAAATATTATGATGAGGGTGATATATTAGTTTTTTTTACATTAGAATATTGAAATTACCGAACCTGACATTAAATCTCTTTGGTGAAAATCCTGTATAAAACAAACAACTTTCTTAAGTTATTAACTAAAGTCTAAAATTTGGACTAACAAGAAATATCGCCTAGTAACACTCCATCGGTCCATCATGATATTCCTGTCGTCTCCTATTATAAAATCTTTAGTACTAGTATTTACTCTTAATTCTTTAAGTTTTGATTGACAAAGTCAGAAAGTTAACATCAAAAGGATTAGCTAGTATTTAAGTACTAGTAAATTTTTTTAATCATACGTGTACCAATCTAGGCCACTTGAATAATTAATAGAACGTCAAATTAAGAACATAAACTGTATCTAGTGTATTTCCATGAAAAGTTTTTGATCTTATGGAAATAAAAACACACTTATCATTTACATGGAGTAGATTATTGTTGACTTAATGATTATTGTTGAAATTCTTGGTGCAATTAAAAAGTTTAATGTTAACTATAAAAAGGTCATAACATGATACGAGTTTATGTTCTGTGCACTAATATTATATCGTGTAAAAATTTTACACAATCAAGTTAAGTTTATCTATAACAACAGATAATTCTTCATATCAAGTAGTCTGATATGGCTGATGACAAGAAAATTTGAGTATATTAACCTACTCTAACGGGCAAATTACTCTGAGTAAAAAAATCTTTATATTATCAGTGTATATATATATATAACCAACCTGCTGCAGCAGCGACAACAACGTCTCTCTTCGAGTCCCGAGTATGGAGAACCAGTCTGGTCTTATAATCAGATCCATGATCAGAACTATAAAAGTCAGATAAAGCCATAGAAATACAGCTTAAACCCATTTTCCCAACCCATGCATCCATGTCGTCTATCACAACTCCAACATTTATGGGAACTGTTGTTTTTCTGTTCTGTGCCATGGCCATTTCCATGCAGAAAAATATCCCTAAACATAGGAAGAAGAAAGAGAAGGAGGAAGCAGAAGAAGAGACTGAAAAAAAGACTTTCCGTGTGTTCGTTCTCATCTTGACTGAAGATGTCTTGAGTCTGATTAGTTGGACAAGTATTATAGTTTTATAGAGAAAAATTTAACTACCATTCATTATGGCATTTTAATAATATGTTTACCAACAAACGAATTTTAAATTCTTTTCGTGCTTCTGTAACTTCTATTTTCGTTTTTTATAACGGCAATGTTACGGTCAACTTGCATGTACTCGATTAATTTTACAAGATATTTGCAGTCTCTAACCAGACATAATTATCGAGCAACTCTACCTATCAAGGGTC
Organism: Nicotiana benthamiana; assembly: GCA_034376525.1. Taxonomy (NCBI): domain Eukaryota; kingdom Viridiplantae; phylum Streptophyta; class Magnoliopsida; order Solanales; family Solanaceae; genus Nicotiana; species Nicotiana benthamiana. The sequence continues at coordinate 12,585,212 of CM067336.1, forward strand.
GTGGTTACGTAGCTTTTATTTGTATACCATAGTAGTTTCATGGGAAAATGCACAATTACCCTCTGATCTATACCTGAAATTTCAACTACACATTTTTTCTTTGTGGGAAATCTATTACTCCCCTAAACTTATTTTAAATATAATTATTTGCTTCCTTAACGCTGATGTGGCACAGTATGTGTATTTCACTCTCCCAAAGGATAGTGAGAAGCAAGAAAAAATGATTTTCAGATTATTTTTTATTCTTTTTTACCATTTTTTTCTTACTTTTTTTTCCTTTTACTTTTTCTTTTTCTTATTTACTTTTACTTTTTTTATTTCTTCTCTAATTCCGGTGGATATTCATTCACCGACGATTTTGTCTAACCGTTTTCTTTCATTTTTTTTCACACACAAATTAAACTCTAAAAAAGATCTATTGATAAGCAAAGCAAAATACACTCAGATTGGGGGGGGGGGGGGGGAAAGGAATTTCATCATCGAAAAACCTTCCCACGTCTGAAAAAAATAATGTACTGAAATTTTAACTGAATTTTTTTCTCAACTTATATTCGTTTTATTTCTTTTGTTCTTCCTCCCACACATAAATTTTAAATATATATATAATACACTTAGATCGGGAGAAAATTTATCGTCGGAAAAAAAAAATTTGCCGGAAAAAAAAAGCATTCTTGAAATTCCGACGACCACTATTTTATGTCCGGTGATCAAAACAAAAAGAAAGAGAATAAAATAACCAAAAAAATGAGAATAATTAGAAAAAAAGATAAGAAAAAGAAACAATAAAAAAGTACTAAAAATACATGGTGGAACGCGTGTAGCTCACCACTTGCCAAGAGTTTGGTTGTTAGCGTTAAGGGTGCAAATAATTACATTTAAAATAAGTTTAGGAGGATAATAAAATTTTCGGAAAAAAAAAATGAATGATTGAAATTTCGGGTATAGATAAGAAGGGTAATTGCGTATTTTTCCTAGTTCCATATGACAACTAGCTACTAAGTAGTAGCAAGTTTTGGATGACTTCTAGACATGCTAACTAATAGCACTAGGGTTTAACTTATTGGGGGTGAGATTATGCTGTAAACGAATTTTTAAACAACCAGTATTATATCATGTTAGTTATAATTCTTATCCAGTTGCTAGTTAATTAATATTGTATAAGGTAAAATACGGCTCACCACGTCCCCATACAAGCGAACACGTCTTTCATGACAAAGCCTTCTTTGAGTCGTGTCGATCCATGCAAGTATGGCCAAAGCAAGGACGTCCTAATTAACTAGATGGAGGAACAACGTCATTTAGGGCTTGACTTCCTCCATACGAGGAAGTCATCATCTTTTATACTTTTCTTTGATTGTTTCGAGAAAGGACTCCTTTTAGGAGATCTTTACCTTGTAAGGGGGGATGTGCATTATTCTGCGTAATACCATTTCTCTACTTTCTCTCTCTATTGTTAGCAAGCAAGTTTCTCTCTATCTCTCTCCAATATTAGAACTCTCCATAACCTTTTACATTTTCAGATCTACCACGATCTTAGCTAGATAACATTTTCTAAGGCTTATTATACTTGATTACGATTTACCCTTATGCTTTATTGATTGTTTTTAAGCTTACAAAGTGTATATATCTTTTGAGCAAATAATTTGGCGCCGTCTGCGGGGATTTCGAGAATCAAAGTTATAGTTTGTGCCTAGAAAACCACTGACAACCATCCCCTACATCGCACGAACAAGCATGGCTGACAACTATACAAAAAAGAAAGCGATAAATGAGGTTGGGGTCAACCTTATGGATTCTCTCAACGAAGCAGGTGAAGATAACATCTTGAACGCAACCCCCAGCACCACGATGAGTGGAAGAACCCCACCTCCTCCACCCAGAGATCTGACGAATCCACGAGAAAGGGAAGCTTCCACTTCTACATCTAAGGAAGCACCCCCGTAAGTCAAGAAGCTACTGAAAGAGTGGCTAACAAACACTCTAAGCGACTTGGTCGAAAAGTCACCACAACACGGCGTAATACGCACGCCAGTAATGGACCTCACTGCAGCCGAAGATGAACCTGAGATTGCGCAAGCAAATAATGTGCTCACTGACACTCAAACCAACAACGGTGCGCTCGACCCCATACTCAGAAAGATGGAGGAAATGGAACACGAAAATAAGTCGCTCCGTGACCAAATGAAGGAACATCAAGAAAGGGTAGACAAGATCCTGGGTGCTCCTAAACTGCTGCCAAAGCACGACGTAGGTAGGTTTATGGAACAACCTTACACAGAGGAGGTCCACCATACTCTATCCTAAGACCTTCAAAATGCCTCCCTATTTGAGGGTATACGACGGGACTACGGATTCCCAGGACCATCTAATCCATTACGTCACAACTGTGAAAGGTAACGACTTGGAAAAAGAACAGGTATCGTCCATGCTTCTGAAGAAGTTCGGCGAAACATTGACAGGTGGAGCTTTGACATGGTATTCCCAGCTGCCAGCTAAAGGCATCTCCACGTTCGAGAAAATGGCGGATAAGTTTTTCACCGCACATGCAAGAGCAAAGAAAGCGGAGGCAAGAGTCAACAACATCTTCGCTGTTTGGCAAACCATGGGAGAAGGGCTCAGGGACTTCCTGACCAGATTCAACAGGGTAAGAATGAGCCTACCAAATGTATCGGAAGGTATGGCAGTCACCGCTTTCCAGAATAGGCTAAGCATGGACGGCTCGAGGGCGACAAGAAACTATTAAGTCGCCTCATGAAGTACCCTCCCACCACATGGGAAGAAATTCACAATGCCTACTATGCCGAGGTACGTGCAGATGAGGACGACCTTAACGGTCCTACTTGGCGACTAACGACGATACTCCCAGAGATCAGGAGGGACCAGCACAATGAAGGGCGGCGGGAACAATTCCCGTGTCCCAACAGGGAAAGACATCAACCATACGTCAGATCATCTCATCCGCCGCCGCCAAGGCATGCAGATGCACTATAGCGACATGTCGCCCCTTACGAAACGAGCGAGGTATGCCCCTTTTATTATCTGCACATAAATTTTGTGTTTCCCCTTCAAAAGTAGTGTACGCACTAGAGAAGCTGGGCAACAAAGTACAATAGCCAGCAAAGATGAAGTCGGACCCTACCACGCGAAAATCAAATGCCCTATGCGAGTTTCACCAGGAACGAGGGCATAAAACCGAAGACTACATAGGTCTACGGCAGGAGGTGGTCAGGATGTTGAACCAAGGGTTCCTAATAGAACTACTCAGCGATATAGGAAAACTCAACTTTGCACGGGGACGGGAACAACCCAACGGGCCACCAAGGCCGCCCTCACCAACACAGACAATCAACATGATCATCGGGGACGGCAATGACTCGGTGATCAATCACGTCTTCACCACCACTCACAAGTTAAAGCGAACCATCTCTCACGAATGGTATGACGACTTTGAAGATAGTATCTCCTTCGATAAGTCCGATGCCGACGGTTTGTCTTTTCCTTATTACAATGCTTTAGTCATTACTTTACGCATTATATATACGGATGTTAGGAGAATTATGGTCTACGACAGTAGCGGCGCCTGTATTATCCACCCAAGGGTCCTTATACTTATGGGACTCGAGGATAAGATAATACCGCGCTGCATAACGCTGATTGGTTTTAACAATGCAGTGGAGAGAACCTCCGTAGAAGTAACACTACCCGTCCTAGCGGGGGGAGTCACGCTTGAAACCACTTTCCACGTGATGAACCAAGAAACGACATACAACACCATCATTGGACGTTCGTGGATACATGCCATGAGAGCAGTCCCCTCCAACTTTATCAAGTAATCAAATTCGCTACCCCATGAGGGATGTTCAGCATACGAGATGAACCTCACACCGCCCAGGAATGCTATAAAATAGCTCAAGACTACACCACACAAAACAACTCGAAAGGACGAGCGCAAAAGCATAGAAATCAGCCCCATCGGGGACTAAGGTCCATCCGGCAGAGGACGCCATCAAAGATCCCGGCATCATAGAGGCCAGCAAAGCCACGGTCGAGAACCTCAACCCCGTTCAACTGGATAACAACGACCTCATGAAGAAGGCCTACATCGGCCACGTCCTTTCATACCCAAGTAAGTATCGTGAATTTTTATCTAACCATGCAGACATGTTCACTTTTTCCCATTCAAATATGCAGGGATTCCGTGAGAAATCGCCACCCATAAACTGAACGTTGATCCACTACACCCGCCCATGCGGCAAATGAAAAGAAAATTCAACACCGCCATCAATGAAGCGGTGAGTGAGGAAGTAGACAAACTACTGGCAAATGGTTCCATCAAGGAATCCAAGTACCCTGAGTGGGTCGCCAACGTTGCTATGGTCAAGAAGAAAAATGGGAAGTGCCGAATGTGCATAGACTTCATCAACCTGAACAAGGCATGCCCAAAAGATTCGCTCCCACTGCCCCACATCGACCACCTAATAGACGCAATGGCCGGACATGAACTATTGAGCTTCCTGGATGCATATTCTGGCTACAATCGAATCATGATTGCCGTAGAAGATCAGGAGAAGACGACCTTCATCACTCACCTAGGAACATACTGCTACAAAGTAATGCCCTTCAGGCTCAAAAACGTGGGGGCAACGTACCAAAGGTTGGTGACCAAGATGTTTAAGAAGCAGCTTGGCAAAACAATGGAAGTCTATATCGACGACATGCTAGTAAAGTCGTTAAGAAAAGAAGACCACCTTGACCATCTGAATGAAGCCTTCGAATTATTGAGCAGATACGGGATGAAACTAAACCCCAAGAAATGCGCCTTCGGTGTGGCCTCAGGAAAGTTCTAGGATTTCTCGTATCACAGAGAGGTATCGAAGTCAACCCGGATCAGATCAAAGCAATAGACGCAATCCCATAAGCTGACAGGCCGGATAGCCGCCCTCTCCAGGTTCATCTCACGATCCTCTGACAGGTGCCATAAATTCTTTAGTGTGTTGAAGAAGACCAGGGTCTACAATGGAACGAGGAGTGCGTCGAGGCCCAAAAGAATTTGAAGGAGTACCTATCCTCGCCGTCTCTGCTAGTCAAAACAAGCCCAGGTAAACAATTGCTGGTGTATCTGGCCGTGTCTGAGGTCGCCATCAGCGCCGTCAACGTCGTCCTGGTGCGCGAAAACAAAGGTACGCTATCTCCTATTTATTACATTAGCAAAACACCAGTGGACGCCGAAACTCGGTACCCACGCCTTGAGAGACTGGCGTTAGCACTGGTAGTAGCTTCACGGAAGCTACGACCTTATTTTCAGTGCCATCCCATAAAAGTGGTCACGACCATCCCGCTATAGAGCGTCTTACACAAGCCTGAACTATCAGGCCGACTCGCAAGATGGGTCATTGAGCTCAGCGAGCACGACATCTCATACCTTCCAAGAAATGCCATCAAGTCTCAAGTCCTGGCTGACTTCATAGCCGACTTCAGCACGGAAATCCTGTCGAAGGTAGAACTCGAGGCTCGACACGCCTCCCCCAGTAACGACCTATGGGTCCTCCACACCGATGGTGCCGCCAATGCATCGGGATCGGGAGTGGGACTCGTCCTCGAGGTCCCCACGGGTGAAACAATTCGCCAGTCCATACGATGCCCTGAAATGACTAACAACGAGGCCGAGTATGAGGCCGTTATTGCAGGTATGAAACTAGCCATCAAATATCGGGCTCGACAGATCCTCCTCCACTGCGACTCTCAAATCGTGGTAAACCAAGTCACTGGGACTTACCAGATCAGAGAGCAAAGGCTACAAAAATACCAGACGGAAATCCGCAAGCTGATGGTTGCGTTCGATGAATGTCGCTTCGAACAAATTTCGCGGGCATGGAACATCGCATCGGACGGCCTGTCAAAATTGGCCGCGGTCACCAAAAACATCAACAAAGAAAGCATGGTCACCTCCTCCATTTAGCCATCGACCACACTGAGGTATTTTCTTTATATATAACCTGGGACTGGCGCAACCAGTTCGTATCCTATCTATGATGGAACACTGCTGCACGACAAGAAAGAGGCGAAGAAACTCCGCGTGCAAGCCGCCCGGTACTGTCTGATCAACAACGACCTCTACAAGAGAATGTTTGGCGGGCCCCTGGCCAAGGGCCTAGGCCCGCACCAAAGAAGGCCAGTACTCGAAGAGGTACATGAGGGTCACTGTGGCGCCCATAAAGGTAATTGCCCTTGTATGGTGCATCATACGTGCCGGCTACTACTGGCCCACCATGAAGAAAGAACCGCCAGATTACGTCCGCCGATGTGAGCAATGCCATAAACATGCCCCGATGATAAACCAACCAGGGGAACCCCTACACTCAGTCACCTCTCCCTGGCCCTTCATCAAATAGGGAATGGACATAGCCGGCCCCCTACCTGCAGGACGGGGAAAGGTACTGTTTTTTTCTTATTTTAACTGACTATTTCTCCAAGTGGGCAGAAGCAGGTGCGTACGCACAAATACGCGAACAGGAGGTCATCGGCTTCATATGGAAGAACATTATATGTCGTTTCAGTATTTCCAAAGAGATCAGTTGTGATAACGGACGATAGTTCATCGATCAAAAAACGACTGAGTTCTTCGAAAAATGGCGCATCGAAAGGATACTCTACAGTACATACCACCTAGCCGCTAACGGCCAAGCAGAATCCTCCAATAAAACAATATTGAACATACCGGAGAAGAAGCTTGAAGACGCCAAAGGGATATGGCCCGAACTACTACCCGAAGTGTTGTGGGCACACATGGCCGCGCACAGGCCCACACCCAAGTCCAGCACAGGGAAAACTCCATACTCATTGGTTTATGGAACCGACGCGGTCATACCCTTTGAAGTAGGAGAACCAAGCCTGAGGTGTTCACACACCAGTGGAACGGAAAATGACGCAAATAGGCTCGAAGACCTTGATAAAATCGAGGAAAGAAGAGAAATGGCCCACATAAGAATGGTGGCCCAAAAACAGCAAGTCGAAAGATGCTATAGCAAAAGAGCAAAATAAAGCCGCTCAAAGTAGGAGACTACGTCCTCAAAGCCAAGACATTGGCCTCTAATGACCCAAGTGAAGGAAAATTGGGCACAAACTGGGAAGGACACTACAAAATCACAGCAACAGCCACCAAATTGGCATTTCAGTTGGAAACAATGCAAGGAAAAACGCTCCAGAACAACTGGAATGTCGCCCATCTCAAATATTGCCATTTCTAAAAGGCATCCCCCAAGTCGCACTCTTTTTCCCTTACCCGAGTTTTCTCCAAACTAGGTTTTCTCGGGGAGGTTTTTAACGAGGCGACGAAAGGAACACCTGGAGATATTTGTGGAACAAGTGTATCACATCAGCCTCTCCGTACGCTCTCCAGCCCGACATGATACAGGGAATGGACCAAAGACATCTCCAATGTGTAAAAGGCTACGACCATCTTCATCTCCAATGTGTAAAAACTATGGATGTCTCCAATATATGAAAAGGCTATGGCCATCTCCAATGAATGAAAAGGCTACGGCTATCTCCAATGTATGAAAAGGCTATGACCATCTCCAATGAATGAAAAGGCTACGGTCATCTCCAATGTGTAAAAATCTACGGCTATATCCAATATATGAAAAGGATACGACCATCTCCAATGAATGAAATGGACAAGGCCATTAATTCAACATGGCTAATGCCATCGCCGCTAAGAGTAGACCCGATGTCGACTACAAAAAAATGAAAGACTCGACGAGTCGAAGTCAATTACATGGCTAAGGCCATCAACATCATCATGGCCAAGGCCATTAATTCTACATGGCTAAGGCCATCGCCGCTAACAGTCGACCAAATATCAACTAAGGCAAAACGAAAGACTCGACGACAGTCAAAGACAATTACATGGCTAAGGCCATCAAAATCACTATGTCCAAGGCCATTAATTCAACATGGCTAAGGCCATCGCGCTAGCAGTCGACCCAATGTCGACTACAGCAAAACGAAAGACTCGACGACAGTCGAAGTCAATTACATGGCTAAGGCCATCAACATCATCGTGGCTAAGGCCATTGATTCAACATGGCTAAGGCCATCGCCGTTAACAGTTGACCCAATATCGACTACGGAAAAACGAAAGACTCGACGACAATCGAAGTCAATTACATGGCTAAGGCCATCAACATCATCATGGCCAAGGCCAGTGATTCAACATGGCTAAGGCCATCGCCGCTAACAGTTGACCGGCAAAACGAAAGACTTGACGAAAGTCGAAGTCAATTACATGGCCAAGGCCATCAACGTCATCATGGCTAAGGCCATTGATTCAACATGGCTTGGGCCATCGCCGCTAACAGTCGACCCAATGTCGACTACGGCAAAACGAAAGACTCGACGACAGTCGAAGTTAATTACATGGCTAAGGCCATCAACATCATCATGGCCAAGGCCAGTGATTCAACATGGCTAAGGCCATCGCCGCTGATAGTCAACCCAATGTCGGCTACAGCAAAACAAATGACTCGACGACAGTCGAAGTCACTTACATGCCCAAGGCCGTCATTGTCAATGGCTTTATATTATCACATAAGCGTACATCCCTCTCAAAGAAGCATCTAGCTAGGGACGCGGTCAAATTTCCAATAAAGTAAAATCATACATATCCGTCCGTTGAAGACGTCCATCGAGCACGTCTCCAACGAACGAAGGGACTAACTGTATGAGGTAAAATTCGGCTAGCCACGTCCCCGTCCAAGAGAACACGTCTTTCATGACAAAGCCACCTTTGAGTCGTGTCTACCCTGGCAAGGACATCATAATTAACTAGATGGAGGAACGACGTCGTTTATGGCTTGGCTTCCTCCGTACGAGGAAGCCACCTCTTTTGTACTTTTCTTTTGATTGTTTCGAGAAAGGTCTCCTAATATATAATGGAGACCTTTACCTTGTAAGGGGGGATGTGCATTATTCTGCGTAATACCATTTCTCTACTTTCTCTCTCTATTGTTAGCAAACAAGTTTCTCTCTATCTCTCTCCAATATTAGAACTCTCCATAACCTTTTACATTTTCAGATCTACCACGATCTTAGCTAGATAACTTTTTTTAGTGCTTATTATACTTGATTATGATTTACCCGTATACTTTATTGATTGTTTTTAAGCTTACAAAGTGTATATATCTTTTGAGCAAACAAATACTTATCATAGAGAAAATGTGTAATTACTTTATGAGTGATTTAGTATAAATAATTTTTACATATCAATGCATAGACTATTGATCTTCCTGGGAATAGTTTGACCCTCGCAGCAAATACATTGTGGTTGTCGTTTGAGAAAAAAAACATGTTTTTAAGAATGATTGTATATCATTAACTGAACAGGTTGATAATTTGCCAATAAAAAAATAAAAAGCTAATTTAATCACAGGTTATATCGTCAGTGAATTTTGAATTATTATTGCCGATTTATATATTTCGCCGTCCACTCCTAAGTTGTAGAATTGTTTTGGTTTGGATCACTTATTTGTAGAAATTCATATTGTTGTTGAAAACTGTCAAACAGAGGCAGAGCAAGAAGATTATGCATGTAATCTCGTATAACTTTAGTCTACACGTTATTAAGAAATCCACTAAATATCTGCGAAATGTTAAATTTAAAATATAATTACTAACACAACTTATGTCGCTATTTTAGAAATTAGAACGCACAAAGTTCAAATCTTGGCTATGCCTCCAAATGGAAAAAGACAATTGTTTAAATACTTGTAGAACTTTTCTTTCTGTTAGCAATTTTAAACTTAAGATTATTTTTAAAATGGCTCATGCATATCGCAGAAATTTCCTTGATCACATCTTATATTATCATAACTATAGTGGATCTTTGTCTAATACTGTAATGTGTCATTAATGGGTCCTCCCTTGTTGGATACAGTTAGAAAGGATAAATATTTGCCCTTCTTTCCTGACATTAATATTCCTTGTGTCAACTGTTTATATTCTTCATTATTTATTTTTTTCTATAATATTGTGAATATCTAATTATAAAATGAATGTGCAGGGTTAGAGTATATATTAAGAATTTTATGCATTAACCAGCTCGAACCTCTAACCAGTCATTCTTAATATTTAGGACACCAACAGTATGATATATCAATACATCAATTATAACGATGCCAAATGATGATTAGAGAAGTATGAACCAAAATAAACACTTCCAACAAAAAAAGATCGGAATTACTTATGAAAATTCGTCGCTAGTCTATTGCTAACTATTCGAGCTAGTAAGATATTTCTGATAATCAGTTTTTTTTTTAGCAAAGATAATCAGTTGTTAATTCGTTACTAAATTAATTTGACGACAAAAATATGTTTTGCGACAAAATCTATCTAACGCCAAGTCCTATTTACTTTGTTGCAAGGTCATCTCCAACCTTGCTCCCATCTCCCATAATGGGGGAATTGTTTTTGGGGAATTTAGCTCCAACCCTCTCATTTTTGTCCCCAAAATGGGGGATGAATAGCGTTCCTCCAAATATAGGGTACACTATTCATCTCCCCCATTTCTATTCATTAATTTATTATTATTTTATTATTTAGTTTTCTAATTTATCTCTTTATATATACCTAATTATGTTTATATAATATCTTTGTAATATTAATACTATATCTTAGCTTCTGTGTATAATTTTGATAAATTAATTTTCGTGCATTTATTATTTTATCGTTATGTAAGATGTATTTAATTAATCTTGTACCGTAATGATTTCACTTTTATTTGAATTATTAGTTAATCTATAATAATTGCTTACAAATTATATTATTTAAAATTTTATGGAATTGTTTTAATCATGAAAATTATAAATTAATAAAAATAAATAATAGAATTTATTTAATTAAAATTAAAAAATAAAATTGAAATGAGTGATAATAATATAATATAGAAAAGAGAGAAGAATATAAATAAGTTTGGGAAAAAAAATGAGGGAATGGTTGGAGTAAGTTGTCCCAAAAATAAGAAAATCCCCATTTTGGAGATCCAAAATGAGGTAAAGGTTGGAGATGCCCTTATAAGTAGCAACCAGGACTCGTTCGACTTGTCTTTAGTATTGTTTGTACAATTAGGGGTCGTTTGTTATGAACCATGAGGTATAAGAAGGTATAAGAGTGGTATAACAATATAGTACAATTTTATTAATATTTTATATGGTTAGCAAATCAATTATAAGTTATCCCTGCGTTAATTTAACACTGGGTAACTTATACCTTATAGAAGGTGGGGTAATTAGCACTGGTATAACTTATACCTTCTTCTTAGAAATTATGCAATTGTCATTCCTAATACAATATACTAAACAATGAATAAACAACAATCACATCATAAATTCCAATATAACTTATACCGATATAAATCGTATTCCAACCAAACGACCCAATGTCAAAGAGATTTTGTCTGTCTTTTGTTGTACCGGGTTCTCAAAACATCCCTAATTTCTAATATTCTTAGGCATGGGCATATGCAGTGTGTTAATAACAGATTCAATTGAACTCATACTTTCAAAGTGAAGTAAAAAAAATGTAAAATTTCATTGAACTTACAAAAATAGTAGATATAATCATAACTTTAAAAATATAATGGGCTAAATGATCAAATTCTTTAAAAATGAAATCATAAAGTTTAAATTCTGACTTTGCCTCAGTTTCTAAGATTCAAACTTAAAATCTTTTATTACGGATAAAATGATCTCATTCATCCTACCACATTCTTCGGTGATTGAGTTGACCTATGATAGTGCATTGAATTCTCTCTTTTTTAAGTAGTATGAATTAGGGCATGCACAATATTGTGTTAGAATAAAATATTCACTTGGTCCTTGACCTTGACTAAGAAGAGTGACATCCGCTTAGTCACGTCTGAAGTGTTTGTTCTTAATTAATCAAAATAGAGACATCTTCTTAACTACTGTGATTTTGTTATTTTTATTTCCCTAATAAGAGTTGACTTTTGACCAATTCCATGTTTCTAGTTAGGGGCACGAGAGTATACCTTACTGGCTCATAGATATTTATTTTAAAAAATATTAAATATATATAAATTATTATTAATTTAGAACTCAATAACTTAAAATGACTAGATCTCAAACTCATAAACTCCAAATTCTAATTAGTTTCGGTTTCTACGTAAACCGAATTCAAAGTACTCAACATGTTAACCTGGAGAAACTAAAAGCTGTATATATGTTGAGTAACTCTATATATTATTAACACTGCCAAATAATTCAAATTTCGTCTCAATTCATTAAAAAAAAGGTTATAATTCGAACTTGAAACTAAAAGTTTATTCTTATTTCAGTTTTATAATGATTTCTCGATACTATTTTATTCTCTTTTATAGTGAAAACCAAGTAGGATTTATAGAGCTTTAGTATAAAAGGTAATATCTTATTATCCTGCAGCTGTGATTAGATTTCCTTATCAAAATATTAACTTGATCGTTAAGTCTAAACCTCAAATGAAAATTGTTGGCTAAGTGAAGTTTAGTTTTGAAGATTGACAAAGGAAGCTCAGGCATGAACCAGGTCCATCCATCAGGTTCATTCCTCATGTATGGCAGATTCGAGCATGTGGGATGCACGTGAAGGAGATAAGCTTAACTTGGTGTATTTAGTATCTCATGATCGAAAGGTTGCATAATTAATAAGGAAAATGACTCCTTACTCAAAAGAACATTATCCAAGATAAGGAATGGGTTAGAAGTTGAGATCAACTAGAACTCTTCCACCGAAGAAGAATAGCATTAGAACTCCAGTTATTCTCTTCTTCTACTAACTCTATAAATTTCAGGATATTCTTACATTACAAGTATTGCACAAAAACGCAGAAGTTAAACGTAAATTGAGAGAAAAACAACAAGACTTTTTGCAAGCAGTTCGTGTGTGATTCAAGTGTGCAAACCTAAAGCTACGTGAACTAGATAGAAGAACCACTTCCAAGTGTCTGTCTTTTATTCTAGTTTAATTGTAGTAGGTATTTTCATATTGTACCTTTTAGTTTTATGTAAAGGCAATTGTAATAGATACTCAAAGTTACTAGACAGGTTCATGAGACAAAGGCTAGAATTCCTAAGGCTTGGGGAAGCTAGAGGGTTGGTTTTAGGCTTGGAGAAGATTCAGCATATTGTGAATAATTCCATCATTCTTCTCCTTTTCCTTGGTAAGCTCAGTTCTGAGAGCATCCATCTCAGATTGCACCTTTGTTACATGAGCCTCTAGCTATCTCAACATCCTTGGCTTCACATTCCTGAACAAGAGCCCTAGCTTTATTGTTGATAGGCATCTTCTTGGATGAACTAGGTTCATTTGGGATGGCGTTGACTAAATATCAACAAGCAATCAGAGTATTAATGCCAAAATGATCCTTGCTTGAGGCCATTTACCATTTCATCAGAGGTACATTTCACCTATCCAGAACTGTAGTTAGAATAAATCCATAGGGGATAGCATGAGCGTTGGAGCCATTGATGACCTTGTTCAGTAACTTGATAATGAATGCGGGCCAATTAATTTGCCTTCCTATTTCCAGGAACTCCATCAGAACTAAGTCCATATAATTTGTAGTATGCCTTCTCTCCTGCCTGGGCAGTAGGCACTTGTTAACAAACTCAAAAATGACTTTGTGTTGTGGTCTCATTTCACTATTTAGAATAGCCCTAGCGTCATTCATATCTGCAGCATCACATAACCTCCTGGTAATTTCAAGGGCAGTAGGAAGGGAGTCCAAACATGGACACATAATCCTTGTATAGTCATCAAACCCTTCAGATGGTATGTCAAGTATCTCGCCTTGCTCCTTTGAATCAAAGGTCACGTGAACTCCTTTACCAAGCTGCTAATTCTGCCATCCTTAACCTCTGAATTTGCCATGAACTCAATGGTTTCATTCCTAGCCAACCTTCCATTCTTCTGAAGGACCATGTCCTTCCAGACCTGAGCAGTTAAGGCATCCACCAGTCTCATCATTCCTGGTTCCACTAGGTCTTTTAGCAACCTACCCTTCAAAAATTTTCTCTTACCAAACTTGGCCAGCTTGTCTTGTTCACCATCAGGCTCATCTTCTTCTTCATCACTCTATGCCTCATCTTTAGAAATTATAACTTGTTTGCTTTTTACTGCAGACCTTGTCCTCTTGGCTAATGAAAGTTCAACAGTCTTAGTCATAGAGGAAGACTTCTTGGAAGAAGTCTTAGGCTTTTGGGGCTTGTGGATGTGAACCTCTACTGTTGTAACTATCTCCTGATGGACATGTTTTATCTCCTCAACTTCTACATCTTCTGAGGACTCTACAACCTTCCCTTTTGCTTTATCCACATTTTCTTCTTACTCTCAGGTAGAGCCTTTTGTAGAGCACTCTCACTCTATTTCACCCTGCTTCTTGTGGATATTCCCTTTGGCAAGGAAGTTTCAGTAAGTAATGGGGAGGAAGTAATTCGTTTCTTTGAAGGTGTAGGAACACTAGGGGGTTTTGGTGTGGGAGTTATTTTATTTTTTTTGAATCATAACTTGCCCTAACCTTTTTCAACAGGTCTGCTAGGATCTCTTCAGTTGGTGAACCAGGTTCATGTCCTTGTGCGCTTAGATTAACTAACCCTTCAAAAGCTTCACCAGAACCATTTTCCCTTGACTTCTTGCCACTCTCTTCAACATTTTCTTGTTCAACCCCATAGATAGCAGGCACAGACAAATCAGCAGTGGGTAAATGATCAATCGCTCCTTTTCCTTTTCCCCTCACATCACCACATTCGCCCTCTCTCTCTCTCTCTCTCTCTCTCTCTCTCTCTCTCTCTCTCTCTCTCTCTCTCTCTCTCTCTCTCTCTCTCTCTTTCAATTTTTTTTTACCTCCACTCCTTCATAACTCAGGTACTTCCACATCCCTGATAGACCCAACCAAAATAAACTTGTTTTCTAAATTCTCACACGAAGAAGAAATTACTTTAGAAGGGGATTCTTGAATCTTCTCAGAGATAGAAAACCTAGGTCCTTCCCCCTACTAGCATATTTGTACGACTCAGAATCAGAGGTAGAATCAGAGTCTTGAGCCTGACTTGTATTTAATTGCTCATTTAATTTCTTTGAGATACCAGTAGATGCCACCGTTTAGCGAGCAAGCATTTTTATCCTTATTAGTCTAGGTTTGGGCGTCGGGCTATGTGGAAGAAGTGTAGATGAGTTAGAGGGAGTGGGTGGTGGAGGATTTCCAGGGTTGTCTTGTGGATTTGTCAATATCATTGATTTCTTGAGTGAATATGTCAGTTAGAAGTTTGGAGAAGGAGGCAATTGAAAGTGAAGAGGGGTTTTAACGATTTAGAATTATGAAGATGGCAGGGGGTAATGATCGTATTTACAAGAAATACACATTTAATGTACAACGAAAATTTAGCATCGGTCAATTAGAGGTCTAATCAATCTGAAATTCCAGGTTTGAATGAGCAATTAAGCTTCCCTAGATTTTAGGAAAATTTTGTGGTTTAGAGATCTAATGCTGATGGAATCGGTTCAAAACAACGAATAGAATTTTCTAAGGAGTTTGAACAATTGTAGGACTTCTGCTCATGATTTAAATGTTTATATTTCTAATCGTGCAGAGTATAGAAAATGTACCTTATCATTCAGATGAACTCATACTGATGAACCAGGTTCTTCATTTAGAATTCTCTTGACCATGCCTCAATTTACCATAGTAGAAAAAAAAATTTGTAAGAGATCAGTGAGTCATATTAACACATGTCACAGGAATATATTAATTACAATATGAAGCTGAGTAAAAATTAATCTAAATATATACACAAGTCCAGATTCCTTAGCCAATTTTTTATTTTTTCTTTTCATTGTGCATTCTGAGTTGGTCCTATTAGGTGATCTTAATCATCCCTAATTCCAACTTGTTCCTCTCAAAGTTTTATCTACTCAGTGCTTTAGTAAAGATGTTAGCAATTGTTTATCAGTAGCATAGAATTCTATGGTGATCAATCCTTTCTCATAGTTATCTCTCAAGAAGTGGTGTCTAACATCTATGTGTTTAGTCGTCTTATGATGAACACGGTTGTTTGTCACACTTATAGCACTAGTATTATCACAGAAGATAGGAACGCAACCAACTTGCCAAAATCTATCAGATGTTGTTTGATCCACAACAATTGAGCACAACAAGAGACAACAACAACATATCCAGTCTCAGCATTGGATAAGGCCACTGAATTCTGCTTTTTAGTGGCCCATGATACAAGACATGAACCAAGAAAATGAGCCATACCTAAGGTTCTCTTTCTATCCACAAGAAAATCTACATAATCAACATCACCATACCCTATTATATCGAAATTACTACCTTTAGGGTACCAAAGACACAGATCACTAGTGCCTTTTAAATATTTCAGTATCCTCTGACAAAAGCCAAGTGAGATCCCTTTGGATTAGCCTGAAAACGAGCAAAAAGCCCTATACTAAAAACTATGCCAAGTCTGCTGGCAGTAAGATACAAAAGTGAACCAGTCATACCCCTATGCAACTTCTGATCAACTGATGAACCATGTTCATCTATTTCTAATTTAGTGACAGTAGCAATGAGGGTGTCTATTTTCTTTGATTCAGCCATTTTAAAATTTTTGATCAACTCTTTTGCATATTTTTGCTGATGGGTCATGGTTCCATTTGGGTTTTGTTTGATCTGTAATCCTAAGAAAAAGTTAAGCTCCCTATCATACTCTTCAAACTCACTCCCCATTAATTTGGAAAAATCCTTACTTAGTTTGTCAGTGGTTGCTTCAAAAATTATGTCATCAACATATATTTGTACCACAAGAAGATCCTTACCTTTTTCCCTCAAGAATAGAGTGCTGTCAATTTTACCTTTTTTGCAGCCATGTTCAAACAGGAATTTGGACAATCGTTCATACCATGCTCTAGGAGCCTGCTTGAGTCTATAGAGAGCCTTTTCTAATTTGTACACATGTTCAGAACATTCCTTGATCTCAAACCTTGAAAGTTGTTTAACAAATATTTCTTCTTTTAGGTAGCCATTCAGGAAGGCACTTTTGACATCCATCTGATGAAGAGTGAATTCCTTGTGTACTGCAAAGACTATGAGAAGTCTTATTACCTCCAGTCTTGCAACTAGAGCAAAGGTCTCATCATAATCTACACCCTCCTCTTGGCTAACCTTGGACTACCAGTCTTGCCTTGTTTCTTGTAATTTTTTCATCTTCATCAAGCTTGTTTCTGAAGACCCATTTTCTGCCAATTACTTATCTGTCCTTGGGTCTTGGAACTAGATGCCAAACTTGACTTCTCTCAAACTTATTGAGTTCATCTTGCATTGCATTTACCAATATGCATCCTGCAAAGCCTCAACAATACTTTTAGGTTCAATAAGAGATAAGAAAGCATCAAAAGCACACAGATTCTTTAATTGTGATCTATTTTTAACTCCAGAGGTTGGATCAGTGATTACGTTCTTAATGGGATAAGAACTTTAATACTTGTGAGGTTTCACAACTAACTGATTTCTACTTGATGTTTCTCCCATATTTTGTTGCTGAGGAACGTGGTCATGAACATGTTCGTTTAGGTGAGATGTGTGTGATCAGCTTTCTTCTTTCCTGTTCCTAATTTCAGTTTTAAATTTTCAAACCTAAGTTCTAACACACTGGTGTCGAGTTCAAGAACCTGGTTCTTCAACTCAGTACTTTTACTGTCACTCTCATTAGCCCTAGATCTAGATTTTTGCACTTGGATTTTAAGATCACACACTCCCTAGACAGATGTTCCTTCTCATTGTTAATTACCTCAGACTCATCAATGATGTCTAGCAAGAGTTCAGATAAATCTTCTTTAGACGGAAATTTAATCTTGTCTTTGAGATGAATCACACTTACCTCTTGTTCATCATCTGATTCTCCGATGGCCATAAGTGCTTGTTCATCTCCAACTTCATCTTCTGAATCCTCATCTGATGTTTCTCCCCAAGCAGCAACCATAGCTTTTGTTGATCCTTTGTTCCTTTTGGGTTGAACCTATTCATTCTTCCTATTCCTTCACTCAACCCTTTCCTTCTTCCATTCTATTTCCCATCGAGGACAATTCTTAATCATGTGATCAGTCTTGCTACATTTGTAGCAGCCCGTAATGGTCTGCTTCTCAGGAGCCCTTGGATTGTTGAAGGTAGTACCACTTGAAGGACCATTTCCTCTCATCAGGTACTTCTTGAAATCCTTTGTGATCATGTCCACTTCATCATCCTCCAGATCTGCACCTTCAGCTATTCTGAGAGCCAGGATTCTCACCTTCTTGGGTGCATCCATTTTCATGGTTTACCTTCTCAATTCATAGGCAATGAGATTTCCAATCAGTTCATCCAACTTGAGAGTAGCAATGTTCTTTGATTCCTGAATAGTAGTGATTTTGCTTTCCCAAGTTACTCGTAAGACCCTTGTCAAGATTTTCTCAACCTTGTCTTCTTCAAAGATAATTCTCCAAGAGATTTAAGTTCATTTTTTAGTGTTGTGAACTTTGTGTACATCTCCTGGATAGTTTCTCCTTCATTCAAAGTGAAATTCTCATATTGAGAATATAGAAATGTTCCTCTTGATCTCTTTACTTGAGGAGTTCCTTCGTGGGCCACTTGTAGAGTGTCCTAGATCACTTTAATAGTGGTACAACTTCGAGTTCTGTTGTACTCGCCTGGACCTAGTCCACACACAAGCCATTTGTTGGCATTGGCATTCTTTTCTCATTTCTTCAAATCTTCAGCAGTACAGTCAACTCTTGTATTTGGCACATCCACTCCTTAAGCATTCTTCTTTGTAGTAGCCAGGAGACCATCAGTAACTATGCTCCAGAGTTCATATTCTTCTCCTATGATGTGGTATCTCATCCTGTTCTTCCACCTGGAATAGTACTGACCATTAAAGAGTGGAGGCCTAGGAGCGGATTGCCCTTCCCAGTTTTCAGGTGGTGCACTCATCTTGATTTGTTCTTAAGGTGTTAGCCTCTTCAAGGATAACCTGCTCTGATACCAATTAATGTTTAGACTTTAATACCACACAAGAGGGGACGATTTGTGTGGTACCCAATTTTTGCTTAACTGAACTATAGAAGGACCTGATTCTTCTATGTGTTCCTACTACTATTGTTTGCGGAACAATAAGTAAAGCAAATAAAGAACACATAGATTTTACGTGAAAAATACCTGACTCAAAAGGTGAACCACGACCTACTACTCAGTAGGATTTTTCCAGACTACCACTAAAATCACTACGTCAAAATAGCATTTACAAAACTCTTTGTAAACATAAGGATTAACTCTAATCCCGTTGTGGCAGACAGCCTCAACTGTTGTGACAACTTCAAGTTAACTCTAACTTGAACACTCTAGGTACCTAATACAATTGCTTCTATGAAAGCTGAAAGGTACAATGTAAAATCACCTACTACAATTGAACTAGAATAAAAGATAGACACTTGGAAGTGGTTCTTGCACACTCGAATTACACATAAATTGTTTGCAAAATCACAATGCTCTTTTTCTCTCAATTTAAGTTTAACTTCTGCTTATGTGCATTCTCTGTAAAATAGAACAACACTTATATTTAATGTGTTAGTAATTAGAGATTGAATGGGATTCAAATGCTACTCTTCGATCGTAGAAGAGTTCAAGGTGAACTCAAACTCTAACACTATCTTCTTCCTACATTGTGTTCTCTTTATGTAAGGAGTCTTTCTCTCCTTATCGATATGCAACCTTTTCGATCAGATCAGGAGATATTGCGTCTTGATAAATTAGATTTATCCCCTTCACATGCATCTCACATGTACAAGTTTATCATGACTGTGCTTAATAAGATGGACCTGGTCCATGTCTGAGTTATTTTTTCAGTCTTCAAAATTTCACCTGTTCTTGGGCCAAGAGAAAAATGGCGGCATTTTTCAATATATGTTAAAACTCCTCCAAGTCAAAAAAACAAGCACCTATTTCTTACCAGCTTTAAGTCTCCTAGCCTAGTGTAGATCAACCGGTGACCTAGTTCGAGGCGTTTTATTTCTTTTGCTTATGTTTTCAGTATTTTAATTTCTTCTTATTGTGGTAGAATCTTATCAATCAACAATAAAGTTCATTATTTTTTCTCTAACTGTTTGTTTATATTTCTTTGATGGTTAAAATTCTTAGCTTGATCTATGATGATTAATCCATAATTGCATTTTAAGTAACTCCCGTGATCATGAGTAAATTTTAAGATCTGGTTATTTCACATTTTTTATGCAACTTTTCGATGATGTCAAAAGAAGGAAAAAGGTTGTGCTTTACACTTTGAACAGTGATGTTTATAACCTAATGTACCTGATACTTAATAGTAATTGATAAAAAAAGGTAAAATATTTCTAACATTGTATAGATGTTGAGCTAAGTTGAAACAACACCTACCTTATGAAAAGTACGGAGTTTGTCATCATCAAAAATAGGGAATTTGTTGGCTCAAGTGAATAGTAATTTTGAAGATTGACAAAAGAAGCTCAGGCATAAACCAGGTCCATCCCTCAGGTACACAAAAACGGGCAGATTCGAGTATGTAGGATGCACGTGAAGGAGATACACTTAACTTGGTGTATTTAATATCTCCTGATCGAAAAGGTTGCATAATTAATAAGGAAAATGACTCCTTACTCAAGAAAATTATCCAAGATAAGGAAGGAGTTAGAAGTTGAGATCAACTAGAACTCTTCCACCAAATAAGAGTAGCATTAGAACTGTAGTTATTCTCTTCATCTACTAACTCTATGAATTTCGGGATGTTCTCACATTACAAGTGTTGCACAAAAATGCAGAAGTTAAACGTGAATTGAGAGCAAAATAACAAGGCTTTCTGCAAGTAGTTCGTGTGTGATTCAAGTGTGCAAACCTGAAGCTACGTGAACCAGATATAAGAACCAGTTCCAAGTGTTTGTCTTTTATTCTAGTTTAATTGTAGTAGTTATTTTCATATTGTACCTTTCAGCTTTATCTAGAGGCAATTGTAATAGGTACATATATTTCCTATATTGCTGATATCTTGTTATTTTATATTATGTTGTGTATTTATGTTATTTTTAGTATGAGTGTATTGATAGTATTAACTTATCGCCTCTTGTTGATGTCTTGAGCCGAGGGTCTCCTGGAAACAGCCTCTCTGCCTCCCCCCCCCCCCCCGGAGTAGGGGTAAGGTCTGCGTACATATTACCCTCCCCAGACCCCACTTGTAGAATTATACTGGGTTGTTGTTGTATATTATATATTTTTAAATAAAAATCTTTCACTTGATTTTTTCAGGATGAATTGAGAATTGACTTTGAAATATTCAGAAGCCGTTCCTAACTGAAAAGGAAAATATTATAATATATAAGTACTATCTGTTTATTTATTCAGAATTTTTTTTAAAAATCTGTTAGCTAAAGCCTAGGTGATTATTTTGTAACTTGGATTCTCCCATCAAGAATTAATCAACACTACTTGATTGATGACTAGCTCTTTAAAAATAAATAAATAAATAAATAGATACAAAATCTGTTGAAAGATTGCATTCAACTACTCAAGTCACAGCCTACTAGAGTGAAAGAAAAGTTGATATCCAAGAGGACCAAGACTTTAACTTTATGGATTCAATCTAGAAAAATTTAGCACTAAATTAATTATACATTTAAAAATATAATTGAGAATTTAGATTTTGTTGACTTGTTGATTTTCATGCACGCACACACAAAACAGCACTAACGCTATTTAAAAATATTTGGGTAATGTTCTGAACGTTCTAGTGGAAGCTAAGTTCATTGGAAATTAATCTCTAAAATATTTTGGGATTTTTTAACACTTGTTTCCTCAAAATTAATCACCATAACTAAACAACAATAATAATAATAAGCTCAGTATAATATCACAAGTAGGATCTGAAAAGAATAATATATATGTAAATTTTATTCTTACGTTGTAAAAATGAAAAGGATATTTCTGAAAGACCCTTGGCTTAAGGACATAAGAAAAGAAGTAACAAATAAGCATTAAAAATACAAAATAAGATGATAATTTAATAACTAACTAGCATTAAAAATATTATTTGAAGTTTACAAGTTGGAAAACATAATGCGAAGATACTGTCAAGGGTCTCTCTCATAGAAATCATAAAGTAGTAATTTGTTTAGGCCACAAACAAATAAAAAATTACCTGGGACAAATATGAAGTTGAGTTGTAGAAAGCTCAGAGCTTATAACTTCCCAATTTGTATGGAAGACACATTTGATTATTCCTTTATTTATTTATTTGATTTGTTTATTTATTTAATAAAGTTGTTATTTGTGGCTTGAATTATTTTATTGTATTATTAGAAAACCCATAGTCCCTATAGGTTTAGGAAAACCCATTGTCCTAATAGATTTTGAAAAGGAAAACATATAGTCCTTGTCAAATTGGGAAACATTTCTCATCTATATTTGGGACCATTTGGTATCTATATATAGGGGTTGTAGTTGGGGATTCTATAGATTGTATGATGATTTTCTTCTCATTCATAGTGAAAAACTCTCTCTGCTTTTGCCTCGAGGATTAGGCTTGGCTGAACCTCGTTAAATCCTTGTGTTCATTTTTTCTTCTCTATTTATTTTGTGTGTGATTGTGTGCTAGTTAACCCACGATATTTCGCAACAATTGGTATCAGAGCAAGGTTTAGGTTTCTACACATAATTTAGGGTTAAGATGTCTTCATCATCTTCAACAAAGTACGAAGTAGAGAAATTTGATAGAGGTTCTAGTTTCATTCTATGGAAGATTAGGATGAAATCGTCCTTGGTGTTACAAGGATTATGGAAAACAATTTATGAGGATTTTCCTGAAGATATGAAAGAGACAAAGAAGGAAGACCTAAAGGAGAGGGCTTTGAGTGCGATCTTCATGAGCATTACAGATAGCGTTCTTCGGGAAATTGCTGAGGAAATAGCAACAGCATGGAAGAAGTTGGAAGATCTGTATTCTAAGAAATCGCTGACAAATCGCCTCTACCTGAAAAAGAGGTTATACAATCTCTGTATGAACGAAGGTACACCTGTTAAAACTCATCTTGATGAGTTTAATTCAATTATAATGGACCTGAAGAATGTGGATATCAAAATTAAGAGTGAGGATCAGGCCTTGATTGTGTTATGTCCTTTACCACAGTCTTATGATATTTTTGCCGATACACTGCTATATGGGAAAGATAGCATTTAACTAGAAGATGTTGGTAATGCACTAAAATCTAAAGAGTCGAAAAAGAACTTTCCAGACAACAGAATTGAGGGCGGGGGTCTTGTGATTAGAGGAAGAACACAACAAAGTGACTTTAATAGGAAAAAATCAACCGCAAGATCAAAATCTAGAGCAAGGAAGCAAAACTGTTATGAGTGCGAGGAGCAAGGTCACTATAAGAGAGATTTTCTTAAACTGAACGAGAAAAGAGGGAAGCAGAAAATAGATAATTCGGCAAATATTATTGACACTGGCAATAATTCTGATGATAGTGATTATGTAGGGGAAGTTTGTGCTGTGAGTTCTAGTCATGTGCAAAATTCTTGGGTTCTTGATTCTGGTGCTGCTTTCCATATGAGTCCATACAAGAATTTATTTGCAACTTACAAACAAATGAGTGGGACTGTCTATATGGGAGATGATAATCCATTACCAGTAGAGGGGGTTGGTAACATCAAATTGAGAATGTTCGACGGAATCATCACAAACATTTAGTGTTGGCATGTTCCTCGGATAAAGAGAAATTTGATTTCTTTTTCAACTTTGGATGATCATGGGTATAAATTTCACTCCGAGAATGGAATACTTAAAGTGTGTAAAGGCTCCATGGTACTCATGAAGGGTAAACTACATTCTAAATTGTATCATCTTCAGGCTAGTGTAATTGAAGGGGAAGTTGTTGTAGCTTCTGGGAAAAGTGATCTGAATCAGTCTTAGTTGTGGCACTTGCGACTTGGCCATATGAGTGATAATGGATTGTCTTTGTTGAGTAAGCAGAATTTGCTGAATAGGTACAAAAATCATGCTTTGAAGTTTTATGAGAATTTTGTGTTTGGTAAACAAACAAGGATAAAGTTCATCAAGAAGGCCAAGCACAAAAAGCAGAGACAAGATAGATTATATACACTCTAACTTGTGGGGTCCAAGCAAAGTTCCCTCCAAGAGTGGTGCCGGGTATTTTATGACTTTGATTGATTATTACTCAAGGATGTTGTGGGTGTATTTTCTGAAAACAAAAGATGAGGCATTTTCGACATTTGTTAAATGGAAGATGATGGTTGATAGGCAGACGGAAAGAAAAGTTAAGCTTCTTCGAACTGATAATGGGTTGGAATTTTGCAATTCTGAGTTCGATAATTTCTGCAGCAGGGAGGGCATAGTGAGACACCCCACTTGTGTCGGAACACCACAACAAAATGGTATTGCAGAACGTATGAATAGAACGTTTTGTTATAGGGCGCGAAACATGCTTTCACACTCATGTGTTAGCAAAGATTTTTGGGCTGAAGCAATCAATACATCTTGTTATTTGGTCAATATATCAGCATCCACAACTATTGAGTTCAAAACTCCTTTTGAGGTATGGTCTGGTTCGCCTACTGATTATTCAAATTTAAGGATATTTGGTTGTCCTGCTTATGCTCATGTGAGGGATCAAAAACTTGAGCCGAGGGCAAAGAAGTGCATATTTCTAGGGTATGAAAATGGAGTGAAAGGTTATACGTTATGGTGCACAGATCAAAAGACTCCAGGGCTAATTATCAGTAGGGATGTAATATTCAATGAATCTTCGTCACTGGACTGTCAGAAGGAGAAGGCAATAACAGAAACAGATCGTGGTGTCAGTGACCGCATAGAGTTAGAAATTGAATCTTCACTAGCTCAGGCCAGTAGTTCTAAAGTAGAGGAAGTGGAGGAGGTGCAAAATATTGATCAAGATGATAATGTTGATGCACCTGCGCAACAACAACCATATAGCATTGCAACAGGTAGAGAGAAGAGAGTGATCAACGACCGCAAAGGTTTGCAAATATAGTTGATTGAAATCTTCATGGATATACGAATCCAGTGGGATTTGCTTTGGCAGTTGCAGAGACCGTTGATGCGTTAGTGTTATGGCTATCTAAAAGTTATTCCGAGCATAGAACCAAATCGATAGATTAGTTCTATGGCTAAAGAGATTGAGTCTATTGACAAGTTTAGGTGTTTCCTAGACTTGGTTGATGTATGCGAAAATGGATAGAGCCTTTGCAAGGGCTGAGGGCAAGGTAGAGAGACGTTGTTCCTGTTGATGAAGAAAATTCAAGCCCAGGGGAAGATTTGTTATTTGTGCTTGAATTATTTCCTCTTATTTATAGGAACGCATAGTCCTTATAGGTTTAGGAAAACTCATTGTTCTAATAGATTTGGAAAAGGAAAACCTATAGTCCTTGTCAAATTGGGAAACCTTTCTCATATATGTTTGGGAACTATTAGGATCTATATATAGGGGTTGTGGTTGGGGATTCTATAGATTGTATGGTGATTTTCCTCTCTATTTGCTTTGTGTGTGATTGTGTGCTAGTTAACCCACGATATTTTGCAATATAAGTAAAGTAGTATTGATTGATGGGCATCCAAGGATAAAGCAACAGAAGGACTTAGCTCGCTCTCTATCTATTTCCATTTAAAGATCAGACTTTTATCTACAACAAAGTTCAATTTCTTAATGTGTGCCTAACCCACACATTACGTGCTATGCACCATTAGATGTAAGTCCTGGGGGCGTCCCTATCCTTGAATATTGTAAGGCATTACCTAGCTAGCAAACTCCAAAAAGGCATAAAATTACAGCAAATGCGCCTTGCAACTAATAGAGTTAGCAATGAGTTCTTTTATTGTAATTTGTACATCTGGTTTACGGAACCCTTTTTTTGTGCTACCAAGGTGGCACGAGGTGTATGGAGATTCAGGGGCAGAACCAGAAATTTAAGAAGATTCAAAAAAAATATTCTTATGCAAAAGGATTCAACAATTATATATAAGTGAAAAATTATTTTCATCCCCTGTTTATATAGTATAATTTTTTAGCAAAGTTAAATGCCCTCGCACCCCTCTGCCTCCCGCTTTGGGAAGACTAGTCGGGTCGTTAATTTCATTGTACCCTTTCAAGGCTAATCGATAGGTACGGTCTACGACTTCATCCTAATCGAAGATCTCAGTATGCTATGATCTAATAAGGCTTGCATATATTACGTAAGAGGTCACTAGAAATTTGTTTTGTCATCGCTCTCTTTGATATGTTGCGCTTCTTTTTTCTTTTTCTTTTCTCCAAACATCTCTTGCAATTAGGCCGTGGAGGATTGGTGGCAAATGTCATCAGAAATTTGCAAAGCGTCTATTATTTGTTAATAAAAAATAAGCATAAGGAATAATAAGAATGTTCTTGAACTGCTCTCCTCACATAGCAAATTGATTCATATCTAGTTTAAATGTTTGTTTGACTCAAAAGTTATCAAATACTTTCCGAGCAAATCAATTGAAATAAATCAAGGGTAAATCCTAATTAAAAATAATTAACTCTAGATCCGAGAGGTTTTCAAGGACATGACCCTTGATAGGAAAGTCTGGAGGTCTAGAATCAGGGTTGTAGGATAGGGGCTCCTAGAGTTTTTTGTACGCCTCATCCGGGGTTGGGTGTGGGTCAGCAGGGTTACCCATAGATGATTTGTGTTTTAGCGTATGTTCCCCCTATGGCTGTTAGTTATGGTAGTTGCTGTATGATAGTATTGCATGCGGTTGTATTTATGTTTCGTATGTTTAGATAATTATTTTACGTTATTTCCGCTATTCTGCTGGAGTTACTAATGCTCTATTGTTTTTGTTTTTGTCTTTGTTTTGTTTTACTGCTGTTTTTCCTTTTATCATATGAGCCGGGGGTCGATTGGAAACAGCCTCTCTACCCTTTCGGGTAGGGGTAAGGCTTGTCTACATATTACCCTCCCCAGACCCCACCTGGTGGGAGTATACTGGGTAGTTGTTGTTGTTGTTGTTGTTGTTGTTGTAACTCTAGATCCGAGATGAATAATATGAATTAAAAGACATAGTTGAATATAAATGTTGATGGTGATTATGATCAAATTTAATAGCATAAATAAAGATGCATTAAGTAACAAAAATATGAATAAAGGAAAAGATTCACCCGGTCTTCAGTGAGATGGATCTTCTTTCTTTTCATATAGATGAATAACAGATGTGTACAAGAACTTCATGATCCTTTTTGGATCTGATGAAAGTATTGGATCACATATCCTATCATTTCTTTGGAGAGGTATATTTACATATTTTTTAGAGAGAGGGAGAGGGAGATAGAGAGAGAGAGCCATCCCCCTTTTTTTGGGAAGTCCTCCTATCCTATTTATCAAGAGGGATATCCATAGAAAATCCTATAAAGAGTACAATTTACCGGGATGATTCGGTAGAATATTCCTTTTGAGTTTTCCAAAGCAAAAAGATGTTTTATGTCCTTTACGACCACGACCGTTAATGACAGTCCGATCTTGGCGTGTACGTCCACGACCGTTGATGACGGTCCGACCTTGGCATGTAACCGTTGATGATGGTCCGACCTTGACGTGTACGTCCACGACCGTTGATGATGGTCCGACCTTGGCGTGTACGTCCACGACCACGACCGCGTGCCGAATTTTTCTGATTTAATATTCCCCCATACAATTAGTCCCTCTGGTTATTGAGGTCGTCTCTTGGTCGAGCTCGATGAGAGGACTTCATTGATCGTAGTTTGAGAAATTCAGATGGGGAGGTAGAATGTTGTTTCGGGCGAGGCCGAATATTATTTCAGGCGAGGCTGAATGTTGATTCAGTCGAGGCCGAATGTTGATTCGGGCAAGGCCGAACGTTGATACGGACGAGGGTGAAATATTCTTTCGGACGAGGCCGGATGTTGATTCGGTCGATACCAAATATTATTTCGGGCGAGGCCAAAGTTTGACTGGGGCGAGACCGAATGTTGATTTGAGCGAGGCCAAAATGTTGATTCGGAGGTGGCCGGGCGAGGCCACATGTTGATTCGGGAGAGACCAAATATTGATTCGGACGACCAAAATGTTGCTTTGGGAGAGGCCAAATGTTGATTCGGGAGAGACCAAATATTGATTCGGACGAGGCCAAAATGTTGCTTCGAGCGACGCCGAACGTTTTTCGGGCGAGGCTGAACGTTGATTCGGGCAAGGCCAAACGTTGCTTCGGGCAAGGCCGAATGTTGCTTCGGACGAGGCCGAATGTTGCTTCGGACGAGGCCGAATGTTGATTCGCGCGAGGCCGAATGTTGATTCGCATGAGGATGGCCGAATATTGATTCGGACGAGGCCCAAATGTTGCTTCGGACGAGGCTGAAATGTTGTTTTGGACAAGGCTGAATGTTGTTTCGGAGGAGGCCGAATGTTGATTCCGACGAGGCAAAGACGTTGATTTCGACGAGGCCAAATGTTGTTTAGGTCAAGGCCGAATGTAGATTCGGACGAGGCCGAAATGTTGTTTCGGGCGAGGCTGAATATTATTTCAGGCGACGCCGAAGGTTGATTCGGCGAGGCCGAACGTTTATTAGGGAGAAGC
Organism: Nicotiana benthamiana; assembly: GCA_034376525.1. Lineage (NCBI taxonomy): Eukaryota > Viridiplantae > Streptophyta > Magnoliopsida > Solanales > Solanaceae > Nicotiana > Nicotiana benthamiana. The sequence goes on from CM067336.1 coordinate 12,613,908, forward strand.
CGAACGTTGATTCAGGCGAGGCCGAAATGCTGATTCAGATGAGGCCGAATGTTAATTCGGGCGAGGTCGAATGTTGATTCGGGCGAGGTCGAATATTATTTCGAGCAAGGCCGAATGTTATTTCGGTCGAATTCTTTTTGGCAATGGACCTTGGACTTAAAGGGTGTTATTTAGAACTTGTCGAAGTGTTAACCCGTCGGTGTTCGAGCGAGGTCGAACACTTCTTTTTGGAGAAGGCCCTTGGCCTTAAAGGGTGTTATTTCGACTTATCGAAATGTTAACCCGTCGTTGTTCGAGCGAGATCAAACTTTGTTACACTTTGATGGCGAAGGCGCTTAGCCTGAGTCCCAGTTCGAACGAGGCCGAACTTAACAAATTTTAATCGTGAAGGCACTTAGCCTTTTACTCAATTCGAGTGAGATTGAACTTTGTTACACTTTGATGGCGAAGGCGCTTAGCCTGAGTCCTAGTTCGAACGAGGTCGAACTTAACAAACTTTGATGGAGAATGAACTTAGCATTTAACTCGGTTCGAGCGTTGTCAAACTTGTTATACTTTGATGGTGATGATAGGCTATAACTACGTATTTTAGTCGATAATTACACATTAATTTACTGCACTTTAGTTGAGTTTGCGCTTTAATCGTTAGCGGTTTGCACTAATTATGTGTTATTCCTTGTAGGTATGATTCCGAGCTATATAGATTAGACATTAGAATTCTCCCAAAGGAGGCATGTATTGATTTTTAAAGTTTCTTAGCAAGAAAAACCTTTGTGAGAGATCACCCAAAACATCTTTCTTCTTTTCTTTGATTTTTATTGCTAGTTTTTATAATGAACATTATTTTAGCGTATTTACCCATAGTCATGAGTAGCTAAATCCCTTGTCTAAGGTTTTGATGGAAGTTATTGGGGGATGAACTTCTTGTTTATGTGAATACAAATTGCTAGTTTAAATCTTTATTTATTCAACTATGTTCTTGGTGTAGTTAATTGACAGGATCCTCAATTAGCTGTGCCTATTTAGTTTGCATAACTCGGAAGAGAGTGCATATTTAGGTTATTGTTGAATAACATCACTCCTAAAGTATAAGCGGAATCTATAACTGCAGGTTTAAAGGCGGGATTAGGGATAACGAAGCCTTGGGTGCAATCTTAAGTGAACTGTGTTAATTAAAGCTAGCTAGTGTATCTCGGGAGAGTGCAATAGTATATTACTGTGATTACTCGAGAGAGATTTACGGTAAGACGAGCGTTCATGATTGATAGAGGTGTGTTCGTAAATTTGTATGAAGCACAAACAGAAGGGATTCCATCAATAGGGGAAATCTTTACCTTAACTTTTTCTCATCATTGTTTACAACCTTAGCATTTTAGTTTACAGCTTATTATTTACTTGCAATCTTAGTTAATAAAGAAACCTTCAACTGTGATTCAAAAGTTTGAAAAATTAGTTCTCAAGAGTTTAGTGGGTCTAAAGATTGTGATTGATAGGTTAACTCTCTGTGGATTCGACCCTGGGTGTAATACTCAGGTTATATTTGCAACGTCCGCATAGTCCTTTTTAGAGGGCAAGTTGGGCCGGATCAAATTTTGACGCTGTTACCGGGGAGTTAACGGAAGTATCAATTACCATTGATAGAAATACAATAATTCTTAGTGTGCTTAGTTTTCTCTATACCCAACTTGTGAATATTTTTGTAATTAATTTTTTCTTACCTTAGTCTATTTTTATTGTTTGGGTCTTGTTTATTTTCTTAGTTTTGAAAAATGGCATCATATAATAAAAATTGGTGGGATGGTAGTTGTTCATACTGTGATGACCCTTGTCTTTATTGTGGAGGACCACACTCGTGGCAACATTGTTTAAATTCTTCCGGGGGTGGGTTGTGCGCACAATCTCAAACCCGTGAGTGGAGTATTCATGATAAGCGTGATTTTCAAAATAGTCATTGGGATGATTGTGTTGATTGGTCCTTCCCTTCCTCAAGCCCCTGCTATGATGATTCTATTGTTTTTTATGAAAATGATAGGGCTAACGAATTGGAAGAAGTTGAGCATGGCCGAAAGGGAGAGTTCAAGCTCATGTTAGAGTGTTTACTTGAAGGAGGACACAAAGAACAAAGTGCCTTGGAGGAGCTTTTGGAAAATAGTCTCCAAAATTCCTTGGCACTTAATCAAAACCAAGAACTCTCAAATGCCCAAAACGAGAAAATAATGCTCATATTGGAGACCATTCTTGAAAATAAGGAAGAATGTGAGCTAAAATTTGAAGAGTCAAGAATTGAACCACCGCCAACAGACCCCATGAGTACCAATGATGTCGAGAAAAACATGAACTTAGAATCAACCGGTGTAAATAAAAATCTGGTTGAGAATGACTCTAGTCCGGGGAAGAAGAGGATGTCAGAATAGAAAAATTACAAAATGAAGGTTTAAAGTCACATTCCAAGCATTTTTCAATACTGGAATTGTGTAGTGATATAAAAATTGAACTACATGAGTCCGTGAGGGACTGCGAGGAGGAAAGGCAACAACCATACATTTTACAATTTGAGGACGTTGGTGACGATCCGATCTTGGGGTGTATGTCCACGACCACAACCGCGTGCCGAATTTCTCTGATTTAATTTGGACCCATACAATGTTCATTTCTCAAGTCTCTACTTCAACTGGCATCCTGTCCTTTTGCGAAGCTTCTATAAGTAATCTTATCGCACTTATTTTTAATTTGTGAAGATAACTTTCACATAGATACATTTCTCCCTTTCTATCCAAGCGTTAAGTCATGCACAGAAATAATTGAAACACTATTATCACGTACTATATAAATGACCTCATAAAATTATTTGTAGCATTAGTATAGCTCCTTTTTCCGAGAATAAAGTAAGGTAAATTACACGGCTAGTAAGATCCTAGTGACCAGCTTCTTGCTTCTGTAGTAAAGTGTAAGCTACTTTTAACAGAGAAGCTTCCTGTCCAAATTAGGGAGTCCAATTTATTGGCATCCATAGTAATATGATCTAATAAATGTAACAAAATTGACTGATATCATCCATCTCCAAGTCATTGAGATGTCTCCTAAATTGTGGCTGCCACCCAGAATTTGTATAACGCTCTGCCACTGTACACTTATTCACAGAAATGTTCTGGGTCACGGGTTAAAACCGTGGAATCAACCATGGATGTTTGCATCAGGGTGGACTGCCTACATCACACCCTATGGGTGGCGGCGCTTCCCCGAACCTTTCGTGAACGCGAGATGCTTTGCGCACAGAACTGCTGCCCTTGCTGTATAAAATGAGAAACTTGTTGATCTTCTAGCCACACGTCAGACCAAAATCTAACTTTACACCCATTTCCAACCTTCAGTTTAGTAAGAGCATGAAACTCAAACCATAGTTTAGCAATTTGTTTCAGACACCACTTATAGTTGGTCTCAAAAATCCTTCCTGGTATCCAAAAATCTTCTTTACCATATTCTGAGATAATGATCTCCTTCCAGAATATCATTGAAGAGCACTGGGTATAGTTTGTACATACACAAAGTTAATCATAGTCCCATCTTACACATGTAGGGTAACCCATCCCGTCGCCCATTCTCGATTTCTTCTGGGACACGTCCACAAGAAACTTTGGAAGGCAATGAAGCAGAAGGTTAACTTTTGTGCACTGACAATGTATAGTTATTTAACACTTGTGAGATTAGATCCTACAACCATAGGTAGTGTAAAAAATCCTTCATCTAAGTCTGACACGGTAACAAGTTAGAATCCACTAATAGTGTAATGAACCCTTACACCGTCAGTGTCTATAAGTTAAATCCAACAAAGTATTAATACATCATGCCAATGACTTACTTCATCTGATGACCAGCTTAGTAGATATTATTGTCATGTAATCTGTGGAATGGAGACATGTTAATATCTCATATTTGCAATTTTGAAATGCAGTAAAGATATGACTCACATAAAATCCCCAAGACGGAAAAACAAATTCCATCTGCAAATCCAAATAAATTGAGAAAGAATATGTAATAAGTCAAGAGAACATATTTCTGAAGCTTCTCTTCGCTATATTACTCCTTATTCGGGTCTCTTTTTCTAGTGAAATTAGCATCAGTTTAACGTTTCACGATAGAGCTCTCACCTCAATGGTAACATCATCTGAACCTGGCCTTCCAGATTAATGCTTTCTGCAATGATGCTGCTGCAGTTTGCAAGACATGCACCTCCCTTAGTCAGTTATTCCTAGAGAAGAATTAGGAAATTACTATCTTTTGGAACGTCAAGCTGTTCAAACATATACATTCAACTACTGCTGAAGTAAAGAAATGTACACACAGAAAATAACAATAAGTGTGAACAGATAAATAGAAAATTTAGGCTTGTACAAGAGAGATAAACTTTACCTGTGCGTGTAAACTTTTCACTGTCCCAGACTAAGTTAAGAAAAGGTCTACTGCTCATGGAAACATCCAAATGATACATTTTCAGCACCACAGGACATCAAAAGAACATGAATGAGAAAACAATGATGAGTGAGGACTCAGGATCTCAACTTTGGAATATCAAGGAGCTCATTTATTAGTTAAAGAACCAAGTCTCGCGTAAACCACATGATATTCACTGGTTGACTTCATCCCTTTCCAGTTTTGTGGTAGAAGAATCTCAGACATGCTGAAACTCCAGACGGAGTAAACCTAGCAACAATTGTTTACCTGCACCATAGCTGAATCCACATAAATTTATAAACTCGCGATGATGAATAAATGAACCTGGAAGTGTAGATTGTTTAGTCAAGTTCTGTCTCCTTGATTTTCTGTACAACTATCTCTTCTTGTAGCTTTGCCATCTTTTCTGTTTTCCCTGCCAGATATTCGACTGAGTTTCTATGGAATTATTCACAAAAAACACATTTAGTGAATCAGGAAGAGCGACAAAGGTGATGCCAATAGTACTGGTTACTGATCTAGATGTTGAAAGATAACCTGGAAGACTATTGTCTTGGGACACACCAATCAGAAACCAATATTTCTCCTGACATTTTAACCATAAAACGGTAATTGGCTTGGTCATCTAGAATACCAAAGCAGCAGTCAAAATTCACGTGCATAAACTGCACAGCTCAGCTCTTTAAGTTGTATCTGTTGAATTAAGTAGCAATGCAACAAACACAACATTCAGAAAGTTACAGCCAAAGACCAGGAAGATAAACTGCTACAGAAAAATCTTTATATGCAACAGATGTACAGGACTCATATACAAATACAACTACTTTTTGAACGGTAAGACATTTGTAACTGTATGTATTTGCACAAAAGCGCATCAATAGTAAGCGAAACTAGGAATTGGAGAGAACCATTCAGTCTTACCATAAACAGCAAAGGCCACTTGAAGAATTCTATGCTAAAAGTAGAAGGAAAAGCCCTTTACTAAATTAACAAAATCACAAAGATAATCTTGCCATATTTTAAATAATACTGTTACATCAGAAATTGAAACCTTTGAACTCCATCCTACACGAACAAAAACATCTGTAGCTCAAAAAGAGAACAACATTAAACAAACTAACTATGCATCATGGTAGTGATGCAACTTGTACAGTAACACTTTTCCTTCAGCATTACCCATTGCCATGAATCCTCCGTGAGGACTAAAATCCAAACAGCGTGGATAGTGCACAGCTCGATTTGGAGAAGGCCAGTTTGAAAAAACTGTAAATGATGGAATGTGAATTAGCTTTGAGCTGTTCTTCTTCATGCTAGAACTGATAGCTAATATTTGAGCATCATGATTAAATTTCATAAAATCCACTTTCGTGGTGAGATTCTCAATCGCCTTGATTGGTTTTCTTTTTTCCCCCAAAAACTCTTCTCTGTTATAAATATTTACTATCCCGCTGTCTGAACCAGCGGCAAACAAACTACCATTTGGTGAAGTGCAAAGAGCCGTACCGTTTATGGACCCTTCATCAACACCTTTATGAGTGCAAGTTCTTGTTCTCAAATCCCAATGGTAAATCTGGCCGTCTCCACCAGAGCTCAATAATTGTTGTCCATCATTGGTGAAAGCCACTGAGCGAACAGTTCCATTCATTTTTAGTGTCCCAATTAGCTCCTTTGTTTTGGAGGAAACTAGCAAAATGTATCCTTCATTACCAAGAAAAGCAATTGTATCTGAATCAGGAGATACCTCAAAACTTTCCAGGCTCTTTTCTTCCCTGCCAACTAGGGGACCTATTTTATCTACACTTGCTTTGACCAAGTCTAAGACATGAAAGAACTTTCTTCTTCCTGATATAATAACTTGAGACCCATTGGGTAAGAAAGATGCCTTTTTAATAGGAAAATCCTCAAGAAAGATGCTCTGTATCTTTGTATTTCGTTTACCGTCAATCTGAAAAAATCTGAGTTTTTTATCCAATCCACCAACAAGAAGCAACTGAGAATTCCTGTGGAACTGAACAGAATTTATTGGTGCATTTGAAGGATCAACTGCATTTGCATCAACCAGTCTCGAATATTCAAGAAGCCCAGGTAACAACTTGGTGCGACTTTTGACAACAAGATCTTCGTTTGATTGAAGAATATCACCGACCAACTTGACATTCTTTGAATCGTAGCCCCTAATATGTTTACTTTCCTCATCAGAATCTTCATCATCAGAACTGTAGCTTCTGCCTTGAGAATCAATTTGGGCCCATTCAGTGCCTGGATTAAGTTTAGCATGTTGGGCCCTTAGTCTCGCCACGTACGTGGAACCAGATATGACATCCTCTCCCTCTTCTTTCCTCAGCTTCCTCAATCTGTTCACACTTGCTATTTTGATACTAGTCTTCTCTTCTTCCTCATCTACCCACACAGGTTTCCGCTCCTCCTTTCCCACAACGTGGATACCTTCTGGCACCAGCTGTGCATCCCCCTCATAAACAGACAACGCACTATCCGCAAACCGGTCCACAAAGAACATAGCAGAATCGTTTTCGCCATCATTTCTCTTTTCTTCTTCATCGTCCTTCCCGAACCCAACAGGGTTGTATAAGGAGCCAAACAATAAGTTCTCAAGCTTCTTCATTTCCTTCTCCTGCTCGATTTCTAATTCATCATTCTCTTCATTCTGCTCTTTCTTTCTCTTCCTATTACTTTCTTTCTCACTTACTTCCTTCTTAGCCTTCCTTTTAGACTTTTCAACCCCGATTGTACGAGAAGCATTCTGCGATATCAAGCTCGCCATTTCCCAAGATTGATATCACTGCATATATAGATAGACTCCAAATTATTAACATCAATTTTTAAAAATCATTAAACATCACAAAAGTCCAAACCCCATTTGTGGGATTTCGCCGGGTTGTTGTTGTATTAAACATCACAAAAGCAATGCATTCGAACCCACTATAACAAATTTAACTTATATGCATTGAAAGTGCAATGAATTTTTACACCATCAGTTGAACTGGTACTGTAAAAATTCTTTACGCAATTAGCATACAAATCAAATTAGCTGCAATTACATTTTACGTGACCTAATTGTGTGAATATTTTTTACAGCATGAGAACTTAAACTCAAATAAAATAAAATGTATATATATGTTCCATTGCAATTTTGGAGTTACTTCACAAATGTGTAGTTTGCGCTAGTGGTGCTCTTCACCCACTACTTATTCAGATTTTCAGTCAATTACTTAACTAATTCTTACTTTCTTACTTATGGAGCTGTTATTACATGGCAAAGCAAACAAGGTGAAAGATTAAGGGGTAAAAATCACAAAGAATAACAAGAAAAACAGAAGCAAACATGGTACTTTTTTCAATTAAGATACACTACAATCCAATCTAACCAAAACTTGAAAAATAGAAGCAACCCCAATTTTTAAAATATATTCATACAATTTAAAAAATAAAGGTAGAAACTTACATAGGCGGCGAGGAGCAAGTGTACAATGAGAGGATTTTGCCTTCTTTTTTGTTGAAAAAGAGCTGTTCGAATTAGGGTTTAGGTTCAAGTTGTTTTTCTAGGCAAAGCGGGATATTTTTTATTAGAACAAAGTGTTGTTTGACAAGTGACTTAGTAGGATAATTATTTAAAATTCTAACAAAATTTTCAAGAGATTTTAATTATGTTTTCCTCTTTTTCTATTAACTTTGTATCATTGTTTATTATGTTTTCATTAATTTTGGCATTTTCTAGGAAAGAAGAAATTTGTGGATTTTAGGGAAAAGAGATAGAGATGGAGGCATTAATTTTCTTTTTCTTTTTCTTTGAGAAAATAGTATATAATAAGTGTTTTTAGTAGATAAAATATAAGAAATAACGTGGAATATGATGTGTCATTCACGTCAAGCAAGTGAGATACACACACGGTCATAAAAGTTTAAAATATAGATTTTGGATAAGTTAAAGTGTCTGGATGAAAAATGTGAAGTAGGAGGACCGGCATGACAAAGTGACACAAGTATAGGTGCCATTTAAGTCATTCTGCAATAAAAAAATACACAATTTTCTACAAAATATATGTGAGCATCACTAGCAAAAATGGATATGACGTCTAATAGTATTTAGTATAGAATTTATCTCAAATTTATTTTTCCTCATGTAAAAAAGAGAAAAAAAAATCCTTATTGTAACCCTTAATATTTTTTTATATAATTTATATATTTAAAATAATTTAATTTAAAATTTCCTTTACCAATAGTACCATTAATGAGAAGTTTCTATAGCCATATAAATTAAAAATACCACAAAACCTCATACTCTTTAAGTTTTTTAAGACCATAAATTTTAAAAGTCTTGCTTTTTTTTAAACTTCACGCCGAGTTGTACTATACATTTCAAAACTAAGGTATCGTTTGGTAGAACGTATTTCGGAATATAATATATGCATTAGCTTTGGTATTATTAATCCATTGTTTGGTAGTGTTTTTCAACTTATGTATAACTAATACTTGTATTAATGATATCTCCTATTCAATACCATAATTTTTAATATATGAAGTCATTCGGTAGAGTGTATAACAATAATGCTGAATAAGGTGCATTAATAATGCTGGTGTTAGTTATCCTTGCATTAGTTATGCTGGCATATAGTTATGCTCAGATATTTCTTATACATTATTTATTTGATTTATAAAAGCATTGCATAATTTCTAAAAGATTTGTTTGTTTACAAAATACCCCGTAACCAGTCCATCACTTTATTTTTTAAAAAGATATATATGTTCATGAATGTTTTTATATGAAAAAGATTTAAATTTCTTTTTGATTTGTCTACCTCAATTGTAGTATAGAAGTTAATATTTATTTATAAGAAAAAAAAATATATGTTAGGTGTTTATTTATTTACTAGGGATGTAATTTTATTTCTCATTTTCTTGGATTATTTCAAACTTTCATTAATATAATAACATATTTTAATCAAGCATAACTTTTGAAGGACAATTTTGTATTTAACCTAGCTAGTGCATGCATTAAAACTATTGCATTATTAATATCATGGTTTCATATGCATTAGTTATGCATTGGATATATAACCAATGCTTGCAAAACTAATGCATATGTTCAAAAAGTGTACCAAACAAAGTATTATTAATACACGAAGCTAATGCATGCATTATTTTACCTAATGCATCCTACCAAACGACTTCGAAGAAGCCTGCATAAAGATAAAAATATCCTTTCAATTGTCACGACCCAAACCCCGATCGTGATGGCGCCGAACACCTCGTTAGACCAGCCCGGCCTTTCGAACATTTCTAGCTCAAACCATTAACTTAAATGCCAAGTTAAACATAAAACTCTCAGTTTAATATTTAATAGAAACAGTGCAGAAACCATAACGAGTAATGACAACCCAAAAGATCTGGCGTCAGAAGTTAGAGCCTCTAGATACAACTGGTCAATATCCTATACAATGTAAGTCTAAATACGGAAGTAAAAGATAGATAAAAGGAGAAATCGGGTCCTGCGGACGCCAGCAGCTACCTCGATAACTCCGGTACTGAACTGGGCAACAGCAGATAATCGCAGCTAAGCCTCCGGGATCCCTATATCTGCACACAAGGTGCATGGAGTAGAGTGAGTACTCCAACTCAGTGAGTAATAGCAATAAATAATGACTGAAAATAAGAAATTTTGTAGGAACACTACACAATTCTAAAATCAGCAGTGAAGGCAGTAAAAATATGCTAAATAGGAAAAAGAAACTGATAAAAACTCCTCTATTCCATCCAACAATTTACTAACACTGCCGCGGCATGCAGCCGATCCAATATAATGTATAGTACTGCGGCGCGCAACCTGATCCAATATGTGTGTGTGTGTGTGTATATATATATATATATATATAAGCACGCAGCTTGATCCAATAAATATAGTCGAGTGCGCTCACTGGGTGTGTGTGCAGACTCCGGAGGGGCTCCTTCAGCCCAAGCGCCTAAGATATTGCGGCGTGCAGTCTGGTCCATATAATATATAACTACGGCGTGCAATTTAATCTGTATAATATATTACTGCGGCGTGCAATCCGATCCATATATAATATACTACCGTGCAGTACGATCCAATACATATATATGTATATACTGTTGAGGCGTGCAGCCCGATCCGGTATATATCAAATACCATCACTCTGGGATCCTTGACCCCTCTCGGTCAATATAGACTTGGCCTCTCGGGCCCACTCAGCTAAGATATGGTATTCAACCCTAGGTATTTCTCATTTTGGGTGCAAACTACTAAGTCCGATTTATTTCATGATTCATAGTTAAGGACAGGACTGAGAGTATGAGTTCAATAGGTAAAGTGAGGTCAATTAGTTCAACATGCTCTTTAAGGGTTCTACAGGTCGGCACAAGGCCCCAAACATGGCAACTAGCCCAGATATACAGGTATACGCTTAGTCTCAGTCAAAAGTACATTAAGCCATCAATCGGGATGGACCAAGTCCGATTCCCCAATAGTAACATCACCACGCCCATCACCCGGCGCGTGTTTCATCTCAACATAGCACAGCATAGTGCAAATACGGGATTTCAAACCCTCAGTATATCATTTATAACCATAACTCACCTCGCACCGGCCAAAATCCTAACTTGCCTTGCGCTTTCCTCGCAAATCGACCTCCTCGAGTGCAGAATCTGACCAAAACTACAAGGAATAGGTTATAATAAGCTAATGGGATTTAACCCATTTGAAAGAACTCGAATTGTTGGAAACACGTTCTCAAGGCTTTATACTAAAACGTGTGTTCTTATGTGTAGGTTTTGATGAATGACAAACGAAGCGCAAAGTGATATATGACGAAGTTCAAGTACAAAATACAAGTGGAAACGCCTAAGGAAAATAAAGATGAAACTGAGGAACAACCAACGGAAGAAGCGCCACAATTGGAGAATGAAACGAAAATGCCTAACGAGTGGAGGACAATCGATTACCATATTTTGACGATCAATTATTTCATGTCAGAAATTCAAAATTGTTACCGTTTGGTTCTGCAATCGATTTGTGTCAGTTCCGAGATTCAGTCAAATCTTAATGACAATCGTTTATCTCACCCCAACAATCGATTGTCCAACGATCAGTAAGATTTATTTTTACCGTTTCTGACTGTTTCAGCTTTCAATTTTTTTTGCAGATTTCTTCCATTAATGAAATGCCTTTCTCCCCTCTATAAATAGGCTCCATATATGTTCATTTTTACTCACTAAAGCATCAATTTTAGCTCTCAAACTATCAAAACTCTTTCAAAACTCTTGCAAATTCCAGCAATACTTAGTTAAAATGTCGGGCCGTCACTCTAAACGTTCCCGTACTGCTAGGCATGGTGCATCCTCCTCTGCTGCTCCAAACTATCCTTACCAAGATGGTTCCATCCTTTATTTTAATTCTGACATCGAGCTTACTCGATTTTTAACAAAATTTGAAAAGCGCGACATTCTTCCTCCCCGTTTTTCAACCAACAAGTATCTTGAATCTTATGGCCCTGCTGCTAATATACTCAAAAATTGTCAACTTCTTGACTTCTTACTTCTTACCCATCCTTACATCAATACTACTTTAATTCAAGCATTTTACTCCAACCTTCATGAGGATGATGACGGTGATCTTGTGACAAATATAAATGGTGTTCAAATTCTTATCTCTGAAGAAAACCTCCATACTATTGCCCATCTTCCTCGTAATGGTGAAGACATTTTTCAGTACACCGGAGAGGCCGGAGCCCTTTTTGATGAAACAGCCCTCCTACATCAAACCGGTATTACTTCTTATGATCCAAATCTTTCTTCCCGTCGTCCTACAATTACGGGAATGGATCCCAATTATCGGTTGAGTTTCTATTTCATCACCCGAGTCCTCAAGCCTCGTAAGCATAACCATACTACCATTTTCCAAGAGGACACCAAGCTCATGCATGCCATAATAACCGGAGCTAACATCAATTGGTGTCGGCTCGTCAAGATTCACATGCGTGACGCTATCGGAGATGATAGGCCTCTTCCTTATGCTCTCCTCATCATGAACTTTCTCGAAGCCTCCGGATTCATCACTTCCAACGGTCCTCTCAAAAAGAGTACCAAGAAGTGGGAAATTTCAGAATTCTCCTTTCATCATGACGGTGATCATACAGTGCCTGCTCCTCCTCCAACCCGTCGAACTCGTCCAGCTCAAGAGCCTACCCTCCAATCAATTTCCGACCAAATTGCTTCATTGACCTCTTCTCTTGGTCAATTAACTCATGAGATTCATGGATATTTTGACCATGTTAATTATCCTTATGCAGGTCTTGTTCCATATGAAGCAGTGCCGGATGATGAGGCGGGAGATGATGGAAATGAATAATTTCTTTGTTTGTTGTTTTTAAGTTTGTTTTTATATGTTGCATTGTCTTCCCTGTTACTGTAATTTTTCTTTCCAATAAATAAACAAGTTTTATTTACACTTTTGGCATCTTCTTATATTATTTTTGCTAATGGCAAAAGGGGGAAGATAACGGGTATGCACTCTCAATATTTATAAGCTTAAATTGAGGGGGAATTCATATATTGAGGGGGAACTAATCGCATACTTATTGCATATCTTTTCGTGTCTTGAATCGTCATTATAAATTGTTTAAGTTGCATATCCCGCTTAAAGTTTGCCATTATCAAAAAGGGGGAAATTGTTGGAAACACGTTCTCAAGGCTTTATACTAAAACGTGTGTTCTTATGTGTAGGTTTTGATGAATGACAAACGAAGCGCAAAGTGATATATGACGAAGTTCAAGTACAAGCGCATAATTGGTGGATAACGAGATTCAAGCACAAGACAAAGTTTTATAGTTTAAATGAGTCGTTCTTAATTGTGATCTTGATCCGACAACTTGACTCATGACATGGCTTCTCTCGTAAAATTATTTTTAGAAAATCATGCATATTTAATTTAATGCTAAACGATTTTAAATCATGCATATTTACTTTAGTCAAAATGATTTTTAAACATGCCTCTAAAATCTGGACTAAGATAATCAGTGAACATCAGGTTTTTCAAAACCTGCATGACAATCGATTGTGAACCTTATGACAATCGATTGTGATGAGGCAGTGTCCATCAAAGTTTTTCAAAACTCAGAATAATCGATTGTGAAGCTAATGACAATCGATTGTGATAAGGCAGTGTCCATCAAAGTTTTTCAAAACTCAGAATAATCGATTGTGAAGCTAATGACAATCGATTGTGAAGAGACAGTGTCCATCAGATTTTTAAAAGTCACAAAATAATCGATTGTGAACATATGACAATCGATTGTGTTGAGGCAGTGACTTCCAGACTTTTTCAAAATTATTAAATAATCGATTGTGAGTATATAACAATCGATTGTCACGAGGCAGTGTCTAAAATGATTTTCAAAATCTGATAAATAATCGATTGTTAACATTGCACAATCGATTGTGAAGCTGACCGTTGTCGTAAAATTTTCAAATACCGTCAGGTAATCGATTGTTGATTTTGTATAATCGATTGTTGATATTGAAATCTGAAAAAGATTTTTTGAACGTTGCTGAATAATCGATTATTGATTTGGTATAATCGATTGTTTTACGAAAAATCTGGAAATGATTTTTTGAACGTTGCCAATAATCGATTGTTGATCTTGGACAATCGATTGTTAAGCGTAAAATCTAGGATTGATTTTTGGAACGATTGGCAAACAATCGATTGTGGCTTTCTGACAATCGATTGTCACAGAGTAAAATCAGCAACTCTTAATTGGCAATTAGGCAACGGTAGTGCCAAGTTTTTCAACTATAAATACAGCTTCATTTCAGTGTTTTAAACACAACAACACACAACAACTGATCATTCTATTGCTATAAGCTTGCATATTATTGTTTATCATTTTATATTCATTTCATAAAGCTTTTGAGAGCCAAAGTCTTGTCCATAGTTGTTGTAATCTCGAGCCTACTTCTTTTACTCATATCTACTCATTAAGGAGTGTTTTGTTTGAGTGCTTAGTGTTTTGTACACTTGTAAGAGAATTGTGATTCTCTTGTTGTAAGGAACTTGTGTTTCCTTGGTTGAAGTCTTGGAGTGGTGTATCTCCGAGCAAAGGTGTTAAGGCTTGTGTCCTTAAGTTGTACAGGTTTGTTGAGCACCCGTAAGCTTGACAAGTTAGTGGAAAATCTCGAGAGAGTCTCTCCGGGACTGGACTAGCCACGTGTTGTGGTGAACCAGAATACATCGGTGCGTTCTTTCCTTTTGTTTATTTAACGCACTTAATTATTTCCTGCAAATTTTAATTTCCGCAAGTTTACGCTAAATTTTATTGTAACGCTATTCACCCCCCTCTAGCGTTAAGCGTATTATCTAACACGAATAACATCCAAAAACACGAAGTTGGCAAAACCCGAACTTCGGGCCCACTTCTCAAAAAATTACAAAAGTCACATCACCAGATTTCTCGTCTTGCCACGAGTCCATACAGATAAAATTTACTAAAATCGGAGCTCAAATGCGCCATCAAATTCCAATTTAGAATTTAAAAACTCAAGCCCTAGTTTTTCAAGTTTTTCCCAAATTTTTCATGAATTTAAGGTTGATTCTTAACAAAAATGACGTTTCTAAGTGATGAGAACCCCAATAAATTTCAGTCGAAACTCTCTTCACTCTCTGCAAAAAAGCTCCCAAGATGGTCAAAAATGGAGGAAGTTATGATTGAACTCGCGAAATGAATTAAATGTTTTAAACCCTTCTGCTAACAGCGGTTTCCGCTTCTGCGGTCCAAATACTGCATCTGCGGTCACCGCATCTGCGCCCTTTCCACCGCTTCTACGGTTTTTTATTTAAATTTTGCCTTCCGCTTTTGCGATAAAACTTTCGCTCTTGCAGAACATCATCTTCCGCTTCTGCGACATCATTCCCGCTTCTGCGGATCCGCAGAAGTGATGCAAATTCCGCTTTTGCGGAAACCTGCCCGACCCCTCTTGGCCGCTTTTCCGATGAACTAGCTGCATCTGCGGAACCGCTTTTGCGGCTCCTCTTCTGCAGATACGGAAATACCATAAGCCAAATATCCATTTCATGCAACATCTCCAAAAAAACTCTGATCAACCACCCGAAATTACCCCGAGGCCCCCGAGACCCCAACCAAAAGCACAGGTCAGTCCTAATACTTCATCCAAACTCGCTCGAATCATCAAAACGTTAATGCTAACATCAAAATCTTCAATTATGATCAAATCAAAGCCTAAATTTCTTTGAAACTTCCGAATTGCATATTCGATCAATAGCCCAACCTAAAGACCTCCGAATGACCTGAAACTTTGGTTGCATATCAAAAATCACCTAACGGATCTGCTGAAACTCTCGGAATCCCATTCCGACCCTCGGATCGAAATCTCACCTATCGACCGGAATCCGCCAAAATTCAAACTTAGCCAATTCAAGCCTAATTCTACTCCCGGCCTCCAAATTGAATTTTGATTTCACTCCTAAGCCACAAATCATCCTCCGAAGCTAATCGAATTGTCGGAAATCCATTCTGAGCCCTATAACTCATAACTCAACATTCGGTTGACTTTTCAAACTAGCCTCTTCATAAAGGGACTAATTGTCTCATTTCCAACCAAACTCTATCTGAATTACTTCAAGTTCTCCCAACACATATAATGAAACATATAGAAGCATAAAACGGGGAAAACAGGACGATAACTCACGTGACGACAGGTCGGGTCGTCACATGCTCCCCAACAAAAACAAATTCTTGTCCTCGATCTGGTCAAGAAACAAACCTGAAGTCTCAAACAAACGAGGATATCTGCTCCGCATCTCCTGCTCGGTCTCCTATGTGGCCTCCTCCATGGGCCAACCTCTCCACTACACCTTCACTGAAGCTATGTCCTTTGATCTCAACTTTCGAACCTGACGACCCAAAATAGCCACCGGCTCCACATCGTGGGCCAAGTCCTCATCCAACTGGATCGTGCTGAAATCAAATAAATGAGACGGGTCCCCAACATACTTCCTGAGCATAGAAACATGGAATACCGAGAAACTCCCGATAAGTTGGGTGGCAAAGCAAGCATATAGGCCACCTCCCCAATCCTCATAAGTATCTCAAAAGGTCCAATGAATCGCGGACTCAGCTTCCCTGTCTTCCCAAACCTCATAACGCCTTTCACAGGCGAAACCTTCAACAAGACCTTCTTGCCCACCATATAAAATACATCTCGAACCTTCCCGTCCGCATAACTCTTCTGACGCGACTGAGCTGTACGAAGTCTCTCCCGGATCACTTTCACCTTCTCTAAAGCATCCTAAACTAACTCTGTCCCCAATAGCCTAGCCTCACCGGGCTCAAACCAGCCAACCGGAGATGTACACCGTCTCCCATATAAAGCCTCAAACGGCACCATCTGAATGTTGGACTGATAGCTGTTCTTATAAGCAAACTTTGCAAGTGGCAAAAACTCATCCCAAGAACCTCCAAAATCAATAACGCAAGCGCACAACATGTCCTCCAATATCTCGATAGTACGCTCTGACTGCTGTCGACGCCCCCTTTTTCCCTCCATAAAAGAAAGCGAAATCGGGTTTATGACATTATGGGCAATACAACTCTATTTCCCTTTTGGGAATTGGGTTATGTAATTGGAAGAGTTGCCACCTAATGATTATAGTGCATTAGGACACTTAAGAGAGATTATTTTGAAAAGAAAACTAGAGTTCGGGAAAGGGCTTGAGATTATCTCGAGGGGAAGGTGTTAGGCACCCCTCAAGATCCACTAATGTGGTTCCCGGCCGTGTTAATTGTGACTTTATGAAGGATTAAGCAATTAAAACAAGTAAAGTTCACGCATATAACATTCATACAACTTGAAAAGCTTTAAAGAAGAACGAAAGATGCAAATTTAAATAAAAGAGAGTTGATTTGAAAAGCATTACTATGAAAAAACGTTTGAATAAAACAAGCAAAAGAGAGAAGGGTCCTAGGTTTAACTACAATATGGATCATTGGATGCAATATCCCGCACATATTCCCAAAGAAGGGTCGCTTTATGATATTATCGCATCGTCGTCATCTCCATATTCTACCTTTCCCACCCCTTAGAGGTTATTTAAGCGTGTGAATTGGTCACGAATGCTTATTGCGTGCTGTTACCCGTCACGTCCTATAGATCCTAGAGAGCACTTAGGATCGCTGTTCCTATGAGGTAGGAACTAGGTAGAACCCTTAACTTTAAAGGTTAAAATGCTATGCTTAAAAAAACAAATAGGACTTGCATGTAAGGGAATCATATAGATCATATAAAAGGCTCAAATAACCCTCTACAAGAGAACTCGTAAGTCTGAAACAGTTTAAAAAAACAGAATTCGCATAAAAAGGTTGGATGAAAACATATGGGACTTGAGAAAGGCAAATGGGTGTGTAACAGTTTAGAAATCGGAGGGAAGACCTTTTAAACACACTTGAAAATACATAACACGTATAATAAACCAGTTTTCGGACAGGAGAGGTAAAAACAGATGAAAAAGTATTCAGAAATGTTAAAGAATGTGTAAGCGTATTAGTTTTGAACCATAGTTTTGAAATTGCTTAAGATACATTATTTAGACAAGTTTAGGAAAATAGTAATCCAATAATGGACTAGGAAAAAGAGCGACTTAGTAAAACATTTGCACAGAAGGGATTGAAATAAGGCAGAAGTTTAGTGTAAAAATTAGCAGACCTTAGAGAGGCAGACAAAATCAGACGGTTTAAAGAGTGAATAGCTTAGGAAGGATTTAAAGCAATTAATCAATTTCATTTTACCTAAGGTTTTCCTAGGCGTTGTTTAACCATAAGAGAAAGGTGGACATACACATCAGTTTTAAAAGGAAAATGTTAACCAGTTATACATTTATTTATCACAATTGGTAAGGCATTCAACAGTTCCAAAAGGAAGACCCTAAGCACATGATATCTAATGCATATAGAGGCCCTAAAGCATGATATCTAAATGCAACACAGTAATTGGTTATTAACTGATTGTAATTATAAAAATAACAAGTTGAAAGTAAAATCCCTAAGAACATGATTTCTATATGTGAAATGCATGTCCTATACATGGTTTCTATTATGCAAATAGGTAAGTAAAACTCTATAAACTTGTTTTCTACCCATTCCCTTAATAATCATGCATAACCCTCTCCAATTTCAATATAATCCCCATTGTTATTTACAAATTATTACAGCCAAGTAACAAAAATACAACAATGGTAAAAAGAAAAATAACAAGTTATTCTATAGAGAGCCTTCATCCAGGCCCAAGCATCTCCAACCTCACTACTTTCGAGTTTCACAGCCATTACCAACGCTTGGGTGCGGCAAAGTTCCCTAAGGGTTCATTTGAACCCCTGGCCAATACCAAGCACCCAAAAAATGTACCAATTAGACAAATACAAGCATGGAAGTGTCGTCCTTGTGCATCAGAGTTCCATGGGTGCTCAAGGGTCCCATGGCAGTGCTTACACTAAGGGGGCAGACCCTAAAGCTCTAAGAATGCGATTGTAATTGAGAGAGTTGAAAATAGTTGAGAGACATTATAAGAAAACAGTTGAAAGAATTGAGAGAGTTTAAGAAAATAGTTAAAAGAGTTTGAAAAGTTGAGCCAGTTTAGAAAATAATTGAAAGAACTGAGAGAGTTTAAGAAATTATTTTAGATTGACCAGTATTAGAACAGCAGGGCATCACACAAACAGGGGGGCAAAGGGAAAAAGGGACACATAAGTAAAGTAAACTACAGACATACAGACAACATGTTGGAGGAAATAATCAGACATGATTGTAAGCCAAGGGTTCAATTTCTTACAGCATCAAATTCTAATACGCTTAGCTTCAAACATAGATTTTAGGTTAAACAATTAGCCAAGCCGACATGGATGCATGGTAATAGCACATAAGGAAAACATTCACTGAGACAGGGAGGGGATAAGGGAGCAAATAAATAAAGTGCAAATAAGTAAAGGGAACAGACAACATGTTGGGTAAAAGTAATTAGACATGGTTAAAAACAAGGGTTTAGTTCTTACTATACCAAACTCCAAATATAATCAACCTCAGAGAGAGGTTTCAAGGTTGTTATGTAGCCAAGCAGTTGTGCAAATGGTAGAAGAACATGCATTGAGACAGGGAAAGGGGAATAGGGGAAAACATGCTAAGTTAGACTAGTAGATTTACAACTACATGCTAGTGGCAATAAGAGCAACTGAACCATAGGTAAAAGCACACAAGAAATAATATGAATTGCAAAACTAAAATGAGCATGTTGTTTTGGAGGCTATATCTTAAATAGGTGACATACCAGTTGCAGGTAATAAGACACAATATCAATGCAATAGTGCACAAAAAGGAGAGCAAGGTATGCAAAGAATGAGAGCAGCAATGTGAGCAATAGTAGTATGAGAATAGCAACAGCAATATGAGAACAGCAACAACAATATCATAACCGCAGCAACAACAGACCCAATGTAGACAAACAAATATAACCCATTAGTATAAAGTAATCAACCTAGGCTATCAAATCTCGGCTCTGAGCCAATTGACTGTTCAAACAAGAGAATGAGACAGTATAGTAATAGCAGAGGAAGAGAGAATTCAGAGAGTCTGAGGTTGTGAGAGCAGTGTATGTTGGTGTGTTCAAAGAGAAAGGTGGGGAGTATTTATAGGACTAAAAACGAGTAGACAAATAAGGTATCAATCCATATTTAAGGAACTGCTATCAATCGTAGTCAAATAAGTATAGGGACTCCCCTTTAATTAAGGAATCATAGTCAAAAGGTAACAAGCAGTAATTTTTTAAAAGGAAAAGAATCACAAAGTATGGCATGGTCACGTAAGGAAACAAAATAGTATAAGGTATACAATGCAGACTAGGTACATGAGACTTTAACCAGGGAAATATGTCAAGCAAATAAGTAGACATACTTGTACACATATATATACGGAAAAGTAACACTTTAATTCTGGAAAATAATTTTCGAGATTGAAAACCTAGGAAATTAATTATTAATTAGGGAATGTATCCCACTAATTGAGGAAGAAAATTCGAAATCAATACCAAAACTGTAAGGAGAATACACAAATCACAATTTAAGGCTAGTAATCACAGTCTTAAAGAGAGCTTTTAAGAATCAGTATAAAATCACCATATAAACAGCCAGAAAAACCTTAAGAGAAGAACAACAGCATGGCATGGGAATGAAATACTAGCAACAAAAATCAAAGAAAATAGCACGGAGCTCATAGAAGAAACCAGAAGAAACATGCAAATAGGCAAATACAAATACAAACATGTAGAGTTAGGGTTTTCCTCAGATTTTAAAAAAAAGTTTAGAAGTAATATTGAGAGTCACGAATTAGTGCTAAAAATCAGAAAAGTAAAGTATCTTCGAAGGGGGGTTAAGAAACCCTAGCAATAGAAATTACCATATGAAACCCAGGTTAACAAGGCAAACAAACGAACAAGTGAAACAAACAAACACAAATGAAAATATAGCACTCAAAAAGAGCAGAAGAAATAATTTCAAAGAAGGGGTCGGAAACCCTAACTTGAAAGAGTGGAAATCATCCGAAAAATTTGAAATAACTGGAAAAGCTAAGTAAAAATAGAGTGGAAAAGAAAAAATCACAGAAAGTTGTTTTAATAGAGTAGAGATCAAAGAGGAAAAATTAGGGTTTTCAAACAAATTAGGGAAAACGAAGAACCTAGCTATGAAACTCGTATACAATGCCATAGAAGGCATAATCGTACAAAGACAATCGGAGAAAAGTCGAAGCTTCAGTGAACGTCTTTCATGGCGGAAGCTGCTAGGCTTCAAGCTTGAGAGAGGAAACCACAATACAAGGACTCCATGACTGCTAGAAATCGAGAAAAATGAGGGAGGTGTGGCTGGTATAGCGATGAAGGTCATGAGAGAACCAAATGTTTCTTCAGAGACGGAGGGTTAGAGAGCGTTTGGGAGTGAAAGGGGATACAAGGGCGGCAGATTGAGAGAAATGATTTAGGGTAAAGGGGGGTCATGGGTTTAATTATGGTAAGGTCAATCGTGGATCGTTGATCAAAATGATCAACGGCCACGATTTAAAACGGGGGTCCGGGTGGGTTGGTCCGAACAGGTTTGGGTCGGGTTATATTGTAATTGGTACATGATTTGGGGGGGGGGGGATTGGGTTGAGATTTGGCCAAAATTGAAATATTGAAGCGCTATAATTTAAATGCCACATTTTCCCTAATGAATTTTTATAAAAAAATAGTAAATAGTTTTATAAAAATCCAATAAAAATACTGAGATAATAAGATATGTTTAGGAATTAATTAAAAATATTAGGGACGATTTTGTACTTGAAATACTTATTAAATTGAGAAATATGCTAAAATTGTAATTTAATACAATGTTAGTTTGAAAATACCTAATGGCTTTGTAAAAATTCTATAAAAATTATATAAATTATATTTTTATGTAGATGAGAGAATAAAATAAGTTATTTATTAAAATAACAAGATTTGATACTAAACATTAAATTTTATGGTACAAAATAAGTTGTAAATTGGTTTTAAAATACTTGAAAAAATATAGAAAAATACCAAACTTTTTGTGGATACTTATATAAGCATTCACAAGCTATTTTGAAAATATTTTGGGTACAAAAATACATAGGAAAAAATTGGGTATCAACAACTGCCCCTCTTTACCCGAGGAGGATGAAAGAGTTGTCGGATAAAGATAAGATGGCCAATTTTGACCGGAAATGATGATTGTAAGAGAAGTTCAACCGCGCTCTAGCTTCTGAGCTGCATAAAAATCCATGGTTTTATAGGAATCAGGCTGTATGTAGTTCAGGAGCCATTGGCGAAATATGACAACGAAAATTTTGGAAGAGGCGGACGCAACGGGGTTTGAGATTTGTCAAGGGTTCGGAGATTGGACGGTTGCGAAAAACTAGAGCCGGAACGATCCTGCCGAGATGACCGTGCCGACTGGTGTGCCTGCAAATGAACGTTGTGCGGATATTTTGCATAATTTAAACATGATGCAAGTTTCCTTTGGACCATGAATGCTGTCTTCGGACGATTAAGATGGCGTCCTCAGACTATGACGTCCTGGGCTATGAAGAGCATAAACATAAAGATTCGCAGGCCATGAAATGGTGTTCTCGGGCTATGCGGGTGGTGCCTCTGAACTATGATGCCTTTGAATAAGTTGGCGATATTTCAGCCCATGAAAAGGTGGCAATCTTTCAGCCGGATGAATGCAAGGGTGGCGATGTTTTAGCCAATGCGAGAATTTAAAATGCAGGGTGGCGATATTTCAGCCAGATGAAACAGGGTGGATATTTTTCAGCCAAAAATGCAAAAAGGAGGTAGAGCTTAACCTCAAAAGGCAGAGAATAGCCTTATGCAATGCGGGATGGAGACAGAGCTTAGTCTCGAAAGGCAGAAGATAGCCTTATGCGAGATGGAGGTAGAGCTTAAGCTCGGAAGGCAGAGAGTAGCCTTATACAGTATGCAAGATGGAGACAGAGCTTAGTCTCAAAAGGCAGAAAGTAGCCTTATGCAAGATGGAGGCAAAGCTTAGCCTTGGAAGGCAGAGAGTGGCTTATGAAATGCAGGATGGAGGCAGAGTTTAGCCTCGAAAGGCAGAGAGTAGCCTTATGCAAGATGGAGGCATAGCTTAGTCTCGGAAGGCAGAGAGTAGCCTTATGCAATGCAGGATGGAGGCAGAGCATAGCCTCGAAAGGCATAGAGTAGCCTTATGCAAGATGGAGGCAGAGCTGAGCCTCGCTGTTGACATTGGAACCGTTATCAGTGATGATTGACTCTAGAACGCCGAACCGACAGACAACACGATCTCGGACAAAGTTTGCCACGACTTTCTTGGTTACTGCTTTGTATGATGGTGCTTCGACCCATTTAGTAAAGTAGTCTATTACCACTAGAATGAACCTGTTTCCGTTTGATGCGGCAGACTCGATTGGTCCAATAACATCCATTCCCCAATCGGCGAACGACCATGGTGAGCTCGTTGCAGTGAGCTCATTTGGAGGCACCTTTATCAGGTCCACATGTATCTTACAGCGGTGACACTTCCGGACGTACTGAGTGCAATCTATTTCCATATTCATCCAAAAATATCCTGCCCTGAGTATCTTCTTTGCTAGAACAAAACTGTTAGTATGCGGTCTACAAGTCCCTGAGTGCACTTCTTCCAGCAACTTGGTTGCTTCTGTTGCATCGACACACCTTAATAGTCCCAAATCGGGAGTCCTCCTATACAGGATTCCTCCGCTGTGAAAGAAATTGTTGGACAACCTTCGAAGCATGTGCTTTTGAGTAGCACTAGCAAGCTCTGAATATTCCCCTATTGTTAGGTACCTTTTGATGTCGTGGAACCAGGGATTTCTGTCGGCTTCTTCCTCAATATGTTCACAATATGCCAGTTGGTCATGAATCTTGACCTAGATAGGGTCGATGAAATTTGTATCAGGATGTTGAATCATGGATGATAAAGTGGCAAACGCATCTGCGAACTCATTCTATATCCTTGGAACATGCTGGAACTCCGTTTTTCTGAATCTCTTTCTCAACTCCTGTATGTGGTGCAGATAAGGGAGTATCTTGGAATTCTTTGTTGCCCATTCTTCTCGAACCTGGTGTATGAGTATGTCTGAATCCCCAATCACTAGCAGCTCCAGAATGTTCATATCAATGGCTAATTTAAGCCCCAAGATGCAAGCTTCATATTCGGCCATGTTATTGGTGCACGTGAACCTGAGCTTGGAGGATACCGGGTAATGTTGACCGATTTCCGATACCGGGACTGCTCCAATACAAACTCCTTTGAAATTTGCGGCCCCATCGAAAAACATGCTCCAGCCATCATAGGATTCTGCAATATCTTCTCCTATGAAAGCTACTTCCTCGTCGGGAACATACGTTTTCAATGGTTCGTACTCCCCTTCCACAGGATTTTCTGCGAGATGATCAGCCAAAGTTTGTCCTTTAACTGCCTTCTGGGTGACATAGACAATATCGAATTTACTCAACAAAATTTTCCACTTGGCGAGCTTGCCAGTGGGCATGGGCTTCTGAAAAATATACTTTAGTGGATCCATTCTTGATATAAGATAGGTAGTGTAAGCACAGAGATAATGCCTCAACTTCTGAGCTATCCAGTCAATGCGCAACAGGTGCGTTTTAACAAAGAATACCGAGCCTCGTACGGGGTAAATTTCTTGCTGAGGTAATAAGTAGCTTGCTCCTTTCTCCCCGTCTTATCATGTTTTCCCAAGACACAGCCAAATGCTCAGTCCAAAACTGCGAGATAGAGCAATAAAGGTCTCCCAGGCTCAGGCGGAACCAGAACTGGAGGCGTCGACAAATATTCTTTGATCCTGTCAAAATCCTTTTGACATTCATCGGTCCATTTGGTGGCAGCGTCCTTTTTCAGCATCTTGAAGATAGGTTCGCAGATGACGGTAGACTGAGCTCTGAACCGACTGATATAGTTAAGTCTCCCTAGGAAACTCATTACCTCTTTCTTGCTCTTCGGTGGTGGCAACTCCTGAATAGATTTGACCTTTGATGGATTAACCTCTATTCCTCGGCGACTCACGATGAAACCCAATAACTTTCCCACCGGGACCCCAAATGCACACTTGGCGGGATTCAGTTTCAAGTAATACCTTCTTAATCTATTGAAAAACTTTGGGAGGTCCTCCATGTGATCTGCACCCTTCCCGGACTTAACGATGACGTCGTCCACATATACCTCAATCTCCTTATGTATCATGTCATGGAAGAGGGTAGTCATGTCCCTTATGTAGGTAGCTCCCACATTCTTCAACCCGAATGACATCATTCTATAACAATACATTCCCCGGGGCGTGATAAACGCTGTTTACTTTGCATCTTCCTAATCCATCCATATCTGATGGTACACCTCAAAGCAATCAACGAATGACTGCAACTCATGCTTGGCGCAGTTATCGATCAGAATGTGTATGTTTGGCAAGAGTAAATCGTCTTTGGGGCTGGCCCCGTTGAGATCCAGGTAGTCAACACAGACTCTAACTTTCCCATCCTTCTTCGGTACGGGCACAATGTTAGCTAGCCAGGTTGGATACTCTACCACCATAAGAACTCTAGCTTTGACCTGCTTGGTGACCTCCTATTTGATTTTTAAACTCATATCTGGCTTGAATTTTCTGAGCTTCTGCTTTACTGGCGGACATGCAGGATTTGTCGGCAACTTGTGGGCGACGATGGACGTGCTGAGACCAGTCATATCGTCATAAAACCATGCAAATATATCCTCTTATTCTATAAGAACTCTATATATTTCTCTTTTTTCTGTCTGTGATAAGTGCATACTGATGCGCGTCTCTTTGACATTCTTTGTATCTCCCAAATTAACGACTTCGGTTTCATCCATGTTGGACATAGGTCTATTTTCAAAGTTCCCGGCCTCTCTAACAACTTCTTCTGGTATATCATCCTCCTATGAGTCTATGTCCATTTGTTGCATAGCCTCGTTGCAAGTTACAGTTGTTTGTTCATCATCAAGATACATAATAGTAATGATGTGTGAAAATAAAGTATATAGTAGAGATAAGTAATGAATAGCGAGAAATTTGATAAACTGAAAAAGCTTTTGATTAAATTCATAAGTGTTCAAAACATCGGAGCTCATTTGGAAAGTAAAGACAAATTCGGAAAATAAAGAAAGCAACTAAAACAAATATGCATGATGCTTGTTCAGCTTTGCTAACCTGAAGGTTTCCAGGTGATGGCGGTCCTGATTGACCAGTTGGTAAGGCGCTCCCCTCGATTCAGAGCTTGAATGGAAGGGCCTTCCTCTTCAAAAATACACAACAGTCCATGTCCTCCAGAATTAGGTTTTTTATCGCCACAAGAGCATCCTCTTCTTCTGACCCATAGAGAATGTCGGCTGGTTGAAATGTCTGCTCTAACTGAGGTATGGGGCATTCCAACGGGTAATATGGGCCGCGCCATGGTGGTGACCAGATTCTGAATTCTTGCCAAGTGTACTCGTACCCCAGTCCGAAGGTAGTACCGTGTTTCTTCAACTGGATAAGTTTGGTGATACCTTGAAGATTCTTACCAAGTCCTTTCCCTGGTTCATACCCACTCCAATTAAGAATGCTCTCAATCTTGTTAATCTACCATTTGTCTTTATCCACTGCGTTGACTCGCTCAATATGATGATATGTTTCTCCGCCTATTCTTCTTCTGCTTCCGATCATTGGAATGGTCTAGCGACTGTATATGAGGTTGCTACCATCGGCATGGATGATTACTTTCTGGTGGTTCCATTCGAACTTCACAGCCTGATGTAAGGTTGATGCCACAGCCCCAGCGGCGTGGATCCAGGGTCATCCCAGCAGTAAGTTGTAAGATGCTGGTACGTCGATGACTTTGAGGTCGACATCAAACCAAGTGGTTTCCATTTGCAATTACAGGCTAATCTCCCCGAGAGTGGACCTATAAGAACCATCAAAAGCCTTAACATTAATAGCCCCATCTTTTATCTCGTGCAATCCTTTGCCTAACTTCTTGAGGGCGATCAATGGACAAATATTGAGACTAGAACCTCCGTCGACTAAGATCCTGGTGATGAAATGGTCCTCACATTGCACCGATGTGCATAAGGGTGTCAAAGGGGCTGGGTTAGACTGGTTCCGGACCGGCTCGGACCGGTTTAAACTAGGACCGGACCGGCCCGGTTACTATGGGGCTGGGTGGGCTGGGTTCGTGGGGGGTAGGGGTTGTGTCCTTTTTTTATTATGTAACCGGACCGGCCTTGTCCGGATGAATAGTGCCCCATACCGGTTAACCCGGACCGGCCCGGACCGATTTAACGGAAATTTTTTTTTTTTTTTGAAAATCTGACACGTGGGGACCATAGTGGACCATTTGAGCAAATCTGTTGGGCAACGGCTCTTTGCTCCAATTTTCCTTTTATTAAAATTATTTTAACCATTTTTTATTTTACAAATATACCTTCCAAAAAACTATAAATACCCCTTTCTCTTATTCTTTTCTCACTCAAATCTCATTTATCTATCTCAATTTCTCTTATTCTCCAACTTTGAAGACTTGAATTATTCAATAATTTCAATTCATCTTATAATTTTATTTGACTCTCTTTTCTTGAATTTAATTTATCAGAACTTGTCATTCGGAATTTGAAGCTTGAAGTTCAAAATTGAAATACTTGCTTGACGTTTGTTCGTGGTAACACCGGAATTGCGTAATCAAGTGCTCAATTTATTGTCGAATTCGGTGCACTCCCTCCAACGCTTTCTCTTATTTAACATTTTAATTCCATATTTAATTTTAGCTTATACTTTAATTTTACAATATGTTTAGTGCTGCTAAAAGAGCGTGTAGAAAAGTTATTGGTAGGGGTGAAAATTAAAAAAGAGGTAGTCCTAGAGCTTCTGGTAGTAATAGTAATGAACCAATAATACATGTTTTTGAATAATCGCCTAATGATAATGTAGAGATAGATTATGAACAATTGCAAGAAGATTTTGGAATAGAAGATAATGAAATTGGAATAGAAGATGAGATACCACCTACACCTACTAGTGGAAATGTTGGTAGTGTTGGAGTTGGAGTTGCTAGTGCTACAAGGGGTAGACCACCAGTGGCTCCAGCTTATAATTGTAGAAGAAGAAGTCCGATATGGAAATTTTTTGAAATAATAGAAGGTACTGATAGAGTTAAGTGCAAACTTTGTAACGAAACTTTTAAACATTTGACTGGAGGAAATTTAGGAGGGACTGGGACACTTAGTAGACATATGAGATCTGACCGTCCCACAGAACAGGGCAATAATGGGGATGGAAGTCAAACAACTATTAACCCTACTACTGGAGGTCTAGTAAAATATGATAAAATGAGGGATCGTGAGCAATTAGCAAAAATGATTGCTTTGGGATGTCTACCTTTTTCTTTTGCTTCTTCATCGTATCTTATTATGTATATTCAAAGGATTTACAATCCTTTATTTAAAAGTATCCCTAGAAGTACTTGTAGAGCAGATATCTTTAGCCTTCATGGACAATATCAAACATACATACGTTAGTTGTTTAGCCACCTTTCTTCTAGAGTATGTCTAACTTCTGATATTGGCCATGCTGTTATATTATTTGACAATTACATGCCATTGGATAGATGATAATACTTGTATGCAAAAATGTATTATCGCTTTTAAATATGATGAAGATCAGAGTCATACTGCTACGTTTATAAGTAGTACTATTATTGAAGTTGTTGAGTTTTATAATCTAAACCAAAAAGTTTTGTGTATGTATTTTGATAATGCTTCAAACAATAATGCCGCAATTTCAATTTTAAAATTGCATTTTCAACCACCTATTGATGATATTTTTCATGTTAGGTGTACATGTCATGTTTATAATTTAATTATTAAAAGTGGCCTTGATTTATTTTCAGTTAAGATTACTCATGTTAGAAGAGCAGTTGGTGTTATTCAAGAAAATAATAGACAATCTAGAATAAATAAATTAAGACTAAGTGAATCCAGTATAACGTTAAACCTAGATTTATGCCAGACGAAATTGTTACTAGATGGAATTATACATATATATTTTTAAAATATTGCTACAAATATAGATTTCCAATAACTGAAGTTGCTAATGCACATTGTACTGATCCTAGGCGTATGTTAACAAGTGATACTTAGGAGGTCATTAATGATGTTGTTATATTTTTACATAAATTTTATTCTGCTACTGTTGTGTTTTCTGGCGCATATTATCCCACTGTTACTATGGTTTTAGTACATATAGCTGAAATTTCTTTTCTACTATCTGAATTTAAGAAGAATGAAAAATATAAGGATGTTGTTGAAAAAATGCAAGCAAAATTAAATAAATATTTCTTTCCAATTCCTCTGATTTACTTAATTGGTGCAGTTTTAAATCCTTCTATTAAAATATCTGATTGTCACCAATTAATGAATACTTTATATACTTATATGGAGATTGGAGAAACTGAAACCCCAAATTTATATGTTTCTATGAACAAGCTAAATGAATATTTACAAAAACTACATAATTATTATTCAAATGAATGTGATAATGCTGCTCGTGCTTCTAGCAATGTTAATCCCGCTATGCAATGTAGCAGTTCTGCTACTGTGGATGATGAAGAAGGGCTTGATAATTTTGATATTTTTTCTACATTTTCTAACACTCAAACCAGTAGCAAGAATATTGATGAACTTCAATTCAACTTGCAGAAGCAAAAAGAACCTCACACAAAGGAATTTTCACCGTTTGGATGGTGGCATGAAAATCGAAAGCAATTTCTTGTTCTTTTCGCTATGGCTCGGGACGTGCTGAATGTGCCAATTTCTACTGTTGTATCAGAGAGTGCATTTAGCCAAGCAAGACAACAACTTGGAGACACCCGCCACTCATTGGGAAGCAATGCTTTGGAAGTTTTAGTATGTTTCAGAGATTGGATTTGATCGGAACAAAGAAATCAAGGAAAGGAAGATGTTGATAGCCCAGAAGACGAGGAACTTGGAGATATATTAACACATGGAAACCCATCCGAATTTAACACGCTAGAAGGTCAATCAGTTCATATTGATTATGATGAACTTTCTAGGGCGATGCAAAATATTTGAAATTACTACTTTACTAGTTTACTTGTTAGAAAAAATACAAACATTTCATTTTCTACTTTTTCAATTTGAAATTAAGAAATAAAGTAGCACTTGCAATAAGTGCAATTTTTTCCCATCTTATTTGTATTCATTCAATTATTACAAAGTATTAATATAACTTACAATAGTTATACCATACATAATTCCAAAAAAGTGAAAATATACTAAACCCGGCCCGGCCCCCTCAACCTGTAATCCTTATGGTTCAATTTTACCCGAACTAACCCGGCCCGCTATGAACCCATTATTGTGCAACCTAGCCCCGCCCAGACCGGAACCCGGATGGGTCAAAAACAAATTGACTCGGCCCAGACCGGCCCACCGGTTAAAAAAATTGACCCGGCCCGGACCGGCATGGGCTTCTGAAAAATATTTTTAGTGGATCCATTCTTGATATAAGGCAGGTAGTGTAAGCACATAAATAATGCCTCAACTTCTGAGCTATCCAGTCAATGCGCAACAGGTGCGTTCTAACAAAGAATACCGAGCCTCGTACGGGGTAAATTTCTTGCTGAGGTAATAAATAGCTTGCTCCTTTCTCCCCGTCTTATCATGTTTTCCCAAGACACAGCCAAATGCTTAGTCCAAAACTGCGAGATAGAGCAATAAAGGTCTCCCAAGCTCAGGCGGAACCAGAACTGGAGGCGTCGACAAGTATTCTTTGATCCTGTCAAAATCCTTTTGACATTCATTGGTCCATTTGGTGGCAGCATCCTTTTTCAGCATCTTGAAAATAGGTTCGCAGATGACGGTAGACTGAAGTATGAACCGACTGATATAGTTAAGTCTCCCCAGGAAACTCATTACGTCTTTCTTGCTCTTTGGTGGTGGCAACTCCTGAATAGATTTTACCTTTGATGGATAAACCTCTATTCCTCGGCGACTCACGATGGATAGCAATACATTCCCCGGGGCGTGATAAATGTCGTTTACTTTGCATCTTCCTCATCCATCCATATCTGATGGTACTCCGCAAAGCAATCAACGAATGACTGCAACTCATGCTTGGCGCAGTTGTCAATCAGAATGTGTATGTTTGGCAAGGGGAAATCGTCTTTGGGACTGGCCCCATTGAGATCCCGGTAGTCAACACAGACTCTAACTTTTCCATCCTTCTTTGGTACGGGCACAATGTTAGCTAGCCAGGTTGGATACTCTACCACTTGAAGAACTCTGGCTTTGACCTGCTTGGTGACCTCCTCTTTGATTTTTAAACTCATATCTGGCTTGAATTTTCTGAGCTTCTGCTTTACTGGTGGACATGCAGGATCTGTCGGCAACTTGTGGTCGACGATGGACGTGATGAGACCAATCATATCGTCATAAGACCATGCAAATATATCCTCATATTCTTTAAGAACTCTATATATTTCTCTTTTTCTGTCTGTGATAAGTGCATACTGATGCGCGTCTCTTTGACATTCTTTGTATCTCCCAAATTGACGACTTCAATTTCATCCAAGTTGGACTTAGGTCTATTTTCCAAGTTCCCGGCTTCTCTGACAACTTCTTCTGATATATCATCCTCCTATGACTCTATGTCCATTTGTTGCATAGCCTCGTTGCAAGTTACAGTTGTTGGTTCATCATCAAGATACGTAATAGTAATGCTGTGTGAAAATAAAGTAAATATTAGAGAAAAGTAATGAATAACGAGATATTTGTTAAAATTGAAAAAGCTTTTGATTAAATTCATAAATTTTCAAAACATCGGCGCTCATTTGGAAAGTAATGACAAATTCAAAAAATGAAGAAAGCAACTAAAACAACTATGCATGATGCTTGTTCAGCTTTGCTACCCCGAAGGTTTCCGGGCGATGGCGGTCCTGATTGACCAGTTGGTGAGGCGCTTCCCTTGATTCACAACCTCAATGGAAGGGCCTTCCTCCCCTTTCTCTTCAAAATCACACAACAGTCCATGTCCAGGGTTTTTATTGCCGCAAGAGCCTCCTCTTCTTCTGACCCGTAGAGAATGTCGACCGGTTGAAATGTCTGCTCCAACTGAGGTATGGGGCGTTCCAACGGGTAATATGGGCCACGCCATGGTGGTGACCAGATTCTGAATTCTTGCCAAGTGTACTCGTACCCCAGTCCGAAGGTAGTACCGTGTTTCTTCAACTGAATAGGTTTGGTGATACATTGAAGATTCTTACCAAGCCCTTTCCCTAGTTCATACCCACTCCAATTACGAATGCTCTCAACCTTGTTGCTCCACCATTTGTCTTTATCCACTGCATTGACTCTCTCAATATGATGATATATTTCTCCAGCTATTCTTCTTCTGCTTCCGATCATTGGAATGGTATGGCGACTGTATATGGGGTTGCTACCGTCGCCATGGATGATTACTTCATGGTGGTTCCATTCGAACTTCACAGCCTGATGTAAGGTTGATGCCACAGCCCCAGCGGCGTGGATCCATGGTTGTCCCAGCAGTAAGTTGTAGCATGCTGGTACGTCGATGACTTTGAAGTCGACATCAAACCAAGTGGGTCCCATTTGCAAACACAAGCTAATCTCCCTGAGAGTGAACCTCTGAGAACCATCAAAAGCCTTAACGTTATAGCCCCATATTATATCTCGTGCAATCCTTTGCCTAACTTCTTGAGGGTGATCAAATGATAGATGTTGAGACTAGAACCTCCGTCGACTAAGATCCTAGTGAAGAAATGGTCCTCACATTTCATAGTGATGTGCAGTGCTTTGTTATGACTGAGCCTTTCAGGTGGCAATTCATCCTCGTGCAAAATGATTTTGTGACTTTCCAATACCTGCCTTATCATGTTTGCCATCTCTCTCCTGTTATGTTGCTTGGGACATAAGCCTCGCTCAATATCTTCATCAAGGAGTTCTTATGCGCCTCGGAACTCTACAGCAATGCTAAGATGGAAATCTGTACCGGAGTCTTGTTTAACTGTTCAACAACTGAATATTCCTTAGCCTGTATCTTTCTCTAGAGATCGTCAGGTCCAGTTTCAATGAGACGTCCAGAGGCCTGCTTGCTGGACTCAGCTAGGTGCTTTGGTGTATATACCTTTCCTGTTCTAGTCATACCTTGCACGGCGATTGCTTCACCTGCGCGCGCTTTTCCTTTCCTTCTCACCTCAGCTGTGTAGTACCAGGGTATGGCATTTGACTGAAATGGTGTTATGTCTGACATGGTGACCAGAATGGGCACCCTTTGGGGAAATATAGCAACTTCAATTGGTGTTGGCGTCTTTGGATTCCCGAACTCCACCTCAATTGGTTTTGGCACTTTTGCAGGAGGTGCCTCAAACTCAAATGGTACAGATATATTCAACACGTTGTCCTCAAATGGCTGGATTTGCACAACAAAAGGGTTAAGAGTGACCGTCGATTTCTTGGGCTCATCTCCTTCAGATATCAAACCAATCGACCCTTCGGGGTCCCAGTCGTCTTCTACCTCAATCATGTGGATGACTCCACCTTTATGGTCTGGCATAGGGTTGTTACGAACATCAGGAGCAGGCTTCTTAGCTATGATGACCTTGTTGTCAATTAAGGTTTGAATTTTGTACTTCAATGCGCAGCACTCGTCAATGGTGTGGCCCTTCATTCCCGAATTGTATGCACAGGTTTTATTTGGGTTGATCCATTGGGAAGGGTTTTCTGGGGTTATGGCCGAGTTGGGTGTAACATATCCAACAGCTTTGAGCTTTTCATACAGTTGGTCAATGGGTTCAGCAATAGCAGTGTACTGTCTGGGCAGTTTCCGGTCAAAGTTTGGTCTTGGTCGTGGGAAGTTTTGGCGGGTAGGCGGTGATGGATAGTGAGGAGGTTAGGAGTTGTAAGCTTGGTATACGGGTACAAGTTGGGAATATACTGGCGAGGTGGGCTGATATTTTGGTGATAGAGATGTTTGGTAGACGGGATGTGGGTTTTGATAGGTAGGTGAAGGTGCTTGGTAATTTAGAGAGGGTTGGTATGTGAGTGGAGTTAGAGGGTAGGGTTGGTATTTCATGGGAGAGTGGTTTCTTTGCGCAGCCATTACGGAGTTTACATCATTTCTCTTCGACATACCACCAGATTGCAAGGCTTAGTTGGTGGCCTTCAGTGCCTCAAGGTTAGTAACCATACCATTTTTGATCCCCTCTTCAATTATTTCTCCCAGTTTGATGATATCAGCAAACTTCTGCCCCTCTATCAGCATCAATCTCTCATGATATTGTGGGTCTTGAGCACGAACAAAAAATATGTTCATTTGTTCTTCTTCCAAAGTCTGCCTGACTTTGGCAGCTTTCGACCTCCAACGAGTAGCATACTCGCGAAAGGTTTTAGTGGGCTTCTTCTTTAAATTCTGGATATAGAACACGTTCAGCGCGTTCTTAGTGTTGAACCTGAAACGGTACATGAAATCGGATGCCATGTTTACCCAACTAGTCCACTTCTTCACATCTTGGCTGATATACCAAGATAATGCATCACCTTTCAAATTCCTCATGAACAGCTTCATGCCGATCTTATCATCTCTACCAACTCCCACTAACTTGTCACAATACATCCTGAGGTGAACGCTGGGATCACCCGTACCATCAAGCATTTCGAACTAGGAGGTTTGTACCCCTCTGGGAGTTCGACATCAGGTTAAACACAAAAGTCTT
Organism: Nicotiana benthamiana; assembly: GCA_034376525.1. Classification (NCBI taxonomy): domain Eukaryota; kingdom Viridiplantae; phylum Streptophyta; class Magnoliopsida; order Solanales; family Solanaceae; genus Nicotiana; species Nicotiana benthamiana. The sequence goes on from CM067336.1 coordinate 12,648,769, forward strand.
CATAATTTAGACCTTCCACACCTTTGTTACCTTCTACGCCTTGAACCCTGCTAGTGAGTTTCTTGAGTTCAGCAGCCAAGTTCTGAATAAGTGAGTCTGATTCTGACACGTCTGATATGGGTTGTGTATAGTATGGCACAATATCTACAAAGATAGGGGTATCCTGATGATTTGGAGCATTCTGGGGCTCTGGGATGAGCGGTGGAGTATTGTTGTGAACCTGGGTTGGAATCTTCTATGGAGGAGCAGGGACCTGGTTATTGATATCTGCAGCAGCAAGGGAGATGGACAAGCTTGCCAAACTTAGGACCTGGTCCAGTTCCTCTCTAAACCTTAGCAAAGTTTGCTCCAAGTGAGCAGCAGTTTCTTTGGTGATCTGGGTACCCTAAGAAGTTCCTTCAATTTCCTTTCTTGCTTCATTATCTCCCATCTTTCCTTTGTTCCTGTTTCTGGGAGGAGGAGGAGGAGGAGGAGGAGGACCCTTTGATCTTGTTGAGTATGCTGATGGTGCTAGAATGCACGAACTAACCTTTGGGGAGGGGAATAAAAATAAAAGAAAAACAAAAGGTGAAAAGTTAGTGCGGATTTTAAGAAAGAAAACATTGCGGTATTTAAACACATTGTTGCAGGAATATAAGTCGTTTCTTATTTGGGTGCCTCGTTGTGCCCGAGGTAGGCCTAGCAACAAATATGATTTTGAGAACTCGTAATACCAGATGCCTCATTTTATCGATAGAAAATAGAACGAGTCAAAACAAACTGAAATAAAGAAAAATTGTCACTAATGGCCAAGGGCCTTATTACATCAAGAAAGCAGTAAAATCCTAACTACTTGGTCCGGGAAGGACCTTCCCCAGATTCGGCATCTTTGCCTCCCTCGTACAGTTTCATCAGCTCGTGTAGTCCCAGCAACAAGTAAGCTCGAGCCAAATGCCCACCTTCGTTACCTTCAGCTTCATGGTAGTCGTTGATCCTTTTCAAAAACTTGCCTTCCAGCTCCACTAGACCCTGTTCCAAGTATCCTAAACAATTGTTGCACGGACAGCCATGTCCTTCCATTCATTGATTACCTTCTCTTGAGCCTCCAGCATTTCCTGATATTCACTTTCACACTCTCGCATCCGCTTGCGTAGCTGATTATACTTGACCTTTGCCGTAGTCTCCTCATCAATAACCCTGTGACCATGGACGAAACCCGTTCTTCCCAAGCCAATATGATCATCTTCTAACCACCCCGGATAAAGTGGCGCTTGCCCCGCCTTATACCTGTCTGTCTCCATAGATTCCTTTTCGAAAATGATTTTAGAGTGCCACATATGCTGAGCCCGACATCTGTGTGGGCTATCATAATCTTGGAAGTCAGCTCTGTAGTGACTCATATTTTCCACCCTTGGTATAATCTTCTTCCTTCCCATTTGCCTCATGACTCGGAGAGGGACATAAGGGTAAGTTCCTCTTAAGCTGATGAGTACAAGGAATGGTGCATCCCTAGACCGAATGATAAACTCTCCAGTTGGAAACCACTCGTACATCCATTGTACCTGCTCTTCTCTCCGATTCCTCAATAGTTCCACCCATCCACTGGCGTCTTCCGGGTGAGCAAACATATCCGACATGAAGTGCATCCGCTTTGGATGATGGAAAGCAATATGGTCATCCCAATCTCGTCGTACAATCTCCTATCTATACTCTCCTTTCTGAAGATGCTCGATGAGCCAGAGTTTTTGTAGCAAATTGCACCCTATAAAGTGCGGTGCCCCTTGTTGACATTTTTCTAAGGCTCGGTACAGTTTGGCGAGGATCATGGGTGTTATGCTGAATTTCTTCCCCTCGATACCCTCCATTACACCGTTGGTTACCATGGCTAGTCTTGTGTGGATCCTAGCCTTCTTCATCGGAAAAACTATCATGCCCAGGAAATAAAACATGAATACAAAAGCCTTCCTATGTATGTGCCCCAAAGAGGTGAGGGCGAACATGTCCATGTGAGTGCAGTATGATTTGCTATGTCCGAACCTTTCATACATGAAGTCGAAGGATATGTAGGAGTCCTTCAGACTGGTCAGATTAGGATTCTTCTTGAGCCCCATCATTTTCAAGAACCCTCTACCTTTGCGGTTTTCCGGCATAAGCAAACACGGGCTATCCCAAGGAATTCCGGCTAGACCCCCAATTTCTTCCAACAGCGGCGTCATTTCAATACCCCCAAAGCGGAAGACGGACCGTTCTCTATCCCAAAACATAGTAGCAGCTTCCACAATCTTGTTATCTGGATTAACTTCAGAAGTGAAGGAAGATGTCCTAAGTGCTTGCGGACAAGAACCCTATCACTACCATGCAAATCATCCCACCAGCTTAGCAACTTTGGATGAATGTTTGATACCATACCGAATTTGGGGACCCCGTGCCTCATTTTCCTGCAAAATATAGAGTTAGGCCCTTAACCCCACCGGGCTCGACTATTTAAATCAATAATTAGCAAAAGGTATTTAATTCTCCAAATCAATGCACATAACGTGATTGTCCATTTGGGTTTCGAGGAAACCCGATGGACTTTTGTTTAGGCTATCCTAATGAGTCATTATGCGGACAACATAACTGACTCATCTAAGTTCGATCATGATGCATGAAAATTTAAATAGAGTAAGGCTTCTATTTGAAGTGCTAGACAAGGTACCCTTGAGCGGATAACTCAAGAGGGAAAGGCACGTAACCGTCGACTACACCGTTGATCGACTGGTTTTACTGCAAATATGCCTTTGCCAAATTTAAGGGTTTTGTAATAATGGAAGAGCGCAACCACTCATTATAAGTGTTGATATAGCATTTGTTTGGCACGAGTGAAAAATAATGTTGAAGGATGCAATTACAACAATGGAATAAATACATGTATTTTCACGTTCATACAATAATGATTACAATAAATGCTCAAAATTTAAGACAAAATTGAAGTAATGTAGCAGTAAAAACAGTTAAAGAAAAAGGAAGTCATGAAGAAAAAAGTTAGTAATTATGAAAAAATAATTAAAGCAATAAAGAAAGCAATAAAGCCACAAAAAAACGTAGTGGTAAAAGCCTTAAAAGAATTCCCAACAGAGTCGCCATGCTGTCGACGCCCCCTTTTTCCCTCCTTAAAAGAAAGAGAAATCGGGTTTACGACATTATGGGAAAAACAACTCTATTTCCCGTTTGGGAATTGGATTATGGAATTGGAAGAGTCGCCACCTAATGAATATAGTGCATTAGGACACTTAAGAGAGATTATTTCGAAAAGAAAACCAGAGTTCGGGTAAGGGCTTGAGATTATCTCGAGGGGAAGGTGTTAGGCACCCCTCAAGATCCACTAATGTGGTTCCCGGCCGTGTTAATCATGACTTTATGAAGGACGAAGCAATTAAAACAAGTAAAGTTCATGCATATAACATTCATACAACTTGAAAAGCTTTAAAGAAGAAAGAAGGATGCAAATTTAAAATAAAAGAGAGTTGATTTGAAAAGCATTACTATGAAAGAACATTTGAATAAAACAAGCAAAAGAGAGAAGGGTCCTAGGTTTAACTACAATATGGATCATTCAATGCAATATTCCGTATATATTACCAAAGAGGGGTTGCCTTATGATATTATCGCATCGTCGTCATCTCCATATTCTACCCTTCCCACCCTTTAGAGGTTACTTAAACGTGTGAATTGGTCACGAATGCTTATTGCGTGCTGTTACCCGTCCCGTCCTATAGATCCTAGAGAGCACTTAGGATCGTTATTCCTATGAGGTATGAACTAGATAGAACCATTAAGTTTAAAAGTTAAAATGCTAGGCGACATTCAAAGACAAATAGGAGTTGCATGTAAAGGAATCATATAGATCATATAAAACGCTCAAATAACCCTCTATAAGAGAACACGTAAGTAGCACGACTCAAACACATGTAAGGTCTAAGGAAGAGAGAGTATTAAAAGCTGGAGTGTTGACAAATATATTTAAGACATCAGCTGAACAGTTTTTAAAAAAGCAGAATTTGCATAAAAAGGTTGGATGAAAACATTTGGGACTTGAGAAAGGAAAATGGGTGTGTAACAGTTTAGAAATCGGAGGGAAGACCTTTTTAACACAATTTAAAATACATAACACGTATAATAAACCAGTTTACGGACATGAGAGGTAAAAACAGATGAAAAACTATTCAGAAATGTTAAAGAATGTGTAAGTGTATTAGTTTGAACCATAGTTTTGAAATCGCAGAAGATACGGTATTCAGACAAGTTTAGTAAAATAGTAATCCCATTCTGGACTAGGAAGAAGAGAGACTTAGTAAAACAATTGCACAGATGGGATTGAAATAAGGCAGAAGTTTAGTGTAAAAATCAGCGGACCTTAGAGGGGCAGACAAAATCAGACGACTTAAAAGGGGAACATGTTAGAAAATACGCTTAACGCTAGAGGGGGGGGGGGGTGAATAGCGTTATAATAAAATTTAGCGTAAACTTGCAAAAATTAAAATTTGCAGGAAATAACTAAGTGCGTTAAATAAACAAAAGGGAAAGAACACACCGATATATTCTGGTTCACCACAACACGTGGCTAGTCCAGTCCCCGAGAGACTCTCTCGAGATTTTCCACTAACTTGTTAAGCTTACGGGTGCTCAACAAACCTTTACAACTTAAGGACACAAGCCTTAACACCTTTGCTCGGAGATACAACACTCCAAGACTTCAACCAAGGAAACACAAGTTCCTTACAACAAGAGAATCACAATTCTCTTACAAGTGTATAAAACACTAAACACTCAAACAAAATACTCCTTAATGAGTAGATATGAGTAAAAGAAGTAAGCTCTAGATCACAACAACTTTGGACAAGAATATGGCTCTCAAAAGCTTTATGAAATTGAATATAAAATGATAAACAAAAGTATGCAAGCTTATAGCAATGTAATGATCAGTTGTAGTATGTTGTTGTGTTTAAAACACTGAAATGAAGCTGAATTTATAGTTGAAAAACTTGGCATTACCGTTGCCTAATTGCCAATTAAGAGTTGCTGATTATACTCACTGACAATCGATTGTCAAACCCCAACAATCGATTGTCTGCCAGTCAGATCAAAATTCAATCCCAGATTTACGCTTGATAATCGATTACTTACAATCCATAATCGATTACTGGCAACGTTCAAAAAATCCTTTCCAGATTTTACCACAAACAATCGATTGTCCAGAATCAACAATCGATTACTCAGCAACGTTCAAAAAATCTTTTCCGGATTTTAATCAAAACAATCGATTATACAAAATCAATAATCGATTACCCAATAACGTTCTAAAAATATTTTCCGGATTTTAATCAAAACAATCGATTATACAGAATCAATAATCGATTACCTGACGGTATTTGAAAACTTTACGACAACGGTCAGCTTCACAATCGATTGCACAAAGTCAACAATCGATTACTTATCAGTTTTTGAAAAACATTTTAGACACTATCTCTTTGACAATCGATTGTCCAATGTAACAATCGATTATTTAATAAATTTGAAAATCACTGGAAGACACTGACTCAACATAATTGATTACCATTAGTTCATAATCGATTATTCTGAGTTTTGAAAAACTTTGATGGACACTGCCTCAGTCACAATCGATTGTCATGCAGGTTTGAAAAACCTGATGCTCACTGTCTTACTCACAATCGATTGTCATTAGTTCACAATCGATTGTCATGCAGTCTTGGCTTAAAACAATCGATTATCATAAGTACATAATCGATTATCTTAGTCCAGATTTTTAAGGCATGTCTAAAAATTATTTTGACTACTGTAAATATGCATGATTTAAAATCATTTGACATTAAATTAAATATACATGATTTTGGAAAATAGTTTTATGAGAGAAGCCATGTTACGAGTCAAGTTGTAGGATCAAGATCACAATTAAGAATTACTCAATTAAACTATAAAACTTTGTCTTGAGCTTGAATCTCGTTGTACATCAATTGTGCGCTTGTTTCTTGAACTTCGTCATATATCAATTTTCGCTTCGTTTGCCATTCATCAAAACCTATACAAAAGAACACACGTTTTAGTATATTGCATTCAGAACGTGTTTCCAACAATTTCCCCCTTTTTGATAATGGCAAACATTAAGCGGGATATGCAAGACAAGCACTTTATAATGACGATTCAAGACAAGTATATACATGCAACAAGTATGCGATTTGTTCCCCCTCAATTTGAGAATTCCCCCTCAATTTAAGCTTATAACTTGAGAGTGCATCATATCCGTTATCTTCCCCCTTTTGCCATTAGCAAAAATAATAATAAGATGCCAAAGATGAAATAAACCTTGTTTATTTATTGGAAAGAAAAAAGTACAGCAACAGGGAAGACAATACAACATATAAAAACAAACTTAAAAAAAACAATTATTCATTCATCATCTTCCGCCTCATCATCCGGTGCTGCTTCAAATGGAACAAGACCCGCATATGGATAATGAACGTGGTCAAAATATCCATGGATCTCGTGAGTTAATTGACCGAAAGAAGAGGTCAATGAAGCAATTTGGTCGGAAATGAATTGGAGGGAAGGCTCTTGAGGCGGAGGAGCACGACGGGTTGGAGGAGGAGCAGGCGCTACATGATCACCGTCATGATGATAGGAGGATTCCGAAATTTTCCACTTTTTGGTACTCTTTTTGAGAGGACCATTTCCAGTGACGAATCCGGTGGCTTCAAGAAAGTTCATGACGAGGAGAGCATAAGGAAGAGGCCTATCATCTCCGATAGCGTCACGCATGTGAATTTTGATAAGCCGACACCAATTGATGTTAGCTCCGGTAACTATGGCATGCATGAGCTTGGTGTCCTCTTGGGAAATGGTAGTATGGTTATGCTTACGAGGCTTGAGGACTCGGGGTGATGAAATAGAAAATCAACCGATAATTGGGATCCATTCCCGTAATTATAGGACGACGGGAAGAAAGATTTGGATCATAAGAAGTAAGACCGATTTGGTGTAAGAGGGCTGTTTCATCAAAAAGGGCTCCGGCCTCTCCGGTGTACCGAAAAATGTCTTCACCATTATGAGGAAGACGAGCAATGGTATGAAGATTTTCATCGGAAAGAAGAATTTGAACACCACTAATGTTGGTGACAAGCTCACCATCATCATCCTCATGGAGGTTGGAATAAAATGCTTGAACCAATGTAGTATTGATATAAGGATGGGTAAGGAGTAAAAATTCAAGAAGTTGAGAATTTTTGAGCATATTTGTAGCAGGCCCGAATGATTCAAGATACTTGTGGGTTGAAAAGCGGGGTGGAAGAATGTCGCGCTTTTCAAATTTGGTTAAGAATCGAGTAAGCTCGATGTCAAAATTAAAATATAGAACGGAACCATCTTGATAGGGATAGTTCGGACGAGGAGGGGCAGCAGAGGCGGATGCGCCGTGCCTAGCAGAACGGGAACGTTTTGAGTGACGGCCCGACATTTTTAATGAAAGCTACTGGATTTTGCAAAGGATTAGAGGGAATTTGATATTTTGAAAGCTAAAATTGATGCTTGAGTGAATGAATATGAACATATATGAAGCCTATTTATAGAGGGAAGAGTGGCTTATCATTTATGGAAGAAATCTGCTGAGAATTTAAAACCAAATCAGTCAGAAACGGTAAAATAAATTCACTGACCGTTAGACAATCGATTGTTGAGATGCAATAATCGATTGTTGAAGAGTTATTGACCTGACTTGGAACTGACACAAATCGATTGAGGAGCGAAACGGTAACAAAAGTTTAAATTTCTGACATGAAATAATCGATTGTCAAATGTGGAATAATCGATTGTTTTGGAAAAGCATTGCTGAATGGCTGAGATAGAAATCGATTATGCAATTTAAGGAATCAATTATTAAACAAAACTGCATAATGAACATAAACCATAAACAATCGATTAGTGATACTGCTAATCGATTTTCAGCACAGTAAAATAATCGATTATTTGCTTGGAACAATCGATTGTTCTGTACCAAACTTTATAATTCCCCCTATCTTTTAGGGCGATACCTGCAAAATAGAATTAAACGTCTCCGACGCTCAAGTCAGTAATTTGTAAAGAAGTAATAACTTAAACTAGTATTGCCAAGTGAGAACATGAGCTCTTAAGAAGTGTGTCCTAAAGTGTTCTTAAGAGAGTTTCGGGTACTTACCTTTCCTCCGACGTCTCTAATTACCTGTTCAAGAGGGTGATCTTTGATCGTCCTCCACTCATTTGGCACATTTGTTTCTTTTTCCAATCGTGGCGCTTCTTCCGTTGGTTGTTCCTCAGTTTCATCTTTATTTTCCTTGGGTGGTTCCTCTTGTATTTTGTCTTTCAAGCTATCTAAGATACCTGCAAGATCAAAACCGGAATCCTTTCTCGCCAAGCGAGCATTATTTTCGGAAAATACAACATGAGGGATTCCTCCACAATTTGGGTTCTTTTATTAAAGACCCTATATGCTTTACTACGTGAGGAATATCCAATGAAAATACCTTCATCCGACTTAGCATCAAATTTACCCAATTGGTCTTTGCCATTGTTATGAACAAAACATTTGCAACCAAAAACTCTAAAATAGGAAATATTTGGTTTTCTACCCTTATAAAGTTCATAGGGGGTTTTCATGAGTATCGGCCGAATTACTACTCTATTTAGAACATAGCAAGCGGTACTCACGGCGTCCGCCCAAAAATGTTTGGGTATCTTAGCTTCGTCGAGCATGGTTCTAGCCATCTCTTCGAGACACCTATTTTTCCTTTCCACCACCCCATTTTGTTGTGGTGTACGTGGAGCGGAAAAGGTATGCTCGATTCCGAGTTCGTCACAAAAGTCCGCAAAGAGATTGTGATCAAACTCTCCCCCATGATCACTTCTAATTGAAGTGACGGTTGTTTCTTTCTCATTTTGAACACGCTTAAGAAAATATTTAAAATTTTGAAAAGCATCACTTTTATTGGCAAGAAATAAAGTCCAAGTAAATCTCGAGTAATCATCAACAATCACAAAAGCATATTTATTTCTTCCTAGACTTTCAATGCGAGAGGGACCAAATAAATCCATATGAAGCAATTGCAATGGTCTAGAAGTTGAAACAATGTTTTTAGATTTGAAAGATGCTTTTGTTTGCTTCCCCTTTTGACACGAGTCACAAATAGAGTCATTTTCAAATTTTAAAGTGGGAAGACCAACAACTAAGTTTTGAGAAATCAATTTGTTCAAAAGATGCATATTGATATGTGCTACTCTACGATGCCATAGCCAAGTATCATCCTCTTTACTCATTAGACAATCAACATAATCGGGTGAGGAATTAGCAAGATCAACCATATAAATATTATCCACTCTAAAACCACGGAGAATAATTTTGAAATCACTACGTCTGAACACTAAGCATTCATCCGAATCAAATAAAGCAAGGTTTCCCTTGTCACACAATTGGCTTATGCTCAAGAGATTACGCTTTAATCCTTTAACAAGTAATATATGCTTAATAGAGGAATTTTCATCCTTACCGACCGAGCCGATGCCGATGATCTTTCCTTTATTGTTATCACCGAAGATAACACTTCCTCCTTCTTTGTGCTCTAATTGAAGGAATTTGGATTCATCTCCCGTCATATGCTTGGAGCATCCACTATCAAGGTACCATAGTACACTTGATCCCTTCAAGCACACCTACAAAACAAATTAATGTTCTTTAGGTACCCATGCCATCTAGGGTCCTTGGGGGTTAGGCATATTATAATGATGCGATTGAGTAATATGTCTATGACGTGTAAAGCATGCAGGAGCAATATGACCAATACGTCTACAATAATGACAAGTCACATTTGGGTTATGCATCCTTCTAGGTTCATAGTAACTAGACGGATGAAAATTTCTTACTCTATTTTGAACACTATGACTATTTCGCATTTCATGAGAGTTATTTCTCCTACTATGAGCTCTAGGATGGGCAGCATTTCTAGAGTGATTGTTTCTAGGTTGAAGGCCATTTCTAGGTCTTCTCAAAGGTTCAACATTTGGCCTAAAATATGCATCATTTCTAGGGTAACTATTTCTAGGTGGTAAGTCATTTCTAGGTCTCCTAAAATGTTCAACATTTTGTCTAGCATGCATATTGGTTCTAGGATTGCTATTTCTAGGATAAGCATTTGTTTTATTAGTCCTAGGTTGAGCCTTAGGTGGTTGGGGTTTGGCTTCAACCTTTTCTTTAACCTCATTCTTAAATCCTATGCCATGCTTGGTTGATTTCAAATTAACAAGGACCTCATTCAAATTCTTGTGGGAAGAATTAAACTTATCTAAGGTACCTTTGAGTCTATCTACCTCATTTTTGAGATGCAAGCAAGAAGAAAAATTTTTAGTAGAACTTTCGGGCTTGTCGGCGCTTCTTTTTCCAAAAAACTTGTTTTCCTCTTTCAGCTTTTCATTTTCTAAAACCAATTTTTCTAAATCCTTTTCTTTCAAAGAAAGCTGTTTTTGAAAATCCTTTTCTTTTAATGAAGCATTTTCTTTTATGCCCTTAACAGTTTTTGAAGCCTTAATAAACTCAGCATATAATTCATCAAAAGCAGTTCGCATTTCTTCAAGAGTAAAGAAGTTTTTAGACGAAATTTGACATACCTCATCTTTGTTGTCTTCTTGTGCCATAAGGCAAAGATTTGCTGCTTCGTCTTCTTCTCCTTCGCTTGACTCATCTCCAGAGTCGCCTCCCCAAGAAATGTATGCACGTTGCTTTTTAAAAGGTTTCTTCTCCTTTTTGATGTTTGGGCAATTTGATTTGATGTGCCCGGTTTCACCACATTCATAGCACTTGATTTGTTCGCCTTGCTTTTTGCCCTTGCGTTCATACTCCTTGCGCATGAACTTTTGAAATCTTTTAATAACGAGTCCAAACTCGTTGTCTCCTTCCTCATCAATTTGCGGTTGGCTTGTGCTCGCCTTTAGAGCTATTCTTTGCCTCCTTTGATCATCAACAAAAGGGTTAAGAATAGTAGATTCATAGGTCTTAAGGTTACCTCTTAGTGCGTCGATGGTGACGTTTGAAACGCCAATGGATTCTTGAATTGCATCGGCCTTTGATCTCCATGCCGGTGTGAGACTTCTAAGAATTTTTCGCACGAGCTCTCTATCCGTGAATGTTTTTTTGAGAGCATGTAGGTCATTTACGATTATTGAAAATCGCCCAAACATTTCGTCCACCTTTTCTTCTTCCTTCATGTGAAATAATTCATAAGAATGGGTTAGGAAATCAATTTTTGCTTCCCTTACCTGGTCCGTACCTTCGTACGTAGCTTCTAGCTTGTCCCACATCACCTTTGCCGTTGTGCAACACGATATTTTCCTGTAATCGTCAGCATTAACAGCACAATATAATAAATTAATTGCTTTAGCATTATTTTGAACCTTTCGGATGTCATCCGCGTCATACTCATCCTCGGACTTGGGAACCCATTCGTTTTCCACCTTCTTTGTTGGAATTTGGTTTCCCTTCATTATCACCTTCCAAAGGTGAAAGCTGTTGGACTGAACGAAGATCTTCATCCTCTCCTTCCAGTACGTGTAATTTGTACCGTTGAATAGAGGTGGTCGTGTGGAGCACTATCCTTCATCAATTCCTGCAAAAGAATCACGAGTAGAAGCCATGGATGGTTCTCTCAAACTGTTAAGTTTTCAGAGAGTTGGCTCTGATACCAATTGTTAGAAAATACGCTTAACGCTAGAGGGGGGGTGAATAGCGTTATAATAAAATTTAGCGTAAACTTGCGGAAATTAAAATTTGCAGGAAATAAATAAGTGCGTTAAATAAACAGAAAGGAAAGAATGCACCGATATATTCTGGTTCACCACAACACGTGGCTAGTCCAGTCCCCGAGAGACTCTCTCGAGATTTTCCACTAACTTGTTAAGCTTACGGGTGCTCAACAAACCTTTACAACTTAAGGACACAAGCCTTAACACCTTTGCTCGGAGATACAACACTCCAAGACTTCAGCCAAGGAAACACAAGTTCCTTACAACAAGAGAATCAAGATTCTCTTACAAGTGTATAAAACACTAACCACTCAAACAAAATACTCCTTAATGAGTAGATATGAGTAAAAGAAGTAAGCTCTAGATCACAACAACTTTGGACAAGAATATGGCTCTCAAAAGCTTTATGAAATTGAATATAAAATGATAAACAAAAGTATGCAAGCTTATGGCAATGTAATGATCAGTTGTAGTATGTTGTTGTGTTTAAAACACTGAAATGAAGCTGTATTTATAGATGAATAACTTGGCATTACCGTTGCCTAATTGCCAATTAAGAGTTGCTGATTTTACTCACTGACAATCGATTGTCAAACCCCAACAATCGATTGTCTGCCAGTCAGATCAAAATTCAATCCCAGATTTTACGCTTGATAATCGATTACTGGCAACGTTCAAAAAATCCTTTCCAGATTTTACCACAAACAATCGATTGTCCAGAATCAACAATCGATTACTCAGCAACGTTCAAAAAATCTTTTCCGGATTTTAATCAAAACAATCGATTATACAAAATCAATAATCGATTACCCAATAACGTTCAAAAAATCTTTTCCGGATTTTAATCAAACTATCGATTATACAGAATCAATAATCGATTACCTTACGTTATTTGAAAACTTTACGACAACGGTCAGCTTCACAATCGATTGCACAAAGTCAACAATCGATTACTTATCAGTTTTTGAAAAACATTTTAGACACTGTCTCTTTGACAATCGATTGTCCAATGTAACAATCGATTATTTAATGAATTTGAAAATCACTGGAAGACACTGTCTCAACATAATCGATTACCATTAGTTCATAATCGATTATTCTGAGTTTTGAAAAACTTTGATGGACACTACCTCAGTCACAATCGATTGTCATTAGTTCACAATCGATTGTCATGCAGGTTTGAAAAACCTGATGCTCACTGTCTTACTCACAATCGATTGTCATTAGTTCACAATCGATTGTCATGCAGTCTTGCTTAAAACAATCGATTATCATAAGTACACAATCGATTATCTTAGTCCAGATTTTTAAAGCATGTCTAAAAATTATTTTGACTACTGTAAATATGCATGATTTAAAATCATTTGACATTAAATTAAATATGCATGATTTTGGAAAATAGTTTTATGAGAGAAGCCATGTTATGTGTCAAGTTGTAGGATCAAGATCACAATTAAGAATGACTCAATTAAACTATAAAACTTTGTCTTGAGCTTGAATCTCGTTGTGTATCAATTGTGCGCTTGTTTCTTGAACTTCGTCATATATCAATTTTCGCTTCGTTTGTCATTCATCAAAACCTATACAAAAGAACACACGTTTTAGTATATTGCATTGAGAACGTGTTTCCAACAGAACAAATCCACACGGTTTAAAGAGTGAATAGCTTAGGCAGGATTTAAAGCGATTAATCAATTTCATATAACCTAAGGTTTGCCTAGGCGTTGTTTAACCATAAGAGAAAGGTGGACATACATGTCAGTTTTAAAAGGAAAATGTTAACCAGTTTTACATTAATTTAACACAATTAGTGAGCCATTCAACAGTTGCAAAAGGAAGACCCTAAGCACATGTTATCTAATGCATATAGTGGCCCAAAAGCATGGTATCTAAATGCAAGGCAGTAATTTGGTTATTAACTGATTGTAATCATAAAAATAACAAGCTGAAAGTAAAAGCCCTAAGAACAGGATTTTATATGTGAAATGCATGTCCTATACATGGTTTCTATTACGCAAATAGGTAAGTAAAGCTCTATAAACATGTTTTCTACCCATTCCCTTAATAGTCATGCATAAACCTCCCCAATTTCACTATAATCCCCATTGTTCTTTACAAATTATAACAACCAAGTAATAAAAATATAACAGTGATAAAAAGAAAAATAAGAAGTTATTCTATAGAGAGCCTTCAGCCAGGCCCAAGCATCTCCAACCTCACTACTTTCGAGTTTCACAGCCATTACCAAGGCTTGGTTGCGGCAAAGTTCCCTAAGGGTTCGTTTGAACCCCTGGCCAATACCAAGCACCCAAACTATGTCCCAATTAGACAAATACTAGCATGGAACTGCCAGCCTTGTGCATCAGAGTTCCATGGGTGCTCAAGGCTCCCATGGCAGTGCTTACACTAAGGGGGCAGACCCTAAAACTCTAAGAATGAGATTGTAATTGAGAGAGTTGAAAAATAGTTGAGAGACATTTTAAGAAAACAGTCGAAAGAATTAAGAGAGTTTAAGAAAATAGTTGAAAGAGTTTGAAAAGCTGAGCCAGTCTAGAAAATAGGAGTTTAAGAAATTCTTTTAGACTGACCAGTTTTAGAACAACAAGGCATCACACAAACAAGGGGGCAAAGGGAAAAGGAGACATATAAGTAAAGTGAAGTACAGACATACATACAACATGTTGGAGGAAATAATCAGACATGATTGTAAGCCAAGGGTTCAATTTCTTACTATATTAAATTCAAATACGCTTAGCTTCAAACAAAGATTTTAGGTTTAACAAGTAGCCAAGCCGACATGGATGCACGGTAGTAGCACATAAGGAAAACATTCATTGAGACTGGGAGGGGATAAGGGACCAAATAAATAAAGTGAAAGTAAAGGGAACAGACAACATGTTAGGTAAAAGCAATCAGACATGGTTAAAAACAAGGGTTTAATTCTTAATGTACCAAACGCAAATATAATCAACCTCAGAGAGAGGTTTCAGGGCTGTTAAGTAGCCAAGCAGTAGTGCACATAGAAGAAGAACATGCACTGAGACAGGGAAAGGGGAATAGGGGAAAACATGCTAAGTTAGACTAGTAGACTGACAACTACATGCTAGTGGCAATAAGAGCAACTGAACCATAGGTAAAAGCACACAAGAAATAATATGAATTGCAAAACTAAAAGGATCATTTTGTTTTGGAGGCTATATCCTAAATATGTGACATACCAGTTGCAGGTAATAAGACACAATAGCAATGCAATAGTGCACAAAGGGAGAGCAAGGTATGCAAAGAATGAGAGCAACAATGTTAGCAACAGTAGCATGAGAATAGCAACAACAATATGAGAACAGCAACATCAATATCAGAACAGCAGCAGCAACATGCCCAATATAGACAAACAAATAGAACCCAGTAGTATAAAGTAATCAACCCAGGCTACCAAATCTCGGCTCTGAGCCAATTGAGTGTTCAAACAAGAGAATGAGACAGTATAGTAATAGCAGAGGAAGAGAGAATTCAGAGAGACTGAGGTTGTGAGAGCAGTGTGTGTTGGTGTGTTCAAAGAGAAGGTGGAGAGTATTTATAGGACTAAAAACGAGTAAAAAAATAAGGTATCAATCCATATTTAAGGAACTGCTATCAATCATAGTCAAATAAGTATAGGGACTCCCCTTAAATCATAGTCAAACAGTAATAAGCAATCATTTTTTAAAGGCAAAGAATCACAAAGTATGGCATGGTCACATAACGAAACAAAATCGTATAAGATATACAATGCAGACTAGGTACATGAGACTTTAACCAGGGAAATATGTCAAGAAAATAAGTAGACATACTTGTACACATATATAAGGCAAAATAAATTTTTAATTCTGGAAAATAATTTTCGAGATAGAAAACCTAGGAAGTCAATTATTAATTGGGAAATGTATCCCACTGATTGAGGAAGAAAATTCAAAATCAATACCAAAACTGTATGGAGAATACACAAATCACAATTTAAGGCTAGTAATCACAGCCTTAAAGAGAGCTTTTAAGAATCAGTATAAAATAACCATGTATATAGCCAGAAAACCCTTAAGAAAAGAACAACAACATGGCGTGGGATTGAAATACTAGCAACAAAAGTCAAAGAAAAGAGTACGGAGCTCATAAAAGAAACCAGAAGAAACATGCAAATAGGCAAATACAGATACAAACATGTAGAGTTAGGGCTTTCCTCAGATTTTAACAAAAATTTTAGAAGTAATATTGAGAGTCACGGATTAGTGCTAAAAATCAGAAAAGTAAAGTATCTTCGAAGGGGGTTTAGAAACTCTAGCAATAGAAATTACCACATGAAATCCAGGTCAACAAGGCAAACAAACAAACAAGTGAAACAAACAAACACAAATGAATATATAGCACTCAGAAAGAGCAGAAGAAACAATTTTGAAGAAGGGGTCGGAATCCCTAACTTGAAAGAGTAGAAATCATCCAAAAAAAATTTAAATAACTGGAAAAGCTAAGTAAAAATAGAGTAGAAAACAAAAAATCACTAAGAGTTGTTATAAATGAGTATAGATCAAAGAGGAAAAATTAGGGTTTTCAAACAAATTAGGGAAAACGAAAAACCTGGCTGTGAAACTCGTATACAATGCCATAGAAGGCATCATCATACAAAGACCACCAGAGAAAAGCCGAAAACAGACCCAAATAAAGCTTCAGTGACCGTCTTTCATGGCGGAAGTTGCTAGGCTTCAAGCTTGAGAGAGGAAACCACGATACAAGGACTACATGGCTGCTAGAAGTCGAGAGAAGTGAGGGAGGAGTGGCATGTATAGCGATGAAGGTCATGAGAGAACCAAATGGTTCTTCAGAGACAAAGGGTTAGAGAGCGTTTGGGAGTTAAAGGGGATACAAGGGCGGCAGATTGAGAGAAATGATTTAGGATAAAGGGGGGTCATGGGCTTAATTATGGTAAGGTCAATCGTGGACCGTTGATCATTTTGATCAACGACCACGATTTAAAACGGGGGTCCGAGTGGGTTGGTCTGAACATGTTTGGGTCGGGTTATTTTGTAATTGGGTCGTGATTTAGGGGGTTGGTTGAAATGTGGCCAAAATTGAAATATTAAAGGGCTATAATTTAAATGCCTCATTTTCCCCTAATTAATTTTTATAAAAAATAGTAAACAGTTTTATAAAAATCCAATAAAAATACTGAGATAATAAGATACGTTTAGGAATTAATTAAAAATGTTAGGGATGATTTTGTACTTGAAATACTTATTAAATTGAGAAATAGGTTAAAATTGCAATGCAATTTTAATTTGAAAATACCTATTGGCTTTGTAAAAGTTCTATCAAAATTACATAAATTATATTTCTATATAGATGAGAGAATAAAATAAATTATTTATTAAAATAACAAGATTTGATACTAAATATTGGATTTTCAGGTACAAAATAAGTTATAAATTGGTTTTAAAATACTTGAAAAAATATAAAAAAATACCAAAATTTTTGTGGATGCTTATATATGCATTAAAAAGATATTTTGAAAATATTTTGGGTGCAAATATACATAAAGAAAAATTGGGTATCAACAACTGCCAGTCCATCTGAGGATGAAAAGTCGTGCTTATCTGTACCTGTGTGCCCAACTCCTAATGAAAGGTCCTCCAGAACTGGGAAGTAAACTGAGTACCCCTATCTGAGATAATAGAAACTGGAACCCCATGCAACCGCACAATCTCGGGGATGAAAATCTCCGCTAACCGATCCAAAGAATAGGTAGTACACACCGGAATGAAGAACGCAGACTTGGTCAATCGATCCATAATCACCCAAATAGAATAAAAGTTCTTCGAGGTATGAGGGAGACCACTCACAAAGTCCATAGTAATCCTCTCCCATTTCCACTCCGGAATTTCCATCTGCTGGAGTACACCACCGGGTCTCTAATATTCATACTTGACCTGCTAACAATTGAGACACCGAGCCACATAACTCACAATATCCTTTTTCATTCTCCTCCACCAGTAATGCTGTCTCAAATCCTGGTACATTTTCGCGGCACCCGGATGAATGGAATACCCCGAACTGTGGACCTACTCTAATATCAACTCTCGGAGCCCATCCACATTGGGCACACAAATCTGGCTCTGCATCCGCAACACACCATCATCACACATAGTCACATCTCCGGCATTATCATGCTGAACCCTGTCCTTCAGGACAAGCAAATGTCGGTCATCATACTGGCGCTCCCTAATGCGATTATACAAAGAAGATCGGAAAACCACACAAGCCAATACCTGACTGGGCTCAAAAATATCTAATCTCACCATCCGATTAGCTAAAGCCTAAACATCAACTGCAAGGGGTCTTTCCCCAACTGGAATGTATGCCAAGCTACCCATACTGACCGCCTTCTGGATCAAAGAATCGGCCACTACATTGGCCTTTCCCGGATGATACAAAATGGTACTATCATAATCCTTGAGTAACCCAAGCCATATCTGCTATCTCAAATTGAGATCCTTCTACTTAAACAAGTGTTGAAGTCTGCAATGTTCCGTGAACACCCCACAGGATACGCCATATAAATAGTGCCTCCAAATATTCAAAGCATGAACTATAGCAGCCAACGCTAAGTCATGAACAGGGTAGTTCTTCTCATGGGGCTTTAGTTGACGCGAAGCATACGCAATGACTCTCCCTCCTTCATCAATACACATCCGATCCCAACTCTCGAAGCATCACAATACACCGAGTAAGAGCTTGAAGCTTATGGCAATACTAGTACCAAAGCCGTGGTTAAAGCTGAGTTGAGCTTTTGGAAGCTCTCCTCGCACTCATCTGACAACGCAAATGGAGCATTCTTCTGCGTCAACTTCGTCAAAGGCGAAGAAATAGATGAAAAACCCTGAACGAACCTGCGGTAATAACCTGCCAAATCGAGGAAACTCTGAATCTCAGTGGCTGAGGACGGACTGGGCCACCTCTACACCGCCTCAATCTTTTTGGGGTCAACCCGTATACCATCACTGGACACCATGTGTCACAGAAAAGCCCATGAACTGAGCCAGAACTCACACTTGGAGAACTTTGCATAAATCTTCTCCTCAACCTCTACAATACCACCCTCAAGTGTTGCGCGTGCTCCTCCTGGCTATGTGAGAACACCAGAATATCATCAATAAACACGATCACAAAAGAATCCGGATATGGCTGAAATACAATGTTCATTAAGTGCATGAAGGCGGTTGGGGCATTAGTCAACCCAAATGACATAACCAGAAACTCATAATGCCCATATCTCGTCCTGAAAGCTGTCTTAATGATATCAGAATCCCTAATCTTCAGCTGGTGATAGCCTGAACGGAGATCAATCTTAGAGAATAAGTTTTCCCCCTGAAGCTGGTTAAACAAATCCTCAATACGGGGTAGTGGATACTTGTTCTTCACTGTCACTTTGTTCAACTGTCTGTAATCAATGCACATTCTCATTGTGCCATCCTTCTTCTTTACAAATAACACAGGTGCGCCCCACAGTGACACACTTGGGCAAATGAACCCCTCATCGAGGAGTTACTGCGGCTGCTCCTTCAACTCATTTAGCTCTGCTGGTGCCATACGATAGGGAGGAACAGAGATGGGCTGAGTGACCGTCACCAGATCAATACCGAAGTCAATATCCCTGTCCGGCGACATGCCCGACAGGTCTACTGGAAACACATCAGGAAATTCCCTCTCCACGGGAACCGAATCAAGACTAGGAGCCTCAGCTCCAACATTCCTCACAAATGCTAAATATGATAAACATCCCTTCCTAACCATCCGTTGGTCCTTTAAGGAAGAGATTACCCGGCTAGGTACATAATCAGTCGTACACCGCCACTCGATCCTCGGAATAGCCGGCATAGTCAATGTGGCTGTCTTGGCATGACAGTCTAGAATAGCATGGCACAGTGATAGCCAATATATGCCCAGAATAACATAGAAATCTACCATGCTCAATAGCATCAAGTCAACTCGGGTCTCGTGACCTCCAATAGTAACAAGACAGGACCGATACATGTGGTCCACAATAATAGTATCGCCCACCGGGGTAGATACGTACACAAGTAATGCAAGACACCCTCAGGTAGTACCCAAATGATGATCAAAGTAAGAATATACATAAGAATAAGTGGATCCGGGATCAAATAAGACTGAGGAACCCTGCGGCAAACTGAAATAATACATGTGATAACAACATCCAAAGCAACAGCATCTGACCTACCCTAAAGAGCATAGCAACGAGGCTGACCACCACCGGATCGGCCTCCCCCTCTGGGGCGACCCCTAACTGTCTAACCCTCACCCCTAGCTGACTGGGCGGGTGCTGAAGGCACTGGGCCAGAAGATGAGGGTGGCCCCTCTGCTGAGATGTACTGGATTCACCATAAAGTTTAATGGTAAAGACAATGTCCTAAAAAAATTCCCTCTATAACCATAAAATGAAAATTTTCCCAATTCAAAAGCAAGTTTGTCTCTTCACATCTCTTAAGAACTAAAGTTAAATTGTAAAGACAATCTTCAAATGTTTTGCCAAAAAGTGTAAAATCATCCATAAAAATTTCAAGAAATTTTGCAGCCATGTCAGAAAAAATTGCTGACATGCAACGCTGAAATGTAGCAGAGGCGTGGCACAAACCAAATGGCATTCTCCTATATGCATATGTTCCTTGAGGACATGTGAAAGTTTTTTTTATCCTGATCTTCAGGTGCAATTGATATTTTGTTATACCCTGAATAGCCATCAAGAAAACAGTAAAAACCATATCCTGCAATTCTTTCTAACATTTGATCAATAAATGGTACAGGAAAATGATCTTTTCTGGTAGTGTCACGACCCAAACCCCGGTCGTGATGGCGCCCAACAGCTTGTTAGTCAAGACAGACCATATAAACCCTTTCCAGACAAATAATTTACTTGAATACTAAATTTAGCATAGATTCTTAGTTTAATATTGATAAAACACTGCAGAATCCGTAATGTGAAAATAACAACAGCCTAAAAGGAACCGGCGTCACAAGTCTGAGCTTCTAAATACAGATGAACAGTACTCTAAGTAAGAAAGTTCGAATACAGAAACAAAGATAGATAAAAAGAGAGATCAGGTCCTGCGGACGCCAGCAGCTACCTTGACAACTTCGGTACAGAACTGAACGAGCAACAACAAATAACAACTACACCTCCGGGATCCCTGTATCTGCACACAAGGTGCAGGGAGTAGAGTGAGTACTTCCAACTCAGTGAGTAACAACAATAATTAACAACTTAACGTAAGAAATCTGGTAAGAACACTATACAGTTCTAAAATCAACTGTAACGACAGTGAATAATGCTAAAAAGGGAGAACAGTATGGTAATTACTTCTCTTTCCGTCCGACTAGCTACTAACTCTGAAGTGGCGCGCAGCCCGATCCAATACCATATATATATATATATATAGTGTTGCGGCGTGCAGCCCGATCCAATATAATATATATAATATTGTGGCATGCAGCCCGATCTAATATAGTATATATAATGTTGCGGCGTGCAACCCGATCCAAAATAATATATCACTGCACTCACTGGGGGGGTGTGCAGACTCCGGAGGGGCTCCTTCAGCCCAAGCGATATAATACTGCGGCGTGTAGTCCGATCCATATAATATATTGTTGTGGCGTGCAGCCCGATCCATATAATATATTGCTGCGGCATGCAGCCCGATCCATATAATATATATTTATATTATTGCGGCGTGCAACCCGATCCAATACATGAATATGTATATACAGCTGCGGCGTGCAGCGCGATCCAGTATATATCAAATACCCTCGCTACGGGGTCCTTGACCCCTCTCAGTCAATATAGACTTGGCCTCTCAGGCCCACTCAGCTAATACATGGTATTCAACCCTAGGTATTTCTCATTTAGGGTGCAAGTTACTAAGTCCGGCTTATTTCATGATTTACAGTCTAAAGTCAGGACAAATGGCATGTGTCTAATAGATAAAGTGAGGTCAATCTGCTCAACATACTCCCTAGGAGTTCTACAGATCGGCTCAAGGCCCCAAACATTGCAACTAGCCCAGATTATACGAGTACAAGCTCAATCTCAGCGAAGAAGTACAATAGGTCATCAATCGGGATGGACCAAGTCTGAGTCCCCAGTAGATACATCACCACGGTCATCACAAGACGCGTGTATCATCTCAATATAGCACCACATAGTGCAAATACGGGGATTCAAACCCTCAGTATATAATCCATAACCATTACTCACCTCGAACCGGGCAAAATCCTAGCTCACCTTGCGCTTTCCTCGTAAATCGACCTCCTCGGGTGTGGAATCTGATCAAAACCATAAGGAATATGATATAATAGGCTAATGGAACATAACCCAATAGAAAGAACTCGAAAAACACCTAACAACACGAAGTTGGCAAAACCCTAGCCCCGGGCCCACTTCTCAAAAAATTCCAAAATTGACATAACCGTAATCCTCATCTCGCCACGAGTCCGTACATATAATATTTAAAAGAATCAGTGTCAATTTGACCCTTCAAATCAACATTTTAACCTCACTTGGGTTTCAAGCCCTAACCACCATTTTTAACTTCAAAAACCTTGAATTCTTAGTGTTTAATCCATGTTTTTACAATATAAGGACATTCTAGGTCCAAGAATCCATAC
The DNA here is from genome assembly GCA_034376525.1 of Nicotiana benthamiana. Lineage (NCBI taxonomy): Eukaryota > Viridiplantae > Streptophyta > Magnoliopsida > Solanales > Solanaceae > Nicotiana > Nicotiana benthamiana. The sequence continues at coordinate 12,671,272 of CM067336.1, forward strand.
CTGACGATTTCCCCCAAAATCCTCTTCAAAATCGCTCCCAAATTTGCCGTAGTCCGAGGTCCAAATGTTCTTCTCTTTTTCAAACTTGCGAAATCACTGTCCATTAAACCCTGCTCGATTTCCGCTTACGCGGTCAACTGATCGCTCCTGCGGTCTTCGCTTTTGCGGCCCACCCGCCGCTTCTGCGGTCACTGCTTTAGCGGCTCTCCTTTCTTTGAAGCGGAAATACCAGAAGCCACCTTCATGCAACAAACTCCCAAAACCTCTGATCAACCATCCGAAAATACACCGAGGCCCCCCGGGACCCCAAACAAAACCACCAACCTATTCCAAAATATCATATGAACATGTTCCAATCATAAAAACACAACCTCTAACACGAAAATCATCAAATCACGACGGATTCAAGCCTAAGTTCAACTATTTCTTCCGAAACTTATATTAGATAAAAAACCTGACCAAATGACGTCAGATTGACCTGAAAATTTGCAGACATATCCAAAACCACCTAACAGAGCTACAACAACTCTCAGAATTCCATTCCGACCCCCGGATAAAAATCTCACCTATCATTCAGAATTCGCCGGAATTCAAACTTAGCCAATTCAAGCCTAATTCTACACGGGACCTCCAAATTCAGTTCCATTTACACTCCAAATCATAAATCACCACCCAAAACTAGCCGAACCATCGGAACTCCAATCCGAGCCCTATAACTCATAAGTCAACACCGATTGACTTTTCCAAACTAGCTTTCTCTTAAAGAGACTAATTGTCTCAATTTCAACCAAACTCTGACCGAATCACATCAAACTCTACAAACACACATAATGAAACATATGGAAGTATAAAACAGAAAACAATAGGGCAGTAACTCACGTGATGACGGACCGGGTCGTCACATCCTCCCAAACTAAAACAAACGCTCATCATCGAGCGGGTCAAGAAACATACTTAGAGCCTCAAACAAACGAGGATATCTGCTCCGCATCGCCTACTCGATCTCCCAAGTGGCCTCCTCCACGGGCCGACCTCTCCACTGCACCTTCACCAAAGCTATGTCCTTTGATCTCAACTTCCGAACCTGTCGACCCAAAATAGCCACTTGCTCCAGATCATAGGTCAAGTCCTCATCCAACTGGATCGTGCTGAAGTCTAATACATGAGACGGGTCCCCAACATACTTCCTGAGCATAGAAATGTGGAACACTAGGTGAACCCCCGACAAGCTGGGTGGCAAAGCAAACATATAGGCCACCTCCCCAATCCTCCTGAGAATCTCAAAAGGTCCAATGAACCGCGGACTCAACTTCCCTTTCTTACCAAACCTCATCACGCCCTTCATAGGCGAAACCTTCAACAAAACCTTCTTGCCCACCATATAAGATACATCCCGAACCTTCCGGTCCGCATAACTCTTCTGACATAACTGAGCCGTACGAAGTCTCTCCTGGATAACTTTCACTTTCTCTAAGGCATCCTGAACTAACTCTGTCCCCAATAGTCTAGACTCGCCGGGATCAAACCAGCCGACTGGAGATCTACACCGTCTCCCGTACAAATCCCCATATGGTGCCATCTGAATGCTAGACTGATAACTGTTGTTATAAGAAAACTCTACAAGTGGCAAGAACTCAGCCCAAGAACCTCCAAAATTAATGACACAGGCACGCAACATGTCCTCCAATATCTTAATAGTAGGCTCGGACTGTCCGTCCATCTGAGGGTGAAAAGCTGTGCTCATCTGTATCTAGTGCCCAACTCCCGATGGAAAGTCCTCCAGAACTGGGAAGAAAACTAAATACCCCTGTCAGAGACAATAGAAACTAGATCCCCATGCAACCGCACAATCTCATGGATGAAAATCTCCGCTAACCGATTCGAAGAATAGGTGGTACACATCGGAATAAAGTGCACAGACTTGGTCAGCCTATCCACAATCACCCAAATAGAATCAAAGTTTCTCGAGGTACGAGGAAGACCACTCACAAAGTCCATAGTAATCCTCTCCCGTTTCCACTCGGGGACATCCATCTGCTGAAGTACACCACCGGGTCTTTGATGTTCAAATTTGACCGGCTGACAAATTAGACACCGAGCCACATAATTCACAATATCTTTTTTGATTTTCCTCCACCAATAATGCTGCATCAAGTCCTGGTACATCTTTGCGGCACCTGGATGAATAGAATACCACGAGCTGTGGGCCTCCTCTAAGATCAACTCTCGGAGCCCATCCACATTGGGCACGCAAATCCGTCCCTACATCCGCAACACACCATCACTATCAATTGTCACATCTCGTGCATCATCATGCTGGACCGTGTCCTTCAGGACAAGAAATTGTGGGTCATCACACTGGCGCTTCCTGATACGATTATACATAGAAGACCGGGAAACCACATAGGCCAACACCCGACTGGGCTCAGAAATATCCAACCTCACCATCCAATTAGCTAAGGCCTAAACATCAATTGCAAGGGGCCTCTCCCCAACTGGAATGTACGCCAAGCTACCCATACTCACCGCCTTTCAGCTCAAAGCATCGGCCACTACATTGGCCTTCCCCGGACGATACAATATGGTAATATCATAATCCTTGAGTAATTCAAGCCACCTTCGCTGGCTCAAATTGAGGTCATTCTGCTTAAGCAAGAGCTGAAGACTGCGATGATCCGTGAACACCTCACATGATACGCCATATAGATAGTGCCTCCAAATCTTCAAGGCATGAACTATAGAAACCAACTCCAAGTCATGGACAGGGTAGTTCTTCTCATGAGGCTTAAGCTGACGCGAAGCATACGCGATAAATCTACCCTCCTACATCAATACACACCCGATCCCAACTCTTGAATCATCACAATATACCGTGTAAGAGCCTGAAGATGATGGAAATATTAGGATCGAAGTTGTTGTCAAAGCTGACTTGAGCTTTTAAAAGCTCTCCTCACACTCACCCGACCACACAAACGGAGCATTCTTCTGCGTCAACTTCGTCAAAGGCGAAGCAATAGATGAAAATCCCTGAACGAACCTGCGGTACTAACCCGCCAAACTGAGGAAACTCCGAATCTCAATAGATGAGGACCGTCTGGGCCAACTCTGCACCGCCTCGACCTTCTTTGGGTCAACCTGAATACCATCGCTGGACACCACGTGTCCCGAAAAAGCCATAGAACTAAGCCAGAACTCACACTTTGAGAACTTTGCATAAAGTTTCTCCTCTCTCAACCTTTGCAGTACCACCCTCAAGTGCTACACATGATCCTCCTAGCTATGCGAGTACACCAGTATATCATCAATAAACACGATCCTAAAAGAATCCAGATACAGACAAAATACATTGTTCATCAACTGCATGAATGCGGGTGGGGCATTAGTCATCCCAAATGACATAACCCAGAAACTCATAATGCCCATATCTCGTCCTGAAAGTTGTTTTCATGATATCAGAATCTCTAATCTTTAGCTGGTGATAGCCTGAACGGAGATCAATCTTAGAGAATACCTTTGCCCCCTGAAGCTGGTCAAACAAATCCTCAATACGGGGTAGTGGATATTTGTTCTTCACTGTCACTTTGTTCAACTATCTGTAATCAATGCACATTCTCATTGTGCCATCCTTCTTCATTACAAATAACACAGGTGCACCTCACGGCAACACACTCGGCTGAATGGACCCCTTATCCAGGAGTTCTTGCACTTGCACCCTACAACTCCTTTAACTCTGTTGGTGCCATACGATAGGGAGGAATAGAAATGGGCTGAGTGCCCGGCATCAAATAAATATCAAAGTCAATATCCCTGTCCGGCGGCATGCCCGGCAGGTCTGCTGGAAACACATATGAAAATTCCCTCACCACGGGAACCGAATCAAGACTAGGAGCCTCAACTCCAACATCCCTCACAAATCCTAGATATGATAAACATCCCTTCCCAACTATCCGCTGGGCCTTTAAGAAAGAGATTACCCTGCTGGGTACATAATCAATAGTACCACACCACACGATCCTCAAGATACCCGGCATAGCCAATGTGACTGCCTTAGCGTGACAGTCCAGAATAGCATGGCACGGTGATAGCCAATCCATGCCTTGAATAACATCAAAATATACCATGCTCAATAGCAGCAAGTCAACTCGTGTCTCCAGACTGATGTGGGGTGATTTTACAACTCATTTTAGCCTCTTTTCCTTAGCTTTTATGTCGTTTTAAGTATACAATGAGGTTGTTTATAGTGATTATTGTAATATTTTTAGGTACATGATGCAATGAGGTGGTTTGAATGGAATTTAGGTGGTTTGAATGTAATTGAAGTGGAAAAATGATTGCTAGTCAGATTACTCTACGCGATCGCAGGAGTACGCACACGATCGCAGAAGTGCAAACATCTATTCCACGCGATCCCAGAAGTGTGCACGTGATCGCAGAACTTGAACAAGTAAACCTACGCGATCACAGGTACATCCACACGATCGCAGAAGCTTCAACAGCCACTCTATTGATCGCAGGCAAAGACACGCGATCGCGAAGCTTCGTACCTGGGACAGTTCTGGGCAGTTTTGGCATTCACGTTTTCTCACCCCAAATTATTTTTATACTCTTCCAAGCAGACTTTTGGAACATCTTTCGCTTATTTTCAGTCTTCTAAGACTAAAAAGAATAACTTGGAGGCTAGGTTTTTGCACAAACACACTTGGGTTTTGTTGATTTCAAGCTTTTGGTTTAGGTTTTCTTACCCATTTATGTTTGTTTCTTCATTTCCTTGATTTGTATTGAATATTTAAGTGTGTAGTATTTTATCCAACACTTAAATCTTATTTATGAGAATATTCATAATTAAAGTGTGGATTTTATACCTTGTTGTGCTTATGTATTGAATGATTTTTCTATAATTATGAAGTGGGTTGTTGTTTCTTTACTTATTCTTGTTCTTTAATGTTTCCAAAGGGATTAGCTAACCCTAGGACTCGCCCATTAACTCTGAATTAATTTTGGGAAAAATAGTTTTGGGTTGGGAAAGATTAATTAACAAGAACTTGAGGAGTTAACCCTCATTTTATAGATTCTACCTAGGGATAGGATTGAACTACTTGTAGCCTTGCGGGTGTGCTTAATCTTCTAATTGTGATTAGGGATAGTTCAATTAGGAAGTCTTGTTAGTCTTTGGAAGAAGCTAATAAAGAATTATTATCCGTGGCTAATTAACACAAACTCGCTCATATTTGTAAAATTGTGAAATACATTGGATTGTTACTTGAGTGTAATTCCCGATGCTTTCATACTTGTAGCCATTGATCATTTTACTTGCTTTCTAGGTTAGTTTACATTTTCGCATCTTAGATATAAAAATAATTTTCAACCAAAATTGTTATTGTTTGGCACTGCGCGACTAGCGATAATTCTCTTACATTCCTAATCGCCTGCACATTGTTCTATGTGAGATTCGACCCCGACTCATAGTTGGGTAATTATATTGCTGCGACTGTATCTATTGCTCTTTAGCGGTGGATTTGGACGTCACCAAAATTGGCGCCGTTGCCGGGGAACAATTTGGCGTAATTTAGGTTGTTTGAGAAATAAGCGAAAGTGCTTTGATCCAAACTTGTGAAAACTTGTGTAATTATTTTTCTTATCTTGGGTCTATTTTTCTTATTAGTTTCTTGTTTATATTTTTATTCTTGAAAAATGGCATCATATAATGATAATTGGTCGGATGGGAGTTGTTCATATTTTGACGACCGTTGTCCTTATTGTGGTGGACCACACTCATGGCAACATTGTTTAAATTCTCCCGGGGATGGATTGTGCGCACAATCTCAACCCCATGGTTAGAGTATTTGTGATAAGTGTGGTTGCCAAAATGGTCATTGGGATTATTGTGCATATTTGACCTTCCCTTCCCCAAGCCCCTACTTTGGTGATTTTGCTTCTTGTGATGAAAGCTACAGGGCTATGGGAATTGAAGAAGTTGAGCATGGAATAAATGGAGAGTCCAAACTCATGTTGGAGTGTTTACTTGAAGAAGGAAACAAAGAGCAAAATGCCTTGGAACATCTTTTCGAGACTAGTCTCCAAAATGACTTGGAACTTGAACGGTTGCACTCGCAAATGGATGAGTTGATCGAAGCCTCAAGGGCTCTAAAAGCCTCGGAAGAAAATAATGCTCATGTTGGATACCATTCTTGAAAACGAGGAGAAGCATAACTTTGCACCCGAGGACTTGAGACAAGGCTTGAATTACAATGATGAACACATCCGCACTTCTGAAGAACAAATGCAAAAATTGGTTGAGGCTCACTATGCCCAACAACTTGAGTGTGTAGAAGAAAGCCAAGAAGAGTCCAATTCCGAGGAAGAACGTGAGATTTACTTTGAGGCGTCAAGATTTGAACATCCGCCAACCGACCCAATGAGAGTTATTGATGCCGACAAAATATGGAATTGGAGTCAACTGGTAAAAATACAAATGATGTTGATGTTGGCTCTAATCCGGGGGCAAATGAGGATGTTAAGATAGAATAATTGCAAAGTAAAGGCTTGGAATCACACTCCAAGCATTTTTCAACGTTGGAATTGTGTGGTGACACGGAAGTTAAACTATATGAACCAATGAAGGAGTGCGAGGAGGAAAAACACAAGCCACACATTTTATAGCTTGATGAGACAAGGAATCAAAACGACATCTCTCACTTGAAAGCCAAGAAGTGCAAAATGAAGATTTTAAGCATTGGCTCAAACATCAACAAGCTTGATTCCAAGCTAGGTTCCCAGTTCATATCATCCAAGTGGCGAGAAAAATGGTAATGTTGTTTGCGTCGTTCCACGACGTTAAATGCGGCGCTTCGTGGGAGGCAACCCATTGTTTTTCAAATTTTTCATTATTTTTGAAATTTTCATTTTTTTAGAATAGCTTAGAATATTATTTTTGACTAATCTGCCAAGTTTGAGAATTTTTGGAGTTGATTTAAGCAGGTCGGGGTGTCCGGGCAGCCACAAACCAGTAGCTACAGAAAATTGCCAAAAATTGTAGTGAATCGCGATCGCAGGGAAGCTCACACATTCGAGATTAGTGAGCTTCTATCTATCTCTACGCAATCGTAGACATAGCCAGGCCATCGTACGAGTTGTGAAAAATTGTTCACTGCGATCGCAGTGATTGCCACGCGATCGCGTAAGACTGTGGCAGTCTCAGACTTGAAATGCACTGGAAAGCCCAAAGCAGGCCCCTTTTCATCAAAACAAAATTTAGAATGGACCCCTGCTCCCATTTTCCCCTGAAAAACACCACAAAGAAATCCAGTAGGCTTGAATTCCATCGCATAAATCTTGCATCATCTCTCAGGTATGTACTCTCCCCCCCTAAAGCTTAGTTTAATTGCAACTATAATGGTGTGTGAAGGTGTAGCCTGCCCTATTTTCAAAGGTTAGGGCTTGAAAATTGTCTATGGTGTGAGAAGCCATTGTTGGGTCTCTTGTTATGCTTGCTTGACGTGAGTGATTGGTTGAGAGAAAGAGAGTTTTCTTTGCAAATTTTGGGGCAAAAATGTATGTGTTAGTGGTGTAAAATGGTTGTCAACAATGAAGCACACCACTTGTTCAAAGAAATCCCCCAAAGGCACTGGTTCTGGGCGAGGAAGAAGGCCCTCGCGATCGCGATGTCCATTTCCGCGATCGCGCAGGTCTAAATCTGGCTGTATAGAAAATTCATTAATAGCGATCATGTGGGTTGCCTGCACGTTCTCCTCTGCAATCGCGTCCACCTATTTGCGATCGCGTAGGTCTCCATCACCTTCTTCTCTGCGATCGCATTACATTGTCTGTGATCGCGATTCAATGCTGCCCAGTATGCAAACCAGTAGCTTCATGCATTCTGCCCCAAAAGCTTTCTAACATGTTTCTTTGGCCTAATTACCTCTAAATGCAATGCTGAAAGCCACCATATGATTGTTTGACATGTATACTGTGTGTGTAGGTATTTTGAGCTACAAAATGGATTCGGCAACTGAAAAAAATGTGCAACAATATGCCGAACAAGTTGTCGCTAAGGAATATTATGATGCTGCCATATTCTCCTCACGTAGGTGCTCTGAACGCTATGACAAACAACTCTCCAAAAGCATGACAAGGGAATGAGGCATACAGTTGGTCGACCTGGAAGACCGATGGCCTGAGTTTCATGGGAGATTGCTCACTACTGGATGGATATGCTTCGCTGAAGAGCCCAGGCCAGCCAATTATGAGGTCGTCAGAGAGGTTTATGCAAATGCTATAGAGACAGACTTCAAAAATGAGTTGGTGGCTACTGTCAGAGGTTGCGAAGTCCGTTTCAGTCCAGAGCGGATCAATGCCCATTACAATCTTGCCAATGTTGACAATCAGGTGTACAGGGACAAGGCGCAAGATTTGGGTACCCAATGGTTTGTCACTCACTTGCACAGTGGACAGGTGCCAAAATGGATAAAGAACCACACAAGAATCGAGTCTTCAGAATTCACCGCAGAGGCCAAGACTTGGATCTCTATCATCTGTTCTTGCATCATGCCTTCGAAGAATGAGACAGAAGTGACAACTGAAAAGGCAAGAGTGATTTGTGCTATTCTAGAGGGTTTGCCGGTGAATGTGGAGCGACTAATTGTTGATGAGATAGCAGAGGTGGTGGAGGAGGGGACCAAGAGCTTATTTTTCCCATCATTGATCACCCATCAGTGCTATGAGGCTGGGGTGCAGCCTAAGCCTATAAAAAAGGAAAAGCAACCAGAAAAGCTCATCCATCCCTTACTGAGGTCAAGATCAAGAGCGGCACCAAAGAAGAGACAAATTGATGTAACTTCTCCCAGCTTTTGCCAGTTCACAGAAGCAGAGATTCAAGATGCTCCTGCAGATGCCTCTAGTACTCCCACAGCCATCACCCCACTTGAGGAGGGACCTCTCACTCTCAGGTACATCTCTCGACAGGTTTATGGTATGGACACTCAGGTATGACAGCTCGTAGTTGGTCTTCCTTCTGGACCATCCGGAGAGAGCACTTCTGCAGGTCCATCTGGTACAGGAAGGCTCCCCACAATGTCCGACCTTGCAAAGGAACAACAGACCATCAAGGCCAAGCTGGGGCAAAATGAAAGAAGGCAACTGAAACACAGGGAGCACGAAAAGAAAAAGAGCAAGTTCCTAAACAAGATCATGAGCACTTTGCGCAAATTCTGTGGAACGGATGAGACCGAGGATGATGACTTTGATCTTGAGCCTCCTAGTTCCTCCAGAGGAGAGTGATACCATTCAGGGAGCACCTCCTTCATTTTTTATTGAATTGCATAATTTCATTGGGGACATTGCAATATTTTCGGTTGGGGGGTGGTTCTTCTCTATATGATTATCATGTGTGGAATTTGTAGTTGTAGTTTTTGTGGAATTGAAGTGGTTGTTTTTGGATGATTGTGAACTTGAACTTGTGTAGATTGATAATGTTATTATGTTATTAGTAAATATTAGTTTCTATTTTTCTTGTTGATTTTTTTTCTTTTTAATAGTAGTAGCTTCTTTTTTAGTATCTTTGTAGTAGTTTTCTTTTCTTTTATTTTCTTTTCCTTAAATAAAATTTTCTTGGGTTTTCTTCACGCAACGGTTCTTTCCCAAGGAACACTTTTGAAGTGAACCGGGTGACTTTTCTTGATGATGGATAGATTGACAACTTTCTTAAGGGAATTAGTCTTGTTTGCTAGGATGAGGCTTTTGGATTATTTGGTACTGATAATATTAGTCTCTTGTGTGTAAGTTATGAATTGACAATACCCCTCTGAAAACTCGGTTTGAATTTAAACAAGTTGCATGGTGCAAATTTGATCTTGTTATACAATTTTGGCTCTTTTAGTGACTCTTTTTGCTCACTAGTTTGATTTTGCTCTTGAAGCTTTTAGTAGAAAATAAATTTGATCCATCTTGATTAGTTCATGTGCCATGTGTGTTAGTATTTGTTTAAATAAATCTTGTATTTACTTCTATCATCTAGAACTTGCCCGGTAGGTTTTTTATGCTAATGATACTTTGTTTGGTTGGAGGAATAATCTTAGGCATTCTTTGCTTTGATTTGTAAAACCTCTTTAGCCTTTCAAGCATCAATTTGTGTAAATAATATCACCAGTACCCAATTTGAGCCTTAAAACCTTTTCCTTGGCCAACTTATTACAAACCTTTCCCCTTTTTTTTTAAAAAAAAATCTCCTCTTTTGAACCCGTCCCTCCTTGAACATTGAGAATAAGGCTAAAAGCCTAAGTTGGGGGTGTTATCAAAGAGAAAAAGTGGCAGGGTTGTATGTTGAGATTAGGACCTCATGCCTAAAAAAAGTGTTTGTTTAAATGATTCAAGCTCCAAAATGAAAAAGAAAAAAAAAGAGAAAGAACATTTATGCATATATAAAGTATGGAGTCTTGAATAAAAATTAGAATAGGTGTGAGGTGGTCTTATGTTGGGAACTAGATGTAAATGAGGCTATGGGAGGTATGAAAAGAAGCAAAGTGCAAAAGAAATAAAAAGTGTGAGTAGTGTTCAAGGAGGGTGAAGTCACTTGCACCCAAATGTCTATCCAACCCATCCCTAAACCTACATTACTAGCTCAAAAAGTCCTTATGAGACCTCCAACCGATCATTTTTGAATAAGCGATGAATTAAAATAAGGGCAAGCCTATGGTAGGAAATGTTGTAACACTTGAAGTTCTTTGTGAGAGTGAGTGTTCTTGAAAAATTTGTCCCGTGTGTTGTATTGTAAATATTGTGAGGTTTGGGACTTTCTCTTTCTGTGAGGGCACATGAATTAGGAAAGATTGGTGAAGTTGAGTAAAGTGAGCATTTTTAGCGAACTAGTGCTTTTGAGTCACTTCTTGAGGCTTATGTTGATCGCTTGATTACTTTTGAAATCCTTTGCATATTTTTGAAGTTGTTTTTCTTTATGAGAGAGTTATTCGGAAAAATGTGCATACTTGAGCCTAATTGCTAGTACCAACCAAATCCATTAGTATGGTGTTTAAATTGGAGAATGTGTTATGAAAGTAATGGCAATACCACTTGTTTTGAAATGGTGAATCCTCATTGAAGTTTTGATTTTGAATTGCTTGAGGACAAGCAAAAGCTTTAAGTTGGAGGTGTTGATGTGGGGTGATTTTACCACTCATTTTAGCCTCTTTTCCTTAGCTTTTATGTCATTTTAAGTATACAATGGGGTTGTTTATAGTGGTTATTGTGAGATTTTCAGGTACATGATGCTTTGAGGTGGTTTGAATAGAATTTAGGTGGTTTGAATGAAATTGAAGTGGAAAAATGACTGTTGGGCAGATTACTACACGATCGCAAAAGTACGCATATGATCGCAGAAGTGAAAACATTAATTCCACGCAATCGCAGAAGTGTGCACGCGATCGCAGAGCTTGAACAAGTAAACCTACGTGATCGCAGGTACATCCACGCGATCGCAGAAGCTTCAGCAGCCACTCTATGCGATTGCAGGAAAAGACACGCGATCGCGAAACTTCGTACCTGGGACAGTTCTGGGCAATTTTTGCATTTCACATTTTCTCACCCAAAATCATTTTATACTCGTCCAAGCAAACTTTTGGAATATCTTTGGCTTATTTTCAGTCTTCTTAGACTAAAAAGAACAAGTTGGAGGATAGAGTTTTACACAAACACACTTGGGTTTTGTTGATTTCAAGCTTTTGGTTAAGGTTTTCTTACCCATTTATGTTTGTTTCTTCATTTCCTTGTTTTGTATTGAATATTTAAGTATGTAGTATTTTGTCCAAGACTTAAATCTTGTTTATGGGAATATTCATAATTAAAGTGTGGATTTTATACCTTGTTGTGCTTATGTATTGAATGATTTTTCTATATTTATGAAGTGGGTTGTTGTTTCTTTAATTATTCTTGTTCTTTAATGTTTCCAAAGGGATTAGCTAACCCTAGGACTCTCCCATTAACTCCGAATTAATTTTGGAAAAAGTAGTTTGGGGTTGGGAATGATTAACTAACAAGAACTTGAGACGTTAACCCTCATTTTATAGATTCTACCTAGGGATAGGATTGAACTACTTGTAGCCTTACGGGTGTGCTTAATCTTATAATTGTGGTTAGGGATAATTCAATTAGAAGTCTTGTTAGTCTTCAGAAGAAGCTAATTAAGAATTATTATCCATGGCTAATTAACATAAACTCGCTCATATTTGTAAAATCGTGAAATACATTGGATCGTTACTTGAGTGTAATTCCCGATGCTTTATACTTGTAGCCATTGATCATTTTACTTGCTTTCTAGGTTAGTATACATTTTCGCATCGTAGATATAAAAACAATTTTCAACCAAAATTCTTATTGTTTGGCACTGTGCGACTAGCGATAATTCTCATATATTCCTAATCGCCTGCACATTGTTCTCTGTTGGATTCAACCCCCACTCATAGTTGGGCAATTATATTACTGCGACCATATCTATTGCTCTTTAGCGGTGATTTGGACGTCACCACAGACCCGCAATAGTAACAAGACTGGACCGATACACGTGGTCTACAATAATAGTATCACCTATTGGGGTAGCTACATGCACAAGTAATGCTAGACACCCTCGGGTAGTCCCCAAATGATGAGCAAAGTAAGAAGATACATAAGAATATGTGGATCCGGGATAAAATAAAACTAAGGCATCCATGTGGCAGACTGAAATAATACTTGTATTAACAGCATCCAAAGCAACATCATCTGACCTTCCCTGAAAAGCGTAGCAATGGGCCTGACCATCACCCGATCAACCACCCCCTCTGGGGCGACCCCTAACTGTCTGACCCTCACCTCTAGCTGACTGGGCAGGTGCTAAAGACACTGGACCAAAAGATAAAGGCTGGCCCCTCTGAGATGAACTAGATGCACGATGGGGACAATCCTTCCGTAAATGCCCAAACTCGCCACACACATAACAACTCCCTGGCGCTAGGGGATGGGACTGAAGGGAACCCCTCGCATTAGAGTAGCTGGCTGAAGAACTAGGCCAAGACGAACCCTAAACAGATGGGGCAGGAGACGAACTCTGTGCTGGAAGTGCACTCAAAGATGGCTGACTCTACTGAAAGCCCTGATAACCCCGACCAGAAGATGAACCACGGTACTCTGACCGAGCTGGCTATGGAGCCCTGAAAGAATGACCCCTATTATGCAGAAGCTGGCTCCTAGACGGGGCACCACTGGAGCCACCTGGTCCTCGAGGCCTCTTGGCCTCCCTCTCATCTCTCTCCTGACGGCGAGCCGTCTTATTATCGGGCTATATTCACCTCCTCCTCAAAGGTATGACTCAGGACCCTCTCTCAAGTCATCAAAATATGGATGGGATAAATGAGTCCGTCCACAAATCGTCTGGTCCTCTCCTGATCCGTCGGAACCATCCACAGAGCATAACGAGCTAACTCTGCAAATCTCACCTCATACTACGTCACAGACATATCCCCCTGACAAGCTCAAACTGCCCGCGTAACTCCTCCCTCTGAGACCGAGCTACCACTTCTCCAAAAAGATAATGGAGAACTCCTGCCAAGACAACGGCGCTGAACCTGCCAGCCTACGCTGCTCATATGACTCCCACCAGGTAAAGGCTGCTCCCGAGAACTGAAAAGTTGTAAAATATACCCCACTAGTCTCCAAGATCCCTGCTGTCCTAAGCATGTGTCGACACTTGTCGAGAAAACCCTGGGCATCCTCGCCTGGAACACCGCTAAAAGTAGGAGGTGAAAGTCTGCTGAACCTCTCCATACAACGTTGCTCGTCATCTGGCATCACTGGCACCCAATCACCCTGAACTAGAACAACTGGCTGAATAGGGGCAACTGGCTAAACTGGTGGTGCCTCTGGGGTCTACAAACCCTGAACACCCTACTCCGGGGTGCGAGCTGCGAGGGTCTGATGACAACCTCCGGTCTGAGATGTAGGTGCGGTAGTAGCTGAGACTGCCTGAGCCAGGCCATTCCAAACCGATAAGATCTTAGCCAGGGCCTCTTGAAGACCCGAAATCACAATAGGCACTGCTGGTGCCTAAGCAGGTGCTGCTAGAACCTTTACAGCTGGAGGCTGATCCTGAATGGGGGCAACTGGTGGGTCAACTGGTGCTGCCCCTGCTGCTCTGCCTCGACCACGGTCGCGTCCTCGGCCTCTAGTGGGTGGCAATGGTGGACATCCACCACATCTGGTCGCACGCGTTCTCGCCATCTGTGAGAGAATAGAATACAGAAGTTTAGTTCTCGGATCAACAAAGCCGCACGACAAGAATCTCAAGAATATGAAGTTTTCCTAAAGGTTCTGCAGCCTATCAAGGATAAGTACAGACGTCTCCATACCGATCCATGAGACTCTACTAAACCGGCTCATGACTCGCAAGGCCAGGTAACCTAGTCTTTCATACCAACTTGTCACGACCCTAACCCAGATCGTGATGGAGTCCATCACCATGTTAGGCAAGCCCGACCATATAAACCCTTTCCAGACAAATCATTTACTTAAATACTAAATTTAGCATAGATTCTTAGTTTAATATTGATAAAACACTGTGAAATCCGTAATGTGAAAATAACAACAGCCCAAAAGGAACCGGTGTCACAAGTCTGAGCCTCTAAATACAGATGAACAGTGCTCTAAGCAAGAAAGTCCGGATACAGAAACAAAGATAGATAAAAAGAGAGATTAGGTCCTGCGGACGCCAGCAGCTACCTTGACAACTCTGGTACAGAACTAAACGAGCAACAACAAATCACAACTACGCCTCCGGGATCCTTACATCTGCACACAAGGTGCAAAGAGTAGAGTGAGTACTTCTAACTCAGTGAATAATAGCAATAAATAACAACTGAATGTAAGAAATCCGGTAAGAACACTATACAGTTCTAAAATCAACAGTAGCAACAGTGAATAATGCTAAACAGGGAGAACAGTCTGGTAATTACTTCTCTTTCAGTCCGACTAGCTACTAACTCTGCTACGGCGCGCAGCCCGATACAATACCATATATATATATATATATATATATATATATATATATATATATATATATATATATATATATATATATATAGTGTTGCAGCGTGCAGCCCGATCCAATATAGTATATATAATGCTGCGGCATGCATCCCGATCCAATATAATATATCACTGCATTCACTAGGGGTGTGTGCAGACTCTGGAGGGGATCCTTCAGCCCAAGCTCTATAATATTGCGGCGTGCAGTCCGATCCATATAATATATTGTTGCGGCGTGCACCCCGATCCATATAATATATTATTGCGGCGTGAAGCCCGATCCATATAATATATTGTTGTGGCGTGCAGCCCGATCCATATAAAATATATTTATACTGATGCGGCATGTAGCCTGATCCAATACATGAATACGTATATACTGTTGCGGCATGCAGCCCAATCCGGTATATATCAAATACCCTCACTACGGGGTCCTTGACCCCTCTCAGTCAACATAGACTTGGCCTCTCGGGCCCACTCAGCTAAGACATCGTATTCAACCCTAGGTATTACTCATTTTGGGTGCAAGTTACTAAGTCTGGTTTATTTCATAATTTATAGTCAAAAGTCAGGATAAATGGTATGTGTCCAATAGATAAAGTGAGGTCAATCAGCTCAACATACTCCCTACGAGTTCTACATATTGGCTCAAGGCCCCAAACATGGCAACTAGCCTAGATTATACGAGTACAAGCTGAGTCTCAGTCAAGAAGTACAATAGGTCATCAATCGGGATGGACCAAGTCCGAGTTCCCATCAAATACAGCACCACGCTCATCACAAGACGCGTATCTCATCTTAACATAGCACCGCATAGTGTAAATATGGGGTTTCAAACCCTCAGTATATCATTCATAACCATTACTCACCTCGAACCGGCCAAAATCCTAGATCGCCTTGTGCTTTCCTCGCAAATCGACCTCTATGGGTATGGAATCTGATCAAAACCATAAGGAATATGTTATAATAGGCTAATAGAACATAACCCAATAGAAAGAACTCGAAAAACACCCAAAAATACAAAGTTGGCAAAACCCGAGCCCTGAGCCCACTTCTCGAAAAATTCCAAAATTCACATCACCGGAGTTCTCGTCTTGCCACAAGTCCGTACATATCAAATTTACAAGAATCGGAGTCCTTTTGACCCTTCAAATTAACACTTTAAGCTCATTTGGAATTCAAGCCCTAACTACCTTTTTTAACTTCAAAAACTTTGAATTCTTAGTGTTTAATCCATGTTTTTACACTATAATGACATATTCTAGGTCCAAGAATCCATACCTGATGATTTCCCCTAAAATACTCTTCAAAAATCGCTCCCAAATTTGCCTTAGTCTGATGTCCAAATGTTCTTCTCTTTTTCAAACTTGCGAAATCACTATTCACTAAACCCTGCTCGATTTCCGCTTATGCGGTCAACTGACCGCTCATGCTGTCTCCGCTTTCGCGGCCACATGACCGCCTACGCGATCCAACTTAAATCTCATATCCCGCTTCTGTAGTCAAACTATCGCCTCATTGGTAACCGCCTATACGGTCTACTTTCCCTTCCGCGATCAGGCCTTTCCTCAATTTCTGTTTTCTCGGCCCACCCGTCGCTTCTGTGGCCACCGCTTTAGCGGCTCCCCTTCTGCAGAAGCGGAAATACCAGAAGCCACCTTCATGCAACAAACTCCCAAAACCTCCGATCACCATCCGAAAATACACGGAGGCCCCCCGGGACCCCAATAAAACCACCAACCTATTCCAAAATAACATATGAACATGTTCCAATCATAAAAACACAAAGTTTAACACGAAAATCATCAAATCACGACGAATTCAAGCCTAAGTTCAACTATAACTTCCGAAACTCATATTCGATCAAAAACCCGACCAAACGATGTGTGATTGACTTGAAATTTTGTAGACGTATCCAAACCATCTAAGAAGCTACAACAACTCTCAGAATTCCATTTCGACCCGCGAATCAAAATCTCACTTATCTACCGGAATTCGCCGGAATTCAAACTTAGCCAATTCAAGCCTAATTCTACATGGGGCCTCCAATTTCAGTTCCGTTTTCACTCCCAAATCATAAATCACCACCCGAAACTAGTGAAATTGTTGGAAATCCAATCGGAGCCCTATAACTCATAAGTCAACCTCTGGTTGACTTTTCCAAACTATCCTTCTCTTAAAGAGACTAATTGTCTCAATTTCAACCAAACTCTGACCGAATCACTTCAAACTCTACAAACACACATAAGTAAATATATGGAAGCATAAAACGGGGAAAAACAGGGTGGTAACTCACGTGACGACGGGTCGGGTCGTCACAGGTAACATCATTGAGACGTCTATAATCAATACAGACTCTTTATCCTGTAATAGTCCTCGTAGGTATGAGTTCATTATTTTCTTTCTTTATAACTATCATACCTCCTTTCTTTGGTACTACCTAAACTGAACTTACCCAAGGGCTGTTGAAATTGGGTAAATAATACCTGCCGCTAGAAGCTTGACAATCTGTTTTTTCGCCACTTCCTGCATTTCAGGATTCAATCTCATTGGGGTTGGATTATTGGCTTGTATCTATCTTCCTTGAGGATTCTATGCATACAAATTGTTGGACTAATCCCTTTGATACCCTCCACAATCCATCCTAAGGCTCCTTTGTGTGCTTTAATGACTTGAATTAGTCTTTCTTCTTGTTCTATAGTCAAAGAAGATGAAATAATCACTGGAAATAGTTCTTTCTCAATATAAACATACTTTAAATGAGAAGGAAGAACTTTGGGTTCAATTTTTGGTTGAGCTTCTTCTGATTGCATCTCCTTATCCTCATAATCTTTTTCCAGTATTTCAGCTTCTCTCTTAATTGTGGGATCATCATCTTGTGCGGTGCTTGATTTGGTCAAACATCTTTCCATTTAGTTGGAAATTAATTGATCATCTTTGAATTCATCTGCAAGATCACTAATCATGTCAATAGAAAAGCATGAAGATGATGCCTCATCTCCTGAAAATCTTAGTATCTTTTGCATATCAAAAATGACTCTTTCTTCATCAACTCTCAAGATTAGTTGCCCTTGATGAACATATATGATTGCTCTTCCTGTTGAAAGAAATGGTCTGCCTAATATTATTGGTTCATCAGGACATTCTTCCATTTCAAGTACCATAAAATCTAAAGGGAAAACAAAGTTATCTACTCTTACAACCACATTTTCAATTATTCCCTTAGGTTTTTAGTACTTTTATCTGCAAAATGAAGAGAAACACCTATTTCTTTCATTTCACCAAGATCCAATTTTCTAAAGATAGAAAATAGCATCAAATTTATTGAAGTTCCAGAATCACAAAGTGCTTTTTCAAAGTATACTCCTCCTAGAGTACATGGAATGGTATAACTGCCAGGATCACCAAGTTTTTGTAGTAGCTTATTTTGAAGTATAGCACTACATTTTTCAGTAAGCATTACCACAGAAACTTCTTCCAATTTCCTTTTACTTGACAAAATTTCTTTTATAAATTTAGAATATGAAGGCATTTGCAACAAAGCATCAGTAAAAGGAATATAAATAAGAATTTTTTTTAAGATTTCCAAAAACTTTGCAAATTGGCCATCAAGCTTTTCTCGTTCCATTTTTTGTGGACAAGGAATTGTCATGGGTGGGACAACCATTTTTTCAGAAATGTTTTCTTCCTTATTCTTTGTTTCTTTCTCCTTTGATGGTTCAGATGGTTTTTCAAAATTCTTACCCTTGTTTACCTGTTGTTCTTTCTGGTTCTTTTCTTGTCTGTCTGCATAAGGTTCATCTAGTTTCTTACTTGACCTTAAAATGATGGCCTTAAGGTGATCCTTTGGATTTTTCTCTGTATTGCTTGGTAAGAGACCCTGAATCTTTTCTGACACAAGAGCTGCTAATTGGCTTAACTGAATTTCTAGATTTTTGAGGGATGAATTTTGGCTTTCCATCTTTTCATCAATGACCTTAATATATTTGTACAAAAAGTCATCAAGACTTAGATGAGCTTGTTGGGGCCTCTGCTGGTATGGCCCTGCTTGTTGACTTGGGCCCGCATGCTCATAGGGCTTGTAACTCGGTTGCCCACGATTTTGACTCTGGTATCCATGCGGACCCTGTACCTGTTGTTTATGGAAGCTTCGAGAGTTTTCTGCACCATTTGGGTTACTCCACTGAAATCCTGGATGTTTCTGTGCCATTGGACTCCCAAAAGGATATGGATTGTAACCGATAACATTAACATGTTCATCAGTTTGATTGGTTGCTTGACATACATGGTTCTGGTGGTTACCTCCGCACATGTCACAAGCCTCGAATTGGTTTGATTGTTGTGTATTCACCTGAAAAGATTCAAACTTTTGTGCCAAAGAAACAATCTGATGCGTTAGTGTATTTAAAGCAATAACTTGAATTACCGTAGCAGCCTTTTTAATGATTACACGCTCAGATGGTCATTGGATAGCATTCTCAGAAATTTCATTCAACAGTTGAAATGCTTTCTCTGTGATTTTTCCCATTACAGAACCTCCTGCAGCTGCATCTATTACGTTTCTAGCAGAGGGTTTTAGCCCGTGATAAAAAATGTATAATTGCATATGTTCATGAATGTCATGGTGTGGGAATTTTCTTGACATTTCTTTTAATCTTTCCCAAACTTGATAAGCTGACTCAGTATAAGTGTGCAAGAAATTAGAAATGTCTTGTCTTAACTTTGTTGTTTTAGCGGGGAAAAAACATTTGTTTAAAAACTTCTGAGTCATCTGGTCCCATGTTGTAATGGACCCTTGAGGCAAAATTCGCAACCAAGTTTTGGCATCTCCTTTTAAAGAAAAAGAAAATAGCCTTAACTTGATAAGCTTCAGGAGGTACTCCATTATACTTAGCAGTTTCTAAAAGTTCTAGAAAATCAATTAAATGACTATGTGGGTCTTCACTTGTATCACCGGTAAAAATACAAGATTGTTGAATTGTTTCAGGACGGTCCTGATTTTAAAGTTGTTGGCTGGCACTGGGGGCTTCGTAACACTAGATTCACAGTTGAAATGATCAGGTCTATCATAATCCCTAAGGATTCTGTTTGCTGGCCTTGGCACCACTTCATCAAATTGCTTTTCTACATGGACTGGTGGTGGGATCCCAAGTGGGTTCATGTCATCTGCTTCCTGATTTTCCATTTCTTCACAAGTTACTCCTTGAGAAGATGATGTTTTTTCCTTCCTGCGCAATTGTATATATCTTTCAATTTCAGGATCGTAATTAGCCAATTCTTTTATAGAAGAGCGGGTCATAAACTACTTAAAATTCTGAAAATAAAAAAAATAACATTAATACTAGTATAGTACTATAGTAGTTAATAACTAAAATAAAGTAAATTTCAAATATAAATAGTTAGTGAAGAAAAACAAATACCACAATATTATAGATAATGATACTAGTAACTAGTCTAGTAAAATAAAATAAAAATATAAAATAATGAAACTAACAAGTAAGCATCAGTTTTAATACTAACAATAATAATATAATATTACAGAAAAATAATTATAACTAAACAATGATAAGAAAATAATAATATGTAACAACAAACTATATTGAAAAATAAATATAAAAATACTCGAAGTACTAGAAATGAGAAAAAAATTGATACAATGGGTGATAGTACTCATAATAACTATATTAAATATAATGAAGGAAAACAAATAATAGAAATAATAGGAAGAAGTACTAATATATTTTCTTTTTTATTTTTAAAGTGCTGTACAAAAGAAAATGATAATATTAATATTACACTAGTAGTTATAGCACTTAATAAGTAAAAATATAAACTGAAATAAAAATAACAGTAATAAATTCTCAAATTAGTAACAAATATTTAATCTGAAGTAGAAAATCCCCGGCAACGACGCCAAAAAATTTACGAGGCCAATGTGTATAGGATTTTCCTGCTCGTGCTTTGTTAAATTCTAATACAGTTTATGATATCTTCCCACAGAGATTGAAAAATATATCCTACAGACTTATAATATTTTAACTAATATTTGAGAGAATCAGATTGATGAAAGATTTGTGGAATTAAAACTTGTTAAATACTTAACAAAATTAAACAAATTTTGAAAGATTAGTAATTTAAAAGAGTTAGGAATCGTTGAATTTACTTGATAATATATTACAATAAAATCTCAATTTTTACATGTATTTTTCTAAGGAATAATTGCTTATTGCTAATACAATTATATTTTGTTCACTAAGAAGTAGCCAATTAATAACATTACGTGAGGTTATGTGATTAATTAAGTTAAAATTAGTGACGATTAGACCGAAATATTTTTCTTGCTTGAATTGTCCTAAGAGGTAGTAAAAATTTCGCGAGAATATTTTTACCAAAAAAATCAATAATCTTGCCTACAACAATTCCTCCGTGAGAATTAAAACTGAGGCAAGTAAGATTATCTCCTTTTAATAATAGCTTACTAATAATTGATCTCACTTCACTATTTTATTCAGTAGTTACTATATATTAATTTCGCTCCGTGAGAATTACAAAATTAATATGAGATTACACATAAAGATAAACTGTAAAAGTGATAACAATGATTAGTTAAAAACTATTATTATTGCATAACACAAAATATAAATAGAAAGTTTCAAACTAAGAATGTATTAAAACTGAGATAGTATTATAATATATATATCAAGCTTCATCAACTATCCCAACGAAAAAGATTACTCCATTATAAAGTAAGAAAAACTAATTTAGGAATAAAGAACTTATGAAGAAATATTATTCCTCTAAAAGAAAGACTACTAGTAGCAATTACTAAAGACAAATAGAGACCAAGAATAGTTTTCTCTCGTAAGACTTCATATTTCTTTCCAACATGCACTCTCTATTTATAGAGTTTTTTGGCCTAAGATTTTCCATAGTTGCAACTATAGAAATTTTAGTTGCAACTATAAAAATTGTAGTTGTAACTTTGACTTTGCCAAATGTGTTTCATTCTACGGAGGAAGAACCATAGTCTCAACTATACTTTGCTAGTTGCAACTTTAGGAATTGTAGTTGCAACTATGAGCCTTGAAGTTGTGACTTCAAAAGTTGATGTTGTAACTTCAAGTGGAATGATGTTGCAACTTTGAGTCTTGAAGTTGTGACTTCAAAATTTGATTCACTCTTGTTTACCACGTGCATTGCTCGTTTTCCTCCTTGTTTTGCTTGTAGTACTCTTTCCTCAATTTTACTTTCCTCTGCAGAACTTGTCAGAAAATATAGGAGAATCGAATATATCTATTCATGTTTTATTTAAAACATTTAATATTTACATATAAAAATATATGAATAAATTACATCCATCATAAACCGGCTCATGACTCGCGAGGCCTGGTAACCTAGGCTCTAATACCAACTTGTCACGACCCAAACCTCGGTCGTGATGGCGCCCAACACCTTGTTAGGCAAGCCCGACCTTTCAAACATTTGCAGCCAAATCATTAACTTAAAATTCCAAGTTTAACATAAAATTCTCAGTTTAATATTAATAGGAACAGTGCAGTAACCATAACGAGTAATGATAGCTCAAAAGATGCGGCATCACAAGTCAGAGCCTCTAGATACAACTGGTCAATATCCTATACAATATAAGTCTAAATGCGGAAGTAAAAGATAGATAAGAGGAGAAACCGGGTCCTGCAGACGCCAACAGCTACCTTGATAACTCCGGTACTGAACTGAGCAATAGCAGATAATCACAGCTAAGCCTCCAGGATCCCTATATCTGCACACAAGGTGCAAGGAGTAGAATGAGTACTCCAACTCAATGAGTAATAGTAATAAATAACGACTAAAAATAAGAAATCCTTTAGGAACACTACACGGTTCTAAAATCAACAGTGAAGGTAGTAAAAATATGCTAAACAGGAAAAAGAAACTGATAAAAGCTCCTCTATTCCACCCAACAATTTACTAACACTGCTGCGGCGCGCAGTCGATCCAATATAATGCATAGTACTGAAGCGCGCAGTCCAATCCAATATAATGCATAGTACTGCAGCGCGCAGTCCGATCCAATAAATATAGTCAACTGCGCTCACTAGGGGTGTGTGCAGACTTCGGAGGGGCGCCTTCAGCCCAAGCACTAAGATACTGCGGCGTGCACTCCGGTCCATATAATATATAACTATGACGTGCAATCTGATCCGTATAATATATTACTACGGCGTGCAGTCCGATCCATATATAATATACTACTGCAGCGTGCAGTCCGATCCAATACATGTATATGTATATACTGATGCGGCGTGCAGCCCGATCCGGTATATAGCAAATACCATCACTCTGGGGTCCTTGACCCCTCTTGGTCAATATAGACTTGGCTTCTCGGGCGCTAAGACATGGTATTCAACCCTAGACATTTCTCATTTAGGGTGCAAACTACTAAGTCCGATTTATTTCATGATTCATAGTTAAGGACATGACTGAGAGTATGAGTTCAATAGGTAAAGTGAGGTCAATAAGTTCAACATGCTCTTTAAGGGTTCTACAAGTTGGCACAAGGCCCCAAACATGGCGACTAGCCCCAGATATACAGATATAGGCTCAGTCTCAGTCAGAAGTACAGTAAGCCATTAATCAGGATGGACCAAGTCCGAATCCCCAATAGTAACATCACCTCGCCCATCACCCGGCACGTGTTTCATCTTAACATAGCACCGCATAGTGCAAATACGGGGTTTCGAACCCTCAGTATATCATTTATAACCATTACTCACCTCGAACCGGCCAAAATCCTAGCTCGCCTTGCGCTTTCCTTGCTAATCGACCTCCTCGAGTGCAGAATCTGACCAAAACCACAAGGAATAGGTTATAATAAGCTAATGAGATTTAACCCAATTGAAAGAACTCGAAAAACACCCAAAATACGAAGTTGGAAAAACCCGAGCCCCGGGCCCACTTCTCGAAAAAATTACGAAAGTCATATCCCCAGATTCCTCATCTCGCCATGAGTCCGTACATATAAAATTTACCAAAATCGAAGCTCTAATGGGTCATCAAATCCCA
The DNA here is from genome assembly GCA_034376525.1 of Nicotiana benthamiana. Lineage (NCBI taxonomy): Eukaryota > Viridiplantae > Streptophyta > Magnoliopsida > Solanales > Solanaceae > Nicotiana > Nicotiana benthamiana. The sequence continues at coordinate 12,695,380 of CM067336.1, forward strand.
ATTTAGAATTAAAAAACTCAAGCCCTAGTTCTTCAAGTTTTTCCCAAATTTTCCACGAATTTAAGGTTGATTCTTAACAAAAATGACGTTTCTAAGTCACGAGACTTACTTCCAATCAATTCCCGTCTAAACCCTCTTCAATCTCTGCCAAAAAGCTCCCAAGATGGTAAAAATGGAGGAAGTTATGAATGAACTCGCGGAATGAATTAAATGTTTTACACCCTTCTGCCAACAGCGGTTTCCGCTTCTGCGGTCCAAGCACCGCATCTGCGCCCTTTCCACCTTTTCTGTGGGTTTTCATTTAAATTTTGCCTTCCGTTTTTGCGATAAAACTTCCGCTTTTGCGGAACATCATCTTCCGCTTCTGCGACATCATTCCCGCTTCTGCGACATCATTCCCGCTTCTGCGGACCCACAGAAGCGATGCAAATTCTGCTTTTGCAGAAACCTGCCCAGCCCCTCTTGGCCGCTTTTGAGATGAACCACAGTTCAGTCCTAATACTTCATCCAAACTCGCTCGAATCATCAAAATGCTAACGTTAACATCAAAATCTTCAATTATGATCAAATCAAAGCCTAAATTTCTTAAAAACTTCTGAATTGATATTCGATAAAAAACCCGACTTAAACACCTCCGAATGGCCTGAAACTTTGCATGCATCTCAAAAATCACCAAACGGAGCTGCTAAAACTCTTGGAATCCAATTCCGACCCTCGGATCAAAATCTCACCTATCAACCGAAATCTGCCAAAATTCAAACATAGCCAATTCAAGCCTAATTCTACTTCGGGCCTCCAAATTAAATTCCGATTTCACTCCTAAGCCACAAATCATCCCCCGAAACTAATCGAATCGTCGGAAATCCATTCCAAGCACTATAACTCATAAGTCAATATTTGGTTGACTTTTTCAAACTAACCTTCTCATAAAGAGACTAATTGTCTCATTTCCAACCAAACTCTATCCGAATTACTTTAAATTCTCCCAATAGATATAATGAAACATATGGAAGCATAAAATGGGGAAAATAGAATGGTAACTCACGTGACGACGGGCTGTGTCGTCACATTAATACACCAAACCAAACAGTCAATAAGAAATAATTACAGCATAAGTAATTTTAACATTACTAATATACCTTATTCAGTACTATTCTTACACACCCTGCCAAACAATTTCTACGGGACCGTTCAGTTCGAGGATAAGATTATACTGGGACTGTAATCCTGGAATTATAATCCTTAATTAATAATCCCTTAATTATATAAGGTTATTATTTTGTTTGGCTGGTTGGATTAAAATTAGGATAGACAGAATTACATCCTACGTCAATCAGCCCAATTTTAAGATCAAGAATAGCCCATGTTTTGGAACTTTACCCGGCATAGCCCATTTTCATCGGTTAACCTAGCGACAACCTACTTTATCCTCTTTTTCTTTCTTCAACTTTTCACCAAAACCTATATCCAAATATTTCTTCCTCGTTTAACTGCAACAGTCATTCTCTCATTTAACCTAACACGAAGGCCTTTTCCATTACTGTAATAAACATCTCCTCAAGGAGACTAAATTGTTATTTCTATTTGGAGTCCTCTTTTTTTTGTGTGTGTGTGCAATGTGGATTTTTAAGACAAAATGCATTATCCTCCATTAATAATTTTTTGTTTCTTCTCAAATTGCTAAAAAGAGGTTGAAGAGTTGCAGACATCCTATAAATAATTTAACAAATAACGAATGAAATTATATAGTTGAATCAAGAAAATGTACCCTTCAACAATATTTTACAAATCCCATCCAGACAAATTTGCAGCTTCATTAAGTGCAGCTTTCCATTTCTCCACCCTTAGAGCACCAAATGGTCGTTCCTTGTGTTTAGCCAAAGCTTCACCAAATAACCCAATTTGCTTTCGTATCTCAGAAGGATTAACATCATAGAAAATAGGCAAAATCATCTGCCTTAATTTTTCTTTTCATTGAAGAATTATACATTATTGTATAATTGTGTATAAATATATATAAATGTGTATATATATTCATAACATCACTTATCTTCTTCTTCTCTTTCTCTTATTCTTTTGATATATATTATTATACATTTTATATACAAGTTTATACATAGTTATACATCATTATACATGTGCTTCATATGTATAATCAAATAATTTTTTTTCATGTTGTCTTCCTTTTTCAGGAATAATTCATGTATAACTCTGCTTTCCTTGTTGATCCTATGCAGAATCACGAACTTGCAGTAATATTTCTAAATTTTACCATATAAGTAGAATCAACGAAATTGGGGGAGAAAGATCAAAATTAGACAACCGAAGAATAGAAAATCTCTTTACTTCATCTAAATAAGATAATTGTCCTGATTAAACTCCGTTGCCAAATAAAAGAGCTAGAAAATACTCTTTTTTCAAATAGTAGCCTATTATTTTTGGGCTACAAATTTGTAAAATTATGACTGAGCTATTATATTGCAAGTTAGATGTGTGAGTTGTATTTATGTGAAATTTTTCCATTAGAATATACCATACAATCCAAAGCATGTCTTTAGTTTGAAAGTGAATAAGCTTGGAAAACATTTTCTTTCCTATTTTAACCTTCACCAAAAAATAAAGAGGGTGCAGTGCAAAAGGAAAAAGGATAAGGTGGTCATTTCAATAACTTTCCAGATTAACATGTATAGGGCAAAATTTGGTTCATAACGTCCCCACGGCAGGTGGGCACGCCCCCCATGATAAGGGCGACCCAAGCAAGGGCGCGTCCTAAATCAACAAAGAAGGAACGACGTCGTTTAGCACCTCCCCTTTTTTGTTGAGCGGAAGCCACCAACCTTTGTTCCTTTTCTTTATTATTTATTTTGCTCGAGGAAGGTTTCCTACTATATAAAGGAAAACCTTCTCTTTGTAAAATGATCATCAGTATTATTCTCGAATAATACAATCTCTATCTCTCTCTCTCTCTCTCTCTCTCTCTCTCTAATGTTCATAACTATTGCTTACCTCTTAAGTTAAGTTTACCATTATCATCTATTTCACAGATCAACGGAAATTCTCGAAGTGATAATTATCTATTGGCCTTATTATATTTGATTATGATTTACCCTCATATATTTTTTGATTGTTTTTAGGCTCACAAAATGCTAACATCATTTTTGAGCTAAACAATTTGGCGCCGTCTGTGGGGATTTCGAGAATCAAAACCAAAGTTTGCGCCTAGAGAACCATCAGAAAACCTTTCTTTACTACATAAAAATGAAAAATGGTTGACAACAACGCAAAAGTGAAAACAATAGCAGAAGTTGCAACCAATCTCATCGGCCCTCTCAACGAAGCCGGTGCATATGGGGTCATGTGTAACGACCCGACCGGTCGTTCTGAGAAATTAAGCTCAGTTCAGCGGCATAAGGTTTAGAGCAGCTTTAGAAAATGAGCATCGACTTGCGTGCATGGTGGAATTCAGGTTTCGGATGGTTTAGAATCAATTCTAGAGAAGAAACCTTATTTTGGAAGTTAGAACGGTGAAAATTTGATCGGAATTGGACTTGTATGTAAACGGCCTCAGAATGGTTTGTGGATGACCTCAACAGCTTTGTATGGTAATTTTGGACTTAGGCGTGCGTCCGGATTCAGATTTGGAGGTCCGTAGAGTAAATTGAGGCATTTCGGCAAAAGTTGAAGTTGGAAAATGAAGAAGTTTGACCCACAGTTGACTTTTGGGCAATCGGGGTCGGAACGCTATTCTGAGAGTTTGAGTAGCTCCGCTATGTCATATTGGACTTGTTTGTAAAGTTTGTCATCATTCCGAGTTGAATTGATAGGTTTCAGCATGAGTTTTGTTATTTGAAGATTTGAAAGTTCGTAAGCTTTATTTTTTGTTCGATTCGTCATTTTGATGTAATTGTAGATGATTTGAAGCTTCGAGCAAGTCCGATTTAGGTTATATGACTTGTGTGTGTGACTAGACGGGGTCTCGGGGACCTCAGGTGTGTTTTGGATGGGCTACGGATCCTTTTTCCTCCATTTTGAACTGCTGAACTGCTGCTTCTGATATCCTTCTACGCGATCGCGAAGCTTCTCCCGCGATCGCGCTGCTTTATTGAAGACCACCGCGAAATCCTTCTTCGTGATCGCATATTTCCCTCCGCGATCGCGATGCCCCGCATCTCCCTTCTTCGCGTTCATATTTGTCTCCTCGTGATCGCGATTGTCTAATCCTCTTCACATCGCGATCGCATCCATGGTTTCGCGTTCGCGATGAGCAATCTGGGCAGCCTTGAAATTCCTTCTACGCGATCGCGACCCTTCTCCCGCGATCACGATGCACAAATACCTGGGCAGACAGATTTAATTCCCAATATCGAGGGTTTCACCATTTATTCATATTTTGACTTCTAGAGCTCGGTTCTTGGCAATTTTTGAAGGGATTTTCACCTGGGCAACTTGGGTAAGTGTTTCTCACTCAATTTAACCAACTTTCATAAATCTCCTCTTAATTTCATCCTTTAATTTCAGTTTTTGAATGAAAAATGGGTAGAACTTCTTAGACCGAATTGTTGGGTTTTGAGGGAGTGTTTGACCTCCGATTTGAGATATCTTTATATGGTTAGACTCGTGGGAGCAAGAGGGTTCTTAAAATGTTAAATTCATCTGGTTCCAAGACGTTGGCCCCAGGGGAATTTTGGTCATTTCACCTAATTTCGCGCTTTAGCTTTGAATTAAATTATAGAATCAGTTGCTTGAGATATTAATCCTAATGTGTGATTTAATTGAATAGATTTGGGCCATTTGGAGTCGAGAACTCGTGGCAAGAACACGGTTGCTAGTTGATTTTAGCCGGTTTTGAGGTAGTATCTTGCCTAACCTTGTGTGGGAGACTTCCCCTTAGGATTTGAGTCTTATCTGTTGCTTGTATTCCTTGAACGCGAGGTGATGAGTGCGTGCTCGGATTTGATTGTGGTAGATTTTCCCTTTTAGGTTATTAGACTCTTGAAAATACCGAGTATGAAGATGATATTAATACGATTGAGTTCCTTGTTATTAGTTTCACCTCTATATGTCTTATTTGATATTTGTTTGCCCTTCTTGATTTATTCTTGCTATTTAATGGACGTTAACGTGCTTAACTGAAGACAATTACCCTTCTATTGTCATATTACCCGTCCTAACTACTCGCTTTCAAGTGGAAATTATGAATATTATATCTCATGTAATTAATTGGACTTAAATGGAAAGAAGATAGATATCTTATGATTAGCTGTTATTTACTTAAATTGTAATTATTTGATTCATGTTGACTTCTTACTGTTGGTTACTCCTTGATAGTAAGCTCATCTGTAATTTCGTGCAATTATATTACCTGTCCAACTGTTGTGGTATCAGCGTAGTTATTCGGCACTTATTATGTCTTGTTGTCGTTGAGATTATTGTGTTTTCCTTTGGTGTTCCGTGGACTTAGTAGACATTGTTGATTTTCCTTGCTGAGACATTATTGTTTCCGTTGTTGATTTGCTTGTCGGGACATTATTGGTTCCATCGTTGATTTCCTAGCTTTGCTCCTTTATATATATATATATATATATATATATATATATATATATATATATATATATATATATATATATATATATATATATATATATATATATATATATATATATATATTGTCATATATTGTGCGGCTGTTGGTACTTGAATGCACGAGGTCTCTGCCGTGTGGTTGTTGTTGGAGAGTTGCATGAGGTCTTTGTCCTGTTATTGTTGTTATTGATATTTTTGCACATGCGGCGTAATAAGGCGGGATATGTTATATGCCTATATGTGGATTTCGTACGTGGCGGAATAAGGTGGGAATATTGTGAAGCACGTGTGGCGAAATAAGGTGGTGCTTATTATATTATTATTGGTTGCACACGTGGTGAAATAAGATGGGCTATGTCAGGGGCTGATTGTGATGAATTATAAAGGCCCGTGGAGGCATTTTTCCTATTTTTGTGTATGATTGGTATGAAGTACTACAGGTTCAATTCCCGGGAGATCCTCTGTTATGGTATGATGGACTACGGGTTCAATTCCCGGGAGATCCTCTGATATTGGTATGATGGACTACGGTTTCAATTCCCGGGAGATCCTCTGTTATTGTGTGATGGACTACAGGTTCGATTCCTGGGAGATCCCCATTAAACTCATTGTGTTCTGAACTGGCACTTTCATTGATTCTATCCGGGTGTGAATAACTCGGGTGCTAGTCGATCCTTTTCTTATACTTACTAGTTGGTAGGATTCCTGTTAGATACACTTGCACTAGCATGCACGTAGTTAGACCCTCCCATTAGAGATGAATCCTTGTTGATTTGGCTAGGAGTAGGGATATGCCATCGTTACCCATTATATATGTGAGAGAGACCCTAGTTGACTAGTTAGTACAGCATGATCGTGTTATTGATGAGGTACACGATTCCAAGTATTGGACTTCAGATGTTGGGCTTTCATGAGTTGTGATTGGTCTGAGATTCGTGGTAGAATTGTGGAAGGGTTGGGAAGACCTTCTTGTAAGCACCATTGCAGAATAATGACTTAGCGACTTGCTTGTCCTTCCTGTGTTGTGAATTCAGGATTTGGATTGTAATGTCTACCATCCCTTTTATTATAATCTTTTGTGTATTTCTCATTGTTACTTATTGTCTGTTAGTCTTATTGCGATTGTAGCTCTATTAGCCATTCATGCTGTCTTTACATAGCTATATATCGTTCTATTATCCCTATGATTATATTGTTTATTGACCGGTAGGTGTCTTGAGTGTCCCTCGTCACCACCCCATCGAGGTTAGTCTTGATACTTACTGGGCACCACTGTGGTGTGCTCATACTACTCTTCTGCCCCGCTTTTGTTGTGCAGATACAGGTACCCTCATTCAGTTTTGTCAGCCTTGGAGGGTGCCGTACAGCCGGAGACTTGAGGTGTGCATCTGCCGCGTCCGGAGAACCGAGGAGTCTCCTTCTACTCTACCTTTTAGTCAGCAGTTCCATTTCATGTATTCAGTTGCTGTAGATATTTTCGGGTATTAGACCGTATGTTATGCCTTATTCTTAGCTTGTGTTTCCCGTGGGTTTCCGAGACTTGGAGGTTGTTACAGTAATTCGAGTTGAAGTGTATGTGCCAGGCGGCACTCTATAAATTTTATCATGATATTCACTATCTTTTTATTATTTTTGTAAAGATTGTTAAATTTCTGCAATGTGTTAGGCTTACCTAGTCGTGAAGACTGGGCGCCGTCATGACAGGATTCATGATTGGTGAACTAGGGCCGTGAAGAGTTGGTATTAGAGATCTAGGCTCATAGGAGTCACGGGACACAGGCCGGTTATTTAGAGTTTAGCTGATTGGTATGGAGACGACTGTACTTATCTACGAGAGGCTATGTAACTATTTAGGAAACATCTTCACTTCATCTGACTTTCCTGTCGTGCGAGAATTTTAACACCACAATTCTAAACTTCTGCTTCCTACTCTCTCATAGATAGTGAGGACACGTACTACCCGAGGTAATCAGGCACACGCGCCCCGCTGCAGCCATCAAAGGTCGGGGTCTAGGTAGAGTTTGAAGATGCGAACGTGGTGCAGCGAGAGCACTTGCGCGAGCGGCCGTCGAGGTGCCACCAGAAGATCCAGCCGGAGTCCAGACATCTGACACGCCTACAGCTATTGCTACTCCAGCCCTTCAGGAGACAGGCGAAATTCATGAGTATGTACACCACTTTGGCTCAGGCCGGATTGCTTCCCTTTGTTGCAGCTACACCCTAGGCCGGGGGAGGAGCACAGACTTCTGCCGCCCACACTCCTGAGCAGCGAGTGCATATTGAGCAGTTTCCCGAGATTATTCCTTCCCACCTACAGCACCAGTTCAGCCCTGTTGGAAACACGTTCTCAAGGCATTACACTAAACGTGTGTTCATATTTGTAGGTTTTCATGATTGACAAACTATGCGCAAATTGACATATGACGAGGTCCAAGCACAAGCGCAAAATTGATTTATAACGAGATTCAAGCACAAGACAAAGATCGAGATTAAGTTTTATATGAGTCGGTATTTAACTGTGATCTTGATCCGACAACTTAAACTCAAGACTTGGCTTCTCTCATAAAAATATTTTTAACAAATCATGCATATTTAATTTAGAGCAAAATGATTTTAAATAATGCATATCTACTTTAGTCAAAAAGATTTTTAAACATGCCTCTAAAATCTAGACTAAGATAATCGATTATGTACTTATGATAATCAATTATGTTTAAGTCAGCTGCTTGACAATCGATTGTGAACTTATGACAATCGATTGTGTTAAGGCAGTGAGCATCAGATTTTTCAAATCTGCATGACAATTGATTGTGAACCTTATGACAATCGATTGTGATGAGGCAGTGTCCATCAAAGTTTTTCAAAGCTCAAAATAATCTATTGTGAAGCTAATGACAATCGATTGTGAAGAGACAGTGTCCAGATTTTTCAAAGTCACAAAATAATCGATTGTGAACTTATGACAATCGATTGTGTTGAGGCAGTGTCTCCCAGACTTTTTCAAAGTTATTAAATAATCGATTGTGAACCTATAACAATCGATTGTCAAGAGGCAGTGTCTAAATTGATTTTTCAAGACTGATATATAATCGATTGTTAACTTAGTATAATCGATTATATAAATGACCGTTGCCAAAATGTTTTCAAATACCGTCAGGTAATCGATTATTGATTTCTTATAATCGATTGTTTTAATTAAAATCTGGAAAGGATTTTTTGAACGTTGCTGAGTAATCGATTATTGATTTCTTATAATCGATTGTTTTACGTAAAATCTGGAAATGATTTTTTGAACGTTGCCAGTAATCGATTATTGATCTTAGATAATCGATTGTTAAGCGTAAAATCTGGGATTGATTTTTGGAAGAACTGGCAAACAATCGATTGTAGTAATTTGACAATCGATTGTCACTGAGTAAAATCAGCAATTCTTAATTGGCAATTAGGCAACGGTAATACAAAGTTTTTCAGCTATAAATACAGCTTCAAATCAGTCTTTTAAGTACAACAACATACAACAACTGATCATACAATTGCTAAAGCTTGCATACTTTATTGCTTATCATTTTATATTCATTACATAAGCTTTTAAGAGCCAAATTCTTGTCAAAAGTTGTTGCGATCTTGAGCGTATTCTTTTTACTCATATCTACTCTTAAAGGAGTGTCTTGTTTGAGTGCTAAGTGTTTTTGTACACTTGAATGGAAGTGTTAATCCCTTGTGTTGTAAGAAGGAACTTGTGTTTCCTTGGTTGAAGTCTTGGAGTGTTGTATCTCCGAGCAAAGGTTGTTGAGGTTTGTGTCCTCAAGTTGTAACGGTTTGTTGAGCACCCGTAAGCTTAACAAGTTAGTGGAAATCTCGAGAGAGTCTCTCGGGGACTGGACTAGCCACGGGTTGTGGTGAACCAGGATATATCGGTGCGTTTGTTCTAATTTATTTACTTATCGGACTTATTTATTTCCTGCAATTTTTAAATTCCGCAAGTTTACGCTAATTTTTATTATAACGCTATTCACCCCCCCCCTCTAGCGTTAAGCGTATTATCTAACAATTGGTATCAGAGCCCAACTCTCTGAAACTTAACCGTTTGAGAGAAACATCCATGGCTTCTACTCGTGATTCTTTTGCAGGAATAGGTGAAGGACAATGCTCCACCCGATATAGCGCTATTCGATGGTAAAAATTATACATACTGGAAGGAGAGGATGAGAATATGTGTACAATCAAATAGTTTTCATCTTTGGAAGGTCATAATGAATGGAGAACAAAATCCAACCAAGAAGGTTGAAAATGAATGGGTCCCAAAGTCCGAAGATGAATACGATGCGGATGATATCCGAAAGGTGCAAAATAATGCTAAAGCTATTAATTTATTATATTGTACTGTAAATGCTGATGATTACAGGAAGATATCTTGTTGCACAACGGCGAAGCAAATGTGGGACAAGATGGAAATTACGTACGAAGGTACGGACCAGGTAAGGGAAGCCAAAATTGATTTCCTAACCCATGCATATGAATTGTTTCACATGAAGGAAGGCGAAAAGGTCGATGAGATGTTTGAACGATTTTCAAAAATCGTAAATGATTTACATGCTCTCAAGAAGACCTTCACGGATAAGGAACTTGTCCGAAAAATTCTCCGAAGTCTCACTCCGGAATGGCGATCCAAGGCCGACGCGATTCAAGAATCCATTGGCATTTCAAATGTCACCATCGACGCATTAAGAGGTAATCTTAAAACTTATGAATCTACTATACTTAACCCTCTTGTTGATGATCAAAGGAAGCAAAGAATCGCTCTCAAGGCAAGCACAAGCCAACCTCAAAATGATGAGGACGGAGACAACGAGTTCGGACTCGTTATCAAGAGATTTCAAAAGTTCATGCGAAAAGAGTATGAACGATAGGGCAAAAAGCAAGGAGATCAAATAAAGTGCTATGAGTGCGGAGAAACCGGGCACATTAAATCAAATTGCCCAAATGCTAAAAAGGAGAAGAAACCCTTCAAGAAGCAACGAGCATACATATCTTGGGGAGGCGACTCCGGTGACGAGTCAAGTGAGGAAGAAGAAGAGGAAGCCGCAAATCTTTGTCTTATGGCACAAGAAGACAACAAAGAAGAGGTATGTCAAATTTCTTCCAAAAATTTCTTTTCCCTTGAAGAAATGCAAAATGCTTTTGATGAGTTGTATAGCGAATTTATTAAAGCTTCAAAAATTGTTAAGAGTATAAAAAAAAATTCTTCTTTACAAGAAAAAGATTTTCAAAAACAACTCTCTTTCAAAGAAAAGGAATTGGAAAAACTAATTTTAGAAAATGAGAAGTTGAAAGAGGAAAACAAATTTTTTGGCAAGAGAAGCGCCGACAAGCCCGAGAGTTCTAGAAATTGTACTTCTTGCATGCATCTCAAAAATGAAGTAGAAAGGCTTAAGGGCACCTTAGATAAGTTTAACTCTTCTCATAAAAATTTGAATGAAGTGCTTGTTAATTTGAAGTCGACCAAGCATGGCATAGGTTTTAGAAACGAGCCTAAAGAGAAAGTTGAAGCCAACCCCCAACCACCTAAGGCTCAACCTAGGATAAATAAAACAAATGCTCATCCTAGATACAACAAACCTAGAAATGGTTTTCATCAATCGCAACCTAGAAATAATCATGCTAGAAATAATGCACATTCTAGGCCAAACACTAGAAGGAATTTTGAACCTTTTAGAACACCTAGAAATGACTTCCAACCTAGAAACAACTATTCTAGAAATGATGCATATCCTAGAACAAATGGTAGGAGAAATGATTTTCATGATTTGCGCAATAGTTATATTGTCAAGAATAGAGTAAATGAATTTCGTCCGTCCAATTACTATCAACCTAGAAGGATGCATAATCCTAACGTGACTTGTCATTATTGTAGACGAATTGGACATATTGCTCCTGCTTGTTTTACACGACATAGACATAATACTCAATCACATCACTATGATTTGCCTAACGCCCAAGGACCCAAAATGGCATGGGTACCTAAAACTCATTAATCTGTTTTGTAGGTATGTTTGAAGGGATCAAGTGTACTATGGTACCTTGATAGTGGATGCTCCAAGCACATGACGGGAGACGAATCCAAATTCCTTCAACTAGAACACAAGGAAGGGGGAAGTGTTATTTTTGGTGATAACAACAAAGGAAAGATTATCGGCATCGGATCGGTCGGTAAGGATGCAATTTCTTCCATTAAGCATATATTACTTGTGAAAGGTTTAAAACATAATCTCTTGAGCATAAGTCAATTATGTGACAAGGGAAATCTTGTTTTATTTGATTCGGATGAATGCTTAGTTTTTAGACGTAGCGATTTTAAAATTATCCTTCGTGGTTTTAGAATGGATAACATTTATATGGTTGATCTTGCAAATTCTTCACCCGAATATGTGAATTGTTTAATGAGCAAAGAGGATGAATCTTGGTTATGGCATCGTAGAGTAGCTCACATCAACATGCATCTTTTGAACAAATTGGTTTCACAAAATTTAGTTGTTGGTCTTCCAAATTTGAAGTTTGAAAATGACTCTATTTGTGATTCTTGTCAAAAAGGAAAGTAAACAAAAGCATCTATTAAATCAAAAAATATTGTTTCAACTACTAGACCATTGCAATTGCTTCACATGGATTTGTTTGGACCATCTCGCATTGAAAGTCTTGGTAGAAATCGTTATGCTTTTGTTATTGTTGATGATTATTCCAGATTTACTTGGACTTTATTTCTTGCCCATAAAAGTGATGCTTTTCAGAATTTTAAATATTTTCTTAAATGTGTTCAAAACGAAAAAGGAAACAACCGTCACTTCAATTAGAAGTGATCATGGGGGAGAGTTTGATCACAATCTCTTTGCGGACTTTTGTGACGAACTCGGTATCGAGCATACCTTTTCCGCTCCACGAACACCACAATAAAATGGGGTGGTGGAAAGGAAAAATAGGTGTCTCGAAGAGATGGCTAGAACCATGCTCGAAGAGGCTAAGACTCCCAAACATTTTTGAGCGGATGCCGTGAGTACCGCATGCTACGTTTTGAATAGAGTAGTCATAAGGCCAATACTCATGAAAGTCCCTTATGAACTCTACAAGGGAAGGAAACCAAATATCTCCCATTTTAGAGTATTCGATTGTAAAGCTTTTATTCATAACAATGGAAAAGATCAATTGGGAAAATTTGATGCCAAATCCGATGAAGGAATTTTTATTGGGTATTCTTCACGTAGCAAAGCATATAGGGTATTTAATAATAGAACCCAAACTGTGGAGGAATCCCCTCATATTGTGTTTTCCGAAAATAATGCTCGCTTGGCGAGAAAGGATTCTTGTTCTGATCTTGCAGGTATTTTAAATAGTTTAAAAGACAAAGTACAAGAGAAAACTCCTAAGGAAATTCAAGATGAAATCTTGGAACAATCAACGGAGGAAACGCCACAATTGGAGAAAGAAACGAAAATGCCTAACGAGTGGAGGACAATCAAAGATCACCCTCTCGAACAGGTAATTGGCGACGTCGGAGAAAAGGTAAGTACATGAAACTCTGTTAAGAACACCTTAGGACACACTTCTTAAGAAACACGTTCTCATTGCATCATTTCGTTACAAATTACTAACTTGAGCATCGGAGACGTCTAATTCTCTTTTGTAGGTATCGCCCTAAAGGCAGGGGGAATAATAAAGGACAATCGATTGTTACAGCAAATAATCGATTATCTTACTGTGCGGACAATCGATTAGCAAGTATCACTAATCGATAATTTATGTTTGATGCTTATTATGCATTTGTGTTTAATAATCGATTTTTTAACTGTATAATCGATTACCTTCTCAGTCATTCAGTACTGCTTTCCTAAAACAATCGATTGTTTCATAAATATAATCGATTATTTTCCAAGTCAGAAAATCACCGTGCTCACTGTATCACAACAATCGATTATTTTTTGTCAGTAATTCAAATATTTGTTACCGCTTGGGTCCTGCAATCGATTTTGTGTCAATTCCGAGTTCAAGTCAAAATCTGCTCAACAATCGATTATTTCGTTTCAACAATCGATTGTCTAACGGTCAGTACAATTTATTTTTACTGTTTCTGACTGTTTTGGCTCATAAATTTCTGCAGATTTTCATCATAAATGAAATGCCATTCTTCCCATTATAAATAGGCATCATAAGTCTTCAATTTTATTCACTCAAGCATCAATCTTTGCTCCCAAACCTTCAAAAATCTTCCAAGTTTCTTACAAAGTTCATTACTACTTTTTGAAAATGTCGGGCAGACACTCTAAACGTTCCCGTTCAGGTAGACAAGGTGCATCTTCTTCTGCTCCTCCACCTCCAATTTCTCTTATCAAGATGGGTCTATTTTACAATTCAATACTGAAACCGAGCTTACTAGATTTTTGACAAAATTCGAAAAGCGTGACATTCTTCCTCCTCGCTTTTCAACAAGCAAGTATCTTGAATCATATGCCCCCGCTGCAAACATGCTTAAGAAATGTCAACTTCTTGACTTCTTATATCTTACCTATCCTTATATTAATCCTCCATTGATTCAAGCGTTTTACTCAAACCTTCATGAGGATGACGATGGTGAGCTTGTGTCAAATATTAATGGTGTTCAAATTCTTTTGTCCAATGAAAACTTGCATTCCATTGCCCATCTTCCTCGAAATGGAGAAAACATTACTCGCTACATTAGAGAGGCCGGCGCCTTGTTTGATGATAAAACTCTCCTAAACCAAATAGGACTTGGAGCTTATGATCCTAATCTATCTACTCGACGTCCTACCATTACGGGAATGCTCCCCGAATATCGTTTGATTTTCTATTTCATCACCCGAGTCCTCAAACGTCGGAAGCATAGTCATACCACTCTTTCCCAAGAGGACGCTAAGCTCATGTATGCCATTATAACCGGAGCTCACATCAATTGGTGTAAGTTCGTCAAAATTCACATGCGTGATGCCATCGGAGATGATAGACCTCTTCCCTATGACCTCCTTATTATGAATTTTCTTGAAGCTTCCGGGTTCAACACTTCCATCGGTCCTCTCAAAAAGAGCACCAAGAAGTGGGAAATTTCCGAATCCTCCTTTCCCCATGACGGCGATCATGTAGCTCCTGCTCCTCCTCCAACTCGTCGATCGCGTCAACCTCAAGAACCTACTCTTCAATCCATTTCCGACCAAATTGCTTCATTGACTACCTCTGTCGGTCAATTGACACATGAGATCCATGGATATTTTGACCATGTTCATTATCCATATGCCGGTCTTGTTCCCTATGAAGCAGTGCCGGATGATGAGGCGGGAAATGATGATGAATAATTTCTTTATTTGTTTTTCTATTTTATTGTTCTATGTTTTTATTGTTCCCGTTATGTAACCGTCTTTTATTAATAAATAAACACGTTTTTTTATTATTCTAAATTTTTTTTTGCTAATGGCAAAAGGGGGAAGATAACGGGTATGCACTCTCAATACTTATCGGCATATATTGAGGGAGAACAAATTGCATATCTATATACTTGTTGCATATCTTTACTTGTCTTGAATCGTCATTATGAATTGCCTAATATGCATATCCCGCTTAAAGTTTGCCATTATCAAAAAGGGGAAAATTGTTGGAAACACGTTCTCAAGACATTATACTAAACGTGTGTTCATATTTGTAGGTTTTGATGAATGACAAACTATGCGCAAATTGACATATGACGAGGTCCAAGCACAAGCGCAAAATTGATATATAACGAGATTCAAGCACAAGACAAAGATCGAGATTAAGTTTTATATGAGTCGGTATTTAATTGTGATCTTGATCCGACAACTTAAACTCAAGACTTGGCTTCTCTCGTAAAAATATTTTTAACAAATCATGCATATTTAATTTAGAGCAAAATAATTTTAAATAATGCATATCTACTTTAGTCAAAATGATTTTTAAACATGCCTCTAAAATCTGGACTAAGATAATCGATTATGTACTTATGATAATCGATTATGTTTAAGTCAGCTGCTTGACAATCGATTGTGAACTTATGACAATCGATTGTGTTAAGGCAGTGAGCATCAGATTTTTCAAATCTGCATGACAATCGATTGTGAACCTTATGACAATCGATTGTGATGAGGCAGTGTCTATCAAAGTTTTTCAAAGCTCAAAATAATCTATTGTGAAGCTAATGACAATCGATTGTGAAGAGACAGTGTCCATCAGATTTTTCAAAGTCACAAAATAATCGATTGTGAACTTATGACAATCGATTGTGTTGAGGCAGTGTCTTCCAGACTTTTTCAAAGTTATTAAATAATCGATTATGAACCTATGACAATCGATTGTCAAGAGGCAGTGTCTAAATTGATTTTTCGAGACTGATATATAATCGAATGTTAACTTAGTATAATCGATTATATAAATGACCGTTGCCAAAACGTTTTCAAATACCGTCAGGTAATCGATTATTGATTTCTTATAATTGATTGTTTTAATTAAAATCTGGAAAGGATTTTTTGAACGTTGCTGAGTAATCGATTATTGATTTCTTATAATCGATTGTTTTACGTAAAATCTGGAAATATTTTTTGGAACGTTGCCAGTAATCGATTATTGATCTTAGATAATCGATTGTTAAGCGTAAAATCTGGGATTGATTTTTGGAACAACTGGCAAACAATCGATTGTGGTAATTTGACAATCGATTGTCACTGAGTAAAATCAGCAATTCTTAATTGGCAATTAGGCAACGGTAATACAAAGTTTTTCAGCTATAAATACAGCTTCAATCAGTCTTTTAAGTACAACAACATACAACAACTGACCATACAATTGCTAAAGCTTGCATACTTTATTGCTTATCATTTTATATTCATTACATAAGCTTTTGAGAGCCAAATTCTTGTCAAAAGTTGTTGCGATCTTGTGCGTATTCTTTTTACTCATATCTACTCTTAAAGGAGTGTCTTGTTTGAGTGCTAAGTGTTTTTGTACACTTGAAGGGAAGTGTTAGTCCCTTGTGTTGTAAGAAGGAACTTGTGTTTCCTTGGTTGAAGTCTTGGAGTGTTGTATCTCCGAGCAAAGGTTGTTGAGGCTTGTGTCCTCAAGTTGTATCGGTTTGTTGAGCACCCGTAAGCTTAACAAGTTAGTGGAAATCTCGAGAGAGTCTCTCGGGGACTGGACTAGCCAAGGGTTGTGGTGAACCAGGATATATCGGTGCGTTTGTTCTAATTTATTTACGTATCGCACTTATTTATTTCCTGCAATTTTTAAATTCCGCAAGTTTACGCTAATTTTTATTATAACGCTATTCACCCCCCCTCTAGCGTTAAGCGTATTATCTAACAAGCCCGAGGGCATGGCAGCGGCTTCCGAGCAAGAGCAGATGACACTAGAGAGGTTCAAGAAGTATGGTCCTCCGGTGTTCAGTGGATTGGCATCACACGATACCTTGGGGTTTCTTGATGAGTGTTACCGCATTATCCGTACTATGGGTATCTCTGAGTCGAGCGGGGTTTCTTTCGCTACTTTCCAGCTTCAAGGGGCCGCCTATTATTGGTGGCGTACCTATGAGTTAGACAACCTAGAGGAGGCAGCTTCACTAACTTGGACCCAGTTTTCAGATATGTTCTTGAGAGAGTTTGTTCCTCAGAGCCTCAAGGATGCATGGCACGCGGAGTTTGAGCATTTGCGCACCGTCTCAGAGTATGTTGTCCATTATACTAGTTTGACTAGACATGCCTCAGCCTTGGTTTCTATTGTTCGCGAGAGGGTTTGCCGATTCATTGAGGGGCTTATTCCCAGCATCAGGTTCAGTATGGCCCGTGTGTTAGAGATGGATATTTCGTATCAACAAGTGGTGAACATTGCTAGGAGGATAGAGGGTATGCATGCTAGAGAGAGAGGGGGCAGGTAGGGTCTTGAGAGAGAGAGAGCAGACGAGATCAGGAGAGAGAGCCTGAGGAGGCGAGGAGGCCTCATAGGCCGGTGAGATATACTGGTCCTTATTTTGGAGGTAGGGTACGTCATGGTAGAGGTTTTGTGGGTCAGCCAGTTCAGTTCGCGCTTCAGGCTTTGCATAGTGACTCGGGTGTTCATGGGTCTCGGAGGACCCGTACTGCGGCTAGTGGTATTTTCCTCTTGCCTGTTCCGGTAGGCTTGATGTGCCTTCCAAGCATTCTTTGTTACGGGCTGTGGTTTTTTTTATGCTTCACTGGTGTGGGAGCTAGTCTATGTTATAAATTGCAGACAAAATTGATCTATTGAGAGTCTCTAGATGGGTTGATGTGTACCCTACTTGTGATCCAGTGTTGAGGGCGAGACCCTCGTGATATCAGGTGATTTGACATGTTGTGACTGGGCTGTGTACTGCGGTAACAGTTATATCAGTATAAGATCTTTGTGAGTCCATTATATGCTTTCATTCTTTATTGTTAGATATCTTGTAGGTATGTGTTTTAGAAGACTTTTGTGGTAGTTTAATTTGTTTGTTAGTTCTCTTATGTGTTCCTTTCCTATATTCATTCATTTTCGTCTATGCTCTTGAGTTTTAGTTTGTGGGGTGTGTACCCGTTGGTGTTGGATGAGATTGGGTTAATCGGCTGTTTCATCATGTGGTTTTTGTGGTTGTTGTATCATCGCCAGTGTTATGGGTGGTTGAAAAGAGTTCTTATCGAATATGAGGCTTCAGGCTAGTGCATATTTGATCTCAGGCATTTATTGCTATTAGAAATATTAGTGTGGGACTATGTGTGGTGTGTCATGTAGTGTGCTTGTACCCTGTGTGTGTTGGCTTGTGTTGAATTAGTTGGTTGAGGCTGATACCGGATATAGACATGGAATCGAGTCTTTTGGGAATGGGTGGAAGGTGAAGAATCAAGTGTGAAGGTTTAATGGTATTGCTAGAAGGGTTAAATTTCAGTTGAGATGGTTTTGTCGTGCCAAAATGGATTGGGGTGACCTAGGGTCACCCACGGGTGTAGGTTGGAAGTGTCCACTCAGTGACTTGAGGACTTCGAGATGAATCTTAGCACGTTCGAGGAGGAACGTTGGTTTTAAGAGGGGGAAGATGTCACGACCCGACCGGTCGTTTTGAGAAATTAAGCTCCATTCAGCGGCATAAGGTCTGGATCATCTTCAGAAAATGAGCATCGACTTGCGTGCATGGTGGAATTCAGTTTTCGGATGGTTTAGAATCAATTCTAGAGAAGAAACCTTATTTTGGAAGTTAGAACGGTAAAAATTTGACCGGAATTGGACTTTTGTGCAAACGACCCCGGAATGGGTCATAAATGATCTCAACAGCTTCTTATGGTGATTTTGGACTTAGGCGTGCGTCCAGATTCAGATTTGGAGGTCCGTAGAGTAAATTGAGGTATTTCGGCGGAAGTTGAAGTTGGAAAATGAAGAACTTAAACCCACAGTTGACTTTTGGGAAATCAGGATCGGAATGCGATTCTGAGAGTTTGAACAGCTCCATTATGTCATCTTGGACTTGTCTGCAATGTTTGGCGTCATTCCGTGTTGAATTGATAGATTTCGGCATGAGTTTTGTTATTTGAAGATTTGAAAGTTCATAAGTTTGATTTTTGGTTTCATTCGTCATTTCAATGTTGTTGTAGGTGATTTTAAGCTTCGAGCGAGTCCGTATTTGGTTATATGACATGTGTGTGTGATTAGATGGGGTCTTGGGGTCCTCGGGTGTGTTTCGGATAGGCTACAGATCCTTTTTCCTCTATTTTGAATTGCTGAACTGCTGCTTCTGATATCCTTCTACGCGATCGCGAAGCTTCTCCCGCGATCACGTTGCTTTGTTTAAGACTACCTCGAAATCCTTCTTCGTGATTGCAGCTTTCCCTCCACGATCGCGATGCCCCGCATCTCTCTTCTTCGCGTTCGCATTCGTCTCCCCGCGATCGCGATTGTCTAATCATCTTCACTTCGCGATCACATCCATGGTCTCGCGTTCGCAATGAGCAATTTGGGCGGCCATGAAATTCCTTCTACGCGATCGCGACCCTTCTCCCGCGATCGCGATGCACAAATGACTGGGCAGACATATTTAATTCCCAAAATCAAGGGTTTCACCATTTTTTCATATTTTGACTTCTAGAGCTCGGTTCTTGGCAATTTTTGAAGGGGTTTTCACCTGGGCAACTTGGGTAAGTGTTTCTCACTCGATGTAGATCAACTTCTTTGAATCTCCTCTCAATTTCATCCTTTAATTTCAGTTTTTGAATGAAAAATGGGTAGAACTTCTTAGACCGAATTGTTGGGTTTTCAGGGAGTGTTTGACCTCCGATTTGAGATACTTTTATATGGTTAGACTCGCGGGAGAACGAGTGTTCTGAAAATGTTAAATTCATCCAGTTCCGAGACATTGGCCCCAGGGGCGTTTTGGTCATTTTACCTGATTTCGTGCTTTAGCTTTGAATTAAATTATAGAGTCAATTGCTTCAGATATTAATCGCAATGTGTGATTTAATTGAATAGATTTAGGCCATTTGTAGTCTAGAACTCGTGGCAAGAACGCGATTGCTAGTTGATTTTAGCCGGTTTTGAGGTAAGTATCTTTCCTAACCTTGTGTGGGGGACTTCCCCTTAGGATTTGAGTCTGATCTATTGCTTGTATTCCTTGTACGCGAGCTGACGAGGGCGTGCTCGTATTTGATTGTGGTATATTGTCCCTTTTAGGCTATTAAACTCTTGAAAACACCGAGTATGAAGATGATATTGATACGATTGAGTTCCCTGTTATTAGTTTCACCTCTACATGTCTTACTTGATATTTGTTTGTCGTTCTTGATTTATTCTTGCTGTTTAATGGACTTTAACGTGCTTAACTGAAGACAATTACCCTTGTATAGTTATATTACCCGTCCTAACTACTCACTTTTAAGTGGAAATTATAAATATTATATCTCATGTAATTAATTGGACTTAAACGGAAAGAAGATAGATATCTTATGATTAGTTGGTATTTCCTTAAATTGTAATTGTTTGATTCATGTTAACTTCTTACTATTGGTTACTCCTTGATAGTAATATCTTTTGTAATTTCATGCAATTATATTACTTGTCCAACTGCTGTGGTATCAGTGTAGTTATTAGGCACTTATTATGTCTTGTTGTCGTTGAGATTATTGTGTTTTTCCTTGGTGTTCCGTGGCCTTAGTAGACATTGTTGATTTCCCTTGCAAGGACGTTATTGTTTCCATTTTTTATTCCCTTGCCGGGACGTTATTGGTTCCATTGCTGATTTTCTCGCTTTGCTCCTATATGTATTTATACTGTCATTTATTGTGCGGCTGTTGGTACTTGAATGCATGAGGTCTCTGCCGTGCCGTTGTTGTTGGAGAGTTGCACGAGGTCTTTGCCGTGTTATTGTTGCTATTAATGTTTTTGCATATGCGGCGTAATAAGGCGGGATATGTTATATGCCTATATGTGGATTGCGCATGTGGCGAAATAAGGTGGGAATATTATGAAGCACGTGTGGCGAAATAAGGCGGTGCTTATTATATTATTATTGGTTGCACACGTGGAGAAATAAGGTGGGCTATATCAGGGGCTGATTGTGATGAATTGTAAAGGCGTGTGGAGGCATTTTTCCTATTTTTGTGTATGATTGGTATGAAGGACTACGGGTTCAATTCCCGGGAGATCCTCTGTTATGGTATGATGGACTACGGGTTCAATTCCCGAGAGATCCTCTGATATTGGTATGATGGACTACGGGTTCAATTCCCGGGAGATCGTATGTTATTGGTGTGATGGACTACGGGTTCGATTCCTGGGAGATCCCCATTAAACTCATTGTGTTCTGAACTGGCACTTTCATTGATTCTATCCGGGTGTGAATAACTCAGATGCTAGTCGATCATATTCTTATACTTACTAGTTTGTAGGATTCCTGTTAGATACACTTGCACAAGCATGCATGTAGTTGGACCCTCCCATTAGAGATGAATCGCTGCTCATTTGGCTAGGAGTAGGGATATGCCCTCGTTACCCATTATATATGTGTGAGAGACCCTAGTTGACTAGTTTTGTCAGCATGATCGTGTTATTGATGGGGTACAAGATGCCAAGTGTTGGACTTCAGATGCTAGGTTTTCATGAGTTGTGATTGGTATGACAATTCGTGGTAGAATTGTGGAAGGGTTGGGAAGACCTTCTTGTAAGCACCATTGCAGAATAATGACTCAGCGACTTGCATGTCCTTATTGTGTTGTGACTTAAGAAATTTGGATTGTAATGTCTACCATCCCTTTTATTATCATCTTTTGTGTATTTCTCATTGTTACTTATTGTCCGTTAGTCTTATTGCGATTGTAGCTCTTTTAGCCATTCATGCTGTCTTTACAAAATTATATATCGTTCTATTATCCCTGTGATTATATTGTTTATTGACCGGTAGGTGTCTTGACTGTCCCTCGTCACTACTCCATCGAGGTTAGTCTTGATACTTACTGGGCACCACTGTGGTGTGCTCATACTACTCTTCTGCACACTTTTGTTATGCAGATACATCTACCCTTATTCAGTTTTGTTAGCCTTGGAGGGTGCTGTACAGCCAGAGACTTGAGGTATGCATCTGCCGCGTCCGCAGAACCGAGGAGTCTCCTTCTACTCCACCTTTTAGTTAGCAGTTCCATTTCATATATTCAGTTGCTGTAGATATTTCCGGGTATTAGAGCTGTATGTTATGCCTTATTCTTAGCATGTGTTGCCCGTGGTTTCCGGGTCTTGGAGGTTGTTACAGTAATTCGAGTTGAAGTGTATGTTCCAGGCGACACTTTACGTTTTATCATGATATTCAGTATCTGTTTATTATTTTTGTAAAGGTTGTTAAATTTCCGCAATGTGTTAGGCTTACCTTGTCGCGAAGACTGGACGCCGTCATGACAGGATTCATGATTGGTGAACTAGGGTCGTGACATCATGATTACAACCCATAGTACCACCTTAAGCGGGGAAATCCCACCTCCACCACTCGAAGATCTAGCAATTTTGTGGGAAAAAGGCGATTCCACACCTACATCTGCGGAAGCACCCCCGGAGGTCAAGAAACTATTGGAAAAGTGGTTAACACAAGTACTCTAAGCGGCCTGGTTGAGAAGTCACCCCAACATAATGTCATATGCAGGCCAACCACAGATCTTGCTGCAGTCGGAGGCGAACCCGAGGACACCCGCGCAAACAAGGCGCCCCTCGAAACTCGGGCCGATGGCAACGAGCTCGCAGGAATCCTCAAGAAGATGGAGGAAATGGAAAATGAAATCAGGTCGCTCCGTGACCAAATGAAGGAACACCAAGAAAGGGTAGACAAAATCCCTAGCGCCCCCAAAATGTTGTCAAAGCGTGACGTGGGGAGGTTTGTTGAACAACCCTACACAGAAGAAGCTGCAGCATACCCCATTCCGAAAACCATCAAAATGCCACCTTATCTAAGAGTGTACGACGGAACTACTGATCCCAACGACCACTTGATCCTCTATGTCAACGCCGTAAAAGGTAACGACCTCTCAAAGGAACAGGTACCATCTGTACCACTAAAGAAGTTCGGCAAAACACTAACATGGGGAGCACTGACCTGGTATTCCTTGTTACCGGCCAAAATTATTTACACATTCGAGGAAATGGCCGACAAGTTTGTCACTGCTGATGCAGGAGATAAGAAAGCAGAAGCAAGGGTCAACGACATCTTCGGCCATTCGATAAACCACAGGGGAAGGACTCAGGGACTTCCTAGCCAAGTTCAACAGGGTAAGGATGACCTATCCAAAGTGTCGGAAGGCATGGCAGTCGCTGCCTTCCAAAATGGGTTAAGCAGAAACGGCTCGAAGGAGACCAAAAAGTTACTTAGCCACCTCATGAAGTACCCGCCCACCATATGGGAAGAGATCCACAACGCTTACTGCACCGAAGTGCGCGCAGACGAGGACAACCTAAACGGACTGACCCAATCCCTAACAACGATACATCCAGAGATCAGGAGAGATCGACGCAATAAAGGACGACGAGAACAAGGCCCGCATCCCAATAGGGAGAGGCACCAACCTTACATCAGATCCTCTCACCCGCCGCTGCCCAGGCACGCGGATGCTCTACAGAGAGATGTCGCCCCACTGCGGAACGACAGAGTACTCCCCCTTTATTTTCTGCCCATAATTTTTGTGTGTCCCATTCAGAGATAGTGTACGCACTTTAGATGCTGGGAAACAAGGTGCAATGGCCGACAAAGATGAAGTTGGACCCTGTCACCAGAAAATCAAACACCTTGTGCGAGCTCCACCAGGAACGGGGGCACAAAACCGAAGACAGTCTAGGTCTACGATAAGAGGTGGTCAGGATGCTGAACCAAGGATTCCTGAGGGAGTTACTCAGTAACAAAGGAAAAATCAACTTTGCACGCGTAGGGGAGCAATACCACGGGCCATTAAATCCACCCTCACCAGCCCGCACGATCAACATGATCATGGGGAATAGCAATGACTCAGCAATCAACCACGTCAAGTTCACCACTACGCACAAGCTAAAGCGAACTATCGCCCACGAACGGTATGAAGATTTCGAAGACAGTATCATCTTCGATAAGTCCGATGCCGACGGTTTGTGTTTCCCTCATTACGAAGCGTTAGTTATTACTTTATGTATTGCAGATACGGATGTTAAAATAATTATGGTCGATGACGGCAGTGGCGCCTATATTATCCACCCGAGGTTCCTCATACTAATGGGACTCGAGGATAAGGTAATACCGCACAGCATAACACTAACAGGTTTCAATAATACAGTGGAACGAACCTCATGATAAATATCGCTACCCGTCCTAGCGGGGGGAGTCACACTGGAAAAAGCTTTCCACGTGATGAACCGAAAAACAGCATACAACGTCATCATCGGGCGATAGTGGATACACGCTATGAGAGCGGTCCCTTCAAGCTTTTACCAAATGGTTAAATTTCCCACACCGTGGGGAATATTCAGCATTCGAGGCGAGCCCCACACCGCTCAAGAATGATATAAAATAGCGCAAGACTGCGCCCACACCAAAAAACTTAAGGGGACAAGCGCAGACGCATAACAATCAGCTATGTCGGAGACTAAGGTCCACCTGGTAGAAATCGCCATTAAAGACCCTGATATCGTAGAAGCCCATAAGGATATGGTCGAAGACCTTGACCCGGTCCAACTTGACAACAACGACCCTACAAGGAAGGTGTACATCGGGCACGACCTTTCAAATCCAAGTAAGTATCATGTATTTTTATCTAACCATACAGACCTGTTCTCTTTTTCCCATTCAGATATGCCGGGAATCCCGCGATAAATCGGTACTCACAAGCTGGATGCTGACCCATTACACCCCCCTGTACAGCAAATAAGAAAAAATTCAGCACCGCGATCAACAAAGCAGTCAGTGAGGAAGTAGACAAACTTCTGACCAATGGCTCTATCAGGGAATCAAAGTACCCTCAGTGGGTCGCCAACGTCGTCATAGTCAAAAAGAAGAACGGGAAGTGGAGAATGTGTGTAGATTTCACTGACTTAAACATGGCGTGCCCGAAAGATTCCTTCTACTTCCCCAAATCATGATGGCCGAAAAGGACCAAGAGAAAACAACTTTCATCACCCACCAGGGGACATAATACTACAAGGTAATGCCCTTCGGGCTCAAGAATGCGCAGCCACATATTAGAGGCTAGTAACCAAAATGTTCAAAGAGCAACTCGGTAAGACCGTGAAAGTCTACATCAACGATATGCTAGTAAAGTCGTCAAGGAAATAGGACCATATCGGCAATCTAAACGAGGCCTTCGAAATACTGAAAAGGTACAAGATGAAGCTGAACCCCGAGAAATGCGCCTTCGGCGTAGCTTCAGGGAAATTTTTAGGATTCCTCGTATTGCAACGG
The DNA here is from genome assembly GCA_034376525.1 of Nicotiana benthamiana. Taxonomy (NCBI): domain Eukaryota; kingdom Viridiplantae; phylum Streptophyta; class Magnoliopsida; order Solanales; family Solanaceae; genus Nicotiana; species Nicotiana benthamiana. The sequence continues at coordinate 12,720,908 of CM067336.1, forward strand.
GGCATCGAGGTCAATCCAGATCAGATCAAGGCAATAAACGCAATACCTGAGGTGTTGAGTAGCAAGGAACAGGTACAAAAGTTGATGGGACACATAGTCGCCGTGTTCCGGTTCATCTCATGGTCATCCGATCGATGCCATAATTTTCCAGCATACTAAAAAAATATCAAGGACTACAATGGAACGAGGAATGCACCGAGGCCTTGAGGAAACTGAAAGTATACTTTTCTTCGCCACCCTTGCTGGTCAAGGCAAGTCCGGGTAAACCACTGCTAGTCTATCTGGCCGTTTCAGAAGTCGCTGTCAGCGCCGTCCTCATCCGCAAAAGCAAAGGTACACAATCCCCTATCTATTACATTAGCAAAACCCTAGTGGACGCCGAAACTCGGTACCCACACCTCGAAAGGTTAGCATTAGCACTGGTCGTAGCTTCAAGAAACCTATGGCCCTATTTCCAATGCCATCCCATAAAAGTGATAACGACCTTCCCATTAAGAAGCGTCCTACACAAGCCTGAATTATCAGGCCGGCTCGCAAAATGGGCCATCGAGCTCAGCGAGAACGACATCTCATACCTTCGCCGAACCGCTATTAAGTCGCAGGTCCTGGCTGATTTTATAGCTGACTTTAGCGCATAAATTCTGCCAAAATTAGAACATGATGCACAACACGTCACCGTCAATGATGACCTATGGGTCCTCTACACTGATAGCGCTGCCAATGCATCGGGATCGGGACTGGGACTCCTCCTCGAGGTCCCCATGGGCGAAACGATACGCCAGTCCATACGATGCCCCGAAATGACTAACAACGAGGACGAGTATGAGGATGTTATTGCAGGCATTAAGCTAGACCTAATATATGGCGCCCACCGACTCATCCTTCACTGCGATTCCCAACTCGTGGTAAAACAAGTCATAGGGACTTACCAAATAAAAGAATAGAGACTGCAAAAGTACTAGTCAGAGATCTGAAGGTTAATAGCCATGTTTGATGAATATCGTCTGGAACAGATCCCAAGGGCACAAAATATTGAAGCAGGCGGTTTAGAAAAACTGGCCACGACCACTAAAAACTTCGACAAAGAGAGCGTAGTCACTCTCCTCCACTCTGTCATCGATCACACTGAGGTATTCTTTTTAAATTTGACTTGGGACTGGCATAACCAGCTTGTATCTTCCCTACAGGATGGGACACTGCCATCCGACATGAAAGAGGCAAAGAAACTACGCACGCAAGCCGCTCGGTATTGCTTAATGAACAGAGACCTCTACAAGAGAACGTTTGGCGGACCCTTGGCTAAGTGCGTAGGACCGCACCAAACAAGGTCGGTACTCGAAGAATTACATGATGGTCATTGCGGCGCTCATACATGCAACCTTGCCCTTGTACGATGCATTATACGGGTCAGCTACTACTTGCCTACCATGAAGAAGGAGGCGGCATAATACGTTCGCCAATGCGAGCAATGCCAAAAATATGCCCCCATGATACACCACCCGGAGAGCCCCTCCATTCAGTCACCTCCCCATGGCCTTTCATCAAGTGGGGAATGGACATGGTCGGCCCCCTGCCCACAGGACGGTGAAAGGTACGATTTTTATTAGTATTAAGCAGGTGTGTACGCACAAATACGCGAACAGGAGGTAATCGCCTTCATCTGGAAAAATATTATATGCCGCTTCAGCATCCCCAATGAAATTAGTTGTGACAACGAATGACAGTTTGTCGGTCAGAAAATGATCGAATTCTTCGAGATGGCGCATCAAGAGGATATTTTCCGTGCCATATCACCCTTCCGCAACGGCCAGGCGGAATCCTCCAACAAAATAATATTAAACATACTGAAGAAGAAACTCGAGGATGCCAAAGGGCTATGGACCGAGCTACTACCCAAAGTATTATGGGCATATCGGACTATACCCAAATCTAGCACAGGGGAAACACCATACTCGCTGGTCTGCAAAACCAACGCGGTCATACCCGTCGAGGTCGGTGAACCAAGCCTAAGATATTCACACACCAGTGGAACAAAAAATGATGCCAGCAGACTCCAAGACCTCGACGAGGCTGAGGAAAGGAGAGAAATTGCCCATATCAGAATGGTGGCCCAAAAGCAACAAATTGAAAGATATTACAACAAGAGGGCCAAATTAAGACCACTCAAGGTGGGAGATTACGTCCTCAAAGCCAAGACATTGGCATCCAAAGGCCCAAGTGAAGAAAAATTGGGTACCAACTGGGAAGGACCCTACAAAATCACAGCAGTAGCCAGCAAAGGCTCTTCCAGTCAGAGACAATGGAAGGAAAATTGCTCCAAAATAACTGGAACGTTGCTCACCTCAAATATTTCCACTTCTAATGGCTTCTCCCAAATCGTACTCTTTTTCCCTTACTCGGGGTTTGTCCCAATTAGGTTTTCTCGGGGAGGTTTTTAACGAGGCGACGGAGGGGATACCTGGGAATATTTGCGGAACAAGTTTATCATGTCAACCTCTCCATACGACCTCTGGGCCAACATGATAAAGGGACTGGACTGGCTTAATCTCCAATGTATGAAAGGCTACATCCATCTCCAATGTATGAAAGGCTATGGCCATCTCCAATGTATGAAAGGCTACGTCCATCTCCAATGTATGAAAGGCTATGGCCATCTCCAATATATGAAAGGCTACGACCATCTCCAATGTATGAAAGGCTACAACCATCTCCAATGTGTGAAAGGCTACGGCCATCTCCAATGTATGAACGGCTACGACCATCTCCAATGTATGAAAGGCCACGGCCATCTCCAATGTATAAAAGGCTATGGTCATCTCCAATGTATGAAAGGCTACGGCCATCTACTATGTATGAAAGGCTATGACCATCCTCACCAACGATTGACCTAAGATTCGACCATGGTGAATAAACGACTCGAAAACAGTCGAAGTCGCCTACATGGCTAAGGCCATCAGCTCCATCATGGCCAAGGCCATCGATTACATTATGGCTAAGGCCATCCTCACCAATGGTCGGCCTAAGATTCGACCATGGTGAATAAACGACTCGACAATAGTCAAAGTCACCTACATGGTTAAGGCCATCAGTTCGATTATGGACAAGGCCATCGATTACATTATGGCTGAAGCCATCCTTACCAGCGGTCGACCTAAGATTCGACCACGGTGAATAAACGACTCGACAACAGTCAAAGTCGCCTACATGGCTAAGGCCATCAGTTCTATCATGGCCAAGGCCATCGATTACATTATGGCTGAGGCCATCCTCACCAGCGGTAGACCTAAGATTCGAGCACAGTGAATAAACGACTCAACAACTGTCAAAGTTTCCTACATGGCTAAGGCTATCAGTTCCATCATGGCCAATTCCATCGATTACATTATGGCTAAGGCCATCCTCACCAACGGTCAACCTAAGATTCGACCACGGCGAATAAGCGACTCGACAGCAGTCGAAGTCACCCACATGGCCAAGGCCATCAGTTCTATCGTGGCCAAGGCCATCGATTGCATTATGACTTAGGCCATTTTCGTCGACCTAAGACTCGACCACGGTGAATAAACGACTCGACAACAGTCAAGGTCAACTATATGGCTAAGGCCGTCGGTTCTATTGCGGCCAAACCCGTCGATCTAAAATTCGACAAAGGCTGCCAATACCAACGGTCAACAAAAACACAACAAAAACTCTAAAGAACGAAAAAAAAAGCAGCAAGGGAAAGGAAGAAAAATTACATTTCATTCATCCAAAAATATATATACAACAAGTTCTACAATAGTTCCATCTACAAAATGTTCATATACAAGCCCTAAGGGCCTTCACCGCCCCTGCCATCATGACCCGCCTGGTCGCCATCAAGTCCGCTGCCCTATATTGGTAAGTCCTGGAAATCCATGAGCTGGAGTCTAGGAGGTTGACATCCTCAGAATTATAGCCCTCCCTACCAGGCGAGTCGGAGCTATAACCGGCCGCTTCATGGGCAACTCGAGTCAAGTTCTGCTGCCTCTCTACTTCCACCTTGGAAGCTCGGTCCGCCGCCAAAAGTTTCTCAAAGACGACCAATCTGGCGTCATGGTACACCACATCTTGTGCGCCTCACAGTGCACAACATCTTGTGGGGGTGATCGCCTAAGGGCCTCCACTTCGGCCGTCCTGGCGTCTAGCTCGGCTCTAAGGGAAGTGATCTGAGCCCGTAATTCTGCAGCCTCAGCCGCTATCTCGCGGCTAATCTCCAAGTCCTCCTCCCTTGACTAAAGGAGAGTTTCCAGCTCACCATTTCGGAACAAGGCAGCCATCAACTGCTCATCCAACTCCTTCAGCTCTACTGCCTTCTTCTTCAAAAGAGCCTCTGGTTCTTTAAGGCCCTCGCGGAACGTCCGAAACTTGGGATCCTGCTCAAACATGTCTGCCAACGCCCGATGCTTGGCACGGACCTCTCTATACTTCTTTGCCATCGTAGAGAAGGTTGCCGCTCTCTTTTGCTCACGCCACCTCCGCTCTACCTCCAAAACGAGGTTCTGAAAAGGAAGAAAAGAAATGTGTCAGTACAGACTCTAGTCGTTTTAAACGACAAAATAAAAAGGGGGGGATGAAACTACCTGTAAAGCTGAACCAGCTACCCGCCTTGACAAGTCCCCGTTGCTGACATCTCTCAGTGACTCGCGCTTCGCAGCCGCGCACAATAGGGTCATGTCTGCCGTATCCTACTCGTTGTCCTCTAATAAGTTGTATCCCCCAGGGATCACAATGCCGCGAGTAGATCGGCCCACCCTCATCTCCACACGGGCTGAGCTGTCCGGTGCCTCCTCAAGAGCGGCTTCAGAGCCCGTCCTCTCAGTCTCCTCGGCCGCCACATTAATAGCAGAGGATGGCTCGCCTCCTGATGCACGAGCTAAATGGGCAGCAGCTGCCCCCTGAGCATGAATGGCCTCGGTCATAAAGGTCGACCTTGGCACTTGGTAAGGCTCACTAGGCCTCCTCACGCCCTCAACGGCAATGTCTTTGCCAGTAATGAGACGCCGCCTCTTTCTCTCAAGCGTCTTCTCTCCTTCGGAAGCCGCCTCCGCTAGAGCTAAGGCAAAATGTAAACAAATATATATATATATATATATATATATATATATATATATATATATATATATATATATATGGGGAAGTTTGTTACCAGTTGGGCTGTACAACCTACGAAATTCAGGCTAGGTGCGGCATTTCTCCGCATGTGGTATCAACCCCGCCACCCACAACCTAATGTCGCCAACAGGGCGGGGTGAGCGAGCCGCCACTACAAAAAGAAGAGAAGAAGAAAGAAAGTAAGTTCAGAGTTAAGTCATTCAAAACAGAACGTCGCAAAGTTACATGCAGAGGCACTTACATCCTGCATTTTACGCCTCCGGAAATCCTTCAGCATCAAACACTAAATGGCTCGTCCTGACAAAGAATAATCTACGCCAAAACTCGCGGTTAGCTTTGTCGTCAGCACTCACGACAAAGCTCTTCTTGCCACGGCTCCTTAGTTGGAGCATGGTACCCCTCATATAATTGGGGCTGAACATCTGTAGCAAATGGTGAATGGAAACAATGGCCTCGGCCTCACCCGCAATCATAGTAAGGATCTGACACACCTTCAGGGTGTAAGGTGTAATCTGAGCCGGGCATACATTATAGAAGCGGCATAACTCTTCCGCCAAAGGGTTAAGCGGGAAGCTATACCCAATCTTAAGTGTGTATTCGTAAAATGCACAAAAGCAAGGCTTATGTACATTGGCGTGGTCAGTGCCAGTCGGAACTATCTCAATATGATCAGGAATGTTGTACCTGGTCCTGAGAACGTCCAGGTGAAACTGAAGTAAATCACTCTCCTCCTAAGATTGAGAGGGGCTTGCCGTGTTGAAGTATTTTCTCGTATTTAAATCCTTCGGCAAAATGTGGTCTACTGTTAACGGAACTAGGATTTTTCCTGCTCCCTCCCCTTCACCATTAGAAGAGGGGGGAACCCTAGAGGAGGCACTGCCCTTAGCCTTGCTTTCTCGGCGTTTTTCCATAATATGCAGTGAAGAATGAAGTATTGGTAGTGAGAAAGATAATAATCAGGAAAGGTGTCTCTCTGGAAACTATATAACTATTACAGGAAAGAATGATGAAGAAAGAAGCAAAGGAAAACTTTCTAAAAGATCGAAAATGAAACCCTTTGAACCACTCTCCTATTTAAAGGAGAAAAGCACACATGAATCGAAGAGGCTCAGTTCCGAAATCGGCGTCGGAAACCAAAACGTCACGTCGCGTTCTGAACAAGTCTCGGGAATAGGTGTAATGATGACGCATGTGACTGTTGACATCACCTTAAAAAAGATAGGTCACACGTCAACGGCCCAACCAATGCCATCACGCCCACATTCTGCAAAGAAGGCATCTACAGGCACGTCCAAATTTCCGTAAAAAATGAATCGTACATGTCCGTTCATTGAAGTCCATCATCGAGTACATCTCCAACGAACGGAGGGACTAACTATATAGGGCAAAATTTGGTTCATAACGTCCCCATGGCAGGTGGGCACGTCCCCCATGATAAGGACAATCCAAGCAAGGGCGCGTCCCAAATTGGCAAAAAAGGAACGACGTCGTTTAGCACCTCCCCCTTTTTGCTGAACGAAAGCCACCAACCTTTGTTCCTTTTCTTTATTATTTATTTTGCTCGAGAAAGGTTTCCTACTATATAAAGAAAACCTTCTCTTTGTAAGACGATCATCAGTATTATTATTGAATAACACAATCTATATTTTTCTCTTTCTCGAGTTCATAACTATTGCTTACCTCTTAAGTTAAGTATACCATTATCATCTATTCACAGATCAACGGAAATTATCGAAGTGATAATTATCTCTGGGCTTATTATATTTGATTACGACTTACCCTCATATAGTTTTTGATTGTTTTTAGGCTCACAAAATATTAACATCATTTTTGAGCTAAACAAGCTAATGTTGGTATTAATTATTCCACTAACGAGATGGAATAATTAAATCTCAATTTGTGTTATAATTTTATATTGTGTTACAATAAAAAACTAAAAGTTAAAAATTAGCATTTCAAATCAATCTATCTATATAGAATAGGAGAAGCAAAACCACTACATTAAGACAAGTGTCTTAACTACAAAATGCCAAGTGGCTTTATTAAGACAAAATAAACTACTTTTCTAACAAATTTTTTTTTGAATTTTGAATTTTGAATTTTGAATTTTGAATTAATTGGTTACACTAATTGAATTAATAAATATAGATATCTTATAATTATTTATAAAAAACAAAAATACAAAAAAATATTCTACTTATTCAAATTGGAGAGTAGTTTTAAGTTGGAGTTTTACAATTATTCTACAATAAAAAATTAGAAGTTAAAAACTAGCATTTCAAATATATCTATCTATATAGAATAGGAAAAGCAAAACCACTACATTAAGACAAGTGTCTTAACCACAAAATGCCAAGTGGCTTTGTTAAGACAAAATAAACTACTTTTCTAACCAATTTGGTTTTGAACTTTGAATTTTGAATTAATTGGTTACACTAATTGAATTAATAAATATAGATATCTAATAATTATTTATAAAAAATGAAAATACAAAAAAATATTCTACTCATTCAAATTGGAGAGTAGTTTTAAGTTGGAGTTTTAAAATTATTTTACAATAAAAAAACTAAAAGCTAAAAACTAGCATTTCAAATCTATCTATCTATATAGAATAGGAGAAGCAAAACCACTACATTAAGATAAGTGTCTTAACCACAAAATGCCAAGTGGCTTTGTTAAGACAAAATAAACTACTTTTCTAACCAATTTTTTTTTGAATTTTGATTTTTGAATTAATTGGTTACACTAATTGAATTAATGAATATAGATATCTTATAGAATTATATAAAAAATAGAAAAAAATATTCTACTCATTCAAATTGGAGAGTAGTTTTTAGTTGGAGTTTTAAAATTATTTTACAATAAAAAAACTAAAAGTTAAAACTTAGCATTTCAATTCTATATCTATAGAATAGGAGAAGCAAAAGCACTATATTAAGACAAGTGTCTTAACCACAAAATGCCAAGTGGCTTTGTAAATACAAAATAAACTACTTTTCTAACTAATTTTTTTGAATTTTGAATTTCGAATTAATTGGTTACACTAATTGAATTAATAAAAATAGATATCTTATAATTATCTATAGAAAAATAAAAACACAAAACAATATTTACCCATTCAAATTGGGTGAGAGTAGTTTTAAGGTGAACTTTTTTAAAATTATTTTAAATAATCTATATCTATAGAATATGAGAAGCAAAACCACTACATTAAGACAAGTGTATTAGAATATCAGACTGATGTGGCATTCCCGACTTGAAAAGGGTTGGTAGACTTCAAGCTGGGTCAGCTAGACCTAAGTAAGTAGGCATCGAAGGAGGATTGTAGTTATAAATACAAAATAAACTACTTTTCTAACTAATTTTATTTGAATTTTTGAATTTTGAATTAATTTGTTATACTAATTGAATTAATAAATATAGATATCTTATAATTATCTATATAAAAAAAAAAACACAAAACAATATTTTACTCATTCAAATTGGGTGAGAGTAGTTTCAAGTTGAACTTTTTAAAAAATTATTTTAAAATAAAAGGAAAAAAATAGCTATAAAAAATGAAAAAGGAGAAGAAAACTAACCATCCAGATTGAGAAATAGTTTCAAGTTGAAGTTTTAAAATAATTTTAAAATAACATTAAAAAAATAATGAATTACCAATTCAAAATTGGGAGTAGTTCCAAATTGGAGTTTTACAAATTATTTTAAAATAAAAAATAATGAATTACCGATTCGAATTTGGAAGTAGTTTCAAATTGGATTTTTAATAATTTTTAAAATAAAAAACGAAGATAAAGAAAATAAAAAACTTAAAATATTAAATATTGTAATATGCTAATAAATATTTCTATTAAAAATATAGTAATATTAAATGTTAGATGATGTAATAAAGAAAAATACATAACAAAAAATTTATTCAATGCTCTTCCTATATAACTCCTGACAGTTTACGAGAGATTTTATTCATTAAAATTTAGGTAATATTATTAAGAATAATAGAATATAAATTTAAAAAAAGTATTTTATCAGTAACAAATTATATATCTTCTTATATATTACAAAAAGAAAGCGAATAGTAAACATTGGCTAATATAGTAAAGAAAAATATGAACAAAGGTTATTGGTTATTATTTTTAAATTTAAATATATATAAAAATAAAAAAAATTAAAAATTAAAAACTAATATATATATATATATATATGTACATATATATATATATTAATTGGTTATTTTATTTGAATTAATAAATATAGATATCTTATCATTAAAAACAAAAAATAAATATATAAAATAATAACTACCCGTTCAAATTAGGTGGGAGTAGTTTCAAGTTGGAGTGTATAAATTATCTTAAAATAAAAAAGGAAAAAAATTAGCTATAAATAATCTATCTATATAGAATAGGAGAAGCAAAAGCACTACATTAAGACAAGTGTCTTAACCACAAAATCCCAAGTGGCCTTGTTAAGACAAAATAAACTACTTTTCTAACCAATTTGTTTTGAATTTTGAATTTTGAATTAATTGGTTACACTAATTGAATTTGATTTTTAAAATGATTTTATAATAAAAAAACTAAAATTTAAAAACTAGCATTTCAAATCTATATCTATATATATAGAACTATCTATATCTATCTATCTATATAGAATAGGAGAAGCAAACGCACTATATTAAAACAAGTGTCTTAACTACAAAATACCAAGTGGCTTTGTTAAGACAAAATAAACTATTTTTCTAACCAATTTTTTTGAATTTTGAATTAATTGGTTATACTAATTGAATTAATAAATATAGATATCTTATAATAATTGATAAAAAACAAAAATACAAAAAAATATTCTACTCATTCAAATTGGAGAGTAGTTTCAAGTTGGAGTTTTAAAATTATTTTACAATAAAAAAATAAAAAGTTAAAAACTAGCATTTCAAATCTATCTATCTATCTATATATAATAAAAGGAGAGGCAAAAGCATACTATTAAGACAAGTGGCATAATCACAAAAGGCCAAGTGTCATTATTAAGACAAAATAAACTACTTTTAACTAATTTTTTTATTTTCAATTAATTAGTTACTTTTTTGAATTAATAAATATAAATAAATTATAATTAGCTATATTAAAAAAATGAAAATCTAAAAAAAATAACTGCCCTTTCAAATTGGGGAGTAGTTCATAATTGGTGTTTTAAAGTTATTTTAAAATAAAACATGAAAAATATTATAAAATTAAATTAGCTACAATAAAATAACGAAATATTAATTAAAAAAACTACCTATTCAAGTTGAGGAATAGTTTCAATTTGGAATTTTAAAATTATTTTGAAATAAAAAATAAAAATGAGGAAATAAAAAATTGCCAATTCAAATTGGGATATGGTTTCTATTTGGAGTGTTAAAATTATTTTAATATAAAAAAATAAAAATTACAAATTTAAATTGAAGTAGTTCCTATCTAATATAGTAGTCCCTCTCTCTCTCTCTATATATATATATATATAAGGAGAGGCAAAAGGCTAAGTGTCATTATTAAGACAATATAAACTACCTTTATAACTAATATTTTTTTTAAATTTTAAATTAATTAGTTACTCTTTTTAAATTAATAAATATAAATATATTATAATTAGCTATTTTAAAGAACGAAAATCTAAAAAACAATAACTACCCATTCAAATTGGGGAGTAGTTTATAATTGGTGTTTTAAAGTTATTTTAAAATAAAAAATGAAAAATATTAAAAAAATTAAATTAGCTACAATTAAATAACGAAAATATTAATTAATAAAACCTACCTATTCAACCTTTTTTTTGGTAATTAAATTTGTATTAATCACCAAAGTGGTTGCCTTACATATCATAGGACAGCTTTAGGCTCAGTTGCCTATCAAAATGGACAAAGGATTACCTATACTACTCGAGCCAAGTCAGCAGTTATAAGATGAACTGCTGAAATATGGACTAAGCCTAGAAGCAGCTCGAACATTACAAATATAGGCTATACTACTGAGGAGCTTATCACAGTTACAATAGGTGTTTTCAAAGATTCTTGCATTTCTTTCCAACCATAAACCATAGAGCATTTACTGTCATCTTGATTATGTGAGCTCGAGGAGATTTCCCTTTGTTGGAAACACGTTTCAAATGCAATATACTAAACGTGTGTTCTTTTGTAGGTTTTGATGAATGTCAAACAAAGCAAAAAGCGATATACAGCAATGCTCAAGGACAAGCACAAAATGGATGCATTACAAGAAGCTCAAGACAAAGTTTAGAAATGTTATAATTGAGTCAATATTAATTGTGATCTTGATTCCTCAACTTGGCTCATAACATGGCTTCTCTACTAAAATTATTTTTCCAAAATCATGCTTATTTAAATTAAGTGTCAAATGATTTTAAACTATACATATTTACATTTGTTAAAATGTTTTCCAAACATGCCTCAAAAATCTGGGCTAAGATAATCGATTATGTTCTTATGATAATCGAGTATCTCTAAGCCAAGACTGCATGACAATCGATTGTGAATTAATGATAATCGATTGTGAGTAAGTCAGTTAACATCAGGTTTTTGCAAACTGCATAACAATCGATTGTGTACTTATGATAATCGATTGTTAACTGAGGCAAAGTTTTCAAAACTCATAAAAATCGATTATGAACTAATGGTAATCGATTAGAATGAGAAAAATGTCTCCCAGTGATTTTAAATAAAATGATAATCAATTGTGGCTTTTGATAATCGATTATATATGAGACAGAGAGTTTTGAAATTAATTAATAATCGATTATCCCATTTGATAATCGATTGTTGAAACTGACCGTTGTCATATATTTTCAATTACCGCCAGGTAATCGATTGTTGATATTTAACAATCGATGTTTTGCGTAAAATCTGGAAAAGATTTTCTGAACGTTGTTAAAATAATCGATTGTTGATTTCCGGACAATCGATGTTTTATGCCAAAAATTGGAAAGGATTTCTTAACGTTATAAATAATCGATTATTGATTTGAAGTAATCGATTGTTGACGTAAAATCTGGGATTGAATTTTTGATCTGATAGGCAAACAATCGATTGTTCAGTCTTGACAATCGATTGTCACTGAGTAATTTCAGCAATCCTTAATTGGCAATTAGACAACGGTAAGACTGAGTTTCTCACCTATAAATACAGCTTCAACTCAGTGTTTTCACAACAACAACATATACACTTTGAGTATTTTCATTGCTAAAAGCTTTCTTACATTGATCATCATTTTCCATTCATCCATAAAGCTTTTTGAAGAGCCATTCTATTGAGCTAAGTTGTTGTGATCTTGAGCGTACTATTTCTACTCATATCTACTCATTAAGGAGTGCTTTGTAAAGTGAGTGTGTTTTGTGTTTGTAAGAGAATTGCGATTCTCGTTTGTTGAGGAACTTGTGATTCCTCGGTTGAAGTCTTTGGGATTGTTATCCCCGAGCAGTTGAAGTCTTTGGGATTGTTATCCCCGAGCAATTGAAGTCTTTGGGATTGGTATCCCCGAGCAATTGAAGTCTTTGGGATTGTGATCCCCGAGCACCTAGGTGAGGCTTGTGTCCTCAGCTGTAACGGTTTGTTAAGCACCCGTAAGCTTGACAAGTTTAGTGGAAATCTCGAGAGAGTCTCTCGGGGACTGGACTAACCACGTTTGTGGCCAACCAGGATACATCATTGTGTAAGTTTATTCTACTGCACTTGTTTTAATTTCTGCAAAGTTTTTTAAATTCCGCACTAAAACGCTTAATTTTTTTAAAACGCTATTCACCCCCCCCCCTCTAGCGTAAAGCGTATTGTCCAACAATTGGTATCAGAGCCATACTCTCTGAAAGACTTAACCGTTTGAGAGAATCTTTCCATGGCTTCTACTCTAGACTCTTTTGCAGGTATTGATGAAGGACAGTGCCCCACAAGACCTCCTTTGTTTAACGGGACTAATTATTCATATTGGAAAGAAAGGATGCAGATATTCGTCAGATCAAACAGCCCTTACTTGTGGAAGGTGTACACCAAAGGAAATGAGGTTCCTGTCAAAAAGGTGGGAGAAGAATGGGCGCCAAAATCAGAAGAGGAATTCAACGCCGAGGATAATCGAATGGTTCAAAATAACTTTAAAGCTATTAATTTATTACTTTGTGCTGTTAATGCTAATGATTATAGGAAAATCTCCTGCTGCAAAACAGCGAAAGAAATGTGGGACAAGCTTGAGGTCACTTACGAAGGGACTGACCAGGTAAGAGAAGCTAAAATTGACTTTTTAACTCATGCTTACGAATTGTTCCATATGAAGGAAGGCGAAAAGGTAGACGAGATGTTCGAGCGGTTCTCATCAATAGTGAATGATCTCCACGCGCTCAAGAAGACGTTCACAGACAAAGAACTAGTTCGAAAAATCCTTAGGAGTCTAACACCGGCATGGCGATCAAAGGCCGATGCGATTCAAGAGTCAATCGGAATCACGAACGTCACCATAGACGCTCTTAGAGGTAATCTTAAAACTTATGAATCCACTATTCTTAACCCTGTTATTGATGAACAAAGAAGGCAAAAGATTGCTCTAAAGGCGAGCACAAGTCAATCACCAATTGAAGAGGATGGAGATAGCGAATTCGGACTCATCATCAAAAAGTTCCAAAAATTCATGCGAAAAGAATATGACCGCAAAGGGAAAAAGCAAGGTGAGCAAGTTAAATGTTATGAATGTGGTGAAACAGGGCATATCAAAACAAACTGCCCAAAACTTAAAAAGGAGAAGAAACCCTTCAAGAAGCAACGAGCATACATATCTTGGGGAGGAGATTCCGGAGACGAATCCAGTGAAGAAGAAAATGAAGAAGCGGCAAATCTCTGCCTCATGGCACAGGAAGAAAATCAAAGTGAGGTAAGTCAAATCTCTTCTCAAAATTTTTATACTCTTGATGACATGAGAAATGCCTTTGATGAATTGTATGCTGAATTTCTCAAAGTTACAAAAACCGTCACTAGCTTAAGAGAAAGTGCTTCTCTAAAAGAACAAGATTTTCAAAAACAGTTTTCATTAAAAGAAAAAGAATTAGAAAAATTGGTTTTGGAAAATGAGAAGCTACTAGAACAAAACAAGTTTTATGGGAAAAGAAGTACTGACAAGCCCGAGAGTTCTAAAAAAAATTGTGCTTCTTGTGTAGACCTTAAGAATGAAGTAAGTAGATTAAAAGGCACACTAGATAAATTCAACTCCTCTCATAAAAACTTGAATGTGGTGCTTGATAACTTGAAATCAACCAAGCATGGAATAGGCTTCATAAATGAAGAAGAGGTTGATGCAAAAACCCAACCACCTAGAGCTCAATCTAGGATTAATAACAAAAATGCCTTTCCTAAAACAAACATGCATGCTAGACAAAATATTAGGAGACCTAGACATGACCTTCCGCCTAGCAATCGTCACCATAGACATGATGCATATTCTAGGCACAACAGTGATCATGCTAGAAGATCCAGAAATGTTCAACCTAGAAATGACTATGGTGCTCAAATTAGGAGAAATGAAAATAGAGTAAACAATGTGCATTATTCTAGCTACTATGAGCCTAGACGCATGCATAATCCAAATGTGACATGTCATTATTGTAGACGAATTGGTCATATTGCTCCCGCATGCTTTACTAGACATAGACATGCCACTCAAACATATTATTATAGTATGCATAACCCTCAAGGACCCAAAATGGCATGGGTACCAAAAGAGCATTGATTTGTTCTGCAGGTGTGCTTGAAGGAATCAAGTGTAGTGGATGCTCCAAACACTTGACGGGAGACGAATTCAAAATTCCTTCAATAAAAGCACAAAGAAGGAGGAAGAGACGGAAAAATCGATTTAGGCATTTTCAAAATCGGAAGTATTTTCGAAAAATTTAAAAGACAAAATACAAGGAAGACAAAGGCAAAATTGTGGAAGAAGCTTCTTAAATTGAAGAATGAGCCAAAAGACCAAAATGAACGGAGGATGTTCAAAATCAGGTAATTGGCAAAGTCGAAGGAAAGGTAAGTACCCTAAACCCTCTTAAGAACATCTTAGGACAAAATTCTTAAGAGTTCACGTCTTTCACCCGACTACACCAGTTTCAAAGTTATTATTTCATTTATAGATTACTGACTTGAGCGTCGGAGATGTTTAATTCTATTTTGCAGGTATCCCCCAAAAGGTAAGAGGAAAGTATAAATTGTCTTGATAACAAGAAAAATCGATCATAATCGATTATTTATTCTTACAATCGATTATCAGTATCAATAATCGATTATTTGTTGATTCAATTTTTTTCATGAAATCTTGTTGAATGTTTACATTGCTTGATAGAATTAAGTCTCATCATTTTAGCATCCCCCTTCCAAACAATCGATTATTTGTTCTGCCAATCGATTATTTGCCAAAATCCAAACTCTCTGTGAGTGAAATAATCGATTACTATATATTGACAATCGACTATCTTTTTCAAATTTTTTACCGTTCTGGCGTGTAATCGATGTGTCAGATCATTTTCATTAATGACAATCGATTATTCTATTCAAACAATCGATTGTTGAACGGTCAGTGAATTTATTTTTACCGTTTCAGACTTCAAAGCTCTTCAAATCTCTTCAAATCTTTTCAAATAAGTGTAAGATTCATTCCTTCTCTATATATAGGCTGCACATATGCTCTTGTATACTCACTCAAGCCTCCCAAGCATCAAATTATCTTGTTATCTTTAGCACATCTTTTTCAAAAAATGTCAAGCCGCAACTCCAAACGTGCTCGTTCCAAACAAGGTGCTTCTTCTTCTCGCCATCCATATCAAGATGGATCGGTTCTATTCTTTGAATCCGATGAAGAGCTCACCCGTTTCTTAACCAAATTTGAGAAACGCCTTATTCTCCCTCCTCGCTTTTCAACAAACGCTCTTGTTGCACCATTCATTCCAGCCGCGAATATGCTAAGAGAGTGCCAACTTTTCAATTTCCTACTCCTTACTCACCCCTACTACAACATTACTCTGGTTGAAGCTTTTTACTCCAACCTTCACAAAGATGATGAGGGTGAACTCGTTACCAATGTTAACGGCATTTCCATTCTAATTTCTGAAGATAACCTCCACCTCATTGCCGGCATTCCGCATGATGGTGAAGACATCTACCAGTACATAAATGATGCCGGGGACATGATTGATGAAGCTAATCTCTTTCGCCAAGCCGGAGTCGCCTATGATGAGTCTTCTTCCCGTCGTCCCACCATAAAGGGTATGGACCCGAATTATCGTTTCATTCTCTATTTCATCACTCGTGTTCTCAAACCCCGTAAACTCAATCACACCACCATTTCCCAAGAGGATGCCAAATTTCTTCATGCCATTATCACCGGTGTTAAAATCAATTGGTGCAAGCTTATTCAATCTCATATGTTCAATGCCACCAGAGATGACATACCTCTCCCCTATGCCCTCTTAATAATGAAATTTCTTGAAGCATCCGGGGTCAATATTGCTAATGGTTCTCTCAAAAAGAGCACCAAAATCTGGGAAATTTCGGAGTCTTCCTTTCATCATGATGGTGATCATGCTCCCGCTCCTCCTCAAAATCGACAAGCCCGTCGTGCTCATCCTTCTCAGGAGCCTACCCTCCGGACTATCTCTGACCAAATTACTCAATTAACCCGTGAGGTCCATGGTTACTTTGATCACGTGCATTATGCCTATGCTCAGGTGGTGCCATATCAAGCGCCTCCCAATGATGATGAAGGGGATGGGGGTGATGAATGATGAAATTGTTGTTCTTTTTGATGATGTGAAATTGTTGTTTCTGATTTGTTTTTCCTTGGTTGGTTAGTTGTCGTTCGTTTTATTGTGTTTGGCTCCACCCATGTAATGTTATTTTCCAATAAATAAACTTTTGTTTATTTCATATGTTTTTTTTGCATATTCTTCCCTTATATATTTTTGCTAATGGCAAAAGGGGGAAGAAACGGGATATCACGAAGTATGCTATATCACTCTCAACTTCATTTATGCTTAAAGTGAGGGGGAACATCAAATTGCATACTTTACACTTGTCTTGGATCATCAAAATAATTATTGCATATATCCCGCTTATGTTTGCCATTATCAAAAAGGGGGAAATTGTTGGAAACACGTTTCAAATGCAATATACTAAACGTGTGTTCTTTTGTAGGTTTTGATGAATGTCAAACAAAGCAAAAAGCGATATACAGCAATGCTCAAGGACAAGCACAAAATGGATGCATTACAAGAAGCTCAAGACAAAGTTTAGAAATGTTATAATTGAGTCAATATTAATTGTGATCTTGATTCCTCAACTTGGCTCATAACATGGCTTCTCTACTAAAATTATTTTTCCAAAATCATGCTTATTTAAATTAAGTGTCAAATGATTTTAAACTATACATATTTACATTTGTTAAAATGTTTTCCAAACATGCCTAAAAAATCTGGGCTAAGATAATCGATTATGTTCTTATGATAATCGAGTATCTCTAAGCCAAGACTGCATGACAATCGATTGTGAATTAATGATAATCGATTGTGAGTAAGTCAGTTAACATCAGGTTTTTGCAAACTGCATAACAATCGATTGTGTACTTATGATAATCGATTGTTAACTGAGGCAAAGTTTTCAAAACTCATAAAAATCGATTATGAACTAATGGTAATCGATTAGAATGAGAAAAATGTCTCCCAGTGATTTTAAATAAAATGATAATCGATTGTGGCTTTTGATAATCGATTATATATGAGACAGAGAGTTTTGAAATTAATTAATAATCGATTATCCCATTTGATAATCGATTGTTGAAACTGACCGTTGTCATATATTTTCAATTACCGTCAGGTAATCGATTGTTGATATTTAACAATCGATGTTTTGTGTAAAATCTGGAAAAGATTTTCTGAACGTTGTTAAAATAATCGATTGTTGATTTCCGGACAATCGATGTTTTATGCCAAAAATTGGAAAGGATTTCTTAACGTTATAAATAATCGATTATTGATTTGAAGTAATCGATTGTTGACGTAAAATCTGGGATTGAATTTTTGATCTGATAGGCAAACAATCGATTGTTCAGTCTTGACAATCGATTGTCACTGAGTAATTTCAGCAATCCTTAATTGGCAATTAGACAACGGTAAGACTGAGTTTCTCACCTATAAATACAGCTTCAACTCAGTGTTTTCACAACAACAACATATACACTTTGAGTATTTTCATTGCTAAAAGCTTTCTTACATTGATCATCATTTTCCATTCATCCATAAAGCTTTTTGAAGAGCCATTCTATTGAGCTAAGTTGTTGTGATCTTGAGCGTACTATTTCTACTCATATCTACTCATTAAGGAGTGCTTTGTAAAGTGAGTGTGTTTTGTGTTTGTAAGAGAATTGCGATTCTCGTTTGTTGAGGAACTTGTGATTCCTCGGTTGAAGTCTTTGGGATTGTTATCCCCGAGCAGTTGAAGTCTTTGGGATTGTTATCCCCGAGCAGTTGAAGTCTTTGGGATTGTTATCCCCGAGCAATTGAAGTCTTTGGGATTGGTATCCCCGAGCAATTGAAGTCTTTGGGATTGTGATCCCCGAGCACCTAGGTGAGGCTTGTGTCCTCAGCTGTAACGGTTTGTTAAGCACCCGTAAGCTTGACAAGTTTAGTGGAAATCTCGAGAGAGTCTCTCGGGGACTGTACTAACCACGTTTGTGGCCAACCAGGATACATCATTGTGTAAGTTTATTCTACTGCACTTGTTTTAATTTCTGCAAAGTTTTTTAAATTCCGCACTAAAACGCTTAATTTTTTTAAAACGCTATTCACCCCCCCTCTAGCGTAAAGCGTATTGTCCAACACCCTTTCGATTGCTCAATGAACCATTGGACAAATTGTGACCAATTCTGCCCAGTGAAATCTTCAACTCCAATCCATTGTAATGTTTGGTATCTCAGCAGGGATGCAAAGGTGCAATGCAAGAATAAGTGATCTCTAATTTCCATATCTTGTTGGCACATAACACAGTTTCCTGACACATTCAGATTCCATTGCAGTAGCCTGTTCTTGGTAGGAAGTCTATCTTGCAGTAACAGTCACAAACTGAAGATTGCTTTAGGTCGAGCAGCATTCTGTAGGACCAAATTCTTCCAAGGGACTCTAGGTGTTTCTCCAATCTGTTGTAAGTATAGTTTCCTTATGGTGCAGTCAGAGTTATACAACAGTTGATGTTGTTGTAATAGCATAATACCTCCACAATCTTCCTGACCATCAAACTAGCATGTTTTGGGACAGTAAGGTTCTCCACATGTTGTTGTTTGATATAGACTGTGTGAATCCATTTCACCCACAAAACATCTTTTTTATGTGCTAAGTCCCAACTAAGTTTGGCAATAGCAGCCTTATTCCACAACAAGATATTGGTTATATTCAAACCTCCAACAGATTTAGGCATGCATACCTTTTCCCAGGCCACATAAGCTTTCTTTGAGATATTAACTGAACCACACCAAATATAGGATCTACATATTGTCTCCAGTAGTTTTATAACTTTTGAAGGTATGATAAATAATTGAGCCCAGTAGGCTTGAACACCAAATATAACTGATTGCACCAACTGGCTTCTGCCTGCATAGGATAGATATCTAGCAGTCCAGGAAGTAATTCTGGCAGTAATCCTGTCAACCAGAGGTTGCCATTGGGCAATTGACAACTTTTTGGTAGACAAAGGTACTCCCAAGTATTTGAATGGGAGATCCCCTCGAACATAACCAAGATGATCAAGAATTTATTGCTGAATCCCAGGATTAACCCCTCCAAAATACACAACACTTTTATGTAAGTTTGCTTTCAGACCAGTAGCTGCAAGGAACTGAGAGAAAAATATGAACATGGTACTTACTGACTGAAGCTCTCCTTTGACAAAAAGCAGTAAGTCATCAGCAAAGCTTAAGTGAGTAATTCCCAGTTTTTTACAACCAGGATGATATATGAAGCTTTTGGCATGGCTCAACTCTGCCAAGGATCTGCTAAGATATTCCATCACAATAGCAAACAGAAAAGGAGATATGGGGTCTCCTTGTCTCAATCCTTTGGCAGCTTGAAAAGGCTCTGTTGTTTCCCCATTAACCACCACAGTATAGCTAACAGTTTGGACACACTCCATGATCCACCTGATAAATCTGATAGGAAAATCCAGTGCTTCCATAATCTGTTGCAAACTGCACCATTCAACTGAGTCATAGGCTTTCCGAAGATCAATTTTGATCATACATCTGGGAGATATGTGTGATCTAGAGTACTGTTTTATTAATTCATGAGCTAATATGACATTATCTGCTACTCTTCTTCCTGGTATAAAGCCTGCCTGTGCATTACAAATGATACTACTCATAACCTTCTGAAGTCTGTTGGCCAATACCTTGGATATAATTTTATATAAGACTGAACAGCAAGCTATAGGTCTGAACTCTTTAACTGTCTGAGGATTGGATACCTTGGGAAGCAAAGTGAGTGTGGCACAATTAGTAGGTCTGTACATCTTGGAGGTCTGAAAGAAATTCTTGATTGCTTGCAGAACCTGTTTGCCAATGACATGCCAAGAATGTTTTAAGAACATGGCATTAAATCCATCAATCCCTGGAGATTTATCATTTCCAATTGCCTTCAAACTGTCTAGGATCTCTGTGTCACTAATGTCAGCAGCTAGTTCCATCCTTTGATGATGAGAGAGTGTTGGGCCATTCCTCATATACAATTTATTCACAGCTGGAAGGGAATTGGCTGTAGTCCCCATTTGTGATTTATAGAAGTCCCTGATCTCCTTCTTCAAATCTACTGGATCGGTTATCTTCAGTCCTCCTTCTGTGGACAGTTCAGTAATCCTCTTTCTTCTGATTTCTCTCCTTCATGACTGCTGAGAAATACTTGTTATTGGAGTCTCCAAGTTTGATCCATTTAGCTCTTGACTTTTGTTGCAAAGCTGATTCTTCAATTAAAGACCACTTTTCTAGCTGTTGAACTAGGACTTTTTCTCTTTGCTGTAGTGTATCTGAATAGGATCTTGCCAGTTGATGCTGTACAACTTTCAGTTCTTTTCTGCTACTTTCAATCTTTTGAGAAACATTCTTAAACTCTCTTATATTAAGAGATTTTAAAGCTGGTTTGAGGGATTTAAGATTGTTCCACACCCCTTGTAGAGTACTCTGCTCCTTGTTTTTCCAGTTAGCTTTCATCAAAGCAGGGAAATCCTTATGCTGAATCCAAGCATTGTAGAATATGAATGGTGTCTTCCTTGCAGAGGTATCTGTTGTCAGAGTTAGTAACATGGGATTATGATCAGAGATAAAGGAAGGTCCATACACAGTGTGCACATGATTCCACTTCATCTGCCATTCAAGGTTACCAAACACCCTATCCAGTCTACTACATACTCTATCATTGCCACTTTGTTTATTAGACCAGGTAAAGAAATTTCCTTTCCATGGCAGTTCCACCAGTCCTGATTGCTGAATGCAGTTGTTGAAATCAACAAGGTCCCTTTGTTTAACTTGTTGGCAGGATTGTCTCTCCTTGCTGGACAGTATGGCATTAAATTCTCCTGCAATGATCCAGGGATCAGTAATACCAGCAGATAGGTTGAGAATAGATTTCCACAGAATCCTCCTCTGATCACTGTCATTAAAACCATATACAACTGTAAGACAGCAGATAGTAGCACCAGTGATAGTTTGAACATTACAATGGATGAGCTGAGCTTCCTCAAAAAATCCAGTGATCAACACCTTTGTAGGGTCCCATAGGATCCATATTCTACCATTCACTGCTCCACTGTAGTTAGTAATCATGTTCCAGTTAGGCAACAAAAAACTAGATATTCTACCAGCATTGTGTTGTTTAACCTTAGTCTCTACAAGTCCTACAAGGTCAAACTTATTAGTTCTAAAGAAATTTTTGGCTTCTTTTTGTTTGTACCTTTTATTTACACTCCTAATATTCCAAAAGATCCACTTCATTGAGTATGGCTAGTTCCCCCCTCATCCAGGAGATGATTAGCCCAACTAACTATCCCAACTTCAAATCTATTAGACATCACAATAGGAGATAAGGGAGGGAAATTAGTGATGTTGAAGACTGGGGAATCTTGTCTAACAACCTTCTTCTGTTTGTTCTCACCTTCAGCTGTAGCTAGAGTACTTATCTCCTTTGGTAACTTTGGTTGCTGGATTTGAGCCATCTGGTTGCTTTGGTCCACTGTGACTGGGGCTTTCTCTCTCCATTCTTGTGTCACCTTGTTTTTTTGTGTAGGTTGAGCAGATTTAGACAAACAATTGTGTCCAACCTCCAAACATTTCTCACAATACACAGGTTTCCAATCATAAGTCACATCCTGCATGAAGCTCTTTCCATTTGAGTCCATAATCTCTATCTCACTAGGTAGCTTTTTCGACACATTTACCTCAATGAGCATACGAGCATATGAGATTCTAGATTGCTTAGTTGTACATTCGTCAGCAAATATAGGTCTACCAAGGACACTAGCAATCCTACTTAAAGATTTGCTACCCCAACAGGACAAAGGCAAGTTAGGGAACTTGATCCACAAGGGGATTTCTGAAGGAAAGGCTGCTTTGAAATCAAAATCAGCAGACCACTGCTTCAAAATCATAGGTCTGTTGGCAATAGTATAAGGCCCCCCATACAGAATTTCTTTGGCGTCATCTAGGGAACTAAATTTAGCAATATAGTAGCCCTCATCATGATAAAATAGCTCGGGTTCAGGTACATGAGACTAGTGGAGGTTAATAAACTTTTTCATACCATTGTACCCAGGACTATTACCTAGCACAAATATAACAAGGGCACATTTCTATTTGCCTTCTTCCTCTTCCACTTCATCCTTAACAAGTTGACCCACTGGCTTGCCATTAACAATTGTAGGTGGGATGTATTCCAGTGACATACCATTAGTAGCAATTCGGTTCCTCTGAAATAGATTAGCCCATCCATTGGGTGCTTCATTTTTTGACTCCTTTTCTAGAATAGGCAAATCTGGTTGTGGAGGTTGTTGCATGTGGTCGATACCCTCATTCGCTTGGACCATTGGGGCTATCGTAGGTACTGTCGCTGGTACAGTATTAACTGATTTTGGGGACGAAGGAGAAATGGTTGTCGTAGTAGCGTAGATCGGCACGGGATCTCCAGAAGATTGCAAATCTGTAGCTGCATGAGACAAGGAAACAACATTACCGATGGGTTTCAATGGAACACTATTATTCGAATGTAGCTCAGTGTTAACAATTTTTGGAGGAATAGTGTTGTTAGCATAAATGGGCATCAGAACTTTCTTGGGTCGTCCTCTTCCTCTTGCCATGACACCCTCAGTGTAGGTGAACCTACATACACAGAGGAGCAAAGAAGAAGATGAAGCGGTAATAGCTAGTCTAGAATTTCAGTATTTTTCTTTTTTTACCTATTCAACTTGGGGAATAGTTTCAATTTGGAATTTTAAAATTATTTTAAGATAAAAATAAAAATGAATTTTGAATTTTGATTAATTGGTTACACTAATTGAATTAATAAATAAATATATCTTATAATTATCAATAAAAAATAAAAACACAAAACAATATTTTACCCATTAAAATTGGGTGAGAGTAGTTTTAAGTTGAACTTTTTTAAAATTATTTTAAAATAAAAGGAAAAAATAGCTATAAAAAATGAAAAAGGAGAAGAAAACTAACTATTCATATTGGGAAATAGTTTCAAGTTGGAGTTTTAAAATAAAATTAAAAAAATAATAAATTACCAATTCAAAATTAGGAGTAGTTTCAAATTGGAGTTTTAAAAATTATTTTAAAATAAAAAATAATGAATTACCGATTCAAATTTGGAAGTAGTTTCAAATTGGATTTTTAAAAATTATTTTAAAATAAAAAAAATGAAAATAAAGAAATTAAAACTTTTCTGAGTAAAATATTAAATATTGTAATATGGTAATAAATATTCATATTAAAAATTTAATAATATTAAATATTAGATGATGTAATAAAGAAAAATACAAAACAAAAAATTTATTCAATGCTCTCTCTATATAACTCCCGACAGTTTACCAGAGATTTTATTCATTAAAATTTAGGTAATATTATTAAGAACAATAAGATAAAATTTTAAAAAATATATTTCATCATTAATAAATTATATATCTTCTTATATATTACAAAAAGAAAGCGAATACTAAACACTGGCTAATATAGTAAAGAAAACTGTAGAACAAAATTTATTGGTTATTATTTTGAAATTTAAATGTATATAAAAAAATAAAAATAAAAATAATAAAATAAAAACTAATATATATATATATATATATATATATATATATATTCATATATATTAAATGGTTATTTTATTTGAATTAATAGATATAGATATCTTATAATTAATAATAATTGAAAATAAAAAATAAATATATAAAATAATAACTACCCGTTCAAATTAGGTGGGAGTGGTTTCAAGTTGGAGTGTATAAATTATCTTAATATAAAAAAGGGAAAAAAATTAGCTATAAAAAATTCAAAGAAAGAGAAGAAAAACTACCCATTCAAATCGGGATGTAGTTTCAAGTTGGAGTTTTAAAATAATTTTAAAATAAAATCGAAATTAAAAAATAATAAATTACCAATTCAAATTGGGGATTAGTTTCAAGTTGGAGTATTATTTTAAAATAAATAAAACAAAAATAAACATTCAGAATTTTTTTTAATAAAGTACTATGCTAATAAAACTTTCTATTAACAATGTAATAATATTAAATATTAGATGATACAATAATATTAATATATATATATATATATCAAAAAAGTTATTTAGTGCGTTCCGTGTATAAGTCCCGTTAGTTTAATAGAGATTTTATTCATTAAAAATTAGATAATATTATTAACAATAATAAAATAAAATTTAAAATAAAAAAATATTTTAAGAGTAATAAATTATAGATCTTCTTATATATGACTAAAAGAAAGCGAGTATTAAATATTGATTAATATAATAAAAAAATATATAATAAAAAAGTTATTCACCAACTATATAAATACTTTTAATTTAATAAAAATTTCATTATTTTATATATCGTAATGACAAGTAAGATAATAATTAAATTTTATTAAAGTAATATAATTTAATAGGATCGAACAAGCCCGATCGTAATTTAGTTTAATTAATATTTTAATTACCGACCGCGCGATTACTAGTTTAGAAGAAACCAAAAAAAGAAAAAAAAGAAAGTGCTAACGGATAACAAGAAAGAACCTGAAATTGCAACTTCTTTTTGAATCCCCTTAACCTCTCTTTCTCAGACAAAACAAAAACGCAGAAAACCAACAAAAACACACCCGCTTTCATTCTGGGCAAATTACCACGCCATGGATTCCCGTTCCGGTGGAAAAATTGTGACGAACAGGCGAAAGAGATACGCCGTCGGTCCATACGACCATCCACCACCACCACCACCGCCGCCGGAAGAACAACAACCGTTTCCAAAAAGCCCTAATTGGCTTACCGGCCGTGTTGTTCCAGCGACGCGTACGATTCTCTCCGGCGCCGCGAAGATTTTAACATCTGTCTTCAAGTCCGACTCTTCTTCTTCCTCGTCTTCCTACGACGCTGATTCCATGTTTGGTACTCTTCTTCAAATCTCTCTCTTTTTGCTTGTGATCTAAAAAGTGATTAATTACGAAAGGCCACTTAATATTCATCTTAAAGTAGTGAATTCTCATTTGTGCATTCTGGTGCCTTTATTTGATGTTTGTTTGAGTATTATGTTTGCATTTTGTTGTTAGTTTTTTTATTTTTTATTTTATTTTTGTTTGAGTACTTTGAAGAAAAAGTTCCTCTTTTCATGTTTTTTGTGTTGTAAATAAATTATAGGAGGTTGGCTTAATTTCTGTGATTTTTGTTTAAAATACCAGCTTTGCTGGAAATGCTATAGTATTCTGCTAGGTGATTTTAGTTTAGTCTGTGTGTGAGAGATTTTAGCCCAGTTAATTTTTTTTCGTGATCTAAAAAGGGATAGATTTCTAAATATCACTTAACATTCATGTTAAAGTAGTGGAATTTTATATTTTATTTTTTACATTTTGGTCTCTTTGATGTATTTGTTTGAGTATTATGTAAAAAATTTATCTTTTCATGTTTTTTGTATTGCATTTTTTTTTTTTGCATCGGATTGGCTTTAATTTTGTGATTTTATGCAAAATCTAGCTTTTCCCGAAATATTATGGTATGTGCCAGGTGGTTTAAGTTTTTTTGGTTGTGTGTGTGTAGGAGATTTTAGTTCAGTTACTTCATTAATACATTTATTTGAAGTTCTGGAGGACTGAGGGAGAGAGAGAATTATTAATGTTCGTGGATGTAGTCTTCAGACAAGAGGGGTTGCTATGATGGTAAGCAACCCCCACTTCCAACCGAGAGGTTGTGAGTTCGAGTCTCCCCAAGAGCAAGGTGGGAAGTTCTTGGAGGGAAGGATGCCGGGGGTCTATTTGGAAACATACTCTCTACCCAAGGGTAGGGGTAAGGTCTGCGTAGACACTACCCTCCCCAGACCCCACTAAGTGGGATTATACTGGGTTGTAGTTGTTGTTGGATGTAGTATTCAGAAGATTCTTTTGAGTTGGTATCGATTTTCGTTAATAACTTCTCAAAAGGTTATTTTTTGTTAAGAACTATAGAACTGATAATTAAGAGTATGAAGTTTGGACTATAAAGATTTAATGCCTGCACCTGACATGATTTCTTGAGCATTCTTTATGACATTGATAGGGGGGATCTTTCTTTGAAGTTACGAGTTCGGCAATAGCTTTGGCCCAAATCTCGGATTTGCTAAGAAATTCACTTTTATGTCTAAATAATCTATCTCGAACCAAGTTGGTGTTTCGTCCTAGAATTCAAAACCCATAAACTCAAAATTCTATTCCGCTTATGGACACAGACATCTTGTAACATAGATGTGGATGCATGTTCATTGAAAGGGGAATTCAATTGAATCCGCTTAGTCAGGGAAAACAATAATATCTACATATGTAATATGTACTGAAAAAATATATAAATGTAATATATGTAGTAAAGGTTAAACCCACTTGATACACCTTCTTTAATAACTGAGAAATTCCCGAGGGCTGTGAGACACGGTTCAGAACTCAGTCGATTATGGACCCCTTCTCTTCTGCCGTTCTCCGCTTAACTACTATGCTTGTGTCTTTGGTAGGGTTCGAACCCACGTCTTACGCCTAACCCACAATTTATGCGTTGCGCTCTTACCACTAGACCAAAGCCCCAAGGAAAATATGTGCCTTAAAAATCATAAATATAGTTTATGTAGTAAAGGTTAAACCCGCTTGATACATTGACGTGACGTAATGTATTGGTTAGGTGGTATTACACCTGTCTGTGAAGCTGCATGTTGTAACTCTGGCTTGCCTTTGAGTATTTGATTTTATTTACCTTGTCTTTTTGAAGAAAGGAGACCTGTTTGTTACGTAAAAAGGGAATGGCAAGTAAAACTGTGTAGCAATTCCTTTGCGCTTGACAGATGCACATTCAGCGAAGCGGTTCAAGTGAATTGACTTCACTTGGAAAAAAGTACTAGTTGCATATGTGAATTGTATTAAAAATATAGATGTAGTATATGTAGTAAAGGCTGTATATGGTCTCTGTCTAAACATTTGTACAAGATGGTGTGGTTTTCCTAGCGCTTAAATAAAGTGGACAGTCTGAAAAAGACGCGTTGAGACTTGTTATAACCCCCCCCCCCCCCCCCCAAACATAAATATGAAAAACAAAAAGGAAAAGGTAGTAGCAAGATCTCGCCTACCGTACTTGGTGCAGCCCTTAATGCCGATTGAACTATGGTTTTGCCTCAAATCAAATTGCTCGCAATATCCCTCATATGAGTTATGCATGCCGAGATGCATTGCTTGTTTTATGTGCCACTTGGAATTTTGGAACTCCCTTGCATTCATTATATAGTCTTGACATGTGTAGGAAGAATGACTCATTCAAGCTTTAAATATGTAAAGCTTTCTTGTGCTGGTACTATCAACTATCTCTTTGACAATTTAGCACCGTTTCATCTCTGTATAATTCAAATACCATAGTGGCTGATAAAACCAGTTCTCATGGGATTGTCCTCCATTCTCTATTTGTTCCTCGACTAGCTGACATCTGGCTTTTATTGTAGCGAATGATGCTAGAGAACAGGACGATATTGGCTTGGAAGTGGATGAGTTAAACAAGGTAATTTCACAAATCTGCTTATGTTATTGATTTTCAAGCATTAAGAATTGCGTGATTTTGTACCATAATTCTCCTAGTGATACTAGTTTTTTCGGTTGGTTTGGGTGAAAGTTACTGTTGCATAAGTGTTTGTGATTTTCTACCATGATACTAGTTTGTTCGGTTGGTTTGGATGAGAGTAATCTGTAGCATATAGGGCTTCCTTTTCAATGGGGACACCGTTGGTTTGGATGTTCCTCTTTCTTTTTTTTTTTTTTGATAAGTGAGTTGGTTAGGATGTATTAATGTGGTTCACCCTTGTTGTCTGCCCTCTGTCAATGTAAAGGATAAAAATAGAGGACCATTTTTACCTGTTTCATTTTTGAGCTGTGTTGTTAGGAGATTATTACCTCTGAGGAAAGATAGTCCTCATGATCCAATATTCCTACATACTATCTTTCTTTATTTTGTATTCTAATAGTAGTGGCAAGAACTGAAGAACTAGTCATGGATTTTCTACACAAGTGGAGAGAAGTAGTATCCTCCTGTGGAATGGAACTAGATGACTACCCCTTTATTTGAAGTAAGCCTTGGTAACCACAAAAAAACTACTGTCAATAAAGCACAGTTAGAACTTATCCAAAAAGTAAAGCACGGTTAGGAAAGTGTCTATGGGGATTTGCTATTAAAAAATGATTCTTCATGGGAGAGCATAATTGTTATAAAATACGGGAGTGGTATGAGTGAATAACTTTTAGAAGAGATGACATACTCATTTAACTTTTTGAAGAGATGACATACTCATATAGGCTTATATAAATAGAAGTACTCATATAAGGAAAGTATGTTGAAAAAAGATTGTGAGGGGAGTGGTCTAGTAGTTTAGTGGTCAATGAAGTGGATGCAAACATGGAGACTAGGGTTCAAATTTCAGTGGAGACAAAAAACATTAGGTGATTTCTACCTTCTGCCTAAGTTTTAGTGGATAGTGTTACTCTATACCGATGCCGATGGTAGGTAACAGGTACCCAGTGGAATAGTCGAGTTGTGCGCAAGTTGACTCGGAAACTACTTAATTTTAGTTAGGAAATTGGAAGTGAATTATGTTTCACAGAAAACAAGTTTATAGTGATGGCAAATTTCCTAACCAGGAATAATGTTAACATATCGTGGAACCTACAATTCAGGAAACCTTACCGTGGCCAGGAACTGGACAAGTTCGGAGGACTTTTTCATAAAGATTTTATGGTTATATCTAAATTGATTCCTAAGTTAATCGCAGGAAAGAGTTGGTTGCTCTAAAAAATATTCTTTCTGTCCGTGAAGACCAATGGAAGGATATGAAATGCCTACATGGTAATTTATATACAACCCGTGTCTTATTGCATGCTGTTCAACATGGAATGTCTTCCTAATAATCAATCAACAATCATTCAGTCCCAAGCTAGTTGAGCTAAGTCATGTGAATACCCTGTAAGCATTGCACTATGTTCATGTCCATTTCATTTAGTACTAAATAATTTGTTTTCCGAGGCAAGTTAGAGGTTCTTTAAAGCAAGAAGTTACCTATATGCCTCGCTTATCCATACTACACAAGTCTTTAACTGGAATAAAATTCCTGATAAATACTAGACCTTAAGTAAGTGTGATAGAATAGTTCAACCTTAATACCGACTGGACCTTAAGTAAGTGCGATAGAATAGTTCAACCTTAATACCAACTTGTTGGTATCGTCTAGATGGACCCTTTCCTCCATAGTGTTTTATTCTTGGTCAATTTTCATAATATTCCAGAGATTGTAGGTCTTTTAAGACAACGTTTCTTCATGTATTTTTAGGTCTACCTTATCCATCGTTGAGAATCCATCTCATAAAATTCATTCTCTCACTCCCCTAGGTGGCTAGGTCTACCTTGTTCCATCACGTTCCATCAAAATATTGCCACGACTATGAGTTTGTGCATTTGAAACGCCATCGTAACAATAATGTAGAGAAGAGAAAACAGATTGTTGTAGACCACATCTTTATGTGCAAAAAAAAAAAAAGAAAAAAAGAAGAGGTATCTCTTTCCCAAGAACCAAAGAAAAAAAAGGGCAAAACGGGGAGGGATGTAATTGCATCATGTCCTTTTTTGTTCAACGGAGAGAGAGGGAGGGAGGGAGGGAGGGATAGATTCAATTTTGAACACATGGAGAATAAAAAGGCCCCTTTCTGGTCATTTTTTTGTAGAAAAGGAAAATTACCATTTGTAGAGTTGGGTAGATACTTTTGAGCTGAAAACGAAAGATTTACTTCCAAAGTTTTCGACACCAAGTTGCTGTAATATGATTACTTACTTTTGGATTATCAAAAAAGAATTATTTTCTACTCGTTTTAACTTTCTTTTTGGAACGAAGGATCCTCAATTAAGTAGCGAGAGAACTCCAACGAAGCACCTAATTGAGCAGCTACTTATGCAGGAGACATTTTCAAGGTTAGTACAAACCTTTTATTTATTTAGTCTGCTGAAATTTCTGTTTTATTAATGTTAAATTGATTGATATTCTTTGTACGAGACTTGTGTCTTATCTTTCTGTGATCTTTCCTGTCTTTCCGTCTATAGTCATCGTAGAAGTTCACTTACCTTATTCTTAAAACTTTAACTTTATATCTTAGCTTTTTATGCGAGTGTCATATTGTTCTTGATTTGTTTGAATTTTTTTATTGAATTGCTTCCTAAGTTTACTTGTTGCGGAGCTTAGAGTTAATTTTATTGTTCTATCTGTCACACCTCCTTTTTACACACTCGAAGGTAGTACAAAGGAATTTTTTCAATTTAAGTGATATTATTCGAAATGAGATTATTTATTCATTTTATTCAGAGTTGCCACTTAGGATAGTTTGTTTTCTGGTGTCCCAAGTTACTGGTTTATTTTAAAATCTCAAATCGAGGAAAATTCGACTTTACTTGTGAAGTCCGCGAACCAGAAATTCTGAATAAGGAACTTTGTTAACCCGAGGGAAGGTGTTAAGCACCCTCGGATTCCGTGGTTCTAGCACGGTCGCTTAAACTATCATAATTGGCCTATTATATGATTTTAATACATGTTTTATCCTATGGTATAATTTTAATTTATTTACCGCTTTTAATTAATTTTAGGAAGGTTCAACATTATCTAAAACACGTCTTTGAACCACGCTACAGGAAATGCACCCGCGGTCCGCGACACATTTTATTTAACGTTGTTGAGATTTGGATCACATGAAATGCACACCCGAGTTTTGGAAAATAATTTTTAAAATAGCACGCCTAAAGCAACTACGCACTTTCAACTTTGCGAGGGCCATGGAAAATTCAACTAAATGGCACACCTTGATTTCTAAGGATTTAAGATTAATTAAATGGAGGGCCATGCATTTTGAGCTTTATTTGGCACGGCGCACTCTAAATTATTCTATCAAAGTATGTCTAAACTTAGTTTTTGAGGGGCTCTAAACTATTTGCGTTATATAATATGGCTCACCTCAACTATTAAAGGAATCTAATTAATTAAACATCAATGGAATTGGAATTCTACTTTAAACTAATTAAAAGAAGATTGCTTTTAAAGAGAAAAGGGTGCTGATTATTTGAAAGAAACTAGGCCATCAACAACATTAAGGTGGGGGAATTAAAAGGCAGACCCAAATAATACAAAGTATATAATTCCATTCGCAAGTGTCTTCAGACTTGGGCCCAACTGAGCCCAATTTTGGCGAAATGATGACCGTCCCAACCATAGAATAGGCTGCTGAATCTAACATTGAACTTTCATCAACTGGGCCAACATTAGGCCCAATTCTCAAAACCAAACATTTGTGCAAAATCATTTAAATGCAAAGTAACTAAGACTATATGGAAATATGAAATTGAACTAACTTTTAATTCTGGTTTTTGATTATCGAAACGTGAATCAACTAAACTGAATTTCTGAAATTAATATTCATGCAATTTGGGCCAGGTCTGCCTTAGACCCAACTGGCCGCATCACTCGAAAATGGGCATTGGGCCCAAAAGAGCCCAGATCAGATGCAAGGCCAATTGCTGGAGACCTGGGACTCAGGATCGAGTCCCTTCAGAGGCAAACAACGTGTGTTTTTACTCCTCCTTCATAACAACAAAGCAAACTTCAAAACTACAAGGTTTAAAACCTAATTTCACACTGAATTGATTGTGCAGAGATCTTGAACAAGACTAATAAGCAAATTAAGCTACTCTTAAGTATCAAACCACTCCAAACATGAATCAGAAAATTACAATGACCATTCAACATCAATAGCCAAATTGTAACCCATACTTGTAATTTCAAAAACCATGTAACTCAGCTACAACAGGTTTTCTTTTGTCATAGTTCATGTATACAAAGTTCAGGTGGATGTGCGGGCTCACCAGGTTAGATAAGATTAGGATGAAGTTATTCGGGAGAACGTGGGGGTGGCCCCAGTGGATGAGAAAATGCGACAAGCGAGGCTCAGGTGGTTCGGGCATGTGCAGAGGAGAAGCCTTGATGCCCCGGTGAGGAGTTGTGAGCAGCTGGCGGTGGTCGGCGTGAGTCGAGGCAGAGGGAGGCCTAAGAGGTATTCGGGAGAGGTGATTAGGCAGGACATGGCTAGAATGCGGATTTCCGAGGACATGACCTTTGATAGGAAAGTCTGGAGGTCTAGTATCAGGGTTTTAGGATAGGGGCGTCTAGAATTTTTCGCACTCCGTTACTGGGGCTGGGTGGGGTTTGGCAGGGCTCTCCATAGATGATCTGTGTGTTTGATTGTGCCCGCTTATGGCAGTTACTGTTTAATATTATTGCATGCCATTTTATATATGTTTTTATGTTTAGATAATTATTTATGTGATTTCTGCTGGAGTTACTAATGCTAATTTGTTTTTGTTTTTGTTTTGCCTTTCCTTTCCTGAGCCGAGGGTCGATTTGAAACCACCTCTCTGCCCTTTCGGGTAGGGGTAAGGCTTGTCTACATATTACTCTCCTCATACCCCACTTTGTGGGACTATACTGGGTAGTTGTTATTGTATTATAGTTCACGTATACAAACACCAAAACCAAATTCATGTAGACCAAATGACTAGCCCATGATTTACCCGATATTACAAGCCAAACTTAAAACCAAAACAGAAAATCGAGTAGAACATGACAAAGAAACCAAACTAACTACAGAAATTGATGATTTGTAAGAGACAACATTTAATAAACTGATATACTCTAGATCAACTTAATCAAACACATTGTGTTCCTCCATTTCACATCTCAAAGAGGTGAGAAATACCTGGAAATGAGAAAGGAAGTAAAAGAAAGTGAGGAATCGGTAGACAACAGCAGCAGAAAAGAGCCCATACTCAACAGTAAAACAAAACTCCAAAACCAAACCAGCTCAAACCCAGCTTTTAAATCCGAAAAGTCAAATCATTTTAACCGTAGGAATTTGTAGTTTTCAGGAGTTCTAGTTAATAGGGAATATCAGAAATCCAGAAACCAAACTAAATTTTGAGCAATTTTTAACCAAGAAATGCAAGGAATTCAGTGTTATTTCAGAATTATCTCCAGCCTTAGCCGTTTTTGTTTTTTTTCAGGATTTTTATCTCTAAAATCTGACTTGCTAAAGAAGAAAAGATGCCTTTATAGGAAAGTCTTAGGGCAACATAAAAGAGATTAAGATTTGCACTTCTACCCTTTTTAAATTCTCATTTTGCTCACATACTCTTAATTTAAAATCAGATTTCCAAAATAACCCCAATCCCCAACTTCCTAGAAGTTTCCCAAGTCTGTTAGGAGAGATTCCTTATCTTAAATTCCCTAATTTACCCCTTAGGACCCCGTTAATTACCTCAGAAAACCAAATGGGTCAAGGTCATATTGACTCAATGGTTTAATTAAAAAATCCTAGGCTTGCAAGACTAGATTGAATCTCTTTCCTGCGCTTCTGATTCCAAACCCTGTATAGAATCATTGGGCTAGGCAGAATTGTCCAAGAGTAAAATCGGATTTCTTTTTTTTGAAAACCAGGAAATGAAAGAACAGAAAGAAATAGAGAAATTAAAACGACATGCATGAGCAAACTCGATTTTAAAACATACAAACAGAACTAATTCAAAACGAAAACAAAACGGAAAAAACGAAGTAAGAGGAGATGGAGACTAGAACTTAAACGAAACAAAATAAGGAAAAAAAAATGAAAGAAAGGAAAAGAACTGAAAAATTACCTAAACCAAGTGGAAAAAGTCTTGAAAATCTTCAAAGGAGATTTCGATTTTTGAATGAAATGGGCCTTAATCGTGTGTTCGCAAACGAAAACACACGAATAAAGCTAATTTCGTCCTTAAACCTTCGTTAAACTCACTGATTTGGGTTTCGGGATTTTAGGGTTCACGCCTTTGATTTAAAGCTCGACAATCTTTGTGATGATTCGAAGGAAAAGGGTGCTAAATTTTGTATGAGGTGGCCACGAGGATTTTGGTGTGTGGATTTGAGGTGGTTGGGAGGTGGCTCACGGCGGCGGAAAATTAAGGCGGCTTAGGGTTTTGGTTCAGTCTCTGGAGAGGGTGAGATGAGAGTGAGGGAGACGAGTTAGGGGGGTGGCTTTAGGACAGTTAAATATTAAACAAGACCACAGCTCTGGATTGTTAGATCAAAAGAGATCAATGGTCTTGATCAGATAGCTTATTAAAACGGGGTCGTTTGGTCCTGGTGGGGTTTGGACCGGATTGGGGCGGATCTGGGCTGATGTAATGGGCATAAAGGGGGAATTTTAATTTGGGCCCAAGGAATTTTAAACAAAATGGCCCAAAACCAGGTTTCTCTTTCAATTTTTCTTCTTTTTTCCCTTTCTTTTCAATTTCAAATCTTTTCCTTTTCAAATTAAAAAATAAAACCCAATTAATCCCTAAACCAAATTATCCTACCACATTAAACGAATTAACTCTAACTAATAATTACCACAACTAATTAAATACCATATTAAAGGAAAACTAATAAAATCCAAAGCTAAAAAAAATTAGACAATGCAAAATAAATTATTTTTTTTGTGATTTTTCCATTTTTGTAAAACAAGCTAATCTACTAATTAATTTAAAAGATGTAGAATTAAATCTCAAATACAAATGCAATTTATTTTTTGTATTTTTTGAATTAAAATAGAACTAAACATGCACACAAAAATGCAAACAATCAGGAAAATTCTACAATAATTCCTAAAATAACCAATAATTAAAGAAAAAAAAATCTAATTTTGGGATTATGTAGGAGTATTTCATATGTGGCAAAAATCACGTGCTCACACTATCGCTTGTCTGCTCTCTTTTGGCCAGTTTGGTAGTTCTTCTAGGGTTTGCTAACATTTGAAACTCATCATGCTGATGTAGTTTGTATAATTTTCTGGTAAAAAGGATAACAGGAAGTTCAAATTTGGATTTTTCGTGATTCAGACTCATGATTCTTCCCTGATTCATACTCATGATAAACATTCTCTTTATATTTTATTGCAGGCCTTTTTTGGTGTTTTTAGCCCTCGTATCCTGTTTCAAACATCAACTTTTATTACACTTCTCAAAAGATAGGAGAAAATAGAGATTTGTTATGAAATAATATAAGAACAAGAACAATAATACAAGAACAAGAACAATAGAGAGAAAAGTAGAGAGAGGAGTATTCTTATTGATAGGCATAGAAAGACTTAGCCTCAAAGTAAAACTCTTCTATAAGATAGACATTCACTCTAATTAGAGTTCTATTTATAACACTCCCCCTTGAATGTCTATTCAATAATGTGCCTCGTTAAAACCTTAACTAAAACAAAACCCAATGGGAAAAAATTAAAGAAAAGGAAAAAGAGTACACATGTTTGAATATGCGCCTATTGGTTGCCTCGTTAAAAACCTTGCAAGGAAAACCCATTGGGACAAAACCTTGTAAGGGAAAAAGAGTGCAACGCGCATTAACTCCCCCTGAAAAGAGCATCAATTCATATCCTTGAGTTTTCGCATTCCGATCTTGTGAACTAGCTTCTTGAAGGTTGACGTTGGCAGAGATTTTGTGAACAAATCAACAATATTATCGCTTGAACGAATCTGTTGCACATTGATATCACCATTCTTTTGAAGATCATGTGTGAAAAATAACTTTGGTGAAATATGCTTTGTTCTATCTCCTTTTATGAATCCTCCCTTCAATTGAGCTATACATGCTGCATTGTCTTCATACAAAGTCGTGGGTAGTTTGTTACACTTCAAACCACATTTGTCTTGAATATGATGTATTATAGACCTCAACCACACACACTCCCGACTTGCTTCATGAATAGCGATTATCTCGGCATGATTAGATGAAGTAGCCACAATTGATTGCTTAGTCGATCGCCAAGATATGGCGGTGCCTCCACAGGTAAACACATAACCTGTTTGAGATCGAGCCTTGTGTGGGTCGGATAAATATCCAACATCAGCATAACCAACAAGATCAAGACTGCAATTATTGCCATAAAATAAGCCCATATTGGTAGTCCCTTTTAGGTACCTCAATATATGTTTGATCCCATTCCAATGTCTCCTTGTGGGAGCCGAGCTATACCTTGCTAAGACATTAACTGAAAAGGTTATGTCAGGCCTTGTAGTATTTGCAAGGTACATTAGTGCGCCAATTGCACTAAGATATGGTACTTCAGGACCAAGTAGCTCTTCATTCCTTTCTTGCGGTCGGAATGGATCTTTATTCACATCAAGTGATCGAACAACCATCGGAGTACTTAAAGGATGTGCTCCATCCATGTAAAACCGTTTCAGTACCTTTTCTATATAGGTAGATTGATGAACAAAAATTCCGTTTGCCAAATATTCAATTTGCAAACCAAGACATAATTTTGTCTTTCCGAGATCTTTCATCTCGAATTCATTCTTTAGATAATCAATTACCTTTTGGAGTTCTATGGGGGTTCCAATAAGGTTTATGTCATCGACATATACGGCAAGTACAACAAATTCCGATGTTGTTTTCTTTATAAAAACACACGGGCAAATGGCATCATTTATATAGCCTTCTTTTAACAAATACTCACTAAGATGATTATACCACATTCGTCCTGATTGCTTTAGACCATACAAGGATCTTTGCAATTTGATTGAAAACATTTCCCGGGACTTTGAATTATGAGCGTTCGGCATTTTGAGTCCATCGGGAATTTTCATGTATATCTCATTATCAAGTGAGCCATAAAGATAGGCAGTAACCACATCCATTAAATACATGTCAAGCTTTTCAACGACAGCAAAACTAATGAGATAACGAAAAGTTATGGCATCCATTACAGGCGAATATGTCTCTTCATAATCGACACCAGGCCTTTGAGAAAATCCTTGTGCAACAAGGCGTGCCTTATATCTTTGTACCTCGTTTTTCTCATTTCTCTTGCGTACAAAGATCCATTTATAGCCAACAGGCTTAACACCATTAGGTGTTTCAACTATAGGGCCAAAAACTTCACGTTTTGCCAGTGAATTTAATTCTGATTGGATTGCTTCTTGCCATTTTGGCCAATCATGTCTTTTTCGACATTCTCCAACAGATTGAGGTTCAAGATCCTCATTTTCTTGCATAATGCTAGATGCGACATTAAAAGCAAAGACATAATCCACCACTATATCCACTCGATTAAAATTTGCCTCCATATCGATTGGATTTATGGATAGTTCTTTATTTTCCTGAGTCTCGGGCTCAAAGGATTCTTCATGAACCTCAGAGTTTATTAAATCATGAATATCCTCATGAGATTCTTTCGTAGTGTCATTTTGATCGTTTGCTTTCCTCTTTCTGGGATTTCGATCTTTGGAACCTAATGGCCTGCTACGCTTCAGGCGTGCATTCGACTCATTGGATATGACACTAGATGATTGTCCAACAGGGACATCAATACGGATTGGAACATTCTCCGCGGGGATGTGGGCTTTTGTTATCCTTTTCAAGTCCGTAAATGCGTCAGGCATTTGATTTGCTATTCTTTGCAAATGGATAATCTTTTGCACCTCTTTTTCACAAATAGAGGTACGTGGATCAAGATGAGATAATGATGCATTTTTCCACAAAATTTCCCGTTTGGTTTCACCGACTTCTCCCCCTAATTTTGGGAAAAGTGTCTCATCAAATTGACAGTCTGCAAATCGTGCAGTGAACAAATCCTCTGTCAATGTTTCGAGGTAGCGAATAATGGAGGGCGATTCAAACCCAACATATATTCCTAACCTTCTTTGCGGACCCATTTTGGTGCGGTATGGCGGTGCTATAGGCACATATACTGCGCATCCAAATATTCTTAAATGGGATATATTGGGTTCATGACCCAAAACCAATTGCAACGGGGAATATATGTGATAATTCGTCGGTCTGAGACGAATTAGCATTGCTGCATGCAAAATGGCGTGACCCCATACCGAAGTGGGCAGCCTCGTTTTCATGAGTAATGGTCTTGCAATCAACTGCAGGCGTTTAATTAAAGATTCTGCAAGACCGTTTTGAGTGTGAACATGAGCTACAGAATGTTCCACTTTTATCCCAATTGATAAGCAATAATCATTAAATGCTTGGATGAAAACTCAGCAGCATTATCCAGTCTAATAGACTTGATTGGATTATCAGGAAATTGTGCTCGTAGTCGAATTATTTGTGCCATTAGTTTTGCAAACGCAAGGTTGCGTGATGACAACAGGCACACATGAGACCATCTACAGGATGCGTCTATTAGGACCATAAAATATCTAAAAGACCCACTAGGTGGGTGAATAGGTCCACAAATGTCCCCTTGTATACGTTCCAAAAACGTAGGTGACTCAGTCCCAACCTTTGTTGGTGATAGTCTTGTAATTAACTTGCCTTGATAACAAGAAGTGCAAGAAAATTCATTATTTAAATGAATCTTGAAATTCTTTAACGGATGCCCATATGAGCTTTCTATAATTCGTCTCATCATGATTGATCCAGGGTGTCCCAATCGATCATGCCAAAGTACAAAATTATTGGAATCAGTAACCTTTTGGTTTACTGTTGAATGTGCCTCAATTGCACTAATTTTTGTCCAATACAGGCCACAAGATAAAGACGGGAATTTCTCAATAACCCTCTTTTGGCCAGAGACATTCTTTGTAATGATGAGATATTCAAGATTATTCTCATCTATTGTCTCAACATAATAGCCATTCCGGCGGATATCTTTAAAACTCAACAAGTTTCTCTTAGACTTGGAGGAGAACATTGCATTCTCTATGATAAACATTGTTCCTCGAGGCAGAGTTATAGTTGCTCTTCCGGGGCCATCAATCAATTTACTACTACCAGATATTGTAGTAACATCTGCCTTACACATACTTAGTTGAGAGAAATATTTCTTTTCTTTGAGTATCGTATGTGTAGTACATGAATCAACTAAACAAATATTTGATCCAAGATTGCTTTGTGAGATATCCATATTTGCTTTCCCATGGTTTGACATACAAAAGAAAATACACGAACATGAGAATAAACAAATTCAATCCGTTTGTTTCACATTTAAACAATATTTTCAAAATCTGCTGAGGTTAGTTGACTAACTAAATCAGATAGTCGATTATATGTTTTCCATAATCGATTACTTTGCAGTTTGAAAATTTCAGTTTAAGCACTGTCTCAATGTAATCGATTGTTAAACATACATAATCGATTATTTGCTAATTTGAAAAATTTCAGATCACACTGTCTTAATATAATCGATTGTTAAACATACATAATCGATTATTTGCTATTTTGAAAAACTTCAGATCACACTGTCTTAATATAAACGATTGTTAAACATACATAATCGATTATTTGCTATTTTGAAAAACTTCAGATCACACTGTCTTAATATAATCGATTGTTAAACATACATAATCGATTATTTGCTATTTTGAAAAACTTCAGATCACACTGTCTTAATATAATCGATTGTTAACAAGTATATAATCAATTGTTTTGCAGTTTTAATGCGAAATATTAGATAATCGACTAGCTGTTAGGTTAGTCGATTAACTCTACTGAAAAATAAAAATATCTTTGAAATTTAAGCATATTGAAACATTCTAAAGAACTAATACTAACATTATATTATAAACTAACTAATACGAGCTGATACTAATGACTATTAGTTTATTCACTAACTAATACAAATAAAATCAAACAATTCCATCTTCCTTCATCACAGATCCATCACCGATTAAGTGGTCTATTTTCCCCTCAGGGTGCTCAAAGGAGTCTGCCACATCCAGGTGGGTGATGTCAAAATTGTCGTCAGAGACAAAATTTGTTTCAGGGCCTTTATTCTTTAGAGATGCTTGATAAAGATCAACCAAATGTTTTGGTACATGGCAAGCTTTTGACCAGTGCCCTTTTCCACCGCAACGATAGCATATAGTTTCTGAACTATTTGCCTTTGGATTCTCATAATCCCGTTTCTGCTTTTGGTGGTTATTTTTGGGGGGTGACGGACATTAGGGAAATTTCTTCCTTGTCTACGTCCACGGCTATGACACCGATTACGACCACGACCATGACTAGATCCATGGCCTTTTCCATGCTTGGCATAATGAGAATACACCTTATCTGCTTCAGGCAATAGTGTAGACCCAGTGGGTCGATTTTCGTGATTTCTCATGAGCAAGTCATTGTTTCGCTCAGCCACAAGGAGAAGAGAAATCAGTTCAGAGTACTTTTTGTAACCTTTCTCTCTGTACTGTTGTTGCAGTACCATATTGGAGGCATGAAACGTTGTAAACGTTTTCTCAAGTATATCATAATCAGAGATATTATCTCCACAGAGTTTCAATTTAGAAGTAATTCTGAACATTGCAGAATTATATTCAGAAACAGACTTAAAGTCTTGGAGCCTCAGATGAGCCCAATCATATCGTGCTTGTGGCAGAGTGACCAACTTCAGGTTGTCATATCTCTCCTTTAAGCCGTTCCACAAGATGAGTGGATCTTTGACTGTGAGATATTCAATTTTCAAACCTTCATCAAGGTGATGGCGCAAGAAAATCAAGGCCTTAGCACAGTCTTGGGTGGATGCTTTATCTCTGTCTTTAATGGCGTCTCCAAGACCCATAGCATCTAAGTGGATTTCAGCATCCAACACCCATGTCATATAGTTCTTGCCCGAAATTTCAAGGGCAACGAACTTTCTTTTCATAATATCAGACATAATTAAAACCAAATTCGGAAAAAGGGAAATACCTTAATTTTCTCAAGAGGATTCTTGAGACGGTAGAGTCTCGTGCTGATAACGTGTTATGAAATAATATAAGAACAAGAACAATAATACAAGAACAAGAACAATAGAGAGAAAAATAGAGAGAGGAGTATTCTTATTGATACTTAGGGATGATTTACAATGGGGTAAGACCCCTCTATTTATAGGCATAGAAAAGATTTAGCCTCAAAGTAAAACTCTTCTATAAGATAGACATTCACTCTAATTAGAGTTCTATTTATAACAAGATTAACTTTTTCTGAGTTTTTCTTGTTTAGGCTTATTTTTTTGTTTATAAAATTTCTGCAATTTGATGAAATTTTATTTATAAATAATGTGTGTTACTGTCTGTTATTACTACATGTTGTTTTATTTATGGTCATTATGTTTAGATTATTATTTACGCTATTTCTGCTGGAGTTACTAATACTCTTTTGTTCTTGTTTTTGTTTGTTTTTATTTTTCTTTTCCTTCGCTGAGCCGAGGGTCGATTGGAAACAGCCTCTCTGCCCTTTCGGGAAGGGGTAAGGCCCGTCTACATATTACCCTCCCCAGACCCCACCTTGTGGGACTATACTGGGTAGTTGTTGTTGGGTGTCATTTGTGTCTGACTTTGGGGTTGAGTTGTTGTTTATGGTTTGAGTTCCAGAGATAGCATAATATGGTTAATTGGTTAGCTGGTTCTGAAATTCTTTAGCAATTGGCATAGTTCTTAATATATAAATGGTTTGCAATGCCTCCAATTCATAGGACTAAGTGCATTTACTCTTTCACTTGATGCTCAAGAGATCTAGCAATGTTTGAGAGAATATCTGTTCTTCCTAGAGCTACGTTTCCCTTTTTCCATTCTATTTGAAATTGTTCATTTTTCTTTTGTGTTCTGAAGTACTATCAACTGACACCTATTTTCATATCTTTTTAACCCTTTTTGTCATTTTTGAACCATGAGGTCCTTGAATTTAAAGGCCCAATGGTTCTCTTTTTGTTTCTGTTATCGTCATATCTTGTTTGGTTTTAACAAGAGGAAGACCCTCATGCTTGTCCTAAATTTCAGTGGGATATTATTTTGAAGCTAGTTTATCTCTCGAACCCGATGACCAATAGATTTAGAAGATCAATTCGTAGTCATATCTTCAGTGAATAAAATACACACACCCACACATGCGCGCGCGCACACACACAGAGTTACGCCCTACCATCTAACAAAGTAAGATGCTTAGGCTATCTAATTGAATGTGTGTTAGATTTTAACACAACTTTTTTTTATGAGGATGTTGAAAGAATGAAGAAAATGTTATAATCGTGTAAAAACTAAAAAGAAGGAATTGGATAACAAGAAAGTTTTATAGAATCTAGAAACAAAGTGAGCAATGAGGAAAATCTTTCAATAGCTGCATAAAAGTTAAGAGTATCAAGCAAAGTACCTATGTATATTGCTCTCCCAAGCTGATATACGAATGTTAATTGCACACCTACTTCTCGTAATAAAAACAAGTTGCATATATATTTCTAATACTTGTCAATGACATGGTCTGTCACAGCTTATGCAGCATGTTTGACTCTGTTCAGAGATTCAAAAGTTAGTTCGGCTTGTATGTTATTATCAATAGTTGAAAGAAGTTACTTGTAAAAAACTATTATAGTTGAAAAAATCTTGAAAGTAGTAGTTGAAAACTTAGTGTAGATGGATACCAGGTATTGTGTTTTAAATCTGAATTGCTAAATCAAATTTTAACTTTGATGATGTGAAAGTCGTCTAGGATATTTCTAACTGAGGAGTGTGTTGGGACATCCAAAATGGGAAGTGTCACATAAATTGTATTTAGTTAGTATTGAACTGAAGAAAGATTTCCCAGCACATCTGGGAACTGTTACCACATGATGTCTTAAGTAGTAATCAAAGGGTAAAAAATGCACGCAAGGGTGTGAGCTACTAGTCAATAAAGTGTGTGTAAACCTTAGAGACTAGGGTTCAAATCCCAGCAGATACAAACAGCACTAGGTGATTTTTTTTCATCTACCTAAGACTTAGTGGGCAGAGTTAATCGTACACTGGTGGGAGGTAGAAGGTACTTGGTGGAATAGTCAAGGTGCGCAAGCCGGACCGGACAAATAAAGTAATAAAATGTACAGTTTAGGTTACGTGAACAGTAAACTACTGTGGCAAGAAATTGTTCTGCCTACTTGTGTCATTTCCGAAATTTGAAGTTGTTAGATATGTAAATAGTAGAACCCTAATCCAAAGTGTATTAGGAG
This sequence comes from Nicotiana benthamiana, assembly GCA_034376525.1. Taxonomy (NCBI): domain Eukaryota; kingdom Viridiplantae; phylum Streptophyta; class Magnoliopsida; order Solanales; family Solanaceae; genus Nicotiana; species Nicotiana benthamiana. Next base: position 12,764,863 of record CM067336.1, read on the forward strand.
TAGGTTAGGTTATGTGTATTATATATAGGGCTCATTGTATCATGTTTAATATCAAGATATATATTTTTCTCCCGTGCTTTCTCACATGGTATCAGAGCTACAGTGAGAATATTATAGCTGTGCGTCATTCCAGCTACTTCCGGGAAGAAAGACCTCGTCGCCGTGCTTTCCGGCGACTTAAGAGGCTGTCCGTAACTAAACTACCTTTTTTGTTGGTGTTGTGCAAAATCCGAGACCACCACGAGGTTCGGAAGAGAATTCCGACCAACCCCAGAAAAAATCAGCGGAAAAGAACCATTCACGTGCCCCCACGCGCCGGCAACACCCTCGGCGCGTGAGCCCACGCGCCGGCGCGTGGCACCTCTTCCGGCCATTTTTTCCGGTGATTCCTTCAGGACAGTTTGCTCGCCCTTCAATTCCGACCCTACCCATCCTTTTTTTGTTCGTTTCCGACAACTTTCAGTTTTTTCCGGCGACTTTATTGACTTTTCCGGCAGCTACAGTATTTTCCGGCATGAATTTCTTCAGGACAGTTTGCTCAACCTTGAATTCCGAGCCTATCCATATTTTTATTTTTCAATTCCGACAACTTTGAATTTTTCCGGCAGCTACAGTACTTTTCCGGCAGCTACAGTGTTCCAGTTTTCCGGCAGCGCCAGTTGTCAGTTCTCTGTTTCAGTTTCAGCGAGTTTTCAGTTGATTATCCAAAGATGTCTTTGGGACTAGATGCTTTCGGGTCTAGAAACCAGGGTTCTGGCAGTTTCGGTATTATGATTACCTCAGAACCTTTAATGGGAGGTTCAAACTACCTAGTTTGGGCTTCGTCTGTCGAGTTGTGGTGTAAAGGGCAAGGTGTTCAGGATCATCTAACCAAGGAGTCTAGTGACGGAGATGAAAAAGCCAAAGCACATTGGGAGAAGATTCATGCTCAATTATGCAGTATTTTGTGGCGATCTATTGATTCCAAGTTGGTGCCCTTGTTTCGTCCATTCCAAACATGTTATTTGGTTTGGGAAAAGGCTCGTACTTTATACACTAATGACATATCTCGTTTCTATGATGTGATATCGCGGATGACAAATTTAAAGAAACAGGAATTAGATATGTCTACTTACTTGGGTCAAGTGCAGGCAGTTATGGAGGAATTTGAGACGTTGATGCCAGTTTCTGCTAGCGTTGCAAAGCAACAAGAGCAACGACAAAAGCTGTTTCCAGTTCTTACTCTTGCTGGGCTTCCTAATGATCTTGACTCAGTACGCGATCAGATTTTGGCTAGTCCGACTGTCCCCACAGTTGATGAATTATTCTCACTTGATTCATCTATCCTCGTCTCCCAATCTGTGGACAATTGGGCTTCTCATACTATGGAGTATAGACGAGGAGGAGGTCGTTTTGGAAGATCTAGACCCAAGTGTTCTTATTGTTATAAACTTGGTCACACTCGTGACGTGTGCCATTCTTTACATGGTCGACCAACAAAAAATGCTTATGTTGCTCAGACCGAGCCTACAGGTAACCAGGGATTTTCTGTATCTGAAAGGGAGTATAATGAGTTCCTTAAATATCGAGCAAGTAAGCAGACGTATCCACAAGTAGCCACTGTTGCTCAGCCTGATACTTCTGTTGCTGGTAATTCTTTTGCTTGTGTTTCCCAGTCTAGTCCTCTTGAACAATGGGTTGTGGACTCAGCTGCTTCTGATCATATCTCTGGTAATAAATCCCTTTAGTCAAATATTGCGTATTCACAGTTTCTTCCCAACGTTACTTTAGCTAATGGGTCTCAAACTAAAGCAAAAGGAGTTGGACAAGCAAATCCTCTACCCTCTGTCACTCTAGATTCTGTTCTTTATGTCCCTGGCTGTCCTTTTAATCTTGCATCTGTGAGTCGTTTGACTCGTGCTCTCCATTGCGGAATATATTTTATTGATGACTCTTTTATTATGCAGGACCGCAGTACGGGACAGACGATTGGAACAGGACTTGAATCAGACGGACTCTACTACCTTAACTCACTAACATCCTCTAAGGCCTGTCTAGTTGCAGATCCTCCAGACCTACTTCACAGTCGTTTAGGACATCCTAGCTTGTCCAAGCTTCAGAAGATGGTGCCTCGTTTGTCCAGTTTATCCACATTAGAGTGTGAGTCATGTCAGCTCGGGAAACATACCCGCGCCTCCTTTCCTCGTAGTATTGAGAGTCGTGCAGAGTCTGTTTATTCTTTAGTTCATTCGGATATATGGGGTCCTAGTAGAGTATGTTCAACCTTGGGATTTCGTTATTTTGTTAGTTTCATTGATGATCATTCAAGATGTACTTGGATTTTCTTAATGAAAGATCGTTCTGAGTTGTTTTCTATATTCCGAAATTTTTGTGCTGAAATTAAAAATCAATTTGGTGTTTCTATTCGCACACTTCGCAGTGATAATGCCTTAGAATATTTATCCTCTCAATTTCAGCAGTTTATGTCTTCTCATGGAATTATTCATCAGACCTCTTGTCCTTATACCCCTCAGCAAAATGGGGTTGCAGAGAGAAAGAATAGGCACATTATTGAGACTGCTCGCACACTTCTCATTGAATCTCATGTTCCGCTGTGTTTTTGGGGCGATGCAGTTCTCACATCTTGTTATTTGGTTAATCGGATGCCTTCATCTCTCATCCAGAATCAGATTCCGCATGAGGTATTGTTTCCCCAGTCACCCTTATACCCTGTTCCCCCTCGTGTTTTTGGGAGCACTTGTTTCGTTCATAACTTAGCTCCTGGGAAGATAAGTTAGCTCCTCGTGCTCTCAAGTGTGTCTTCCTTGGTTATTCTCGTGCTCAGAAGGGCTATCGTTGTTATTCACCTGATCTTCGTAGGTACCTTATGTCAGCCGATGTCACATTTTTTGAGTCTAAACCTTTCTTTACCTCTTCTGACCATTCTGACCATCTTGATATATCTGAGGTTTTACCTATACCGGCCTTTAGGGAGTCTACTATATCTCCTCCTTCACCTTCCGCTACAGAAGTCTTACCCATTCCAAACGTTGGAACGTCTACTGTGGCTCCTCCTAGACTCCCCGCACAAGACACTCCACTCTTGACATATCATCGTCGTCCTCGCCCAGCATCCGGCCTGGTTGATTCACGTCCTGCACCTGACCCTGCTCCTACTGCGGACTTGTCTCTTTCGATTGCGCTTCAAAAAGGTATACGGAACACCCTTAATCCTAATCTCCATTATATCGGTTTAAGTTATCATCGTTTGTCATCACCCTATTATGCTTTTCTATCTTCTTTGTCCTCTGTTTCCATCCCTAAGTCTACAGGTGAAGCATTGTCTCATCCAGGGTGGCGACAGGCTATGACTGACGAGATGTCTGCTTTACATACGAGTGGTACTTGGGAGCTCGTCCCTCTTCCTTCAGGTAAATCTACTGTTGGTTGTCGTTGGGTGTATGCAGTCAAGGTTGGTCCAGATGGTAAGGTTGATCATCTTAAGGCTCGTCTTGTTGCCAAGGGATATACTCAGATATTTGGGCTTGATTACAGTGATACCTTCTCTCCTGTGGCTAAGATAGCATCAGTCCGCCTTTTTCTCTCTATGGCTGCTGTTCGCCATTGGCCCCTGTATCAGCTGGACATTAAAAATGCATTTTTACATGGTGACCTTGAGGATGAAGTTTATATGGAGCAACCACCTGGGTTTGTTGCTCAGGGGGAGTCTCGTGGCCTTGTATGTCGCTTGCGCCGGTCACTTTATGGTCTAAAGCAGTCTCCTCGAGCCTGGTTTGGTAAGTTTAGCACTGTTATCCAGGACTTTGGCATGACTCGGAGTGAAGCTGATCACTCTGTATTCTATCGGCATTCTGATTCACGACTCTGTATTTATCTAGTGGTCTATGTTGACGACATTGTTATTACAGGCTATGACTAGGATGGTATTACTAAATTGAAGCAACATCTCTTTCAACACTTTCAGACTAAGGATCTGGGCGCACTAAAGTATTTTCTGGGTATTGAGGTCGCACAGTCTAGCTCAGGTATTGTGATCTCACAACGGAAGTATGTCTTAGATATTCTTGAGGAGACAGGAATGACAGGTTGTAAACCTGTTGACACTCCAATGGATCCGAATTCTAAACTTCTTCCAGGACAGGGGAGCCTCTTAACGATCCTGCAAGATATAGGCGGTTAGTTGGTAAATTAAATTATCTTACAGTGACAAGACCTGACATTTTCTTTCCTGTGAGTGTTGTGAGCCAGTTTATGGGTTCGCCATGTGATAGTCATTGGGATGCAGTTGTTCGTATTCTTCGGTATATAAAATCAACTCCAGGTAAAGGTTTATTGTTTGAGGATCGAGGCCATGAGCAGATTGTTGGATACTCCGATGCTGATTGGGCAGGATCGCCTTCTGACAGACGTTCTACTTCTGGATATTGTGTCTTAGTAGGAGGAAATTTGGTATCTTGGAAAAGCAAGAAATAGAATGTGGTTGCTCGGTCTAGTGTAGAAACAGAAAATCGAGCAATGGCTATGGCGACATGTGAGCTAGTTTGGGTCAAACAGTTGCTCAAAGAGCTGAAATTTGGTGATGTTAGTCAGATGGGACTTGTGTGTGATAATCAAGCTGCTCTTCATATTGCGTCAATCCAGTGTTCCATGAGAGAACTAAGCACATTGAGATTGACTGTCACTTTGTCAGAGAAAAGATACTCTCGGGAGATATTGCTACAAAGTTTGTAAAGTCAAATGATCAACTTGCAGACATTTTCACCAAGTCCCTCACTGGTCCTCGTATTAACTACATATGTAACAAGCTCGGTACATATGATTTATATGCACCTATGCACCAGCTTGAGGGGGAGTGTTAGATATGTAAATAGTAGAACCCTAATCCAAAGTGTATTAGGAGTAGGTTAGGTTATGTGGATTATATATAGGGCTCATTGTATTATGTTTAATATCAAGATATATATTTTTCTCCCGTGCTTTCTCACAGAAGTAACCTCTGAATCTGAGATAATACTGAATATAGAGTTTGGAATTTCAAATTTCTGTTGGGCAAGAAAATGAAGAAGACGAGCAAGGAAGAATATAATAATGTGGTTGCTCTTCCTCTTTCTGCACTTAGGGGATTGGGGGGGGAGGGGGGGGGGAGTAAGAAACAGGTCTGGGCTGCATGCAAGAACAACTACTACCCAGTAAAATCCTACCAAGTGAGATCTGGGGAGGGTAATGTAATTACCCCTACCTCGATAGGGCAGAGAAGCTGTTTCCGATAGACCCTCGGAAAGACGGGAATAAATAAAACAAGAAAAGACAATTCATTAATAACTCCAGTAGAAACCGTAATAGTAACAGAGACATAACAACCAAAAGACGAATGACATGCAATAAAAGTATCTAAGGCCCAGGGCTAAGATAAATAGCAAGTATAGTGTGGAATCAACATAAACTGCAAGCCATCTAAGATCAACCCTAATCCAACCCTGCCTCACCCCCGGTATGAAGTAAGGAAAGTTCTACTGTCCCCTAACGTACAATCCTAATGCTTGACCTCCAGACCTTCCTATATGGCCATGTCCTCGAAAATCTGCAGTCGTACCATGTTCTGTCTGATCACCTTTCCCTAATACTTCTTAGGCCTCCCTCTACCTTTTTTAGTACCAATCACGGCCAACCGCTCACACCTCCTTACTGGCGCATCAAGACTTCTCCTCTGCACGTGCCTGAACCATCTGAGCCTCGCTTCCCGCATCTTGTCATCCACAGGGGCCACGCCCACCTTCTTCCGAATATCTTCGTTCCTAATCTTGTCTATCCTAGTGTGTCCGCACATCCACCCAGCATCTTCATCTCTGCTACCTTCATCCTCTGGATATGGGAGTTCTTAACCGGCCAATACTCTACCCCATACAACATGGGAAGAAAAGGTTTAGACTTGATATTAGCAGGTTTGAGGATGGGATTCATATTTAGTACTTACAATAAGCAAGTCCAACTAGATAAAGCGGGTAGGCTTCTCTCAATAGCTACATCTTGTGGTAAGTGTCATACCAGAAGCTGAGTTCATGTAATACTGGTGACTGCCCATTTTGCATTGAATATGGTGGTAGATGCTATTACCTTGTACTTGCCCTAGAACTGAGGAATACTTTCACTTAAAAAGTCCATACATCCCTTTACATGTACATTTGTAAATAAGCATACAGTTTGCATATTTTTGCTTCTTTTTAATGTATGCATGTCTATGTTTTTCATAGAAAAAGACAGTTTCTTCTTTGTATGTTTGTCTTCAATATAATCGTTCCTTTGCTAGTTGTCCTTAAATACTGCTGTGGATTGATGCATGCTGAGTGGAAAATTGAATAGGACTCCAATTCTTTGACAGTCAGATTCGAGCACAATATGGGGGAAAATAGAAAAAAGATGGTTATTTTTGTTTAAATTTCTTTTTCAACCTTATTCTAATGTTGACTTTGCAGGAAGGAGCGTTATTGCTTAGTAACAATCATCAACTCAAGGGTTGTTGATTTTTCATCACTAGAAGGAGAAGGCAGCTTTGGTTTGCGCTCCGCAATACCTGATCAAGCAATTGCAGATGGTAATAGCAAAGAATGTTTCATTCTCAAAAAAATACTTTAAAGAATCTTTCATGTGGTATGGCTGCCGTTCTTCCCGCAGAGTGTATGCATAAAAGCTGAATAGTCATCTATCTCTCATTCAGATACGCTGGACCTCAGCAGTCGTGCAATTGTAGAAGCAAGGAAATGGTTAGAGGAAAAGAGAGACAGACTGGGTTTAGATATTACTCACGGAGGTTTAAGCTCTGGAGTTAAAAACGTGAGTAAAATCTTTATCTCTCTGTGTAAGTCTTTCATTTTGCAACCATCTCATGGTTTATTTTAATTTACTACATTATAATTTTCCAGCTTTATCAACTTGAAATTGTTTACAGTATTTTTTTCTTCACTGGCACAAATGTCTTCCTGTAGTTTCTTGACCAGATTTGTGTCCTCTCTTTTACATACCTAAGCTTATTTTCCTTGAGTCTCTACATACTTTACCTTGTAAATTAGAAAAAAAACTTTAAGAAGAGGTCATTGTAGTGTTGAGTCTAAATTGATTCTTGAAACTTGAAAAATGAGATAGTCTCTTTCCCGCTTAGTCTTGAATTAGTTGCGTAGCTTATATGTGTACTTTATCAGAATCATTTTTTATGTGTATTTTATCTGTAATATTAATGCTACTTCTAACTCTCATCATTTATGGTAAGGAGCTTATTGTTGCTAGTCGTTTCCTATGTAATATTTGCCCGAACAAAGATTTCTAATTTTTACTGTTGTCAGCTATGTGGTACCGCAATGGAGTCCATGTAATAATTTGTCTTGATGCTGTCTTTGATATCTTGCTTGTGTAACATAGGTGGATGATACTTTTGGCTCACCTGTAGATATGGCTAAGTCATATATGAAGGTTCGTCCTCCATGGGCCTCTCCTACTATTGATCATAGTGGACTTGGAACCCCCTCACATCTGAAGGCGAAGCTGTTTGAGGAAGGAACACCGTATACTGGGGATTCTTCCTCTTCCTTAAAGGTATTTGAAGATTTCGGAATTGCGTTCATTGCTGCTGTTTCACCTTCAATTTGGAGGATGTACACCCTTATTTATGGAATGGTGGTTATGGTTCAGAAATAATATTTATGGAATGGTGGTTAAACCTTGGTTTGCTAACATTAGACAACAATGTCCTAAATTACCACTGCAAGATTTGATGATTCAAAGAGCCGAAATTTGGTTAGTTATTTCAGATAGAACTGATCTGAAGGATTTGAAAAGCAATAAATTGGTGACTGGTGCTATTTTCTTGTTAGAAAGTTGAAAAATAAGATGAGACGGTGACAGAGAAGAAAGGTTGCTTAGATGCTGTTGAGAATATTGTGTATATTAGTTACAATCAATTAGGGAGATATTGTTTAGTTGTAGTCATGTAGTTTTAATTTCTTTCCTAGGTTAGAAAAGTTGTTTGTTCTGTTTAAACATCCTATAGCTTAGGAGAATGACGAAGCTTCTCTCTCCTGTGTATTTTCTCTTTCTCACATGGTATCATAGCAGGAAGAGATTATGGCTTCTAGTCTCACCACAAACCATGTATTTTCTCTTTTGACTGTGAATTTTTTCTCCTAATTGGTTGTCAGCAGAAGCAGATCCACAACTTGAAGTTTATGTTTCTATGACGACCTTAAGTTAATATACCATAATAATTGGGTCCACAGTCAGATAATTTATAGATATTTTGTGGATTTTTAATACATATACAAGGTTTTGACAAAAGCTACTGGGTTCTTGTGAATGGAAGAATACATGGTATATCTGCCTCTGCTTGCCTGTTTAGTTGTTGCTTAGATAGTTTTGCATTTTTTATGCGCAGTTGATGTGTTTTTTTAATTTGCTTAATAAGTAAAACACTTTTGTTAAAACCTTCCGCCCTCGACAATACCTTTTTCCTCGGAAATCTATATCTTATATTATGTCATGTTCCAAGCTATACCTTTGATCACACTTTATGACTTGAGTAGTAATTTGAAGGAGGCTCAATGCTTCTGAACTTGGTAAATCGGGCATGTCATGTTGCCAAAAATGATGAAACAGCTACCAAGCAGTAGTAAACCTTTTACTTTATCAATTTTCTATTATTTCCTCCTAGGCTTACCAGTAGTACTAAGACTATTTTAATATTATCTTAGTCATTGGTCTTTATTATTACGTGTATGTTTTTTTTTTTTTTGTTGTTGTTGTTGTTGTGTCGTTCACGCTCGTCACTATAATACATTGTTGTCACATTTGTTTACTACTTAGTTGCTTTATCTTATCTCTACTGTTCCTTGAGCTGAGGGTCTATCGGAAACAACCTCTCTATCTTTATAAGGTAGGGATAAGATCAGCGTACACACTACCCTTCCCAGACCCTGTTTATGGAATTATACTGGGTTTGTTGTTGTTGCTATCTTCTGATGTGTTTTGCAACTGGATCACAGAAAAAGAATTCTTTTGCATCTGGCTCATGGAATATTCATGATGAAATACGAAAAGTACGGTCAAAAGCAACTGAGGATCTGTTACGTGCTCGCCCTTCCAAGGCAAAACCAAAATTTGCAGTTGGTAATTTGACAGGAACTAGTACCGGAGAGAAGATAAATAGCTCAAGTTCTTTGAGACTTACTAAACTGTCAGATGTACCAATTAAGTGGTCAGGTGTGTTAAGCTCTAATCTTGCCTCTTTCTGCTGCAAATCACTAGCTTTCTGTAGAACCTCGTCTTTTCCCCTTTCAGATGTGGAAATAACACAAGATGGTGGAGAAAATATCACTCAGCCTCTAAATCCTGCCTCTTCCGTTCAGCTCCATGATCAGGTAATTGTTTTAGGGGTTTCAGTTGCCTTATTCAGTATTTGCAACATATGGACTACAAAAATATAGCATCTCGTATGGACAACAGAATATCATGTTCGCTTTATACTCTTGTCCTAATACTATTCAAGCTTTGCAGTGTATTGAGGCAACTAGGGTTGGCGAGCATGCTGCTTGTATATCGCACTGGCCCAATGGTCCAGCTTTCCCCTCGGAGCACAGTGATGGTACTTGAGGCTATTCTTTATAATATGTTTGTTGGTTTTATGTGAAGCTAATTCGAAGTAATGGTTTCAAAAGTTGACTATTTACTTCTTACCAGGACAATATCTCTTGCACATCTAACTGTTTTTATATGTTCAGGTCTTCGTATAACTGCCGCTGATGCACAGGAGGTGACTCAAACAAATGCAGCACAAAGTTCTAATGGCTATGCATCAATAGAAATAGAAGCTAGGTAAAAAATTAATGATGTAGCTCTTTTTGATTTCTGTAGCTGGATCCGCCATAATGCTGGTTCTGTCGACAGTTTGTCTGCAGGTCTAACATCAGGACAAAACAATGTGCATGTCTGCGGTGAGAAGCCGAAACCAGGAATGTTGAGTCAGCAGAAACTGATTGAATCTACCCAAGTCGAGGATAAGTGTGAGCTTCTTAGTGAATCTGCTGTGGATGTACCAGAAATGAACGAAACAACCGACAGTCCAGCTGCTTCAATGCCTAGTGAAGAATTATCACAGGAGGAACCGGGTATGGTACGTGAATTGGCAAAGAATGGAAAAGCTGTGAAGCAGCAAGGTAAAAGGCCAGTCAGAAATGTGAGAAAGACTAGAGCAAAGAGTTAAATGACGAGATATGTAGACCAGGCAGTCTGTACACCTGAAGCTTCTGTATATTAGCTTGAAGAGGAAATTTAAGCTATTTTAGGAGGATACTTGCTTAATTTAAGCTATTGTAGGGACTCATCTTTTCCTTTATTTTTAGACCACGTAGCAAGGTGGGAAGTTCTTGGAGGGAAGGATGCCGGGATCTATTTGGAAACAGCCTCTCTACCCATGGGTAGGGGTAAGGTCTACGTACATACTACCCTCCCCAGATCCCACTAAGTGGGATTATATTGGGTTGTTGTTGTTGTTGTTGTTGTTGTTGTTGTTGTTGTTGTTGTTGTTGTTGTTGTTGTATTATTAAGTTCGTGTAGGGCTATTGCCATTCTCTCTCTCTCTCTTTGTTGTTTGTGTCGATTAGCACTAAATATGATGTCTCTTTCGAGGTTTTCCATAACAAAATTATTTCTGTTGAATCGCCAAAGTATGCTTTTTAAGTAATTAGTATTTCCTCCTGTTCAAAATAAGTGATTTTTTGGTCTTTTTTTTGTGGTTCAAAATAATTGATTCTTTCAGATTTTAAGAATAAATTAATTATTTTTTTCCTACATTGTCCTTGGAGTAAATAGGGTTGGAATGTGTTAGGAATATTTATGTGAGATAGTAAAGGTTAATATGGTCAATTTTATTGCTAATTAATGCTAAAAGGTGGATTTCTTAATCTGTGTGAAAACATTTAAAAATATCACTTATTTTGGACTGGAGGGAGTATATATTTAACTCTCTTCGTCGCCTTTTGCGAGAGATCTAAACCAGGAAATCTCTACTAATCTCCAATTCGGGCGCTGAGGATTGTTGATTTTTTGTCATTGTTTTCTTAAGCGTGTATTTAGAGTTAATGCATTTTCAGATGTTTCAGGTTTAGATTTTAAATAAGAAACAATCAAGATTTAACTAAATGTATCTCTAGTACCTTCAAGCAGGCAGATCAAGAAAATTGTCCTCGAAGTCTGTTTTGATCTTTTGAGTTTTGTCGAACTATGATTCAGAACTTTCCACTTTAGTCACTTTTAAATCAAAATTTCGAGAGTTCTAAATTGGTACCTGTGTTTGGAGAGAGAATAATTTTTTGGACCAGATGTAAACTTTTAATTAGATTATTTCCCTTTTGCCTTTTCTTTTTCTACCTACTCTTCCATGAGTTTCTGCCATCAAATCCATTTGCAATATCGAGTCTTGGATTTGGTTCTTTCCAATCGTACTAGCTCTTTCCTTTGTTATTCTTTCTTTTTATTGGAAAGCATATGTTAAAGGAAGCGAGGTAAATACATGAAACGCTATTATAGAAGCTAACGAAATATAAGAAAAAGTAATAAAACAACTTTTGCAAACGACCATAAAAGTTAGTAATAAAGAAGGCATGATGCTGAAACTTAGAGAAAATTTTGTCACTTCCACAAACCACCCCCCTCGCCCCCAATATACCTAAATACAGATAAGAGATAACCTAGCAAGATGATTAACTCTTGATCAACTTTACTTTCCTGTTCTCCAGCCAGGTGAAAAACTTAAAACCATGGATCTAATTCAATTAATCCACCCACCAATTTCCAGCAAGGAGTTAACCAATCAGCCGTGTGAGAAGGAAAACAATATTGCTATATGGTGTATCCAAAAACCAAAGTTGCTAGATAAATATTATAGCACTCATAGAAATATTGCAAGATAAGCCGTATAGTGCATTCATATGGAAGGGACTAATATGGTATATTTTTAGGGAGGTTGCGAATGACATTGCTTTTCATGCCAATCTTAGAGCGCATTGCATCTACGCCACATCTGTTCATGGCCTTCAACACCTTCTTCTTAACCATGCGTTCCCTGGACTGCACAGTTGCTAGACCCATGCTACGATACCTGAGACGAGAAAAGATTGTTCGCTAAAATGACTAATATTAGTTGTCAATGCGTGCCATGTTACAAGTCAAATATATACCTCGAGGCTAAGGCAGCGGTTATAACTACGTCATTAGTGCGACTAGGCCTTGGCTTCTGGCGGTAATATCGCAAAAACTCTCTTGATCCAAGTGCTTTAACAGACTCTCCATCATCAGTTGTTGTGGTTATTATGAGTTCAGATTCTCCACTTCCAAGTTCCACACTGTTGCCAACATCATCGGACAAAACGAGCTGCTTTCCAGTTGCATCCACATAGCTAGAACATGGGAAATAGAAATCTTATTGAAGATAACAAAAGGAGAATGAAAACTACATGCATGATCCTTTAATACAAAAACAGATTCAAGACTCTAACTTGGAAATTCTGCTTTTAAAGTTCTTAGCACTGAACACATTCTATTTTTGAAATTATGGATTCAAAAATTAATATTCGTTGAAATCTTAGCGGATACACAAACACATATTCTCCGTGTTGAAAATATTGGATTCAGCTGAATCCGTTATTTATAGGCGGCATCCGCCTCTGCTCAAATGTATCGGAAACTATCTTGTCACCAACCATACCTGCTGCTATAGTCATAAAACTCTTCTAATTCCGCTTCTTCATCGTCACCACCATCTCCATAATGCACTTTGCAATGACTTTTGGCTTCCATATGCTTCCGAACTGCTTCTAAACTGCTGAAAGGATGACACTTATCATTGCAATACAGGCACATATAATCCCTCTTAACCTGAGGACATAAAAGATAAAGAAAACTTTTTATCTTAATTATCATGATCAGTTTTTGAGATGTAAACAAATTGTAAGGCAGAAAACACATCTACATAAGTATCTGGATAAACTTCAAGAAATGAAAAGAAGAAAAAAACCTATAGTATTACCTTGAGACCAAGATAAGTGAGGAAGCCTTTAGGATCCTCCAGATACTCGACATCAGGAATGAAGAACCCATGCTTCTTGTGCATATGGACCATGCAGCTTTCGATCGTATCGTGTTTCAAATCACACATGAAACAACAGCACGGATCCAACTCATCAGTGTATTCATCAAGATCACCATCTCCATCAATAGTACCATTAGGAGTATTTCCATTCATCTTTAATTGATTCAACGGGGCAGTCGCCCCACCAGCCATCTCTTCTTCTGAATCGACCTCCTCCCACTAGCTTTCATCTCTTCCGCTAATATCTTCGTCTGCCCTGTCGGAAGGCTCGTGTGAAGGCTGGCATGGAAGAGGCTTGATGATAAAACTATTCTCATTGTGATGACCTGGCTCCCGTGAAGCCCGTGCTAAGTGACTTTTAGATTGTACATGCTGAGCATAGGCACTAGAACTCCTGTATTCTTTGCCACAATGACCACAGCTATATAGCAAGGGAGTTTCGCTTAATCTTTTCTTTTCTTCTGCAAGTGCAGATTGTCCGGCTACAAAGAGTGCCTCTGTCAATCCAGGAACTCCGGCAACCTGAGATAAAAGTCAAGGAGCACAACAATGAGTACTTATCCGTGCACAACAACATAACAATGTTGTGCACAAACAACGCCGACGACACAAGTTACTCCCCAGATTCGATTATGAAAGCACTCTTTTTATACCCGGAAATCCCAAGAGCCCGTCAGTGCACACTTCAAAACTAGGTGGATGATGAATCTGCTCCTCTATCCTTCTCTACGTAAGTACCAATCTTTGGTCAAAGCAGGGTTCGAACCCTTGATGTGCTCCTAACCCGCACACCATGAGCTGTGCTCTTACCACTAGAGGAAAGAATCTTAAATGGGTTATTAATGCAACAATTATCCTAATTTGGTAAAATGCAACTCTCTAATCATCACTGCTTTCAGTTCCTCGTCGAACTTGCATCATTAGCAAAAACAGAACACCTCAACTAAAAACTTAATTCTCTCATCTATAAACTTAATCACACCATTCAACAAAGTACAACACAAAGGAAAGAATATATCCCATCAAAATACACAGGAGAAAAAAAAAAGAATCTTCACGCAAGAAAAATCATTCTAAATGAACAAAAGCATAATTCTAAACAAAAATGATCAACACAAAACTCCAAGAAAAGCAAATCTTCTAGTAGTATTCACTTCCAAGTACTAATAAACATGATAGATCATAATCAGTCATAAAAAAGTAAAAAACAAAAACCAAATAAAACAAAACAGAGATTTTGCAGGCAGCAAAACACAAAAGAAAGAAGAAATCCCATAAATACACTGAAACAATAATTATGCAACAAAAAAAGTTATTTTACTTTAAAAAAAGGGTATTTAGAAGTACCTTGCGTTTAAGATTATAACGATGCCATTCAGATTTGTAATGAATGTTTTGCTCATTTTCATAAAAAAAACTCCTTGTTACAGGCGTTACAAGCTAAGCCCCGCATTTCGAATCTTTTTCTTTTTTCTGCTTTTTTTTGAGTCGAATTCCGTTTGAAAGTGAAGGTCTCCATATAGCAGCGTTAGGAGTTGTTTGGCGGTGATCGCAGGTCGGCCAAATTAAGGAAGAGATACTCTGACCAAATGGAAGGGGCTTGGTCTGATGCTAACCAATCCCACTTACAACCGAGAGGTTCTGATTTCGAGTTTCCCAAGAGTAAATGTGGGTAGTTCTTGGAGGGAAGGATGGCGGGGTTCTATTTGAAAACAGCCTCTCTACCCCAGGTAGGGGTAAGGTTTCCGGTTCCATAGTGAGTTTTTGATCCGAGGGTGGGAAAAGAATTAAAAAAGTTGCGGTAGCTCCGTCATGGTGCTTGTGCGAAGACATCCCTGAACTACTTGCGTGACACAATATAAGTGCTCACTTCATCAACTTTTAGTAAAACACTTATGTTGGTGGGTCTTGGTTGTTCATCGGTACCAAGGTTAACTTCTTTCAAGGCATCAACTATTGTTTTCACTCCTTCTTCAAGTTTAGGTGGAGCATCCTTTGCATCTTCATCTTTTTGAGGGTCTCCATTATTGAAGCTCAAAATACCAAACAATCCCACACGCTTAATAATTAGTGTGTAAATAATTAAATAAATGAATAAAATAGGGAAACCCTGAAATACATTAGAATCACGTTCTTCTTTTATCTGAATAGGAAAGGTGACCCCACTAATTGGTATTATACTGGGTTGCACTTTTTATACTTTGACCAAATGCTGTCGCAAGCACAAACGTATTTGCCAGATGCTAGAGCAAAGGGTTTTAAGCATTTTTGGTCCTCGTGTTTTGAGTTAATATTGAATTTATCCCAAACAATTGGGAGTTGTCAAATTTAGCTCATTATAATTTATTGAGTTTGGATATAAATTGGTTCATATTTGAAAAAAAGCATTATTTGAAGGTAAGTTAAAAAATAGTATTTGAAAATTAACTGAAATATTCTCCACCTACTATGACAAACATAATATTTTTAAATATTTAAACAATCGGGTTACTAATTAGGTAATTATATTCTGATAGACATTAATGGGTAAAATGATAAAAGTAATAACTAAAATTCTACAAGTTATAGCGTAAATAATCTTGGGATTTTTTCCTATCTATACCATATACCAAACCTTATTACTAAAAATATTCATAATATGGTATTTACCCGTCTAGTCCGTAGTTTGACTACAAAATCTGTACCAAACCAAAAATAGGTGAATTCTACCCTAAAAACGCACCAAAATAGTAGGAATCAGATTTAATGGTAATTCTATCACCATTATTTTCGAGATTTAAAACGGAAGCAAATCCATTGCAGCGTAATTCTCTCATTCTGTACCGAAAATAGATCTCTCTTCTGTAACTCAGCTACAATTCAAAAACACGCACTGTACAGAAACTCCAGCAATCAAATTGTAGAAATTCAAAATTGTTGAATACAGTTCCACGCTACAAAATCTCCAGCAGTCAAATTGTAGAAATTCAAAATTATGGAATACAGTTCTTCGTCGACATCAATAAAAAAAAACACTCTCGAATCTATATCTGTTCTTCGTCTCTTTTTCTATTAACTACACGAAATTATGTCAAAATTCCAATAATGCTGAAATCGAATGGTAATTTGATAACTATGGCAGATTTAGAGATTTTGAAGTTGATGCCATTTTAGTAGATGATAATGCAAGCTACGAAATTCTCATTTCTACAATTGCAGAACAATTATCGATTGATACATCGGATAAAATTGTAGAAATAAAATACATTGTGAACGAGAATTGTCCTCCATTGGAGATTAAGAATGATATGGGGGTTCGTGTATATATGGAAACGAAAAAGGAGAATAAAAACTTAGGTTCGTATCCCTTATGTATTAGCGTAAGAGATTTCAATACGGAATTGGCAATCACCAATGAAAGCATCAGTACAGGTATGTTTGATTCGACATTGCTGAGAGTTATAGTGTTACCTAGTTATCTACAATATAACGACATTTGCCTACAATTAAACAACAATTATCATATAGTACTGGAAAGGATAAAGCGATGTTGCTTTCAAATTTACCTACATATTTATTACATTTGTGAATTTATTGTCTGTAGGTTCCTTAGGAATTCAACTCACCAGCTATAGAGGAATATTAAAGTAAAATAATAACTGAATGTACGCAAGCATGTATTGAAGAAGTACAAGTGTATCAGGACAAGAAAACACTAGCTGCTGCAATGAAGAATTATTCAGTGATGCAAAAATTTCCAGTTCAGAGTAAAAAGATCAAGTCATAGAAGGTATGTAGTTATTTATGGATCATAGATCTGCAAAATCAGTGTATTATTGAAGATAGGTTTGTTTTATGCAATTGTAGTTAAATTGTAGTTCGTTTGTAGTTAATTATAGTGTTTCATAAATATGTGTAAATATTGTATTTTTTTGTAGCTACTGGCTTATATGTGTAGCTGAAAGCTACAAATGACATTTCAAGGCAACGTCAATTAATGATTCGCTAATGTTCAAGATAAGAAGTTTCAGCCGACAACACACATGCTGCCCAACAGAAGAAACATTCATACATCGCAAACGTACTGCATCAGTAGTTGGTAGCATGGTCGTTCCAAAGTATTGTGATCCTAAGACTGTTTACACACCAAAGGACATACAAACTGACATGTTATTCGAACATGGACTGAACCTAAGCTACATGCAAGCATGAAGAGCAAAAGAAAAAGCATTACCGCTTTTGAGAGGGAATCCGTGTGACTCCTACGACAGATTACCAAAGTATTTTTATATTCTTGAGAACAATTATCTCGATTTTGTTGTTAAATTGAAGAAGGTAGCAGATGATTGCTTCGTATACACATTTGTTGCTCTTTGTACATCAATAAATGGTTGGAAACATTGTAAGCCGGTAGTAGTGGTTGATGGGACATACTTAAAGTCAACATACAGGGGGATTATGCTGACATCAAGCACCATGGATGCAACAGGTAAATAATACAACATTTTTGTATTTATTTTGTAGACAGTCTATAAATTGTAGTTAAATTGTAGTTGTACTGTAGTTAGTTTGTAGTTAGATAAATGAATGTAGTTAAATTGTCTACATTCTCAATATATATTTGTAGTTATTATTTAATCTTATTTTAAGTCCAAAAAATGTAGGTACTATTTTGCCCTTGGCATATGCTGTGGTTGATTCTGAAAACGACATGTCTTGGAAGTGGTTCTTTGAACAATTCAAGGAAGCATATGATGAAAGACCTTCAATGTGTGTTTTCTCAGATAGGCATGAGAGTATATTGAAGGTAACATCAGGTGTCTATCCGGGCATGGCACACTACTTTTGCATGTGGCATATATGGACAAATATAAGGTTAAAATTCAAGAAGGCACATCTACAATTACATGAACTGTACTTTGCTACAGCACGGTCATACACTCTAGATGAATTCAATGAAATGATGATGAAGATTGAAGAGGTATACCCGCGTGTATCGTCTTACCTACATGATATTGGCTATCATAGATGGTCAAGAGTACATGCAACGGTGAATAGAACTTTTACTATGGCGCCAAACATTGCTGAGTCGTTGAATGCTGTAACAAAAGAGGCAAGAGAGCTGCCAATATTTGATCTATTTAAATATATTAGGACACTTCTAGACATTGGACAAAAGAAAAGTAATTGAAGGCAAAGGGTACTTTCACATTCCTTGGTAACAAATTCAACAAAGAATTGGAAGATAACAATACATTATCTCAGAAACTAAAGGTAAGATATTCTTGTTTTGTGCAGGAGAAAAAAATAGTAGTAGATGCAGTGTTTCCAATTTGTAGTTAAAATGTAGTTATTGTTGAAGATGTAGTTTATTTGTAGCTGATTTGTAGGTAAATTGTTGATAATCTAGTTAACTGATTAATGTATTATTATTTCTGTTTGGTCTTCAATTGTAGGTGAAGGCTTCAACAGATCATAAACATACTGTGTTAGATGGTGTGAAGCGGTACATTGTGTGTCTAGAAAACAAGAAATGTAGCTGTGGACAATTCCAACTTGATGAACTTCCATGTGCGCATGCTTTGGCAGCATTAAGGCATAGGAATGAAAGGCCTGACAACTATTGCTCTCCGTATTACACCAGGAATAGCCTTCTCTTACCTATGAAATGCCAGTAAATTCTCTTCCTGATGAAGCCAAATGGGATGTTCCACAACATATTTTGGATGAGGTAATAAAGCCACCAACGGGAGATAAAGGCAGCTAGGTAGACCTCACAAGGAAAGATATAAAATATTTGATGAAATAAAGTCAAAGAAGTACAAGGTGTCATATGACAATTGTGGATGTGAAGGGCATAACAAAAGAACTTGCAAGAATGCGCCGAAAAAGAAATGAATAACATGTAGCTAGTATAGTGATTCAAAATAAATATTAGTGAGATCAAATTATCGAAATTTATTATGTAACTGTTTTACTTTTTGAATATGATTAAGAAGTGTAAACATAAATTTGTGTATATGCACTATTTACATTTTTTATGTATGATGTCAAGTGTCAATAGGTGTCTTTTTTATTGTATAGTTAAACTTTGGTATATACTATATACAAAACGTCTGATATTAATAAAGAAAACACTAAATGTAAACTGTTTCCAGATGTAGTTAAAGTGTAGTTCAAGTGTTGTATAAATGTAGTCCTGTCAAGCACTTATTGGGACTTTGTAGTTAAAATGTAGTTCAATATGGTTTAATTGTAGATAAATTGATTTTTTCTGAAAATAATTGTTGATAAAAGATGGCGGCTAAATTATTTATATGAGACCTGTATTTATTTCATCTTTATGTTGTGTAATAACTGGCAGTTATATAAAGATATTAAATGGCACTTGAAGGTATTATATAAAATAATTTGAAGATTAAAGTGAAATTATAAGACAAAGATGTTACTGCAAAAATGGAATCAGAGAACTCGAGTACTCGAGTATAATGTAATCAAGAAAAAGTGTTGTACAAAACCAAAACGACTTAATTCCTACATTGTTTTCCAATTCAACTACCAATTTACACATACCTAACTAGGAACAAAATAGTCTACTTCTTCTTTCGTTGAACTTTAGTCCTCTCATTATTTGCTGGTGCACCCTTCCTCCTTGCAAGTCTGCCAGTAACCTCACTCTCCATGATTGAGCCATCTTCTAGCGTCTTTATGGCGTAGTCCCACAGTAGAGCTTCATAGCGTCTACGGTGTTGGTCAATATCAGTAAGATCTTCCATTGGTATAGACAAATCACCAGTGCTAACATACTCCGCAAAGGCAACCCCAAATACACCACATTACCTGCATAAGATGAGAATTTTTTATTATATAACAAACGATTAAAAAAAATAATTAAACATATAGAAAGGGAGATCAGCGAGCCTTCCTTTTGTTGTGGAATCTCAGCAACCATCCATTGTATGTCGCGAGGGTCCGTAACTGGTTTCTCTATGTATGACTTTGTAGTCTTGAAGTCAATGTCTTTGTGTTTACCATAAAAATCAGTGCATGACAAATAAAGAGGAATAATGACTGAAAATTTGTGAACCAATGTCTGAACTATTTGATTACGATTTTCCCTCACCAGTGAATCATAAACATAAAGTTCCCGGTCCTTTATGTCAAAAACTAGCAACAACTAATGAAAGTTCTTCACAAGGTTAACAGGCATGAGCACATAGTCAACAAGATCTCAGACAACATTAGCAAGAATTCTGTAGCCCAGAATATATTCTCCAATATTATCCTCAGCTTTAACAGCCGAATTCCTTTGATCCGGTGGAGAACTAGTAAACTTCTCATAGATTCTTTCAATCTTTGTCTTGAACAAGCAATTGGTTGTTGTAAACCTAGTCTGGATGTTGGGGCCATAATTTCCCTTTTTTCTCAGATAGTACATAATAGCATCAATGTGCTGCCAAAGTAAAAGTGCAATATACAATAAGTTATAGTGTAACCAATCATATCTACAAAACAACTACATATTAACTACAATTAGAATTTATGAAAAAATCTAACAGCCTGCTTCACTTTAACTACAGATATATAGTGAACAAGTACAGTATCTACAATTGACCCATGATATCTACAAAAAAACTACACATTAACTACATTTTCACACTAATTGCATAAGCTCCATAGAAGAAAAATTATACAGATGAAGACTAAATATATATATATATATATATATATATATATATATATATATATATATATATATATATATATATATATATATATATATATATATATGATGTCTACAATATAAATACAGTTACACATCATAGATAAAAACAAAACTACAATTGCACCACACAGTTGAAGGCAAAACAGATATTATCAATGATTGTAGACACTATATACTTACTGTGCTATTGATTACTTGTCCGGGGTGAGCAAGGCCATAGAACCAGTCCTTCTTATCAATCTTCTCACAACCCAAATCCAACCAAGGATTGATTTGGTTATCCCTCTTTGAAAAGAAATCTTTCCTCCTGTAATAACAAAAGAATGAATCAAATACAAAAAATTTACAAAAAGAATTACAACTTTAAAGTCTAAAAAGGGTGAACAGACAGTGTAAATTTAAGCAACCATACCTCATAGATACTTTGTCAGTGCGATGGTATAACCAGGTTGTGAACATATCTATCAATTCAGGATCTACATCTTCGCCTATGACACTTCTGAAGGGGTGCTTTAGGTAAATCTGTTTGGGCCCAACATATGTGCTGCCTTTAGTGCTGTACGGGGGTGTGAATGGTGATCGTCCATGTTTTCCCGGTATCCTTATTCTTCTTGGTTGAATGGGGGTTGATTCATCTTGTATGGGATCGCCATATATGACCAACTGTGATAAGTTTTCTGTCAGCTCAAAATCATCCAATGTCACACCTTTGTTTTCAATGCCTTCAGGCACAACTTCTCTCCTATTTTTTATTAATGCTGTCACGACCCAGATTTTTCCCACCATCGGGAGTCGTGATGGCGCCTACTGTCGAAGCTAGGCAATCCAACCTTTATAATCATTTTCACAAAACTTAAATGCAGAACAAGTTAAATACTAAAATAATTAATTAAAACATGTGGAAGTCTTTTAACAACAATAGCGAAACGAAATGTGGAAACTAACAACATATCTCTACAAGTATCTGGTGTCACTACTAACGGACGACTAAGAGTACTAAAGCAATAGTCTGAAAGAAATACATCATATGTCTGTTTTGATACAATACAAACAAACTAGAAAAAAATATAAAAGAGACTCGGGTCCGCGAACGCCAGCGAGCTACCTCAGAATCTCTAGACTGATGGATCACCCACTAACTACTGCTACGGTCCGTAGGCTGTGTCCTGACCTATGCACTAAAAAGGCATAGAAGTGAAGTATCGCACAACCGACCCCATGTGCTGGTAAGTGCCTGGCGTAACCCTGACGAAGTAGTGATGAGGCTAGACAGGAATATCATATAAACCTGTGCATTTCCACATATATGGGCAATAGAAGGGGATACATGAATTTGAACAAATAAAAGGGAGGGGAGCATGCTGCGGGGTATAACAGTTCAATTATCTAATCGACAATAACAAAGGAATGGAAACGGTATAATAAACATCAATAAGAGGAAACCAGTAAATCAAATGTTGCACGGCACTACCCATCGTGCTTTTACTCTCGTCCTCACCAAGATAATCAATTAAAGTGTACGATGTCACCCATCGTACTTTATCACTCTTCCTCACCAATAAATAGCATAAAGTAGTTACACGCCATCACCCATCGTGCTTTATCACTCTTCCTCACCAATCAATTACATGAAGTAGTTACACGATATCACCTATCGTGCTTTATCACTCAACCTCACCCAAGCAATTACACGGCATCACCCATCGTGCTTTATCGCTCATCCTCACCCAAACAACATTCACAAATAATAGGGAGAAGGTATGAACGAAATTTAAAAGTAATAACCCCCGGCAAGGGGAATACAACTCAACAATGAGTCTCGGCAAGGGAGAAAAGTACCAAGATTTCCTTCTTTAGTTCATTTGCTTCTCAACTATCACTTTACAGTTCATTTAAAAAGTAATTAGCACAATTGTTCACTTCTTTCAAAATTTAATAGCAATTATGACTCACGGTCATGCTAGACTCGGGTGCATAGGTAACCGTCACCATACTTATACACTGACCCCACATAGCACATAGTAATTACAACCTAATCCTATTCCCTCAAGCCAAAGTTAGATCGAACACTTACCTCGAATCCGAAAATGGCAACTCAAAGCTCAAAAATGGCCTTTCCTCTAGAATTCGACCCCGAACCAATGATATATAATACAATTTGATTCAATATTATCAATAAGAATCCAAAAACACAATCCCATAGCCTAGAAATGCATTTCCTAGCTTACTTTCAAAAATACTAAAATCCGACACGGGGCCCACGTGGTCCAAACTTTAAGCTCGGACCAAAACCAAATCCTCCATAAGCCCACGAGTTGAAATATATAATTATATTTTAAATTCGACCTCAAATTGAGGTTGAAATACCCAAAATCCCATAAACCCTAACTAAGCCCAAAACCCCTTAATTCTACTTTGATTTCATGTTTTAGAGCTAGGAATTTAATGGTTTGATGAAGAAATAGTGAGGAAATAATGTTAGGATTACTTACCCAAAGAGTTAGGAAGAAGGTAGAGCTTGAATCTCGTCCATGGAGGATTTTTGGAGAGAGTTCGAGAGAAAAATGAGTGAACACTATTTAGGAGTTTAAATATTTTCGCTGGGAAATTACCCTTCGCGTTCGCGTGTACAGGGTCGCGTTCGCGAAGGGTTGGGCAAGTTGAGCATCGCGTTCGCGTGGGAAGAATCGTGAACGAGTAGAGTAGAAGTTGGGCTTCACAGTTGGCCTACGCGAACGCGAGGGACCATACACAAACGCGTAGAATGAACAGGCCAGGCTCCGCGAACGCGGAAGCCTTCATGCGGACGCGTAGAGGAAAAGACAAAGGTCCAATTTGTATTATATGCGAACACGATGGGTTAATCGCGAACGCGAAGGAGGGAAAAAGGAGAGCATCACGAACGCGACCAGAGGGACGCGACACGATGAAGGAATACCTGCTGCAATTTTCTGCAATTTTCTAAGTGCAAAAACCTCCAGAACCACCCCCGAAAACACTCCCAAGCCCTCAGGGCTCCCAACCAACCACACACAGTAACTCAATATCATCCTACGAACTTGTTCGAGCGATAAAATAGCCAAAATAACATCAAAATCAAAGAATCAACCCCCAAAACTAATGATTTTCATTTCTAAGTTCAAAACTTTCAAATTTTTCCACTTTTAGTCCGAAACACGTCAAATGACGTCCGTTTTCAACCAAACTTTACAGATAGCGCTTATTGCCCATTCAAGAGTTGTACCGGACATCAGAACCAAAATACGAGCCCGATACCATCACTTTGATCATATTTTCATTTTCATTTTTCCTTAAGAATTTTCAAAAATAATTTCACAGAAAAGCTCCGTACTCGGGCCTGGAACCTAGGATTTCGATTCCGGGAATACGCCCGGGTCCCAAATTTCCTTACAAAACCTCCGAGACCGTCACATCACAAGCCCGGGTACGTTTATGCAAAATGTTGACCAAAGTCAACTATAGCAGTATTAGTATCAAAATTCATAGTTTTTAACACAGAATTCAAATATTTTCACATAAAAATTTTCCGTCTTCGTGCACGGACTGCGCATGCAAATCGAGGCAACCCGATAAGAGGTTTTCAATTCCTTAGAAGCGCAAGAAAAGGGAGAATTATGATAATGACCCTTTGGATCGTCACAAATGCATTCCTGGACAACTTCAGTCACTGTTACACCATTAATTGGAGACTGTGGAATGTTATCTTCAACATACGTTACATATAAAATAACATACTTAACAGCATTCTACCATTGTATAATCAACTAGTTTCTATTAAAAAAGTACATTATGAAATAATACCTTCTTTTGCCACCTTAGATACTTCCTGGATTGCTGGTTCATCATTAACCATTGCTGGCACACCCCCTGGAGTAGGTACACCTTCTGTAGATAAGTGTAGATTTATGTAGTTATGAACAATATATGGAACTGCTGATTAATTTTAGAGATTACATTACCTGCTTGTTGTGCCACAACTATTTTATCAATTACTGGTTCTTCCGCAACATTTCCTTGTACATGTTCTGTTGAATCTACAACTTGAATGAATAATTCAACAGTAAAATTGTAGTCATATGTAGGAATATGTAGTTTAGGAGTAAATTATTGAAATCTTGCATAAAATGTAATTATAATGCAGTTATGGTTCTATACCTGCTTTAAATGTCTCAGCTGCTTCTTGGAAGTTAGGATACAAGTCAACTTGTGGTTGAACATGTTGTGGAGAAGTGGGAGCTGAAAAACATAGTGAAAAAGTGATTAATAATTATTGAAGTTTGTAGATATGTAAGTAGGAATTATGTAGATACCTGCATTACTTGTGCTTGCATGGAGTTGAACACCAACATTGAACTGAAAATGATGATTTTCCTCTCCTTGATTTTGGTCATTATATTTTGTTGAACTACCAGCAAACTACAATTTTTGGGAATAGTTGAGAAAGTTTTTTTGTCATATGTCTAATATAGTCTTAGCATAAAATTATATATAAATTCTTACATTTGACTCATCCAAATCAATCCTCCTGTTTACCGCAGTCATAACACTCTTCAGAGATTGATCTATGAACTCTCGAAGGCTTGAGAGTTCATCAAAAACATCCTTTTTAAACCCTTCTAACTTTACATCAACCTAAAAATTAAATATGTTTAATTAGTTGGTAAGCATACTCTATTTGTTACACTTAAACTACAAAGAGACTACAAATAGTTGTTATTATTCAAATTGTAGTAAATTATGTCAAAATATTGTAGTTTGTAACAATACATGCTCAAGCCTCTTTTCCTACTTGCTGAGCTTTATGCTGACAGAATCCATGGACTTTTGAGAATTAGCTTCTTTGGGTTCAACTGTTGGAGAAGCAACAGTTGGAACATTTGATGGTTGAGCAACTTCTTCATCTTTATATTGAATCTTCTCTGGGAGATTAAGCACTCCAAGCTCTTCTCCAGATTCAATCATGTTTGTGAACTGAATGATGGAAGTGACAGTTAATTCAAGTGAAAAGAAAAATGCAGATGAAATGTAGTTACTATAACTGTAATTGTAGAATCATACAAAAGTTAAAAAAATACCTTGAGCCACTTAGGCTTAATCATCTTGTCTTTAATTGCAGTTAACCAAATCTGTCCCTTTGTAGATGACCATCCTAAAATCTGAGGAATTGATTCAGAACATCGTGTAGCAAGCTTGGTGCTGACGGACGAGCAACACTCATATAGCCACACTTGCAAGGTTAATGAGCATCCCCGTATAAGATAAGAATGTACATGGGGATTAAGACGATGTCGGAAAGATTCAATAACCTGCTTGAAATATTTGGTACCCCATGGGTACGACTCAAAATTACTAGACTCGATTAGAAAGAACATAAACTTGTCTATGAAAGTTACATGGTCCTTATCATAAGGACAAACAAAAAATTCCAACATATAAAGGACGCACAACTGCGCCGCGTCCACATCGTTTGACCATGCTTTGTTAGTCACTACATTTTTCAGATGCCATTTCTCAACCCTTTCTTTGTTAGAAAAATATGTATTCATTAAAGGGCTAACATAGTTGGAAGTGTAACCATAGTCTGAGAAAGAGTACACAATTAAGACCAGTTATCAACACAAATTCTCTCAATGAAAAAATTAATTTTTCACCCTTTAAAAGAACAGAAAAGTATGCGTCAGTAGACTTTGACAACTTATATTTCATTAGAAGATGAAGGGAATGATTTTGCATACAGATTGGGGGCAGATCTAATAAGTAACCAAAACATATTTTTTTGAAAACATATAGTTGATTTGGAGAGAGTAAAGCCTGAATCTAGCTAGGTATGCTAGGATCACACAAACAGTGGAATCGAAGCACACCATAATCAACATTTTGTTGAGCAAAGTAAGGGCCATTCTGCAAAAAAAATAGAAAAAGTTGAACATTAGTATCTACATACAAATACATGACAATAACATAATATAACTAAAATAATAACATCCTACACACACCTATATCTACAAAAAAATAAAAGAAGTTATATATATAAGTCTAAAATGTATATTAACTGCGGTTAGATTTAATTTATATATATCAGCAATACAGGATACAATGTAACTTATTATATCTACAATTTTTACTCATCAGACTACAAATCAACTACAAAATAACTACATTTATAACCGTCTAAGAGGTATGGCTCCAATTAAACTACAAAATTGAGACAACGAATCTACAAAATTAGGACCAGGCCACATTTTATCAAAATACACTTGAGCAATTAAAAAAGAACAATGTATCAGTTAAATGTAAGAGTTACTTAATGTAACCTTCAAAAAATGTAGTTTAATTGTATTTAGAATGAAGTTAAATGTAGCAGCTATACATGTTGCAATTAAAAAACCATGACTACAATTAACTATGCAGACTACAAATCAACTACAATCTAACTACATTTATAGACTGTCTATTAATCACAGTGCCAAATAAACCTACAAAATTACGACAAATAATCTACAAAATTGAGACCATATCACATTTTGCCAAAAAACACTTGAACAACAAAATAGCACTTGAAGGATATTTTTTGGTAACCAAAATCAAACTATAAAATAGTGAGGAAAAATAAATATTGTTTACCTTTATTGAAATTTTTTGAGGAACCAATATTGGTAATTTTTTTGAGGATTTCTTCTTTTTTTTTTTTGACGATGAAGGAGACATCTTGGATTTTTTCCCAGTTGGAAGTTTGGGTGAATCTTCTACAAAATCATCATCTACCCTCAACTCTTTCCTCTTGTTCAGTTGTTTGTCGACTGGTTTATCTACTCCGCTAGCATCAACATCGTGCAAATGCTTGCTTCGCATTTCAGCATGGATTTGTCTTGGAGATGAAATACCTGTAGTTTTTTCACTTGCATGTGTATATTGTGGGTTTTGGGTGGTGATTTAGGTGTTAAAACACCAAAATCAAAAGACTGAATATCTGCTAATACAGCTTTTGATGGTTTTTTTTGGAGTATTGGTTTTTTTCATGATTTATGAGTTGAATACAAAGTTAGATGTGAATGAAAATGGTGAGGGATTCAACAGAAAATGATGGGAATTGTGGGTAAGAGGTGTACGAGAATGGGGGGAAAACTGAAGAAAAATCAAGAGGGGGGAATTAACTGTAGGTAAATCGTGGGGGAGGAGAGAGAAGCGGGTAATGTAAAAATTTGGAAGATACGGTCCATAAATTAAAGCCTACAATAAATGAGTCTATAATTAAAGCCTTAATTTTGATTATGGTACATAAATTGAAATTTGGTATGCTTAAATGTAATAAACACAAACCTTAAACATGGTAGGTAATAAGGCTTGGTATATGGTATACATAGGTAAAAATCCCTATAATCTTTACATATACTATAATATAATAGATTGGGCTATGGCATAGCCAGTTTTCACACTGGTCAATGAAAAATAGCTAGCGTTTATCGAGTTAATAAAAAATAGCCACTATTTTGCTGCAACATGGACCGATCCAGTATAAATATGGAAGTTCTGGTACCTTTGTGTACTAACTCCATCATATTATGCTGGACCAGTATACTTTGCTAGCTCCAGTAAAAATTGCGGGAGACTGGAGCACGAGTATATTATACTAGACAGTTATACTTGGTGGAACTCCTGTAAAACTTACAGGGGTTCCAGCATAATTATGCTTGAACTCCCGTAAAATTTGCGGGCGTATTTTTCCGGATTTTGAACAATATTTCGCTCAAATTTAAAGTGGCTAAATTTCGATGACTTTTGAAACTTGGCGATTTTTCAACGACCAATGGTAAATCTGGCTATTTTTAAATTTCTTTTCGGGTCAATGAATAAATGTCAGAACATAGAAGAAAATATACTTTTGATTGATTTATTAGATATAATCATGAGCAAGAAAACTTCTTTTAAGTATGGTATATATTCAACAAGTGGTTCTGAATTAGGTAAGATGGGCTAGGAGCTATGAAAACACATAGTCCTTATTGCAACCTTGTTCGTTAGCCTTTAAAGGGGTCATTTGCTTGGAATATGATTTATACCGGTAAAAGTTATACCGGTATAAATAATATTGGAATAAGTTTTGCTGAGATTAGTGATGCTGTGATTGTTTTTTATTCATCGTTTGGTATGTCATATTTGTATGAGGCAAAAATATTGTTCACCCCGCTGCCGTTCTAATGAGTACGCCCCACACATCGAAGCCGCCTTTGGAGCCATTCCAACCAGGTGAGTACGGCCCGACCGAGGGCGTCCTAATCAATTGAACAGAGGAACGACATCGTTTGAGCTAATCCTATATCATACAAAAATCTACCAACCCTTGCACTTTACTTTTGGAGTATTTTGAGAAAGGGACTGCTAGTATATAAAGGGGACCTTAACTTTGCAATATGGCAGATCTTTTTACTCTAAATATACTAACTCTCTCTCTCTCTCTCTCTCTCTCTCTCTCTCTCTCTACTTTTATCAAGTAAACATCTCTATATTCTTTTGTCTCTTTCCAACAATAAGAACTCTCTATTAACTTATTTACTTAAAGGATCTACCACGATCCTAATATTTCAACCATTTTCTAGGGTTTGTTATTCTTGATTACGATTTACCCCTACATCTTTTTGATTGTTTTATAGCTCGTAAAGTGCGTATATCTTTTGAGTAAAATAATTTGGCGCCATCTGGGGGGATTTCGAGAATCAAAGTTATAGTTTGTGCCTCGAAAATTACCGACAACCACCCCTTACATCACAAAAACAACTATGGCTGACAACTGTGCGAAACTGAAAGCGATAGATGGAGTTGGAATCAACCTTATGGATTCGCTCAACGAGGCAGATGAAAATATTATCTCGAACGCAACCCCCGGCACCATGATGAGCGGAGGAACTCCACCTCCTCCGCCCGTAGATCTGACGGAACCACGAGAATGGGGAGCTTCTACATCTACCTCAAAGGAAGCACCCCCGGAAGTCAAAGAGCTACTGAAAGAATGGCTCAGAAGCACTCTGAACGATTTGGTCGAAAAACCTCCACAACGTGGTGTAATATGCATGCTAGTAATGGATCTCACCGCGACGGAAGATGAGCCTGAGGTCGTGCGAGCAAATAGTGCGCTTGCTGACATTTAGACCAGCAACGATGCGCTCATACCATACTCAGAAAAATGGAAGAAATGGAGCAGGAAAATAAGTCGCTCCGCGATCAGATGAAAGAACATCAAGAAAGAGTGGACAAGATCCCGGGCGCTCCCAAGCTACGGCCAAAGCGCGACGTAGGGAGGTTCGTAGAACAACCTTACACAGAGGAGGCTGTACCATACCCCATCCTGAAGACCTTCAAAATTCCCCCCTATCTGAGGGTGTATGATGGGACCACCGATCATGAGGACCATTTGATCCACTACGTCACGGCTGTGAAAGGAAATGATTTGGTGAAGGAACATGTACTGTCAGTACTTCTAAAGAAGTTCGGCAAGACGCTGACCGGTGGGGTGTTGGTATGGTACTCCCAACTACAGGCCAAAGGTATGTCCACGTTCGAGGAAATGGCGGACAAGTTTGTCACACACATGCGGGAGCAAAGAAGGCGGAGGCAAGGGTCAAAAACATCTTCGCCATTCGGCAAACTGTGGGAGAAGTGCTCAGGGAGTTCCTGGCCAGATTCAACAGAGTCCGGATGAGCCTGCCGAATGTATCGGAAGGTATGGCCGTGGGCGCTTTCCAGAACGGGCTAAACACGGATGGCTCGAGGGCGACCTAGAAGTTACTAAGTAGCCTTATGAAATATCCCCATAACACATGGGAAGAAATTTACGACGCATACTGCGCCGAGGTACGAGCAGATGAGGATTATCTCAACGGCCCTACCAGGCGGCTAACAATAACACTTCCGAAGACCGGGAGGGACCGACGCAATGAGGGATGATGAGAGTAAATCTCGCGTCCCAACACGGAGATACACCAAACGTATATAAGATCATCCCATTCACCGTCACCAAGGCACGCAGATGCACTGAAACGACACCTTTCCCCCTACAAAATGAACGAGGTATGCCTCCTTTACTATCTTCACATAACTTTTGTGTTTCCCCTTCAGAGGGAGTGTACGCACTGGAAAAGTTGGGTAACAAGGTACAATGGCCGGAAAAGATGAAGTTGGACCCTACCACCCAGAAATTAAACGCCCTGTGCGAGTTCCACCAGGAGCGAGGGCACAAGACCGAGGATTGCATAGGCCTCCAGCTAGAGGTGGTCAGGATGTTGAACCAGGGATTCCTAAGGGAACTACTCAGCAACAAAGGGAAGCTCAACTTCGCATGAAGACGGGATCAACCCAACGGAACACCAAGGCAGCTCTTACCAACATGCACGATCAATATGATTATCGGTAACGGAAATGAATTGGCGATCAGTCATGTCAAATTTACCACCACTCACAAGTTGAAGCGAACTATCTCCCATGAACGGTATGATGACTTTGAAGATAGTATCACCTTCGATAAGTCTGATAACGATGGTTTGTCTTTTCCTCACTACAACGCCCTAGTTATTACTTTACACATTGTAGATACATATGTTAGGAGAATTATGATTGATGACGAAAGAGGCACTTGTATTATCCACCCGAGGGTCCTCGCACTCATGGGACTTGAGGATAAGATAATAACGCACTGTATAACGCTGACCAGTTTTAACAATGCAGTAGAAAGAACCTCCGGAGAGATAACGCTGCTTGTCTTGGCGGGAGGAGTCACGCTAGAAATCACCTTCCACGTGATGAACCAGAAAACAATGTACAATGCCATCATTGGACGGCCATGGATACATGACATGATAGCAGTCCCTTCCAGCTTCTATCAGATGATCAAATTCCCTACCCATGGGGGATATTCAGCATACGGGGTGAACCCCACACCATCCAAGAATGTTACAAAATATCTCAAGACTATATCCACACCAAGAAACTCCAAGGAGCAAGCGTGGAAGCATATAAATCATCTCTGTCGGGGACTAAGGCTCCCCGACAGAGGAGGCCATCAAAGATCCAGATATCATGGAAGCTAGCAAAGCTATAGTAGAAGATCTCGATCCCGTACAGCTAGCAGACCACGACCCCATAAAGAAGGCCTATATCGGGCACGACCTTTCGTACCCAAGTAAGTATCGTGAATTTTTATCTAACCATGTGGACTTATGTGCTTTTTACCATTCATATATGCCAGGAATACCACAGGACAGCTCCACTCACAAACTAAACGTCAACCCGCTATACCCGCCCGTGAGGCAGATGAGGAGAAAGTTCAATGCCGCCATCAACGAAGTCGTAAGTGAAAAAGTAGACATGCTATTGGCGTATGGTTCCATCAGAGAGGCCAAGTACCCCGAGTGGGTTGCCAAAGTTGTCATGGTTAAGAAGAAAAATGGGAAGTGGCGGATGTGCGTGGATTTCTCGGACTTAAACAAAGCATGCCCAAAAGATTCATTCCCATTCCCCCATATCGATCAGCTGATAGACGCAACTGCCGGGCATGAACTCTTAAGCTTGCTAGATTCATATTCTAGCTACAATCAGATTATGATGGTCGAAGAAGACCACCTTCATCACTCACCGTGGAACGTACTGCTACAAAGTGATGCCCTTCGGACTCAAGAACGCGGGGGCAACATACCAGAGATTGGTGATCGAGATGTTCAAGGAACAACTTGGCAAAACGATGGAAGTCTACATCGATGACATGTTGGTAAAGTGTCCAGACAGGAGGATCTCCTCGACCATCTGAAGGAGGCCTTCGAAATATTGAGAAGATACAGCATGAAACTGAACCTGGAAAAATGCGCCTTTGGCGTAGCCTCGGGAAAATTCTTGGGATTCCTCGTATTTAGAGGGGTATCGAAGTTAATTCGGATCAGATCGAAGAAATAGACGCGATCCCAGAAGTACTGAGCAGCAAAAAACAGGTACAAAAGCTCACAGGTCGGATAATATCCCTCTCCAGGTTAATCTCGCGATCCTCCGACAGGTGCCATGAATTCTTCAACGTGTTGAAGAAAGGTCAGGAGCTCCAATAGAACGAGGAATGAGTCAAAGACCTAAAAAATCCGAAGGCATACCTATCTTTGCCGCCCCTACTAGCCAAAGCAAGCCCAGGGGAACCACTCCTGGTGTATCTGGACGTATCTAAGGTCGTCGTCATTGTTGTTTTAGTGCACGGGAAAAAAGTACTCAATCTCCTATCTACTACATTAGCAAAACAATGGTGGACGTCGAAACTCGGTACCCGCACCTTGAAAATCTAGCGTTAGCCCTAGTTGTAGCTTCACGAAAGTTGTGACCTTATTTTCAATGCCACCCCATAAGAGTAGTGACGACCTTCCCACCGAGGAACATCCTACATAAGCCTGAGCTATCAGTCCGACTCGCAAAATGGGCCATCGAACTCAGGGAGCACGAAATCTCATACCTTCCAAGAAACGCCATCAAGTCGCAAGTCCTAGCCGACTTCATAGTCGACTTCAGCGAAGAAATCCTACCGAAATCAGAAGTAGAGGCTCAACAGGACCTCCCCTCGAATGACCTATGGGTCCTCCACACTGATAGTGCCGCCAATGCTTCGGGATCGGGACTCGTCCTCGAGGTCCCCACGGGTAAAACGATTCACCAGTCCATACGATGCTCCGAGATGACTAACAATGAGGCCGAATATTAGGCCATTATTTTAGGTATGAAGCTAGCCATCAAATACGGAGCCTGGCGGGTCCTTCTCCACTGCGAATCGCAACTCGTGGTAAACTAGATCACCGGGACTTACCAAATCAAAGAGCAGAGGCTGCAAAATTACCAGGCAGAAATCCACAGACTAATGGCTTAGTTCGACGAGTGCTGCTTCTAACAAATTCCGACAGCACAGAACATCGAAGAGGATGGCCTGGCAAAACTATCCACAGCCACCAAAAACATCAGCAAGGAAAGCGTGGTCACCCTCCTCCATTCAGCCATGGATCACACCGAGGTATTCTCATTAAATCTAACCTGGGACTGCCACAACCAGTTCGTATCCTATCTACAGGATAGAACGTTGCCGAACGACAAAAAAGAAGCAAAGAAACTCCGCATGAAAGCCGCCCAGTACTGCCTAATCAACAACGACCTCTACAAGAGAACGTTTAGAGGGTAGATGGCCAAGTGCCTAGGTCCGCACCAGACAAGGCCAGTACTCGAGGAGGTACGCGAGGGTCACTGAGGCCCCCATCCAGGTAACCGCACCCTCGTACGATGCATCATCTGCGCCAGTAACAACTTGGCCACCATAAAGAAAGAAGCAGCAGAATACGTCCGCTGATGCGAACAATGCCAAAAGTACGCCCCCATGATCCACTAGCCAGGGGAGCCCCTACACTCAGTCACCTCTCCATGGCCCTTCATCAAATGGGGAATGGACATAGTCGGCCCCCTACCCGCAGGACCAGGAAAGGTACGATTTTTACTCGTTTTGACTGACTATTTTTCCAAGTGGGTGGAAGCAGGTGCGTACGAATAGATACGCAAATAGGAAGTCATTGCCTTCATATCGAAAAACATCATATGCCACTTTGGCATCCATAAAGAAATCAGCCGCGACAACGGAAGATAGGTCGTCGGTCAAAAAACAACCGAGTTCTTCGAGGAATGGCGCATCAAGAGAATCCTCTCCACGCCATACCACCCCGCCGCCAATGGACAAGCAGAATCCTCCAACAAAACCATACTAAACATACTCAAGAAAAAGCTCGAAGACGCCAACGGGCTATGGCATGAACTATTGCCCGAAGTTCTGTGGGCACACATGACCACACCCAAATACAGTACAGGAGAAACCCCGTACTCGTTGGTCTACCAAACCGACACGGTCATTCCCGTCGAAGTAGGCGAACCAAGCCTGAGATATTCACACACCAACATAACGGAACGCAAAAAGGCTCCAGGACCTTGATGAAGCCGAGAAAAGAAGAGAAATGGCCCACATAAGAATGGTGGCCAAAAAGAAACAAGTTGAAAGTCACTACAACAAAAAAGGAAAAAATAAGGCCACTCAAAGTAGGAGATTACGCCTCAAAGCCAAGACATTGGCCTCCAAAGACCCAAGTGAAGGAAAGTTGGGCACAAACTGGGATGGACCCTACAAAATCACAGCAATGGAAAACAAAGGGACATTTCAGCTGGAAACAGTGGAAGGGAAAACTCTCCAGAACAACTGGAATATTGCTCACCTCAAATATTTCCATTTCTAAAAGGCGTCCCCCAAGTTGCACTCTTTTTCCCTCGCCAGAGTTTTGTCCCAATTGGGTTTTCTAGGGGAGGTTTTTAATGAGGCAATGAAGAGGACACCTGGAGATATTTGTAGGATAAGTGTATCACGCCCGCCTCTCCAAGCGCCCTCCAGCCGGACCTGATATAGGGACTGCACCAGAGACATCTCCAATATGTAAAAGGCTACGGCCACCTCCAACTTGTAAAAGGCTACGACCGTCTTCCATGAATGAAAAAGCTACTGCCACCTCGAACTTGTAAAAGGCTATGACCACCTCCAATGAAGGAATAGGCTACGGCCGTCTCCAGTGAAGGAAAAGGCTACGGCCATCTCCAATTAAGGAAAAGGCTACGGCCGTCTCTAGTGAAGGAAAAGGCTACGGCCATCCCCAATGAAGGAAAAGGCTACGACCATCCCCAATGAAGGAAAAGGCTACCGCCATCCCCAATGAAGGAAAAGGCTACGGCCGTCTCCAATGAATGGAAAGACTACGGCCATCCCCAACATGGATAAGGCCGTTAAATGGCTAAGGCCATCGATTTAAAATAGCTAAGGCCATCGCTGCTAACAGACGACCCAGCGTCGACTACGGTAGAACGAAGGACTCAATGACAGTCGAAGTCAACCACACGGCTAAGGCCGTCGCTGCTAACAATCGACCCAATGTCGACTACGGCAGAACGAAGGACTCGACGACAGTCGAAGTCAACCACCCGACTAAGGTCGTTCAATTCTACCTGGCTAAGGCCATCGATTTAAAATGGGTAAGGCCATTGCTGCTAACAGTCGACCCAACGTCGACTACGGCAGATCGAAGGACTCGACAACAGTCGAAGTCAACCACACGGCCAAGGCCTTCGATTCAAAATGGCTAAAGCCATCACCGTAAACAATCAACCTAACATCGACTACGACAAAACAAAGGACTGCACGAATGGTGAGTCAAGCTAAAAACTACGAGTTACAAACACAATAGAAGCTCCAAGGAACAAAGAAAGAATAACAACGAAAAGGTATGTACTGTTATATTCAAAAAGTATATACATGATCGGCCCCAGAAAATGAGCCATTTATAACAAAAGGATACAAAAAGAAAACCCTAAACACCCCCATCACCATGGCCGACACCATCAACACCCAGACCTTCACCGTCCCATGGTGGGTAATCCCTAGAAATCGTAGAAGCAGACGCCATGCGGTTAAGATCTTGCGAGTTATACCCTTCCCTAACCGGCGAATCGAAGAGGTAATCTGCCGCCTCGCGAGCAACCCGAGTCTGGCTCTGCTGCTTATCCACGTCCTCCTCAGACACCAGGCCAGCTGTTAAGGATTCTTGAAGCACGACCAGCCGGGCATAATGGTATACCTGCATGTCGTGAGCTTCCCGACGCTCGGTTTCCTGAAAGGTGGCCCAAGCAAGGGCCTCGACCTCGTACTCATTGGCTTTAATCTCAACGATCAAGGCTGCAACTCTGGCTCGAAGCTCAGCAGCCTTCGCTGCTACGGCATGACCCAGCTCCAACTCGTCATCCTTCGCTCGAAGGAGAGCCTCCAACTAGGTGTTCCGGAAGACCACGGCCACAAGCTGCTCATCTGCCTTCTCCAATTCGGCTAAGCGCTTCTTCAGCTGCTCCTCCGACTAGGTATGACCCTCGCGGAATAGCCAAAACTCGAGGTCCTGCTTGTACATGTCGGCTAACAATTGGTGCGCGTCGCGGACCCGCTTGTACCTCTGCCACAATTTCTGTGGGCATCTGCCCTCTTTGCCAGGCGTTGCCCCCTCTCCACCTCCAAACCGAGAACCTGAAAAACATCAAAGGGAGAGTTAGCACACAAGCAAACTGCCCTAAGACTTCAGAGGAAAGAAAGCTAAAGTCACCTGCAAGGCGGCACCTGCCACCCTTCTTGACAAGCCCCTGTCACTGATTTCTGCCAGCGCTTCACCCTCGGCGCCCGAACAGAGAAGGGTCATGTCTGCGACCGCCTTCTTACGATTCTCCAAAAGGTTGTAGCCGCTGGGGATCACGATACGGCGTGTGGACCTACCGGCCATCATCTCGACACGAGCTGGAGAATCCCTTCCTTCGGCTACTCTCTTCGAAGGTACACTCGTCCCCGCCGCTGTAGCCGATGAACCGTCTTCTCTAGTAGGAGACGAGCCGGACTCAACATCAGCCCTCCTCCGAGGGGCGGCCCTCCATGAGCGAATCGCATCAGCCATAAACGATTGCCCCGGCACGCGACGAGGCAACTTCACCCTCTCCCCTTCAACACCCACTCCTTTGCCAGTGATCAGCCTTCGCCTCACACTTGAGAGGGACTCTTTGTCTTTGGGAGCCACCTCCATTGGTTAAGAAGACGACTCCAAGGAAGCGCTCTATTACGGACGCAGCTTCGGCCCCTATCTCAGGCATGGCTTCGAGAACCATCAGAACTTCCCCCTCGCTGTCGTCTCGGCCACCGCATGAGATGCAGCCCCTGGCACAATTTCCTGCTGAGGAGCCGAGAGCGCACTACCTTCAGGCAAGCCCTCCACATACACGTACTCCTCCTCGAAGTCCGGTTCCGCCCAAGATGGGCCAGCCTCAGTTCTACGTCTCTTGACCTTCTTGGAGACGCTCGGCCTGCCAAAGAAAAGGTACGTCAAACCAGAAAGCTCTTGAGTTATGGTAAGGGAATGGGAACGAAGCAGGGAAAGGACCGTTACCAGTCGAGCCGTATGTCCTTCAAAACTGAGCCCACATACGGCATTCCTCAACATACAGAATCATCCTCTCCACCCACGACCTATTGTCATCCACACAGGAAAGAGAAGAGGCATCCTTGGGCATATGGGACGCCACTGCAAACGACGGACAAAAGAACTGTGGGAAGATAAACCGCCGCAACAAAAGCACCGAGCAAGATACGAGGGAATACTTACAATCTGGGTTCCACACCTCCAGGAACCCTTCGGGGTTGGCCACCAGGTGCTCCATCCGGACATAGAAAAACTTCTTCCAGTAACCACGATTGGCCTTGTCATCAGACTGCACGGCGAAGCTTTTCTTGCCACGGCGCGTCAAATGCAACATCGAACCATGCAGATAACTCACATTGAACATCTGCATAAGGTAGTATATTGTAACCGTACACCCGGCTCTCTCCGCATGAGTAGTAAGTATTCTGCATA
Source organism: Nicotiana benthamiana (assembly GCA_034376525.1). NCBI lineage: Eukaryota > Viridiplantae > Streptophyta > Magnoliopsida > Solanales > Solanaceae > Nicotiana > Nicotiana benthamiana. Next base: position 12,803,198 of record CM067336.1, read on the forward strand.
CTTTCAGCGTATAGGGAGTAAGTTGAGCCAGGCACGTCCTGAAGAAGCGGCAAAGCGCCTTTGCCAGAGGGTTGAGCGGGAAACCATAACCAATCAGAAATTCATACTCATAGAAGGTGCAAAATCCGGGCATGTGTACGTTGGCGTAATATACCCTAGATGGCGCTAGGTCGACATGGTCCGGAAACCCATACGTCGTCCTAAGAGCCTCCAGGTGGGAAGGCGTCAACTCGCTACGTTCCGAGGGTGGAGATGAAACCTTGTTTTTAAAATCGCCCCTCTTGCTCATGTTCTTCGGAAGAACATACGCCGCTGATAGAGGAACTAGAACCTCTTCGGACACCTCCACTTCACCGTCGGAAGGAGGTGAAACCCTAGAAGAAGCATCATTTTTGGGCCTATTGCTACCTTGAGATCGTTTTACCATGGTTAAAGCTTACTAAAAAGATTGTTTCAAGTAGATGCAAAGCTTGATGCGTGGAAGCGATGGTTCTCGAAGAGAGCATAAATCGCCGGGAAATAGAACGAGAAAAAGAGAGAAATGTTCTTCAAGGATTCAAAACGATGAACCATTTTTAAATTGTTCATTTGTTTATAGGAGTAGGATGCACGAAAATCGAAGCAACATCATTTAAAAGCCGGCGCGGGAAACCCAAAAGCCATGTCAGGATTTGAACTGCCTCGGGAGTAAAGTAATGATGATGCACGTGATTGGTGACATCACCCTAAAGAGGGAGTCAAGTGTCAACGACCATGTAAAGTCGCATAAGCTAACATATCCGTTCGTTGAAGACGCCCCTCGAGGACGCCTCCAACATATGGAGGGACTAATTGTATGAGGCAAAAATGTTGTTCACCCCGCTGCCGTCCTAATGAGTACGCCCCACACATCAAAGCCGCCTTTTGGAGCCTTTCCAACCAGGTGAGGACGGCCCGACCGAGGGCGTCCTAATCAATTGAACAAAGGAACGACATCATTTTGAGCTAATCCTCTATCGTACAAAAATCCACCAACCCTTGTACTTTACTATTGGAGTATTTCGAGAAAGGGTCTCCTAGTATATAATGGGGACCTTAACTTTGTAATAAGGCAGATCTTTTTATTCTGAATATACTAACTCTCTCTCGCTCTCTCGCTCTCTACTGTCATCAAGTAAACATCTCTATATTCTTTTATTCTCTTTCTAACAGCAAGAACTCTCTATTAACTTATTTACTTAAAGGATCTACACGATCCTAATATTGCAACCATTTTCTAGGGCTCATTATTCTTGATTACGATTTACCCCTACATCTTTTTAATTGTTTTTTAGTTCGTAAAGTGCGTAGATCTTTTGAGTAAAACAGTATTAAGAATGACAATTGCATAATTTCTAAGAAGAAGGTATAAGTTATACCGGTTCTAATTGTCTCACCTTCAATATAATATATGTTATCCCAGTGTTAAAATTAATACCGGAATAAATTATACCTGGTTTTGCTAACCAAACAAAGTATTAAGGTGGTATTAAAATTTTATATCACCCTTATATCTTTTTATACCTCATACCAAACGACCCCTAACTAAATTAGTTTTACTTTACCAAAAGTTCTCTTAGACCTCTATACATAGGGTTAGAGAAGATAGTTTGCAAAAGTGTGTCGCAAAGCAATGTATCCAAGCAAGGGTTTGAAGAGCACTAGGCTGAGGGTTTGGGGGGAGGGGGGGGGGGAGAGGGAGGGGGCCAATGAAGTCATCTGGTCACCAACTTTCTTGACTTTCTGGCACTAGGTAAGTGACATCGGTTGTATACAGTCTTACAACTTTGCGGTGACCTATATTTTTGGAAAACAATCACTCACCGAGTGGCGCGGAAATTGAACATGCGATCTTCTACACATTTTGAACACCCTTGACCACTAAGCCAAGCATTTTCCTTGTGTCAAGGGTATTCAAAACTTAATATAAAGATAAAAAAATAGATTTTACCTTGTATATACAGTGTAATTTTTCGGCGAAGGCACCCTTTCTCCCAAAGTTACAAAGTTATTTTGTTGAGTTTGAGTTGTCTCGCGCCCTTAAATATTTTTTAGCTCCCAACTTATGTTGGTTTCGAGTACATATATCCTCTTGCTCAAAGTCATTCGAGATTTGCTTGGAAGAATGGCATGAGTTACTTCAGTGTCGCAGCATCTGATATTTGAACATCGGCTCGAGACATTTTCTCTACAGTTCCTTTCCCCTGTTTGGCTACTCCTCTAAGGGGTTATTGTATAACAAGCGTATAATGTCCACTGGAACATCATGGATTTATTATCAACTTGATGAATTAATTTCAAAATATAAGGCTTTCCTATTAAAATGGGTTGTACAAAAGGATTTCCCATTCTTCCATCAAATATTCTGATTTTTCCTGGATATTCGGGTTATTTGAACCTGTGACTTTATACCCAAAAGAAATATGCTATCAAGCTGTGCGACATCCCTTCAGTTGTTCCAAGTGTAATTATAAAGAATTCTCCTCTTGTTTTCCACATGATTTTTTTCTTTCAAGTGTGATTTCCAGTAGGTATAGCATTACCTAAGGGCATAGGGTTAAAGTAGAAAAGTGTTACGGCTCTCAGTTGCTTGTGAAAGTAGTAACAAACATACATTTCATCAATAAACTCTGAGTACAAGATTACCTAATTGAAAGAGAACCACAAACCACTACATGGGGAAAAAGAGAAACAAAAGCAGACAAGTGAGCTTTTAGAAGGTCTATTTTTGTACTTTCGGTTGGACTGCCAACTTTGGATATTTATGATTGATAGTTCATCAACCAATGTTCTAGATAGACCACAACTTCAAATGGTGTGAGCAATTTTCAAAAATTTCCAACAATAAAAGAAACCAAATAGATGTGAACAACAAATGATGAAAAGGGATTGCATTTTCCTGAACTCCGATTAACTTATCTCATTGAGCCTCTCTCCTAAGGTTGGTTTGTCATATAATTGTAAACCATCCTTATACCTAAGTGATGTAGAGGCAAATATGGATAGAGTACAGCAACAAACCAAGTGTAATCCCACAATGTGAGGTCTGAGGAGGGTAGTGCGTACGCAAACCTTACCCCTACCTTCAAATGCGGGAGTACGCAGATCAAAATCCGGAAGTGGAGTTGAGATGACAACACCAGTAAGTAAATTACAAAAACCACAAGGATTTAAGTAAAAAAGTAATCAAAGTTTATCAGCTATCACCACAAAGCCTGTAGTGGGGCTTGGGTTTATTGGTTGATGCGACAAGAACTGTATATGTACACAAAAGGAAAAAAAATTCAAACAATGAACAAAAAGAAAAGGTTTTAGTTGCAGTCCACCCAACTTGATGAATTTGTACATAGGGAAACTATTTGAGCTTTCCCACATCTGGGGTTGGAATCTAAAAATGGAAACTAAGATGGTGTTGTAGATGGCTGTGATGGAGCTGCTGAAGATTTGCATATAGGACACCAATTCTTGTGCCTCAACCATTGTTGTACACACTCCACATGATAACCATGGTCACATTCCAACCTTCCTAGTTCATCTCCAATCATATATTCCTCCTGCAAAACATGTCATTGAATTCATTTTGATATGCAACATCCTAGATCACGCCAGGGCGGATATAACTTACTACAACGGGTGTTATCCGACACCACTTGAAAATAATACAAAGAAAACATCAATTTTGAACAAGTGAAAAAGCCTCAAAACCTCTAACAACCCAGACCCGAAACCACATAAAAGTCGAGCAGTGATAATGCGTTGCCAAGACATATACAAAATCCTGAATACATTTCTAGATGCACGGAACTATGTCTAGAATAGGAATATAGGATAGACTTCCATAAAACAATCGACTGCATCTTTGACCAAAGTGTTGAAAGATTGGAAGTACTAATAGCAGAAGTAAATCTAGTGACATTTACTTAATATCTCTTATTTGGTAAAAAATTTATCTCCACTCCATCTTGTCAAGAACAAAGTTTGACAAGGCATAAACCTAGAGAACATTCCCTAAAACAAAAGTTACCTAACTGATGAACTAAAACAGCTTAGGATGTACGACGTAAAACTAATGTAGTGTTAACTGCATTAGAATAATATTGCATAGGAAAAAATACCAAAGTGAAAATTCTAGGTGCTATGAACTTAGAAAGGAAGGTGAAAAACCTTCCAAATGACGAAATCAGATTAAGTATAAAGCATCAAGCTCTTCAAAATATACAAAATATCACTTGAAATAAGTGGGGGAAACCTGGCAAATAGTGCATTTGATCTCATCTTCATCCCCATCGCTACCAAATTCCCCTATTTCTGAAGGCATAGCCTGATATATGCTTTTCCGGAGGCACTTTGACAATGCCTCCTCTGGTAGAGCTGTGCTAACACTGCCCATCCTTTCCTCAAGGGCTAATAATTCCTGTTAACAGGCGAAAAAAGATTTTAAGTTCTGTAGGCTGTAGAAGATAGTGGAAACTTGTACGGCCCGAAAATGTATTTTTTTTGCTCCATATGAAAAGATTAATCAAAACCCTTTGAACTATCATGTGAAGTGTGAGCACAGCCCCATTCCCCTCCCACCCCCACCCATCCCCCACCTCCCCAAAAGAAAGGGCTTTTCATTTTTGTCCCGTTGGCCAAAAATAATTACGTCCGCTGGCCCAAATATAGAAAAAATATACACTGATATGTATATAATATGCATATTAATACTTAATATACAAAATTTATACATTTGCCAGCTATTATTTTTTTAGGGCAGCCATAAATGTAATTATCCCCCAACAAACTCGACTTTCTGATGAAAATGAGTATTGCTGAACATGTAATTTATCCCCAACAAACTCGACTTTCTGATGAAAATGAGTATTGCTGAACATAGTCAGTAATCATATATGAAGAGAAAATGCAGACCTCATATGACATATTGTCTATATCCAGTCTCATGCCTCTATGCTGGTCATAGAAGTTAAGGCCACCAAGAAACAAGTTGGTCTCCAACACAAGTAGTTGCTATACATGGAAAACAAGAGTTCATCATAAATACGAATAAAACAGTTCCCGGGTGGTCAGAAAATACTCCAAGACAGAATACCTCATATGTTAATTCTTCATCTTGTTCCATTCTCTCAAGTGCCACCAGTACCTGTACAGTAAAGCAGTGACCAAAATGAAATACCATAACCATCAGATAAGCCACAGGAAGAAAACAGAGTTGACTGCGATTCCTCTGAGTAAAATACCTGAGCAACTCCATCCATGTTATATCGCTGCAAGGCGTTACGATTTATTAATTGGTTGATGCCTAGGTCTACCGAAGTCCCATGCACTTCAGCTGGGAAATCTTCAACATCATTTCCAGGAAAACTATAAGCACTGGAATCGCTCGAAGAGGCATCTGAGAAAAACTGACTTGATGACTGCAGATTGAGATTTGGAGATTCGGGCTGAGATGATGAATCTCGTATTGAATCCCTAAACCTAGGGGCATTCATCGACCTACGCGTCCTAACTGATACAGCACGATTATCCACCCTAACATCGAAGTTTTTACTACCCCTTGAATCAGAAATTGTGATACCACCACGATTTGGACGAGTGACATCTCCTTCTTTTGGTGATGCCCCGCTTACTTTCTTCCCTTTAGAGGATGAACTGCTTTCACCTTCTGAGTTCCTTCTTTTTACCATGTCCCTTCTACTAAATCTTGAATCTGTTGTTGAAGAGACATCTGACCCTGAAGTGCATTTTAGATTTCTCGGCACATATCCAGCCCAGCTAGAAGTTCCCCTTGTCCCTGCACCAATGGCCTTAGATGATGAAGAAGCAGAGAAACCTACTGGACTGTTTTGATTGGCATACTTCGGACTAAATAATCTACGAGGTTTACTGCTTGAAGCTCCAGTAGAGCCACCTACTTCTGCCAATATATTTTTACTTGATCCAGTATCTCGCATTACTGAATCGAATTGGGGTTGCTGCGCTTTTGATGACTTCATGTGGCGCTGAACATCAGGCTGCTCACCATGTAAACAAGTAGTTTCGGATTGATCATTTCCAACATGAGAAAAGGATTTACTGTGGGATTCCTTGAGTGACTTTCTAGCACTAAACGATGTTCGAGATGAACTCCCAACAATGTCTTTTCCATTTGAAGAAGTGAAAGAAGGCTTGAGAGGTCTTGGTTTCTCTGTACTTCTAACTTGCGGGCTCTTCATAGAGTTGAGTCGGCTGCTGCATCCATATCGGGAGCACAACTGAACATTTTCATCCCTGCTGTCAGCTATATCTCTCAAACCTCTTCTGGGAACGTAAAGCCCATTAACAGCTCTTTTGCTCGAATATTCATCCATAGATTACATACAACCTCCTTATTTCTGTTATCCAAATAGCCTAAGGTTAGTATTAATAAGGCCTTAGAATCAAGAATTTAAACACTTGCTTTAGCAAATGAAGACAGGACGAGTAAATAATTTTATCAATTAAATATTATAGCAATCTCCAAATTCCAAAAAGAATGATCAACTTCATAGCAATAGAGAAGAAACTTCATTCACTTTCAGGGTGATGAATATAAAGAAAACTTCAATCAAAATAAATTCATGAAGCCATAACCATTCATGGATGACAAAACTCTCTCCAAGTCCTAATATTAAAATCGGTGTTTTCTTCAGAAACATATGAATCTTTTCATGGAACGACCAATAGTAGTATTACTATTAAGACAACAGTAACAAAAGTGGCAATTAGTAATCACATCATTTGCAAGTTAATCAACTATCATCTACGTAGCGTGCGCCTCGGAGAGCACAACCAAACGCGTTCAATATTACGATGGTTTGTCATAATTTGACCATTTTTAGCCGCACTTATCCTCCTTTCCTAGACTTGGGACCGACAATGTGAAAGTCACATAGATGGCAACTAAACCTCAATATCGGTAAAATTGTTCAGACAACTCAGAATGCATGAATATAAACCTAAATTTCAACAGATGATATGCCAATAAAACCCAGCTGCCCAACAGTGAGCACAACTTGTCTTTCATCAATTCCTTATAAGATAGTCCAAGAATCATACACATAAAGAACTATTCAGCAATCAGAAAAAAGAACCAACTAAACAAAATCCTCCAAAATACTTAATTATGAATTCAAAGATTGAACCTTTACATAGTATTGAAACAAGAGCTATTCAGAAAACCACACAAAACAAAAGCCACATATAATAAATTTCATCTTTGGCACATAAGTATTAAAAAAAAGATAGAGAATCCCAATAAAATTGAGGATAACAAGGAAAATCCAGTTAAAATTCAAACTTCAAAAATGAAGAAAAAGACATCGGAGACAGAAACTTGAGACAAACACATGCCAAGAAAATCATACTGTTCACATATCATCAGTCAAAGACCATTGAAATAGCTTTTTTAGTTCTTTAAATATCAAAATAATATGAGAAATTATATATTAAAAAAACAGCAACTCCAATAAAATTGAGCATAATAAGAAAAAAATAAAACGGAAATATCAACTTTTAAAATGAAAAGATCACTATAAGAACCTATCAAGAAACCAGACAACATCACACATGTTCAAAAAATCAAAAATTTTGATATATCAACAGTCAAAGACTATTGAAAGTAGCTTTTCCAATTCTTTAAAACTCAAACCCATATCTAATATTACAAAAAAAAAAAGTGTGTTATAGTAATCATATCATCAGTCAAAGACTATTGAAAATAGCTTTTTAATTTCTGTAAATATCAAAATATAAAGAGAAATTAAAAAAACAGAATCCCAATGAGATTGAGCACAAATAACATATAATAAGAGTGAAAAAAATCAAATTTTAAAATGATTTATTACCAGAAGAGCCAATCAAAAATAGCAACTTGAAGAAAACCCCATGTCAAGAAAATCATATTATTGATATATAATCAGTCAAAAGACTACTGAAAATAGCTTTTTCAATTTTACCACTAGTCACCAAAAAAGATTAAGACTTTTTTTCCTCTACCTTTTCTCTTCTTTCTTGTTCTTCGTCTTCTTTACACAAAAGGAAAAGAAAAGGCCTTTTTAGAGAGAGAGAGAAAAGTGTAAAAAAAAAAATGTAGGATCCTAAGCAGGTGGAGAAGGACTAATAAGAGAGAAAAATTATGAGAGAGAAAAATTCTAAACGGATAAATATACTGAAATGCCGTTCTACCAATGTGTTCAAGAAGAGATATCAGCCGTTGGATTAGAATTTTAATTAGAAAGTCAAAAAATAATGGACCACTTTTACTTGTTGTCCCCACCTAAATAAAACAGTACCACGGACTACCAATTCTTTTTTAAAAAAGAAAAGAAAATGGTAATGTGTTCGCTTTTTTCCTTATTAAAAAAGTGATAATATGTTCTCTCTTTTTTTAAGGGATACATAAGGTAAAAATCAATTTTACCAAAGCATAACGAATCACTCCCCTTAATTTTTTTTGGTTTTATTCTTTTAGTGGTGGAGACGTTGGTAGGATTAGAAACAGAAATATTTGGGATATGGCAAGTGTAACTTTATTAGAGGACAAGATATAGAAAACGAGGCTTAGGTGATTTGGCATATGACGATGAGAAACATAGATGTCCTAGTGGGGAGATATGTGAGGTTGACCTCGATTGGTCTGAAGATGGGTAGAGGCAGGCCAAAGAAGTACTTGGAAGAGATAATTAGGGCGCAGGACACGCTGAGTAATGACCCTTGATAGGAAGACGTGGAGGTCGAGAATTAAGGTAAAAGGTTAATAAGTAGTCGAGTGTGTGTATTTCCCATACCAGTAGTATTAGTATTAGCCGCGTATTTGGTTATTGGTAATCTTTAATACTACATATTTTTTTTATTATTTTGTTACTGATATTGTTTGTTCTCTTACTATGTTATTGTTGTTACTATTTTTTAAAATTTTATTATCTTGCTATTGTTATGGTTGGTTGTTACTGCTTTCTTTTTTCTTTCTTTTAGCCGGGAGTTTATTAAAAATAGATTTTCTACCCTCAAAGCAGGGTAAGATCTGTATACATACTATCATTCCTAACTCAACTCGTGTTGGAAATGATGTTGATCAAGCTTTGTGCCGTCAATCTCTAGAACATCTCGGTGCTGATAAGTATGATAAAAGAGGAGATCATTCGGTTGAGTTTATATTCTGTCTAAATGGATTACAAAGACATGTAAATATTGTACAAGAGATGGGTGACCCGGTTCATATGGGTTTAGTTTGCATTGGGCATGAATCAAGACATTAGTTTTGGGCCTTGACTTATTTCAGTTCTGACTAAATGTTTTGGGCCTACTACGACTATGGTCAAGAGATTAACTATTTTAGTTATCATTTTGTAAATTATTTTATCTTTATCTTTCTTTGTATTTATTTAATATGTGGTTAGACATTAGGAAATAGGATACTGCCACTAGGCAATAAATAATTATAGCCAAATTCTTTTCTTGTTATATTTATACGTGCACCGTGTATAGTGCAATTCATTCTCAATACACAAAAGAAAAATTCTCAAAGTATCTTCTCCTTTATCATTTTGACATGGTATCAAGGCAGATTTAATCCGCTTTTTACACTTTTAATCAAATTCCATCCTCTTCTTATTTTTTTTCTTCTATACAATGGATACTATTCCCAAACCTACTGATACACTAGCTTCAGCTACAACTTCATATACTATAGCCGGTACTGCTTCAGGGATGACTGGTGTAGTGGATTCAGCTCATCCTTACTATCTTCATCTCTCGGATTATCTAGGGATGAATCTTGTTTCTTCAGTGTTCGATGGAAAAAGTTATGAGAGCGGGAGAAGAGCTGTTGTAATAGCATTATTTTTTAAGAACATGTTAGGGTTCATTGATATATCCCAAGTTGTTCCAGCTTTTGATTTTGGGCTTCAAAAGCACTGGGCTCGTTGTAATGACATGGTACTGTCATGGCTGCTCAACTTTTTGTCAAAGAAAATTACAGAGAGTGTCTGGTACTCTCAAAGTACCAAAGATATTTGGGGGACTTAGAAGACAGGCCAGACAAATGGAGCAAAATTATTCCATTTTCAGAAAGAGTTAAGTGCAGTAATTCAAGGTAATAGTAGTGTATCAAGCTACTTCACTAAAATAAAAATTCTATGGGATGAATTAGATGCTTTAAACACCTTTCTGCTTGTGTTTGTAAATGTGATTGTGGAGCTAAGGCTAAGAACCTAAAGGCACATCAAGATGAAAGGCTACTGCAGTTTTTGATGGGTCTGAATGAGACTTTCATTGGGGTCAGAAGCCATATATTGTTGTCTTCCCCTTTACCCTCTATTGGTCAGTCTTACTCTCTTGTGATGTAGGATTAGAAGCAGAGAGAAATACATCCCATACATGTTTATCCAGTAAATCATCCTCTTTTGTGGTAGCAAATCACTCATGAGGAGGAAGAAGTTTAATGATTATAACGGACATAAAACAGGTTATGATGCAAATATAAGCTTTAAGATTTGTGCCTATTGTAAGAAACCAGATCATAACATAGGTAAGTGCTACAGAATCCATCGATTTTCTACAAATTTCAAATTCACAAAGTAGAGGAAGTTTCATGGTACAACCCAGGCACACCATGTTCTTAACACAACTGAATATATAGAACAAGGAACTAACACTAGTTTAGAGGTAAAGGCCCTTACACAGGAAAATGTGACCCAGCTGAGCTTCTTCAACAAGTGAACTTGAACCAGCAGGGAGGAGGTTCCTCTGATGCTTTTGCCAACTTCAATTGTGTTGGTATATCAATTGTTTTATAATTATGCATGTTTCATATAAGTTGATAGTCAGTCATGAAAAATAGATAGTGGAGCCACTGAGCATATGACTTTTAATAAAGAATTTTCAGATTTCAAGGTTTTGCCCAAACCAATTGTAGTTAAACTTCCAAATTCTTGTAGAGTTAGAGTTACTCATTATGGATGTGTTACTCTTTTGCCTAATATAGTGTTACAACATATCTTATACATACCTTTATTCAAATTTAATCATTTGTCTGTGCACAAGTTGTGCAGACAACTCAGAAAGTTCATCCTATTCACTCCTTCTTTTTATTTTCTGCTGCAGCGCCCTTCACTAAAGAGTCTTTGGAGATTGGTAAAGAGAGAGGAGGACTGTACATTCTTGATTCAGCACATCCAATAGCAACTTCTAAGAGTTTCCCTAAAACTACTAGTAGTTTTAATTCTAGTAGTCAATTACAGCCTGGCGCTATTCCTAATTTATTTTTTACTTTTTCTGATTCTAATGTGAAAGATAAATTGTGGCACTATAGATTAGGCCATATGTCTTTGAGTAATATGAAGAATATATCATATATTCCTATTCCTTCATATGTAATTTTTTTGTTCCTTGTGTTGTTTGTCCGATGGTAAAACAATCCAAACTCTCTTTCCCTTCTAGCTGTATTACAATTAACTCTGTGTTTGAATTAATACATGTGGACACCCGGGTACCTTATAAACATTCAACTTAGGATGGTTTCAAGTTTTTTCTTACAATAGTTGATGATTTTTGTAGAGGTTCATGGACCTATTTACTGAGTGTTGTGAACACCTAATTTTTGACCTCACCAAAATTCTATATTTTAGTGTAAATATTTAAATCTTAATATATAATCTTTTATCTCTTAATAGGTTTTATTATGAAAATTTAAAAAATATAAAAAATTATTTACATTTTTAGAGTATAACTTTTGTTACTATTTTTAAATAGAAGAAAATTTACAATATATATATATATATATATATATATATATATATATATATATATATATATATATATATATATATATATATATATATATATATATATATATATATATATATTTGGCTTCTTCTAATTTTAAATGTAAGCTATTGTATTTTTCATAGTATAATTTAAACTATAATGTAAATATTAGGTTTTCTTATAGTTTTATTTAAATCTAAAGTAAGTTTTATATGCGTGTGTGCGCTTTTTATCTTCTTTTATTTAATTAAGAAAAGGGGTTAAGAAAATTTAAATAAATATATATAAAGTTTAAAAATTATATAAAAAATAAATAAAATAAAATAAAACAACCCAACTTCCCCACTTCCCCACTTCACGTAACTTCCTTTGCACTAACTCTCACTAACTTCCCAATCCCCATATCCACACTTCCTTAGAAGTTATACAACTACTCATACTCATCTATATAAAGAGAGAGAGACTTCTGTTTAAAAAAAAGAAAGAAAAAAGAGACAGGGGACAAGAGAATGGTATAAAGAAAAAGAAAGAAAAACAATTGAAAAAAAAGGGGGAGAAGAAAGGACAGAGAACGAAAAAAAATCGAGAAAAATTGTGCAAGAGAGAAAGAGAGTGTAAAGACAGAGTTTGAGATTTCGTTCGCGATTCCGAGTTCGAGGTTCTAAAAATATTAGCATTGCTAGCTTTGGGAAATCAGTAGATTGTATCTGTTTATCTATTGTGAAATCTTCGCAAAAGGTAATATTGAATTTCCTTGCTAGTTCAATGATAATATCATGATTTAAGCCTGAATGTGTGTTAATATTTGTATTAATTTTCTTAAGAGCAGAACACAAGTATTTTTTGGTGCTTGTCTGACCTATCATCGTCTCTATATATATACACACACATAGATAGCAGTCTAAAAATTTATCTTTTGTCTTTGTTAATTTAAATCATCTTCGAAAGTCAATTTGTAAATTTGTCATAAATAAATCTAGGCTTGAATGCTTGGTTTAATTAATACTTGAAGTCATCTTTATATTAATTTTGCCCAATCATTCGTGTAAACATGCCATAAATTATGATAAGTTTTTTTTATAAGATTATAATAGGTTTCCTCTAAAACAAAATAATCGTTCTTTTTGGAATACACGTTTACACACGTTTGATTCTTAGCCATGAAAGCTGAAAATTATCAAGTGTTAATTTAGTATGACTATTTTATTTTAAAAAAGATAAGAAAAATCGTTAATTGTCTCACATTTTCTACGTCATAACTTGGTGTATTAGTTAAGTTGATTTTAGTAATGATGTTAGTTACTTACCATAGTCTAAGGATATAGATTCAATATTTGTTTTAATACTTAAGTATAAGTTGGAATATTCATGAGTTATTATCTTTATTTATAAATTTTGTTTGATTTACTGTTAGTACAAAATTTGTTTCTTTATTAATAAATATGATATTTGAGGCTAAGCTATTAATTACATTTCTTTCATATTACAACTGAAGGTCGGGTCATGCGAGAATATAGTTAATTGGGGATATTTCAAGGTCTAATACTAGAAAATAATTGTGAATGAGCAAAAGGAGTCATGAATTAACTCAAGACTCGTTCCAATAAGTAAAAATAACAATAATTAAAAATCTATAAATAGATGTCTTGGTTTAGAAATAAATAAATAAAATACTCTAAAAAATACTAGAAAAGATTTTAGATGTGCTTTCAATATTAGCTCATGTGTTCATATCTGAATCTTGGATTGATATGTTTAAATAATAAAAAGATCATGTGTGTATTCTCGCGTCTTGATTCCTTTCAAATTTAAAATAATTATCTTTTGACCATGTGTACATTTCGTACCTTGGTTTAATATCTAACTTCAAAGAAATACCTTGTATGCGTTTCACATCTAGGTCAGACAATTAATAAAAATATAATAATCAAGTTGAGCGGTAATAGACAAGCCATAACGAATAAAATACAAGAAAAGCCAAGAATTGATTTAAGTCGAACATTAGTCAATAAAGCGACCGTGCTAGAACCACGGGATTCGAGGGGTGACTTATACCTTCCTCTCGGTCAACAGAATTCCTTACTCAGTCTTCTGTTTTGTAGACCATAATTAAGAGTCAAACCTTCCTTTTGAAAGGGGATTCAAATAAAAAGGTGACTTGGAACACCAAAACTCAATTCTAAGTGGCGACACTAAATAATAAATAATCCCTTTTCAAAACATCACTTTAATTGGAAAAACTCTTCTAACTCAACCCCGTAAAAGGGTACTTCAGGGGTAAAAAAGGAGGCGTGACAGCGATGGCGACTCTGCTGGGGAAGATAACCCTAAACTTCTGTTCAGGGTTTAGAATTCGAGCTTGTAATGTGAGCTATATTTGGCTTTATTAATTTGATGTTATTATTGTGTTTTGACCTAATCTGCTAAATTGCTGCTTATTTATGGCTTTGATAATATTTAAACTAGATTAAACTGTCTTCTTACGCTTCCCTTCTGAGTCTTCTGAATTAATGGTGCACACGTGCGCGTGACCCACTTTTCTATTAGAAGTCATACCAATTAGAACGAGGCTGGGACAAGTAACTAGGCCGGGTAGACTTTCATGCTCCCGGTACGTGCCCCCATCTCGGCTCGAGCTGTCCGCTTGGGTAAACCAGGTCTAAAACACTCCCCCAGGATTTAAACATAGAATAACATAGGCCGGGTAGGAACATTTGTTTGCATCATGTGCATTTGACTTTGGGGACTCAACACAGGGGTTGGGTCCGTCTAGGACAGGTGTACCCGAGAATTACAAGACCATCCTCATGCATCTTATGTGCTACTTGTGCATTATGTTTGATTCGGCTTGTGCATGTTGACCGGCTTCTAAAAAATAACAAAATAAAATAAATATATATAAATTGAGGGAAAACCAGAAGGGAGGAAATTTTACCTGGTTTTTGAAAGCTGTCAGTATTTACCCCAAAAAGATTATTACAACATAAGCCTAATTGTTTTTCAAAAAAAAAGTGCCATCCTATTCCCGAAACATATATGAACTACGCGGGTCTGGTTCTCACCGGAAGTGAGATACGTAGAAAACCTTAATCGGGTCCGGCCCCTACTTTTTAAAAATCCAAAAAGATTTCCGTTCTTCTTCAAGAGTTTTTCTTTCCAAAATTTCCAAAAAAAAATCAATTAAAAACCAAAAAATATATTTTTTATTCTTTAGAAGTTTTCTTTAGAGAATATCCACACAAAAAAAGAGTTAGTTTATTTGCTTTATTCCTTATCTTCTCAAACTACGCAAGATCTGATTCATATCTTCACATGATACATAGGCAACCCACATCAGGTTCGATCGAATAAATTTGAAAAATAAAATAATAGTAAAAAAGGAAAAAAAAATAAAGTGGTTAAAAAAAGAAAGAAAGAGTGTTCATTCTAACATGCTTGTTGTTTTGAAATGAAAGTTAGTTAAAGGTGGTCGGTTTGTTTGTTTGCAATGGCGAGTCATGCAAATAATCCAAGATCCCTCGGAAGTAAAAGCATCTTCTCAACAAATAGAACAAGCACAATCGTTGTTGATTCCTAGTCACAAAAAGGCAAGTAGACAAATTGACAGTGAATAAAAAAAGAAGACAAATATAGGGTTGACTTTACCAGATTTGAGAAATAGGACATGGCCTGCTCGGGATGATTTGATGATGGAGAATTTGATCCAGCATTGAAAGTCACAGTAACCATTGCCGTGGCAGAAGAGAAACAAAAAATTGGCGCCAACCCAGAAATTTTTCCTATCAGACGAGGGTCTCCATAGCCAGTCTTGCTATCTTTTCTGCCTTTCAAATTATTTTAGTGTGTCATCCCAATTTTTTTTTATTGTCTTACATTCCTATGTATACTCCTCTATCTTTTTTCTTAAATTTTCAAATAAATGAAATCAATATTTCATCATACATGAATGTCTCTTTTCTTAATCTTGTCACCTTTCTTATTCTCTTTTCAGTTCTGTAAATACAGATTTTTAATAACATGACATGCTTGCGGACTTCGTGCCCAGATCCTAAAATGCTGTCAGGTTTTGAAATAATGAACCAATAAGCATAATGTGTTGAAGATAAGGAGTGTAAGAAAATAAACAAAGAATTGGAACAGTAAGGCTAAATCAAATTCAAATGAAGCCGCCCTTACTTGATTGGTTTATGGCACTGAAGCCCTGGATACAACAGAAGTTTAAATTATTTCCCTTCGGATCATTCTTGAAGTCGGGATCGAGGTTTAAAATTGAGTCAACACTCGATTGAAACATTATATTTGATTGATGGAAATTGATTGGCCAGAGGCTACCATGGGCAGTTCTACAACAAAGATGGCCCATGCTTGAAACAAAAATTACATCCCAAGAAAATTTGAAGTGGGGCAACTCGTCTTGAGACATATTCTCCCGCACCATGAAGAAGCTAAGGAAAAATTTGCTCCAAATTGCAAAGGTCCATACATTGTAACAAGAGTATTGCACAGGTCCGTTTTGCCTCTATTAAAGCTACTAATCTTACTGTGTCTTTTCTGCCTAATGCTAACCAGAACGCATGTGTTAGCCAATGCTCTGACGGCCCAATCCAAGATGTTTCATCTCTATATAATACTCTTTCACCTGATCCTCTTTTGTCTTGTCCTAGATCCTCACTTTTCTTCATCCAATTACACACCTAGATCTCTTGTTGCTTTTCATCCTTCTTCATCTAGTTATACACCAAAATCCTCTAAAGTTTCTAGGAGTTCTCCTATTTTTCCTCACCAGAATTAGAAGTGGTAGTAGACACTCTCATTAGAAAATCCAATAGAACACACAAAACTCCATCTTATCTAAAGGACTATATTTGCAATGCTCTTCGGCTAACATATATTAGTTCTTCTTATTTTCTAGACCCACTAACACCTACTTCAACTTTTTTAGTCGTTTATCTTCTTCAAATCAACATATACTCAACTCTATATCTAATGTTTATCAACCTATTCGTTATGTGCACGTTGCGCATCATCCAGGTTGGCAAGAAACCATGGATAAATAAATTGAGGCTCTAGAGTTGAATAACACCTGGGAAGTAGCAGAACTAACCCTTGGTAAGAAGGCTTTACCCAATAAGTGGGTGTATAAAGTGAAAAAACACTCAGATGAGAGCATAAAGAGACTAATATCACGATTAGTAATCAGAGGTGATATACAACGTGAGGGTTTCAATGAAACTTTTTCACCAATAGTCAAAATGACTATCATAAGGTGAATTTTGGCCACAAAAGTGAATAAAGGATAGGGTCGCTATCAATTAGATATAAATAATGCATTTTTGCACGGATACCTTGATAAAGAGGTTTAAATGAAGTTTTCTATTGGGATCACTCCACCTGCATGTTTGTCGCTTGAAAAAGTCTTTTTATGGACTTCATCAAGCATCTCGACAGTAGTATGCAAAGCTCACATCTACCTTAAATTTTAAGGTATTCACTCATTCTTTAGAGTATTACTCCTTATTATTTAAAAAGACATTGTCTTCCATTTCTATTGTTGTTGTATATGTAGAGACATCTTGTTAACAGAAAATGAGAATGCTAAATTATATGCCTTGAAAGACTTCCTAAATCAGGAATCTAAAATTAAAGACCTTGGTGACTTATATTTCTTTTTGGGAATAGAGGTATTGCATGAGCCACATGGATTGATCTTGTATCAGCTGAAGTTCACCATGGATTTGTTAGCAGAATTTGATTGCCTGCTTTTGACCCCAATATCTTCACCCCTTGATCCATCAGTCAAATTCCTAGCTAAATAGGAGAACCTCTCAATGATACAACATTGTATCTTCAACTCTTAGGCAAGTTGAATTACATAACTCACACAAGACCGGATCTTTACTTCACCGTTCAGCATTTAAGCCAATATATGCAGGATCCTCGAGCTCCTCATCTTGCTGCAACACTTTGAGTTCTTCTCTATCTTCTCAAGGATCCAGGTCTTGGACTTTTTATGTCACCTTCTTCATCATTTCAACTTCTGGACTTCTACAACTCCGATTGGGGAACTTGACCGGATCCACGGAGGTCTGTGAGTAGGTTATATATCTCCCTTGGTTCATCTCCAATTTCTTGGAAATCCAAGAAACAATCTGCCATTTCTCTTAGCTCTGCCGAAGACGAATATCGCCCTATGCGACATGGTTGTAGCAACGAAATTAACCTGGTTAGTACGCCTCTTTGACGACCTCTCTATTCCAATTTCACTCCCAGATCCTCTTCATTTGGATAGACAAGTTGCGATTGACATCTCTAAGAACCCCTATTTCATGAAAGAACGAAGCATGTTGAGATTGACTGCCATTGTTCGCCAAATATTCATAGTCGGCTTGATTTTTTTGTCTTATGTTCGTTCTGCTGTTTTGACGACCCAAAGGGTCATCACCTATTTTCACTATTTCCGTACTTTTGAGGCCTTGGAAACTTGATTTTTAATTGCCTCTATTTGCGTGCACAGACCGAGATGGAAAGCTTATATGCGAAATTCTGTGAAAAATAGTACAATTTGGTATTAAAACGCGTAAAGTTGACTTTGGTCAATATTTTAGGTAAATGGACCCGGATCCATGATTTGGCGATTCTAAAGGGTCCATAGAGAAATATGGGACTCGGGCATATGCCAGGAAATGAAATCCGAGGTCTCGAGCCCGAGAAATAAATTTTTAAAAGAAATTATTTTTCTGAGATTGTTAAGGAAATTTGAAATGAAAACTGATTAGAACGTGTTGGTATCGGGACCATATTTTTGTTCCGGCATCCGGTATAGGTCTTATATTCGTTTTAAGATATTTCTGTAAAATTTGGTTGAAATCAGACGTCATTTGACGTGTTTCAGACTTAAATCTCAAAAATTGAAAGTTTATGAAGTTAGAAGAAAAATTGGTGATTTTGAGGTTTGATTCATTGTTTTGATGTTATTTTAATAATTTGATCGCACAGTTAAGTTCGTAGGATGTTGTTGAGTTAGTGTATGCATTTGGATAGGAGCCCTGAGGGCTCGGGAGTGTTTCGGAGTTGTTTCGGTCTTAGAAAAGTTGCAGAAAACTTCAGTTCTGGTGTTCTATTGTTTAGTGCTATGCAATCGCATAGGCCTTTCGCGATCGTATAAGGCTAAACTCCAGGTGCTCTGTTTTGTTCAGTGCGATTGCATATATTCCCCTGCGATCGCGTAGAGTAGCCACTCTTCGTTCAATGCGATCGCATTACCCTTTCCGCGATCGCAATGTATAAAAGCCAAAAATTCGAGATGGGTCATGTTTCTTCTATGTGTTTGCAATAGACCTCTTGTGATCGCAATAGTCAATTTTCCTGACCCTATGCGAGAGCAATTCCTCTTCTGTGATCGCATAGAGCAAATTCTACCAGTTATTTAAAATGTCCAAAATAGAACCATTACGGGAGTTCTCAAATTATTCATAAAACCACTCTTCTCCAAAGCTTCTAGGCGACTTATAGAGCATTTCTTCGCCAAAGCTTATTCGGTATGTATTGTTTAACTCGTTTTATTCATTTTCCATCATCATCTATTGAAATCCTAGACCTAAATCATGTAGCTTAGGGTGGAAACTGGGGGAAACAGGTAGAATTAGGGCTTTTCAATTTTTCTTGATTTAGACCTCTTTTTTGGGGTTGAATTTGAAAACAAATTGTATATTTAGGCTTGTGGGGGAATGAGTGATATGAATTTGGTTCGAAATTCGTGTTTTGACCAAGCAGTTCCGGGGTCGAATTTTGGAATTTTTGGAAGAAAGCTTAAAAATCTATATTTAGGCATTGGGTTTGATTTGTTTAGCATATATTGATAATATAAAGTCATTTGCATAGATTTGATTGAGTTAGAGCCGAGTTCGAGAGGAAAAGTGGTAATTGAGGATTGAATTGGCCGTGGAAGTTTGAGGTAAGTGTTCCGTCTATCCTTAGCTTGAGGGATTATGAGTTGAGTCATATTTGCTATATGTTTCTTGTTGGGTACGACATATAGGCATGGTGACAAGTATCGATACGTTGGTGTCAAGCATGAGCGTGAGTCTTAAATTGATACTTGTGCATTCTTGAATAGTGTTATGATTGAAATAGTAAGAAAATCCGTGGTACTGAGCAAAGGCTTAGTTTATTTTCGTAGTAGTACTCGAGAGATGAAAATGATGATAGTAGTGATGATTAGAAGTTGAATTGAGATTGGTCATAGTTGATTCTCCCTTGCCGGGACGTTTATACTTGTGTTGTTGAGTTCCCTTACCGGTGTAGTGCAATTTATGGTTAGTCCATTGCCGGGAATGTTGTTGCGATCATTGTAAGCTGTACATTTGGAACAGGTTGTGCGCCGTAACATATTTATTATTGAAAAAATATATATGTTGGATCAGGTTGCACACCGCAACAGATATTGTATTAGATCGGGTTGCACGCCGCAACAGATATTATATTGGATCGGGTTGCACGCCGCAAAAAATATTATGTTGGATTGGGTTGCACACCGCAACAGAAGTTATCTATACTGGGTCGGGTATATAGTACTGTTCCTTCATATTTACTCGATTTCTGCTAGATTAAATTGTTCTTTCGAAGCATGTGCCCCATCTCTTTTACTGCTTATTGCCTATTTACTTTTTCGCTATATATTATATATAACTACACAGGTTTATCTAGAGTTTGGTCCTAGCCTCGTTACTACCTCGCCGGGGTTAGGCCAGACACTCACCATCACATGGGGTCGGTTGTGTTGATGCTACACTCTGCACCTATTTGCAGATACCGGAGTAGCTTACAAAGTGTAGCACTAGCTGGGGAACCATCCTTCAATCCACAAGATCCCGAGGTAGTCCTGCAGGCGTCCGCAAGCCTGAGGTCTCTTCTTTCTTTTTATGTACTGTTTCCTTTTGTACCCGAAACAATGTTTTATTTCATTGTTTCAGACTCTTGTATTTAGCACTCTTAGATAGTCCGTGAAATGTTGTGACACCATATGATTGGTAGACACCTATATGGATGTTTTATTTTTACTTTGTTGTTATTTTAAATTTAGTCTTCCGCTATTTTGTTAAATCGCTATCTTTTAGTTGTTTTAATTATCCATTTTTAATGGTTTTTAATCAAGTAATAAAGAAGATAGGATGATGTTGTGAAGGTTCTTGGCTTGCCTAGCTTCCATGAGTAGGCACCATCATGACTCCCGAGGGTGGGAAATTCCAGGTCGTGACAAGTTGGTATCATAGCAGTAGGTTGCATAGGTCTCACTACTCATGAACAAACTTGTTAGAGTCTGAGGGATCGGTATGGAGACGTCTGTATTTATCCCAAAAGGCTACAGAGTTAGGAAAACTTCACATTTTTCTTTCTTGTCGTGTGGTTTTGTTTCTCAAATACTGATTGTCTTTCTGCTCTATTCTTTCGCAGATGGCGAGAACACACACTTTCTCTCCTACCGTAGCAACCCGAGCCCCCAGCAACAGCTCCTACGAGGGGCAGAAGGCGAGGCCGAGGCAGGGGCAGAGCTCAGCCTCGAGAAGCGGCCCCAATGGCGGAGCCTTAGATTGATTATGACGAGGAGGTTTCTGCTCCAGCAGCTCCGATGGGCCCAGCTCAGGTCCCAAAGGGGTTTATAGCCACCTCATCTCTTCAGTATTCTTTGGTCAGATTGGTAGGCCTCATGGAGGGCATCACCCGAGCGGAATTGCTTCTAGTAGCACCAACCATTTTTCAGGCTTGAAGAGGGGTTCAAACTTCGACCACACATACTCCGGAGCAGGTAGCTTCCCAGGTTCAGGTACCAGTGGTTCAACCATCTGTGATAGTTCAGCTGGGTATAATGGCTTAGACTGACGATGGAGCGGCTATGTCCGTGGATGCATTGTGGAGGTTGGATAGATTCACCAAGCTCTTGACCACCACATTTAGCAGTGTTTCTTCAGAGGACCCCTAGGATTTCTTATATAGCTGCCACGAGGTTCTTCGGAACATGGGTATTATTGAGACCAATAGGGTCAATTTTTCCACCTTTCGTCTATCAGGATCCGCCAAGACTTGGTAGAGATATTATTGCTTAGCCAGACCAGCAGGGTCATCTTCTTTGACTTGGGAGTAGTTCTCAGAGTTGTTTATGGAGAAGCTTCTGCGCGTAACTCAGCGAGAGGCTCTTCACAGGCACTTTGAGCGCCTTCAACAGGGCTCAATGATGATCACTTAGTATGAGATCCAGTTCAATGATCTAGCTCGTCATGTTATTGTCATACTCCCCACCGAGAGAGAGGGAGAGGGTGGGGAGGTTTATTGATAGTTTGATTCAGCCGATTCGTCTCCAGATGGCTATGAGCGCGGGGAGAGAGATCACCTTTCAGGAGGCGGCTAATGTGGCCCGTAGAGTTGAGATGGCTTTGTCATAGGGAGGCTGTCATGGTTCGGATAAGAGGCCCCGTCATTCAGGCAGATTTAGTGGTACCTCATCTGGAGGTAGAGATTCTTATGGTAGAAGCAATCCTCTTGGGCCCTTTCAGTCAGCTCTAGAGGTCTCTCATGGTACTTCAGGTGGTCGTGGTTTTCAGCCGCATTATTCCTATCAACAGCTTCACAGTGCATCACTAGCTCCTATCAGTGCACTATCGCTTCAGAGCTTCCAAGGTGGTCATTTTGGACGACATGGTCGGTATCAGTTTCCTCAGCCACAGTTTTTGGATGGGTGTTATGAGTGTGGTGAGTATGGTCACATCAAGAGGGCTTGCCCGAGGTGAGGGGTGCTCAGTCGCAGCAGTAGGGTCCTCGTCTTTTGATTTAGGCACCAGGTGTTTCACAGATCACCCAGCCAGTTAGAGGAAGGGGAAGAGGTCATAGAGGTGGAGGTAGAGGTCATAGAGGTGGAGCTCAGACCACAAGAGGTAGAGGCCAGCCAACAGTCGATTGTCCCAGAGATATGGTTGAGGGAGGTGGTGCCCAGCCTTAGTGTTTTGCTCTTCCAGATAGGCCAGAGGCTGAGTCTTCAGATGAAGTCATTACAGGTACTATTCCGGTCTTTGATAGAGATGTTTTAGTTCTATTTGACCCCGGGTCTACGTATTCGTATGTGTCATCCTATTTTGCACCATACCTGGTTATGCCTATTGATGCATTGAGTATTCCTGTGTATGATCTACACCGGTGGGTGATTATATTATGGTCGACCGAGTTAGTGCTTGAGGATCTTAAGACCCGTGTCGATATGTTGCTATTAGAAATGGTAGATTTTGACGTTATATTAGGAATGGATTGGTTGTCCCCGTATCATGCTATCTTGGATTTCCATGCCAAGACCGTGACCTTAGCATTACCAGATTTTCCCCATTTGGAGTGGAGAAGGACCCCGGATCATGCCACCCACAATGTTATATCATATGTGAAGGCTCGACGCACGGTCGAGAAGGGGTGTTTAGCTTATTTGGGGTATGTTCGTGACTCCAACGTAGAGGTCTCCTCTGTTAATTATGTACCCATTGTTCGGGAGTTCCCTGAGGTTTTCCCTTCAGACCTGTCGGGTATGCCGTCCGATAAGGATATCGACTTTTGTATTGATCTAGCTCCGGGCACTCAGCCCATTTCCACACCGCCGTATCGGATGGACCCGCCAGAGTTGAAAGAGTTAAAGGATCAGTTGTAGGATTTGCTTGAGAAGGGTTTCATTAGATCCGGCATTTTGCCTTGGGGTGCACCAGTGTTATTAGTGAAGAAAAAGGATGGTTCGATGAGGATGTGCATTAATTACCAGCAATTGAACAAAGTTATGATCAAGAATAAGTATCCGTTGTCGAGGATTGACGATTTTTTCGACCAGATTCAGGGTGCCAAGGTATTTTCAAAGATAGACTTGAGATCTGGCTACCATCAGTTGAGGATTAGGGCATCTGATGTCCCTAAGACAGCATTTTGCACTCGATGCATTATGAGTTCGTGGTCATGTCATTTGGGTTGACCAATGCCCTAGTAGCATTTATGGAGTTGGTGTACCAAGTGTTCAGGCCTTATTTGGACTTATTCGTGATAGTCTTTATTGATGATATTCTGATATACTCCTGCAACTAGGAGGATCACGAGCAATAACTAAGAGTGGTTCTTCAGACTCTGAAGGATAGTCAGCTATATGCTAAGTTCTCGAAATGTGAGTTTTGGTTGAGTTCGGTGGCATTTCTGGGTCACGTTGTATCAGCAGAGGGTATTGAGATGGACCTGAAGAAGATTGAGGCAATAAAGAACTGGTCTCGACCAGCATCATCTACAGAGATTCGGAGTTTCTTGGGGTTCGCAGGCTACTATTGTTGGTTCGTGAAGGGATTTTCATCTATTGCAGCTTCGATGACCAGATTGACCCAGAAGGGTGCCCAGTTCAGATGGTCAGACGAGTGTGAGGCGAGCTTTCAGAAGCTCAAGACAGCTATGACTACGGCACCGGTATTGGTTTTTCCCACAGGTTCAGGGCCTTATATGGTCTATTGCGATGCTTCCCGTATTAGACTTGGTGCAGTATTAATGCAGGATGGCAGATTAATTTCCTATTCTTAGAGGTAGTTGAATATCCATGAGAAGGATTATCCGATTCATGATCTAGAGTTGGCAGCCATTGTTCATGCATTGAAGATTTGGAGGCATTATCTATATGGTGTGACATGTAAGGTGTACATGGATCACAAGAACCTTCAGTACGTGTTCAAGAAGAAAGAGTTGAATTTGAGGCAGAGGAGGTGGTTGGAGTTGTTGAAAGATTATGATATTACTATCTTGTATCACTCGGAAAAGGCCAACGTGGTGGCTGATGCTTTGAGTAGGAAGTCAGCCAGCATGGGGAGTCTTGCTTATATCCCGGTCAACTAGAGACCGCTTGCCTTGGATGTTCAGGCCCTGGCCAATCGATTTGTGAGTTTGGATATTTTTAGCCTAGCCGAGTGTTAGCTTGCACGGTCACTCGTTCATCATTATTAGAGTGTATCCGTGATCGGCACTTTGATGATCTCTATTTGTGTGTACTGAGAGACACGATGCAGCATGGAGGTGCCAAGAAAGTGACCATAGATAATGATGGTGTCTTAAGATTGCAGGGGCGAGTTTGAATGCGCAATATTGATGGGATTCGAGAGTTGATTTTAGCGGAGGCCCAAAGTTCCCGGTATTCTATTAACTCGGGCGCCACGAAGATGTATCAGGATCTCAGGCAATACTATTGGTAGCGTAGAATGAAGAAAGATATTGTTTCATATGTGGCTCGATATTTGAATTGTCAGCATGTTAAGTTTGAGCATCAGAGGCATGGTGGATTGTTTCACAGGATTGAGCTTCCCAAATGGAAGTGGGAAAGGATTACTATAGACTCGTTACTGGAATCCCGTTGACCCGGAAGAAGTTTGATGCTATTTGGGTCATTGTTGATAGGCTGACCAAGTCAGCTCATTTTGTTCCTGTTGCAGCCACCCATTCGTCTGAGAGGTTAGCTGAGATTTATATCCGAGAGATTGTTCGTCCTATGGGGTTCCAGTATCTATCATTTTGGACAGGGGTATGCAATTTACCTCGCGCTTCTAGAGAGCAGTTCAACAAGAGTTAGGCGCCCAGGTTGAGTTGAGCACAATATTTCATCCAAAGACGAACAAACAATCCGAGTAGACTATTCAGATATTGGAGGATATGCTCCGAGCTTGTTTTATTGACTTTGGGGGTTCGTGGGATCAGTTCTTGCCTTTAGCGGAGTTTGCCTACAACAACAGCTACCAGTACAGCATTCAGATGGCTCCTTTTGAGGCATTGTATGGTAGGCGATGTCGGTCTCTAATTGGGTGGTTTGATATGGGAGAGGCTCGTTAATTGGGTACGGATCTGGTTCAGGAGACCTTGAACAAGGTCAAGATTATTCAGGATAGGCTTCGTACAGCTTAGTCCAGGAAGAAGATTTATGCAGACTGCAAGATTCGAGATGTGCCTTTCATGGTTGGTGAGCATGTATTGCTCCGAGTGTCACCTATGAAGGGCGTGATGAGATTCGGGAAGAAGGGAAAGCTTAGTCCTAGGTTCATTGGTCCATTTGAGATTCTTGATCGTTTGAGAGAGGTGGCTTGTAGACTTGCCTTGCCGCCTAGCTTATCAGCCGTGCATCCAGTTTTTCATGTGTCCATGCTTAGGAGGTATCACGGCGATCCAGCCCACGTGTTAGATTTTAGCACTGTCCAGTTGAACAATAATCTGTCTTATGAGGAGGAGCCGGTAGCTATTCTTGACCGGCAGGTTTGTTAGTTGAGATCCAAGAGTTTCCCTTCTGTACGTGTTAAGTGGAGAGGTCAGCCTCCTGAGGCATCAACCAGGGATTTCAAGTTCGATATGCGGAGCCATTATCCTTATCTATTTCCCGACTCAGGTACTTCTTTCTTTTGTCCGTTTGAGGAAGAACGATTATTTTAGAGGTGGAGAATGTGACGACCCAAAGGGTCATCACATATTTTCTCTCTCTTCTGTGCTTTCGAGGCCTTGAAAATCTCACTTTTAGTTTCCTCGATTTGTGCACATAGTTCGGGCGTGTAGCAGGAAAGCATATATGCAAAATTATGTGGAAAAGGCTAAAATTTAGTATTAAAACAAGTAAAGTTGACTTTGGTCAATATTTTGGGTAAACGGAACCGGACCCGTGATTGGATTGTCCCAAAGGGTCCGTAGAGGAATATGGGACTCGGGCATATGCTCGGAAATGAAATCCGAGGTATTAAGCCCGAGAAATAAATTTTTAGAAGAAATTATTTTCTAAAATTGCTAAGGAAATTTGAAATGAAAACTGATTAGAACGTGTTGGTATCGGGACTATATTCTGGTTCCGGCACCCGGTACATGTCTTATATGTTTTTAAGTAGTTTTTGTGAAATTTGGTTGAAATCGGACGTCATTTGACGTGTTTCGGACTTAAATCTCAAAAATTGAAAGTTTATGAAGTTAGAAGAAAAATTGGTGATTTTGAGGTTTAATTCCTTGTTTTGATGTTATTTTAGCAATTTGATCGCACGGTTAAGTTCGTAGGATGTTGTTGAGTTAGTGTATGTGTTTGGATAGGAGTCTTGAGGGCTCGGGAGTGTTTTGAAGGTGTGTCGGAGTTGTTTCGGACTTGGAAAAGTTCTAGAAAACTTCAGTTCTGGTGTTCTGTTGTTAAGTACTACGCGATCACATAGGTTTTCGCGATCGCATAAGGTTAAACTCCAGGTGCCATGTATTGTTTAGTGTGATCGTATATATTCCCTTGTGATCGCGTAGAGTAGCCACTCTTTTTTCAATGCGATAGCATTACCCTTTCTTCGATCGTAATGTATAAAATCCAAAAATCCGGGATGGGGCCTGTTTCTTCTATGCGATTTCAATAGACCTCCTGCGGTCGCAATAGTCAATTTTACTGATCCTATGGGATCGCAATACCTCTTCCACGATTGCATAGAGAAAATTTGCCGAGTTATTTAAAATGTCCTAAACAGAACCATTATGGGAGTTCTCAAATTTTTCATGAAACCTATCTTCTCCAAAGCTTCTAGGCGACTTGTAGAGCATTTCTTCACCAAAGCTTCTTGGGTAAGTATTGCTTAACTCATTTTCTTTATTTCCCATCATCATCTATTAAAATCCTAGATCTAAATCATGAAGCTTAGTGTGGAAAAAAGGGGAAATAGGTAGAATTAGGGCTTTTCAAATTTTCTTGATTTAGACCTCGTTTTGGGGTTGAATTTGAAAATAAATTGTATATTCGGGCTCGTGGGGGAATGGGTTTTGAGCAAGCATGCTCATTGTCGATTTTTGGAATTTTGGGAAGAAATCTTGGAAATCTATATTTAAGCATTCGGTTTGATTTGTTTAGCATATATTGATAATATAACGTCATTATTTTATAGATTTGATTGAGTTGGAGCCGAGAGAGGAAAAGCGGTAATGAGGATTGAATTGGCCGTGGAAATTTGAGGTAAGTGTTCGGTATAACCTTAGCTTGAGACATTAGGAGTTGAGTCATATTTGCTATATGTTTCTTGTTGGGTACGACGTATAGGCATGGTGACGAGTATCTATATGTTGGTGTCGAGCATGACCGTGAGTCTTAAATTGATACTCGTGCATTCTTGAATAATGTTATGATTTAAATAGTGAGAAAATCTGTGGTATTGAGCAAAGTCTTAGTTTATTTTCGTAGAAGTACTCGAGAGATGAAGATAATGATAGTAGTGATGATTAGAAGTTGAATTGAGATTGGTTATAGATGATTCTCCCTTACCAGGACGTTTATACTTGTATTGTTGAGTTCCCTTACTGGGGTAGTGTAATTTATGGTTAGTCCCTTGTCGGGAATATTGGTGTGATCGCCGTAAGCTGTACATTTGGGACGGGTTGTGCGCCATAACATCTTTATTATTGAAAATATATATATGTATATATATATATATATATATATATATATATATATATATATATATATATATGTTGGATCGGGTTGCACGCCACAATAGATATTTTATTGGATGGGGTTGCACGCCGCAATAGATATTATATTGGATCGGGTTGCACGCTGTAACAGGTATTATATTGGATCGGGTTGCACGCCGCAATAGAAATTATGTACACTGGGTTGGGTTGCACGCTGCAACAATTATAATATGCATATGGATCGGGTTGCACGCTGCAACAGTAGTATTATTAGATTGTTTCAGATATAGTACTATTCCTTCATATTTACTCGATTTCTACTAGATTAAATTGTTCCCCCGAAGCATGTGCCCCCTCCTTTCTACTGCTTATTGCATGTTTACTTTTCCGCCATATATTATATATAACTGCGCAGGTTTATCTAGAGTTGGTCCTAGCCTCGTCACTACCTTGTTGAGGTTAGGCCAGACACTT
Source organism: Nicotiana benthamiana (assembly GCA_034376525.1). Lineage (NCBI taxonomy): Eukaryota > Viridiplantae > Streptophyta > Magnoliopsida > Solanales > Solanaceae > Nicotiana > Nicotiana benthamiana. The sequence continues at coordinate 12,831,926 of CM067336.1, forward strand.
ACCAGCACATAGGGTCAGTTGTGCTGATGCTACACTCTGTAGCTATGTGCAGATACTGGAGTAGCTTACGGAGCGCCAGCAGCATCCGGGGAGCCATCTTTTAGTTCACAAGATCATGAGGTAGTCCTGTAGACGTCCGCATGCCCGACATCTCTTTTATCTATTTATGTCCTATTTCCTTTTGTACCCGAGACAAAGTTTTATTTCATTATTTCAGACTCTTGTATTTAGCACTGTTAGATAGTCCGTGAAATGTTGTTACACCAGATGCTGGGTAGAGAACTATATGGATGTTTTTTTGCCTTTGTTGTTACTTTAAATTCATACTTCCGCTATTTTGTTAAATCGCTGTCGTTTAATTGTTTTAACTATCCGTTATTTAATGGTTTTTAATCAAGTAATAAAGAAGATAGGATGATGTTGTGAAGGTTCTTCGCTTGCCTAGATTCCACGAGTAGGCGTCATCACGACTCCCGAGGATGGAAAATTCTGGGTCATGCTAGCTTCTCAGTGGGCAGATCTATTTACTAAATCCATAACTGGGCCTTTGCATCATAATCATCTAGGCAAGTTGGGGTTTTTTCATCTCCATCCAACTTGAGGAGGGGTGTTGGAAATGGTGTTGATCAATCTTTGTGCCATCGATCTCTAGAACACTCCGGTGGTGATAAGTACTATGAAAGAAGATATGGTTAGGTTGAATTTCTATTCTATCTAAATGGATTACAAAGACATGTAAGAGCTTGTTAAAATTAGCTATTTGTAAATAGTTGATAAGCTTGAAGTGTTGGAAAGTTTTTTAAGTGTTGAAACTGATTTTCAAAATAAGCATTTACGTGTTTGGATAGAAGTGTTGAAACTGATAATAAGTAGTTGATATGTTTGATTAAAAAGTGTTGATAAGCTAATCTTTTGTTAATATAACTAAAATACCCTTGAAGTTTTTCCAGAATATTATAAATTACAATTATTTTTGTAAAAAGAAAATTAACAACAAATATGGAATGAAGAGAAGATAGTGAAATTTATTTTGGAGAACACACATTGTGAATTAGAAACACTATTAAGGATAAACTAGTAAAAATGTTGGTCAAACTAAAAATACTTATAATCTGAAAAGCCATAAGTTGTGCATGACCAGCTTATGGCTTATGGATTTTTTTAGCTTATAAGCACTTTGGTTGTTTACCAAACGCGTAGATAAGCCAAAAGGTGCATATAAGACAGTTTGACCACCTTATAAGCTTAGCCAAATACCCTCTAAATATTGTACAAGAGATGGGTGACCCGGTGCATATGGGATTAGTTTGCATTGGGCCTAAATCAAGACATTAGCTTTGGGCCTTGACTTATTTCAGTTGTGACTAAATGTGTTGGGCCTACATGCATTTCAGAATGATGTTTTAAGCGCCAATACCACACAAGAGGGGGGGTTATTTGTGTGGTACCCAATTTTTGCTTAACTGAACTATAGAAGAACCTGGCCTTCTTCGAGGTGTTTCAACTACTACTGTTTACGGAATAATAAATACAAAAAATAAAGAACACGGAAATTTTTAAGTGGAAAATACCTGGCTCAAAAGGTGAAAAAATCACGACCTACTACTCAGAAGAATTTTCCCAATCTTCCACTAAAATCACTAAGCCAAAAGAGTATTTACAAAAACTCTATGTAAACCTAAGGATTAACTCTAACCCCGTTGTGTTTACCTAATACAATTACTTCTATAAAACCTGAAAGGTACAATGTAAAATCACCTACTACAATTGAACTAGAATAAAAGATAAATATATGGAGCTGGTTCTTCTATCTTGTTCAAGTAGCTTCAGGTTTGCACACTAAAATAACACACGAACTGCTTGCAAAAGCCTTGCTATTATGCTCTCAATTCACGTTTAACTTCTGCATTTTTTTTCAATACTTGTAATGTGAGAACATTCTGCAATTTATAGAGTTAGTAGATAAAGAAATAACTAGAGTTCTGATGCAACTCTTCCTTGGTGGAAGAGTTCTAGTTGATTTCAACTTCTAACTCATTCCTTATCTTGGATAGTGTTCTATTTGATTAAGGAGTCCTTATCCTTATCAGTTATGCAACCTTTTCGATCATGAGATATTAAATACACCAAGTTAAGCTTATCTCCTTCACGTGCAACAACATGCCTGAATCTTCCCGTTTTTGTGTAGCCGAGGGATGGACCTAGTTCATCCTGAGTCCCCTTGTCAGTCTTCAAAACTAACCTTTACTTAGGCCAAAAAGTTCCCTCTTTTTGATGATGACAAACTCTGTGCTTTTCATTAACTTAGTCCATGTTTCAACTCGGCTCAACATCAACACAATGTTAGAAACATTTTTCCTTTTTATCACTTATCATCAAGGATCAGGTTAATTAGATTATACATATCACTTATTATAGAATGTGTAAAGCACAATGTCTCTTCCCCTTTTTGGCATGATTGAAAAGTTGCATATAAAGTGTGATTCCCAGATTATAATAAGTACTTATGGCCACTGAGCAACTTCAAGTGTAATCATGGTGTAATCATCAGTAATCAAATGAACAAGAGCAAAATAGTAGTTATCATTGACAGAGATATGTTTCCACCAATAATCCACAAAAAGAAAGAAAAACATCCAAACCATAAGCAAAAATAGAAGATAGAAAAATCCCTAATCTGGGTCACTGAGGTACTAAACAAGTTCAGGAGACAAAAGCTATGAGTCCTAAGGCTAGGAGGAACTAGAGGGTTGGGTTTGTGTTTGGAGAAGATTCAACATGTTATGAAGAATTCCATTCTTCTTCTCCTTTTCTTTGGCAAGCTCGGTTCTAAGACCATCCCTCTCAGATTCCACTTCAGTCACATGCGCCTTGAGTCTAGCTATTTCAGCATCCTTAGCTGCACATTCCTAAACCACAGTCCTAACTTTGTTATTGATGGGTGCCTTCCGGGATGAACCAGGTTCATTTGGGATGGCATTGACTGCATAGTCATAAGCAAGAAGAGTATTGATGCCAAAGTGATCCTTGATCGAGGCCATTTCCCATTTCTTCAGAGGCATATTGAGCCTGTCCAGAACTATGGTTAGAATAAAACCATAGGGAGTAGCATGTGCCTTGGAGCCATTTATGACCCTGACTAGCAGCTTGATAATGAAGGCAGACCAGTTGATTTGCTTTCCTCTCTCCAGGCACTTCATAAGAACTAAATCTATGTAATTTTCAATGTGCCTTCTCTCTTGTCTAGGAAATAAACACTGTTGACAAATTCAAACAAGACCTTCTGCTCATGCCTCATTTCATTTTTCTGCATAGTCCTGGCTTCATTCACATCTTCGGAATCACAAAACCTCGTAGTAATTGCAAGAGCAGTAGGGAGGGAGTCAAGGCAGGACTACCTTTGCCTTGTATAGTCATCAAAGCCTTCAGAGGATATGTCCATGATCTCTCCCAGTTTTTTTGCATCAAACTATACTTGAACTCCTTTCACCAGGCTACTAATATTTCCATCCTTAACTGCAATATTTGCTATAAATTCAATTAGCTCATTTCTGGCTAGCCTACCAGCCATCTGAAGGACCATGTCCTTTCATCCCTGAGCAGCTAAAACATCTACCAATCTCATTATTGCTGGATCCACCAGGTCTTTCAGCAGTCTACCCTTTAAAATCTTTATTTTGCCAAACATGGCAAGCATGTTCCTTCTCAGAATCATTTTCTTCTTCTTCTTCTTCTTCTTCTTCTTCTTCTTCTTCTTCTTCTTCTTCTTCTTCTTCTTCTTCTTCTTCTTCTTCTTCTTCTTCTCCACTCCAGTTATCATCTTCAGAAATTTTTGATGGTTTGGTTTTCACTGCAGATCTTGTCCTCTTGGCTAGTGTAGGTTCAACAGCCTCAGACACAAAGGAAAACTTCTTGGAGGAAGTCTTGGGCTTTTTGGGCTTGGTGGCAGGAACCTCCACTGATATACCCCTTTCCTAATGGACCAGTTCCATTTCCTCTTCCTCAACAATCTCTGAGGATTCTACAATCTTTCCCTTTACTTTATCCATTTTTTTTTCTTACTTTCAACTAAAGCCCTTTGTAGATCAGCTTCACTCTGTTTCACCCTGCTTCTTGTGGCTCTAGCTTTTGGCAATGAATAGGCAGTAGGTGTTGGGGATGAAGCCTTTCTTTTCTTGGAAGGCTTAGGAACATTTGGGACTTCTGTTGTGGGAGTTCTTCATTTCTTTGGGTCATAGATTGCCCCAACCTTTTTCAGCAGGTCTGCTAGGGTCTCTTCAGTAGATGAAACAGGTTCATCTCTCTGTGTGCTCAGATGAACCAACCCCTCAGTAGCTTCCCCAGAATCACATCCCTCTGACTTCATGCCACTATCTTCTACCCTTTAGTGTGTAACCCCACGGATAGCAGGCACTACTCCTCATTTCCCCTCTATTCCTTACATGCACCCTCTATCTCTTTTTGTGACGTCCCAAAGGGGCATCACTTGTTTCCTTATTCTTTCTGTGCATACAAGACCTTGAAAACCTCATTTAGGGTTACCTCAATTTGCGTGTGCAGTCAGGGCGTGTAGCCGGAAAGCTTAAATATGAATTCTTTGTGAAAATGCTAAATTTTGATATTATTATGAATTAATTTGACGTCGGTTAATATTTTGGGTAAATAGACCTAGACCCGTGATTTGATGGTCCCGGTGGGTCCGTAGGAAAATATGGGACTTGGGCGTCTTCACACCTCCTTTTTCACTACACCCTCAAGGGCATAAAGAATTTTTTCCAATTAAAAGACAATCGAACGGGATTTATTATTCAGATTTTAGATTCGCCACTTGGGAGATTAATGGTGTCCCAAGTCACCAGTCGAATCCCAAACCGATGGAAATTATGAATGTGTTAACAGTCCGCAAACCAGAAATTTTAGTAAGGAATTATGTTAACCCAGGAGAAGGTGTTAGGCATTCCCGGATTTCGTGGTTCTAGCACGGTCGCTCAACTGTCGCATTTAGCTTATTTATCTGATTTTATTACATGAAGAACCTATGTGCCGATTTTACATTTAAACCACTTTTATTCAATATGTATTTTTTAAAAAGAAAGTTGAACGTCGTTTAAAGTGTGCCTTCAGATCACGTCATATGAAATTCACCCGCAATCCTAAGCACACTCTATTCAACGTTTTGGGAGTTGATTTGGGTCACCTGAAATGCACACCCGAGTTTAGGAACGTAACTTTATTAAAATTGCAACTAAAGAGTCTAACACGTCATTATCTTTTGGGAAGGCCGTGAAATTCACTAAAGGGCCTCTCCCGAATTTCTAAGTATTTTAATCAACCATTTTTTGAGGGCCCTGCAATTTTGTATTTTTATTGGGTGAGGCTCATCTCATATATATTTTAAAAGTCAAATCCTAAGTGAACTATGATTTTTCTATTTTTATTTTTGTCTCTAATAATAAATAAATAAACCTATTTACCAATCATTATTTAAAAGTTACCACACTTAAAGTCTGAGTCTTTCATTGGAATCATAACCCCGTCAATCTTGGGCTTTCAAGATTGGCCCAGGTGACAGACAAGCATAGCGGCCTTAATGTCAACTCTGCCCAGTTTTGGGCTGTTGACATGGTTTTTGGTCCAAATCTCAGGCCACACAGCCAAGCCTCTCATTAATTAAGCGAAGAAGACCATGGGCTTGGGGATTTCAACTGACCACCAGGGCCCAAACCTTTAATCCTAACTACCATGCAATGGTCATCAAGCCGCATTAATGTTGAAACAAACTTTGAAGACATTGATTAATTATTTCTTGCCAATTGTGATATCACTTGAATGGAATTTACCACTATCAGACTAACTAAATTGTTTAACACAAAATTATTGATAACTACCAACTTAAACTAACAGTCATATATCACTCCTGATTCAATTCTGAAAAAAAACTATTAAGCTACAATGTGTCACAAAAGCATGCTTTCAACTCAAATAAGGAAGGATTATTACACCCGTTACTAATGATTATCTACTAAATGATCACTATATAAATCATCACAAATCTAAAAATTTTAACAGTCTACAAGTCAAAACACAGTCCACACCTCAATTCAAAGTTATATACAAATCCAGACAGTCCACATCAACTAAAAAAGTGGTCCTGATTAAACAATTCATACTTCAGTAAACGTCGAGCAACTAAGACTAACAATCACTCTAAAAAAGATAGCAAAATCTGGAAACTGATTTCATTTCACTCCAAATCAGAAGTACATCAAGGGAGAATTCAAACGTGTACCTGAAATTCGAAATGAAATAGCAAATGGAGAGGTCAACAGCAGAAATAAATTCGGCAGCAACTTAGGACTAGTTTTAAATCCAGCAGCAATCAATGTAGTGTAAAATAGCCCAGCAACGATTCAGAAAAATCAGAGATGCTCAAATTTCACACAGCAGTTATCATATCTACTCAAAACCGATTCAAATAAGCCAAAAAATCTCTTGAAAACCAATCAGTTATCCCCCAGAAGCCTTGGCTAATGAATGTTGAACAAGATGAGATGAAAACCAATCCAAGAATTCAAAATTGAACCAGAGAAAGCAATGTAACAGTATTTTTATTTGAATTTTCACTATATTTTGTTTTGTTTTTAGATTTTTGATATAACTAAGAACTAACAATGGAGTTAGATTTTCAGATTTGAATTCTCACATCTGAAACTTGAAGAAGTATTTTTGGGGTAATTTGTTTAGGCTTCCAAACTTGTGTGTCAAGGCATTAGAATGGCCCTTTTATGGGAAAAGATGAGGCTCTATTAGATGTTGGACTTTACAAATCAGTCCTTCCTTCCTTACTTATTTACTCCCTTTCCCAACTTGTGCTACAAGTTATTACCCTAAGTTTACTCAAATTTTTTTTAAGCCTTACTATAGAAAGAACTAGGGATTCTACAGCATTTTATCCTATGTCAAAAGCCCAAACTAACCTTGAGAACCCCTCACCCCCTGAAATCACTAATGTTATTCACCTCTAACAGCAATAACCAATCAATTAAGCTAACTGAAAACAAACAGTGATCAACAACAATTAATTCAATTACTAACTAATGCAACCAACTACAAATCACTGACCATCTACCAAAACAAATATTGATTTGGAACGCAAAGCTAATCAATAAGAACTTAACGCATCCTAATCACATCGCCATCAACTGAGCACAAGCATTATCATAATGAAAGAAACCTTATAGAAACTAGATTGAGACCAATTAAACTAACACTAATATCAGAATTACCCTAAAGAAAATAAAAAATAACACAGAGAAAATAGAAAACAAGCAAGCTAGACTCAGAACACATAACTAATTAAAAGAAACATGAAGAAAGGAAAAAAACTAAAGAGCCTCACCGGCTATTTCTGATTTGAAATTGACTATTAACTAGTAATATTTGAGCATTTGTGATAGCTAATTCTTCATTAAGAGATCCCAGGGGCTATGTGGTATCAATTTGGGATGAATTGATGTAACTAGGGTTTTGGCTGGAATTCTAATATTAAATATTTGAAAAACAGTTTGGATGATATTGGAAGGACGGGGTTAGTGGGATCGATAGAGGAGGTGAAGACGGTCTTTGGGTGTTATTTTGGTGTCATTTGGACACGGTAGTGTCATGGACGGAGTTTCTTTGATCCAAGATTCGACAACCTGGGGTGGGTTTTGAAGAAAGTTGATAAAGGATTTTGATAGAGGATGGGAAGGAGAGTGCAGGATGTTATTTTGGGGCTAATCGGAGACGGGCCGCCGCTGTGGACGATTTTAGGCGGCAACGTTACACTCTCTGTATAGTGGATGTTGGAGATGACGGGTTTAGGGGGTAGGGTAAGATTCAGACAGTCTTATACAACTCAAACTAGGGCACTTCTTATCCATTAGATCAAAGATCAATGGCTAGGATTGATTCATGGAACAACACCGTTTGATTTTATTTGGATGGCGGACTAGGTCAGCTATAATTGGTGTTGATACCCAATTTTTTCCTATATATTTTTATACTCAAAATACCCCCAAAAAATCATGTAGATTCATATATAAGCATCTTCAAAGGTTTTGGCATTTTCTATAATTTTAAGATTTTTAAAATCAATTTATGACCTGCTTTTGCACTATTAAATCCAATATTTATTCCCAAAACTTATTGCTTTGGTGAGTAATTTATTTTATTCTCTCATTTACATAAAAATATAATTTACATAATTTTTACATAGTTTTACAAGTTCATTAGGTATTTCTAAATTAAAATTGCATGAAATTGTAATTTTATCCTATTTCTCGATTTAATAATTATTTTAACTATAAAATTGTTCCTAACATTTTTTAATTGATACAAAAAAATTTATTAACTCAGTATTTTAATTGAATTTTTACAATATCATTTACTATTTTATAAAATTAAATTGGGGAAAATTAGATATTTAAATCATGGCCCTTTGTTATTTCAATTCTAGCCTAAATCCACCCCCAATTTAACCCCCAATTACAATACCCAATTTTTAAATTACCTTACCTAGACTCGTTCATACTAACCTGCTCGTCCCCTCTCTTAAATCGTGGCCGTTGATCATTTAAATCAACAGTCCACATTAATCCTTCCATAATTAAACCAAACACCCCTAACCGTAATCACTTCACACTTTCAGCCGCCCTTGTATTCCCTCATCCTAAAAATGCTCTCAAACCCCTTCTGAACCCTAGCCCTTCTCCGGCTGCGTTTCACCAGCGACCATGGCTTTTCAAGCTCTAAGGCACCTAAAATCACCTCTCCCTATCTTCTATGGCTCTCTTGTTCAAAGATCGGAGCCCTATCTCAGAGATAATCGACTCAGAGGTCCATCGACTTGAGTTTTACGGCCGTGTCCGATCTCTCTCCGGCAAGCCTTGATGTTGTAAGTCCATCGTCGACTCAGAATCAGTCCATTCCAGGCTTTCTCGTTCCTCTATGGTTCTTTCTCTGAAACCCTAATTTTTAAGGTTTTCTCTGTGTTTATCTTTACGATCTTCTCTAGATCCTAGTTATTTTCGAAAGTTTCCAAGTATTTCTCACATTTCTCCGCCGACTTTGTTTTCAAACTGTTCGTCTTCCTAAAATTTAGGGTTTCTTCAATTTCTTTGCTTTATTTGCTCTACTGTGATTTCTTCTAATTTTTTACTATGATTTCTGAGTATTTTCTACTATGGCTCCATGTATTTTCCTTAGTTTCTAGGGTTTCCGAGTTAAATGTTTTACTGTGTTCTCTATTTTTCCTTATGTTGTTGTTCTTCACCTATGTTTCTTCTTTACACTCGAGAGGTGTTGTAAACCCTAGGTTTTCGAGGTTTTCCATTTCTTTCTATGTAATTGTTTGCTACATGTTTAATGTCTAAACCCTAGCATGCTTCTGATTTATTGCTTATGTGCTTCTGCTATTTGAGTACACGATTGTTCTACTAATTTCAGCCTTGCATGTTCGAATTTTTACACCTCTTTATATAGTCATATTTTCCCCCTTTTGAATAACCCTAATTTTGGGAAATTGATTTCTTACAAACTTATTTGATTCTTTAATTTGGACCTGCTCTCCGACTAAGTTCAGTATCAATTCGTATCTCAAATTCCTTGTTATTGAGCCCGATGGGCTGATAGTGTACTAAGAGTGAGCCCGAGGGGCTGATACTATTCTGAGCGATTGATACTGAGCCTGAGGGGCGAATTTCTACTTGTTATTTACCTGTTGTTTTCACCTGATTTACCTGTTTTTAATAAGAGATTTCATTTGATTCTTTACTATTTTACTGTTTTAAGTGTTTTACTGCTTGATATAGAATTGTGTTGTGCCTTTACGTGTTTTCATGCTTCCAGATGTTATTTATAATTATTACTCACTGCTTCAGAGTACTTACATTACTCTCTGTACCATGTGTACAGATTTAGCCATTGCAGAGTCCGCTCCTGAGTGCTGATCCTCCTAGACCAGACAGTGATTCGGAGTTTACGAGGTAGCTGTTGACGTCCGCAACCCCGTGCCTCCCTTATCATTTATTATCTATGTTTCTTCAGACTATTGTATCGGATTCCATACTTTGTAGACTTGTATCAAATTTAGTAGTAGCTCATGACTTGTGACACCCCGGTTTGGGCTGTGTCGGGATGGTTCCCTTTGTTATTATCGCTATTTTTCGCAAATTATAGTTATTATGATCATATTTTAGAACTGTTTATGATAATTAATTGTTTAAAAGAGGTGTTTCTTTCGGTTTGGCTGGCCTTGTCTTCACGAGAGGCGCCATAAGCCTATCACGACCGGGTTCGGGAATTGGGTCGTGACATATACCAATGTACCATAGTGCTTTCAGAAATTTATATACAGTTAGACATCTTTATAACTACATCCTTATATAACAACACTTCTCTATAAAAGATAATTTTTTCCAGAACCAAATGTCATGTTCTATTATAATATATGTTTTCTATAATAGCAATCCGTTATAACATTCAAAAGTATCCGGAATAAATGAGACTGTTATAAAGAGGTTTGTCCTAAATTTCTTTAATGCTTTTATTAAGTCTACAAAATTAGTTTATTGAAAAATTCTATATACTTAATTTTTCTCATTTGGGTATTAATAGATGTAAACTATTCCCTTTTATCTTTGGCTGGTTTCTGAGTTTTTTGACTCTGGCACATAGGTAACAGATTGACAAGCAATAAAAGTGATTAAGAGTTACCAAGCATTAAGGCATGTGTGAACGTCTACTAGGTATTAAATTTTACTGAAATATATTTTCTCTAGATTCTTTATGGTAACATTAACCTTGAAATTCAACATCAGTAAAAAAATTAAACAGATAAAAATTTAATACTTAAAAAGGATTCAATCTAATGAAAGCGCAAAGGGAGGCGTGCTGCCTATTAATATAAGATATCTTACACATTTTTATCTTTAATTATGCGAATCAAATTAATTGGTACAGTAATTTGGAAATTCTTTCAGAGTATTTATTTATTGCTATATACTCTTTCCAGTCAGTTTTACTTGTCTATGTTTGATTAGGTACACCACTTAAGAAGTAATTAATAAAATAACAATTTTACTATATCAACGCTAATTAAAATATTAATAAATAAATTAGAAATAATTAGTAGTATTTATAATAAGGATAAAATAGTTATAGAATGATAAATTATCTCGTATTATTTCAAATTGAACAAGTACAAATATTTTTTTTATAATATAATTAATAAGTACAACTGAATGTTTTTTTAATATATGAACAAGTAAAAAAAGAATAAACAGTGTTTAATTAAAATTAAAACACAAATGGGATCTAGTTGCAGTGTTGCACTGAAACCATAATGAAAAAATAAATAAGAAAAGGATAAAGTCAGTACAAGTTCATGCTAGAATTAAAGACGGCCATTTGGTCAACTGGAATTAAGTGTTGGAATTAAAATCACCATAATTGCAAGATAAATTTATGGCAAGATAAATATCTATTCAAGTTTTTTCCAATCTTCTATTCAAGTAAAGATTTTTTTGGGGTGCAATATTCAAATAAAGATGAGTAAGCAAATTCAAATAAAAACTGATTATCCGGACAGCAAATATAGTATATAATAAATTAATTTGGCGAAGACAAACAACAAACACAAAATTTTTATCTTAACAGGGGGTGGCCCTTTCATAAAGCAAATAAAGCAATCGTTTTAGGCCCTATATTTATGGGGGTCCCATTTTTTTTTTTATACCTAATAGATTATATATAAGTTCAAAAAGAGTTTTGTAAAGTAAAACAATTTGATTTCTTTCTAACAAATATATAGAGAAGAAGGATTTGCAAGCGCTATGATTTTTACCAAGGAAATTACACTTGAAATGCATATTGAACTCGAATTTCGTAAGAAATGTGAGATATATGAAGTAACAGTTTGATGCGAATGTTGATAATGAAATATCAAAATATTTCGAAAAGTCCTTTAGAGTTGATTACTTTTATGCTTTAATCTTGAATGTTCCTTAAAGCATAATAATCAATCCGATATTGATGGTTCAGATTTATTTTCTGAATTTAAAATATTAAAAAAAATAGTACACTTAGAAGATAATATTTAATTGATATTTAATCAATTAAAAAGATTTGATTCTTTTTCAAATGCCTCAATTGCTTATGAAATAATATTCATAGCGCAAGTTACCGTTGCTTTAGCAGAAAGAAGTTTTCAAAATTAAAATTAATAAAATCTTATCTAAGAACAACAATGTCACAAGAAAGATGAAGTGGATTAACTATACTGTCAACTGAGAAATACTTATTACAAGTTATTGATTATAAGAAAATTAAATAACTTTGTATCTAAAGATACATGATTATGGTCAATTCTCTAAACACAAGATTAAACATTTCTTACTATCAATTTTAGTAAATGTACGTACTATAGTTCTTGTAGTTTGTATGTAGAAATTTTGTAGATGAAGAGTAAATTTTGTTGTCAATATTTATTTGACACAAGATTGTAGTTTAATTGTAGTATAAATGTAGTAATTTTGTAGATACTCTTAACTACAATACAACTTTATACAATACTTAAAACTGATTTGTATTTTATTTGTAGAAATTTTATCTACAAGATATCTACAAATTGAATACATTGAATTTTAATATCCCAATTTCTATTTCAATTGTAGCATAAGTGGCATTTTCGACATAATTGTAAAAGACTTGTAGAAGTTTTACTCTTCCCAATCTACAATTTATCTACAAATTATCTATAATTTATCTACATATTATTTACAGTTTATCTACAATTCTACAATTTAACTATAATTTATCTACAATTTCTGGGAATATGTCTTCTTCTTCTTCTTCGACGAGTTTCAATCTGAAATTCAGTCAAAACCAAGTCTAATCTTTACCAAAACCCTTCAAAATTGAGTTATAAACTCCTAAACATATTCCGAATTATTTACAACAACACCCAATCCAAACAAATAATTATTTTAAAAATCCAAATTTGAATTCAAAGCTTTCAAGTTTTTTAATGGCTACCAATGGTGGAAAATATATGGAGAAGGAGAAAATTACGCAGCAATGGGATTTCCCTCCGTTTTAAAATTCGAATTTAATGGTGATAGGATCAAATGCAAATTTGGTTCCTATAATTTCGCGCGTTTTATGGGAAAATCTACCTAAACGTGAACTAGGCGTAGGTTCATATTTCTCCTCCCACTTTTCTTCAACTCTTTCTCATACCATTATAATACTCTCTCCGAACCATAATAAATAATTTTTTGTCTTTTTATTTTGGTCCTAAATAAGTGACATTTTATATAATCAAGAAGGAATTAACTTTGTTTTTTCAAAATATGTCATTATTTACGTGTTTTAATGTGTCAAGTTAATAATATGTAATTTTAAATATGAGTAATTTAGTCAAAATACCTATTTTTTCTAGTAGCTAGTATTTTATTAAGGGATGTGCATGTTGTTTAGCTCAAAGTTTTCATACACTTTATAAGCATAAATCAATTAATATCGATGGAGGGCCAATCATAGTAGATCGTAATAAATCTAGGGGTGTTCAAAACCGATCCGAAACCGAAAATCGAACCGAACCGAACCGAAGCTTAATGGCTTAATGGTAACGGCTTAACAGCTTAACGGACGGAGAACGGATTGAATTTTTTTTATTAACGGCTTATCGGTTTGGGGGCAAATTATTCAATTTTCTTAACGGATAATCCGTTAACCCGTTAAGAATATAAATATCCTATTTTTTCATATCTTGATAAGGTGCCTTGAATATTTCATTTCACAACTCTTGCTTTATGTACGTATTTCGGTATCTACGAATTAGATTTACACTTAAATACTTAGTAACCAGAGGCAGAAGTAAAAATCAATAAAAAAGATATACAATTATCTGTGTAAGGATCAGTAAAATTAAAGAGAATGTAGAGATAAAATGAAAAAGACTAAAGCAAGTGATTCAAAAAGGTATAAAAGTATGAATAATAACAAATCCCTCACCACCCCCCCCCCCACTCTAGATTTCTTCTTAACAACTTTTCAAACAGTCACATACTGTGAATAGCTGTTAATAAATTTCTATTCTTTGTTATTTGAAATGATGTTTTTTCTACTAATATTGAACAAGTGCTCAATATAAATTCATAAATGATGTTTTTCATGTAATTGAAGCAGAAATGGAACTGGACATTGCACAATGGAGTGTGCGGATAGAATACATTTGAGCCCTTAGGTATTAAACCGATAAACCGCCCGGTAACCGCCCGATAAGAGCTAATCCGATACCAATCCGCCCGATATTTTATCGGGTGGCTAACGGATGAATACATTTAAAAGCCGATAACCGTTAAGCCAAACCGTTAAGAGTAAAAGCCGCCCAATCCGCCCGATGAACACCCCTAATAAATCAATAAACCAAATGAATAAAAATACAAGGGGCACTAGTTAACGATTAAGGGGAAGAGGGTAGAGATCTTTTATTAATGATATTGGTTAGGTCTGCCTCTCCATGAAGAGGTTCAGAGCCTTACAATGATGTATCTTTTTTTTTCTTAGAAGAGAGTGTGAAGAAGAAGAAGCAGCCCCCCTTTAGGGTTCTTTCTCTTAGTATTTATAACTATGAGACCTGCCAGCTGGCACCGAGTGGTTGTGGCCATATTGAGAGGACGCCCTCATAAGGACGGCCAAGTCGTAATCTTAGTTGTCGAATCGGATAGTTGCCCGAGAGCATTACCAGTAGATGGCTATACCGTTTGTTAATCACAAATAGGCTTTAATGAATGCGTCAGTCCCATTAATTAACATGAAGTCCAGTTTTAAAACATACAAATAGTCCCTCCGCTTATTGAGGTTGGGATCCAGCCGAGCTCGATGAGCGAATGTTGCCGATAACCGTAACAGTTATACTTTGAGGATGGCCGTAGTTATTTATTCTGCAAAGATGGCCGTAGCCATTTATTCTTTGGAGATGGCCGTAGCCATTTATATTTCAGAGATGGCCGTAGTTATTTATTCTACAAAGATGGTCGTAGCCATTTATTCTTTGGAGATGACCGTAGCCATTTATATTTCAGAGATGGACTTAGCCTTTTGGCACGGACATTCCTTGACTACAATGAAGTTGTTTATTAAGTGAGTTCATAACCGACGACCATAGTCGTAACCCTTTGTTTAGTTTCCGCATGGGCGACTGGTCATAGCCGTTCGCATATTTGAGATGGTGGTGGCCACTTATTTGCACGTTCTCATCGTTTGATAGGAGGCTGTGGTCGCCTTATTGCCAAGGGACGACAATGTCCTGTTGTTTTGAGGTGGCCATAGCCGTCCTTATTTCGGGAGTGGCCGTAGCCGTTTCGTTTTCAGAAAACGGTCGTGGCCAGCATTACTTTGAAGACGGTCGCATCCACTAATGGTTTAGAAATGGCCATAGCCTGGGAGGATGCGATCGTGCTTACTGCGTACAAGGAAGGCGTCATGTGTACGGTGACGCACGGGGCGTACTCTTGGTATCTTGGGGCCGTTACAACCATTTCACGGGCGACGTGTTGATTGACGGTTGAATGGTTGTTCCATGGTATCTGTCATAATGATGCCCGTTACTATAGGCTTGAATTGTTTTGCGGTTGGTCGGGTAGTTAATGGTGACCTTTGGGATTCGTGAGAGTCATTTATGCTTCGTTTATAAATAAGGGGTTGTTTCGGTTAGTTCTTACTTTTCCGATGTTCATTTAAGTGAAGTTCTGAGAGAGATAGCTCTTCTTGTTACCAGACTAATCTGTCTTTTGCTCCTCGTCACTTTATTTTCTGTCGTTTATTGTCGGATCTTCATCTCCTCTTTCTTTTCCGGTGGATTTTTCTTATTTTCTTTCGTTCTATCAACAATGCCGAGCATCTCTCATCCGATATTGCTCCGGTGGTGGCTACGTCGGCTAAGGGTCCATCTACGATGGTGAGAACCATCGATTCAATGAATATTGACCGGCCCCCGTCGGTGACTGACATTCTTTATTTGCCCGATAATCCAGCAACTGACTTCTCCTACCCCGAGGGAGAGGACTAAGTGGATGAAGCTCCATTGATGGGGGAAGTTGGAATCGCCCAGCTGAAGGACCAGTGCAATATTCCCCGCTTGCCAACATCGTCCTTGCTAGGAGCGGCGAAACGGTACATGTCGACCACCGAGGATATTGCATTTTTTATTCCTACCATTTCAGGCTAGGATTCTGGCTTCCTCTCCCAATGCTGGTGGTGGACTTCTGTCGCTACTACAGGGTGTGCCCTGGTCAGCTTGTCCCTTCCTGCTACAAGTTATTAGCGATGCTGATCAAATATGCAGAGTTGGCACGAAGGGAGATTACTCTTAAGCACGTGCTAACTCCCTATGCCCCTCAGAGGATACGTGGCACCATGATTCGGTTGGTCCCTCGTAGGGTCAACGGCTTAACTGCACATCTTGATGATGATGTCTCTACCCTTCCTTACGAGCACTTTTTATACATCAGGACTGAGCACCTGGTGGCTTGCGCTACTGACTTCCCAGAGGAGTAGAACCATGCACGTAAGTTCCCTTTACGCTGGCCTTGATTTCTTTTGGTTACATGTCCTGCTTTATGTTTGTACCTACTGATCTTCTTCTTGTGTCGTAGCAGGTGGCGCGCCACCGCCGCCGTTTTCTGGCATCCGCGAGTGGGTTGAGGCCGTGCTCCCTGTTATAGTGGGGATTCGCACGTGGGCGTCTTTCTGGGAGGTCCATGGACATAGGCCGGTCGCTGGCAAGAATCTGACTTGCCGCATTGTTCTTCTTTCATATTTCTTAGCCTCCTTCCTTGACCATTCTTCCTTTGCTGGCTAGAACGACCACGTCGCAGGAGGGCTCCTCAGCTTGTTTTCCGCAGGCCGTGGGCGACTGCCCGTTTGATTACTATGTTGGCACCTCGCCCAGTCCCGAGGGCGACTTCAGTAGATTCCTCTGCGGCTCACTCTCCGGTAGGGTCCGTGCCTCGAGTTGAAGAATCTCCAGGGGTTGTACGTTCTAGGGCGGAGCTGCCACTGAATGAAGATGAGGAAGAAGACGGGAGGCCGCTGGTTCGGCACAGGGTGGCGTTTACCCCGGTTCTTCTAGTGGTGATTAGTTTGGATTCTTTGCCATCGGAAGCGGAGGGGGAAACATCGGATCTTGCTTTAGAGGGCGAGCACTCAGTGGGGGTTGCGCCGTTTGGCTCAGGACAAGGTGACACAATCGCTTCGCCGATTCGAATTTCAGTTCCTGTTGCTGAGAGGGAAGGTAGTTCCTCAGCAACTACTTTGGCGGCGGATACAGGCGCAGTTATTTTGGCGAATGCGGTCGCTTCAACGTCCCAAGCGGTGGAGGCCTCGACTTCTAGGGTGGCGGAAGGAAGGGGCACCTCAGGACAGGGGGATGATTCAGAGTCTGACATGGATCCTGAGGACGTCTACCTATTTCAGGAGGGTTACACCCGCTCGGTGGTGCAGGCCGAAGGGGATTACCGTTATTTGAAGATCCCTAACGACTTGAACCTGCTGCTCGAGGAGGAGAATCTGGTGACGTTGTTCGGGGTTCTGTGCTTGGAGGCAGAGAGTGCGTCCTTGAGGGGCATCTCAGACGTCGGGTTGATGGGTGAGGTGGCCGCTCTGAGTATAAAGGCACGTTTGATGCCCTGATCTGTTTCTTTCCTTAGTACGTCCTCTTGTATTAACTGTTGCTTTGTTTGCTGTAGTCATTTTATTGGAGGTGGAGAGCATTCCGTGGGCTAGTGTCCGCTCGGCGGTCTTTATGCGGTTGTTGGAGAAGTACTGCCGCTATCGCGACTAGTGCCGTGATCTGCATGAACGCTTATGGAATAACCCGCGGAACCGGGAGCTGGTAGAAAAGCTGGCGCGGAGGGAGCTTCATATGCAACAGACCGTTAATAGGGTAAATGCTCTTAAGGGGCAGCTCCGTCAAGAGGCGAGGAGATGGACGCTAAAAGAAGGGTGGCTACTGATAGAGAGCGCCAAAATCAGATTGCGGAAGCAGAGGCCGCTGAAGCTCTGACTAGGCAGGTGGCTGCCCTAGAGACTGAGACCGCTGCTTTAAGGAAGCAGGAGGAGGACGCCTTGGCGAGGGTTGAAGCATTGCAGGCGACCAACCGTGCCCAAGAAAGGGAGCGCGGATTAGAGAGGGCGCCGCTACTTTCCGAGAGAGGTCATTGAAGGAGTGTATTGCAGTATGTAAGCAGGGTGCTAATGCTGCGGTGGACTGGGTTGCGGCCTTGGAGGCCAAGAACCAGCGCCTGGGGGATCAGGCCGCTTCTTTTGGTCCTGATCGTGAGCTTTGGGCGAACACCGAGGCCCAGCTCGATGTGTATAGGAGGTTGTGGGAAACCGGCGTTGTGTCTTAGGCCACTTATTAGGAGGCACACCAAAAGTCCCGTGATGCCCGCCTCGACTACGGTTTTGAGCCGTCTACGTCCGAGGGTGATGACGGCGCCGAGGGCATAGACAACAGTAAAGAGGGCGCTGGGGGCGCCGAGTGAACAAATGAAAAGATTTGTAATATCTGTTTAATGTTTATCTCTTTTTCTCTTTTATTTTCTGTTGCCGTTCGGCTGTTTTGTTTTTCTTTGCCGGCCTTGGGCCACTGTAATTGGGGTGACCCCATGTAAATATTGTGAATATACTTTATTCCTTTCTGTTTGTTTTATATCAATTTCATGCGTTTCTTTTTTGTGCTCGTTCGAGATGGCCTTACCTTAGAATTTCTCTAGTGAGCATGTTAATAGTTAGTTGAGTTCAACCATTATTTAATCGACCCTTTGTCTTAGGGGACAATTGGTGTAGATGGCCTTGGCCGTAGATAGACACTTTTGGTTGTCACCTTCCTCCGCTTGACAGGGGTTGGTTATAGCCGCATTTGGGCAGTGGCGGCACATAGCCTTAGTCCCAATTCGGGCTTAGTCGAACTACTGGCCAAAAGTTGCAGCCTTGTAGTTCAACTTGGGCCTAACTATACGCGGGTTGATGCTTTAGTTTCGAGTTGGTCGTACTTTCTTGAATGGTGGGGGTGCTTGGCCTCGCCTGATCGCGGCCCGGCTCGTAGCCAGGGGGACATGTATTCCTGGCTTTGATTCGTCCGTGGTTGAATTTGTGAGTCTTGTGGCGGAGGTGTGAAGCCTGAGTCCAAGTTCTACTCGTAGTCAAACTTGCAGGTGTGGGCACGTTGCTCGAGTTGTTATTCAATCGTGGTTGAACTTTTGGTTGAAGGCACATAGCCTGAGCTGTCATTCAACTGTAGTTGAACCTTTGTAATTTTTTGAAGTTGAAGGCTCATAGCCTGAGTCCCAGTTCAATTGTAGCTGAACTTTTGGGTGAAGGCACGTAGCCTGAACTGCCATTCAACCGTAGTTAAACCTTTGTAATTCTTTGAAGTCGAAGGCACGTAGCCTGAGTCGCAGTTCAACCGTAGTTGAACTTTTGCATGTTTCTGAAGTCGAAGGCACATATCTTGAGTTGTCGTTCAACCGTAGTTGAACCTTTGTAAGTTTTTGAAGCCGAAGGAACATGGCCCGAGTCCCAGTTCAACCGTAGTTGAACTTTTGGGTGAAGGCACGTATCCTGAACTGCCGTTCAACCGTAGTTGAACCTTTGTAGTTTTTTGAAGTCGAAGGTACGTAGCCTGAGTCCCAGTTCAACCGTAGTTGAACTTTTGCAAGTTTCTGAAGTCGAAAGCACATAGCTTGAGTTGTAGTTCAACCGTAGTTGAACCTTTGTAAGTTTTTGAAATCGAAGGCACATGGCCTGAGTCACAATTCAACCGTAGTTGAACTTTTGGGTGAAGACACGTAGCCTGAACTGCCGTTCAACCGTAGTTTAACCTTTGTTATTTTTTGAAGTCGAAGGCACGTAACCTGAGTCCCAGTTCAACCGTAGTAGAACTATTGTAAGTTTTTGAAGTCGAAGGCGCGTAGCCTGAGTCCCAGTTAAGCCGTAGTTGAAATTTTGGGTGAAGGCATGTAGCCTTAACTGCCGTTCAACCGTAGTTGAACCTTTGTAATTTTTTGAAGTCGACGGCACGTAGTCTGAGTCCCAATTCAACCGTAGTTGAACTTCTGTAAGTTTTTGAAGCGGAAGGCATGTAGCCTGAGTCCCAATTCAACTATAGTTGAACTTTTGTAAGTTTTTGAAGTCGAAGGTGCGTAGCTTGAGGCCCAGTTCAACCGTAGTTGAACTTTTGGCTGAAGGCACGCAGCCTGAACTGCCGTTCAACCATAGTTGAACCTTTGTAATTTTTTGAAGTCGAAGGTAGGTAGCCTGAGTCCCAGTTCAACTGTAGCTGAACTTTTGTAAGTTTTTGAAGTCGAAGGCACATAACCTGAGTCCCAGTTTAACCGTAGTTGAACTTTTGTAAGTTTTTGAAGTCGAAGGCGCGTAGCCTGAGTCCCAATTCAACCATAGTTGATTTTTTGGGTGAAGGCACGTAGCCTGAACTGCCGTTTAACAGTAGTTGAACCTTTGTAATTTTTAAAGTCAAAGGCACGTAACTTGAATCCCAGTTCAACTGTAGTTGAACTTTTGGGTGAAGGCACGTATCCTGAACTGCACTGCAACCGTAGTTGAACCTTTGTAATTTTTTGAAGTCGAAGGCACGTAGCCCGAGTCCCAGTTCAACCATAGGTGAACTTTTGTTAGTTTTTAAAGTCGTAGGCGCGTAGCCTGAGTCCCAGCTCAACCGTAGTTGAATTTTTGTAAGTTTTTGAAGTCGAAGGAGTCTAGCCTGAGTCCAAGTTCAATCGTAGTTGAACTTTTGCGTGAAGGCACGTAGCCTGAGTCCCAGTTCAACCGTAGTTGAACTTTTGTAAGTTTTTGAAGTCGAAGATACGTAGCCTGAGTCCCAATTCAACTATAGTTGAACTTTTGTAGGTTTTTGAAGTCGAAGGTGCGTAGCTTGAGTCCCAGTTCAACCGTAGTTGAACTTTTGGGTGAAGGCACGTAGCCTGAACTGCCGTTCAACCGTAGTTGAACCTTTGTAATTTTTTGAAGTCGAAGGCAGTTAGCCTTTGTCCCAGTTCAACCGTAGTTGAACTTTTGTAAGTTTTTTAAGTCGAAGGCATGTAGCCTGAGTCCCACTTCAACCGTAGTTGAACTTTTGTAAGTTTTTGAAGTCGTAGGCGCGTAGCCTGAGTCCCAGTTCAACCGTAGTTGAACTTTTGTAAGTTTTTGAAGTCGAATGCGCCTAGCCTGAGTCCCAGTTCAACCGTAGTTGAACTTTTGGGTGAAGGCACGTAGCCTGAACTGCTGTTCAACCGTAGTTGAACCTTTGTAATTTTTTGAAGTCGAAGGCACGTAGTCTGAGTCCCAGTTCAACCGTAGTTAAACATTTGTAAGTTTTTTAAGTCGAAGGCACGCAGCCTGAGTCCCAGTTCAACCATTGTTGAACTTTTGTTAGTTTTTTAAGTCGAAGGCGCGTAGCTTGAGTCCCAGTTCAATCGTAGTTGAACTTTTTGGTGAAGGCACGTAGCCTGAACTGCTGTTCAACCGTAGTTGAACCTTTGTAATTTTTTGAAGTCGAAGGCACGTAGCCTGAGTCCACTTCAACCGTAGTTGAACTTTTGTAAGTTTTTGAAGTCGAAGGCACGTAGCCTGAGTCCCAGTTCAACCATAGTTGAACTTTTGGGTGAAAGCACGTAGCCTGAACTGCCGTTCAACCGTAGTTGAACCTCTTGTTTTCCCGCATAACATGCTTCGTGTTGGGGGTTGGGATTTGCTTCTGGTTCCAGATCTTGCCTAACTTGCGCTTGTAGTCTTTTCGTCCAGCTCGCACGGGTCACCCTGTTACAGATCTCGGTTCGAGATGCTTTTGTGCTTTCTTCCTTTTTGGCAGGATCCCGTGTGGAAAGGGGGCGGGGTACCTTACGCACATTTTCCCCATAAGGATGGGGGATCTGCTTCTTCTTCTTCTTCTTCTTCTTCTTCTTCTTCTTCTTCTTCTTCTTCTTCTTCTTCTTCTTCTTCTTCTTCTTCTTCTCCTTCTTTCTCGGAGACGCGGGGATGTGGAAGCAAGCTCATCTCGAGGCTTTTGACTTCCTTCGATCCGACATGCCGCTTGGGCTTGTTCGAGCTGGGTTGCTCTCTTTCCTTTTTTGGTCTCAGGATAAACTACGCGATTATGCTATGAAACCCCCACAGACGGCGCCAAATTGTTTAGCTCAAAGTTCTCATATACTTTATAAGCATAATACAATTAAATTCAATGGAAAGCCAATCATAGCAGATCGTAATAAATCAATAAAACAAACGAATAAAAATACAAGAGGCAACAGTTAATGATTAAGGGGAAGAGGGTGGAGATCTTTTATTAATGATATTGGTTAGGTCTGCCTCTCCATGAAGAGATTCAGAGGCCTTACAATGATGTATCTTTTCTTTTCTTAGAAGAGAGTGTGAAGATGAAGAAGCAGCCTCCTTTAGGGTTCTTTCTCTTATGAGACCTGCCAGCTGGAGCCGAGTGGTTGTGCCCATATTGAGAGAACGCCCTCATAAGGACGGTCAAGCCATAACCTTAGTTGTCGAATCGGATAGTTGCCCGAGAGCAGTAACAAGAGATGGCCATACCGTTTATTAATCACAAATAGGCTTTAATGAATGCGCCAGTCCCAGTAATTAACACGATGTCCATTTTTGACCCATACACATACCAAAAAGTAGTTTATTATGGATCGGAGGAAATAATTAAATACTTTAAGTTTCAGATGTGGAATTTCCTCAGTGAATTCATCTATTTTTTTGTCTAGTCATAAAACTTTCAAAAAGCGAAAAATAGTAAAAATATGTGTCATCTTTCATATATGTCCTCTTCTTGATAACACAAACAAATAAAATAAACATTTAATATTTTGAAAGCGCACATCAAATTGGAACAACAGAAAAAAAAGTTTCTGAAATGTCGTTTTCTTTAAATGCATATTAGTACAAACAAATATTTACGTTACTGTCAAATATAAATAGATGGACAAAATAAGAGGTAAGTACTTACAAGAACTCCAAATAAGAGGAGCCACCTACTCCAGCTTTTGCTTTTGGTGACACAACCAAACCCCACCACTTACTATTATGAAAGTGAAAGTGAAATAAAAGGCTGCCTTATAAACTACCACTCCACTTATCAATTTACAACCTACCAAGGACCAACAAATGCTGCGGTAGAATGCTATTTCTTTATTTTAAATATAAATAAAGATCTTCAGTTCCAGACTTTGCTTAAATATGAAATAAACTAACACATGAAAAAATTCTAAAAAAATATAAAAATTTCTCGTGAAAGACTTTAGAACCCTATGCAATTACTAGGAAAATCGTTAGAAGATTCTAACAATGTAAACAATAATTCTAAGGAAGGGACTTACTTGTAAATAATAAGGGCTTGTATAATAAATATTACTAACTTGCCCCTAGGAGACTAGTATATAAAGGGGTTATTTATTTGTAATTCATCAAGTAAAACAATCAAGTTCTCTCTAATACAAAAATTTTCTTTGGCAATTCTCATGTGTTCATAGCAAGAACGTGCACAAATTGTGCAAGATCGTAAGCGAGTTGCCAAGTGTCGCACGTGTACTTAGTTCGACTCAAGACGTGACACTTGAGTATGAAATTCCTTTGTTGGGATGCACTTTATCTTTCTAATATGAAACTTCTTATCGCAAATTCGAATTTAATCGAACTTTAATGCGAGTATCGAACAACGGATAAAAAAAGTAAAAAAAATTATTTATAATCTTCTTTTTTTAGTAACCATTATGTCCAAGCCAACTTACTTTCAACCTCGACTAATTTTGGGGATAACATGCTATCTCCTACCAGCACAGATACTTGGTAACTTTGTTGACCAAAGTTAGACAAATAAAAACCATTTAGTATTTTTGCATCCGCTTTTTTATATATCCCGAGACCTCGTGCTTCTTAATCCACTTCATTGCCGTATTATCACTTTTTATTTGAGAACTCGAGTTATATATATTTACAAATATAAAAGTTTTTATATAATTTAATTTGTAATAATATGCAAATAGTATTATTTTTATTTAGTTACCAGTAATATTTAATCAATAATCTATCGATAACTACGTTAGAAACGTCAATACATTCATCATGATAGAAGCATGTATCCCATTCGTTATTTTATTTTGTTTTTGAGAGTTGAACGTTGTTATATATGATCAGCTTTTTTGGATATTTCCACGATCATTTTGATACAAAATTGTATTATGCACCTTTTAATTAAATTCTAATTTTTTACCCCTCCTTCAAAAAAAAATAATTAAGTAACGATTTTCATGATATCACTCCGAAAAATGATCTGTCAGTTGATTTGATGCAGAGATATAGTACATGCCAAGATTGTCACCCCCTCGATTTTTCATCATCGGAAATCGTGATGGCGCATACTATCGAAGATAGGCAAGCCAAATATTAAAATATTTTATTGATTTCATTTAAACAATATAATAAACTGGAATAATAATTAAAGCGGAAGACTTTTAAATGCTTAAATAGTTGAAAGCAGGAATACAAAAGTTCCAAAATACACTTCTACCCAGTATTTGGTGTCACTATTCACGAACTGCTATAGAATACTAAAATAAGAGTCTGAAAGAAATACATAGATGAGTCTGTCTCGGTACAAGGAAAAACAAAGTAATAACATAGAAGGGACTCCGGCCTGCGTACGCAAGCTACGCTACCTCGGAAATCTCTGGACTGAAGTCGGCGCACGAGCAAATACTGCTACTGAGGCTACTCGTAAATTTGTGCAAAAAGATGCACAAAGTGTAATCAGCACAATCGACCCCATGTGCTGGTAAGTGCCTGGCCTAACCCCGGCGAAGTAGTGACGAGGCTAGACAGGACCTACTACAAATGACCTGTACAGATATATGTGCAATAACAGGAAGTACACGAATTTAAACAACTAAGAGGGAGGGGAACATGCTATCAGGTATGACAGTTTAATTATAGAAATCATCGGATAAGAAGTAAAGCCGTACAACAACAACTGATTGGGAAAAACACGGGAAAGCCCTCCATGCAAACAAAAATAATATACTTGATCCACACTCCGTTGCGGCACGCAACCCAATCCTCAAATATATTCGTTGCAGCGAACAACCCGATCCTCAAATATATCCATTGCGGCGAGCAACCCGATCCTCAAATATATCCGTTGCGCGAGCAATCCGACCCTCCGATTATATATTGGTTAGTGTTGCGGCAAGCAATCCGACCCTTCCGATTTTATATTTGTTAGTGTTGCGACGTGCAACCCGACCCTTCCGATATAATTCCTCACTCAACAACAACAATAAATGAGGCAAGGAAGTAATGAATAGTGGAAGAAATCCACGTAAGGGAATTAAATCAACCAATTAGATCCCGTCAAGGGAGCAATATCAACAACTAAATTCAACCAAACATCACGACAAGGAAATAGTCACAACACTTCCTCTCGTAATTACTTATTTCTCGAGTATCAATTTCTAGCCTGAGCCAATGCTCCAAATGACAAACCAATCAAAAACCTTCCACAACTATTCAATTTATATTAAATTTATCAATTAAGCAAGAAGGCGCATCACGAAATTCGAATCAATCACAAATAAGACTCACGGTCATGCATGACTTAGGTGCATAGGTAACTGTCACCATGCCTATACACCGACTCCACATAGCAAGTAATAAATAATATCCCAATCTTATTCCCTCTAGCCAAAGCTAGAACAAACACTTACCTCGGTCCGAAAATAGTAATCAAATCTCTAATACCGCATTTCCTCTAGAATCCAACTCCGAAACAATGATATCTGAGCACAATTTAGTCCAATATTATCAATAATAGCTTAAAGACACAATTCCATAGCCTAGACATGAATTTCCTATCATTCTTCAGAAATATCAAAATCCGACCTCGGGCCCACATGGTCCAAACTCGAGGCTCGGACCAAAACCCAATTACCTATAACCCCACGAGTTCAAATATGCAATTTGTTTTTAGATTCGACCCCAAATTGAGATTGAATCGCCCAAAATCCCCAAAGCCCTAACACTACCCAAAATTCCTAATTTCTACTTTGATTTCATGATTTAGGTCTAGGATTTCAGTAATTAAAAGAGTGAAAGAATTTGGTGAAAATTTACTTACCCAAAGACTTTGATGAAGAAGAGCTTAAAAAATCGCCCCTATAGCTTGGAGAGGAAAAGTATTATGAAGAAATGCAAATAATCCCGTAATGGGTATGTTTTGAGCTTTAAAAATAGCTGGGTGAAATTATCCTATGCGATCGCAGAAGGGGGCATGCGATCGCATAAGGTTGGAGAGTTGAAGCACTGCGATTGCATGGCGGGAGATGCAAACACATAAAGTAAATAGAAGGGGCTGGTCATCATGCAGTGCGATCGCGGAGTAAGCGTGCGATCGCATAAGAGAAAAAAATGGCTCCACATCCTAAAACTATGCAATTGCAGAAGGGTATTGCGATCGCATAGAGCACTACCTGGACTGCAACAGATAAGTTTTTCTGCAATTTTCTTAAGACAAAAATCATCCCGAACCACCTTCAAATCACTCCCGAGCCCGCGGGCTCCCAACCAAACATACACACAAACTCAATATCATCTTACGAACTTGCTCGACCGATCAAATCGCTAAAATAACATCAAAATTTATGAATCAAGCCTCAAAACACAAAATTCTTCTTCCAACTCTCATAAATTTCAAATTTCTCATTTCTAGTCCGAAACACGTGACATGACGTCCGTTTACAACCAAACTTTACAAATAGTGCTTAACGCATATTTAAGACCTGTACCGGGCGCCGGAAGCAAAATACGGATCCGATACCTATATTTTCTTACTCATTTTCATTTCAAATTTTCATATCAATTTCAGAAAAATAATTTCTTTCAAAAATTCTTTACTCGGGCTCGGGACCTCGGATTTCGATTCCGGGAATACGCTCGAGTCCCATATTATCCTACGGACCCTCGGGGACAGTTACATCACGGGCCCGGATAATGTTGACCAAAGTCAACTGTATCAATATTAATATCAAAATTTTTCATAATTTTCACAAAATTTACATATTTACATAAAATTTTTCGACTTCGTGCCTGAACTGTATACGTAAATCGAGGCAACTTAGCACTGGGTTTTTAAGGCCTCGTAAGCGTGGAAAAAGGTCACAAAGATAGATATGAAGTGTATAAAATAACATGTCTACCGAATGTGGCAATGACGAGAATACCAACTGTATTTATTAGAAAACATAATATAATTTTTTAATTTTATCAAATATCAACCTATAGAGTTACCCCGTCAGCAATATATATCAAAGTATAATTAATCTTAGTGAAAATTGAATACAATAATTTAAACTTTAAATATTTCAATCTCGTTATTGCTTAAACTAATATAGCTTACGGGAGCCTACACTAAAACAAGAGAGAAACAACCAATGTCGGATCTCATATATAAGCAACTAAACCGTGATATCGTAATTGTCGACTTTATTTAAGTCAGATGTCTTGCAAATAACTAAAAGCTTTATTAATGAACTACAATCAGTTTATTATATTTAAAATATTTGTGCATGTATCAACAACAAGTACAAAATAGTTGAGGTGGGCACTTAAAAAGAATATATTATAGTTTTGATTGAGTAGGCAAAGTGGTACGCACTAATGGATAAAATAAATACAGACATTTGCGTACACGTACTATCCAATATCCACGAAGCTAGCTCCACATCCTTGCCCCACCCCAAAGGTATAATTCACCAATAGTTGTCATCTTGCATTTGCCTTTCTAGTCTGACACACGTTTCTTTTTATAAGGCTTTCAGCTTTCTTTTTCTCTCTCAACCTTCCTTTTTGTATATTTATTGGGGTATTTATTGGGGTTTGGGGCGGAGAGAGGAGAGGGGGAGGGAGGAGTAGAAAAGTACAACAACAACCATTAAGTATAATTTTATAAGTGGGTTGGAGAAGGGTAATGTACGTAGTTTTATCCCTACTTTCGAAGGGCACAGAGACTATTTTCGATAGACCCTCAGTTAAAGAAGGTGAAAGAAGCCGTGATAATAAGTAACAGCAAAACAAAAAATGAGAAAACTAAATCAAAGATAGCAACAGAGAATATGAAAGAAGTACCGAAAACAAGCAATAGCAAGATAATATATTTAGAAAAGTAAATCTAAGGCAACAAATGAGAATAATATGAACGAAGTACTGCTAGCAAACTACTGAATTAGATGGCAAGTAATAACGGAACAAGACATGCGAATATAGGAAACTAAGGAAAGAAGGGTAACGTACTAGCAATAATATTATCGAACTAGAGAAGACAAAGGGACACGCACGACTACCTACTAACTTTCTATCCTAGTCTTCAACCTCCACACCCTTCTATATAGGGTCATGTCCTCGGTTAGCTCAAGTTGCGCCATTCCCGCCTGATCACCTCTCCCCAAGACTTCTTTTGGCCTACCTCCACCCCTCATCTTACCTCCCAAGGCCAACCTCTCACATCTCCTGACTGGGGCATCTGTGCTTTTCCTCTTAACATATCCAAACCATCTTAACCTCGCCTCACGCATCTTTGCCTCCACAGGGGCCACTCCCACTTTGTACCAATTAACTTCATTCCTAATTCTATCCAACATAGTATAACCACACATCTATCTCAACATCCTCATTTTCTCTACTTTCATCTGCTGGACGTGTGGGTTTTTGACTGGCCAATATTCTGCCGCTTACAACATAGTCGGTCTAATCACTACCTTGTAGAACTTACCCTTAAGTCTCAACGGCACATCTTATCACACAAGACACCGAAAGCGAGCCTCCACTCCATCCATCCTGCTCTGATACGGTATGTGACATCCTCGTCTATCTCCCCATCATTCTGAATTATTGACCCTAAATACTTGAAACTCTCTATCTGGGAATGACTTGTATATCGAGCCTCATATCCCCGTCTGCCTTCTGGGTAACACTGCTAAACTTGCACTTCAAGTACTCTGCCTTAATCCTGCTCAACTTGAAACCCTTAGACTCCAGAATATATCTATAGATCTCCAACCTCTCGTTAACGCGACCTAGCGTCTTATCAACCAGGACTATGTCATCCGCAAAAGTCAAGCACCAAGGTACCTCCCCTGGAATATGTTGCGTCAAAGAATTCATTATCAGGGAAAACAAAAATAGGCTAAGTGTTGATCCCTGATGCAACCACATCTTAACTGAAAAGTAATCGGAATCGCCTCCTACTGTCCTAACCAGTGTCTTTAGCTCCATCATACATGTCTTGAATCACTCTAATATATGCTACAAGCATTCCTCCAGCCTCCAAACATTTCCATAGAATCTCTCACGGGACTTTGTCATAGACTTTCTCCAGGTCAATGAACACCATATGTAAATCCTTCTTCACTGCCCTATACTGCTCCATCAATCTTCTCACAATGTGAATGGCCTCAGTAGTCGACCATCCCGGCATGAAATCAAACTGGTTTTCAAAAATGGACATACACCTCCTCAACTTCCCTTCAATCACCCTCTACCGCACTTTCATCTTGTGGCTTAACAACTTGATGCCCCTATAGTTGTTGGAGTTTTGGACATTCCCTTGTTCTTCTACAACGGGATCATCATACTCTGCCTTCACTTTTTGGGCATCTTTTTCGTCCTAAAAATGACGTTAAACAACCTACCAAGACATTCAAAGCCCTCTTTTCCCATGATCTTCCAGAACTCTACCGGTATCTCGTCCATCCCAGTCGCTCTACCCCTACTCATCCTGCACATAGCACCTACAACCTCCCCCACTCGTATGCGTCTATAGTACCCAAAATCTCGCTGTCGCTCCGAGTACTCCAACTCTCCCAGCATAATACTCCTATCTCCCTCTTCATTCAAGAGTTTATGGTAGTAAGACTGTCATCTACATCTAATATGTGCCCCCTCCAATAAAACTCTATCCTCCTCGTTTTTTATATATGCACCTCACTTGGTCCAGATCCTGAGCCTTCCGCTCCCTTTCCTTTTCCAGGCTGTAGAACTTCGTGTCCCCACCTTTATCCCCAATTTCTTAGTATAAACGACTAAACGTCGCGGTCTTAGTCGTAGTAACCGCCAACTTCGCCTCCTTCCTAGCCTTCTAATACCCCTCCCTATTAGAACTCTTTTGCCCCTCGTCTATACTCTCTACTAGCTTCAAATATGCCTCTTTCTTGGCTTCCACTTTTCCTTGAACCTCTTCGTTCAACCAACAATACCCTTTATGCCACCAGACCCTTCGAGGCCCCTAAACAGATAAAATAGATAAACAAATAACATCCAGTGTTGTCCCATAAATAGGATCTAGG
The DNA here is from genome assembly GCA_034376525.1 of Nicotiana benthamiana. NCBI lineage: Eukaryota > Viridiplantae > Streptophyta > Magnoliopsida > Solanales > Solanaceae > Nicotiana > Nicotiana benthamiana. The sequence continues at coordinate 12,862,396 of CM067336.1, forward strand.
AGGGTAATATGTATGTAAACCTTACTCTTACTTAGACCATCACTCAACAACAACAACAAAAACTACCCAGTATACTCCCACCAGGTGGGGTCTGGGGAGGGTATTATGTAGACGAGCCTTACCCCTACCCGAAAGGGCAGAGAGGCTGTTTCCAAACGACCCTCACTCAAGAAAAGCATAATCACAGTAGTTTAGAAAAGAAAATATAACAGAGAAAAATTCATGTAAAGAGAAGCATTAACCATAGGCCGAAGCAAAAGAAACAACAGGTAGTATTAGAAATCTAAAAATAAGACATACGAGAATAAATGAGTACTACAAGTTAGAAAAACAATATAGGTAGGAAAACGAATTACGCTCAAATACTTACTACCCTACTACCCTAATGATCGACCTATACACCCTCCTATCAAGGGTAATGTCCTCAGTATGCCGAAGATGTGCCATGCATGCCATGCCTAATCAACTCTTTTCAATACTTTTTTGGCATGTCCCTAACTCTCCTTGTCCCACCATAGCTAACCTCTCACACTTCTTCAATGGGGCATCTGGTGGAAGAGCATACACATATTATTTTTTGAATTTACAATAAATATTTTCACTCTTACTAGTTTTTGTTGTAACGGATAACCTACTTTATTTTTTGGGTTACTAATAATATATATGAACTATTACTTATAATTATTTTTTGCCGTCGGGTATGAAATCTCTTTTAGGGAGGTAGATCTAATTGATTAATGAATTTAACTAGTTATTCCCATGATACAAGCGAGAAAAGAGAAGAAATAGAATATTTAATGTGATATTATGGGTGTGTTTGATATAACGGAAAATTTTTTTCGTCGAAAATATTTTCCAAGAAATAGTAATAATTCTGTTTATTTTTCGGAATTGGTGTGCAAATTAAGAAAAATAACTTCTCAAGAATATTCATAAATAATTTAGATGCAATAAACATGAAGCCATAAACTTTCGAACCAACAACCTTCCGAACCCACAAATTTGTTAACTTCCGAACCGCTAAACTTTCAACACCACAAACTTTCATACCCGTAAACGTTATAATTTCTACATCTGTAAACTTCCAAACACATAAACCTCTGAACTCATAACTTTGGAACTTGTAAATTTTAGAAGCTGTAAACCCAAAGATGAAAAAACTAAAACTGAAAATATATAAAAATATTTTTTCTCTTGGAGGGGGGGGTTTGCAGGGTGGGTGGTGAAAGAGAGGGGGTTGGGTAGGCAAGGGGTTTAAGGTTGGGTAGGTGGGTGGGTGTGGGGTGGGTTGATGGGAAAATATTTTCTCTTCTCTTGATAAGGAAAATATTTTCCACACCAACTTCATAAGTGTCATACCTCGTTTTTCACTACACCCGCAAGGGCGTAGAGAAGTTTTTCTAATTAAAGGACAATCAGAACGAGATTTATTTATTAAAGTTCAAAGTCGCCACTTGGGAGATTAATGGTGTACCAAGTCACCGGTTGAATACTAAACCGAGGAAATTATGACTCTGTTAACAGTTTGTGAATCAGAAATCCGAGTAAGGAATTATGTTAACCCAGGAGAAGGTGTTAGGCACTTCCCGTGTTCCGTAGTTCTAGCACGATCACTCAACTGTTGCATTTAGCTTATTTATCTGATTTTATTACATGAAGAACTTAAGTGCTAATTTTTACTTTTTACCGCTTTAATTCCATATGTATATTTTTTAAAAGAAATCTGAACATGTTTAAAGCGTGCCTTCGGATTGTGTCACATGAAATGCACCCGCAATCCTAAGCACACTCTAGTCAACGTTTTGGGATTTAATTCGGGTCGCATGAATTGTACACCCGAGTTTAAGAATGTAATTTTATTAAAATCGCGTCTAAAGTGTTTATCGCGTTATTATCTTTTGGGAAGACCGTAAAATTCGCTAAACGGCCCATCACGCATTTCTAAGTATTTTTTACTTTTACTGAGGGCACTGCAATTTGGTATTTCATTGGGCGAGGCTCGTCATTTTTATTTTAAAAGAGCAAGCCTAAAAGCAATTATGATTTCTATTTTTGTCTCTAATAATGAAAAGTCCAGGTCGATTAATACTATTAACTTTGGGCTTTGAGTTCAAGTTCGGATTCAAATAAGAGGGGGGGAGGGGGCTTAATTTAAACCCGCTACCTAACTTGAAGCCCAAATTTACATTATACTAAACCTTGAATCGAAATCTCTAAAATAGGCCCAACTTATGAACCAAATGGTTCTGCGTGTGAATTTATTGCAGCAAGTGGGCCTCGAGGCCATCCCAAACGAATGAAGCAAAATAGGCTACCCAGGGAGATCAATGGATCGAACCCCTGACTTCCCTGCGTATTAAGAGTAAGAGCGAACATTCGGTTTTTGGCCATTTCTACCTGCGTGATTAACTTGTTGTTCTTGCTCCGGATCGTGCAGACTCCGTCTTAGAAAAGAATCTTGTGCCCCTTTTCTGAAAGCTTCCCAATGCTTAATAAGTTCCAGAAAAGCCCAGGTACGAAGAAAACATCGGCGACAGTAACATCCGTACCATCCTTTGACTGGATTTTGATGTCACCCTTACCTTTGACACTCACCTTCGTCTTGTTGCCAAAGTTGACTTCACCCTCTAGCTTCGTAAACAGGTCCTTGCGTCCGCACATATGATTCGAGCAACCGCGTCCATGGCTGTTGTTGCCTTGACTGCCACCGCGATTTCCTGGGACATAGCTGCTTTGCAAAGCTTGTTCTTGGTTGCTGCTACTCGTCGTCTGGTTCATTCTCTGCTCATGAGAACTTAACGAACCCAACAACTGGCCTGCCGACATAGTTGTTGTATCTCGATTGCAGCTACGACGTAGTTAAATCTTGTGCTCAAAGAGCGTAAGATTTTTTCTACCACCCTCTGCTCGTCCAACGATTCACCGTTAGCCCGCAATTGGTTTACGACTGACTGCACACGGTCAAAGTAGCTTGCAACATTTTTCGAGTCCTTCATGCGCAATAACTCAAAATCTGCACGGAGTGTTTGTAACCGGACCCGCTTCACTCGATCGTCACCTTTGTAGGCTTTCTGCAGAATAACCCACGCTTGGTTTCATGTCTCTGCCGCTGATATTTTTTCGAATACCAGTTCATCAACAGCCTGAATGATAGCGTACAATGCCTTCTGGCCATTTTTCCGAGTTTCGATTAAAGCGTCTTTTTCCTCCTTCTTTAACGCCTCGAACGCTTTGGCGTCTGGAACTTCGGTATAGCCATTTTCCACCACTTCCCATAAAGCATGTGATCGGAAAAATACTTTCAATTGGATAGCCCAATTGTTGTAATTTTTACCGTTGAGTTTTGGGAGTTGAAACTGAATCGAGTTATTGCCTGACATGACTCAATTTCCTAACACCTCACAAGACTCAAACTAGCTCTGATACCAAATGTAGGAACCAAAAAATAAATTAATGATTCCCAAAATAATTTATGGAGACAAAAGAATACCGAAAATGGATTTATTAATACAACTCGGAAACTCTCAAATACAAAAGTATTTCTTACAAACACTCCTTACACTCAAGCTATTGAACACTCAATACTTACTTGAAAACTTGATAATAACCAAATGAATTACAAGGCCTATTTATACTAGTTACCCCTAGTGTGAACAAATAATGTGAAACAAAGAACCAAACATCTAACATACTATGGCCGATGCCTAACCTTGGTAGGTGAAGTTTATTTTAAAATGCCATTTTATCAACTAAAACATGTGTTTCAAAAGACATGGCCGGTGGGCAATTTTTTGGATAAATTCTTATTTCAACACTTAATACCCTTTTCTTCAAAAGGCGCGCCATGTCCCTTAAATTTGTTTACTTTTATAATCTTGAACTATTATTGTAAATTATGTAAATTTCATTACATAAGTTGGAGACTACGAAATGGAAAAAAAGGATAATGAGAATTGAACTTATACCTTTTTTGTAGGCGGGGGAAACCATTTTTTGCTAAGGGCAATTGACCATGTTTCGCTAAAATATTATAAAAATTTATATTGTGTGGATAAGTAAAATATTAAATTTTAGATGTATGTAACATATATTGAACACTTTTTGTCTGATTTTTTTTTTTTTGCTTTGTCGAGTCTAAACACCCTTAAAAGAATTTTTGGCTTCGCAACTATTTGTAGGACTCACTGATACAAACTTAAATATATGGTTCTTATGGAGTTTAATATTTGAAGAATTAACCTAAAAAGCTTTCAACCAGATCGTTTAAACTAAAAATAACTGACAGGTGTATAGTATATTTATATATATATATATATATATATATATATATATATATATATATATATACATATATATATATACATATATATATATATATATATATATATATATATATATATATATATATAACCGATGTATAGTATATGCATATTGATTAAGAAAAGCAAATAGCGAATCCGGCTAGTTATTCTGTAAAGATGTCATATATTATTTTAGTATCAAAATTTTGTTTTTTGTTAAAAAAAAATCCCTTAATGGGATAGTTGAGACCTAACTGATGTCATTCTTTTTCTAAGACATAATTATTATTATAAAGATCTTCTTTAGCAATTATCATTGTAATACTAATGTCTACTCAATGAGGGTTAGATAGGGAACAATCAGATATATGATATAGTTTTGACACCAAATGGTTGTACTTAATTAGCTGGTTGATATGGTTGTTAGTGTAGATAGGCATTTAAAATTAAATTGAGATAGTCTGAGATTGTCAAATAATAGGCAAACTTTTTAATTTTTTTTCTTTTTTTCTTTTAATAATTTTGTGTTGTCCCCTCCTTAAAGTAAAAATAATTAAAGTATTTCATTAATTTGCATCTGCAATCCCTTTCTCTTTTCCATTTTACACAATTTTTCGTCCAAGTGCAAGTCATAAGTAATATCATTTGGTCAATTTTTTTTTCTTTTCCTGCTTTAATTTATTTGTGGTTTAAGTTTTTAATTCACTCATTAAAAAATAATTTTATCATTTTTTGTTTTAAAAAAATTTAAAAAAACAAATATTATTGGACGATAAGATTGATATACTTGTAATATCTATACATAATATAATTATAGGATTATAGAAATGACAATGTGTGGTCCCCTTAGCTTATGGCATAAATGGACAAACGTATTCAGCCAAACTGCTTATCTGAACTTATCGGGGAAAAAAAGATTTTTTTTTTTAGTAAAAATGTAGAAAAAATAATAAGTGTTATGAAATAATATAAAAGACAAGAACAATAACTCAAGAACAAGAGCAAATAGAGAGAAGAGTAGAGAGAGTTCTTCTTATTGATACTTAGAGAATGTTAGGAGTGATTTACAATGGTAGATGGCACCTCTATTTATAGGGAGGAGGATGATTTAGCTACCAAGAATAGAACTCTAGAATCTCTCTAATTAAAGACATTCACCTTAAATAGAAGTGTATTTATAACACTCCCCCTTGAATGTCTATTCAATGATGTGCCTCGTTAAACCTTAAAACAAAACCCAATGGTAAAAAATTAAAGTAAGGAAAAAGAGTACACATGTTTGAATATGCGCCTATTGGTTGCCTCGTTAAAAACCTCGCAAGGAAAACCCGGTGGGACAAAACCTTGTAATGGAAAAAGAGTGCAACGGGCATTAACTCCCCCTGATAAGAACATCAATTTATGTCCTTAAGTCTTCGCATCCCGATCTTGTGAACTAGCTTCTTGAAGGTTGACTTTGGTAGAGATTTTGTGAACAAATCAGCAATATTGTCGCTTGAACGAATCTGTTGAACATTGATATCACCATTCTTTTGAAGATCATGTGTGAAGAATAACTTTGGTGAAATATGCTTCGTTCTATCACCTTTTATGAATCCTCCCTTCAATTGAGCTATACATGCTGCATTGTCTTCATACAATGTTGTGGGTAGTTTATCACACTTCAAACCACATTTGTCTTGGATATGATGTATTATCGACCTTAACCACACACACTCCCGACTTGCTTCATGAATAGCAATTATCTCGGCATGATTAGATGAAGTAGCCACAATTGATTGCTTAGTCGATTGCCAAGATATGGCGGTTTCTCCACAGGTAAACACATAACCCATTTGAGATCGAGCCTTGTGTGGGTCGGACAAATATCCAGCATCAGCATAACCAACAAGATCCGGGCTGCAATTCTTGCCATAAAATAAGCCCATATCGGTAGTTCCCTTTAGGTACCGCAATATGTGTTTGATCCCATTCCAATGTCTCCTCGTAGGAGCCGAGCTAAATCTTGCTAAGACATTAACTGAAAAGGATATGTCAGGTCTTGTAGTATTTGCAAGATACATTAGTGCGCCAATTGCGCTAAGATATGGTGCTTCAGGACCAAGTAGCTCTTCATTCCTTTCTTGTGGTCGGAATGGATCTTTGTTCACATCAAATGATCGAACAACCATCGGTGTACTTAAAGGATGTGCTTCATCCATGTAAAACCGTTTCAGTACCTTTTCTGTATAGGTAGATTGAAGAACAAAAATTCCGTTTGCCAAATATTCAATTTGCAAACCAAGACATAGTTTAGTCTTTCCGAGATCTTTCATCTCGAATTCATCCTTTAGATAATCAATTGCCTTTTGGAGTTCTATAGGGGTTCCAATAAGGTTTATGTCATCAACATATACGGCAAGTACAACAAATTCCGATGTTGTTTTCTTTATAAAAACACACGGGCAAATGGCGTCATTTATATAGCCTTCTTTTAACAAGTACTCACTAAGACGATTATACCACATTCGTCCAGATTGCTTTAGACCATACAAGGATCTTTGCAATTTAATTGAGAACATTTCCCGAGATTTTGAGTTGTGCGCGTTTGGCACCTTGAGTCCATCGGGAATTTTCATGTATATCTCATTATCAAGTTAGCCATAAAGATAGGCAGTAACTACATCCATTAAGTGCATGTCAAGCTTTTCATGGACAGCAAAACTTATGAGATAACGAAAGGTTATCGCATCCATTACAGGCGAATATGTCTCTTCATAATCGACACCAGGCCTTTGAGAAAAACCTTGTGCAACAAGGCGTGCCTTATATCTTTGTACCTCGTTTTTCTCATTTCTTTTGCGTACAAAAACCCATTTATAGCCGACAGGCTTAACACCATTAGGTGTTTCAACAATAGGGCCAAAAACTTCACGTTTTGCCAGCGAATTCAATTCTGATTGAATTGCTTCTTGCCATTTTGGCCAATCCTGTCTTTTTCGACATTCTTCAACAGATTGAGGTTCGAGATCCTCACATTCTTGCATAATGCTAGATGCTACATTATAAGCAAAGGCATTATCCACCACAATATCCACTCGATTAATATTTGCCTCAATATTAATTGGATTTAGGGATAGTTCCGTATTTTCCAGAGTCTCGGGCTCAATGGATTCTTCATGAATCTCAGAATTTGTTAAATCATGAGATTCTTTCGTGCTGTCATTTTGATCGTTCTTTTTCCTCTTTCTAGGATTTCGATCTTTGGAACCTAATGGTCTGCCACGCTTCAGGCGTGCATTTGACTCATTGGATATGACACTAGATGATTGTCCAACAGGGACATCAATACGGATTGGAACATTTTCCGCGGGAATGTGGGATTTCGTTATCCTTTTCAAGTCCGTAAATGCGTCAGGCATTTGATTTGCTATTCTTTGCAAATGGATAATCTTTTGTACCTCTCTTTCACAAATAGAGGTATGTGGATCAAGATGAGATAATGATGCATTTTTCCACAAAATTTCCCGTTTGGTTTCACCAACTTCTCCCTCTAATTTTGGGAAAAGTGTCTCATCAAATCGACAGTCTGCAAATCGTGCAGTAAACAAGTCGCCTGTCAATGTTTCGAGGTAGCGAATGATGGAGGGCGTTCAAACCCAACATATATTCCTAACCTTCTTTGCGGACCCATTTTGGTGCGGGATGGCGGTGCAATAGGCACATATACTGCGCATCCAAAAATCCTTAAATGGGATATATTGGGTTCATGACCCAAAACCAATTGCAACGGGGAATACTTGTGGTAATTCGTCGGTCTGAGACGAATTAGCATTGTTGCATGTAAGATGGCGTGACCCCATACCGAAGTGGGCAGCCTCGTTCTCATAAGTAATGGCCTTGCAATCAATTGCAGGCGTTTAATTAACGATTCTGCAAGACCGTTTTGAGTGTGAACATGAGCTACAGAATGTTCAACTTTTATCCCGATTGATAAGCAATAATCATTAAATGCTTGGGATGTAAACTCAGCAGCATTATCCAGTCTAATGGACTTGATTGGATTATCTGGAAATTGTGCTCGTAGTCGAATTATTTGTGCCATTAACTTCGCAAACGCAAGGTTGCGTGATGACAACAGGCACACATGAGACCATCTACAGGATGCGTCTATCAAGACCATGAAATACCTAAACGACCCACTTGGTGGGTGAATAGGTCCACAAATGTCCCCTTGTATACGTTCCAGAAACGTGGGTGACTCAGTCCCAACCTTTGTTGGTGATGGCCTGATAATCAGCTTGCCTTGATAACACGAAGTGCAAGGATATTCATTATTCGAAAGAATTTTGAAATTCTTTAACGGATGCCCATATGAGCTTTCTATAATCCGTCTCATCATGACCGATCCTGGGTGTCCCAATCGATCATGCCAAAGTACAAAGGTATTGGAATCAGTAACCCTTTGGTTTACTGTTGAATGTGCCTCAATTGCACTAATTCTTGTCCAATACAAGCCACAAGATAAAGACGGGAATTTCTCAATAACCCTCTTTTGGCCGGAGACATTCTTTGTGATGACGAGATATTCAAGATTATCTTCATCCATTGTCATAATATGATAGCCATTCCGACGTACATCTTTAAAACTCAACAAGTTTCTCTTAGACTTGGAGGAGAACATTGCATTCTCTATGATTAACGTCGTGCCCTTGGGCAGAGTTACAATTGCTCTTCCGGAGCCTTCAATCAATTTACTACTTCTAGAGATTGTAGTAACGTTTGCCTTACACATATTTAGTTGAGAGAAATACTTCCTTTCTTTGAGTATTGTATGTGTAGTACATGAATCAATTAGGCAAATACTTTTACAGTTGGATGTTGATCCAAGTTCGCTTTGTGAGATATCCATATTTGCTATCCCATAGTTTGACATAAAAAAGGGATACAAGAACATAAGAATAAACAAGTTCAATTCTTTTGTGTCACATAATATTTTCAAAATCTGCTGCTAACAGTTGACTAACAAAATCAGATATGTTATCCATTACTTTGCAGTTTGAAAATTTCAGTTTAAACGTTTTCTTCAAACAATCGATTGTTACTTACAAACAATCGATTGTTGAACATTGACAATCGATTGTTAAACACACACAATCGATTATTTGCTATTTTGAAAAACTTCAGATCACACTGTCTCAAGACAGTCGATTGTTATGCATAGACAATCGATTGTTGGCTATTTTTGAAAAATTCCAGAGCACACTGTTTCAAGACAATCGATTGTTATGCATAGACAATCGATTGTTGGCTATTTTGAAAAATTCCAGAATACACTGTTTCAAGACAATCGATTGTTATGCATGGACAGTCGATTGTTGGCTATTTTGAAAAATTCCAGATTACACTGTCTTAATGACAATCGATTGTTCGACAAAGACAATCGATTGTGGATGATTTTTGAAAAATTCCAGATTACACTGTCTCAACGACAATCGATTGTTAGACAAAGACAATCGATTGTTGATCAATTATTTTTCAGCTTTAATGCGAAAATAGTAGATAATCGACTAGTTTTTCAGGCTAGTCGATTACCCCTACTGGAAAATAAATTTTTTATTGATATTTGAGCATATTGAAGATATTCTAAAGAACTACTGCTAACATTGCATCATGAACTAACTAATACGAGCTAATACTAATGACTATTAGTTTATTCACTAACTAATACAAATAAGTAGAATAAAATCAAATAACTCCATCTTCTTTCATCACGGACCCATCGCCGATTAGGTGGTCTATTTTCCCTTCGGGTTGCTCAAAGAAGTCTGCCACATCCAGGTGGGTGATGTCCTCATTGTCGTCATAGACAAAATTTGTTTCAGGGCCTTTTCTCTTTCGAGATGCTTGATAAAGGTCAACCAAGTGTCTTGGTATACGGCAAGTCTTTGACTAGTGCCCTTTCCCACCGCAACGATAACATATAGTTTCTGAACCATTTGCCTTAGGATCTTCATGACCCCGTTTCTGCTTTCGGCGGTTATCTCTCTTCGGGGGTTGACGGACTTCATTGGAATTTCTTCCTTGTCTACGTCCCTGGCTATGACCCCGTTTACGACCATGACCATGGTCCTTTTCATGTTTGGCATAATGAGAGTGCACCTTGTCTGCTTCAGGCAGTGGTGTAGACCCAGTGGGTCGATTTTCATGATTTCTCATGAGCAGGTCATTATTTCGCTCAGCCACTAGTAGAAGAGAAATCAGTTCAGAGTACTTTGTAAAGCCTTTCTCTCTGTACTATTGTTGCAGTACTATATTGGAGGCATGAAACGTTGTAAACGTTTTCTCAAGCATATCATAATCGGAGATATTATCCCCGCATAGCTTCAATTTAGAAGTAATTCTTAACATTGCAGAATTATATTCAGAAACGGACTTAAAGTCCTGGAGCCTCAGATGAGCCCAATCATATCGTGCTTGTGGCAGAGTGACCAACTTCAGGTTGTCATATCTCTCCTTTAAGCCGTTCCACAAGATGAGTGGATCCTTGACGGTGAGATATTCAATCTTCAAACCTTCATCAAGGTGATGGCGCAAGAAAATCAAGGCCTTCGCACAGTCTTGGGTGGATGCTTTTTCTCTATCTTTCATGGTGTCTCCGAGACCCATAGCATCTAAGTGGATTTCAGCATCCAACACCCATGTCATATAGTTCTTGCCCGAAATTTCAAGGGCAACGAACTTTCTTTTCGTAATGTCAGACATAATCGAAAATTAAATTAGGAAGAGGGAAATACCTTAGATTTTTCGAGAATGGTTCTTAACGAGGCAACCAATAGGCGCATTATTAATATGCGCCTATTTGATTTTATTCTACTTATTTGTATTAGTTAGTGAATAAACTAATAGTCATTAGTATTAGCTCGTATTAGTTAGTTCATAAAGCAATGTTAGCAGTAGTTCTTTAGAATATCTTCAATATGTTCAAATATCAATAATATTTTTATTTTTCAGTAGGGGTAATCGACTAGCCTGAAAAACTAGTCGATTATCAACTATTTTCGCATTAAAACTGAAAAACAATTGATCAACAATCGATTGTCTTTGACATAACAATCGATTGTCATTAAGACAGTGTAATCTGGAATTTTTCAAAAATCATTCACAATCGATTGTCTTTGTCTAACAATCGATTGTCGTTAAGACAGTGTAATCTGGAATTTTTCAAAATAGCCAACAATCGATTGTCTATGCATAACAATCGATTGTCTTGAAACAGTGAGGTCTGGAATTTTTCAAAATAGCCAACAATCGATTGTCTATGTTTAACAATCGATTGTCTTGAAACAGTGTGTTCTGGAATTTTTCGAAATAGCCAACAATCGATTGTCTATGCATAACAATCGATTGTCTTGAAACAGTGTGCTCTGGAATTTTTCAAAAATAGCCAACAATCGATTGTCTATGCATAACAATCGATTGTCTTGAGAGAGTGTGATCTGAAGTTTTTCAAAATAGCAAATAATCGATTGTGTGTGTTTAACAATCTATTGTCAATGTTCAACAATCGATTGTTTGTAAGTAACAATCGATTGTTTGAAGAAAACGTTTAAACTGAAATTTTCAAACTGCAAAGTAATGGATAACATATCTGATTTTGTTAGTCAACTGTTAGCAGCAGATTTTGAAAATATTATGTGACACAAAAGAATTGAACTTGTTTATTCTTATGTTCTTGTATCTCTTTTGTATGTCAAACTATGGGATAGCAAATATGGATATCTCACAAAGCGAACTTGGATCAACATCCAACTGTAAAAGTATTTGCCTAATTGATTCATGTACTACACATACAATACTCAAAGAAAGGAAGTATTTCTCTCAACTAAATATGTGTAAGGCAAACGTTACTACAATCTCTGGAAGTAGTAAATTGATTGAAGGCTCCGGAAGAGCAATTGTAACTCTGCCCAAGGGCACGACGTTAATCATAGAGAATGCAATGTTCTCCTCCAAGTCTAAGAGAAACTTGTTGAGTTTTAAAGATGTACGCCGGAATGGCTATCATATTGAGACAATGGATGAAGATAATCTTGAATATCTCGTCATCACAAAGAATGTCTCCGGCCAAAAGAGGATTATTGAGAAATTCCCGTCTTTATCTTGTGGCCTGTATTGGACAAGAATTAGTGCAATTGAGGCACATTCAACAGTAAACCAAAGGGTTAATACCTTTGTACTTTGGCATGATCGATTGGGACACCCAGGATCGGTCATGATGAGACGGATTATAGAAAGCTCATATGGGCATCCGTTAAAGAATTTCAAAATTCTTTCGAATAATGAATATCCTTGCACTTCGTGTTATCAAGGCAAGCTGATTATCAGGCCATCACCAACAAAGGTTGGGACTGAGTCACCCACGTTTCTGGAACGTATACAAGGGGACATTTGTGGACCTATTCACCCACCAAGTGGGTCGTTTAGGTATTTCATGGTCTTGATAGACGCATCCTGTAGATGGTCTCATGTGTGCCTGTTGTCATCACGCAACCTTGCGTTTGCGAAGTTAATGGCACAAATAATCAGACTACGAGCACAATTTCCAGATAATCCAATCAAGTCCATTAGACTGGATAATGCTGCTGAGTTTACATCCCAAGCATTTAATGATTATTGCTTATCAATCGGGATAAAAGTTGAACATTCTGTAGCTCATGTTCACACTCAAAACGGTCTTGCAGAATCGTTAATTAAACGCCTGCAGTTGATTGCAAGGCCATTACTTATGAGAACGAGGCTGCCCACTTCGGTATGGGGTCACGCCATCTTACATGCAGCAATGCTAATTCGTCTCAGACCGACGAATTACCACAAGTATTCCCCGTTGCAATTGGTTTTGGGTCATGAACCCAATATATCCCATTTAAGAATTTTTGGATGCGCAGTATATGTGCCTATAGCACCGCCATCCCGCACCAAAATGGGTCCGCAAAGAAGGTTAGGAATATATGTTGGGTTTGAATCGCCCTCCATCATTCGCTACCTCGAAACATTGACAGGCGACTTGTTTACTGCACGATTTGCAGACTGTCGATTTGATGAGACACTTTTCCCAAAATTAGGGGGAGATGTTGGTGAAACCAAACGGGAAATTTTGTGGAAAAATGCATCATTATCTCATCTTGATCCACATACCTCTATTTGTGAAAGAGAGGTACAAAAGATTATCCATTTGCAAAGAATAGCAAACCAAATGCCTGACGCATTTACGGATTTGAAGAGGATAACGAAATCCCACATTCCCGCGAAAAATGTTCCAATCCGTATTGATGTCCCTGTTGGACAATCATCTAGTGTCATAACCAATGAGTCGAATGCACGCCTGAAGCGTGGCAGACCATTAGGCTCCAAAGATCGAAATCCTAGAAAGAGGAAAAAGAACGATCAAAATGACACCACGAAAGAATCTCATGATTTAACAAATTCTGAGGTTCATGAAGAATCCATTGAGCCCGAGACTCTGGAAAATACGGAACTATCCCTAAATCCAATTAATATTTAGGCAAATATTAATCGAGTGGATATTGTGGTGGATAATGCCTTTGCTTATAATGTAGCATCTAGCATTATGCAAGAATATGAGGATCTCGAACCTCAATCTGTTGAAGAATGTCGAAAAAGACAGGATTGGCCAAAATGGCAAGAAGCAATTCAATCAGAATTGAATTCGCTGGCAAAACGTGAAGTTTTTGGCCCTATTGTTGAAGCACGTAATGGTGTTAAGCCTGTCGGCTATAAATGGGTTTTTGTACGCAAAAGAAATGAGAAAAACGAGGTACAAAGATATAAGGCACGCCTTGTTGCACAAGGTTTTTCTCAAAGGCCTGGTGTCGATTATGAAGAGACATATTCGCCTGTAATGGATACGATAACCTTTCGTTATCTCATAAGTTTTGCTGTCCATGAAAAGCTTGACATACACTTAATGGATGTAGTTACTGCCTATCTTTATGGCTCACTTGATAATGAGATATACATGACAATTCCCGACGGACTCAAGGTGCCAAACGCGCACAACTCAAAATCTCGGGAAATGTTCTCAATTAAATTTCAAAGATCCTTGTATGGTCTAAAGCAATCTGGACGAATGTGGTATAATCGTCTTAGTGAGTACTTGTTAAAAGAAGGCTATATAAATGACGCCATTTGCCCGTGTGTTTTTATAAAGAAAACAACATCGGAATTTGTTGTACTTGCCGTATATGTTGATGATATAAACCTTATTGGATCCCCTATAGAACTCCAAAAGGCAATTGATTATCTAAAGGATGAATTCGGGATGAAAGATCTCGGAAAGACTAAACTATGCCTTGGTTTGCAAATTGAATATTTGGCAAACGGAATTTTTGTTCATCAATCTACCTATACAGAAAAGGTACTGAAACGGTTTTACATGGATGAAGCACATCCTTTAAGTACACCGATGGTTGTTCGATCACTTGATGTGAACAAAGATCCATTCCGACCACAAGAAAGGAATGAAGAGCTACTTGGTCCTGAAGTACCATATCTTAGCGCAATTGGCGCACTAATGTATCTTGCAAATACTACAAGACCTAACATATCCTTTTCAGTTAATGTCTTAGCAAGATTTAGCTCGGCTCCTACGAGGAGACATTGGAATGGGATCAAACACATATTGCGGTACCTAAAGGGAACTACCGATATGGGCTTATTTTATGGCAAGAATTGCAGCCCGGATCTTGTTGGTTATGCTGATGCTGGATATTTGTCCGACCCACACAAGGCTCGATCTCAAACGGGTTATGTGTTTACCTGTGGAGAAACCGCCATATCTTGGCGATCGACTAAGCAATCAATTGTGGCTACTTCATCTAATCATGCCGAGATAATTGCTATTCATGAAGCAAGTCGAGAGTGTGTGTGGTTAAGGTCGATAATACATCATATCCAAGACAAATGTGGTTTGAAGTGTGATAAACTACCCACAACTTTGTATGAAGACAATGCAGCATGTATAGCTCAATTGAAGGGAGGATTCATAAAAGGAGATAGAACGAAGCATATTTCACCAAAGTTATTCTTCACACATGATCTTCAAAAGAATGGTGATATCAATGTCAACAGATTCGTTCAAGCGACAATATTGCTGATTTGTTCACAAAATCTCTACCAAAGTCAACCTTCAAGAAGCTAGTTCACAAGATCGGGATGCGAAGACTTAAGGACATAAATTGATGTTCTTATCAGGGGGAGTTTAATGCGCGTTGCACTCTTTTTCCCTTACAAGGTTTTGTCCCACCGGGTTTTCCTTGCGAGGATTTTAACGAGGCAACCAATAGGCGCATATTCAAACATGTGTACTCTTTTTCCTTACTTTAATTTTTCCCATTGGGTTTTGTTTTAAGGTTTTAACGAGACACATCATTGAATAGACATTCAAGGGGGAGTGTTATAAATACACTTCTATTTAAGGTGAATGTCTTTAATTAAAGAGATTCTAGAGTTCTATTCTTGGTAGATAAATCATCCTCCTCCCTATAAATAGAGGTGCTCTCTACCATTGTAAATCACTCCTAACATTCTCTAAGTATCAATAAGAAGAACTCTCTCTACTCTTCTCTCTAATTGCTAATTAAGACTTTTAAAAAATTGAAAGCCGGCAGTGATTGAGAACTTATTAACAAAATTTTATAATTTGTGCCAATAATTTACTTTCCATAATTAATTAGACAACATATACTCCAATTTCCTACTTCAAAAACCTTGCTTTATTGTCCAAACAAGACGAAAAAAAAAACTGAAAGTCTCCAGTATTTCCTTTATAAGTTGAATGATCAGACGTTAAAATATATAATTAAAATTTCTTGGTTTAAACGCGTTATATTAGTAAATTATTGTTAATCAATTTAGTTGGACTCTTTGTACCAATTAGTGTTTCAAGTTTTGTTTTGTTGTGGTACGATGTGATATAAATTCAAATATTGTAGCTTTATTTAAAAGAAAATTGGAGAAATTATTTATTCAGATGGACGCTAGAATTCTTTTTTTTTCTCCTTCTGTTTCCTAAATGTTGGTTTCACTTCGAGAAGTAAAAATTATTATTAAATTAATATTGTTATGAAACAATATAAGAACAAGAACAATAATACAAGAACAAGAACAATAGAGAGAAAAGTAGAGAGATGAGTATTTTTATTGATACTTAGGGATGATTTACAATGGGGTAAGACCTCTCTATTTATAGGCATAGAAAAGACTTAGCCTCAAAGTAAAACTCTAGAATCTCTCTAAATATAGACATTCACCTTAAATAGAAGTCTATTTATAACACTCCCCCTTGAATGTCTATTCAATAATGTGCCTCGTTAAAACCTTAACTAAAACAAAACCCAATGGGAAAAAATTTAAAGAAAAGGAAAAAGAGTACACATGTTTGAATATGCGCCTTATTGGTTGCCTCGTTAAAAACCTTGCAAGGAAAATCCATTGGGACAAAACCTTGTAAGGGAAAAAGAGTGCAACGCGCATTAACTCCCCCTGATAAGAACATCAATTCATATCCTTAAGTCTTCGCATTCCGATCTTGTGAACTAGCTTCTTGAAGGTTGACGTTGGTAGAGATTTTGTGAACAAATCAGCCATATTATCGCTTGAACGAATCTGTTGCACGTTGATATCACCATTCTTTTGAAGATCATGTGTGAAAAAGAACTTTGGTGAAATATGCTTTGTTCTATCTCCTTTTATGAATCCTCCCTTCAATTGAACTATACATGCTGCATTGTCTTCATACAAGGTCGTGGGTAGTTTATTACACTTCAAACCACATTTGTCTTGAATATGATGTATTATAGACCTTAACCACACACACTCCCGACTTGCTTCATGAATAGCAATTATCTCGGCATGATTAGATGAAGTAGCCACAATTGATTGCTTAGTCGATCGCCAAGATATGGCGGTGCCTCCACAGGTAAACACATAACCCGTTTGAGATCGAGCCTTGTGTGGGTCGGATAAATATCCGGCATCAGCATAACCAACAAGATCAGGACTGCAATTATTGCCATAAAATAAGCCCATATTGGTGGTCCCTTTTAGGTACCGCAATATGTGTTTGATCCCATTCCAATGTCTCCTTGTAGGAGCCGAGCTAAATCTTGCTAAGACATTAACTGAAAAAGTTATGTCAGGCCTTGTAGTATTTGCAAGGTATATTAGTGCGCCAATTGCACTAAGATATGGTACTTCAGGACCAAGTAGCTCTTCATTCCTTTCTTGCGGTCGGAATGGATCTTTATTCACATCAAGTGATCGAACAACCATCGGTGTACTTAAAGGATGTGCTCCATCCATGTAAAACCGTTTCAGTACCTTTTCTATATAGGTAGATTGATGAACAAAAATTCCGTTTGCTAAATATTCAATTTGCAAACCAAGACATAATTTTGTCTTTCCGAGATCTTTCATCTCGAATTCATCCTTTAGATAATCAATTGCCTTTTGGTGTTCTATGGGGGTTCCAATAAGGTTTATGTCATCGACATATACGGCAAGTACAACAAATTCCGATGTTGTTTTCTTTATAAAAACACACGGGCAAATGGCATCATTTATATAGCTTTCTTTTAACAAATACTCACTAAGACGATTATATCACATTCGTCCTGATTGCTTTAGACCATACAAAGATCTTTGCAATTTAATTGAAAACATTTCCCGAGACTTTGAATTATGAGCGTTTGGCACTTTGAGTCCATCGGGATTTTTCATGTATATCTCATTATCAAGTGAGCCATAAAGATAGACAGTAACCTCATTTATTAAATGCATGTCAAGCTTTTCAAGGACAGCAAAACTGATGAGATAACGAAAGGTTATAGCATCCATTACATGCGAATATGTCTCTTCATAATCGACACCAGGCCTTTGAGAAAAACCTTGCGCAACAAGGCGTGCCTTATATCTTTGTACCTCGTTTTTCTCATTTCTCTTGCGTACAAAGACCCATTTGTAGCCAACGGGCTTAACACCATTAGGTCTTTCAACTATAGGGCCAAAAACTTCACGTTTTGCCAGCGAATTCAATTCTGATTGAATGTCTTTTTCGACATTCTTCAACAGATTGAGGTTTGAGGTTCTCACATTCTTGCATAATGCTAGATGCGACATTATAAGCAAAGACATTATCCACCACTATATCTACTCGATCAAAATTTGCCTCAATATTGATTGGATTTATGGATAGTTCCGTATTTTCCAGAGTCTCGGGCTCAATGGATTCTTCATGAATCTCAGAATTTGTTAAATCATGAATTTCCTCATGAGATTCTTTCGTACTTCTCTTTCATAAATAGAGGTACGTGGATCAAGATGAGATAATGATGCTTTTTTCCACAAAATTTCCCGTTTGGTTTCACCGACTTCTCCCCCTAATTTTGGGAAAAGTGTCTCATCAAATCGACAGTCTGCAAATCGTGCAGTAAACAAGTTCCCTGTCAATGTTTCGAGGTAGCGAATGATGGAGGGCGATTCAAACCCAACATATATTCCTAACCTTCTTTTGCGGACCCATTTGGTGCGGGATGGCGGTGCTATAGGCACATATACTGCTCATCCAAAGATTCTTAAATGGGATATATTGGGTTCATGACCCAAAACCAATTGCAACGGGGAATATTTGTGATAATTCGTCAGTCTGAGACGAATTAGCATTGCTGCATGCAAAATGGCGTGACCCCATACCGAAGTGGGCAGCCTCATTTTCATGAGTAATGGCCTTGCAATCAATTGCAGGCGTTTAATTAACGATTCAGCAAGACCGTTTTGAGTGTGAACATGAGCTACAGAATGTTCCACTTTTATCCCAATTGATAAGCAATAATCATTAAATGCTTGGGATGAAAATTCAGCAGCATTATCCAGTCTAATAGACTTGATTGGATTATCAGGAAAATGTGCTCGTAGTCGAATTATTTGTGCCATTAGTTTTGCAAACGCAAGGTTGCGTGATGAAAACAGGCACACATGAGACCATCTACAGGATGCGTCTATCAAGACCATAAAATACCTAAAGGACCCACTGGGTGGGTGAATAGGTCCACAAATGTCCCCTTGTATACGTTCCAAAAACGTGGGTGACTCAGTCCCAACCTTTGTTGGTGATGGTCTGATAATCAACTTGCCTTGATAACAAGAAGTGCAAGGATATTCATTATTTGAAAGAATTTTGAAATTCTTTAACGGATGTCCATATGAGCTTTCTTATAATCCGTCTCATCATGATCGATCCCGGGTGTCCCAATCGATCATGCCAAAGTACGAAAGTATTGGAATCAATAACCTTTTGGTTTACTGTTGAATGTGCCTCAATTGCACTAATTCTCGTCCAATACAGGCCACAAGATAAAGATGGGAATTTCTCAATAACCCTCTTTTGGCCGGAGACATTCTTTGTAATGATGAGATATTCAAGATTATCTTCATCTATTGTCTCAATATGATAGCCATTCTGGCGTATATCTTTAAAACTCAACAAGTTTCTCTTAGACTTGGAGGAGAACATTGCATTCTCTATGATAAACATCGTGCCTTCGGGCAGAGTTACAGTTGCTCTTCCGGAGCCTTCAATCAATTTACTACTACCAGAGATTGTAGTAACATTTGCCTTACACATATTTAGTTGAGAGAAATATCTCTTTTCTTTGAGTATCGTATGTGTAGTACATGAATCAACTAAACAAATATTTTTACAGTTGGACGTTGATCTAAGCTTGCTTTGTGAGATATCCATATTTGCTTTCCCATAGTTTGACATACAAAAGAAATACACTAACATGAGAATAAACAAATTCAATCCGTTTGTTTCACATTTAAACAATATTTTCAAAATCTGCTGAGGTTATTCGACTATCTTAGTTGATAGTCGACTATCTTGGGAAGCAGTCATTTAGGTTAGTCGACTAACTGAATCAGATAGTCGAGTATCATGCCTTGCGGAAAAGTCCAGTTTTTAATTCGAAATATTAGATAGTCGACTAACTAAGTTGATAGTCGACTATCTTAGTAAACAGTCATCAGGATAGTCGACTATCTAAATCAGATAGTCGACTATCTTAGCTTGCGGAAAAATCCAGTTTTATTACGAAATATTAGATAATCGACTAACTGTTAGGTTAGTCGATTACCTCTATTGGAAAATAAAAATATTATTGAAATTTGAGCATATTGAAACATTCTAAAGAACTAATACTAACATTATATCATAAACTAACTAATACGAGCTGATACTAATGACTATTAGTTTATTCACTAACTATTACAAATAAGTGAAATAAAATCAAACAACTCCATCTTCTTTCATCACAGATCCATCGCCGATTAGGTGGTCTATTTTCCCATCGGGTTGCTCAAAGAAATCTGCCACATCCAAGTGGGTGATGTCAAAATTGTCGTCAGAGACAAAATTTTGTTTCAGGGCCTTTATTCTTTAGAGATGCTTGATAAAGATCAACCAAATGTCTTGGTACACGGCAAGTTTTTGACCAGTGCCCTTTTCCACCGCAACGATAGCATATAGTTTTTGAACTATTTGCCTTTGGATTTTCATAATCCCGTTTCTGCTTTTGGCGGTTATCTCTCCTCGGGGGGTGACGGACATCATGGAGATTTCTTCCTTGTCTACGTCCACGGCTATGACCCCGATTACGACCACGACCATGATTAGATCCATGGCCCTTTTCATGATTGGCATAATGAGAATACACCTTATCTGCTCAGGCAGTGGTGTAGACCCGGTGGGTCGATTTTCGTGATTTCTCATGAGCAGGTCATTGTTTCGCTCAGCCACAAGTAGGAGAGAAATCAATTCAGAGTACTTTTTGAAGCCTTTCTCTCTGTACTGTTGTTGCAGTACCATATTGGAGGCATGAAATGTTGTAAACGTTTTCTCAAGCATATCATAATCAGAGATATTATCTCCACAGAGCTTCAACTTAGAAGTAATTCTAAACATTGCAGAATTATATTCAGAAACAGACTTAAAGTCTTGGAGCCTCAGATGAGCCCAATCATATCGTGCTTGTGGCAGAGTGACCAACTTCAGGTTGTCATATCTCTCCTTTAAGCCGTTCCACAAGATGAGTGGATCTTTGACTGTGAGATATTCAATTTTCAAACCTTCATCAAGGTGATGGCGCAAGAAAATCAAGGCCTTAGCACAGTCTTGGGTGGATGCTTTATCTCTATCTTTAATGGCGTCTCCAAGACCCATAACATCTAAGTGGATTCCAGCATCCAACACCCATGTCATATAGTTGTTGCCCGAAATTTCAAGGGCAACGAACTTTCTTTTCGTAATGTCAGACATAATCGAAAATTAAATTAGGAAGAGAGAAATACCTTATTTTTTCTCGAGAATCGATTCTTGAGACGATAGAGTCTCGTGCTGATAACGTGTTATGAAATAATATAAGAACAAGAACAATAATACAAGAACAAGAACAATAGAGAGAAAAATAGAGAGAGGAGTATTCTTATTGATACTTAGGGATGATTTACAATGGGGTAAGACCCCTCTATTTATAGGCATAGAAAAGACTTAGCCTTAAAGTAAAACTCTAGAATCTCTCTAAATATAGACATTCACCTTAAATAGAAGTCTATTTATAACAAATATAAAATACTTAGTATTTCTTTAGCATGACCGAAAAAGGAATCAATTAAGCTCGTTATTGACTGGGCCTAATACTTTCTGGGCCACCATTCAGTTTCTATTATATTGGGCCTGTTGAAAATCACATGTCCATTCTTGGGCCTTAGGTGTTTGTCATATGACAAAAAGAGGGATAAAATTGGAAAACTAACATTATATAGGCCCTCTTTAAAACCATAGTCAGTAAAATGTATATTTTTTTTTTACATATTAATATATAATTTTATACATAGTTAATGTATATGTTTTACATATCTGGCTAGTGGGTATAATTATTTTTCCCGATCGGCTCAATGTGTAAGTTGCCCAATAAATTTCCCATAGTTACTTTTCAGCATTGTAATTGAAAAATTGCCATTGTCATGGAGTATAAAATTTCACACGTAATGTTATGAAGTTCCACCCGTGAAATTTAAAAATTCCATAACAATGGTTATTTTTTCACCCCCCCCCCCCCCCCCAACAAAAAAAATCCTTTCCCCTACATAACATATAATTTGACAAAACTTTGGACTATATAAGGTTCTTTTCTGTTTTATTTCTTATGAATTATTGAATTTGGTTTTGGAGGTGAATTTGAATTCAATTGATTTTATGTTAAGTTTTGTGCTATGTTATCTTTGAGTAGCAATAAGATATTCGTAGACAACAAAAGAAACAATTTATTTTACATTTTAATTCATGAGATATACTAGGCTTGATTTTTGTGTTCATGTTGCTCAAGTATGCTTCAAATATCAATTCTTTTGTCGTTATCTTCTCCTTCCCAGCCAAATTCTGCATAATAAAACAAATGAGAATGTGTACTTATTGACTAGCAATAAGTGCACTTATGTACCCCATAATTATTATTGTAAATACTTACATGCACTGTATAAAATAACATCTCAATATAATCTCACAAGTAGGGTCTAGTAAGGGTAATATAGATGCAGACCTTATCCCTATCCCGAGGGGAAGAGAAGCTATTTCCAGGAGACCCTCAGCTCAAGAGAGCATCAAAAGACAATATATTAGTACAATCAATAGGCTTATAATAAAATAACATAAAATTGTTACGACCCAACCCCGGTCGTGATGGCGCCCAACACCTTGTTAGGCAAGCCCGACTTTGCTTAAATACTAAATTTAGCATAAATTCTCAGTTTAATATTGATAAAGCACTGCAAAATCCGTAATGTGAAAATAACAACAGCCCGAAAGGAACCGGCGTCACAAGTCTGAGCCTCTAAATACAGCTGAACAGTACTCTAAACAAAGAAAGTCTAGATACAAAAACAAAGATAGATAAGAGGAGAGATCGGGTCATGCGGACGCCAGCAGCTACCTCGATATCTCCAAAACCGAACTAGGCAACAGTAAGTAAGTACCGCTAAGCCTTCGGGATCCCTGTATCTGCACACAAGGTGCATGGAGTAGAGTGAGTACTTCCAACTCAGTGAGTAATAGCAATAAATAACGACTGAATGTAAGAAATCCGAAAAAATACTATACAGTTCTATTTCCAGCAGTAAAGACAATAGATAAATACCAAACAGGAAAAGAATCTAATAAATACTTTCCTTTCTGTCCGACCAGTTACTAACACTGCTGCGGCGCACAACCCGATCCAACAGCATATACTGCTGCGGCGCGCAGCCCAATCCAATATAGTATATAAAATACTGCAACGCACAGCCCGATCCAATAAATATAGTCAACTGCGCTCACTGGTGGTGTGTACAGACTCCGGAGGGGCTCCTTCAGCCCAAGCGCTATAATACTGCGGCGTGCAGTCTGATCCATATATCACTGCGGCGTGCAGTCCGATCCATATAGTATATCACTGCGGCGTGTAGTCCGATCCATATAATATGTCACTTTGGCGTGCAGTCTGATCCATCACAAGACGCGTGTCTCATCTCAACATAGCATCGTATAGTGCAAATACGAGGTTTCAAACCCTCAGTGTATCATTCATAACCATTACTC
This sequence comes from Nicotiana benthamiana, assembly GCA_034376525.1. Taxonomy (NCBI): domain Eukaryota; kingdom Viridiplantae; phylum Streptophyta; class Magnoliopsida; order Solanales; family Solanaceae; genus Nicotiana; species Nicotiana benthamiana. The sequence continues at coordinate 12,886,387 of CM067336.1, forward strand.
ACCTCAAACCGGCCAAAAATCCTAGCCCGCCTTGTGCTTTCCTCACAATCGGCCTCCCCGGGTGTAGAATCTGACCAAAATCATAAGGAATATATTATAATAGGCTAATGGAACATAACCCAATAGAAAGAACTCGAAAAACACCCAAAAATACGAAGTTGGCAAAACCCGTGCCCCAGACCTACTTCTCAAAAAATTACAAAATTCACATTTTCGGAGTCCTCCTCTCAGCGCGAGTCCATACATATGGAGTTTATCAAAATCGGAGTCTAATAGCCCCTTCAAATTCCAAATTTTCAATACCAAAAACCAAGCCATAAATTCTCCAATTTCCACCCACTTTTCAGAGGTTTAGATGATGATTCTTCAATAAAATCACGTAATTAGCTCATAAAACTTACCTCAAGTCGAAACCTAGGTGAAATACTCTCACTCCCTCGTCCAATAGCTCTAAAATGTGCTCAACAATGGTGGAAAATGATATTTGCTCGCGGATTTTATGTTACCAAACCCTTATGTGCGATCGCATACCCCAGACCGCGATCGTAATGAACAATTTGCAACGCATCCCCAAACCTTCAATGAGATCGCAACAGCACTCCTACAATCGCATTGAACAAAAGTCTGCAACATTTATGACAGCAAATCTGATCTCCTAGCCAACAAAATATTATCCGTTTGAACCCCCGAAATCATCCCGAGGCCCCCGGGACCCCAACCAAAAATACCAACCTGCTCCAAAACATCATACGAACTTGTTTCAATCATAAAAACATGTCCCTAAACACAAAAATCATCAAATCATGACGGATTCAAGCCTAAGTTAAACTAAAACTTTGGAAACTCACATTCGATAAAAAACCCGACCAAATGATGTCCGATTGACCTGAAAATTTGCAGATATATCCTAAATCACCTAATGAATCTATAGAAACTCTCGAAATTCCATTCAAACCCCGGATCAAAATATCACCTATCAATCGAAATTCGCCGAAATTCAAACTTAGCCAATTCAAGCCTAATTCTACACCGGACCTCCAAATTCAGTTCCGTTTTCTCTCCTAAGTCATAAATCACCACCCAAAATAGCTGAATCGTCGGAAATTCATTTCGAGCCCTATAACTCATAAGTTAACATCTGGTTGACTTTTCCAAACTAGCCTTCTCTTAAAGAGACTAATTGTCTCAATTCCAACAAAACTCTGTCCGAATCACTTCAAACTCTACAAACACATATAATGAAACATATAGAAGCATAAAATGGGGAAATGGGGCGGTAACTCACGTGAAAACGGGCCGGGTCGTTGCATCCTCCCCAACTAAAACAAACGCTCATCCTCGAGCGAGTCAAGAAACATACCTGGAGCCTAGAAAACGAGGATATCTGCTCCGCATCTCCTGCTCGGTCTCCCAACTGGACTCCTCCATGGGCCGACCTCTCCACTGCACCTTCACAGAAGCTATGTCCTTTGATCTCAACTTTCGAACCTATCGACCCAAAATAGCCACAGGCTCCACATCATAAGTCAAGTCCTCATCCAACTGGATCGTGTTGAAGTCTAATACATGAGACGGGTCCCCAACATACTTTCTGAGCATAGAAACATAGAACACAGGGTGAACCCCCGACAAGCTGGGTGGAAAAGTAAGCATATAGGCCACCTCCCTGATCCTCCTAAGTATCTTAAAAGGTCCAATTAACCGCGGACTCAGCTTCTCTTTCTTTCCAAACCTTATCACGCCTTTCATAGGCGAAACCTTTAGCAAAACCTTCTCTCCCACCATATAAGATACATCCCGAACCTTCCGGTTCGCATAACTCTTCTGCCGCGACTGAGCTGTAGAAGTCTCTCATGGATAACTTTCACTTTCTCTAAGGCATCCTGAACTAACTCTATTCCCAATAATCTAGCCTCGTCGGGCTCAAACCACCCAACTGGAGATCTACACCGTCTCCCATATAAAGCCTCATACGGAGCCACCTGAATGCTGGACTGATAACTGTTGTTATAAGCAAACTCTGCAAGTTGCAAGAACTCAGGCTAAGAACCTCGAAAATTAATAACACAGGCACGCAACATGTCCTCCAATATCCAAATAGTACGCTCGGACTGTCCGTCCCTCTGAGGATGAAAAGCCGTGCTCATCTGATTCTGCGTGCCCAACTCCCGATGAAAAGTCCTCCAAAATTGGGAAGAAACCTGAGTACCCCTGTATGAGACAATAGAAACTGGAACCCCATGCAACCGCAAAATCTCACGGATGAAATTCTCTACTAACCGCTCCGAATAATAGGTGGTACACATCGGAATAAAGTGTGCAGGCTTGGTCTGTTTATCCACAATCACCCAAATAGAATCAAAGTTCCTCGAGGTACGAGGGAGACCACTCACAAAGTCCATAGTAATCCTCTCCAATTTCCACTCGGGAATATCCATCTGCTGAAACACACCACCGGGTCTCTAATGTTCATATTTGACCTGCTGACAATTGAGACACCTAGCCACATAACTCACAATGTCCTTTTTCATTCTCCTCCACCAATAATGCCGCCTCAAGTTCTGGTACATCTTTGCGGCACCCGGATGAATAGAATACCGCGAGCTGGGCCTCCTCTAATATCAACTCTCAGAGCCCATCCACATTGGGCATGCAAATCAGGCCCTGCATTTGCAACACACCATCACTACCAATAGTCACATCTCTGGCATCATCATGCCGGACCTTTTCTATCAGGACAAGCAAATGCGGGTCATCATACTAGCGCTCCCTGATGTGATCATACAAAGAAGATCAAGAAACCACACAAGCCAACACCCGGCTGGGCTCTGAAATATCTAACCTCTCCATCCGATTAGCTAAAGACTTAACATCAATTGCAAGGGGCCTCTCCCCAGCTGGAATATACGCCAAGCTGCCCATACTGAATGCTTTCCGACTCAAAGCGTCGGCCACTACGTTGGCCTTCCCCGGATGATACAATATGGTGGTATCATAATCCTTGAGAAACTCAAGCCACCTCCGCTGTCTCAAATTGAGGTCCTTCTGCTTAAACAAGTGCTGGAGACTGCTATTATCCGTGAACACCTCACAGGATGCGCCATATAGATAGTGCCTCTAAATATTCAAGGCAGGAACTATAGCAGCCAACTCCAAGTCATGAATATGGCAGTTCTTCTCATGAGGCTTTAGCTGACGTGAAACATACGCAATAATTCTACCATCCAACATCAATGCACATCAGATCCCAACTCTCGAAGCATCACAATATACCGCGTAAGAGCTTGAAGCTGATGGCAATACTAGTACCAGAGCTGTAGTCAAAACTGACTTGAGCTTTTGGATGCTCTCCTCACACTCATTGACCACACAAACGGAGCATTCTTCTGCGTCAACTTCGTCAAAGGCAAAAATTAGATGAAAGTCCCTTAACGAACATGCGGTAATAACCCTCCAAACCGAGGAAACTCTCAATCTCAGTAGCTTAGGACGGTCTGTGCAACTCTGCACTGCCTCGACCTTCTTTGGGTCGACCCGAATACCATCACTGGACACCACGTGCCCCAGAAAAGCCACGGAACTGAGCTAGAACTCACACTTGGAGAACTTTACATAAAGCTTCTCCTCTCTCAACCTTTGCAATACCACCCTCAAGTGCTGCGAGTGCTGCTCCTAGCTATCTGAGTACACAATTATATCATCAATAAACACGTCGCAAAAGAATCCAGATACGACCGAAATACACTGTTCGTCAAGTGCATGAATGTGGATGGGGCATTAGTCAATCCAAATGACATAACCAGAAACTCATAATGCCCATATCTCGTCCTGAAAGCTGTCTTCATGATATCAGAATCTCTAATCTTCAGCTGGTGATAGCTAGAACGGAGATCAATCTTAGAGAATACCTTTGCCCCTTGAAGTTGGTCAAACAAATCCTCGATACGGGGTAGTGGATACTTGTTCTTCACTGACACTTTGTTCAACTGTCTGTAATCAATGCACATTCTCATTATTCCATCCCTCTTCTTTACAAATAACACCGGTGCGTCCCACGGCGACACACTCGGGTGAATGAACCCCTTATCTAGGAGTTCCTGCAGCTGCTCCTTCCACTTCTTTAGCTCTGCTGGTGCCATACGATAGTGAGGAATAGAGATGGGCTGAGTGCCCAGCACCAAATCAATACCTAAATCAATATCCCTGTCCGGTGGCATGCCTGACAGTTCTCCTGGAAACACATCAGGAAATTCCCTCACCACGGGGACCGAATCAAGGCTAGGAACCTCGGCTCCAACATCCCTCACAAATGCTAGATATGATAAACATCCATTCCCAACTATCCACTGGGCCTTTAAGAAAGAGATTACCCTGCTGGGTACATAATCAGTTGTACCACGCCACACGATCCTCGGGATACCCGGCATAGCCAATGTGACTATCTTGGCGTGACAGTCCAGAATAGCATGGCACGGTGATAGCCAATACATGCCCAGAGTAAAATGAAAATATACCATGCTCAATAGTAGCAAGTCAACTCGGGTCTCCAAACCCCTAATAGTAACAAGACAGGATCGATACACGTGGCCCACAATAGCAGTATCACCCACCGGGGTGGATTCATGCACAGGTAACGCAATACACCCTCGGGTAGTCACCAAATGATGAGCAAAGTAAGAAGATACATAAGAATATGTGGATCCAGGATCAAATAAAACTGAGGCATCCATGTGGCAGACTGAAATAATACCTGTAATAACAGCATCCGAAGCAACAACATCTGACCTGCCCTGAAGAGCGTAGCAACGGGCCTGACCACCACCGGATCGGCCTCCCCCTCTGGGGCGACCCCTAACTGTCTGACCCTCACTCCTTGCTGACTTGGTGGGTGCTGAAGACACTGGGCCAGAAGATGAGGGCTGACCCCTCTGTTGAGATGAACTGGAAGAACGACGAGGACACTCCCTACGTATATGCCTAAAATCGCCACACTCATAACAACTCCCTAGTGCTGGGGGCTAGGAATAAAGGGAACCCCTCACACTAGTGTGGCTGACTGAAGAACTCGGCCGAGATGAACCCTAAACAGATGGGGCATGAAACAAACCCTGCGCTGGATGTGCGCTAAAAGATGGATGACCCTGCTGAGAGCCCTGATAACCCTAACCAGAAGATGAACCACGGTACACTGACCGAGCTAGCTGTGGAGCCCTGAAAGAACGACCCCTGCTCTGCTGAAACTGGCTCCTAGACGGAGCACCACTGGAGCCACCTGATCCTCTTGGCCTCCCTTTCCTCTCTATCCTGATGGCGAGCCATCTCATATTGCGGGCTATATCCACCACCTCCCCAAAGGTATGACTCAGGACCCTCTCTCGAGTCATCAAAATACAGATTGGATAAATGAGCCAGTCCACAAATCATCTAATCCTCTCCTGATCTATCTGAGCCATCCACGGAGCATAACAAGCTAACTCTACAAATCTCACCTCATACTGCATCACAGACATATCCCCCTTGACGAAGCCACTCAAATTGCCTGTGTAACTCCTCCGTTTGCGACCGAGGCACCCACTTCTCCAGAAATATACTGGAGAACTCCTGCTAAGACAATGGCGCTGCACCTGCCAGCCTACGCCGCTCATAAGCCTCCCACCAGGTAAAGGCTGCTCCTGAGAACTGAAAAGTGGTAAAAGATACCCCACTAGTCTCGAAGATACCTACTGTCCTAAGCATGCATCGAAACTTGTGGAGAAACCCTTGGGCATCCTCGCCTGGAACACCGCAAAAAGTAGGAGGTGAAAGCCTGCTGAACCTCTCCAGACGACGATGCTCGTCATTTGGCATCACTGGCACCCCATCACCCTGAACTGGAACAACTGGCTAGATAGGGGCAATTGGCTGAACAAGGGCAACAGGCTCAACTGGTGGTACCTCTGGGTTTTGCAAACCCTGTGCACCCGACTCTGGAGTGCTACCTGCGGGGGTTTAATGACCACCCCCTTTCTGAGATGTAGCTGCGGTAGTAGCCGAGACTGCCTGGGCCAGGCCAAATCAAACCGATAAGATTTGAGCCAGGGCCTCATAAAGACCCGGAATCACAATAGGCACTGCTGGTGCCTGAGCAGGTGCTAGTGGAACCTCTACAGCTGGAGGCTGATCCTGAATAGGGGAAACTGGTGGGTTAACTGGTGCAGCCCCTGCTGCTTTGCCTCGACCACGACCATGAACGCATCCTTAGCCTCTATTGGGCGGCAATGGTGGTCGCCCGCCACGTTCAGTAGCACGCATTCTTTCCATCTGCGGGAGAATATAATACATAAGTTTAGTTCTGGGATCAACAAAGTCGCACGACAAGAATTTCACGAGTATGAAGTCTTTCCTAAAGGTTCTGCAACCTCTCGAGGATAAGTATAGACGTCTCCATACCAATCCACAAGACTCTACTAAACCGGCTCATGACTCGCGAGACCTGGTAACCTAGGCTTTGATACCAACACGTCACGACCCAAACCCGGTCATGATGGCGCCCAACACCTTGTTAGGAAAGCCCGACTATTCAAACCTTTTATAGACAAATCATTTACTCAAATACTAAATTTAGCATAAATTCTCAGTTTAATATTGATTGATAAAACATTGCGGAATCCGTAATGTGAAAATAGCAACAGCCCAAAAGGAACCGGTGTCACAAGTCTGAGCCTCTAAATACAGCTGAACAACACTCTAAACAAAGAAAGTCTAGATACAAAAACAAGATATAGAAGAGGAGAGATCGGGTCCTGCGGACGCCAATAGCTACCTCGATATCTCCGGAACCGAACTAGGCAACAACAAATAAGCACCGCTAAGCCTCTGGGATCCCTGTATGTGAACACAAGGTGCAGGGAGTAGAGTGAGTATTTCCAACTCAGTGAGTAATAGAAATAAATAACAACTGAATGTAAGAAATCCGGTAAAACCACTATGCAGTTCTATTTCCATCAGTAAAGACAGTAGATAAATACCAAATAGGGAAAAAAATTTGATAAATACTTTCCTTTCCGTCCGACTAGTTACTAACATTGCTGCGGCACGCAGCCCGATTCAACACCATATATACATATATATACTGTTGCAGAATGCAGCCTGATCCAATATAATATATAAAATGCTGCAGCGCGCAGCCCGATATAATAAATATAATCGACTGCGCTCACTAGGGGTGTGTAAAAACTCCGGAGGGGCTCCTTCATCCCAAGCACTATAATAATGCGGCGTGCAGTCCAATCCATATATCATTGCGACGTGCAATCCGATCCATATAATATACTACTGCGGCATGCGGTCCGATCCAATACATGTATATATATATACTGCTACGGCGTGCTAGCCCGACCCGATGTATATATCAAATAGCCTCACTACGGGGTCCTTGATCCCTCTCAGTCAATATAGACTTGGCCTCTCGGGCCCACTCCACTAAGACAGGTATTCAACCCTAGGTATTGCTCATTTAGGGTTCAAGTTACAAAGTCCAGTTTGTTTCATGATTAACAGTCAAAAGGCAGGATAGATGGTATGTGTCTAATAGGTAAAGTGAGGTCAATTAGCTCAACATGATCCCTACGAGTTCTACAGAATGGCACAAGGCCCCAAACATGGCAACTAGCCCAAATTATATGAGTACAAGCTCAGTCTCAGTCAAGAGGTACAGTAAGTCATCAATCGGGATGGACCAAGTCCGAGTCCCCAGCGGATACATCACCACGCTCATCACAAGACGCGTGTCTCATCTCAACATAGCACTGTATAGTGCAAATATGAGGTTTCAAACCCTCAGTGTATTATTCATAACCTTACTCACCTAAAATCGGCAAAAAATCCTAGCTCGACTTGCGCTTTCCTCGTAAATCCCCCTCCTCGGGTGCAGAATCTGACAAAAACCACAAGAAATATATTATAATAGGCTAATGAAACACAACCCAATAGAAATAACTCAAAAAACACCCAAAAATAAGAAGTTGGCAAAACCCTAGCCCCAGCCCACTTCTCGAAAAATTACAAAATTCACATTTTCGGAATCCTTGTCTCACCAAGAGTCCATACATATGAAGTTTATCAAAATCTGAGTTCAATAGCCCCTTCAAATTCCAAATTTTCAATACCAAATATTAAGAACTAAATTCTCCAATTTTCACCCAATTTTCAGAGATTTAGATGATGGTTCTTCAATAAAATCACGTAATTAGCTCATAAAACTTACCTCAAGTCGAAACCTAGGCAAAATCCGCTCACTCCCTCGTACAATAGCTCCAAGATGTGCTCAACAATGGTGAAAAATGATAATTGCTCGCGGATGTTATGTTATAAAACCTTTCTGTCCGCCCAGACATTTCCTCTATGCGATCGCATCAATTCACCTGTGATCGCATTGAACAACTTTTCCAAGCCTCCAAAATGGCCTATGCGATCGCAATTCTACAACGCGATCACATTGCTTCAGAATCCAACACTATACGATCGCATAACTGACCTCGCGATTGCACTGCACAAATGCCCCCTCAGGAACCTAGGTCCATTACACTGCGCGATCGTATAGGACTTCTTGCGATCTCAGAGAACAACTTCCACCACCTGTGCAATCACATATCCCTGACCGTGACCTTAATGAACAATTTGAAAAGCCTCCCCAAACTTTCTATGAGATCGTAACAGCGCTCCTGCGATCACATTGAACAAAAGTCTGCAACATTTATGGCAGCAAATCTGATCTCCTAGCCAACCAAAAATGATCCATTTGAACCCCCGAAATCACCCCGAGGCCCCTGGGACCCCAACCAAAAATACCAACCTGCTCCAAAACATCATACGAATTTGTTCCAATCATAAAAACATGCATATGAACTTGTTCCAATCATAAAAACATCTCCCTAAACACAAAAATCATCAAATCATGATGGATTCAAGCATAAGTTAAACTAAAACTTCCGAAACTCACATTCGATCAAAAACCCGACCAAACGACGTCCGATTGACCTGAAAATTTGCACACATATCAAAAATCACCTAACGAAGCTACATTAACTCTCAGAATTCCATTCCGACCCTCAAATCAAAATCTCACCTATCAACCAGAATTCGCCGAAATTCAAACTTAGCCAATTCAATCCTAATTCTACACCGGACCTCCAAATTCAGTTCCGTTTTCACTCCCAAGTCATAATCACCACCCAAAACTAGCCGAATCATCATAAATCCATTTCAATCCCTATAACTCATAAGTCAACATCCGGTTGAATTTTCCAAGCTAGCCTTCTCTTAAAGAGACTAATTGTCTCAATTCCAACCAAACTCTGTCCGAATCACTTCAAACTCTACAAAATCATAAAATGAAACATATAGAAGCATAAAACGGGGAAAACGAGGTGGTAACTTACGTGACAACGGGCCGGGTTGTCACAAAAATAAAATAGAATAACAAAATAACATCAAAATATGAAATATAGGAAATAAGAAAAAGATGGAATGTATACTAATATCCAACAGATAAAGACCTACCTCAGTAGCTGATCAGTAACACCCTCAGACTAACTCCAAAATATCCAGTATTACTCTAGTGCGCTGTAGAAAGATTTACAACTTCCCCCTAACCTACAACCTTAATGCTTGACCTCTACAATTCCCTGTCAAGGGCCATGTACTGAGTAATCATAAGCCATGCTATGTCCCGCCTGATTACCTCTCCCCAATACTTCTTAGGTCTCCCTCTACCTCTCTTCATGCCAATCACAACCAGACGCTCACACCTCATCACCGATGCATCAGTGCTCCTCCTCTGAATATGCCCGAACCATCCGAGTCTTTCTTCCCGTATCGTGTCCTCTATGGGGTCATTCCCACATTCTTTCGAATATATTCATTCCTAGTCCATCCTTATATGCCCGCACATCCACCTCAACATCCTCATCTCTGCTACTTTCATCTTCTAGATGTGCGAGTTCTTAACCGGCCAACACTCGATCCCATACAACATAGCAGGCCTAACCACTGCTCTATAAAACTTACCTTTTAGTAATAGTGGCACTTTCTTATCACACAAGTGTAGAAAATCACTCTATCTATGATATGTGTGCTTTGGTTGCATGAGCATGATTTTCAGGTATAGGTTTTGATGAATGACAAACAATGAAGTCAGTGTCAAACAACGATATTATATGACAAACAATCAAGATTGAATGCCAAGAAGCATATTGATGACGGAATTGCATAGACAATCCAAGGACGAGTTCAAAAGTTCAAGACCAAAGACCCAAGGCGTACGTCGTTAGGTAGAACAAATGTAAGAGCAACGTTTAAAGTTATCTCGTCTTTTGGCTCAACATAGGTCATCATAAATATGCATAAAATCATTTTATCAAATCATATTTATCATAAACATATTTTAAATACTTCAAACAAAATGATTTTAAATGTTTTCATTTTAACCAAAATGGTTTTTGAAGTAAGTTTTCAATTCTGGTATATTCTGGTATATTACATAGGTCATCATTAACATGCATAAAATCATTTTATTAAATCATATATATCATAAACATTTTTAATATACTTCAAACAAAATGATTTTAACGTTTTCATTTTAACCAAAATGGTTTTGAAATAAGTTTTCGATTCTGGTATACTCTGGTATATTTTGGTATACTCCAGCTTTGATTCTGGTATACTCTGGTATATTCCAGCTTTGCTGGAAATTTCGCAAGGGTAAATAATCGATTATTTAACTCACAAAATCGATTATTTATTGTCAGTAGCCTTCCCAACGTTCCGACTTATGAACGTTGAGAAGATAATCGATTATGCAGATCATATAATCCATTATGTAAGCATAAAATCAGCATAATTGATTGCCAATTAAGCAACGGACATCCACCCTTTAACCCCTATAAAAAGAGGTCTTTTGAGATGATTTTAAACACACAACACCTCCCAATATTGATATACATATTGACATTATTTGAGCATCATTTTAGAGATTTTGTTGAGCCATTTGAGAGACAACTTTGAGTTGTTCATAGAGCTTATTTGTATCTCTTTATCTACTCTTTTGAGAGAGTTCTTGTTGTAAAAGAGAAAGGTGTTTGAGAAGAACATATCTTCTCATTGATTGTCGGGTTCGCTAAGTACCCTAAGTCTTAGTGGTTGAAGTCTTGAGGTGCGGTATCCTCGAGCAAGTTGAAGTCTTGTAGAGTGTACATCTACGAGCAAGTGTACCGGTTTGTTAGGCACCCGGAAGCTTAACGGAGTTAGTGGAATCTCGAGAGAGTCTCTCGGGGACTGGACTAACCACAAGTTGTGGTGAACCAGGATAAATTCGGTGTGTTCTTTCCTTGCTATTTTAATTACCGAATTTATTTTATTCCTGCAATTTTAATTCCGCAATATTTATCAATATTCTTGTGCCGCACTATTCACCCCCCCCTCTAGTGACGGGTATAAATCCTATCAATTGGTATCAGAGCCTAACTCTCTGAAAGCCTTAACCGGTTGAGAGCGATATATATTTTTGTTTTTGAGAATATTGAACGCAGGAATGATGAGCGAAGGACACTCCACCTATAGCCCTCCACTATTTGACGGAACAAACTATACATATTGGAAAGAGAGGATGAGAATATTCATCCAATCACATAACTTTCGATTATGGCAAATCATCAAGAAAGGTGAACAAATTCCAACAAAGAAGGTTGGGGAAATCATGGTTCCAAAGGAGGAAAATGAATATGATGCCGAGGACATCAAGAAGGTTGAAAGAAACGCAAAGGCCGTCAACTTACTATTTTGTGCGGTGAATCCGGACGACTATCGGAAAATCTCTTGTTGCACAACCGCAAAGGAAATGTGGAATAAACTCGAGATCACATATGAAGGTACGTCTCAAGTCCGAGAATCTAAAATTGATTTTCTAACACATGAATAGGAACTTTTTAGAATGAGGGAAGATGAAAACATCGATAGTATGTTCGAACGATTCTCAATGATCGTCAACGATCTTCATGCTCTCGGAAAAGTATACTCGAACAAAGATCTAGTTCGAAAAATCCTACGGAGTCTCACTCCCGAGTGGCGTTCCAAAGAAAATGCTATCCAAGAGTCAATAGGAATCACGGACGTCACAATTGATGGACTACGAGGTAACCTTAAAGCTTATGAAAGCACAATTCTTAATCCTTATCTTAGAAGTAAAGGTTCAAATATTGCCTTCAAAGCCTCATCCTCTAAAAGAGAAGAGGTAAGTGATTCGGATAGCGATGATGATAATATTTCCAATGATATAACTGAAAAGTTTTATAAGTTTATGAAGAAGGAAATAAAGAAGGAAGAACCAAGTCCTTCATGCCAAAATTGTGGAAAACTTGGCCACACTAAATCACATTGTCCAAAATCAAAGGACAAGAAAAAGAAGAAACACCATAGGCGCGTAACATGGGATTTGGACAGCTCGGGCGATGAAACTGCCGCATTATGCCTCATGGCCAACGAAGAAGAAGAGGTAAGTATTTCTAACTCTTACTCGTTTGAAGAAATACAAAATACCTATGATGAATTATATGGTGAATTTGTTAAAGCTTCCAAAACCATAAAAGAATTGAAGAAAACACTTTCTTTGCAAGAAAAAGATTTTGAAAAATTGACTTGTGACAATGAAAAACTAAAAGAAGAAAATGATCTTTTAGAAAATGACAATACTGCTCTTAAAAATAAAATCAAAATTTTAGAAGAAGAAAATAGATTTTTGGAAAATGACAATGTCGATCTCAAAAATAAAATCAAGGAGATGAATGAAGCCTCTTTAATTGTTCAAAGTTCAAATTGTTCTTCTTGTAGTTCTTTGAAAATAGAGAACGTAGAACTTAGAAATACACTAGAAAAATGTAGTGTAAATGATTCTAAAACAAGTGAAGTAATTAAAAAGGATGATAGAAATGAGGTTAAACCACCTAGAAACAACTCTAGGAATTTTGTTAATAAGTCTAAAACTAATCATTTTAAACCACCTAGACACAATTCTAGGAATTTTATTAATGAGTCTAGAATGAATAATTTTAGATCACCTAGAAATGACTCTAGGAATTTCAATGCTTCTAGGAATAACAAATTTAGATCACCTAGAACGCATTTGGCTCAACCAAGACATATGCACAACCCGAACGTTATATGTCATTATTGTAACCGGGTAGGACACATTGCACCCGTATGTTTTGCTAAACATAGAGATTCATATTTTGATTATGATTATTATTTGCCTAACCCCCAAGGACCCAAAAGAAGTTGGGTACCGAAAACCTATTTTTAGGTACGTTTGCAGGTGTGCTTGAAGATACAAAATCGCAGTAGATGCACCAAGCACGAAACCTTATTGCATCAAGGGGGAATTTCGGTTAGTTGTCGTATGTTTGATAAAAACGTAATAGTTGATATGTGCTAACAATTGATATTAATTATTTTTATTGATTCATGTTTTGATAACTTTTATTTTGAACAACAAGTGGTATCAATTATTTTAAATGATTGATTCATGTTTTGATTATTTTTAGTTTAAATAACAGTTAGTATATTTGCGAAAAATGACCGTTATTATGGTTGGTATATTTCTACTAACTTTTGGTATTATTCTATGTCGAATGATTTTTTTTAATCTAACAATTGGTATCGTCAATGTATATTCCTTATTATACTTCCTACTTTATTCTTGACACTAATAGTTGGTATTCCCAAACGGGGAAGTGTCGATAAGGGAAGGTAGCCTTTGTATACTCTTTTTGCTAATGCCAAAAGGGGGAAGAATTTAGGCGATATGCATCGAATAAGGGGGGATGTCTTCACCTTCTAGTATGCTTTAATTGAGGGGAATATTCAATTAAGGGGGAATTATATTGTTATTAAATTGTTTACATGAATTGTATGTTGAAATATAGCATGAATTTAGGGGGAATCCGATATGCATATCTCCTGTTGTTTGTCATTATCAAAAAGGGGAAAATCGTAGAAAATCACTCTATCTATGATATGTGCGCTTTGGTTGCATGAGCATGATTTTCAGGTATAGGTTTTGATGAATGACAAACAATGAAGTCAGTGTCAAACAACGATATTATATGACAAACAATCAAGATTGAATGCCAAGAAGCATATTGATGACGGAATTGCATAGACAAGCCAAGGAAGAGTTCAAAAGTTCAAGACCAAAGACCCAAGGCGTACGTCGTTAGGTAGAACAAATGTAAGAGCAACGTTTAAAGTTATCTCGTCTTTTGGCTCAATATAGGTCATCATAAATATGCATAAGATCATTTTATCAAATCATATTTATCATAAACATATTTTAAATACTTCAAACAAAATGATTTTAAACGTTTTCATTTTAACCAAAATGGTTTTTGAAGTAAGTTTTCAATTCTGGTATATTCTGGTATATTACATAGGTCATCATTAACATGCATAAAATCATTTTATTAAATCATATATATCATAAATATTTTTAATATACTTCAAACAAAATGATTTTAACGTTTTCATTTTAACCAAAATGGTTTTTGAAGTAAGTTTTCGATTCTGGTATACTCTGGTATATTTTGGTATACTCCAGCTTTGATTCTGGTATACTTTGGTATATTCCAGCTTTGCTGGAAATTTCGCAAGGGTAAATAATCGATTATTTAACTCACAAAATCGATTATTTACTGTCAGTAGCCTTCCCAACGTTCCGATGCAGATCACATAATCGATTATGTAAGCATAAAATCAGCATAATTGATTGCCAATTAAGCAACGGACATCCACCCTTTAACCCCTATAAAAAGAGGTCTTTTGAGATGATTTTAAACACACAACACCTCCCAATATTGATATACATATTGACATTATTTGAGCATCATTTTAGAGCTTTTGTTGAACCATTTGAGAGACAACTTTGAGTTGTTCATAGAGCTTATTTGTATCTCTTTATCTACTCTTTTAAGAGAGTTCTTGTTGTAAAAGAGAAAGGTGTTTGAGAAGAACATATCTTCTCATTGATTGTCGGGTTCGCTAAGTACCCTAAGTCTTAGTGGTTGAAGTCTTGAGGTGCGGTATCCTCGAGCAAGTTGAAGTCTTGTAGAGTGTACATCTACGAGCAAGTGTACCGGTTTGTTAGGCACCCGGAAGCTTAACGGAGTTAGTGGAATCTCGAGAGAGTCTCTCGGGGACTGGACTAACCACAAGTTGTGGTGAACCAGGATAAATTCGGTGTGTTCTTTCCTTGCTATTTTAATTACCGAATTTATTTTATTCCTGCAATTTTAATTCCCCAATATTTATCAATATTCTTGTGCCGCACTATTCACCCCCCCTCTAGTGACGGGTATAAATCCTAACAACAAGACTCCCGTTGATAACCTCCACTTCATCCACCGCACCCCTATACGGTGTGTGACACCCTCGTCGATCTCCCCGATCCCCTGAATAACTGACCCAAGGTACTTGAAACTACCTATCTTAGGGATGACTTGAGATTCAAGCCTCACTTACACTCATGATTATGTCGGCTCAGCCTCAAATTTGCACTCGAGGTATCCCGTTTTCGACCTACTAAACCTGAAATCTTTAGACTCAAGTGAATGTATCTAAACCTCTAGCCTCTCATTGACACTGCGTCGTGTCTCATCAATTAGGACTATGTCATCAGCAAATAACATACACCATGGCACCTCCCCTTGAATATGATGCGTTATGGCATCCATCACCAGGGAAAATAGGAAAGGACTGAACGCAGACTCTTGGTGCAAACCCGTTACAATCAGAAAATGCTTAGAGTCGCCTCCTACTGTCCTAACCCGAGTATTAGCTCTATCATACATGACTTTAGTCACCATAATGTAGGATACCGGGACTCCTTTAACTCCAAAACAGTTCCATAAGACCTCTCTAGGGACCCCTTTAATTAGGTATACATATACATGCACCATATATGTACACCTAATTAAACTAATTTATTATGATTATGCGATAAATTAAAATGAGAGTCTATCCTTATTACTATTCTCACCTCAATTTCCAATTATATTTTGTAATTATATCTTAGATTTAAAATTGCATTTATGAGAATCTATAGGAAATTTTGGGGTAAATAGTAAAGTCTTTCAAAAATTTAAAATGACGATTTGATGGACCAAATGGTATCAGAATTTGATAATTTTTTATGGGTGAACTCGTATCGGAATGGGTATTCATTTTTTATAAATTTTATCGGGTTCCAAGGTGCAGGTAGGGGGAGTTGATGTTTGTTTACTTTTTGCAAATTGTATAAGAATCATAGCTTTGTTAGCTGAAATTATTTTCTCTTGTATTGTTTGATATATTTAAGTTATTTTTGGCTAGATTGAACCGAGCGTTGATGAATTGGTAAAGAAAAAGCGAAATTGGGTATTGAATTGGCCGGATTAAGGTAAGTATCTTGGCTAACCTTGTGCGAGGGACTTCCCCTTAGGAATGGAGTCTTCCATGCTAATTGTAGTCCAGGTACGCGAGGTGATGAGTACGTGCTCAGTCTTATTTATAGAAAAATTGGCCTTTTAGGATTCTTGGGTCCTTATATTCGCTAAGTAGGAAGCTGTTCTGATATAATTGGGTCTCCTATTTGTTAGTCTCACCTCTACATGTTCTATACGATGTTGTTATCTCCTCTTTACTCATTACTTGTTATTTGATTCGTATTTGCCCAAGTTGAAGTGATTGCCTTCTTTATTGTCTTAATACTTCTCAATTGTGAGTTCCTCTATGTCTTTGTGCAAATATACTACATGTCTAATTGTTTTGGTTGTTGGTTTAGTTATCGTATGCCATACATGTCTCATTGTCTTTTTAAAGGTTGTTGTATTACTTTGATTTTTACGTGATTCTCATGTTGCCGTGTACTCATACTCTTGATAGCAGAAATTCTTGTAATTGCATTGTTGTTTGTTGTTTTTTTTATTTAAACTATTGTCTAGTGGGATCGGGTTGCATGCTACAACAGGAGGACTAATTTTGATATATTGAGCAGGAATAAGGGAGAACTGATATTGTCTGGTGGAATTGGGTTACACGCCACAACAAGAGTAATAAGGGTGGACAGGTGGGATCGGGTTGT
The DNA here is from genome assembly GCA_034376525.1 of Nicotiana benthamiana. Classification (NCBI taxonomy): domain Eukaryota; kingdom Viridiplantae; phylum Streptophyta; class Magnoliopsida; order Solanales; family Solanaceae; genus Nicotiana; species Nicotiana benthamiana. The sequence goes on from CM067336.1 coordinate 12,903,533, forward strand.
ATGCCGCATCAGGAGAAATAAGGGTGATATATTAAGGAGAAATAAGGGTCGACTGGTGAGATTGGATTGCGCTCTGCAATATATTATATTTATTATTATGATATTGTTATTATTCGTGGGATAGGGTTGCACGCCGCAAAGGGAGAAATAAGAGTAGATTGATAAGGAGTAATAAGCGTGAATGTACATATCTTGTATTTTGGTATCCCCTATTTTACGTTATTGGCTTTAGCTCATTTGTTCAAGACTTTGATTATTTGTATTTCGGGTTCTACTAAGTTTCGAGGATCGGGTTATTGACATTTATTTACTGACTTGCTGTTGTTCCTTGAGTTCTTTTCCTGAGACTATTATTCCGATATTAATTTTCAAAATAAATTTACTATGTTTAATAATTTCCTATTGTCCTGCTAAGCTGTTAGCAATATAGTGATTTAGAATAAAGAAATTAATGTTACGCTACTTTGATGACATTTAATGTTGAACTTTCCGTATGCATATATATATATATATATTATTTCAATATTTTAAATTTTAATAACTGTTGTATTTTACTTCAATTAGTTTCTCAATTAAATTTCCTTAACCCGTTTGAGATTGAGTCTTACTTAAAAAGGAATTTTTATTAAATTTTAATTTAATAAATCTTATATTAAAGGTAATAATTTATTCGATGTTCTATTTTATTTGAAAATGGTATTGTGGTTTCTAAAAATAGCTTCATCTTTTCTCGTTGATTTCCTAATTGGTTTAGAAACTGTAATTTATTTTATGTTATACAAGTAAGACTCCTTGAACATCTTAGTTGTATTGGTTACAAACGTTATGTACTGGGTAGCACGTGAGTTTTATTGTGCAAAGTGAGATGGAAATATATGGGCACAAGGTGCCATGTAAACTAAAGGTTTAGAAATTGAGATTATGATATGAGGCACCGATGATTGGGATGATCGGGATTGTGTATTAGAAATCATACGATTGATTGAGTTTGAAATCGCCTTCTTTAATTGAGCACATTTTTACTTGCCAGTGTCCCAACTATATTGGTGCTAATTTACTTGGTTATCTTTCATTACCATTCGTGTTTTCCTTTATTGTCTCTACTATTTCTAGTTAAATTTCTCCTTGTTATTGTTATTACTTTGTTATCTTTATCTTGATAATTTATTACCATATCCTATTCAATTTATTTGATCAATAGGTGTTTTGACCGTTCTCCGTCACTACTCCACCGAAGTTAGTCTTGATACTTACTGGAAACCTATGTGGTGTGGCCATACTACACTTCTATACATTTTTGTGCAGATCCAGGTATTTGATCGTTAGTCGTTATGCGGATCGTTGTTGTGGATGTTGATACCCAATTTTTTCCTATAAATTTTTATTATACTCAAATACTTTCAAAATAATATATGTATGAATATATTTGCATTTCCAAAGATTTGGTATTTTTCTTCAATTTTTAAAGGGTTTTTAAAATTTATTTATTATCTATTTTTAACAATACAAAATCTAAAAGTATTCCTAAATTATCATTTTTGGTGAATAACGTATTTCATTTTCATTTTTAAAACAAAATAAAATTAATATGATTTTTGCATAGTTTTACAAATTTGTTTGGAATTTCTAAAGCTAAATTGCATAAAATTACAATTATAACCTATGTTACAATTAACTGCATTTTATAAGTGTAAAATTATTTCCGGTATTTTTAAATTAATATTTATATATTATTAATTAGATCTATATTTTTAATTTATTTTTCAAATCATTTATTACTATTTTATAAAATAAAAGGAAGAAATTGGCTATTTAAAATTTGGCCAGATTGTATTTCAAATATAGCAAAAATTGACCCCAATTTAAACCCAAGTTCAGCCCATCTCAAATAACCCATACCCAAATCATTTAACGTGACCCAGTTTTAATTTAGTCTGAGCGGTTGATCAATTAAGATCAACGGCCCAGATTCATTTACCTAAAATAAATTAAATAACCCCCCCCCCCCCAAACCCTTCACATTCAGAGACCGGTCTCTATCTCTCTCTAACCCTTCACCTCCCCCTTCACTCAAAAACCTTCTAGGTCATCTTCTCCGATGACTCTCACCCCTCTCCGACCAACTCCGGCTTCGCCTCTTTCGATCGTCAGCAGCCGTAAAACCTTATCTCACCGATTCCCTCCATACTTTTGAAATTCCAAGAGTTCCACCGTGCAAGAAGAGCACTGGAACCTCGCTTGGCTTGTCTTCGGCCTTTCTACGGTGGGTTTTGGTCCGAAGATGCTTTAAATGTCGTTGTTAACAAGTTTCACGGCCAGGTTCATCATCTCAATGATTTTATTGCAAAGCCTAATTTTTTCCTAATTCTTTTAATCTACGTCTTTTTAAAATTATTTCGGGTTTATTCTTTGAGTTCTACTACTTATTACTTGATATCTTCGCTTAATTCAAGTTTTTAAATGTTCTTGTTCCTCTTTTCAAAATCAGGGTTTCCGATCCCCTTTCAAAATCACCATGCCTTCAGTTTTCTTTTGAGTATTATGTGAATATGCCTATGTTTGTGCCATGTTATGAGTTTGTTTGTTCCCGAGTTAGTCCAAGTTCCACGCTTTAAATCTTTACTAGGGTACCGACTCTCTACTATTTATATGATTCCTTACTTAGGGTTCTTAGCCTTGTGACTAGTGTTTAAATAAGTTTAAATGCTTCTTTTTAATAAATAGTCTGTTAATTCTGAGCATCTCTTTGAATCCCTGATTTGTACGTGTTTTTCTTAAGGGTTCTTTCATTGATTTGTCAACTTACTTGTGAGTTTCTTTCTATACTTGGTACTGATTCCCTCTAATTTTGGTCTTGTCCGTGATTCTTCGACTGATTTTAAGAGCTGATTTATATTTTTACCATATTTGTGCACTTAAACATCTTTTTTAAGTATTCAACAAATTCTTTATTTGTTTGAAGCATTGTGTATCTAGCCCTTATTGCATACTTATTGCATACTACTTCTTACTATGTTATAATCAATCATCTGGCTGATTCTTTTCCTTACTGGATAACTTGTACTCCCATTTGAATTATGAATCCCTGATTTAATTGAATTAAGTCCTGTGATTGATTAAATTTGGTACTGTTTCTATAATTATATACTTACTACCCTATTCTCTATTGTTTTGAAAAACCATAAGTACTACTCTCCCTTTCTCACACAGACACAAACATAATTATTACTGAACTCTCTCACACACAAAAATATTCAGTACTCTCTTCTTGTTTCACACAATCTCGCTCACTTCTCTTGTGACTACTGGTTGCTCCACAAGTTTGAAACTCAGGCTGAGTTTTAGACTATTTCACTGTTCCATTATATTGCTGCTCATTTCCATTGCTCCTTATACTGCTGCTCACTTCTATTGCTGCTCACTTCTGCTATTGCTGCTCACTTTTGCTATTGTTGCTGCTTCTCTATACTGCCGCTCTCTCTGCACACTCTCTGCATAGCGTTGCTCACCATCTTGTATAATATAACTCACCACTTCCCTGCATTACTTTACCTTCAACCGGTATTTGTCCTATTTGGTTTACAGCCCCAAAAGCAACATGTTTCTATTTGTGTTACACTTCCTTTTGTTTCTTGCATGCTTCTACTTATGGTTTTGTTTCTCTTAGTGCAATTAGCATGCCTCTATGCTGATTAATATAGTCTGGCATGCCTGTGCTTGTTTCCTGCATGTTTCTCCTTATTCTCCATCACCCCTGTACACTATTAGCATGTATTCAGGCCCCTTTTAGCTATTAAGTAACCCTGAACCTTTTCCTGATGTGTGAATCTGTCAATCTAATGCTTTTAAGACCCTGACCCCTTTTTTGAAATGTGCTTGATTATTCTGAAGTACTCCTCTTTGATGTTCTGTATATATGTAACGTGTTCTTTATTGTGAGTTATTTGTTCTCTTTCCCCCTGCCCCTGTTGGTGTTTCCTAAGTACTGTGTGACTCTTTGCTTTCAAAACTGGTTCCATAGTAACTGTTTTCAAACTCAATTATTACTTTTCTCTCAAAACGGTTTTTCATGTGAATCCTCTTTCAATTGTTTTCAACTCAACTTCTTCAAATTCTATCACAATCTCACTACTCCTAGAACTTAGGTTCTACCCCCTTAGTGTAAGCATTGCTTTGGGTACCTTGAGTACCCACTGAACTTTGATGCACAAGGCTGGTCATTCCACACTTGCACTTGTCTTGTTAATTTGTCTTGGGTGCCTGGTATTGGCCAAGGGTCCTAATGGACCCTTAGGGAGTTTTCCGCACCCAAACCTTGGTAACGGCTATGAAAATCGAAAGAAGTGAGGTTGGATATTTGGGCCTGGTTGAAGGCTCCCTATAGATTAATTTCTTTTTTTTCTCCACTACTATAATTTAATCATATTGATCTGTAATAACTTGTAAAGAATAATGGGGTTTATAGTGCAATTGGATGAGATTATGCATGCTTAGCTATAAGTAATGGGTAGAGAGAATGTCTATAGGATTTTACTTACCTACTTGTGCAATAGAAACCATGTCTAGGAGCATACATCTCATACGACTAGAGATTCTGTATTTAAGCTCTCTTACTATCAGCTTGTTATTTATTTTATAATCACAATCAGTTAATAATTAACAAGACTACCATTGCATTTAGATACCGTGCTTTAGGACATTCGTGTGCATTATATATCATGTAAATAGGGCTGTATTCGCAACTGTTGAATATTTCACTAATTTCGTTTAACAAACATAAGTCTAGTTAACAGGCTTCTTTTAAACTGGAAAACAAATATGCACTTCCACTTTCTTTTATGATTAAACTGCTCCTAGGCAAGCATTAGGCCGGATAAAGTCAATTAACCATCTCAATCGTGTTTAAACCATTCGACATCTTTCGACTATCCGAATTTGTTTCCTTTCTCTGAGACCCTCTTGGTTTTCTTGCTAAACTTTTGTCCTATTTTCTAAATAATCATATATGTGCAAATACTTTCTATTTAGTTACCTTTTTCTAGAATTGTGGTGCTGTTTTTTCATGAAACTCATCAGGACACCATGTCTTATGTAATTTTCCAAAACTATAGTTCAATAAACTAATATACTTATATGCTCTCAGCTTTACACTTTTGAATGGTTTTACATCTGTGCTAAATGTTTTCACTACCTCTTATGTCTGAAACTATTTTCATAACAGAATACTATACCTGCTATGCCCTATCATATATTTTGCTTATGTTTAAAATGTTTTCTCCAATTTCTAAATTGTTACGTATCTCCTTCCTTTTTCCAAATTTTGAAAGTTTACGTCCAACTCCTTTCTGCAAATTCTGTTCAAACTCTTCAGCTCCTATCTTAACATATTTTCAAACATTCCAGTTTTTAACTCTCATTTCCTTAGACCTTAAATGTGATTGAGACGTGCTAATTATAGGTCTATCTGTGGAGGGATACTTGAGCCATTTATGTGCCTTTATATGATCCCTTGTGTAAAGTCCTATTTGCTTTTGTATGTCGCCTAGTGTTTTGACCTTTAAACCTAAGGATTCAACCTAGTCCCCACCTTATAGGAATAACGGTCCTAAACACCCTCTAGGTTCTATAGGACGGGACGGGTAATAGCACGCAATAAGCACTCGTGCGTTTAAATAACCTCTATGGGGCGAGAAGGGTAGAATATGGATATGATGACTGGTGCGCTAATATCTTGTGTGAGAATGATTGCTGGTTATTGCACCAAAGTGATCCATGTTATATTTAAACCTACGACCCCCTTTTCTTTATTTGTATGATATCATGCTTTCTTAAATTAATGATTTCTTCAACTACTCTTTTTTTCCAAAAAATAAATCACTTATGTCTTTTCCTCTCTTTTCTTTCAAAACTTCCAATTTATTTATATTCCTTATGTGCAAACATTGTTTGTTTACTTATGCTCTTCTAAAAGTCACAGTTAAGTATGGTCGGGAACCACACTAGTGGATCTTGAGGGGTGTCTAACACCTTCCCCTTGAGATAATCTCAAGCCCTTATCTGAACTCTGATTTTCCTTCAAAAAATCTTGTTCTTTTCTTTTAAGTGTCCTAATGCACTATAATCATTTGGTGGCGACTCTTCAAAAAATCCATGACCCGATTTCTCAAAAGGGAGTAATAGTTGTTTTGTCCATAATATCGTAAAACCCGATTCCGCTTTTTAGGGGTGAAAAGGGGGGCGTCAACAACATGGAGACTCTGTTGGGGAATTCTTTAAGGATTTTACCATTACGTGCTTTTGTGACTTTATTACTTCCTTAATTGTATTTACTTTCTGTCCTTAATTATTTCATCAAAAATACTAACTTGGCACTTCATGTTTTTCTTTCCTTTTAATTTCTTCTTTTACTACCTTATTATTTCAATTCTGTTGTAATTTCCGAGCATTTATTGTAATCTTTACAATATAAATGTGAAAATACATGCAATTTGTTTCATTATTGTAACTGCATTCCTCAACATCATATTCCACTCGTGCCAAAACAAATCCTATAGCACCACTTATAATGAGTGGTAGCGCCCTTTCGATATTATAACCCCTAAATGTGGCAAATACATATTTGCGGTAAAAGCAGTTGATCAACGGTGTAGTCGACGGTTCCATGCCTTTCTCTCTTGAGTTGTCCGCTCAAGGGTACCTTGTCTAGCACTTCAAAAATAGAAACCTTACTCGATTAAACTATTCATGCATCATGGTCAAACTTAGCTGAGTCAGTTTGTCCGCATAATGACTCATTAAGATAGCCTAAACTAAAGTCCATCGGGTTTCCTCGAAACCACAGCGGAAACCTCCACGTTATGTGAATTTATTTTGAGAACTAAATGCCCTTTTGCTAATTATTGATTTAAATAGTCGAGTCTGATGGGGTTAAGGGCCTAACACTTTGTTTTGCAGAAAATGAGGCCCGAAGTCCCCAGATTCGGTATGGTATCCAACATTCACCCAAGGTTGCTAAGCTGGTGGGAAGATCTTCATGCCAACGATCAAACCCTCATCTACAAGTACTTAGGGAATTTTCCCTCACTTCTGGTAATCCAGCCTAACAACAAAATCATAGAGGCAACAACTCTGTTATGGGATAGTGTTCGATCAGTGTTTCGCTTCGGGGATTTGGAAATGACTCCTTTACTAGAAGAAATATGGGGTCTAGCTGGTATCCCTCGGGTGACTCCAGGCCTGCTTATGGTAGAAAACCGCAAAAGTAGAGGCTTTCTTAAGATGATGGGACTCAAGAAAAATCCCGACCTAGCTTGTCAGGAGGACTCCTACATACCATTTGATTTCTTGTACAAGAGGTATGGCCATAGCAAGTCCTATCGCACCTACGCTGATGAGTTCGCCCTCACCTCTTTGGGGCACATACATAGGAAGGTCTTTGTGTTAATGTTCTACTTCTTGGGTATGATGATCTTTTCCATGAAGAAGGATAGGATCCTTTCCAGACTACCCATAGTGACCAAAACCTTAATGGAAGGTATTGATGGACAGACGTTCAGCATAGTGCCCATGATCATTGCCGAGATGTATCGAGCCTTGGGAAAATGTCAACAAGAGGCTCTGCACTTCAAAGGTTGTAATCTGTTACTGCAGCTTTGGCTCATAGAACACCTTCAGAAAGGAAACTGCAGACAGAAAATCATACGCAGGGATTGGGATGACCATATTGCTTTTCACCACCCAAAGCGAATGAACTTCATGCCCAACATGTTTGCTCAACCAGAGGACGCCAGTGGATGGTTAGAGATGTTGGAGAATCTAAAAGAAGAGCAAGTTTAGTGGATGTTCGAGTGGTTCCCAACAGGAGAGTTCATTGTCCGTTCTCGAGACGCAACATTCCTCATACTCATCGGTCTGAGGGGAAATCATCCTTATGTCCCTCTCCGGGCCATGAGGCAAGCTGGAAGAAAGCAGATCATACCAAGGATAGAGAAAATGAGTCATTTCAGGGCTGACTTTCAAGATGATGATAGCCCACACAGGTGTCAAGCATGGCAAATGTGGCACTGCAAGGTCGTCTTAGGGAAGAAATCTATTGAACCTGACATGTATCATGCCGGGTGTGTACCAAACTACATGGGTTGGTTGGAAGATGATCACATTGGTTTGGGTCACCCAGGGTTTGTCCATGGTCATAGGCTTATTGACGAGAAAACTGAAGCACGAGTCAAATACAATCAACTGCGCAAAATGATGCGAGAATGTGAGAATGAACATTGGGAAATATAGGACACCCACGAGAATCTGATCAACGAGTTTATGGCTATCAACGCCAACAATAGGCTAGGGTATCTGGAGCGAGGTCTGGTGGAATTGGAAGGGAATTTCTTAATGAGAATTAAAGACTTTTAGAATGCCGAGGGAAGTGCAGGCGGACATGTGGTTCGAGCCAATCTACTGTTAGCACTGCGCGAGTTGATGCAACTGTATGAGAGAGGCAAGAGTACCGAATCTGGGGAAGGTCTTTCTGGGGCCAAGTAGTTAGGATCTTTTATTTCTTGCTTTCATAATATAATAAGGCCAGTGGACATTAGTGACATCTTTTATCATTCAGTTGTTTTAAGACTCGTATTGTTTATCAATAAAATGAGGAATTTAGCATTATAAGTTCTCCAAATTTAATTTTTCGCTAGGCCTACCACGGGCACAACGAGGCACCCAAATTAGGAAACGACTTATACTATTGCACAACGTATTTAAATATCGCAATATTATTTCTCAGAATCCACACTAACTTTTTACCTTTTTGTTTTTTCTTTTATTTTTATTCCCCCCCAAAGGTTAGTTCGTGCATTCTCGCAGCATCAGCATACTCAACAAGATCCAAGGGTCCTCCACCCTCCTTCTCCAAGTCCTACCGGAAACAGGAACAATGGAAAAATGGGAGATGCAAGTACTAGAAAGGAACTTGAGGAAGCTTCTCAGAATGCTGCAATTACCAAGGCGACTGCTGCTCATCTTGAGCAAACTTTGCTGAGATTACGGGAGGAATTGGACCAAGTTCGGAACCTGGAAAGCCTATCAATCACTCTTGCCGCTCCTGATGTTAACACCCAGAACCCTGCACCTCTACAAAATACCCTGCAACCACCGATACAACCCACTCATACCCTAGTCTGCAACACACGCAATAACACTCTACTGCTCATTCCCGAACCCTAAAACACCACCAATGAACACACCCACAATAATCCCATATTTGTGGATGCTATACCCCACTACACTCATCCAATCATAAGTACACCCAAATCTGATGGCAAGGACTCCCTCATTCAGAATTTGGTCGCTGAACTCAAGAAGTTAACTAGCCGGGTCCAAGGTGTTGAAGGTAGAAAAGGTGTTGAAGGGTTGAACTATGATGGTCTTTGTATTCAGCCATATGTTGAGCTCCCGGAGGGGTACAAACCTCCCAAGTTCGAGATGTTTGACGGAACAGGTGGTCCTAGAGTCCATCTCAGAATGTATTGTGATAAGCTGGTAGGAGTTGGGAGGGACGAGAAAATCCGCATAAAACTGTTTATGAGGTTCTAAAAGGCGATTCTTTATCATGGTATATCAGCCAAGATGCAAAGAAATTGACAAGTTTGGTGAACATGGCGTCTGACTTAATGGACCGTTTTAGGTTCAACACTGAGAACGCACTAGATGTGTTCTATATCCAGAATCTAATGAAGAAATCCACAGAGACCTTCTCCGAGTATGCTACTCGTTGGAGGTCAGAAGCTGCTAAGGTTAGGCCATCCTTGAAGGAAGAGCAGATGAACATGTTCTTTGTTCATGCTTAGGATCCGAAAATTCCGTAATGGCTGCGCAAAGGAACAATTCCCCTATGAAGTACCAAACCTATCTTTCAACTCCACTCACATACCAACCTACCATAAATTACCAAGTACCATCACCTACATACCAAATTCCACCATCTGCCTACCAATTACATCCACCGCCCACATATCAATCCATTTCACCAAGATATTCCCAACCCACGCATGTGTAACAAGCATACAACTCTCAACCTTCCCATTACCCATCACCAACCGCTCGAAAAAAATTTCCTTGATCTAGACCAAATTTTGACCGATGACCTCCCAGATAGTATACCGCCATGGCCGTGCCAATTGCCCAATTGTATGAAAAACTCAAAGAAGCCGATTATGTTTCACCTATTCCTGCCGTAACTCCAGAAAATCCTTCCCAATGGATCAATCCCAACAAAACCTGCGTATACCATTCCGGAATGAAAGGTTATACCATCGACGAGTGTTGCTCGTTGAAAGACAAGATTCAGACTCTGATCGATAACAAGGTCATTGTAGCAAAGGAGCCTGCTCCCAATCTCCTCAACAACCCTCTGCCTGACCATAAGGGTAGGGGCATCCATATGATCGAGGTTGAGGATGATTGGGACCCCAAGGGATTAATCGGGTTGATAATTGAAAGAGATGAACCTAAGAAGCCAGTAGTTATCCTCAATCCCATTATTATTAATAACCAGATCTCTGAGGAAGATGTAGTAATTCTGTTTGCACCACTTGAGTTTGAAGTGCCTCATTCGAGGGCGCCAAAACCAATCGAGGTTGAGTTCAGTATCCCAAAAGCAGCTGCACCATTTGAAGTTACTGTATTACCTCCCAAGATGCCTATTCTGGCTTCCATGATAGATGTGACCCCGTTCAAGACGAACGCCATACCTTAGGATTACACAGCTGAGGCTAGAAGGAGAGGGAGAGCATATACTGGAGAGGCGATCGCTTCAGAGGGCATGACTAGAACCGGCAAAGTATACACTCCAAACCATTTAGCTGATTCCAGTAAACAAGCCTCTGGACGGGCTGTTGAAACTGGATCCGATGACCTTTGGAGAAAGATACAGGCCAAAGAGTACTAAGTCGTTAAGCAACTGAACAAAACACCAGCGCAAATTTCTATTCTGGCTTTTCTGCAAAGCTCTGAGGCACATAAAAATGTCTTAATGAAAATATTGAGTGAAGCTTATGTTCCCAGCAACATAACAGGAGGCGAAATGATGAATATGGTGGGGCAGGTACTGGAAAGCCACAAGATCACCTTCCATGAGGATGAGCTACCACCATAAGGGCTTAGTCACAACAAGGCATTGCACATCACTCCGTAATGCAAAGATTATTTCATCACTAGGATCCTGTTCGGCGAGGGGATTCAGCTTTAATATTTGTCCGCTAATAACCCTCAGGACATTGGGGAAAGGACTGCATGAGATCAAAGACGGAACTATCAGTGTTAAAGCTTTTGAATGGGTCTCAAAGATCAACCATTGGAGAAATTAGCCTGTGTTTGCAGATAGGACCTACTTGGTTAGATGTGGACTTCCTAGTTATAGACGTGCCAACATCTTACAACTTATTAGTGGGGCGAACCTAGATTCACGTTGCTGGGGTTTTGGCATCAACCTTACATCAGGTTGTAAAACTTGAATGGAATTATCAGGAAGTGATCATCCATGGAGACGGTAGCAACCGTATATACAGTCGCCAATCCATCCCGATGATCATAGGTAGAAGGAAAATAGGTGGAGAAACATACCATCATATCGATCGAGTCAACGCCATGGAAAAAGACAAGTGGTGGGATAACAAAATTGAGAGCATTATGAATTGGAGTTGGTACGAGCCCGGAAAGGTACTTGGCAATAATCTCCAGGGCATCACAAAGCCCATCAAGTTGAAGAAGCATGGTACCACTTTCGGCTTGGGGTATGAATACACATGGGAGGAGTTCAATCATTGGTCACCACCATAGCACGGTCCCTACTATCCATTGGAACACCCCATAACCCAGATGGAGCATACTTTTCAGCCGGTCGACATTATGAGTGGATCAGAGGAAGATGAGGCACTGGCAGCAATGAAGAACCTGTTTCTGGAGGATGATATGGATTGTTCTGTTATCTTCAAGGAGGAGAGGGAAGAAGGCCCTTCCATTCAAGCTGTGAACCTATGAGAACGCCTCACCAATTAGTCTGTCAGGACCACTAGTGCCCGGAGAGCTTCGGGGTAGCAAGGCTAAACGACGCACTATGCATCGCATTTTACTTTTTAGTAAATTTTACTTTTCTGCATTGTCTTTACTTTTGAAAAGTGCTCCGATGTTTCAAACAGTTATGAATTTAATCAAAAGCACTTTTTCCATGTTTATTTTTATATCTCGCTCTTATTACTTTTCTCTATCATTTATTTTATTTTACACAACATTAGTATTACATATCTTGATGATGAACAAACGACTGTGACTTGCAACGAGGCAATGCAACAAACGGGCATAGACTTATAGTCAAAATACTTTCAAAATAGTATGTATAGCATATATAAGCATCCACAAAGGATTTGGTATTTTTTCACTTTTTGAGGATTTTTAAAACCAATTTATGGCCTATTTTGCACTATAAAATCCAATAATTATTCCCAAAACTTGTCATTTTAGAGAATAATTTATTTCATTCTCACATTTACACAAAAAATATAATTTACATGATTTTTACATAATTTTACAAGCTTAGTTAGTATTTTAAAACTAAAATTGCATGAAATTGCAATTTTAGCCTATTGCTCGATTTAATAGCATTTTGTAATCACAAAGTCATTTAAATATTTTTAAATTAGTACTTATGCATTGTTTATTAACTTTATATTTGTAGTTTGATTTCGAACATCATTTACTATTTTATAAAAATCAAAATGGGGAAAATTGACCATTTAAATTGTAGCCCTTTTAATTTCAATTTTAGCCCAAATTTCGGCCCCCAATATAACCCCCAATTACACTACCCAATTTCAAAATTACTTGAACCAGACCTAATCGAACTAACCCGCCCGGATCCCTATTTTAAATCATGGCCGTTGATCATTTAGATCAACGGTCCACGTTAGGCCCTTCCTTAATTAATCCAACCGACCCCCTAACCCTAAAACACTTCTCACTAATGAGCTGCCCTTGTATCCCCCTCATCTGTCAAATTCTCTAAACTTCTCTCCAAACCCTAGCCCTATTTCGTCGGTCTCCGACCTTGTTTCACCAGAGACTATGGCTTCTTAGACCCTGAGCAGCCTGTACCTACCCCCACACACCTCTATGCCCCTTTTGCTTGAGGTTTCAGAGTCCGACCTTGAAGACCCTTGGTTCAAAGGTTTTCCGACTTGAGTTCAATGGGTATTTCCGGCCTCCCTCCGGTAAGTGTTTGCCTTGTGAGCCCGTCTTGGACTCAGGACCAGTTCGTTCCAAGCCTTTCTCATTTTTTAGGGTTTTCTCTGAAACCCGAAGTCTCCAAGGTTTTCCTTCTTTGTTTCTCTTTAATATCTACTTCAAATCCATGTTATATTCTAAGATTGCTAAGTGTTTTCCATGTTCTTTTCGGTTTTTGTTTTCAAAATAGTTCATCTTCTTAAAATTTAGGGTTTTGTGATTTTCACTTGATATTCTGTGATTTCTTACACTATGTGACTTCGCCGTGAATCCTGAATGTTTTCACTATGATTTTTAGGTATTTTCTGTACTATATTTTCTTCTAGGGTTTTCGAGTAAATTCTTTACTATTTCTTCTTTCATTATGCTTCCATGAATGTTTATGTACTTTCTGAGTTTAGTCTTTGCTTGATTCTCCATGCTTTCGCCTGTGAGGAAGAAACCCTAGATTTTTAGGAGTTTTCAGACTACTTGTGTGCGAGTATTTTGTTTCCTGTTTAATTTCAAAACTCCAATTCTCTAAAACTCGTCTCATGCTTCTGTTTAATTTCAAAAACCCAATTCACATGTTTTAGTTTATGCTCCCTTTTTATAGTCAAATATTTTCTCTCTGAATAACCCTAATTTTGGGGATTGATTTTTCTATGAATTTATTATTGATTTTCTCTTTGACTGATTTGGACCTATATTCTGACTCAGTTCATTAGTGACTTCGAATCCGTGATTCCTTTATTTACTATGTGATTATCGATTCTATTCTTGCCTTATTTGTTTAAAACCGCGTATTTTCAAAAAAACTTTATATGTATTTACCCGTTATTTTTCAAAGTATTCTTGATTTTCTTTCCATAAATGGAACTCTATTTTCATTACCCTAAGTCCGACTCCTTTATTGAAGGAAGTCCTTGCCCTAATTGAGTGTTATTTGATACTAAAGTATTTTCTGCCTCACTTGCTACTTATTTTCAAACTATAAATGGCCCACTCATTTTTCTTCAAACTCACAAACAATTCGGTTCAACACACACACACACACACTAAACTCTCTCTTCTCTTTTCTGCTACTTGTGCTGCTGCTTGTGTTTAGCCAGCCGAAAGCATAGGCTAAACTATAAAACTCTATTTTCTTGTTTTGCTGTTTGACACTTGCAACTGGTAGGTCTCCACCATTTAAATATTGTTTCTCTAAAACTATGTGGTTATTTCTCCCTTCTACATGACCCCTCAACTTCTTGTTTTCTGGTACTAAATGACTATATACTAGTCTGTTATACCATTTTGCATGCTGCTACTGTTATGTTTTTCTTATCTCTCCTTGATGTTTGCTTTCATGTGATCCCTTTTCCCTTTAATGACCCTTATATATGAGTATGCCCAAAGTTGAGGTAGCATCTCATTGCTATCCTTAATTTAGGATCAGGTTCTTTTGAACCTCCACTCAAATCAATCCCATTCCCTTAACCCCTTTTATGTGTTGAGCCTAGACTAGGGTCTGGCAGTGTCATAATCACCTCTCAGACCCCTGTCTAACTTCTGAAAGTCTGCTCTTTTATTTGTTTGAATCAAGTAAAAGATAGGGGTGTGTCAGTCCTACCCACACCCATGACTGGTTATGACCATCCTTTGCTTTGGTCTTCCTCTAATCCCCTCACTTTACACTTATGGTTAGTTCATTAAGTCCTACCCCCTATGGTAAGCCATGCTTAGGGACCCTAGAGTTTCCTCTGAACTTGGGTGCCTAAGGGCTGGTAATTCCACACATTGCACTACTCTATTCAATCTTTAGGGTGTAAGCATTGCCTGGGCCTCCTGAAAGCCTTCGGATCTTTGAAACACTCTAAGAAAAGGCCTTGGAATCTGGAGCCCAAATTTGGTAAAATACATGTGTTGGACATTAAGGTTGCTTTGGGCTTCCTTAGGTCAATTTTTAATTTTGATGTATTTATCTTTTAGTCTTTCCCTTTTTTTTTGTAATAATTTCGTAAAAAGACTTGGGGAATATTATTCAAAGGGTGTGGGAGGGGATTCACTTTAGTGCATAGGTCAAAAGGGGTAGAAATCATGCCTATAGGACTTTAGCATTCCAAATCACTTAAAAATCAAGCCTATAGGACTTTAATATTGCAAATCACTTAGAAATCATGCCTATAGGATTTTAATATTGCATACCATTCAGAAATCATGCCTATAGGATTTTGTATAGCAAGGATAATAGAGATCATGTCTATAGGAACTGCATATGCGTTAGATGAACTGTAGAATAATTACGCTTATCTTTTATTAATGCTTTAACAACCCCCTTCAAAAATCGAAACGTAGATGTCATGCTTATTGGAATAATTTCAACTCGCCTGATCCGTTTAAGTAACAACAGTCTGTCAATTGGTTCTTAACGTTTTTTTAAGTAATGTTTTCAACAAACCTTTTGTAAACCATGTGTGCTTTCAAACTCTACAAGTCCATATTCTTTTCCATGAAGAGTCTTTATAAAGTAGTTCTGCCTAAGCATTTTAATCAGTCTCTTAAACTGCCTTTAAAGCAATCCTGCAACCAACTCTTTTCTCAAAGTACTCCTGCCTTCGAAACTTTTGCATAACGCTTCTGCATTTTCGCTCAAACAATCCGATGCTTTCAAAATCTGTTTATGGACTTACTGCAATCCATACTTTCCTTTATAACTCTTCTGCGTCTGACTACATTTTCTAAAACCACTATTTTCTAAATCATTCGCCTAAAATACTTTGATTTCTAACAAACCGGACACGGGTCCATAGTAGACTTATTATCTAACTCTATGTGTTAAACTAATCTGTCCACCGTTAGTTTTAATCTTAAGACCAGATCAGTAATTGCAAGTCATGTTAAACTAATTGTTTTATGGCTTAAAGGGTTTTTTGTGCAGCCTTTGTATGTTTGTTTATTCCCCTTATGTGCTATTTATTATTTTGAGTGACGCCTTAGCATTTCACCTTTTAAACTCCATATATGCCCTTATCCCCTTTTCTTCCCTTCTAGGATTAGAAGTCCAAATTCCTCGAAACTGATAGGTCGGGACTGGTATTAGCATGCAATAAGTAAACGAGACCAAACACGCTTAAATACATTAACGGGATGGGAAGGGTAGAATATGGAGATGATGACGATGCGCTAATATCATAAGGCTACCCCTCTTTGGGAACATGTACGGGATATTGCATCGAATGATCTATACTATAGTTAAACCTATGACCCTCTCTTTTTACTTTTCCTTTATTTAAATGTTTTCTTTAACTAAAATTCTCTTTTACTTGTGCTATCCTTCTTTCAAAATTGTCAACTTGCTTGTATTTCTTATGTGCAAACTTTTCTTGTCTACTTCCATTTATCTTAAATCACGACTAAGCAAGGCCGGGAACCACACTAGTGGATCATGTGGGGTGTCTTACACATTCCTCTCGAGATAATTTCAATCCCTTACCCAAACTCTGGTTTTCCTTCGAATCCTTCTTCTATTCTCAAAAAGTGTCCTAATGCACTACAATCATTAGGTGGAAACTCTTCACACTCCATAGCCCAAATTCCCCCAAAAGGGGATGAAAAGAGTCATTCCACCCATAATGTCGCAAACCCGATTTCTTTCCCTCTAGAGAAAAAGGGGGGTGTCGCCAGCATGGCGACTCTTCTAGGATTCTTCTAGGCTTTTACCATTACTTGCTTTTGTAACCTTATTTCTTACTTAATCACATTTATTTCTTGTCCTTGATTATTTTATCACAATTACTTACTTGACTCTTCATGACTTTTCTTTCCTTTAATTGCCTTTTTTATTGCTTTATTTCGATACTGTCGTAATTTCAAGCAAGCATTGTAATCATTTATCTTATGAACGTGAAAATACATGTAATTTGTTTCATTATTGTAATTTCATCTCTCAACATCATATTCCATTCGTGCCAAAGCAAATCCTATAGCAATGCATATAATGAGTGGTTGCGCCCTTCCGATATTATAAACCCCCTGAATGTGGCAAAGGCATATTTGCGGTAAAACGAGTCGATCAACGATGTAGTCGACGGTTTAATGGTCAATCCTAGCAGAGTCAGTTATGTTGTCCGCATGATGACTCATTAAGACAGCCTAAACCGAAGTCCATTGGGTTTCCCAAAACCCAAACAGACTGTCACGACCCAATTTCCTAACCCCGTCGTGATGGCACCTCTCGTGAAGACAAGGCCAGCCAGACCGTCTCAGAACACTACTTAAAGTAGTTAGTCAATTATATAACAGTTCGAATCTGAATTAATGATATTAAGCAATATAATACAATCCAATACAGCCCGCTCCGGGTGTCATATGTCACGAGCATCTAGGGGTGCCTTTATTAAAATTTAAAATTCTATAATACATAAAGTAAAATTTGGGAATCAAGAAGAAGAAGAATCTCGGTGCCGCGAACGCCGGCGTTCACCTTGCTTATCTACGACAATAATACCTTCAATTTGCTACTAACCTGCTACCGGGTGATCAGCACTTGCAACTGCACGCAAGGTGCAGGGAGTAATGTGAGTACTTCCAGCTCAGTGGTAATAAGAGAGAATAATATCTGAGCGATAAGAAAACACGTATGGGCACACCAAACTGATATAAAAGACAGAATAACCCTTTATGAGAAAACAAAAATACTGCGAAAAATCCATTTATAAAATCTCAAGATCAGTTCAAAATCTCTTTTCAAAGTCGCTTTTCAAAATATCTCTTTTATTTCAATAGCCCTGCATATGAATGCTATATTAGATAGAGCAAGTCAGCTCATAAGGTTGCCCCTTGGGCACAACACTCCTAAACATATAACGCTAGGGTATCTGGTCAACAAGGCAAGTAACAACATGATGCCAATGATATATGAATGCCAAATGTCATGCCACGTAGTACAAACAGGAGTGAATGCGTGAATGCAATGCACATGACCGCTACGGCGCGTAGCCCGATCCATGGGTACCTTACGCTCACTGGGGGTGTGTACAGACTCCGGAGGGGCTCCTACAGCCCAAGCGCAATAATACTTCGGCATGCAGTCTGATCCATATAATATACTACTGCGGCGTACAGTCCATTCCATATAATATACTACTGCAGCATGCAGCCTGATCCATGCAATGTGCTACTGCGGCGTTCAGTCTGATCCATGCAATATGCTACTGCGACATGCAGTCCAATCCATGCAATATGTTACTGTGGCGTGCAGTCCGATCCATGCATGTATATGCACATGCACACATAACACTCGAGGCCCAAAAGCCTCCTTACATCATCTTCATGGCCTCACATATGGCCCTCAGTCTCAATCAGTCCAAAATAGTCAAAAAACCCTCGGGCATCCGTAAAACAATAATACGCAGCCCAAACAATAGTACAAATACCAGTTAAAACTCCAAGTTTGAGGAAAATATAGCTGAGTTCACAAAACAGTGTAAATCACATGGACTGAGTTCAAATAATATTTCAAATAGTAAGGAACACTGTGATGATAGTTCATAAAGAGTTCAAATAATCGGCATTAAGCCCCAAGTATGGCAATGAGCCCAAGTCTTAATGATAACAACAAATTATTTTAAATTTCGCGGTGAAAACCAACAACCGGGACGGACCAAGTCACAGTCCCAAACGGTGCTCTACCCAACGCTCAGGTCCAGCATGCAAGTCACCACAATACATCACTAAGATGTGCAAATCCGGGGTTTCAAACCCTCAGGATATCATTCCCAAGTATTACACACCTCGAACCGGTGAAATTCCTCGCTCGCGACGCCTTTGCCCCTCAAATTGGTTTCCACGCACGTCAAATCTAACCAAAATCAGTACAAATAATATGCTAATGGGACAACACCCAATCGAAAACAACCAAAATATAACAAAAATCTCGAAACTAGCTAAACCCGAGCCCGCTTCTCAAAAAATTACGAAACTTACATTTTTGGAATCATCGTCTCGCCACGAGTTCATAAATACCAAGAACTCCCAAATCCGAGCTCAAATGACCTATCAAATCCCAATTTGAAATATCAAAAACTCAAGCCCTAGTTTCTTCAATTTTATACCCCAATTCAGAGTATTAATGGATGATTCTTTGATTAAATGATGTTTCTAGATCATGAGACTTACCTCCAATCACTTCCCGTCGAAACCCTCTCCAAAGTCTACCAACAAGCTCTCAAGGTGGTGCAAAAATGGTGGAAAAATGAACCAAACTCACGGATGAAATGTAATAAAAACATGTCTGCCCAGGTGACTTTCCTCTATGCGAACGCGGTCAGCCCTACGCGTTCTCATTGAACAACTTATGTTGACCCGAAAATTACTCTACATGAACTCAGTACATCACCCACGATCGCAATGCACCAGATGATCCAACTATGCGAACGTATCTGGCTCCCCGCGGTCGCAATTCATAAACAACCCCTTATACGCGAATACAAACTAGCTATTACAAACGCAATGACAAAATTTCAAGCCCTCCCAAATAACTCTACGCGTTTGCATCACACACCACGCGAACACATAGAAGAAAGATTCTCTGCAACACTCAGCTGAAACCTGTTGTGTTCGATGTCCTAAAATAACCCGTTTGATCACCCGAAATCAGCCCGAGGCCCCCGGGACCTCAACCAAAAACGCCAACCTACTCTAAAACATCATACGAACTTGTTTCAATCATAAAAACACATACAATAATATAAGAAGCATCAAATTACCACAGATTCAAGCCTAAAATTTTCTTTAAACTTCGGAAACTCACTTTCAATCAAAACCCCAACCAAACGACATCTGGTTAACCTGAAAATTTGCAGACATATCCAAAATCACCTAAAGAAGCTACAGCAACTCTCGGAATTCCATTCCAACCCTCAGATCAAAATTTCACCCATCAACCGGAATCTGCCAAAAGTTCAAACTTCGCCAATTCAAGCCTAATTCTACACTAGAACTCCAAATCCAATGCCGATCACACTCCTAAGCGAAAAATCATCCCCTGAAGCTAACCGAACCATCAGAATTTACATCCGAGACCTTTAACCACTCAGTCAATGTCCAGTTGACTTTTCTCATATAAGTTTCCTTCTAAGAGGCTATTGACTTATTTTCAACCAAAACCAATTCAATTACACCCGATCGAATATAGTACTGATATTAAAACATGAATCCATAAAATAAGGGGGAAACGGGACGGTAACTCACATGACGGCGGGTCGGGTCGTCACATCATCCCCAACTTAAACAAACGCTCTTCCTCGAGCATACCCAGAGTTGTACTAGAAGCAACCCAATAGATGAATGACCTTATCCGGCATATACTCTGGGTGATCCCATGTCACCGTATCTCTAATAGGTCCGACCACATGACATAGCTGTAATTTCACAATCCATCTAACCATAAACCATAGGACCGCATTGCACTATCCGAATATATTATTAGTTTTTCATTACCTTGCCCCCTTTTCTAAACATAAACCCCTGCTAAATCACTAGCATATCAATACTATCTTCTTTAATCATCTGAAGATCGACTCTTAAATAACCTGCAACTGCCCGTGCTGCTCATGAATTTAATGACTCCCCGTTAAGACTGAACTAAAACCTTGAACACGCAAATCTCAATTCTCCATATCATAACACATAAACCATATGCCACTAGGATAACATGAGGACTTCTATCTCTCTCCTGCGCAGCAGACATCGACGCACTCAACTAGTCGAGAAATCTCATGATCCCATGTTGGAGAAAAAATATTACACACTCCATGCTTCGCAGCCATACAAATATACTCATTTTCAACCCACGGTAAAACACATTAAGAACTCTTTCTCCCAATTCCATTGCACAGCTAAACAGCCAGGACTGGATCCTTCTACCCAAACCAAGTTAAGCACACTACCATCACTTAAAAGCTTTGCTGCATAATACCTGTAAGGCTCCTTACCCCGAACACACACAATGACAAATCATATCCTTACCATACCGATTCGGTTCATTATCAAGCTATTCCATTTATCCAATTTCCTTCCGATTCATCTTTGATTTGATATCCTCCCTTGCTGTAGCACCACAATACCTTGACCCAGGTTACCATACGAGACTCGCACATATAACTACACTATCTAAGACCTATAGGCCACTAAATACCCTCTCAGACAATTCCCAGAAATACCACGTTCCAGAATGCTTCACTCTGAAGAACTTCCCGCGACTTTGAATTCGTTTACCATTACCTTCCGAATGTGGATACGTAGAATCCCATGATTAACCCAAAGTACCACAAGTCTTGATCTTTCCAATGAAACACACTCTATAGACACATACACAAACTTAAGACACCTGATTGTTACATGCAAAATCTTGAATACAGTAAAACCATTCGCGAGAGTCATTCACTCTTATTCAGCTATAATTCAGCTGCCTTGAATGAGCGGAACCACTCGTGTCTCATTATTACCTTGACACCACAGAACATGATTTCTTACATATACAAACAATAATCCTTTTGTCTATACACTGAGCATTCCTTATCATCAATAGCCCAAAACATCCCAGTATTTTCTCACACCTAGAAGCACTATATAACCTCTGTAAAAATTTTCCTTCGCCCGTGCCATCCTCGGCTCAATTTATACAACTAGAACTGATCTGCCATCATCCCTCGAAACGGAACAGACATTACAAATAACCGTGCAATCAGCTGACCAACAGCAACCTCCCCAACTTGGCTCGAAGACATATATCAAGACATTCTTAACAACTCATAGCACTTTTACTCCAATGATGCCACAATGTCATAGTGAGAATAACCCTCAAAACATAAGGATCATACTCCTCAAAACATTCTGCAGGAGATAACCCACCTGCTTCACCTCATTTCAATATTTCAACATGCCTTCCACCATCATATATGTTACACAATCCATTAGTATTCCTGAGTCTATGCTCATACCGCCACATGAAATGTACATTTTCCCACTAAGAGACATGAAAAATATTCTTCACGCGCCCAAAACTTGGGGTACACATCAGACCACAATAGAAAACAAACACTTAACAGCTCATCTGTTATCCATCAGACTTGGAAGGAATTTCAAGAATTATTTCTCAAGCTGATTCAAGTACGCAGGATAAGAATTCCAAGAAAGTGATGTTTTTCCTAAAAGTTCTGCAGCCTCTCGAGGATAAATACAGATGTCTCCGTACCGATCCGCGAGATGCTACTAAACCTGCTCATGACTCGTGAGACCTAGTAACCTAGGCTCTGATACCAACATGTCACGACCCAATTCCCTAACCCGGTCGTGCTGGCGCCTCTTGTGAAGATAAGGCCAGCTAGACCATCTCAGAACACTACTTAAAGAAGTTAGTCAGTTATATAACAGTTCGAATATGAATTAATGATATTAAGAAATATAATACAATCCAACACAGTCCGACCGTAGTGTCACAAGTCACAAGCATCTAGGAGTTCCTTTATTAAAATTTAAAAGTCTATAATACATAGAGTAAAATCCGGGAATCAAGAAAAAGAAGAATCTCGGTGCCGCGAACGACCGCGGTCACCTTGCTTAGCTACGATAGCAATACGTTCAATCCGCTGTGTTCAGCACCTGCAACTGCACGTGAGGTGCAGAGGAGTAAAGTGAGCACTTCCAACTCAGTGGTAATAAGAGAGAAAAATATCTGAGCGATAAGAAAACACGTATGGGCAAACCAAACTACTATATAAGACAGAACAACCCTTTATGAGAAAAATAAAATACTGTGAAAAATCCCTTTAGAAAAACTCAAGATCAGTTCAAAATCTATTTTCAAAGTCTCTTCTTCAAAATATCTCTTTTATTTTCAACAGTCCAGCATATGAATGCTATATCAGATAGCGCAAGTCAGTTCATAAGGATGCCCCTTGGGCACAACACTCCTTAACATATAACGCCAGGGTATCTGGTCAACAAGGCAGGTAACAATATGTATGCCAATGATATGTGAGTGCTAAATGTCATGCCATGTAGTACAAACAGGAGTGAATGCAATGCACATGACCGCTATGGCGCGTAGACCGACCCATGGGTACTTTGCGATCACTGGGGCCGTGTACAGACTCCAGAGGGGCTCCTATAGCACATGCGCAATAATACTTCGACATGCAGTCCTATCCAAATAATATACTACTCTGGCGTGCAGTCCGATCCATATAATATACTATTGCGGCATGTAATCCGATCCATGCAATATGCTACTGCGGCGTGCAATCCGATCCATGCTTATATATGCACATGCACATATAACACTCGAGGTCTGAAAGCCTCCTTACATCATCCTCATGCCCTCACATATGGACCTCAACCTCAATCAATCAAAAATAGTAAAAATCCCCTCGGGATCCGTATAACAATAATACTCAGCTCAATTAATAGTTCAAATATCAGTTAAAACTCCAAGTTTGAGGAAAATATAGTTGAGTTCACGAAACAGTGTAAATCACATGGACTGAGTTCAAATAGTCTTTCAGATAGTGAGAAAAACTGTGATGATAGTTCATAAAGAGTTCAAATAATTGGCAATAAGCCCCAAGTATGGCAATGCGCCCAAGTCATAATGATAACACCAAATCATTTGAAATTATGCGGTGAAAACCAACAACCGGGACAGACCAAGTCACAATCCCCAACCGTGCTCTACCCACACTCAGGTCTAGCGTGCAAGTCACCCCAATACATAATTAAGATGTGCAAATCCGGGCTTTCACCCTTAGGATATCATTCCCAAGTATTACACACCTCGAACCGGTGAAAGTCCTTGCTCGCGACACCTTTGTCCCTCAAATTAGCCTCCACGCGCGTCAAATCTAACCAAAATAAGTACAAATATATCATAATATGCTAATGGGACAGCATTCAATCGAAAACAACCGAAGTATAACAAAAGTCTCAAAACTAGGTAAACCTGAGCCCTGGGCTCGCTTCTCGAAAAATTACAAAACTTACATTTTCGGAATCCTCGTCTCGCCATGAATTCATACATACCAAGAACTCCCAAATACGAGGTCAAATGACCTATCAAATCCTAATTTGAAATATAAAAAACTCAAGCCCTAGTTTCTTCAAATTTACACCCAATTTCAGAGAATTAATGGATGATTCTTTGATTAAATGATGTTTCTAGACCACGAGACTTACCTCCAATCACTTCCATCGAAACCGTCTCCAATATCTACTAACAAGGTGCAAAAATGGTGGAAAAATGAACCCAAGTCACTGATGAAATGTTATAAAAATAGGTCTCCCCAGGTGATTTTTCTTCTATGCGAACGCGGTCAGCCCTACACGTTCGCATTGAACAACTTATGCTGACCCGAAAATTATTCTACGCAAACGCAGTATATCACACGCGATTGCAATGCACCAGATGATCCAACTGTGCGAGCGCATCTGCCTCCCCGCGATCGCGATTCACAAACAACCCCTTATACGCGAACGCAAACCAGCTATTGCAAATGCAACGACAAATTTCAAGCCCTTCCAAATAACTCTATGCATTCGCATCACACACCACGCGAACGCATAAAAGAAAGATTCTCTGCAACACTCAGCTGAAACCTGCTGTGTTCTAAGTCCTAAAATAGCCCGTTTGATCACCCAAAATCATCCCGAGGCCCCTGAGATCTCAACCAAAAACACCAACCTATTGTAAAACATCATACAAACTTGTTCCAATAATAAAAACACATACAACAATACAAGAATCATCAAATTACCACGGATTCAAGCCTAATTATTTCTTTAAACTTCCGAAACTCACTTTCGATCAAAAACCCGACCAAACGACATCCGATTGAACTAAAACTTTGTAAACATATCTAAAATCACCTAGCAAAGCTACAAAGGCTATCAGAATTTCATTCCGACTCCCAGATAAAAATCTCACCCATTTACTGGAATCCGCCAAAAATTCAAACTTCACCTATTCAAGCCTAATTCTACACCGGACCTCCAAATCCAATCCCGATTGCACTCCTAAGCCACAAATCATCCCCCAAAGCTAACCGAACTACCAGAATTCATATCCGAGCCCTTTAACCACTCAGTCAACTTCTGGTTGAGCTTTCTCATACACGCTTCCTTCTAAGAGGCTATGTGCCTTATTTTCAACCAAAACCAATTCAAGTACACCCGATCGAATCTAATGCTTATATTAAAACATGAATCCATATAATAAGGGGAAACGGCGCGGTAACTCAGGTTATGGCGGGTCGGATCGTCACACAGACACCTTCACGTTATGTGCATTTACTTGGAGAACTAAATGCCGTATGCTAATTGTTGATTAACGGTGGAGTCTGGTGGGGTTAAGGGCCTAATGCTTTGTTTTGAAAAAAATGAGGCACGAAGTCCCCAGATTCGGTATGGTAACCAACATTCACCCAAGGCTGCCAAGCTAGTGGGAAGATCCTCATGCAAGCGACCAAACTCTTATGTTTATAAAAGGATCGACGACAGTCGGAATGCTAAGGGTAATACAAGTGGGCATCTGGCTCGAGCCTACCTACTGTTAGGGATGTGCGAGTTGATGCAGCTATACGAGAGAGGGAAGAATACCGAATCTGGGGAAGGTCTTTCTGGGACCAAGTAGTTAGGATTTTTACTTTTATGCTTTCTTATATGTAATAAGGCCGCTTGCCATTAGTAACGTCTTTATCATTTAGTTGTTTTAGACTCGATTTGTTTTTATCAATAAAATGAGGCATTTAGCATTATAAGTTGTCCAAATTTAATTTGTCGCTAGGCCTACCTCGTGCACAACGAAGCACCCAAATTAGGAAGCGATTATGTTCCCGCACAATGTGTTTAAATATTGAAATATTATTTACCAAAATCCGCACTAACTTTCTACCTTTTTTGTTTTTCTTTTATTTTTATTCCCCTCCCCATTGGTTAGTGCGTGTATTCTGGCACCATCAGCATACTCCACAAGATCCAAGGGTCCTCCACCACCTCATCTTCCTATTCCTACCAGAAACAGGAACAAAAGCAAAATAGGAGATGCATGCGCTAGAAAGGAACTTGAAGAAACTTCCCAGAATGCTGCAATCACCAAAGAGACTGTTGCTCATCTGGAGCAAACTTTGCTAAGATTCCGAGAGGAATTGGACCATGTTAGAAACCTGGAAAGCCTATCAATCACTCTTGTCGCACCCGATGTTAACACCCAGAACCGATCACCACCTCAAAACATCTCACAACCTTAAATGCAACCCACTCATAACACTCCACTGCACATTCCTGAACCACAAAACACCACAACTGACCATAACACTCCAATCTTTGTAGATACTAAGCAACATTACAGTCAGCCTATCACCAATGCAGTCAAGGCAGAGGAAAAGAGTTCCCTCATTCAGAATTTGGCTGCTGAGATCAAGAAGTTGACTAGCCGGGTCTAGGTTTTCGAAGGTAACAAAGGTGTTGAAGGCCTGAATTACGAAGATCTATGTGTTCAACAAGATGTTGAGCTCCCAGAGGGGTACAAACCTCCCAAGTTCTAACTATTTGATGGAGCAGGTGATCCCAGGGTCCACTTGAGAATGCATTGTGACAAGTTAGTAGGAGTCGGAAGGGACGAGAAGTTCCGCATGAAGCTTTTCATGAAGAGCTTGAAGGGTGATGCTTTATACTGGTATATTAGCCAAGATGAGAAAAAATGGACTAGTTGGATAAACATGGCATCTGACTTTATGGATCGAATTATGTTCAACACTGAGAATGCACCAGATGTATTCTATATCCAGAATCTCAAGAAGAAGCCCACAAAGACCTTTCGCGAGTATGCTACTCGTTGGAGGTCCGAAGCTGCCAAGGTCAGACCGACCTTGGAGGGAGAACAAATGAAAAGGTTCTTCGTCCTTGCTCAAAATCCACAGTATTATTATGAGAGACTAATGCTAATGGAGGGTCAAAGGTTCTCCGATATCATCAAATTGGGAGAAAGGATTAAAGAAGGCATCAAAAACGGTATGGTCACTAACCTCGAGGCATTGCAAGCTACCAAAAAGGCTTTGCAGTATTGTGGCTCGTTAAAGAAAAAGGATGTAAATTCCGTAATGGTTTGGCAAAGGAACAACTCCCCTATGAAATACCAGACCTATCCCTCAGCTCCACTCACATATCTGCCTACCCTAAATTACCAAGCACCATCACCCTCTTACCAAATTCCACCACCTGCTTACCAATCACATCCACTACCTACATATCAACCCACTTCACCTAGATATTCCCAACCCGCATATGTATACCAAGCATATAACTCCCAACCTTCCCATTACGCATCACTGCCTACCCGCCAAAATGTCCCTCATCCTAGACCAAGCTTCGACTGTAAACCTCCTAGACAATATACCGCCACAGCCGAGCCAATTGACAAATTATATGAAAAACTCAGGGCAGCTAGTTACATTACCCCTATCCCAGCCGTAACTCCAGAAAACTCCTCCTAGTGGATCAACCCAAAACAAGACTTGCGCATACCATTCTGAGATGAAAGGCCATACCATCGACGAGTGCCGCTCGTTGAAAGACAAGATTCAAAATCTGATTGACAACAAGATCATTATAGCTAAGGAGCCTGCTCCTAATGTCCGCAACAACCCTCTACCTGACCACAAGGGTGGAGGCATCCACATGATAGAGATCGTAGATGATTGGGGCCACAAGGGGTCAATCGGTTTGATAGCTGAAGGAGACGAGCCTAAGAAGCCAACATTTACTGTCAATCCCATTGTTGTCCAGATTCAACCCTCTGAGGGCGACGTGGTAAATGTATCCATACCATTCAAGTTTGAAGCACCTCCTGCAAAGGTGCCAAAA
This sequence comes from Nicotiana benthamiana, assembly GCA_034376525.1. NCBI lineage: Eukaryota > Viridiplantae > Streptophyta > Magnoliopsida > Solanales > Solanaceae > Nicotiana > Nicotiana benthamiana. The sequence goes on from CM067336.1 coordinate 12,931,685, forward strand.
CCAATTGAGGTTGAGTTCGGGATTCCAATGCCGCCTACACCATTTAAAGTTACTGTTTTACCTCCCAAGGCACCAACTCCAGTCTTCATGATAGACGTAACCCCATTCCAAACAAATGCTATACCTTGGGATTACACCGCTGAGGCTAGAAGGAAAGGAAAGACATATACTGGGGAAGCAATTGCCGCACAGGGAATGACTAGGACAGGCAAGGTATACACCCCAGAGCATTTGGCTGAGTCTAGCAAGCAGGCCTCCGGGCGAGCTGTTGAAACTCGACCCGATGACCTCTGGAGAAAGGTACAAGGCAAAGAGTACTCGGTCCTCAAGCAACTGAACAACACACCAGCACATATTTCTATTCTGGCTCTCCTACAAAGCTCCAAGGCACATATAAATGCCTTATTGAAAATACTAAGTGAAGCTTATGTTCTCAGCAACATAACAAGAGGCGAAATGCCAAACATGGTGGCGAAGATACTTGAAAGCCAGAAGATCACCTTCCAAGAAGATGAATTACCGCCGGAAGGGCTTGGTCACAACAAAGCTTTGCACATCACTGTGCAATGCGAGGATCACTTTATCACCAGGGTTCTAGTCGACGGGGGATCTAGCCTCAATATTTGTTCGTTGGTAACTCTCAGGATATTGGGCAATGGATTGCACGAGATCAAAGATGGGGCTACCAATGTCAAAGCTTTTAATGGATCTCAGAGGTCCGCCATTGGAGAAATTAGCTTATGCCTATAGATGGAACCACCTGGTTCGACGTCAAGTTCTAAGTCATTGATGTGCAAGCATCCTACAATTTGTTTCTAAGACGACTTTGGATCCACGCTGCTGGGGCTGTGGCGTCAATTTTGCATCAGGTTGTAAAATTTGAATGGAATCATCAAGAAGTAATCATCCATGATGAAAGCAACCCCATATATAGTCGCCAGGCTATCCGATGATCTGAGGTAGAAGGAATATTGGTGGAGAAACATACCATCACATCGAGCGAGTCAACGCTATAGACAAAGACAAGTTTGGATGAAAAAATTGAGAGCATTCTGAATTTGAGTGGATACGAGCTCGGAAAGGGGCTTGGCAAGAACCTGTAGGGTATCACTAAGCCTATCCAGTTGAAGAAGCATGGAACCACTTTTGGCCTGGGTTATGAATACACTTGGGAGGAGTTAAATCACTGGTCACCGCCATGGCGCGGCCCCTATCGCCCACTGGAGCTCCATCTACATGAGTTAGAGAATACCTTTCAGCCCGCTGATGTCATAGACGGACTAGAGGAAGATGAGACAGTGCGAGCAGTGAAGAACCTGTTTTTGGAGGATGATATGGATTGCTGTGTTATCTTCGAGGAGGAAGGGGAGCAAGGCCCTTCCACTCAAACTGTAAACCGGGGAGAACACCTCACCAATTGGTCAATCAGGACCACCAGTGACTGGAGGGCCTCGGGGTAGCAAGGCTAAATGACGCATATGCATCGCACGTTACTTTTAGCTGATTTTACTTTTCAGCATTGCCTTTACTTTTGAAAAGAGCTCCTATGTTTCAGACAATTATGAATTTAATTAAAAGCATTTTCAAATTTATTGTTATATTTCGCTCTTATTTATTCTCTCTACCGTTTAATTTATTTTACACATCATTACTATTACATATCTTGATGATGACCGACGACTATTACTTACAACGAGACAATGCGACCAACGAACATAGATTCAGAAGAGGACGAAATACCAGAAGAGATTGTCAGGGAGGTCGAGAATTTTTAGAACATGCCTAAGTCTAACTTAGACAAAACTAAGGTCATTAATTTGGGAGACGCAAAAAATGTCAAGGAAACACGTATCAACGTACACTTATCACCATCAGAAAAGGGAGAATACATAGAGTTTTTGAAAGAATACGAGGATATATTCACCTGGTCGTATGATGATATGACCGGTCTCAGCACGTCCATTGTGGCTCACAAGCTGATGACAGATTCGGCATGCCCATCAGTCAAACAGAAACTCAGAAAGTTCTAACCAGACATGAGTTTCAAAATCAAAGAAGAAGTCACCAAGCAAGTCAAAGCCAGGGTTCTCAGAGTAGTGGAGTATTCAACATGGTTAGCCAACATTGTGCCGGTGCAAAAGAAGGATGAGAAGGTTAGAGTCTATGTCGATTACTGGGATCTCAAGTGGGACAGTCCTGAAGATGACTTCCCTTTGCCAAATATACACATATTGATCGACAACTACACTAAGCATGAGTTGCAGTTGTTCGTCGATTGCTTTGTTGGATACCATCAGATATGGATGGATGAAAAGGATTAAGAGAAAACGACATTCATCACGCCGTGGGGAATGTACTGCTATAGAATGATGCCATTTGGTTTAAAGAATGCTGGTGCTACCTACATGAGAGCCATGACCACCATCTTCCACGATATGATACATAAAGAGATCGAGGTGTATGTGGACAATGTCATCATTCAATCCAGGAAAGCTTCAGATCATATGGGAGATTTGAGAAAATTCTTCAACAGACAGAGGAGATACAACGTGAAACTGAACCCCGCCAAGTGCTCATTCGGGGTCCGAACCAGAAAGTTATTGGGTTTCATTGTGAGTCGCCGGGGGATAGAGTTGGATTCGTCAATGGTCAAATCCATTCAAGAGTTGCCACCGAAAAATAACAAGAAAGATGCAACGAGTTTTCTGGGGAGGCTCAACTATATCAGACGGTTCATAGCCCAGTCCACTGTCATTTGTGAACCCATCCTCAAGATGCTAAAGAAAGATGCTGCCACTAAGTGGACTGATGATTGTCAAAAGGCCTTCGAGAGAATCAAGGAATGTTTGTCAGCGCCGCCAGTCTTGGTTCCGACTGAGCCAGTGAGACTTCTATTGCTTTATCTTGCAGTACTGGATGAGGCATTTGGTTGTGTTTTTGGACAACATGACGAAATAGGAAGAAAGGAGCATGCCATCAACTATCTCAGCAAGAAGTTACCCCGTACAAAGCTCGGTATTCCTTATTAGAGCATACTTGTTATGCCTTAACCCGGGTAGCTCAGAAATTGAGGCACTATTTTTTTTGCTTACACCACTCATCTCATATCCAGGATGGGTCCATTGAAGTATATCTTTCAGAAGCCCATGCCTACCGGCAAGCTCACCAAGTGGCAGATACTGTTAAGTGAATTTGACATTGTTTATGTTACTAGAAGGCGGTCAAAGGACAAGCCTTGGAAGATTACCTCACCGAGAATCCTGTAGGAGGAGAATACGATTCCATAAACGCGTATTTTCCTAATGAAGAGATAGCCTTCATAGGAGAATACATTTCAGAATCCTATGACGGTTGGAGGATATTTTTCGACGGAGTCGGAAATTTCAAAGGAGTTGGCATAGGAGCGATTTTGGTATCAGAAATCGGTCAGTATTATCTAGTATCTGCCAAGCTCAGATTCCCGTGCACCAACAACATGGTCGAGTACGAAGCCTGCATCTTAGGGCTCAAGCTGGCCATTGACATGAACATTCAGGAACTATTAGTGATCAGAGACTCAGACCTACTCATCTATCAAGCTTGAGAGGAATATGCAACCAAGAATTCCACGATACTCCCCTATCTACACCATGTACATGATTTGAGGAAAAGTTTCAGAAAGACAGAATTCCAGCATATTCCCAGAACACTGAATGAGTTCACCGATGCCTTAGCCACTTAATCATCTATGATCTAGCATCCAGATACAAACTTTATTGATCCCATCCAGGTCAAGATTCATGACCACCCAGCTTATTGTGCTCACATTGAGGAATAAGCCGACGGGAAACCTTGGTTCCATGATATAAGAAAATACTTGACGATAGGAGAGTACCCTGAGCTCGCCAATGCTACTCCAAAACGAACACTTCGGAGATTGTCCAACAACTTTTTTAGCAGTGGAGGAATCCTATATAGGAGGACTCCTGATTTGGGATTATTAAGATGTGTCAAAGCAAAAGAAGCAACCAGGCTATTGGAGGAAGTGCAAAGAGGGACCTGTGGACCGCACATAAATGGTTTCATTTTGGCAAAAAAGATACTCCCAGCAGGATATTATTGGATGACTATGGAAACAGACTGCATACAGTACGTTCGAAAATGCCACCGTTGCCAAATACATGCAGATATGATAAAGGTGCCTCCAAACGAGCTTACTACAACAAGCTCACCATGGACATTCGCCATTTGGGGAATGGATGTCATTGGACCAATTGAACCAGCCACGTCAAATGGGCACAGGTTCATCCTAGTGGCAATTGATTACTTTACCAAATGGGTTGAAGCATCATCATACAAGCCAGTCACCAAGAAAGTAGTAGCAAATTTCATCCGAGATTGTATGGTTTGTCAGTTCGGGGTTCCGAAATCAATCATCACCGACAACCGTTCTAATCTCAACAGCGACCTGATGAAGCCAATGTGCGAAACATTCAAGATTAGACACAAGAACTCTACGGCTTATAGACCTCAAATAAATGGAGCTACAGAAGCAGCCAATAAGAACATCAAGAAGATACCAATGAAGATGATTGAAAAACACAAACAGTGACATGATAAGTTGTCATTTGCTTTACTGGGTTATCGTACCACGGTCCGCACATCAACCGGGGCCACTCCCACATGTTGGTTTATGGTCATTACCACGAGGTAGAAATCCCCTCCTTAAGGGTCAGACAAGAAGAAAAATTAGATGATGCATAATGGGTTAAGAGTCGTTACGAGCAGTTAGCCCTCATAGACGGAAAAAGAATGAATGCTGTCTGCCACGGTCAATTATATCAGAACAGAATGTCCAGAGCCTTCAACAAGAGAGTCAAGCTGAGTAATTTCGCTCCAGGTCAGTTGGTATTAAAGAAAATATTTCCACACCAAGATGATGCCAAAGGGAAATTCCCTCCTAATTGGCAAGGTCCGTACATGGTCCATCGGGTTCTAACTGGAGGAGCCCTTATTCTGGCAGAAATGGACGGAGAAGTCTGGCCTAAGCCTATCAACTCAGACGTAGTGAAAAGATACTACATTTGATCATATGCATTTCTTTTGTGATGTAATTTGATCTATGCCTGACCCGATTCCTGTTTAAGTGGGGATACGTAGGCAGCCCTATGGGTTTGGTCACATTTTAATAAAAATTCCATTTTTCCCCGCTGTTGGAACTGGGCCGGAATTTTGAGGAGGACCCCCAAAATTCTGGAACAAGCGAGGTCTCCATGTCTTGAACCACGTTATAGTTGTTGGTTCATCCAAAACAAAATCATTTTTGTATATACGTACATGTATTATATTTACTAAGTCATGCATAAATATGATTTGCACCACCATCGTTTAACAACGCTACCCCCATGATACACGACGCCAAAAGCTGGACGATACGAACTAACCTCCCCCTACAAAACTCACAATTTTTCTTTGGGTGCTGGAATTCAGGTTACGGATCAAAGCATATTTGCTCTTCAGGATTAAAATTCTCACAGGGTCACTATCCCCACTACCCAGCAGTCCTAATCTCGCAAATAGACTATCAGCCAAGAAAACCTACTACTATTTACTCTTTTACATTCCTGCATTGCATAAGGCTACTATGTGCCTTTCAAGACTAAGCTCTGTCTCCATCTGCATTTTTGCATAAGGCTATTTTCTGCCTTTCGATGTTAAGATCTACCTCCATATTGCATAAGTCTACTATCTGCCTTTCGAGATTAAGCTCTGTCTCCATCTGCATTTTCTGCATAAGGCTACTATCTATCTTTCGAGACTAAGCTCTGTCTCCATCTGCATTTTCTGCATAAGGCTATTTTCTGCCTTTCGAGCTTAAGCTCTACCTCAGGCTACTATCTACCTTTCGAGACTAAGCTCTGTCTCCATATGCATTTTCTTCATAAGGTTACTCTCTGCCTTCCGAGACTAAGCTCGGTCTCCATCTGCATTTTCTCATAAGGCTACTCTCTGCCTTCCTAGGCTAAGCTCTACCTCCTTATTGCATAAGGCTACTATATGCCTTTCGAGACTAAGCTCTGTCTCCATTTGCACTTTGCAGAAGACTACTCTCTGCCGTCCGAGGTTAATCTCTACCTCCGTATTGCATAAGGCTATTATATGCCTTTCAAGACTAGGCATTGGCTCTGCCTTACATGGCTAAAATATCGCTGCTTTATTTTATTCGACTGGCAGAAACATCACCACCTGCATTTTAAATTCTCATTCGACTGAAAGATTGCCACCTCCTCATGGGCTGAAAGATTGCTAACTTGTTCAAAGGCGTCATAGTTCGAAGGCACCATGTGCATAGCCCAAGAACATCATTTCGTAGCATGCAAACCCTTACTTTTATGCTCTTTATGGCCCAAGACATCATAGTCTGAGGATGTCATCCTAACCGTCCGTAGACAAACATTCATGGTCCAATGGGAATTTGCATCACGTTTAAATTAAGCAATATATACGCACATCGCCAATTTGTAGGTACTCCGACCGGCTCATGGCTATCTCAGCATGAGCGATCTTGCTCCAGTTCTCCGTAGATTGTCCGATTCCAAGCGCCCTCTTAGATCTAACCATCGCGTCCATTTTTTCGAATTCCTATCGTCATTTTCCGTCAATGTTCCTGAACTACATATGGCCTGATTGCTGTAAAACTAGGGATATGTAGGAAGCTCAGAAACCAGAGCGCGGTCAATATCCTTTTACAATCACCGTTTCCGGTAAAAATTGGCCATCCTACCTTTACCCGATAACTCGTTCATCCTCCTCTGGTAAAGAGGGGCAACTGTTGATACCCAATTTTTCCCTATGTATTTTTATACTCAAAATACTTTCAATGTAGCATGTATATGCATATATAAGCATCCACAAAGGTTTTGGTATTTTTTCACATTTTAAAGGATTTTTAGAACAAATTTATGGCCTATTTTGCACTATAAAATCTAATAATTGTTCCCAAAACTTGTCATTTTGGTAAATAATTTATTTCATTCTCACATTTGCACAAAAAAAATATATTTTACATGATTGTTACATAATTTTACAAGCCCAGTTGGTATATTTAACTAGAATTGCATGAAATTGCAATTTTAGCCTATATCGATTTAATGGCATTTGTAATCACAAAACCATTTCTAATATTTTTTAATTAGTACTTATGCATTTTTATTAACTCAGTATTTTAAATTTGATTTTCAACATCATTTACTATAATATAAAAATCAAAATGGGAAAAATCAGCTATATAAATTGTAGCCCTTTTAATATAAATTTTAGCCCAAATTTTGGCTCCCAATCTAACCCCAACTACACTACCCAATTTCGAAATTACCCGACCCAGACCTAATCGAAATAGCCCGCCAGGATCCCTATTTTAAATCATAGTCGTTGATCAGTTAGATCAACGGTCCACGTTAGCCCCTTCCTTAATTAATCCAACCGACCCCTAACCCTTAAAACTTCTCAAAAACGAGCCGCCCTAGTATCCCCCTCACCTATCAAATGCTCTCAACATCTCTCCAAGCCCTAGCCCTATTTCACCGATCTCCGACCTTGTTTCACCGGATATTATGGCTTCTCAGACCCTGAGCAGCCTGTACCTACCCCACACACCTCTCTGACCCTTTTTCTCGAGGTTTCAGAGTCCGATATTGAAGACCCCCGGTTCAGAGGTCCTTCAACTTGAGTTCTATGGCCATTTTCGGCCTCCCTACGACGAGTCTTAGCCTTGTGAGCCCGTCTTCGACTCAGGACCAGTCCGTTTCAGGCCTTTCTCATTTTCTAGGGTTTTCTTTGAAACCCTAAGTCTTCGAGGTTTTTCTTCTTTGTTTCTCTTTTTTATCTACTTCAGATCCATGTTATTTTCTAAGATTGCTAAGTGTTTTCCACGTTTTTTTCGATTTTTGTTTTCAAAACGGTTCATCTTCTTAAAATTTAGGGTTTTGTGATTTTCACTTGTTATACTGTGATTTATTACAATATTTGACTTTGCTGTAAATCCTGAGTGTTTTCACTGTGATTTCTAGGTATTTTCTTTACTATATTTTCTTCTAGGGTTTCCGAGTAAATTCTTTAATGTTTCTTCTTTCATTATGCTTCCATGAATGTGTATGGACTTTCTGAGTTTATTCTTTACCTGGTTCTATATGCTTTCATCTGTGAGGAAGAAACCCTAGATTTTTGGGGGTTTTGAGACTACTTGTGTGCGAGTATTTTGTTTCCTGTTTAATTTCAAAACCCCAATTCTCTAAAAGCTCGTCTCATGCTTCTGAGTCTTGCTAAGCTTTGCAACACCTCTGGATTCCTTGCATATCTATGTTATTCTACTTTGCATGACTACTCTGCTTACTTTTAACCTTGCATGTTTTAGTTTATGATCCTCTTTTATAGTCAAATATTTTCTCTCTGAATAACCCTAATTTTGGGGATTGATTTTTTTATGAATTTATTTTTGATTCTCTCTTTGACTGAATCGGACTTATATTCTGACTCAGTTCAGTACTGAGTTCGAATCCCTGATTCCTTGATTTACTATATGATTATCGATTCTGTTCTTTCATTATTTTCTTAAAACCACGTATTCTTGATTTTCTTTTCATTAATGGAACTCTGGTTTCATTACCCTAAGTCCAACTCCTTACTAGAAGGAAGTCATTTCCCTAATTGATTGTGATTTGATACTAATCTATTTTCTGCCTCACTTTCTACTTAATTCAAACTATAAATACACCACTCCTTTTTCTTCAAACTCACGAACAATTCAGTTCAACACACACACACACACTAAACTCTCTCTTCTCTTTTCTGCTACTTGTGCTGCTGCTTGTGTTTAGCCAGCTGAAAGCCAAGGCTAAACTATAGAACTCTATTTGCTTGTTCTGATGTTTGACACTTGAAACTGGTAGGTCTCCACCATTTAAATATTGTTCTCTAAAACTATGTGTTTATTTCTCCCTTCTACATGACCTCTCAACTACATGTTTTCTGGTACTAAATGACTAATACTAGTCTGTTATACCTTTCTGCATGCTGCTGCTGTTATGTTTTTCTTATCTCTCCTTGATGTTTGATTTTATGTGATCCCCTTTCCCTTTAATCCACCTTGTATGTGAGTACGTCCAAAGTTGAGGTAGCATCTCATTGCTATCCTTGATTTAGGATCAGGTTCTTTTGAACCTCCACTCAAATCAATACTATTCCCTTAACCCCTTTTATGTGTTAAGCCTGGACTAGGAACTGGTAGTGTCCTAATCAGCACTCAGACCCCTGTCTGACTTCTGAAAGTATGCTCTTTTGTTTGTTTGAATCAAGTAACGGATCAGGGGTGTGCCAGTCCCACCCATGACTGGATATGACCATCCTTTGATTTGGTCTTCCTCTAATCCCCTCACTTTACACTTATTCTTAGTTATTTAAGTCTTACCCCCTATGGTAAGCCATGCTTAGGGACCCTAGAGTTCTCTCTAAACTTGGATGCCTAAGGGCTGGTAATTCCACATATTCCACTACTTTATTCAATCTTTAGGGTGTAAGTATTGCTTGGGCTTCTTGAAAGCCTTCAAAACTTTGAAAGACTTTAAGAGAAGGCCATGGAATCTGGAGCCCGAATTTGGTAAAATGTATGTGTTGGATATTAAGGTTTCTTTGGGCTTCCTCGGATTCGTTTTTAGTTTTGATGTATTTATTTTTTATTCTTTCCCTTCCACTTTTTGTTATTACTTTGTAAAAAGACTTGGGGAATATTAGTTGAAGGGTGTGGGAGGGGATTCACTTTCCTGCATAGGTCAAAAGGGGTAGAAATCATGCCTATAGGACTTTAACATTGCAAAAAACTAAGAAATCATGCCTATAGGACTTTAACATTGCAAATAACTTAGATATCATGCCTATAGGATTTTAATATTGCATACCATTCATAAATCATGCCTATAGAATTTTGTATTGCAAGCATAATAGAGATCATGTCGATAGGAACTGCATATGCATTAGGCAAATTGTAGGATAATTACGCTCATCTTTTATCAATGCTTTAACAATACCCTTTAATAATCGAAACGTAGATGTCATTCTTATAGGACTAATTTCAACTCGCCTGATCCGTTTAAGTAACATCAGTCTGTCAATTGGTTCTTAACATTTTTTATGTAATGTTTTCAACAAACCTTTTATAAACCATGTGTGCTTTCAAACTCTACAAATCTGCATTCTTTTCCATGAACAGTCTTTTTAAAATAGTTCTGCCTAAGCGTTTTAATTAGTCTCTCAAACTACCTTTAAAACAATCCTGCAACCAACTCTTTTCTCAAAGTACTGCTGCCTTCGAAACTCTTGCATAACTCTTCTGCATTTTCACTCAAACAGTCTGATGCTTTCGAAATCTGTTTATGGACTTACTGCAATCTATACTTTCCTCTAAAACTCTTCTGCATATGACTACCTTTTCGAAAACCTGTATTTTCTAAGTCATTCGCCTAAAATACTTTGATTTCTAACAAACGGACTCGAGGGGATCAAAGTAGACTTATTATCCAACTCTATATGTTAAACTAATCTTTTCCACCGTCAGTTTTAATCTTAAGACAAAATCAGTAATTGCAAGTCATGCTAAACTATTGTTGTATGGCTTAAAGGGTTTTATGTGCAACCTTTGTATGTTTGTTTATTCCCCTTATGTGCAATTTGTTTTTTGATTGACTCCTTAGTATTTTCACCTTTTAAACTCCATATATGCCCTTATCCCCTTTTCTTCCATTCTAGGATTAGAAGTCCAAATACCCCCGGACAGATAGGTCGGGACGGGTATTAGCATGCAATAAGTACACATGACCAAACACGCTTAAATACCTTAATGGGGTGGGAAGGGTAGAATATGGAGATGATGATGATACGCTAATATCATAAGGCGACCCATCTTTGGAAACATGTGCGGGATATTGCATCGAATGATCCATATTATAGTTCAAAACCCTCTTTTTTTACTTTTCCTTTATTTAAATGTTTTCTTTAACTAAAGTTCTTTTTTACTTGTGCCATCCTTCTTTCAAAATTTTCAACTCTCTTGTATTTCTTATGTGCAAACTTTGCTTGTCTACTTCTATTCTTCTTAAAGTCACAACTAAGCAAGGTCGAGAACCACACTAGTGGATCTTGAGGTGTGACTAACACCTTCCCCTCGAGATAATCTCAAGCCCTTACCCACACTCTGATTTTCCTTCGAATCCTTCTTCTTTTCTGAAAAAGAGTCCTAATGCACTATACTCATTAGATGGCGACTCTTCAAACTTCATAGCCCAAATTCCCCCAAAAGGGGATAAAAAGAGTCATTCCACCCGTAATGTCACAAACCCGATTTCTTTCACTCGAGAGAAAAATGGGGCGTCGACAACAACTTGAAACTGAATCCAGCCAAGTGAGTATTCGGGGTTCCTGCCGGAAAGTTATTGGGTTTAATTATGAGTCGCCGAGTAACTAAATTGGATCAATCAAAAGTCAAGTTTGTCCAAGAATTGCTGTAGCCAAAGAGCAAGAAAGACGTGATGAGTTTTCTTGAGAGGCTTAACTATCTCAGCTGATTTACACCGTAGTCCACTTTTATTTGTGAACCTATCTTCAAGATGCTAAAGAAGGATGCTTCCACTAAATGGACTGATGGTTGTCAAAAGGCTTTCGACAGAATCAAGGAATACTTATCTACGCTGCCAGTCTTGGTTCCGCTGGAGCTAGGAAGATCCCTTTTGCTCTATCTCACAATTCTGGATGTAGCATTCGGTTGTGTTTTGCGACAACATGATGAAACAGGAAGAAAGGAGAAATTAATCTATTACCTTAGCAAGAAGTTTACCCCGTACGAGGCTCAGTATTCCTTATTAGAAAGCACACGTTATGCTCTAACCTGGGTAGCTCAAAAGTTGAGGCGTTACTTCTGTGCCTACACAACTTATCTCATATCAAGAATGGACCCATTGGAATATATCTTTCAGAAGCCCATGCCTACCGGCAAGCACGTCAAATGGAAAATCCTTTTAAGTGAGTTTGAGATTGTTTATGTTACCCAGAAGGCAGTCAAAGGACAAGCTTTGGCAGATCACCTCATCGAGAATCCTATAGGAGGAGAATACGAACCTTTAAAGACGTATTTACCTGATGAAGAGGCATATTTCATAGAAGAGGATATTGCAGAATCCTATGATGGTTGGAGAATGTTATTCGATGGAGCCGCAAACTTCAATAAAATCGGTATAGGATCAGTCCTGGTATCAGAAACCAGTCAGCATTACCCAGTATCCGCCAAACTCAAATTCCCGTGCACCAGCAACATGGCTGAGTATGAAGCCTGCATCTTAGGGCTCAATTGGCGATTGATATGAACATTCAGGAGTTACTAGCGATCGGATACTCGTACCAACTCATACATCAGGTTCGAGAAGAATGGGAAACCATGAATTCCAAGATACTCCTTATCTACATCATATACAGGAGTTGAGGAAGAGATTTAGAAAGACGGAATTGCAGCATGTCCCCTGAATACATATTGAGTTCCCTGATTCCCTAACCACTTTATCGTCTATGATCCAGCACCCAAATAAAAATTGTATTGATCCCATCCAGGTCATGATTCACGACCAACCAGTTTATTTTGCTCACGTCGAGGAAGAAGCCGATGGGAAACCTTGGTTCTGTGATATCAGAGAATACTTGACAACAAGATAATACCCAGAGCTTGCCAATGCTACTCAGAAGCGCACGCTTTCGAGGTTATCCAACAACTTCTTTCATAGTGGAGGAATACCGTATAGGAGGACTCCCGATCTGGGATTATTAAGATGTGTCAAGGCAAGAGAAGCAACCAAACTATTGGAGGGAGTGCACGCAGGGACCTGCGGACCGCACATGAATGGTTTTGTTTTGGCCAAGAAGATACTTCATGTAGGATATTTTTGGATGACTATGGAATCAGACTGTATCCCGTTTTTCCAGATATGCCACCGCTCAGATACATGCATATATATAAAAGTACCTCCAAAATGAGCTTACTGCAACAAGCTCACCATGGTCGTTCGCCGCTTGGGGAATGGATGTAAAAGGACCAATCGAACCAGACACATCAAATGGGCACATGTTCATCTTAGTGGCAATTGATTACTTTACCAAATGGGTTGAAGCAATATCCTACAAAGCAGTGACCAAGAAAGTTGTAGAAGATTTTGTCCGCGACCGTATGATCTGTCGGTTCGGGATTCCAGAATCAATCATCACTGGCAATGGTTCTAATCTCAACAGCGACTTGATGAAATCAATGTGTGAAACATTCAAGATTAAACACAAGAACTCTACGGCTTACAAACCTCGATTAAACAGAGATGTAGAAGCAGACAATAAGAATATCAAGAAGATACTAAGGAAAATTATTGAAAGGCACAAGCAGTGGCACATGAAATTGTTGTTCGCCTTACTGGGTTATCGTACCATAGTCCACACATTAACCGGTGCCACTCCCTACATGCTAGTTTACGGTATAGAAGCAATCATTCCTGTTGAGGTAGAGATTCCCTCATTGAGGATCATACATGAAGCAAAGTGGGTAAAAAGTCGCTACGAGCAGTTAGCCCTTATAGATGAAAAGAGAATGAATGCAGTTGGCCACAGTCAATTATATCAGAACAGAATGTCCAGAGCCTTCAAGAAGAGAGTTAAGCCAACAAAGTTCACGCCGGGGCAGCTGGTATTGAAGAAAATATTCCCACATCAAGCAGGATCCATAGATGGTTCACCCGGTTCTAACTGGAGGAGCCCTCATTCTTGCAGAAATGGACAGAGAAGTCTGGCCGAAGCCTATCAACTCAGACGCAGTGAAATGATACTATATTTAATCATATGTTTTCTTCTTGATTTAGTTTGAACTACGCTTGGCCTGGTTCCCGTTTAAGAGGGGATACGTAGGCAGCCCTATGGGTTCGGTCACATTTTAATAAAAATTCCATTTTCCCCCGCTGTTGAAACTGGGGAAGAATTTTGAAGAGGACCCTCAAAATTTCGAAGTCAGTTTTAGCGTCAGCACCAACCCAGTAAACTAGGGCAGAATTTTGAGGGGAGTCCTCCAAATTCTAGAATCAATCCATATTCAGCCATTCCACACAGCCGTCAACAACGGAAGCCTAGTAAACTGGGACAGAATTTTGAGGAGGGCCTTCAAAATTCAGGGACAAGCGAGGTTGTCTTGTCTTTAAACCACGTTGAAGTCGTTGGTTCATCCAAAATAAAATATTTTTTCAAATATGTACATACATTATATTTACTAAATCATGCATAAATATCATTTGGATTGCTATCGCTTAGCAATGCTACACCAATGATACACGACGTCAAGAGCCAGGGATACGAACTAAACTTTTCCCTCTATAGAACTCACAATCTTTCTTTGAATGCAGGCACCCCAGGTTGCAAATTATTGAATACATTCACACACTCGTACTCTTGGGGATTCAAGAACAATCGCTCATTTGCGAAGTTACTATAAGCACCTAACATCCCCAGCAGCCATGATATCACAATCAACTGTCAGCTAAGAAAATCTCATTACTATTCACTCTTTACATTTCCTACATTTTTGCATAAGGCTATTTTTTTGCCATCCGAGGTTAAGCTCTACCTCCATCCTGCATTAGGCTACTTATCTGTCTTTCGAGACTAAGATTTGTCTCCATCCGCATTTTTCATAAGGCTACTTATCTGCCTTTTAAAACAGATCTGTATCCATCTGCATCCTGCATAAGACTATTTTCTGCCTTCCGAGGTTAAGCTCTACCTCCATCCTATATAAGGCTACTTATCTGCCTTTCGAGACTAAGCACTATCTCCATCTGTATTATGCATAAGGCTACTTAACTGCCTTTCGAGACTAAGCTCTTTCTCCATCTGCATTTTGCACAAGGATACTTATCTGCCTTTCGAGACTAAGCTTTATCTCCATCTGCATCCTACATAAGGCTATTTTCTAGCTTCCGAGGTTAAGCTCTACCTCCATCCTGCATATGGCTACTTATTTGCCTTTCGAGACTAAGAGCTCTCTCCATCTGCATTTTGCATAAGGCTACTTTTCTGCCTTTCGAGACTAAGATCTATCTCCATCTGCATTTTTTGCATAAGGCTACTTTCTGCCTTTCGAGAATAAGCTCTGTCTCCATATGTATCTTTGCATAAGGCAATTTATCTGCCTTCCGAGGTTAAGCTCTACCTCTATCCTGCTTAAGGCTATCTATCTGCCTTTCGAGACTAAGCATTGTCTCCATCCTGCATGGCTAAAATATCGCTACTTATTTTTATTTGGCTGAAATATCACCACCTACATCTAAATTCTCACTTCGGCTGAAATATTGCCACCTGCATTTAAATTCACGCCTTGGATGAAAGGTCGCCGCTCTTTGCATTCATTCGGCTGAAAGATTGCAACCCTCTCATAAAATGAAAAATTGCCAACTTATTCAAATCCGTCATAGTTCGGAGGCACCATCTGCATAGCCCGAGAACATCATTTCATGGCATGCGAATCTTTAATTTTATGCTCTTCATGGCCAAGGACATCATAGTCCGAGGACGTCATCTTAACCGTCCGAAGACAACACTCATGGTCCAACGGGAACTTGCATCATGTTTAAATTATGTACAGTATACGCCACATTGCTTACCTCTAGGTACGCCTACTATCTGACGTCCATCTCAACAGGAGCGATCCCACTCTGGTTCTCCGCAACCTATTCAGCTCCGAACACCTTTTCAAATCTAACCCTCGCGCTCGTCTTTTCAATTCTCCATGTGCATTCTCCGTCAACGGTTCCTGAACTACATATGGCCTGCATCCTGTAAAACTAGGGATATGCAGGCAGATCAGAAACCAGAGCACGATTAAAATTCTTTTCAATCGCCGTTCCCTGTCAATATTGGCCATCTTAACTTTACCCGACAACTCTTTCATCCTCATCGCGTAAAGAAAGGCAACTGTCGATACCCAATTTTTTCCTATATATTTTTATATATTCTCAAATACTTTCAAAATAGTATATGTATGCATATATTAACATGGCTAAAGGTTTGGTATTTTTATTCAATGTTTTTAAGGATTTTTTAGAATTGATTTATTGTCTATTTTTTAACAATACAAAATCCAAAATTATTCCCAAATTATCATTTTTTGGTGAATAACATATTTCATTCTCATATTCACAACAAAATTAAGTTAATATAGTTTTTGCATATTTTTACGAATTTGTTTGGAATTTCTAAAGCTAAATTGCATGAAATTACAATTATAGCCTATGTTACAATCAATAGTAGTTTATAAGTATAAAATTATTTACGGTATTTTTAGATTCATATTTATATAATATTTATTAGTTCTATGTTTTCAATTTATTATTAAATAGTTTATTACTATTTTATAAAATAAAAGGGGAAAATTGGTTATTTAAAAATTTGGCCAAATTGCATTACAAATATAGCCAAGATTGACCCCAATTTAAACCCAATTTCAGCCCATCTCAAATAACTCATACCCAAATCAATTTACCCGGCCCAATTTTAATTTAATATGAGTTGTTGATCAATTAAGATCAACGGCCCAAATTCATTTACCTAAAATAAATTAAATAACCCCCCAAACCCTTCACATTCAATGATCGGTCTCTCCCTCTGTCTAACCCTTCACCTCCCCCTTCTCTCTAGAACCTTCTTGTTTATCTTCTCCGATGGCTCTCACAGCCTCTCCGACCAACTTCGATCTCGCCTCTTTTGATCGCCAGCCGCCGTGAAACTTTATCTCACCGCTCCCTCCACACTTTTGAAACTCCAAGAGTTCCACCATGAAAGAAGCACAGTGGAACCTCGCATGGCTTATCTCCGGCCTTTCTCCGATGGGTTTTTCTCAGATGATGCTTTAAATGTCGTTGTTAACAAGTTTCACGGCCAGGTTCCATCATCTCACTGATTTTATTGCAAACCCTAATTTTTGTTAAATCTCTTAATCTACGTCTTTTTATACGATTTCAAGTTTATTCTTTGAGTTCTACACTACTTATTACTCAATATCTTCGATTAGTTCAAGTTTTTAAACATTATTGTTCCTCTTTTCAAAACTAGGGTTACCGACCCCCTTTCAAAATCACCTTGCCTTCTGTTTTCTTTTGAGTATTATGTGAATATGCCTATGTTTTTGCCATGTTATGAGTTTGTTTGTTCCGAGTTAGTCCAAGTTACACGCTTAAAATCTTTACTAGGGTTTCGACTCTCTACTATTTATATGATTCCTTACTTAGGGTTCTTAGCCTTCTGACTATTATGTTTGAATAAGTTTAAATGCTTCTCTTTACTAAATATTTTGTTAATTCCTAGCATCTCTTTGAATCACTGATTTTATGTGTTTACCTTAAGGGTTCTTACATTGATTGTCAAATTTTTTTCCTTACATGTGAGTTTCTTTCTATGCCTGATATTGATTCCCTCTACTGTTGGTCTTGTCCGTGATTCTTCGACTGATTTTCAGAGTTGATTTATATTTTTACCATATTTGTGCACTTAAACATTTTTTTAAAGTATTCAACATATACTTTTCTTGTTTGAAACATTGTGTATCTAGCCCTTCTTGCATACTTATTACATACTACTTCTTATTATGGTATAATCAGTCATCTGACTGATTCTTTTCCTTACATGATAACCTCTACTCCCATTCAAATCATGAATCCCTGATTTAATTGAATTAAGTCATGTATTTGATTAAATTTTGCACTGTTTCTATAAAATACTGCTCTCTATTGTTTTCAAAAGCTATAAGTTCTACTAACTATTTCTAACACAGACACGAACATAATTATTGCTAAACTCTCTCTCACACACACAAAAATATTCATTACTCTCTCCTTGTTTCACACAATCTCTCATTTCTCTTGTGACTACTGGTTGCTCCACTAAATTGAAACTCAAGCTGAATTTTAGACTATTTTGTTGTTCCATTATATTACTGCTCAATTCTATTGCTCCCTATATTGCTGCTCACTTCTATTGCTGCTCACTTCTGCTATTGCTGCTCACTTTTTCTATTGTTGCTGCTTCTCTATATTGCTGCTCTATCTGCACACTCTCTGCATATGTTGCTCACCATCTTGCATACTATAACTCACCACTACCCTGCATTACTTTACCTTCAACTAGTATGCCTCCTATTTGGTTTACAGCCCCAGAAGCAATATGTTTCTATTTGTGTTACACTTCCTTTTGTTTCTTGCATGCTTCTACTTATGGTTATGTTGCTCTTACTGCAATTAGCATGCCTATGTGTTGATTAATATAGTTTGGCATGCCTGTGCTTGTTTCCTGCATGTTTCTCTTTATTCCCTCCTCACCCATGTACAACACTATTAGCATGTATTCAGGATTCTTTTAGCTATTAAGTAACCCTGAACCTTTTCATGATGTCTGAATCTGTCAATCTAATGTTGCTAAGACCCTGACCCGTTTGTTTGAAACATGCTTGATTATTTTGAAGTACTCATCTTTGATGTTCTGCGTATATGTAACTGTGTTCTTGCTTGTGAGTTATTTGTTCCCTTTCCCTGTCCCTGTTAGTGTTTCCTGAGTACTGTGTGACTCTTTGATTTCAAAACTAGTTCCATAGTAACTACTTCCAAACTCAATTGACTACGTTTCTCTTAAAAATTGTTTTCATGTGAATCTTCTTTCAATTATTTTCAACTCAACTTCTTCAAATTCTGTCACAATCTCACTACTCTTAGAACTTAGGTTCTACCCCCTTAGTGTAAGCATTGATTTGGGTACCATAAGTACCCACTGATCTTTGATGCACAAGGCTGGTCATTCCACACTTGCACTTGTCTTGTTCATTTGTCTTGGATGCCTGGTATTGGCCAAGGGTCCCAATGGACCCTTAGGGAGTTTGCCACACCCAAACCTTGGTAAATGCTGTGAAACTCGAAAGAAGTGAGGTTGGAGAGTTTTGCTTGGTTGAAGGCTCCCTATAGATTAACTTCTTAGTTTTTTGCTCCACTACTGTAATTTAATCACATTGGTCTGTAATAACTTGTAATGAATAATAGGGTTTATAGTGCAATTGGGTGGGATTATGCATTCTTAGCTTTAAGTAATGGGTAGAGAGCATGTCTATTAGATTTTACTTACCTACTTGTGCAATAGAAGCCATGTCTAGGAGCATACATCTTATGCGACTAGAGAGCCTGTCTTTAAGCTCTCTTACTATCAGTTTGTTATTTACTTTATAACCACAATCAATTAATAATTAACAAAACACCATTGACTTTAGATACCATGCTTTAGGACCTTTGTGTGCATTAGACATCATGTATGTAGTGCTGTATTTGCAACTGTTGAATATTTCGCTAATTTTGTTTAACAGACATATGTCTGGTTAACAGGCTTCTTTTAAAACTGGAAAACAAGTGTGCACGTCCACTTTCTTTTATGATTAAACAGCGCCTGGGCAAGCATTAGGCTAGATAAAACCAATTAACCATCTCAATCGTGTTTAAACCATTCGACATATTTCGACTATTCGAATTTGTTTCCTTTCTCTAAGACCCTCTTGGTTTTCTTGCTAAAATTCTGTCCTATTTCTAAATAGTAATTTCTGTGCAAACACTTTCTATTTAGTTACCTTTTTCCAGAATTGTGTTACTATTTTTTCCTGAAACTCATCAGGACACTATGTCTTATGTAATTTCCAAAACTATAGTTCAAAAAACTAATATACTTATATGCTCTCAGCTTTACACGCTTTAATGGTTCAACAGCTGTGCTAAACATTTTTCCTACCTCTTCTTTCCGAAATTATTTTCATTACAAAATATTATACCTGCTATGCCCTATCATATATTTTTTAGTATGTTTAAAATGTTTTCTTCGATTTCTAAATTGTTACGTATCTCCTTCCCTTTTCCAAGTTTTTAAAGTTTGCATCCAACTCCTTTCTGAAAATTCTGTTCAAACTCTTCAGTTCCTATCTTAACATATTTTCGAGCATTCCAATTTTTAGCTCTCATTTCCTTAGATCTTAGATGTGATTGAGACATGCTAATTATATGTCTATCTGTGGAGGTATACTTGAGCCATTTACGTGCCTTTATATGATCCCTTGCATGAAGTCATGTTTGCTTTTGTATGTTGCTTAGTGTTTTTACCTTTAAACCTAAGGGTTAAACCTAGTCCCCACCTTATAGGAATAGTGGTCCTAAACGCCTTCTAGTACATATAGGACGGGATGGGTAATAGCACGCAATAAGCTCGTGACCAATCCACACGTTTAAATAACCTTTACGGGGCGGGAAGGGTAGAATATGGATATGATGACTGGTGCGCTAATATCTCATGTGAGAATGATTGCTGGGTATTGCACCAAAAAGATCCATATTTAAACCTAGGACCCTATTTTCTTTATTTGTATGACGTGATGCTTTCTTAAATTAATATTTTCTTCAACTAATCTTTTTTCCAAAAAAAAAATCACTTATGTCTTTTCCTCTCTTTTCTTTCAAAACTTTCAATTTATTTATATTCCTTATGTGCAAACTTGTTTGTTTACTTCTGCTCTTCTTAAAGTTACAATTAAGCATGGCCGGAAACCACAATAGTGGATCTTTAGGGGTGCCTAACACATTCCCCTCGAGATAATCTCAAGCCCTTACCCGAACTCTGATTTTCCTTCAAAAATTCTTTTTCTTTTCTTTTAAGTGTCCTAATGCACTATAATCATTGGGTGACGACTTTTCAAAATATCCATGAACCAATTCCTCAAAAAGGAATAAGAGCTGTTTTGTCCATAATGTCATATAACCCGATTCCGCTCTTTAGGGGGTAAAAAGGGGGCTTGATAGTTGAGACTCAAGGTTGTGATGACCCAATAGGTCATCACCTGCTTTTAAATTAAATTCTATATTTCTGAAGCTTTAAAAATCTCATTTAGCATTACCTCAATTTGCATGTGCAGTCCGGATGCATAGCAGGAAAGACTAAATGTAAAAAGCTATAAAAATGATAAATTTTGACTGTAAAATAAATAAATTTGACTTCGATCAATGTTCTGGATAATTGGACACGGACTCATGATTTAACAGTCCCGGATAGTCCGTAGAAAAATATGGGACTTGGGCATATGCCCGAAATCCAATTTCGAGGTCCCAAGCCCGAGAAATAAATTTTTAAAGAAAAATTATTTTCTGAAATTGTTTAAAAGAATTTGAAATGAAATTTGTTTAGAAGATGATGGTATCGGGACTGTATTTTGGTTTTGGCACCCTGTACCGGTCTTATATATGATTTAAGACTTCTATGTGGAATTTGGTTAAAAACAGATCTCATTTGACGTGATTTGGATCTAATTTGAAAAAAATTGATGCTTTAAGAAGTTTGAGAAAATTCTTTGATTTTGAGCTTTAATTCATTGTGTTGGAGGTCATCTTGGCGATTTGATCGCGCAGTTAAGTTCGTATGATGTTTTTGAGTTAGTATGTGTGTTTGATTGGGAGTCCAGAGGGCTCGGGTGTGTTTCCCATTTGTTTTGGGAAGTTTTGAACTTAGGCAAAATTACAGGTTTTCAGCTGTTGGGATTCTGATGTTCCCTTGTTCACGTTCAGAGGAGAAACCCCAAGAATGCGATGTGTTAAATTTTATTGAAGGAAGTTTTTCTACCCGAACGAGTAAACCAAGTCACAAATGCGAGGCATTGGGGGGGGGGGGGGTAATCTCTTTGCAAACGCGGTCTTGGCCACGGGAACGTGAAGGACAATTGATCCTGGGCGAGGGGCGATGCATTTGTACTGCGCGAACGCGACCTATTGGATGCGAACGCGAGGGATTGAGTATATTCTTCTCAGTGAACGCGAGGGCTCAAGGAGATTCTTCTCCGCGAATGCGAGCCCGTTTACTCGAACGAGAAGGTCTACATGCATGACCCGTTACGAATGCGGTGAGCCTATCATGAACATGTAGAGTAATTTTGCCCAGTTATTTTTAAGTATCAAGACCAGAACATTACGGGATTTTCATAAAATTTCACAAACCTCTTAGGCGATTTTTGAAGCATTTTCTCACCATAATCTCTTGGGTAAATAATTGTGATGTAGACCTTGTTTTGGGGTCGAATTTTGTAACTAATTATATATTCGGGCTCGTAGGTGAATGTGAGATCGGATATTGGTTCGAACCTCGTATTTTGACCAAGCGAACCCTGGGTCGATTTTTGGATTTTTGGGAAAAAATATCAGAAAGCTATAATTAAGCATGGTAATTAGATTGTTTGGCATTTATTGATGTTATTAAGTCGATTATGTCTATAAACAATCAATTTGGAGCTGAATTCAAAAGGAAAGGCGGTGTTTGAGGCTTGAGTTGGCCGGGGACGTTCGAGGTAAGTGTTCGGTCTAACCTTAGCTTGAGTGATTAGGAGTTGTGTCCTATTTGATATTTTCTTGTAGTTGAGTACGACGGATAGACATGGTGACGAGTATCTATGCGTTGGTGTCAATCATAACCATGAGTCTTACATTGATACTTATTGTATTCTTAAATGATACTGCAAATGATTTAGTGGGTGAATTCTTGACATTGAGCAAAGACTTAGTTTATTTTCATGGAATTTACTTATGATTGAGAGATGGTGATATCTGAGATGAGTAAGAGTTGAGTTAAGATTGGTTATAGCTAATTCTCCCTTGCCGGGACAGATATACTTGTACTGTTGAATTCCCTTGCTGGGATAATGTAGTTTATTGTTGATCCCTTGTCGGGACTGTTATTATGATTATTGTTGACTGTATATCTGGAATGGGTTGTGCGCTGCAACATTTTTACTATCTATGGTTCGGGTTGCGCGCCGCAATATTATTATATATGGATCGGGTTGCGCACCGTAACATTATGATATGTGGATCGAGTTGCACGCTACAACAATGTTATGTTGGATTGGGTTGCACGTCGTGCCAAATATTATATTGGATCGGGTTGCATGCCGAAACAGTTATATATATGGATTGGGTGCACGCCACAATATTGTTAAATAATATGGGATCGGGTTGCGCGCCTCAATAGTATTATTATTGTGTTGTTTTATATATTGACTTGTCCTTTCATATTTCTATTAAGTTTCTATTGGATTTTCCATGTTTCTCCAAAGCATGTACCCCCTCCCATTTAAACCGCTTGATCCTGTTTATCTTCTGTCGTATATTATATAATTGTGTTTATCTGGAGTCTGGTCCTAGCCTCGTCACTACCTCACCGGGGTTAGGCCAGCCACTTACCAGCACATGGGTCGGCTGTGCAGAAGCTACACTCTGCACTCTATGCAAATATTGGAGCAGCATTGGGATAGTAGCTTGGGAGCCAGCCTTCAGTCCACAGAGATTCCGAGATAGTCCTGCAGGCGTCCGCAAGCCCGACGTCTCTTCAATCTATTATTATATTCTGTTATCACTTGTATCCGAGACAAACTGTGTTTCTTTCTTTAATACATTTGAATGTAGTAATCATAGAAAGTCTGTGAATATTGTGACAACGGTTTCTGGATAGAGACATATATTGGCTTTTCGTATCGATTTTGGTATTATATTTATCTAAGTGTTCCGCTTAATTTTCATCTTCCACTATTTTTAAATGTTTACCATATGTTCATACAAGTTGTTAAAATGATTAAAACGAAAGAGTTAAGGATTCTAAATTTTGTGTCTCGCCTAGCTTCTACGAGTTGGCACCATCACGACTCCCGAGGATGGGAAATTTGGGTCATGACAAGTTGGTATCAAAGCTCTATGCTACATAGGTATCATAATTCATGGACAACTCAATAGAGTCTGGGGGGTCCGTACGGAGACGTCTGTATTTTTCCCTAAAGGATACAGAGTTAAGAAAACTTCACATTTGTTATTTTTTGTCGTGCAATTTTGTTTCGCAACGGTAATTGAATTTCTACCCTATTCGTTTGCATATGGAGAGAACACATACTTCCTCATCCATCGCTTAGGTGCCCGAGCCCCCAGCAGCAGGTCCCACGAGGGGTAGAGTGCGTGTGCGAGGCCATGCTAGAGGGTGAGGTAGGGGTAGAGCTCAGCCCCGAGCAGTAGCACCAGTGACAGAGCCTCAGGCTGATTTAGATGAGGAGGTTTCAGCCTCAGTAGATCCGGTGGGCCCAGCTCAGGTCCCAGAGGGGTTTATTACTATTCCAGTTTTTCTGGATGCTCAGGTCCGACCGATGGTCCTCATGGAGAGTGTCACCCGAGCATGCTTGCTTCCCGTAGCACCAGCTGTCTCTCAGGCTGGAGGAGGAGCCCAGACTCCTGCTACTCGCACTCCGGAACAGGTAGCTCCTCAGATTCAGACTCCAATAGCTCAGCCGGGTGTGGTAGCTCATACCGATAATGGAGCAGCTATGTCTACCGATGCTTTATGATGGTTGGATAAGTTCACCAAGCTCTTCACTACCACTTTCAGTGATGCATCTAATGAGGATTCCTAGGATTAGATAGACCACTGTTACGAGGTTATCAAAAACATGGGGATTGTTGACACCAATAGGGTCGATTTTGCTACACTTTGCTTGTCAGGATCCACCATGACTTGGTGGAGAGATTATTGCTGGATAGACCAGCCGGATGGCCATCTTTGACTTGGGAGCAGTTTACACAGCTATTTTTGGAGAAGTTTCTCCCCATTACCCAGAGAGAGGCCTATCTGAGGCAGTTTGAGCGTCTTCAATAGGGTTCTATGATGGTTACCCAGTATGAGACCAGATTCATTGACATAGCTCGCCATGCTCTTGTCATACTTCCTAATGAGAGAGAGAGAGAGAAGGGAAGGATGAGGAGGCTTATTGACAGTCTTATTCAACCGATTCTTCTTATGATAGCTAGAGAGGCTAGGAGTGAGATTACCATTCAAGAGGCAGTCAATGTATCTAGGAGAGTGGAGATACACCTATCGCTGGGAGGTAGTCATTGGTCAAATAAGAGGCCCTATCATTCAGGTAGATTCAGTAGTGCCTCATTTGGAGGTAGAGATTCATATGGTAGAGGCCATCCTCCTAGGCTCTTTGAGTCAGATCTTTAGGTTTCTCACGGTGCTTCAGGTGGCGGTGGTACTCACATGCAGTATTCTGATCAACATCCCTACAGTGCACCACCAGCTCCTATCATTGCGCCGCTGCTCCAGAGTTTTTGGGGTGGTCGTTTAGGTTGCCAGGACCAGTCTCAGTTTTCTCAGCCGCAACACTCAGGTGGATGCTATGAGTGTGGTGACTATGGCCATATCTGGAGGGCTTGTCCGAGGTTAGTGGGTACTCAGTCACAGTAGCAGGGTTCTCGTGCTATGGTGCAGGCACCAGGTATTCCACAGACCGTCTATCCAATTATAGGTAGGTGTAGAGGTGCTAGTGGTAGAGGTATAGGATTTTGACGAGGAGCTTAGACCGCTAGAGGTGGAGGCCAGCAAGCTTCAGGCCATCCCAGAGATGTAGTCTAGGGTAGTGGGGCCCAGCCCCGATGTTATGCTCTTCCAGCACTGTCCGAGGCTGAGGCTTCAGATGGGTGATCACAGGTATTATTCTTGTTTATGATAGAGATGCTTTTGTATTATTTGACCCAAGGTCTACATACTCGTATGTGTCATCTGATTTTGCACCGTATCTAGTCATGCCTAGTGATTCATTGAGTGTTCCTATTTATGTGTCTACACCGGTGGGTGATTCTATTGTGGTAAATTGAGTCCATCGCCTTTTCTATAGTTGTGATTGTGGGTCTTGAGACTCGAGTAGATTTTTTCCTTTTGGACATGGTCGATTTCAATGTTATATTTGGGATAGAATGGTTATCACCTTACCACGCTATATTGAATTTTCATGCCAAGACTGTAACCTTAGCTTTATTGGGTTTGCCTCGTTTAGAGTGGAGAGGGACTCCTGGTCATTCTACCCATAGTGTTATCTCTTAGGTGAAGGCTCGGCGCATGGTCAAGAAGGGTCTTTGGCATATTTGGCATATGTTCGTGATTCCAGTAGTGAGGTTCCATCTATTTATTCTGTGCCCATTATTCGTTAGTTTCCTAAGCTGTTCCTTTTATACTTGCCGGGTATGCCACCCAACAGGGATATTGACTTTTACATTGATTTGGCTCCAAGAACTCAGCCCAATTCTATCCCACCATATCACATGGCCCCGCCTGAGTTGGATGAGTTGAAAGAGTAGTTGCAAAACTTTCTTGATAAGGGTTTCATTAGACCGAGTGTTTCGCCTTGGGGTGCGCCGGTGTTTCTTCTTAAGAAAAAGGATAGTTCGATGAGAATGTGTATTAATTACCGGTAGTTGAACAACGTTACAATCAAGAATAAATATCCATTGCCAAGGATTGATGATTTGTTTGATCAGCTTCAGGGTGCTAAGGTATTTTTAAAGATTGACTTAAGATCTTGCTACAATCAGTTGAGGATTATTTCATCTGATGTCCCAAAGACAACTTTGCGCACTCTATATGGGCATTATGAGTTCTTGGTTAGGTTATTCGGGTTGACAAATGCCCCATCAACTTTTATGGATTTGATGAACCGAGTGTTCAGGACTTATTTGAACTTATTCATGATAGTATTCATTGACGATATTTTGATATATTTCCACAGCCAGGAGAAGCACGAGTAGCATCTCAGAGTAGTTCTCCAGACTCTGAGGGATAGTCGGTTATATGCAAAGTTTTTGAAGTGTGAATTTTGGTTGAGTTCAGTTGCATTCCTGAGTCATGTTGTATCAACAGATGGTATTCAGGTTGATCTGAAGAAGATTGAGGCAGTCAAAGAACTGGCCTAGACCAACATCAGCTAATGAGATTTGGAGTTTTTTGGGATTGGCATGCTACTATCATTGGTTCGTGGAGGGGTTCTCATCGATCTTAGCCCCGATGACCAGGTTGACCCAGTTCTGATCGTCCGAGCATCAGAGACCTGGTGGTTTATATTAGAGGTTGAGCTTCCTGAGTAGAAGTGGGAGCGGGTCACTATGGACTTCGTTGTTGAACTCCCACAGACTCAGAGGAAGTTTGACGTAGTATGTGTCATTATTGATAGGCTGACCAAGTTAACAGATTTCATTCCTGTGGCAGCCTCCTATTTATCCACTGAGATCTATATCTGAGAGATCATTCATCTTCATGGTATGCCTGTGTCTATCGTTTCGGACCGAGGTACGCAATTTACCTCACTTTTTTGTAGAGCACTTAAGCGAGAGTTGGGCACGTGGGTTAGGTTGAGCATGAAATTTCATCCTCAGACGGACGGGCAGTCCAAGAGGACTATTGAGATTTTGAGGATATGCTCCGAGCTTGTGTCATTGACTTTGGAGGCTCTTGGGATCACTTCTTGCCTTTAGTAGAGTTTTCTTGGAACAACAGCTACCGGTCAAGTATCGAGATGGCTCCTTACAAGGCTTTATATGGTAGTTGGTGTCGGTCTCAGATTGGATGTTTTGATCCGGGAAAGGCTCGATTGTTGGTTACGGATATGGTTCAGGAGGCCTTGGACAAGGTCGGAATTATTCAGGATAAGCTTCGTACATCTCAGTCCAGGCAAAAGGGTTATGTACACCGCAAGGTTTGAGATGTGGCTTTTGTGATCGGTGAGCGGGTATTTCTCGAAGTGTCACCTATGAAGGGCGTGATGAGATTTGGGAAGAAGGGCAAGCTTAGACCTAGGTTCATTGGTCTATTTAAGATTCTTGATCGAATGGGGGAGGTGGATTATAGACTTGCATTGCTGTCGATCAACCATGCATCAAGTGTTTCATGTGTCCATGCTTAGGAAGTATCACGACGATCTATCCCACGTGTTAGATTTCAGCACTGTCCAGTTAGAAAAGGACTCGTCTTATGAGGGGGAGCCGGTAGCTATTCTTGACCGGCTAGTTTGTAAGTTGAGATCGAAGAGTTTTCCTTCTGTTCGTGTTCAGTTGACAGGTTAGCCTCTTGAGACATCGACCTGGGAGTCCGTGTCTGATATGCGGAGCCGTTATCCCCATATTTTCCCCAACGCAGGTACTTCATTCTTTTGTCCATTTTAGAACGAACAATTGTTTTAGAGGTAGAGAATGTTATGATCCAAAAGGTCATCACCTACTTTTAAATTAAATTATGTGTTTTAGAGGCTTTGAAAATCTCATTTGGCATTATCTCGATTTGTGCGCGCAACCCGAGCTCATAGCTGGAAAGCCTAAATATAAAAATTTGTGAAAAATAATCATTTTTGACTAAGAAATGAATAAATTTGAGTTCAGTCAACATTTTGGGTAATCGAGCCCAGACTTGTGATTTGAAGGTCCTGGAGGATTCGTAGGAAAATATGAGACTTGGGCATATGCTCGGAATCCAATTACGAGGTCCCAAGCCCGAGTAATGAGATTTTAAAGAACAATTATTTTTCTAAAATTGTTTAAAAGAATTTGAGATGAAATTTGATTAAAACATGATGGTATTAGGCTCGTATTTTTGTTCTGGCGCTAGATACAGGTCTTATATATGATTTAAGACGTATATGTAGAGTTTGGTGAAAAATGGATGTCATTTGACGTGATTCGGACCTAAATTGCAAAAAATGATGTTTTAAGAAGTTTGAGAAAATTCTTTGATTTTGAGGTTTAATTCATTGTATTTGAGGTTATTATGGCGATTTGATCGCACAGTTAAATTTGTATGATGTTACTGAGTTAGTACGTGTAATTTTTTTGGATCCCCGAGGGCTCGGGTGTGTTTCAGGAAGTTTTGAACTTAGGAAAAATTGCAGGTTTTCAGCTGTTGGGATTCTGATATGCCCTTCTTCGCGTTCGCGGAAGAAACCTCGTGAACGCAATGTGTTAAATTTTGTTGAAAAAAATTCTTTCTACGCGAATGCGTAAACCAAGTCGCGAACGTGAGGCATTCGGGGGTCATCCACGTGGTCCTGGCCACGGGAACGCGAAGGCCAATTGATCCTACATAGGGGGCAGGGCATTTGTCCTACGCAAACGCGACCTATTGGACGCAAACACAAGGACTCAAGGAGATTCTTCTCCACAAACTTGAGCCCGTTTATGCAAATGCGAAAGTGTACAGGCCTGACTCATCGCGAATGTGGTGAGCCCATCGTGAACATGGTGAGCCTGTTGCGAATGCAGAGGGTAATTTCGTCCAGTTATTTTTAAGTCTCAAGAACATAACACTTACGGGATTTTCATATAATTTCGCAAACCTGTTTTTCTCCAAAGATCTTAGGCGATTTTCGAAGCATTTCCTCACCATAAACTCTTGGGTATGTAACTTTTAACTTGTTTTCTTTTATTTTTATCAACACCCACAATATTTCTAGGCCTAAAATATGGGATTAAGGGTAGACAATTAGAGATCTGGGTAGAGTTAGGGATTTTTGATTAATCATGATTTAGACCTCGTTTTGGGGTCGAATGCCGGAACTAAATATTTTTTCGGGATCGTGGGTGAATGGGTGATTGGGTATTGGTTCGAACCTCATGTTTTGACCAAGAGGACCCGGGTACCATTTTTGGAATTTTAGGAAGAATGATTAGAAAGCTATAATTAAGCATTGAAGTTGGATTGTTTAGCATTTATTTATGTTATTAAGTCGATTATGTCTATATACAATCGATTTGGAGCCGAATTCGAAAGGAAAGGCGGGGTTGAGGCTTGAGTTGGTCGTGGAAGTTCGAGGTAAGTATTCGGTCTAACCATAGGTTGAGGGATTAGGAGTTGTGTCCTATTTTATATTTGCTTCTTGTTGAGTACGACGTATAAGCATGGTGACGAGTATCTACATGTTGGTGTCGTGCATGACCGTGAGTCTTAAATTTATACTTGTTGTATTCTTAAACGATACTGCGGATGCTTTAGTGGGTGAATTCTTGACATTGAGCAAAGACTTTAGTTTATTTTCGTGGAATTTACTTCAGATTGAGAGATGGTGATAACTGAGATGAGTAGGAGTTGAGTTAAGATTGGTTATACCTGATCCCCCTTGTCGGTACGTATATACTTGCACTGTTGAAATACGTTACCGGGATAGTGTATTTATTGTTGATCCCTTGCCGGGATTATGGGTTGCGCACCTCAATATTTTTACTATACATGGATCGGGTTGCACTTCGCAATAATATTATGTTGGATCGGGTTGCATGATGCAACAAATATTATATTGGAATGGGCTGCACGCCGCTACAATTATATATATGGATCGGGTTGTATGCCACAATTGTGTTAAATGATCAGGGATCGGGTTGTGCGCCGTAATAGTATTTATTATTGTGTTGTCGTAGATATTGATCTGTCCTTTAATATTTCTATTAAGTTTTTGTTGGATTTGATATGTTTATCCAAAGAATGTAGCCCCCTCCCGTTTAAACTGATTGTTCATGTTTATCTTCTGCTGTAAATTATATAATTATACAGGTTTATCTAGATTCTGGTCCTCGTCACTACCTCACCAAGGTTAGGCCAAAAACACTTAGCAGCACACGGGGTTAGTTGTGCTGATGCTACATTCTGCACTCTATACAGATACCGGAGTAGCACTGGGACAGTAGCTTAGGAGCCAGAGTTCAGTCCACAGAGATTCCGAGGTAGTCCCCCAGGCATCCACAAACCCGATGTCTCTTCAATCTATTATTATATACTGTTATCACTTGTATCCGAGACAGACTATGTTTCTTTCTTTTAGACATTTGAATGTAGTAATCATAGACAGTCCGTGAATATTGTGACACCGATTTCTGGGTAGAGACATATATTGGCTTTTCGTATTGATTTTTGTATTATATTTTTGTAAATCTTCCACTTAATTTTCATCTTTCGCTATTACTTAAATATTTATCAACTGTTCATACAAGTTGTTAAAAGGATTAAAATAAAAGAGTTAAGGATTCCAAATTATGTGGCTTGCCTAGCTTCTACGAGTAGGCACCATCACGACTTCCGAGTGTGAAAAATTGGGGTTGTGATAAACGTAAACCTGTTGCTGTGTTCGCAGGCCTCGGAGTCACCTTCAATTATATTTATCCATTAGTTTCTTTTTATTCAGGAACACTGATATATTTTTTATGTACAACTACTCCTTGAAAGGCTTATGACTTCTACTACCGATTTTGAGAATTGCAACTGTTAAGAGTTATCCAATGCAAAGTTAGTGAATATTATTGTTATTTCTATTAATATTAGGCTTACCTAAATTTAGAGACTAGATGCCATCACGACTCATTTGAAGGAATTTTGGGTTGTGAAATCCACAAACCTACCGGTGTCTCCTTGTGGTAATAATTTAGGAGCACCTAGAATTTTTTCTACCCGAACCTGGTGCTCCTTTATTTTTTTCTTGAGTTCCTTGTTCTCGTTTTCCATTTATTGTATTCTTCTTAGCGCGGCGACTAGGATGCTATCACCTGCACTGTCAGTAATCCTGTGAGTGTTACCTGAAGTCGGAGGGTTTGGTTGGTCGTCTTGTTCATTCCTGTGCTGTGCTTTGACTCTCAAGGTTTCTGTGGTTTACTGATCACACTGAGTGGAGTGTTAGTCGCCAATGCTTCGAGGAGATTTTATATAGTGGGCGGTGCCCCTTCTCCCGTGGACGTGAAGGCTGCTTTTTCCATTTGGTTTAACTACGTTGTAGAAAGGTGTAGACAACTTTGATCGTTTGGGGAAGGTTGTGGGAGTCACCTCCTCATCTTGGGTGTCATACCCTTCGTTGATGGCACTCAAGAAGTTGAGCGGGATATTGTCCATCGCATTTGCTCCACTTCCTTGATTATCTGTCATGTAGTTTTTTTTTGTATACACAGAGAAAACCGATAATCTTTTGTGGTTTGTTAAATTAGCAAGTCATGTGAGTTATCGATCCAATAAAAGCTAAAAACTTGACTGAGAAATCCTCACAGACGCCGCCAAACGATATGAATTGAAATTTAGATCTAGGTTTATACAATTAGATTTGTAATGTAAAAGGGTCAATCTTAATCAATACTAATATCCAAAGGATATACCAAGTGCTTTTATGGAAAAAATACATGTGCGTGTTGTTGGATATCAATTTATAATAACAATAATGGTGAGGTCAAATTATGGTGAGGCCAAAGGATATACCAAGTGACATCGATTCTTTGAGGTCAAATTATTGTATCCTTTTGATGACACATGACAGCCTCCGGAGGCTTCCTTCTTGGTTATTTGGTCAACATGTAACATGATATGTTTCGCCCATACACCCATAGTATCCTTCCCAAGTAAAAATTCTTAAGCTTATTTATCATCCAAATATAATTGTATATTTGATATATTATATTATTTATGAGGAAGGTAGTCTAAACCTTAAGCAAAGAACTTTATACAAATAAATTTATTTGCTCTAAGAGGTATATAGGGCGGCTTAAGGGAGGTTAATAAAGCTTTTTATGTAGGCTTTCAAAATTTTGAGGCCCCAAAAAACTTTGATTGTAAATTCATCGATTTTATATTCGCTAAGATAGCAGTAAAATTTGTAGAAACATGCAAAAATACAAAATCTTTATTAAAAAAATAAAGAAAGGGTATCTATTTTATAACAATAGAAATATTTTAGAATATCAAATTAAATTACACAAATTTTTACGTTAGTAAATAAAGTTTATACAATAACATTCACGATAATGTATTAGAAATACACTTCTAACATCTTATAACGTTAATTAAGTCTTACCAATATAAAAATAAAATTATCACATCAAATTAACTGCTTTATTTCTTTAAGGATATTACACTATAAATAAGTATGGGGAGAAAAGGCAAACACTAAAATTTTGTATATTTGTGTGTGTATGCATGTTTATATATAAAATTTGACTATTACAAAGGTTTAAAGTCCTTTATAAACATTTAGATTTAGGCCATTACTTTTAGTAGCCTTAGAAGATATTATGCTATTCTCTTCAGAAGCTTGATTTTTTGTGATTTTTGTTATGAAAGTTATGTGTTACCTCTCTAGTGTCACACATTTTATGTTTCGAAATGTGTCAAAGCCCAAACTAATTAGGGTCACGTATTTCTTTTAATCTCACCATCACGAGGGGTTTAGGCTTTCTCCAACATGTATATTAGAATCCAAAAAGAAAATATATGGAGACGGGGGACATAAAACCTTATCTCTCCTTCTACAACAAGTAAGTTAGGTATTGCTAGCCATAAAGGTAGCAAAAAATTACATGATGTAAGGTTATTCCCATATTGATCGCCAAAAATTACGTAGGTCTGGTGCTCTCTAGAGTAATACATAAGGTATGCTAGTTCCATTTTAAGTAAATTGGACCACCAATATTCTTTAAATGGATTTTCAGATAGAAAAGAATTTCCTCACAAATTCTTTTCACATGAGGAAATCCTCTTCCAAATCTAGCTTCACTTCTAGCTTTCCAGATTTTCAAACATATATAAACTAGAGCAAAGTGACTCAAAGCTCTAATATAGAAATTAGAAGAATTGAATTTGTTCCAAGTGAAAAATCTCATTCGTAGAATAGGAGAGTTTGATTTAAATTCCAAAGCCGTGCAAAAAAAGACCATATTTTTTTGGCCTTTTCACTAGTATGAAAAATATGTTCGATTGTTTTTGCATGAGGTTGTCTACACATGAGCATTCAGAAACAATTGTAAGCCCAAACCTGAATATAATATCATCAATGAGATCTTCTTCATCCAAATCTTCCAAAGTGAAAAAGATATCTTGAAAGGGATATGCTTGATCAAAGTTTGTTTCCGGATTTGCTGTTGCACTCTTTTTTGTCCGATTAGTTCAAAGGCTGAGGAGACAGAAAATAAACCATTAGTAGAAGGTTTCCAGATAGACTTATCATTCTCCTGATTATTCTCAATTTTCACATGCTTAATGTGTTGTAAAATAGTATCTGGAACTAGTTGACTAATGAGATCAAGGTTCCAATTTCTATTGACAATGCAATCCTCTACCAGAAGTGTACCATGATTGTGAATTTGCAGTAAGGAGGCTAGGTAGCCCAGCCCACTCCAATTATCCCACCAAAAAGATAAATCTCCTACATGTATTCTCCATGAAATGTGAGAGTCAACTTTATCCTCAATATCCATAAGTTCTTTCCACCTGCTAGAATCTCTAAGCTGTTTCTTTGTTGCCATAGGGTGACTCCTCTGACAGTATTTGCTTAGCATAAATTTAGACCAAAGGTTGTCTTGTGATCTCAGCCTCCACCACCTCTTTCCTACAAAGGCCTTGGTAATATCCACTAAACTCCTGAAATATGCTCCTTCTCACTAGTAGTAAAGCACAATTTGTTCCAAGCACTCCAGTAAAATTTTTTTTAGGTATCATTGTATCCCCAAAAGAAGTCGCAAAATGCTTTTCTAATTGTTTAAGGATGGTCTTTGGAGGGGAGATAGTAACCATTTTGTTCAGGGTGAGATAAAAGCTCTTTTCTTTACTAATTTCTTGTCCTGAAGCTTGATCATACTTTTGCAGCTTCTTCATTTTCATCTTCATTGATCTCTTATTCCTAGAGGAGAAGACGACTAAGTCATCTGCATAACATAGATGGTTAATTTGAGGTCTATTTTTATTCATTGACAATCCCACATATCCTTCCTTATTGTGTAGACTATTAAGGGATCTTGAGAGAAACTTAGCAGCTATGATAAATAGAGAAGGGGATAGTGGATCACCTTGTCTCAAACCTCTGATGGAGTAAAAAAAACCTTGTCTAGTACCGTTAATTAGTATAGAGTACCAAACATCAGCTCCTAATCTATAAATGATATTAATGAAATCCCCTGAGAAGCCCATTTTTTTTATTGTAGCAAAGAGAAACTTCCAAGAAATCTTGTCATATGCTTTAGCCATATCAAATTTGATAACCATATTCCCTCCAATATTTTTATCCCCAATGTTCTTAACAATTTCCTGAGTTAAGAGGATATTCTCAGTTATGAGCCTTCCTTTCATGAAACCTGTTTGGTTTTCTGAAATAATCGTAGGCAGCATTACAGAGATTCTTTTCGTGATAATCTTAGACACTGTCTTGTTGGAGAAATTGCTGAGACTGATTGGTCTGAGTTGGGAAAAGAAACTAGGGGACTCCACTTTTGGAATAACTACTAAGCAAGTACTAGTGTAGAATCTAGACATATTTTGGCCTTTAAAAAAAGGTTAATCCATGTTCACCACATCATTGGATAAAATGTCCCAGCATCAGTGGTAGAAGCACCCACTGAAACCATCAGAACGTGCTGCACTATTGGGGTTGAGTGATAAAATAACCTTCTTAACCTCTTCAAAAGTTGGTATATTAGTGAGAAAAATTTTGTCCTCCTGAGTGATGTGATTATCAATCTTGTTCAATATACTAAAATTTGACTCTTGCACTGGCTGGGTGAATAAGTTGCTGAAATATTGAATAGCAACTTCAGATATTTGCATATTACCCGAAATCTAGTTACCTTCCTTATTTTTTATTCTATGGAGGTGAGACTTCTTCCTTCTTTGTATAATAGTACTATGAAAATATTTTGTGTTAGTATTACCATCCAGTTCTCGTTTCACTCTAGCCTTTTGCTTGAGAATATTATTTTGCTTTTTAATCCAGGTAATCTGCTCAGCATAGAGTTATTCAGGTTAATTATGTTAGTGTCACTATTTTCTTCCCTATAAGCTGCCTCCATACCACATCCTTGATTTTATCAAACACATTGCCAATTCTGTTTCTAGACCACTAACTGAACGAACTAGCTAATATTTTCAATTTTTGTTGCATTATACACATAGGATTGCCAGCAGCTTCTTCATCCTAGGAGTCTTGCACAAGTTTTTGAAATGCATTTTGCTCTATCCAAAAGTTCAGAAACTTAAAATATTCAATGGGGGGATTGTCTTGAATAGAATAGGTCATAAGAAACACATTAAGATTAGATCTCATTCTAAGAAGGTGTCTAACATTGACAAGAGGGAAAGTCGCAGACCATTCATCATTATAGAATACTTTGTCTAGTCTCTCTTATCCTTTTCCTATTTCTTCTATTATTAGTCCATGTAAAATCATTACTAGAATAACCAACATCCATCATACTGCATTCATTCATAAAGTTAATGAAATCCAAATTTTTGCTCAGTCTATGAGGTCTGCCTCCATCCTTTTTTAGAGGTATTCGTAATATAGTTAAAATCACCAAATATAGACCATGGTCCTTGAATTTGGTTAATGATCTGTTCTAGGCTCTCCCTAAAGCTTCTTCCGCCTATTAGATGAAGATTTTTGTGACGACCCAGCTAGCCGTCTTATGAGTTACCTCTCTGTTTCCTATATTTCTGCTTATTTATGCTTTGTTTTCCGTGTTTTATTTGATCGAGTTGATTAATTTGCGTTCAGAGTGGATTTGGTGAGAAATGAGACACTTAGTCTCTTTTAAGAAGGTTTAAGTTGGAAAAATCAACCAGATATTGACTTAGGTGTTAGAGGTCCTGAATACAAGTTACGATAATTTGTTAGCTTTGGGAGGTAATTTGTGACTTATGAGTGTGACCGAAATTTATTTTGGAGGTCCGGTGTAGAATTAGGCTTGAATTGGCGAAGTTAGTATTTTGACAATTTTCGGTTGGTAGGTGAGATTTTGATCTGAAGTCAGAATTGAATTTCAAGAGTTTCTATAGCTTTGTTATGTCATTTGGGATAAGTGTGCAAAATATCAGGTCATTCTAACGTGGTTTGGTTGGATTTTTTTTATCAAAAACGTGTTTCAGAAGTATTTAGAAAACCTAGGCTAGAATTCGATGTGAATTGGTGGATTTGGTATTTTGTTTTAGGTATTTTGATGATTGGAACAAGTTTGAATGAGTTTTTAGGATGTGTTGGTACTTTTGGATGAGGTTCGTCCCTATTGATGATTTTACCACGTATCTGACTTAAACTTATTTGTTATCATCATGATGTGACGAGCCGACTCGTCGTCTTATGTGTTACTACTCCGTTTCCCCCTTATTGTATTGCTTCATGTTTCAGTATTAGAACTAGAGTCGATCGGGTGTAATTGAATTGGTTTTGGTTGAAAATAAGGCACTTGGCCTCTTAGAAGGGAGCTTGTTTTAGAAAGGTCAACTGAAAGTTGACTTGTTAGTTAGAGGGCGCGGATGTGATTTCCGATGTTTCGGTTAGCTTCATTGGATGATTTGTATCTTACGAGAGTGATCGAAATTGAATTTGGAGGTCCGGTGTAGAATTAGGCTTGAATTGGCGAAGTTTGAATTTTGGCGGATTCCCGTTGATAGGTGAGAGTTTTATCCGAGGGTTCGGAATGGAATTACGAAAGTTGCAGTAGCCTTGTTAGGTGATTTTGGATATGTCCGCAAACTTTTAGGTCATTCGAACGTTGTTTAGTCGGGTTTTTTATCGAATATGAGTTTCGGAAGTTTTAAGAAAATTTAAGCTTTAATCCGTCGTAATTTGATGATTTTTGTGTTAAAGGATGTGTTTTTATGATTGGAACATATTCGTATGATGTTTTGGAGAAGGTTGGAGGTTTTGGTTGAGGTCCCGGGGGGCTCGGGGTGATTTTGAGTGTTCAAACGGACTAGTTTTGGCCTTGGGAGAGATCAGATTTTTGCTATCATATGTTGCAGACCATAAAGCATCGCGATCGCGTTAGGAGTATTGCAATCGCAATTAAGAGAAAGATTGAGCATCGCGACCGCGTGGGTTCAGACGCGATCGCGTAGTAGGATTAGCTAGAGCATCACAATCATGGGTTGGTGGTCGCGTTCGCGTATGGGATAGTTGGGGTCAACGTAATTTGGTCATGGCGAACGCATGGGTCTTGGACCACGTTCGCGTAAGGTAAATTTTCACTTGAGCAGATTTTACTCCGCGAGCTATCTCATATTTCCTTCATTTTTGCACCACCTTGACAGCTTGTGGACGGATTTTGAAGGGGGTTTCCACGGGAAGTGATTGGAGGTAAGTCTCGTGGCCTTAATACGTCATTTTATTGAAGAATCAACCATTAATTCTCTGAAATTGGGTGTAAAAGTTGATGAACTAGGGCTTGAAATTTCAAATAGAAGTTGGAGATTTGGTGGAGCAATTGGACTTCGATTTTGATGAAGTTTATATGAACGGATTCGGTGAGAGACGAGGATTCCAAAAATGTAAGTTCTGTAATTTTTTGCGAAGTGAGCCCGGGGCTCGGGTTTTGCTAGTTTCGAGATTCTTGTTATTTCTTAATTGTTTTCTATTGGGTATTGTCCCATTGGCATTTTGTAATGTATTCACTCTGTTTTGTGTTAGATTCGACGCGCGTGGAGGCCGATTTGAAGGGCAAGGGCATCGCGAGTTTGAGATTTCTCCGGTTTGAGGTGAGTAATATTTGGGAATGATATCTTGAGGGTTTGAAACCCCAGATTGGCACATCCTATTGCTGTTTTGTAGTGACTTGCAAGCTGGGCCGGAGCGTGGGGTAGAGCACCATTGGGATTGTGACTTAGCTCATCCCGGTTGTTGGTTTTACCGCTAGATTGTAAATGTTTGTTGTTATCATCATGACTTGGGCTCATTGCCATACTTAGGGATTATTGCTGATTGTTTGAAAACCCCGGTATATCATTGTGATGCTATTATGAGGCTAGACACGTACTCCATGGCTAGTGCGGGGGCATATATGTGGAAATTGTGACTCGGTTCAATTCGAGGGATGAATTATACTATATTAGCGGTTGATTCGCACCCTATATTGATGTTATCTGGGCTTGACGCCATGATTGGGGCCTTGTGCCGACTTGTAGAATCTTGTTGGGGTTGATATTTCATATGTTTGCATGATTTGCATACTATTTGCATTAAGTCTAGGGTTTTTAACACTATTTTTGCAAACTCAGCCAAAATTATATGCTTTGAATACACAAAGGATTTTTAAAGTATATTTCGGGCTGACGATCATTATCTCACTATTTTCTGGACTGTCTATTATTTTAAATGTAAACGGTGGTAACTATGGGCACCGTATATTTTAAATTTATACGGTGGTAACTATTGGCACCGTGTATTGTAATGAAAACGGTGGTAACTATTGGCACCGTGTATTGTAATGGAAATGGTGGTAACTATTGGCACTGTCTGTTGTAATGGAAATAGTGTTAACTATTGGCACAGTATGATATGGCGCTTGGGCTGTACATGCCCCTCCGGAGTCAAAACCCCCACATTGAGCGCGTGTATGCAAATGGATCGGGTTGCACGTTCCACAGTGTTCATGCATTGCATTGCATTCATGAATTCTTGTTTGTACTATGTGGAACAATATATACACTCATATATTATTAGCATACATATTGTTACTTGCCTTGTTGACCAGATACTTTGGTGTTATATGTTAAGGAGTGCTGAGCCCGAGCGCTGATGTTGGATATTGTGAGTTGATATTGAGCCCGAGGGGTAGGTTTCTGATTACTTCCTACTGGTTGAAATTATCTTTGCAACTGTTGAAAAATCATATTTTCAAAAGAGATTTTGAACCGATCTTGAGATTTTCTAAAGTCACGGAATTTCGATTTTTCTCAAAAAGAGTTGTTCTTTCTTTTATAGTAGTTTAGTGTGCTCATTCGTGTTTTTTTTCGCTCAGATATTATTCTCTCTTATTACCACATAGTTGGAAGTACTCACTTTACTCCCTGCGCCTTGCGTGCAGTTGCAGGTATTGTTCACCCGATAGTGGGTCATTAGTAGGATTGAAGGCCATGTATGGTAATTGAGCAGGGTGACCGCCACCGTTTGCGACACCGCATTCCATCCTTGTATTCCGGTTTTGCCTTGTAAATTTATATATTGTTGGTCCAGTAGTAGTAGTGTTTCTACTCTTTAGATGCTCGTGACTTGTGAAAACCCGGTTGGGCTGTATTGGTATTCATATTATTGATGTCATAAATATAGATTTGTTCTTTTATAACTAATTAATTGCTTTAAGTGGTGTAACTGAACGGTCCGGCTGGCCTTGTATTCACGAGAGGTGCCATCACGATCGAATTTGGAAATTAGGTCGTGACAAGTTGGTATCAAAGCCTAGGTTACTATGTCTCACGAGTCATGATCAGGGTTAGTAGAGTGTCACGGATTGGTACAGAGACGTCTGTATTTATCCTCGAGAGGCTGCAGAACCGTTAGGAAAAACTTCCCATACTTGGAATTCTTATTGTGCGTACTTGATTCAGTTTGAGATAACTCTTGAAATTCCTTCAACACATCTGTATGCGCACACGGGCGCTCAATAGTATATGTGCCTAGATGGCTTGTGATTCCCCGATCGAGGGTCAGAAGTAATCTCCGTGAGTTCATGTTTGGCCAGTCTGGAGGACTCTAGGCCGGATATTTGCCTATGGTTTGAGCACGAAGGTGCTGATTGTGTGAGCAAGTGTTTCGAACTTATATGTCCAGTGTTGTTCTTATTAGCCGGAATGCGGCTGGATATCCATGTGATGAGTATGTTGGTACCGTGGGTGTATCTATGTGATCTTGGTAGTGACGAAAGAGTCTACTGGATGATAGATGAGTTGTCGAGTGTTCGATTCCTATTGTGCTATAATGTGTAGTCCGAGTTATGGGCGCGTGAAGAATATTTCATGTCTCTTAGTTGGAAAGCAAAGTACGTTCCATGTGGCAGTACGAGTATAGACTCAGAAAGACTAAATCGATGTGTAGTACGTATATGATAGTGGAAGGTATGTGCAAGCATTAAATTAAGGCAAAGCAGGTAGGTTATCTCCTGCAGAGGATTTCGACCGGTATGATCCTTATGTGTATGAAAAATATCTCATGTTTAATTGAAGGGTATGTGTCGTATTTTGACGTATTGCGATGCTTAAGAAAGTGGGATCAACTGATGTGGAAATGAATACGAGGTTTGCAGAGAATGTCAGTGCTAGATGATCTGTGTATTCACAGAACTTGTAAATGATTTGAGTTTGATCTCATTGTGGCATAATTAGAGTAAAAGTGTTATGAGTTGTTAAGAATTCATTAATCTGTGGCTTCGAGCCAAGTTGAGGAGGTTGCTGTTGGTCAGTTGATTGCATGGTGATGAGCTATGTTAGTTCCGTTTCCAGGTATGATGGCAGATCAGTTCTGGTTGCAGAGATTAAGCCGACGATGCCACATGTGAAGGAAAATTTCTACAAAGGTTATATGGTGCTTATTAAATGTGAGAAAATACTAGGATGTTTTGGACTACTGTTGATAAAGAATGCTCAGTATATAGGGAAGAAAGATGGTTTTTTGTATCTGTATGAGACCATGTTTTGCGGTGTCAGAGTACTAATAAGGCACGATTGGTTCTGTCCATTAAGGCGGGTGACTGTTAGTTGTTTAAGAGTGAATGACTCTCGAGATTGGTTTTATTGTGTTCTAGATTTTTGCATGTAGCAATCAAATGTCTTAAGGTTATGTATGTGTCTAGGGACTGTGTTTTCATTAGAAGATATCAAGACTTGTGGTATGTTATGTTAATTTTGGGATTCTATGTAATATTTGGGAAGTATTGGTAATGAATTCAGATTCGCAGGAAGTCCTCCGGAGTAAAACATTCTGGAATGTGGTGCTTCTGGGAAGCGTTCGAGAGGGTATTCAGTGGCCTATGGGTCATTGATAGTGTGGTCTTGTGAGCGAGTCTCATGGGGTGACCTGAGTTGAGGTATTGTGGTGCTACAGCAAAGGAGGGTATCAAATCAAAGATGAATCGGGAAGGAAATTAGATAAATATAATAGCTTGATAATTAACTGAATCGGTATGGTAAAGATATGATTAATTACTGTATGTGTTCGAGGTAATGAGCCTTACAGGTATTGTGCAGCAAAGCTTTAAGTGCTGGCAGTTTACTTAACTTGGTTTGGGAGGAGGAGTTCTTGATTTGTTTCACCGTGGTTTGAAAATGGGCATGTTATCCTAGCATGTATGGTCTGTGTGTCATGATATGGAGAATTGTGGGTTCAAGACTTTGGTTAAGTTCGTAATGGGAAATCATTAAATTCTTGAGTAGCACGATCAGTTACAAGTGATTAAAGAGTCGATCTTCAAATGATTAAGGTGATGTGAATTGATGATACGTTAGCATCATTGCGACATTTTTCTTGTTGGATCGACTGAGGATATTTGATTTTGTTGATGGCACGGGAAATTTTGAATATCTTTTGTCGTATGAATGGATAATTGATGTGTGTTATGTATTCGTACGGCAGAGTGGGATCAGGCATAGTGATTCGTGCGTCATATGTATTGGAGACTAGAATTTCTCGTGATCTGACCATGCGGTGGTCGTGGGTCGTGTGTATTGACATCGTCTAGCAGTTGTTTGAAACTGGAGGTCCGAGCGGATCTTTCTTTGCTTGGTATGTTAAATTTGGTTTATGATATTAGACTGCAGATTGGT
Source organism: Nicotiana benthamiana (assembly GCA_034376525.1). NCBI lineage: Eukaryota > Viridiplantae > Streptophyta > Magnoliopsida > Solanales > Solanaceae > Nicotiana > Nicotiana benthamiana. The sequence continues at coordinate 12,974,192 of CM067336.1, forward strand.
TGTCCCAATGTCAGGTTGTCTAGACTAATGTGTTATGGGCTATGTCAGAAAAAGGGCCACAGGTTGCGTGGTAAGGTGCATCGAATTATCTTTCTAGTAGAGTAGTAATATTCCAAGGACCAGCGGATGGTTGTAAAGTATTGTTGTGTTAATTGGGCCTTCGTGGCAGGTATCAGTGCAAAGATTTCTACCATTGACTCAGTTTCGGTATTGAGGGACTTTTCGGATGCGTTTCTTGCGGCCGGGTATGAGTCTATATGTGTTTATTGTAATGAGCATATTTGGATCGATGTGCATATCCTTTTGTGAGATATATATATGTGCAGGATCAGGTGGCACGCCGCCATGGGTATGTTATCTGGATCGGGTTGCGCACCGCAACAGTGTGATGTGGAGAATAGTTTTCTATATGTTGCTTTGTATGCCTTGGTTCACCCTGCGTGTGATGGATTTTTTGGTTTCAGACTTTAATCTGTCTGTGGCTGTCTCTGTTGAGCCTGGTGGCTTGAGGTGCTTTATATGTAATAGTGTTTGGATAGAATCACGTGATGTTATGACCTTTCGAGGAGGATTTAGGTACTTTATTTCTATGATGTGAGATGAGATCTCAGTTCTGTGTAGTGATCGTACAGAGGGATTTGACTTAGAGCTCTTTCATTTGAGTTAGTTATCGTGTATTGAGTGCGTTCAGATCATTTCTTATTGGTGCCTGTGTTGAGCACGTTGTGGCTTAGGCCGGTATTGAGATGTCATATCACCAGAGTGGCGTGTTGTAGTTAAGATGATCGTTGTAGTCATTAAGCAGTATGAGCATATTGGTTTCAACTGGTTAGAAAGGTAATATCGAGGTTTGACTCTGAAATTAGTTGTAATATCAGTCAAAAAGGAAATAGACTCATGAATGGGTGATCTGAGAGATGGGTTCGGTTTTTCCTGTATTTCAGTTGCTGTTGGCAGTATATGAAGGTGTCGGGATAAGGCTTTAGCTAATAAAAAGGGCTTTCTATTCGTATTAGGTTATTTTGGGCAACTGCTATAAATAGAGGCTATCTTTCCGAGTGTTGGAATGTGTGGTATACTGTATGAATTCACCTGAGGATGCAGGTGTGCGTTATTACAGCTGGTTCAGGTTAATTCTGAGTATAGATGTGAGGTTCTGATATTGTGTATGATTTCGGGATGTGTAGTGTGGTTCTACGGTTTATGGGCCAGATCGATTGTGAAATTTTAGCTGTGTTGTGTTATCGGTACCTATGTGAGTTAGGGTGACATGGGATCACCCCAGATATATGCTTGGTAAAGTCATCCAGCTATTGGGTTGCATCTAGAACAGCTCTTGGTACGCTTTAGGACGAGCGTTTGTTTAAGTTGGGGAGGATATGACGACCCGACCCGTCGTCTGATGTGTTACTGCTCCGTTTTCCCCCTTATTGTGTTGCTTCATGTCTCAATATTAGTACTAGAGTCGATGGGTGTAATTGAATTGGTTTTGGTTGAAAATAAGGCACTTGGCGTCTTAGAAGGGAGCTTGTATTGTAAACGTCAACTGGAAGTTGACTTGTGAGTTACAGGGCTCGGATGTGATTTCGGATGTTTCGGTTAGCTTCGGAGGATGATATATGACTTAGGAGAGCGATCAGAATTGAATTTGGAGGTCCATTGTAGAATTAGGCTTGAATTGGCGAAGTTTGACTTTTGGCGGATTCCGGTTTATGGGTTATATTTTGATCCTTGGGTCAGAATGGAATTTTGAGAGTTGCAGTACCTTTGTTAGGTGCTTTTGGATATGTTCGCAAATTTTCAGGTCATTCGGATGTCGTTTAGTCGGGTTTTTGATCGAATATGAGTTTTGAAAGTTTTAAAAAAATTTAAGCTTGAATCCATCGTGATTTGACGATTTTTTTTAAAGGACGTGTTTTTATGATTGGAACATGTTCGTATGATGTTCTGGAGTAGGTTGGAGGTTCTGGTTGAAGTCCCGGGGGCCTCGGGTTGATTTCAAGTGTTCAAACGGACTAGTTTTGGCCTTGGGAGAGATCAGAGTTTTGCTTTCATATTTTCAGACCATAAAGCATCGCGATCGCGTGAGGAGTATCGCGATCGCGTATAGTCAGCTGAAGTAGGCCTGGATTTTTGCGATCGCATTCGGACAGGGTTTTTTCACGTTTGCCCATTAAGAGAATGATTGAGCATCGTGAGCGCGTGGTTCAGACGTGATCGGGTAGTAGGATTACCTGGAGCATCGCAATCGCGGGTGGGTGGTCCCATTCGCGTAAGGCATAATTGGGGTCAACGTAATTTGGTCATCGCGAACGTATGGGTCTTGGACTGCGTTCGCGTAAGGTAAATTTGCACCTGGGCAGAATTGATTTAAATCATTTTACTCCGTGTGCTATCTCATATTTCCTCCATTTTTACACCACCTTGAGAGCTTGTGGACGGATTTAGAAGGGGGTTTCAACGGGAAGTGATAGGAGGTAAGTCTCATGGCCTTAATACGTCATTTTATTGAAGAATCAACCATGAATTCTCTGAAAGTGGGTGTAAAAGATGATGAACTAGGGCTTGAAATTTCAAATGAAAATTGGGGATTTGGAGGAGCAATTGGACTTCGATTTTGATGAAATTTATATGTACGGACTCGTGGCAAGATGGGGATTCCAAAATTGTAAGTTTCGTATTTTTTTGCGAAGCGGGCCTGGGGCTCAGGTTTTGCTAGTTTCGAGATTCCTGCTATTTCTCTATTGTTTTCGATTGGGTATTGTCCCATTGGCATATTGTAATGTATTCGCTCTGTTTTTGGCTAGATTTGATGCGTGTGGAGGCCGATTTGAGGGGAAAGGGCATCGCGAGCTTGAGATTTTGCCGGTTCGAGATGAGTAATATTTGGGAAGGATATCCTGAGGGTTTGAAACCCCGGATTTGCACATCCTAGTGCTCTATTGTGGTACTTGCACGCAGGACCGGAGCGTGGGGTAGAGCATCGTTGGGATTGTGACTTGGTTCGTGCCGGTTTTTTGTTTTACCGCTAGATTGTAAATGTTTGTTGTCATCATCATGACTTTGGCCAATTGCCATACTTGGGGCTTATTGCCGATTGTTTGAAAACCTCGGTATATTATTGTGATGTTATTATAAGGCTAGAGACGTACTCCATGGCTAGTGTAGGGGCATTTATACGGAAATTGTAATTCGGATCAATCCGAGGAATGAATTATACTATATTGGCGATTTTTTCGCACCCTATATTGATGTTATCTGGGTTTGAAGCCATGTTTGGGGCCTTGTGCCAAATTGTAGAATCTTGTAAGGGTTGATATTTCAGATGTTAGCATGATTTGCATACTATTTGCATTCAGTCCAGGGCTTTTAACACTATTTTTGCAAACTCAGCCAAAATTATATGCTTTGAAAACACAAAGTATTTTTAAATGATATTTCGGGATGACGATCATTATCTCACTATTTTCTGGACTGTATATTATTTTAAATGTAAACGGTGGTAACTATGGGCACCGTATATTTTAAATTTAAACGGTGGTAACTATTGGCACTATGTATTGTAATGAAAACGGTGGTAACTATTGGCACCGTGTATTGTTATGGAAACGGTGGTAACTATTGGCACTGTGTATTGTAATGGAAATAGTGGTAACTATTGGCACCGTGTATTGTAATAGAAACTGTAGTAACTATTGGCACCGTGTATTATAAGGGAAACAGTTGTAACTATTGGCACTGTATGATATCGCGCTTGGGCTGTAGGAGCCCCTCCGGAGTCTGAACCCCCACAGTGAGCGCGGGTACCCAAATGGATCGGGCTGCACATTCCGCAATGTTCATGCATTGCATTGCATTAATCCATTTACTTGTGTTTGTACTACGTGGCACGACATTTAGCACTCCTATATCATTGGCACACATACTCTTACTTGCCTTGTTGACCAGATCCCCTGGTGTTATATGTTAACGAGTGCCGAGCCCGAGAGGCTGATGTTGAATATTGTGAGTTGATATTGAGCCCAAGGGGAAGGTTTCTGATTACTTCCTACTAATTGAAATCATCTTTGCAACTGTTGAAAAAGCATATATTCAAAAGATATTTTGAACTTATCTTTAGATTTTCTAAAGGGATTTTCACGGTATTTCGGTTTTTCTCAAAAAGAGTTGTTCTGTCTTTTATAGCAGTTTGGTGTGCTCATTCGTGTTTTCTTATTGCTCAGATATTATTCTCTCTTATTACCACTGAGTTGGAAGTACTCACTTTACTCCCTGCACCTTGCGTGCAATTGCAGGTATTGTTCACCTGTTAGCGGGTCATTAGCAGGATTGAAGGCCATATTCTGTAATTGAGCAGGGTGACCGCCAGCGTTCGCGACACCACATTCTATCCTTGTATTTCGGTTTTTCCTTGTAAATTTATATATTGGTTGTCCAGTACTAGTAGTGTCTCTACTCTTTAGATTCTCGTGACTTATGACACCCGGTCAGGCTGTATTGGTATTCATATTAATTAATATCATAAATATAGATTCGATATGTTATAACTTATTAATTGCTTTAAGTGGTGTAACTGAATGATCTGGCTGGCCTTGTCTTTACGAGAGGCGCTACCACAACCCAATTTTTGAAATTGGGCCGTGACATATGATTTGGCCTAATTTCAATATTTGGGCTTCGTGCCGACTATTTGAACCCTTCAGAGATTTTTGTCACTATTTCCTCAATGTTTTGACTTATTTCTTGAACTCAGTCATGCTGTTATCTACTATTTTACAATCTCAGCCACCTTTTCTCGGATTTTAGACTTAAAAGATATTTCTAAATGATGTTTTGGACTGAGAACTATTGTTTTGCTAATGCCCGAGGGGCTTGTAATGATTTTTAGACTAAGTGCGGTTGAGGGACATATGTAAGGATTCACTAAGTGATATGGGGCTGAGGGACTGAGATACATTTATATGCCATCAGGTGGCTTGAGTGATGTGAGACCGAGTGACGAGAGTTAATGCCCCGAGGTTGCTTGATATAATGCTTGGGCCGTAAGGGACCCCTCCGGAGTTTGCACATCCACATTTGAGAGTGAGCCCAAGGAGCTAATATTGTTCTGAGAGTGAGCCCGAGGGGATGTTGTTGATCTGAGAGTTAGCCCGAGGGGTTGATACTGTTTTGAGTGACTGATACTATGCCCGAGGGGCGGATTTCTTATTGTTATTTACCTGTCAAATTACCTATTTTACTTGTTTAAAAGGGATTTTACTTGATTTCTTCATTGATTTACTGTTTTAAGTGATTTTACTTCTTTGGTATAGAATTGCCTTAAGACAAGAGGGGTTGCTCTGATGGTAAGCAACCCCCACTTCCAACCGAGAGGTTGTGAGTTCGAGTCTCCCCAAGAGCAAGGTGGGAAGTTCTTGGAGGGAAGGATGTCGGGGGTCTATTTGGAAACAGCCTCTCTACCCAAGGGTACGGGTAAGGTCTGCGTACATACTACCCTCCCCAGACCCCACTAAGTGGGATTATACTGGGTTGTTGTTGTTGTTGTGGTATAGAATTGCCTTGTTCTTTTAAGTGTTTTCTTTATTTCAGCCATTATTTATAATTATTACTTATTGGGTTGGAGTACGCACATTACTCCATGCACCGTGTGTGCAGATTCAACCATCACAGATTCTTCTCCTGAGTGCCGATCCTCCAAGTTCAAGTAGTGTTTTAGTGAATACGAGGTAGTTGTTGGCATCCGCGGCCCTCATGCCTCCCATATCTTATTATTTCTATTTTCTTGAACTATTGTATCAGATTTCATATTTAGAAAACTTGTATAAGGATTTATTAGTTGCTCATGACTTGTGACACCCCAGTTTGGGTTATCTCGGGATGGTTATACTATTACTTTCTATACTTTCACGAATTATTGTTATTGAATCATGCCTTAAAACTGCTTTATGGTAATTAACTACTTAAAAGACGTGTTATTTATTGGTGTGGTTGGCCTTGTCTTCATGAGAGACGCCATCACGACTGGGTTCGGGGGTTTGGGTTGTGACAAGATTTTATCAGAGCCTAGGTTACATAGGGCGCATGAGTCATGAGCGTGTTAAGTAGAGTCTCGCGGATCAGTATAGAGATGTCTGTATTTATCCTCAAGAGGCTGCAGAACCTATTAGGAAAAACTTAATATTCTTGAGATTCTTGTTGTGCGGCCTTGTTGATCCGAGAACTAAACTTCTGTTTTTCTATTATCTTACTGATGGTGAGGACGCAAGCTACTGAACAAGGTGGACGGCCACCAGTGCCACCCACTGAGGCCACCGGATGCCATGGACGCGGTCATGGTCGTGGCAGAGGCAGATCAGCAGGCAACACCTATTGAACCACCAGCTACCCCAACTCCGGATCAGGCTCTAGAAGCACCAGTTCAGGCACCAGCTATTCCAATCGTGATCCCTGGTCTATAGGAGGCCTTGGCACTGATCTTGTCAGTTTGCACTGGCCTGGCTCAAGTAGTTTAGGCCACCATAGCAGCAGCTACTTCGTAGGCCGAGGAAGGCAATTAGACCCCCGGTGTTCGCACACCTGAGCAGGTAGTGCAAGGGCTACAGATGCCGGGGGCACTTGCAGCCTAGCCGGTTGCAGCAGCCTAGGAGTTCATGATACCAGTTATGCCGGAGGACGATCAATGTCATCTTGAGAGGTTTGGTAGACTCCAGCCTCTGTCATTCAGTAGTGCTAATGGTGAGGATGCCTAGGATTTTTTAGATAAGTGTCAGTGGATGCTCCGTACAACAGGGATTCTTGAGACTAGTGGTGTGGAATTTACCACCTTTCAGTTTACTGGAGCTACCTTCACTTGGTGGGAGGCGCATGAGAGGTGGAGGCCAGTTTGTGCAGCATCCCTTACTTGATAGCAGTTCTCCACTCTTTTCTTGGAGAATTATGTACCGCAGTCCTCGAAAGAGGAGTTACGTAGACAGTTTGAGTGGTTGAAGCAGGGGAATATGACTGTGCCACAGTATGAGTCGAGGTTTTTTGAGTTGGTTTGTCACACCGTCTGGATGGTTTCAATAGATCGTGAGAGGATCAGGAGATTTGTTGATGGCCTTAACTACCATCTCCGTATTCTTATAACCAGAGAGAAAGTATTAAGTGCTACGTTCAAGGAGGTGGTTGATATCGCCCACGATATTGAGATGGATCAGCATCAGCATCGAGAGGAGAGGGAGGCTAAGAGTCCTTGAGGATCGGGTAGTTACAGTGGTGCTGCTTCAAGGGGCGACTTCCAACATGGTAGAGGTCGTTCTTATAGGGCTTCTTAGCCGGCCCATCCAGAGTATCACGGGGCATCTCCAGGTCATGGTTATCATGGGTCTCAGGAGGATCAGCCTTCACTCAGCGCCCTCCCAGCTTAGAGTTTATCTTATTCCTAGTTAGCTCATGGTTCTTCTATGCCGAGTGCATCAGCTAGTCACTCTCGTGCAAGGGGTTCCCTTTAGTCACCTTCTCTCTCACCTGGGAGTTGTTTTGAGTATGAAGAGTTTGGGAATGTGTGGAGGTAGTGTCCTCATCATGTTGCTAGTTCATCCCAACACAGGGGTCAGACCTTGACTTCTGCTCCAGTTATTTCACCACCCGTGCAACCAATTAGGGGTGGAGGTCAGGAAGTCAGGGGTCACCCCAGAAAGGGAGGACAATCGAGCGGTAACCAGGATCGTTTCTATGCTATTCCAGGTAGGACAGATGCTATTACTTCAGATGATGTCATTACAATTATTATTTCAGTCTGCCACATATATACCTTTGTATTATTTGATCTCGGTTCTACCTATTCTTATGTGTCCTCATATTTTGCTCATTATTTGGGTATGCCCTAGGAGTTTTTTGCTTTACCTGTTCGCGTATCTACCCCGGTGGGCGATACTATTGTTGTAGACCGTATCTACTGGTCATGTATGATGACTATTGGGGGTCTGGAGACCCGAGTGGATCTATTGCTATTGAGCATGGTGGATTTTGATGTCATTTTGGGCATGGATTGGTTATCTATGTATCGTGCTATTCTAGACTTTCATGCTAAGACAATCACTTTGGCAATGCTGGGTGTACTGCGGATCGAGTGTCATGGTGTGACTGATTATGTTCATAGTAAAGTGATATCTCTCTTGACGGCCCAGCGTATGGTTGGAAAGAGTTGCCTTTCATATCTAGCGTTTGTGAGGGATGTTGGAGCTGAGACTCCCAGCATTGATTTTTTTCCAGTTGTGAGGGACTTTCGTGATGTTTTTCCTATAGATCTGCCGGGCATGCCACCAGACAGGGATATTGATTTTGGTATTGACCTGGTGCCGGGCACTCGGCCCATTTCCATTCCTCTGTATCGTATGGCACCAGCAGAGTTGAAAGAATTGAAGGAGCAGCTTCAGGAACTCCTAGATAAGGGGTTCATCATCCTAGTGTGTCGCCTTCGGGTACACCTGTTTTATTTGTAAAGAAGAAGGATGGCACAATGAGAATATGCATCAATTATAGGCAGTTGAACAAGGTAACAATTAAGAACAAGTATCCTTTGCCTCGCATTGATGATTTATTTGACAAACTTCAGGGAGCAAGAGTGTTTTCCAAGATTGATCTCGGTTCGAGCTATCACTAGTTGAAGATCAGGGATTCATATATTTTTAAGATTGCTTTTAGGACAAGATATGGTCATTATGAATTTCTTGTTATGTCTTTCGGTATGACCAATGCCCTAGCAGCGTTCTTGCATTTGATGAATAGAGTATTTTAGCCTTATTTGGATTCGTTTGTTATAGTATTCATTGATGATATTCTAGTGTGCTCACGTAGTCAGGAGGAGCATGTGGAGTATTTGAGAGTTGTACTGCAGAGATTGAGAGAGAAGAATCTTTATGCAAAATTCCCCAAGTATGAGTTATGGATCTGTTCAGTGGCTTTCCTGGGATATGTGGTGTCCGTCGAGGGTATTAAGGTTTATCCGAAGAAGATATAGGCGGTTTAGAGTTGGCCAAGACCGTCCTCAGCCACAAAGATTTGTAGATTTCTTGGGTTGGCAGGCTATTACCGCCGGTTTGTTTAGGGATTTAATCTATTTCATCGTCCTTGACCAAGTTGACTCAGAAGGGTGTTTCATTTGTATGGTCGCACGAGTGTGAGAAGAGCATTCAGAAGCACAAGATAGCTTTGACCACAAATCCAGTATTGGTTTTTCCATCAGCTTCAAGTTCATATACCGTATATTGAGATGCTTCAAGAGTTGGGATTGGTTGTGTATTGATGCAGAATGGTAGAGTTATTGCTTATTTCTCTCGTCAGTTGAAGCCCCATGAGAAGAACTACCCCGTTCACGTTTTGGAGTTAGCTTCTATTGTTCATGCATTGAAGATTTGGATGTATGATTTTTATGGTGTATCTTGTGAGGTATTCACTGATCATCGCAGTCTTCAGCATTTGTTCAAGCAAAAAGATCCTAATTTGAGGCAGCTGAGATGGTTGGAGTTGCTTAAGAATTAAGATATTACTATATTGTACAATCCGAGAAAGGCGAATGTGGCGGCCGATGCTTTGAGCCGAAAGTTAGTGAGTATGGGGAGCTTGGCTACATTCCATTTGGGGAGATACCTCTTGCATTTGATATTCAGGCCTTGACCAATTGGTTTGTGAGATTGGATATATCAGAGCCCAGTCGGGTGTTGGCATGTGTGGTTTCTTAGTCTTCTTTATGTGATCGCATCAGAGGGCCCCAGTATGATAACCCGCATTTTCTTGTCCTTAAGGACAACGTTAACCATGGTAATTTTATTGATGTGACCATCGGTGATGATGGTATGTTGAGGATGCAGGGCTGGATTTGTCTGCCTAATATGGATGGGCTTAGAGAGTTGATTCTGGAAGAGGCCCATAGCTCGCGGTATTCTATTCATCTAGGTGTTGCGAGATGTATCAGTATTTGAGGCAGCACTATTGGTGGAGAAGTATGAAGAAAGGTATTGTGGGATTTGTAGCTCAGTGTCTCAATTTCCAATAGGTGAAATATAAGCATCGGAGACGGGGTTGTTTGCTTCAGAAGATGGTTATTCATGAGTAGAAGTGGGAGAGAAAAATTATGGACTTCGTTGTTGTACTTCTTCATACTTTGAAGAAGTTCGATTCTATTTGGGTAAATATGGATCAGCTGACCAAGTGCGCTCACTTCATTCCTGTGTGTACTACCAATTTTCAGAGCGATTGGCAGGGATTTATATCCGGGAGATAGTTTTGTTGCATGGTGTTATTGTTTCCATCATCTCAGATAGAGGTACTCAGTTTACTTCATAGTTTTGGAGAGTCGTACAGAGAGAGTTGGGTACTCTGGTGGAGTTGAGCACAATATTTCATCCTCAGGCGGACGGGCAGTCCGAGCGTACTATTCAAATATTGGAGGACATGTTGTGTGCTTGTGTTATGGATTTTGGAGGTTCATGGGATGAGTTTCTACCACTTGTAGAGTTTTCTTACAACAACAGCTACCTGTCGAGTATTCAAATGGCTCTGTATGAGTCTTGTATGGGAAGCAATGTAGATCTCCAGTTGGTTGGTTCGAGCCCGGCGAGGCTAGATTATTAGGGACATATTTGGTTCAGGATTCCTTAAAGGATGTGACGGTGATTCAGGATAGGCTTCATACAGAAGAGTTATGCAGACATGAAGGTTTGAGATGTGTCCTGCATGGTTGGTGGGGAGGTCTTTTTTAAAGTTTTGCCCACAAAGGGTGTTATGATATTTGGAAAGAAAGGGAAGTTGAGTCTACGATTCATTGGGCCTTTTGAGGTGCTTCGGAGGATTGGAGAAGTGGCTTATGAGCTTCCCTTACCATGCAGCTTGTCGAATGTGCATCCGGTATTTCATATTTCTATGATCTAGAAGTGCATTGGGGATCCGTCCGATGTTTTTGACTTCAGCACGGTTCAATTGATTAATGATTTGACCTTTGATGTGGAGCCAATAGCTATTTTGGGTCATCAGGTTATGAAGTTAGGGCAAATGATATAGCTTCAGTGAAAGTGAGTGGAGAGGTCGGCCCGTGGAGGAGGTTATCTGGGAGACCGAGCGGGAGATAATGAGCAGATATCCTCACCTATTTGAGGTTTCAGATATGTTTCTTGATTCATTCGAGGACAAACGTTTGATTAAGTTGGGGAGGATGTGACGACCCGTCCAGTCGTCTCATTATTTACCGCTTCGTTTCCCCTATTTCTGCTTCTTTATGCTTCGTTATCCGTGTTTTATATGATCGAGTTGATTAGTTTGCGTTCAGAGTTGATTTGGTGAGAAATTAGATACTTAGTCTCTTTTAAGAAGGTTTAAGTTGGAAAAGTCAGCAGGATGTTGAGTTATATGTTAGAGGGATCCGATGTGAGTTCCAATGGTTCAGTTAGCTTTGGTAGGTGATTTATGACTTAGGAGTGTGATCGAAAGTAGTTTTGGAGGTCCAGTGTAGAATTAGTCTTGAATTGACGAAGTTAGTATTTTGGCGATTTCCGATAGGAAGGTAAGATTTTGATACAAGGGTCGGAATGGAATATCGAGAGTTGTTGTAGCTTTGCTGTGTCATTTGGGATGTGTGTGGAAACTTTCAGGTCATTCGTACATTGTTTGGTTGGGTTTTTTATCAAAAGCGTGTTTTAGAAGTTATTAGAAAATTTAGGCTTGATTTTGATGTGAATTAGTGGATTTAGTGTTGCTTGAGGTGTTTTGATGATTGGAACAAGTTTGAATGAGCTTTTAGGATGTGTTGGTTCTTTTGATTGATGTCCCAGGGGCCACGGGTGAGTTTTGGTTTGTCAATCGTACCGTTTTTGGTGTTTAGAAGTTGCAGATTTTTGAGTTCAGGTGTTGCAGAGTTTATCTCTTCGCTTTTGTGTGCGGACATTTGCGTTCGCGAATAATAAAGGGAGGAAGGCCAGGTTTTTGCCTTTGTGATCGCGAGATAGGCTTCGCCTTCCAGGAGGGTCCAGGAGGAGTGCATTGTGTACGCGAGGGAGGGTACGCGATCGCGAAGAGGAGTGTCAGTCAGATGGTCTAAAGCAATTTTATTCAATGCGTTTGCATGCGAGGTGTCGCATTCGCGTAAGTGTAAAAGGGCTGGAGCATCACGTTCACAGGGATCAAGTCACGTTCGCATAGGGTTATTTTTGGGAATTTTAAAATTATGTTTTGCGATAGCGAGGCTTAGGTCGCGATCGCGATGAAGAAGGATGAGAACTAGGCAGAATGCTTTTAAGTTATTCCATTCGCGATTTTGGGTCATTTGTTCTCCATAGTAGATCATTTTGAGAGATTTTGGAAGGCTATTAAAGAGGTATTCAAGGAACTTTGATTGGAGGTAAGATGTTTGAACCTAAAACGTGATTCTATTGCGAAATCAACCTAGAAATTCATGGAACTTAAGCTAAAAATGGAAGAACTAGGGCTTGGAATTTTGAACTTTTGAATTGTGATTTGAAGGACCTTTTGAGGTCGGATTTGAGAACTTTTGATATGTATGAACCCGTGGGAGGATAAGGAACCCGTTAATGTAATAACATTTGAGTTCCAAGAAGTGGGACCGGGCTCCATTTTTGCTAATATTGGAATTTTTGATATTTTTCGATTGTTTTCACTTGGGCTTCGTTCCCTTAGAGTATTGTGACATATTCGTCCTGTTTTTGGATAGATTCGATGCGCGTGGAGGCTAATTCGAGGGGAAAAGGCGTCGCGAGCTAGAGGTGTAGCTGGTTCGAGGTGAGTAGAGATTGTAAATGATGTCTTGGGGGTTTAAAACACCGGATTGCACATCGTAGTGCTATATTAAGGTGAGACACGCACTTGATGATGAGCGTGTGGTCGTATACTACTGGGAATTTGACTTGGTCCGTCCCGATTGATGATTTTATCACGTATTTGACTGAAACTTATTTGTTATCATCATGATTTGGGTTGATTTCCATATTTGAGCTTTGTACCAACTATTTGAAACCTTCGGGGATTTTTATCACTATTTTCTCATTTTTTTGACTTATTTCTTCAACTCAGTCCTGTTGTTATCTACTATTATACAAACTCAGCCACTTCTACTCATATTTGAGACTTAAATGATATTTCTAAATGATGTTTTGGGTTGAGAACTATTGTTTTGCTAATGCCCGAGGGATTTATGATAATTCTCGGATTGAGTGCAGCTGAGGGCTATATGTAAGGATACACTAAGTTATATGAGGCTGAGGGTCTGAGATACATTTATGTGCCAAGAGGTGGCTTGAGTGATGTGAGGCCGAGTGCCGAGAGTTGATGCCACGAGGTGTCTTGATATAGCGCTTGGGCGGTAAGGGGTCCCTCCGGAGTCTGCATACCCACAGTGAGCGCGGGTACTTCTTTATGATCTGAGAGTGATCCCGAGAGGCTCATATTTTTCTAAGAGTGAGCCTACGGGGCTGATGTTGTTCTGAGAGTGATCCCGAGGGGCTGATACTATTTTGAGTGAAAGATACTATGCTCGAGGGGCGGATTTCTAATTGTTATTTACCTGCCAAATTACCTATTTTCTTTGTTTAAAGATTTTACTTGATTTCTTCACTGATTTACTGCTTTAAGTGATTTTACTGCTTTGGTATAAAATTGCCTTGTGCCTTTATGTATTTTGTTGCTTTCAGCCATTATTTATAGTTATTACTCACTAGGTCAGAGTACTCACATTAATTACTCTTTGCACCGTGTATGCAGATTCACTATCGTAGATTTCGCTACTGAGTGCTTATCCTTCCAGTGCAGACAGTGTTTTGGAGACTATGACGTAGTTGTTGGCATCCGCAACCCCCGTGTCTCACTTATCTTATTATTTTCATATTCTTGAACTATTGTATCATATTTCGTATCTAGTAGACTTGTATCAGGATTTATTAGTTGCTCATGACTTGTGACATCCCGATTTGGGCTGTGTCGGGAATGTTCTAATATTATTTTCTATACTTCCGTGAATTATTGTTATTGAATTGTGCCTTAAAACTACTTTATGGTAATTAACTGCTTAAAAGACGTGTTCTATATTGGTCTGCATGATCTTGTCTTCACGAGAGGTGCCATCATGATCGGGTTTTGAATTTGGGTCGTGACAATTTTGCATTTATAGTGGTCATCCAGTTAGCCTCAAGAGTGGTATTTTGTTTAATAGATAGTGTAAGCTGATGTTTGTAATTGCATATCTCAGAGCACGTCTAATTAGAATCCCAAAACATCAGATTTTTCCATTACGATTACCAATAGCACATTGCATTTCCAGTTTCCTTTTGTAGTTTTCTAATTGAGAACTGTGTATGAAAGGTTCTTGAAGAGCAACGAAACTTTGGGCCTTTCAGTGAGTCTTATCAATCTATCAAAAGCTCTTTTTTACTGTAGACCCCTAATATTCCATATAATTTCGCTAATCATTGGAATACTTAGGATTGGATATTTTTGTTAGTTTTCCCCTGCCCTGGTAACAGGAATGGAAGAAGGGTAAGTTTTGAAAGATTTTTTCTTTTCTAAAGGAGTTCCTCTAGGTGAGAGTCCACCTCTATCTATAGCTTTCTTGATTTGATTTGCTATTTCATCAGTTTGGTTATCCCCTTCAAGAGTAGGGGCAATTGGTAAATTGTCATCCACTTACTCTTCATCGGATAAGTATGGTTGTTAACTACTTACTTTATCAATTTTTCTGTTTGATAAGGCCACATTGCTTTGTATCAAATTCCCCGCCAAAGTGTCTGTCACGATCCCAAATCCGGTCATGATGGCACCTAACACATTGCTAGGCAAGCCCTACAAATTACACTTACATTCCGAGCTACAAGCTCACATCCTTTATTCACAAATCATTAACAACGAAGAGAAATCTGAAACCATTGCAGTTATATAGAAAACATCCCAAACAACCAGTACATAACAACCTCTAATAGATCTGGGGGTCACGAGTCAAGAGCCTCTACCAAAATAGCATAATAATACAAAAATATAGCATAATCTGAGTACGCGGAAATATAAAAATACAGAAATAATGGAGGAGTTGGGTCCTGCAGACGCCAGGCAGCTACCTTGACAAGCTTCGGAGAATACTCTGGAAAACAGCTAAAAGATCAACTCCGCCCTGACGTACCCGGATCTGCACAGATGGTGCAGGGATTAAAGTTAGTTTTTCCAACTCAGTGGTAATAGACATGTATAATGATATTGAAGGCAATAAATCCCAATATACTACACAGTAAAGCTACAACAGTGTTTCTATTCTTTTTAACTGTGTAAATCTCAATAAGCAGTAACAGGTACAGCACATTTTTGATACTCAATTTTTTCCTATATATTTTTGCACCCAAAATACTTTCAAAATAGTATATGTATGCATATATAAGCATGCTGGGGAACTTTGGTATTTTTCTTTAATTTTTGAGATCTTTTAAAATAAATTTAGCATATTGTTTACGAAATAAAGGTCAAAATTGTTTCCCAAATTATTATTTTTAGTGAATAATGTGCTTCACTCCCATATTTACAATAAAATATAATTTATTGAATTTTTTCTCATTTTTTACAAATTTACTTGGAATTTATAAGGCTAATTGCATAAAACTACATTTATGGCCAATTTCACAATAAACTATGTTTCATAGTTATAAAATTATTTCTAGTGTTTTTAGATTAATATTTATAGGTTATTAATTAGTTCTATGTTTTTAATTTTTCTTTTAAAAATATTTTAGCTATTTTATAAAATTAATTGGGAGAAATTGGTTATTTAAAAGTTAGCCATATTTTATTTAAAATATAGCCCAATTGCACCCCTATTTCAGCCCAATTTTAAACTCAATTCAAACAACCCATATTCCTAAATCTTCGACCTTACCTGTTCAATTTTTATCCGGTCTACCTTTGACTTGATTTGAGCCGTTGATCAAATGAGATCAACGGCCCAGATTAAGTTACCATAATTAAATCCTAACCTACCCGTCCCCAACCCTTTATTCTCTTAGAGACCGGTCTCTCTCTCTAAACGATTGCTCTCCCTTCTCTCTAGAACCTCTGATTCTCCGATGAACCTCATCGCCTCTCCGGCCATACTCTGTCCTCACTTCTCTCGACCTCTAATCGCCAGTTGCTTCTGTCTATGTTTTGAAACCCCAGAGGCTTCCGCCATGAAAGACGGTCAGTGAAGCCCTTTCCTGGGTTCATTTCTGTCCTTTCTCTGGTGGGTTTTGTCCGACAATTCTTGAATATTGATATTATATGAGTTTCACGACCAGGTTTCTCATCTCCCTAATTTATTTGCAAACCCTAATTTTTTCCGCCTAAATCTCTTTAATCTCAGTCTTTATTAAATGATTTTTGGTTTAATCTTTGTTTTCTACACTACTTGTTACTCGACATCTTCGATGAAGTCAAGTTTTCCAACACTTTTCTCTTTTTCAAAACTAGGGTTTCTGACCCTTTTAAAATCGTTATGCTTCTTTTATCTTTTAGGTATTATGTGCTTATTCCTGTTTTATGAAACCTTGTTGTTTCCGAGTTCCATGCTTCAAGTCTCTTCTAGGGCTCCGACCTTCTACTGTTTGTATGATTCCTTGCTTATGGTTTAATTCCTATGACCTTTTAAGTTTGAATGCCTCTCTCTTTACTGAATATCCTATTAGTTTCGAGTATCTTTTTTGAATCCTTGACTCGTATGTGTTCTTACACTGCTTAAAATTGTTTCCTTATTTGTGAGTTGCTTTCTACGTTTGGGACTAATTCCCTCTAATTTTGGTCTTTCCATCGATTCTTTGACTCACTGTTCATAGTTGATTTATACTGCTTGCCATATTTGTGCACTCAAGTATATTTTGGTTATTCAGCATATATTTTCCTTGTTTGAAATATTGTGTACCTAGCCTTTATTATGTACATCATGCCTATTGCTTTCGTTATGGTATAATCAGTCATTCAACTGACTTTTTGCTTATTTGATAGCCCGTACTCTTATTCAAATTTTGAGTCCCTGATTTATTTGAATTAGGACCTATGATTGATTCAATTTGGTATTGTTTGTATGATTATACAATCTTTACCCTATTCTTTACTATTTTCAAAAAACTATAAGTACTACTGATAAGAATACAATCCCTGTAAACATTCTTTCAGAAACACTCAATGCTCTCTCTATACTGTTTTCTATAAATACTCTCTCATTCTTCTATTGGATATTGGCTACTCAATTGGCTGAAAGCCAAGGTTGAGTAATCTTGGATGTTTTACTCTACTACTGGGGATCTATTGTATTGTTTGCTTGGGTTTGTATGTTGCTTACCTCTAGGCACCCTGCTGCTCTTCTCTCTGCATACTCTTTGCACACTACTGCTCTTCTCTGTGCATTATTGCTCACTACTAGTGTGTTACATTAGCTTTAACTGGTATGTCACCTCTTTAAGTTATAGCTTCCAAAACAATATGCAACTATCAGTTTTGCACTTTCTCTTGTTTCTTGTGTACTTTTACTTATGGTTGTGTTGTTCTTATTGCCACTAGCATGCACTTATGTTAATTAGTATGCCTAGCTTGACTCAGCATGATCCCTATCACCCTGTATGTTTTCATCATTCCTGTTCACTACTAATATGTATTCAGGACCTGCTCGGCCAGTTAAACCTCTTCCTGAGGTGTGCCTCTGTTTGGAGTCTAGTGCAGTAAGACCTGGACCCTCTATTTGAAGCATGTTTGATTAATTCTCTTTGATGTGTTACACCTCTGTGAGTAGTTTCCTGGCTTATGAATTATTTGTCCCTTTCCCTTGCCTTTGTTTGTGTGACTCTTTGTTTTCAAAACTGGTCAGCCTAAAGGGATTTCAAATGAACTCTTTTCACTCTTCTCTTACTATTTTTCTCAAACTGCCTCTTAACTGTTTTCAATTCAACCCTTTTCGAACTCTATCACAATCTCACTACTCTTAGAAGTTAGGTTCTGCCCCCTTAGTGTAAGCATTGCCTTGGGAAACCTTGAGCACCATTGAACTTTGATGCACAAGGCTGGCACTTCCACACTTGCATTTGTCTAAAAATGGTATTTTGGGTGCTTGGTATTGGCCAGGGGTTCAAATGGACCCTTAGGGAATTTTGTCGCACCCAAGCCTTGGTAATGACTGTGAAACTCGAAAGAAGTGAGGTTGGAGATGCTTTGCCTGGCTGAAGGCTCTTTATAGAGTAACATCTTATTTTCTTTTATCACTGTTGTAATTTAATTATTTGGGCTGTAATAATTTGTAAAGAACAATGGGGATTATAGTGAATTGGAAGGGCTATGCATGTTTAATTAAGGGAATGGGTAGAAAACATGTCTATAGACATTTATTTACCTATTTGTGCAATAGATACCATGTTTTAGGACATGCTTACTCACATATAGAAATCATGTTCTTTGGCTCTTCACTTTCAGTTTGTTATTCTAAATATTCTTATAAGCATGACCAATTAATAATAATCAAGTCATCAACCTCACATGTAGATATCATGATCATAGGACTTCTTTGCATTAGATACCATGCCTTTAAGGATTTTATTTGCAGTTTTTTACTTCGTTGATCTGGTTTAAAAATTGGTTAACAGCTCCATCTTTAAAACTATAAGCCAATGTGCATGCTCATCATCCTTTAATAACGTCTAGGCAAGCCTTAGGCCAGATAAAATAAGCTAATCACCTCTTAGTCATATTCGAACTAAATCTATCTCTGCCTGAACCTGTCTGTTTCTGAAGCTGTCTAAATTTTTTTATATACTTCTGCCCTATTTTAATACTTATGTATGTGATTTCTACTTTACCTAGAACTGGCCTACTATTTACAAACTATATATGCAAAAGTTTTCTACTGTGTTTTCTCGTCCAGTACTGGGATACTACTTTTCAATATATATTGTAATTTTCATGGATTCATAACCTTACAGGTTTTCCTTTATACTTCTGCTATCTCAAAATATTTCCATATCCGTTCTTCTATTCCGCTTATCTGAAAACTGTATTCCACAAACGTTTTGATACATATGTAGATTTTCTAAAACTGCTACTACCTCTTTGAAAGTTCTGAACATTTTCCCTTGTCTACTTTTCTGCAAAACCTCCAAAATTTTGTTTAATTTATATTCCAGTTTTTCGAAAGATTCTTCCTTCCCTAAACCTTATATGTGTTCGAGTAGTGCTAATTATGTGTTCGTTTATAGAGGGATATTTGAGCCGTTTACATGCTTGTATGATTCCCTTTATGTGCAAATCCTATTAGTTCTTGAATAACATTTAGAATATTAACGTTTTAACCTATAGGTTTAGCCTAGTTCCTAGCTTACAGGAATAGTGATCCTAAATGCCCTCTAGGATCTAAGTATTGGACGAGTAATAGCTCACAATAAGTATTTGTGACCAATTCACACGCTTAAATAACCTTACGGGGTGGGAAGGATAGAATATGGAGATGATGACGGTGCGATAATATCATAAAGCGACCCCTCTTTGGGAATATGTGCTGGATATTGTATCGAATGATCCATATTATAGTCAAACCTAGGACCCCCCTTTTGTTTGATTGCTTTATTTATTTGAAGGGTTTTTTCCAAAGTAATGCCCTCTTTTCAAATCAATTCTCCCTTCTATTTTATTTAACTTATGCCTTTCCCTTATTAAAAATCCTAACTTGTTCAAATGTTTATATGTGAATCTTATCTGTTTACTTGCTTCATCTCTTCATAAAGTCACAATTAACACGGCCGGGAACCACACTAGTGGATCATGAGTGGTGCCTTACACTTTCCCCTCGAGATAATCTCAAGTCCTTACCCGAACTCTGGTTTTCTTTAAAAATAATCATCCCAACTCTAAAAGTGTCCTAATGTTCTATAATCATTAGGTGGCGACTCCTCAAATTCCATAACCCAATTCCCAAATGAGAATGAGAGTTGTTTGGCCCATAATATCGTAAAACCCGATTTTGCTTTTTTTTTAAAAGGGGGCGTCGATAGCATGGCGACTCTGCTGGGAGTTTGTTAAAGGCTTTTACCATTACGTGTTTTGTGATTTTATTGCTTTCTTTACTACCTGTATCGCTTTAATCATTTCTTCATAATTACTAACTTGTTTCTTCATGTCTTCTTTTTTTTCAACTATTTTACTGCTTTATTGCCTTTACTTTATTTTAATTCTGTCTTAAATTCCGAGCATTTATTTTAATCATTATTGTATGAACGAGAAAATACAATATAGTCAACGGTTCCGTGCCTTTCCCTCTTGAGTTGCCCGCTCAAGGGTACCATGTCTAGCACTTCAAAAGTAGAAACCTTACTCTGTTTAACTATTCATGCATCATGGTCAAACATAGTCGAGTCAATTATGTTGTTCGCATAATGACTCATTAGGATATCCTAAACCAAAAGTCCGTCGGGTTTCCTCGAAACCCAAGCGAACATTCATGTTATGTGCATTGATTTGGAGAACTAAATACCTCTTGCTAATTATTTATTTAAATAGTCGAGTCTAGTGGGGTTAAGGGACTAACTCTCTATTTTTGCAAAAAGTGAGGCACGAGGTCCCCAGATTCGGTATGGTATCAAACATTCACCCAAAGTTACTAAGCTGGTGGGAGGATTTGCATGGTAGTGATCGGGTTTTTGTCTGCAAGAACTTAGGAAATCTTCCTTCACTCCTTGAAGTTAGGCCAAATAACCAGATGTGGAAGCTGCTACTATGTTTTGGGATAGTGAACGATCTGTCTTCCGCTTTGGGGGTATTGAAATAACGCTGCTGTTGGAGGAAATTTGGGGGTCTAGCCGGAATTCCTTGGGATAGCCCAGGGTTGCTTATGCCAGAGAATCGCAAAGGTAGAGGGTTCCTGGAAATGATGGGGCTCAAGAAGAATCCTAATCTGACTGGTCTGAAGGCCTCCTACATATTTTTTGACTTCATGTATGAAAGGTTCGGACATAGAAAATCCTACCGCACTCACATGGATGGGTTCTCCCTCACCTCTTTGGGGAACATACATAGGAGAGCCTTTGTATTCATGTTCTGTTTCCTGGGAATGATAGTCTTTCCAATAAAGAAGGCTAGATACCACACGCGACTAGCCATGGTAACCAAAGCCATAATGGAGGGTATCGACGGGAAGACATTCAGCATAGCACCCATGATCCTCGCTGAACTGTACCGAGCCTTAGAGAAATGTCAATAACGGGCACCACACTTTGAAGGGTGCAATTTGCTACTACAACTCTAGCTCATTGAGCATCTCCAGAAGTGGGATTATAGACAAAAGATCATACGCCGAGACTGGGATGACCATATCTTTCCATCATCCAAAGCGAATGCACTTCATGCCGGATATGTTCGCTCTCCCGGAAGATGCCAGTGGATGGGTAGAACTATTGGAGAATATGAAAGGAGAACATGTACAATGGATGTACGAGTGGTTTCCAACTGAAGAGTTTATAATTCAGTCTAGGGATGCACCATTCCTTGTACTCATTGGCTTAAGAGGAACTTACCCTTATATCCCTCTCTGAGTCATGCAACAAGCGGGAAGAAAGCAGATTATACCAAGGTTAGAAAAGATGAGTCACTATAGGGATGACTTCCAAGATGACGATAGCCCACATAGGTGCCAGGCTCAGCATATGTGGCATTCCAAACTCATTTTGGAAAAGGAATCTATGGAACCCGACAAGTATCAGGCGGGGCATGCGCCGCTTGATCCGGAATGGTTGGAAGACGATCACATTGGCTTGGGAAAAATAGGTTTCTTCCATGGTCAAAAGGTTATTGATGAGAAGACTGAAGCAAAGGTCAAGTACAATCAGCTACGCAAACGGATGCGAGAGTGTGAAAGTGAAAATCGGGTAATATTAGAGGCCCAAGAGAAGATAATCAATGAGTGGAAGGACATGGCTATCCACGCAAACAACTGTGTAGGGTACTTGGAACGGGGTTTAGTGGAGCTGGAAGGCAAGTTCCTGAAAAGGATCAACGACTGTCAGGAAGCCGAAGGTAACGAAGGTGGGCACTTGGCTCGGGCTTACTTTGTTGGGACTGCGCGAGCTGATGAAATCGTATGAGGGAGGAAAAGATACAGAATCTGGGGAAGGTCCTTCTGGGACCAAGTAGTTAGGATTACTGCTTTCTTGATGTAATAAGGCCACTGGCTATTAGTAATAATTTCGCTATATTTCAGTTTGTTTTGACTCATTCTATTTTATATCGATAAAATGAGGCACTTGGTTTCTAAGTTCTCCAAATTCTATCAGGCGCTAGGCCTTCCTCGGGCACAACGAGGCACCCAAATAGGGAACAACTTATATTCTTGCAATAAAGTCTTTAAATACTGCAATGTTTCCTTTCTTAGAATCCGCACTAACTTTTAACCCTTTTGTTTTTCTTTTATTTTTTATTCCCCTTCCCAAAGGTTACGTCGTGCATTCTAGAACCATCAGTATACTCAACAAGTTCTAAGGGTCCTCCTCCTCCGAGTCCTCGCAGAAACAGGAACAAAGGAAAGATGGGAGATAACGAAGCAAGAAAAGAAATTTAAGGAACTTCCCAGCGTACCCCGATCACCAAAACGACTGCTGCTCATTTGGAGCAAACTTTGCTAAGGTTTTGAGAGGAACTAGACCAGGTCCGGAGTTTGGCAAGTTTGTCCATCTCCCTTGTGTTGATACCCAAATTTTACCTATGTATTTTTGCATCCAAAATACTTTCAAAATAGTATATGTATGCATATATAAGCAGGCCAGGAAACTTTGGTATCTTTCTTTAATTTTTGAGATCTTTTAAAATCAATTTACTGCTTAATTTTAACAGTAGAAGGCCAAAATTATTTTTCAAATTATTATTTTTAGTGAATAATGTGCTTCTCTCCCATATTTACAAAAAAATATTATTTATGAAATTTTAGCACATTTGTTTAAAATTTATTTAGAATTTTTAAGGTTATTTGCACAAAATTGCAATTATTGCCAATTTCGCAATTAACTATGTTTCATAGTTATTAAATCATTTCTATTATTTTAATATTAATATTTATATATTATTAATTAGTTCTGTAATTAAGTTTTGCTTTTTAAACTATTTTAGCTATTTCATAAAATTAATTGGGAAACTATTGACTATTTAAACTATAGCAAGATTTTATTTAAGATATAGCCCAAAATCAACCCCCATTTCAGCCCAATTTTAACCCAATTACAATAACCCATACCCATTAATTTTGTCCGACCCGCCTCTGATTTAATCTGAGCCGTTGATCAAATAAGATTAACGGCCCAGATCTTATTACCTTAATTAAATCTAACCTACCCCTCCCAAAGCCTCACTCACACAGACGTGTCTCTCTATCTATCTAACAGATGCTCTCCCTTCTCTCTAGGACCTTCTGGTCTCTTCTTCTCCGATGAAGTTCATCGCCTCTCCGGTCACACTCCTCCCTAACTTTTCGCGACCTTTAGTAGCCATGGAATCCTTGTATCGTTGTTTTCTTTCTAAAGCTTGAAGCCCAGTAGCTTCCGACATGAAAGACGGTAACTGGAACTTCACTTTGGTCTAATTCCGGCTTTTCTCTGGTAGTTTTTGTCAGATGATGCCTTTTATGGCATTATATACGAGTTTCACGGCCAGGTTTTGTCATTTTCCTAATTTATTTTGCAAACCCTAATTTTTTTCCTAAATCTATTTGGTCTCTGTCTTTTAAACAATTTTCTTTTGGTTTAACCTTTGTCTTCTACACTTCCTATTACTTGATATCTTTGATTATTCAAGTTTCAAACATTTTGGTTCCTCTTCTGAAACTAGGTTTTCTTAACCCCTTTTGAAAACAATTTACTTTTCTGATTTTGAGTACTAATCTGCAACTGCTTCTAAACATTTTTTTAAGTCTGATGAAACCCTAGCTCTATATGTTTGTATCTATATAATCTGCTTGTTTGCGTGTTCCCCTGGGTTCTTCTTTGAGTTTCGTGTTCTTTGCTTTAATTTTGTTGCTAGCGTTTCATTCCCCTACCCATGTTGTGTTCTTCTCTTAAGGTTTTTATGGCTGTTTACATGGTGATTTTATAGTGATTCTTACAATCTCTCTTTAAGAATGTTATTACTGGCCTTAAATTGTGATTTTTTGTATTCTCCTTATAGTTTGGTATTGATTTCGAATTTCTTCCTCAATTGGTGGGATATATTCCTCAATTAATAACTTATCTCCTAGGTTTTCAATCCCGTTCATTAATTCGAAAACTATTTTCCAAAATTAGAGTGGTATTTTTCCCTATATGTGTGCACAAGTATGTTGGTTTATTTGCTTGACAAATTTCTCTGGTTAAGTATCATGCACCTAGTCTTCACTGTATACCTTATACTATTTTGTGTTCTTATGTGACCATGCCATACTTTGTGATTCCTTTCCTTTTAAAATGACTTATTATTACCGTTTGACTTTGATTCATTAATTAAAGGGGAGTCCTTATGCTTATTTGATTACGATTGAAAATCAGTTTCTTAAATATGGATTGATACCTTATTTGTTTACTCATTTTCAGTACTATAAATACTCCTAACCTTTCTCTTTGAACACACCAACACACACTGCATATCTCTCACAACCTCAGACTCTTTGAATTCTCTATTTCTCTGCTATTTCTATACTCTATCATTCTCTTATTTGAACACTCAATCGGCTAAAAGCCAAGATTGAGTAGCCTGAGTTGATTACTTCTACCCTACTGGGTTCTATTATTTGTTTACTTAGGTCTGTTGTTGCTGCTATTCTCATATTGTTGTTGCACACTGTTATTCTCTCTCCTACTTACACTCTCTGCTCACCTTGTTCCTCTGTGCACTATTGTTATTGTGGTATATCACTTGCAACTAGTATGTCACCCCTTTAAGATACAGTTTCTACAACAACATGTTTCTATTAATTTTGTATTTCATAATGTTTATTGTATGCTTTTACTTATGGTTTTGTTGCTCTTTTTGTCGCTAGCAAGTCATTATTAGTCTATTTGTTTCAGTTTAACATGCTCCCTTACCCCCTCCACTGTCTCAATGAATGTTTACTTTTGTACTACTACCATGTATCAATGTCTACTTGTATACTTGGTTAACCTAAACCTCTGTTTGAGGCTAAGTGTATTAGAGTTTGGTACAGTAAGAACTGGACTCTTGTTTTTGCAACCATGTCAGGTTACTTTCTTCCAATGTAATGCCTGTGTGAGTAGTTTACTTTGCTTATTTGTTCCATTTCCCTTTGCCCGCATTTGTGTGATGCTTTGTTGTTCTAATACTGGTCAGTCTAAATGATTTCAGAAGAACTCTTTCAACTAATTTTCTTAAATTGTCTCAACTTTTCCAACTCTTTCAACTATTTTCTTAAACTCTCTTAATTCTTTCAATTGTTTTCTTAAACTGTGATAATAGGCGAAATCTGGGTGATTTAGCTATTATTTATGCTTATGCTTATTTATATTCCAATGATATATTGTGATTATTTGATGAAATATGGGCTTTTATAATGAATTGTATATATTTAAGATTAAGAAGCCTATATTAAGTAAAACAATACAGGATAGGAATCAATTTGGAGCAACGAAAATACCTTGGGACTAGATATGAATGAAGAGAAAGAAAACAATCCAGTTCAAAAAAATAACTGGACTATCGCGGTTAAATGCGCGGCCCCGCTAGTCCAGCTCTGAAAATTTGGTTGTTGAGGGCTAAAATTGGATTTTCCCCTTGATCCCACTTAATTATAAAAAATTAAAAGCTCCATTATGGATCTATATCAGATTGGTGGAAGAGAAATAATTTTAGAGAGAGAAAGAGAAGAAAAACTCCATTCTTTAATTGAAGATAAGAGAAGACTACAATCTTGAAGCAAGGATTCATCAAATTTTTCTAAACTTTCTTCTAGTATTTACTTATATTATGTTCAAAACTCTTATTGTTGATTTTTGTATGATTAGGAGTAGCTAAAACTTATGGTATTCTTGGGTCATGGATGTTAGATGATTATGTTATTTGAAGCTTAGATTGAATATATTGAAGTTATAGTAATGGGTTGTTTATTTGATTTTGATCTTAATTATTTTACTGCATAGCTAAAAGTAAAATATTATTTATGGATCTTGAATAAAACTTGACAAAGAAAATTCTTGATTGCATATAGAATCAAGTAGAACAAGTTTTGAATCTCGGACATCGGGTGATGAATTCGCAATTAAAATAGACATATACTTAATTGCCTTGTTTGGTTGAAGAATAGGAGTTATAAATGCATGCTTGCTAATATTAATACCATAGACATATAGGTATTAATTTAACTTGAATAGATGCATAAGAACTCGAAAGATTCTTATGAATATTATTAACCCTGTAATCAATAACCCGAATAATTCGTTAAATTAATTTTAAGCTAATATAGTAGCATAATTTCTAGCAAGTCCATGACCCTGTAATATATTTACCTAAATTGTTATAAACGTATTGTGAACTTGGTGTAGTAATTTTGTGTTGAATTATTTTTTTTATTTATTAAGTAAATTGCAAATTGGTTCTTTACATATTTTGTGATAATTTAGCTTTTATTGATAATTATTTGAGTCTACATCAGTCGAGAAGTTTATTACAATTCGTCGTGGGAACAATACTTTACTTACTACTATATTACTTGTCGATTACGTACACTTGCATGAGTGTTTTGGTCGCAACAAGTTTTTGGCGCCGTTGCTGGGGAATTTAAAATTAATTGCTCAACTGGTTTTAAGATTTTATTAGCTGTTAATAAAAATCTTAAATTTTTATGTACATTGTTTGTGTTGCGCAGGGTCTTCTCTTGAATGCGGAGGAGTAAAAAAAACAAACATCCTCTTTCTTTTTTATCCTGAAATTGAACGAGCAATTTATAGAACAAGGAAGGAGTGGGAAGCTAAAAACAGAACTGAGACATAGTTGGACATTCAAGTTCAACCACAGCCGACAGTGATAGCAGGTAATCAAGAACGTGCGGTGATAGAAGCAGCAAGGCCAAACCTTGCTAATATGACTCAGGCCATTGTGAAGCCTGAAATCACCGGTCATATTAAGCTTAAACAGTGCATGGTGCAGCTGATACAGCCCACTGGGCAATATGTTGGTCTATCGCATGAAGACCCACAAAGTCACATTCAAAATGTTTTGGAAATAACGGATACATACAACTATCCGAATGTTTCCAAAGATTATGTTAGGCTGACATTATTTCCCTTTTCATTGTTGGGGGAAACTAGAAAATGGTTGAAGAAAGAGCCCGCTAATTCAATTCATAATTGGGATGATTTAGCAAGGAAATTCCTAATCATGTTTTCTCTACCAAAAAGATAGTTTTTGCGAAGTCAGATTCTTGGGTTTCAAGAACGTGACGGTGAAACTCTTCGCCAAGCTTGGGAGAGATACAAGAAACTACTTCGAGATTGTCCTCATCATTGTCAAACTGATGAAGTATTGGGCCACAATTTTGTTGATAGTTTAGACGAGACATCCAAAATGAATCTTGATTCAGCTTGTGGAGGTAGTTGCTTGGAGAAACCATACATTGAAATACAACTTCTGCTGAATAACATTACTGCTAATGATCATAATTGGCAAGGTGAAGGAGAACCAAGGAGAGCAATGAAACAGAAAGTAGGGTTACTTGAACTGGATGACATTTCTGCCATGAGAGCAGATTTAGCAAAATTGGAAAATCAAATAGCCAGAATGACAATGGGACTGTCACAACCAATGCAGCAGATGCAAATGTCTGTTTGTTGTGAAGTGTGTGGTGACAATCACACGAGTGACATGTGCCCTGTGAATCCTGAATCTATTTATTATGTTGGGCAACAAAACAGAGGTCCGATGAATCAACAAGCTCAATATGGGAACAGTTACAACTCAAATTGGAGGAACCATCCTAACTTCTCTAGGGTTGGAAATCAACAAAATCAAAATCAGTTTATACCCCAAGGACATTTTAATCAACCTTAAAGACCACCACAGCAAGCAGAGGAAAGTACAAATAATTTGTTGAAAAAATTATTGCAAGATAATCAACAACTTAGAACGGACTTTAGGAATCTCGAAAGGCACTTGGGACAGCTGGCTGCAAATCAAAATACTAGACCGTCAAGTGTTCTTCCAGGTGATACAGAAAAAAATCCTCAAGTGAATGGAATTACGTTGAGAACAGGAAGGGAGTTAGAAGAAGTTCCATCAAAGAAAAAGAACAAGCAAATACCTGAAGGTGAATTAATTCCCAAAGCAACAAAAGAGGAAAAGAAAAATGATACAACTCCAGCATCTGTGAATATTCCAAGACCACCACCACCATTTCCACAAAGGTCGCAAAAGAAGAATGATGATCGAATGTCAAACAAATTCCTCACTATGTTGAATAAAATAGAATTGAACATTCCATTGGTAGATGCAATTCGGTACATTCCAAAGTATGCTAAATACTTGAAAGATATTGTGGCGAACAAAAGAAGATTGACAGAGTTTGAAACAGTTGCACTTACTAAAGAGTGCACTTCGAGGGTTCAAAATAAGCTTCCTCAAAAGTTTAAGGATCCGGGCAGCTTTACTTTACCAGTGAGAATTGGCAATGTTGATGTAGGCCATGCACTTTGTGACTTGAGAGCAAGTATAAATTTGATGCCATTGCCCTTGTACAAGCAATTGGGTTTGGGAGATCCAAAACCTACTACTGTTATGTTGCAACTTGCAGATAGGTCCATAACTTATCCAGAAGGAGTAATAAGATGTGTTGTTAAAAATTGGGAAATTTATTTTTCCTGCTGATTTTATCATTTTGGATTTTGAAGCAGATGAAAAAGTTCTTATTATTTTAGGAAGACCTCTTTTAGCCACTGGTGATGCTGTAATTAAAGTCAGGGAAGGTAAAATTATAATGAGAGTTGACAATGAGGAAGCTGTGTTTAATGTATATAAAGCTCTGCAACTTCCTCACCATTATGAAGAATTGTCCATGATCTCTGTCATGGAGATGGATGAGAAACTCATAACCCCAAGTGTTTGTTTGAAAGATTCATTAGAGAAGGCGATTGTATTGTTTGAGAGCTTGGATATTGATGATGAGGTTGAAGAAATGAAGCATATTCTGAATGCTTCTTGTGAATATCTCAGAGGATTAATTCCTTTTGAATCGTCGAACATGCCAGATGGCCCACCTCCGAAACCATCAATTGAAGAAGCTCCAAAACTGAAATTGAAACCTTTAACTTCTCATCTTCTTTATGATTATTTTGGTAATTATGATATTTACCTGTTATTATTTCCTATGATTTATCAGGAGGAAAAATTATTGAGAGTATTGAGAGAATAAGAAAGCAAATGGGTGGATAATGTCCGACATCAAAGGTATCAGTCCGGCTTTCTGCATGCACAAGATTCTCATGGAGAAAGGACACAAGCCAAGCATAGAACAACAATGCCGCCTAAATCCCAACATGAAAGAGGTGGTGAGAAAAGAGGTGATCAAATGGCTTGATGCAGGTATAATATTCCCTATCTCTGACAGTAAATATGTGAGTCCTGTGCAATGCATTCCCAAGAAAGGGGGAATGATTGTGGTGGTAAATGAAAACAATGACTTGATTCCAACTGGAAGTGTAACAGGGTGGAGAATTTGTATTGACTACAAAAAACTGAACAATGCAACCCGGAAGGACCACTTTCCTCTCCCATTCCTCGACCAAATGCTTGATAGGTTGGCTGGCCAAGAGTATTACTGCTTCCTGGATGGTTACTCTAGGTATAATCAAATTACTATTGCCCCGGAGGACCAAGAAAATATCACTTTTACGTGTCCCTATGGCACATATGCATTCAAAAGAATGCCATTTAGTCTTTGTAATGCACCTGCGAATTTTCAAAGGTGTATGATGACCATCTTTACTGATATGGTGGAGAAATTTGTTGAAGTTTTCATGGATGACTTCTCTGTTTTTTGTTGTTCTTTCGATGATTGTTTAATGAACCTTGATAAAGTGCTTGCCAGGTGTGAAGAGACTAGTCTCGTGCTAAATTGGGAAAAGTGCCATTTCATGGTGCTGGAAGGTATAGTATTGAGACACAAAGTTTCAAAGGATGGTCTGTAAGTAGACAAGGCAAAGGTAGAAGCAATTGAAAAATTGTCTCCACGAATATCTGTCAAAGGCATCAGTAGTTTCTTAGGGAATGCGGGGTTTTATCGTCGGTTTATTAAAGATTTCTCTAAAATTTCTTCTCCGTTGTGCAGCCTTTTTGAAAAAGATACATCTTTCAAGTTTGATTATGCTTGTCTGAAAGCATTTGATGAGTTAAAAAGAAGACTAGTTACTGCACCAATTATCATTGCTCCAGATTGGAAACTCCCATTTGAGTTTATGTGTGATGCTAGTGACATAGCCATTAGAGCTGTTTTGGGACAACGGAAGGATAAAATCTTTCAATCCATTCATAATGCAACCAGAACTCTTAATCTAGCTCAATTGAATTATACTGTTACAGAAAAAGAGTTGCTTGCTGTAGTGTGGGCATTTGACAAATTCAGGTCCTATCTAGTGGGAACCAAAGTCATAGTCTACAAAGACCACTCCACCATCAAGTATTTATTTGCAAAGAAAGATGCCAAACAAAGATTAATTCGATGGGTTCTTATTTTGCAAGAGTTTGATTTGGAGATTAGAGATCGAAAAGGCACGAAGAATAAGATTGCAGATCATTTTTCTAGGATGGAAAACCAAGGCCATGTAATTGAAGGCGAATTAATAAAGGAATCATTTCCAGATGAACAGTTACTAGCCATCACCTCTCATGAAACCCCATGGTATGCTGATTATGTAAATTTCATTGCAAGCGGGGTGACTCCACCAGAGTTGAAAGCTGATCAAAGAAGAAGATTCTTACATGATGTGAGATTTTACATGTGGGACGAGCCTTTTCTATACAAACAATGCGCAGATCAATTGGTAAGAAGGTGTGTCACTGAGGAGGAGATGCATGCAATATTGCATGAACTGTCATTCTTCTCCTTATAGAGGTCATCATGGTGGAGACAGAACATCGCAAAAAGTTCTACAATCAGGTTTTTACTAGCCAGAATTATTTAAAGATGAACATTCTTTTGTTAAAAATTGTGACAGGTGTCAAAGAACATGTACAATTACAAAGAGAAACGAGATGCCGTTACAAAATATTTTCGCAGTAGAGCTATTTGATGTATGGGGAATTGATTTCATGGGGCCATTTCCATATTCCAATGGACACAGATATATTTTGGTTGCAGTTGATTATGTATCCAAGTGGATTGAGGCCATTTCTCTTACAACAAATGATGCAAAATTTGTGGTAAGTTTTGTAAAGAACACACTTTAGGACCCCCAGAGTGTTGATAAGTGATGGGGCACACACTTTTCCAACAAACTGCTAAAAATTATTTTGTCCAAATATGGAGTTAGACACAAGGTTGCTACTGCATAGCACCCTCAGACGATTGGTCAACTCGAGGTGTCTAATAGGGAGATTAAACAAATCTTGGAGAAAACAGTCAATGCAAATAAGAAGGATTGGCCGGCTAAATTAGAAGACGATTTATGGGCTTATCAAACATCATACAAGAATCTAATTGGTACATCCCCATACAGGTTAGTATATGGGAAAGAATGTCATTTACCCGTTGAGTTAGAACACAAAGTTTATTGGGCAATCAAAAAGTTAAACATGGACATGGATTTAGCCGGTGAAAAACGATTGTTGCAACTCAATGAACTTGATGAGTTCAGATTGCATGCCTATGAAAATGCCAAGTTGTACAAAGAAAAGACCAAGAGGTGGCATGATAGGCACATTCAACATCGTGAGTTTGATTCGGGTCAATAAGTTCTTCTATTTAATTCAAGGCTGAAACTTTTTTTTGGAAAATGTAAGTCCCGTTGGGCAGGCTCGTTTGTGGTGGTAAGTGTGACTCCGTATGGAGCAATTGAAATAAGAGACATAAACACAAGTGGTACATTTTTGGTGAATGGCCAACGATTTAAACACTATTGGGGTGGTGACATTCAACGTCACAAGACCTCGATAGACTTGGTGGATGTTCAATGAAAGAATGTGTTGTGTCGCGACGTAAAATAAGGCGCTGTGTGGGAGGCAACCCACAAGTGTAGTATAAATATAGTGTTTAAATTAGAATTCATAACTAAGCCTTATTAAGAGGCTAAGTTTGATTTAAAAAATAAAAAATAAAAATTTCAGGAAACCCTCAGGTGCGCGGTCGTGCACTTTAACGCGCTACTTAGGGGGGTTCACTGTAATGACCGCGCACTTGACTAGCGCGGCCGCGCAGGTCCAGCATTTGACCGCGCTAGTCAGTTGATCTTCCTGATTTTTTTAATTTTTTTATTATTTTACTTTAAATTCCTTATGTAATGATTAAGCACCTTTCCCCTCTACCCTTTCACACCCGATAATCCCCATTCCCCTAACAAATTCTCTTCCAAATCTTTTATTCTCAAACCCTTTTCTTCTTCTTCTCCAAAATCCTCTCCTTCTCAAAAACACAAACCCCCCGAAGTACAATACCCGAGAGCAAACGATCCCCATTTACTCTCATCTTCTTCTCCATCTTGTTCTTCAACAAAGGTATGTACTTTTTTTATTTATGATCAATTTTCGAGTTTTATTTTTTATTTTTGAATTTATTTTAATTTTTTCAGATTTTTCTATTTTTGTTCATCTGTATATAAGCTAGATGTAGTTATAATATAATATCCATTATCATAAGTTGAGATGTTAGTGAAATATTAGTTTTAACTATGTTTTTTTCTTTTTGTTTTTATATTCTTGTTAATTTTCAGATTTTCCTTTATAAGTGTTTTAAATACATATCATGATAGTTTTGTTAATTATTGTACAATAATAGTGAAGTTTGACTGTTAGAGAATAACGATATCGATAATGGTTCAATTAGTATTATTATTGTTATTCTTAGGATTTTTGTTGAAATGTTTGTACATATGTTGTGATAACTTGTATATAAATTGTGTCTAAATTAGTGGAATGATAGGGTGATGTTGTTAGTTGATGAGTGTGGGGTGGAATCCCACTTGGTTGGTGATATTATAGGATTGTATAATGGTGATTATTGTTTAAAAAGGGTTAAAATGGGATGAGAAAATACAATGCATGCAATGTGTTTGTGAAAAATTTCAAATGAATATGGAAAGGATGTTTGTGAAAAATGATGAGTGTGAAGTCTGAGTAACACCATTAAGTAGCACATTCTTGAATGGGTTGTGTTAAGAGGTTTTTGTTTTGCAGGCATAATGACTAACCCCAGGAAAAGAAGAACTACAGGTGCTTCCTCAAGCATCCAAACAAGTAGAGCTAGATCAAGAGGGGGAAAAATAGGACGCCTATTTGATAGTTCAAAATTTATTTCTGCTAGATCTCAGGATAGATTTGTAGAAAAAGCAAGCAAGAAGCTAATTCGGAACGGGGTGTTGATAAAACTCCAATATTTGTGTCCTCGTATGCACGATGATCTGATAAGAAGGGGCTTACTAACATTTGTCAATGAACCATCTGATGCAAAATTAATGGTTGTAAGGTAATTCTATGCCAATGTTCCCGAGCATACAAATGGGATTGTCATAGTGCGTCAAAGAGCAGTGAATGCTTCAATCGAAGCAATTCGCAATGCTTATCGGCTGCCTGCACCTCCAAAGGAGCATAATGATTTCTATGTCTATGGTAGGAACCCTACATATGAAATCTGCAAAAGTTTCTTTGAAATCATTTTGGCGCCTGTCAAAGAAATAGCTTGGATGACTTCTGGCAAAAAATTCAATTCTAATGCTCTCACTTTTGAAGCAAAGTGTTGGCTACATCTCATCTATGCAAGATTGATCCCTTCATAGAACAAATTGGAGGTCAATGCGTCCCGAGCTTGTCTTATCTGCTACTTCATTAAAGGACATGACTTTGACGTGACTAAGGTCATACATGATGAAATGTTCATTAGATGCTCGGTCAAGAGGTATGGATTCTTTTTTCCTTCTCTTGTGACTCAATTATGTAGGCCTGCCAATGTGCCAGAATATCAACCTGCTGAAGGGTTGGTTGAAAAATATAGCAAAATTCGAGCGGATAAAGTTACAACTGGGAAGAGCCGGATGTAATAGAAGTGGAAGCATCAGGCAGCTCTGATGATGATAACAACGATGAAAATGAGGAGGAAACTGAAGTTGAAGCTGAGATACAACTAGAAACACCTCTCACATCAACTGCAAGACTGTCACGATCAGCTTCACAGGCAGCACCAGCAGCAACACTTTCAAGAGCAACTTCATCTTCTCGATCTATAAGATTACCTAGGCTGAACACATTGGATAAAAATGTGGATGATCTTAGCACCTCTATGACTAGTTTGGGCAGACGCGTGGATGAGATAGATGACTGACAAGTGAAGTTAGAAAGAAATTTATGGGCTGGCTAAAAGCATTGGGGCGAGCATGTAATGTCAATCCATCCACTGTGTCCAACCAGAAATGAAAAGTCGGGGAAGTATCTTTGCTTTCTTTTGTTTTTAATCAACTAAAGTCATGCGGACATGATTAATCTTTAAGTGTTGGGTTTAGGATTTTATTTTGAATTTTATGGATTGAAGGATTGTTTTATTTGGTTTGGTTTGTTTTTGTTAGACTGGTAAATTATGTTTTTGTTTTGTTTGGTTTATGCTAATTCAGTTACTTGTTAGAAGTATTTTGGTTGTTTGGTAATGTTTGGCTAGACAGTTAGCTAAGTGAAGTAAATTGTTTTTGTAGTATCTTTTAAAAAATGGCTTGGCATGATGACGGATTCTTTAGAAAGGAGTTCTTGAGGGAATGAGTATATAGGAAAAAAACAAACATTTTTTTTAGTGTTTGTCTAGAACAACTTCCCCATGGTTTTTATTTATGTCAAGGTTCTTTTCCAAGGGTGTATCTTAAACCGGGCATAGGTAGTTTTAATTTTTGCTTTATTTTAATTTTTTAGACTAAAATAAGAGTATAAGCTATAGAAAAGTGAACACATAACGTTGACACACCTGAACACGATAGACTCTAGGGTGTAATGCTTACTCTTAAATGTTGAATCTCATGGAAAATGCCTTAAATTGTATGCTTGTTGCTGAATTGACTGCTCTTAACGGAGTATTTTGATGAGCTAATCTGAATAAGTCATATGCCATGTGTGCTGAGAATTGTGTAATTCATGCATTGTATTTGTGTCTAGAACTTGCCTGGTATGTGAATTAAAGCGAAATATAAGGTGATGCTCGGTCTGAAAAAAATGATTTTAGGCTTCCTTTGACCCTTTAGAGCTTAAATGCTTATCAAAAATAAAATTCATCCATCGTTAACCCTATTGAGCTTATAGATTTTTTTTTTTTGGCAAACACATTACAAGCCTATACCCTTTTTGTTCTTCATTGATATTGATTTGAATCGTTTTCCTCTTAAAAAACTTTAATTGTGAAAAGAATGCGAAAAGAATTAAGATGGAATTAAGTGTGGGGTGGCTTTTGAGTGGAGCAAATGAAAAAAAAATTAGAAAATGCACTTGTTTTGTAACATATACACCATTAGCGGAAATTGAATAATTAAATACATGATGTTTTGTTCCAGCTAGTGGGTATTAATTGATAGAGTGCTTAAAGAAGAATGGAATATTTGGGTGATATATTGCTTGTGAATGAAAAAGAAATTGGGTTGGTAGATAAATGAAAGAATATGTGATATGTTAAAGTGTTTAGGGGAGTTAGTCACTATTCCTTAATGTATCCTACCCATCCCCTAGCCCACATTATAACCATTACAAAGTCCTAATTGATTTCATGTCGAGCTAGCCTACATTAGTAGAAATTTACATTATGGGCAAGCTTATGGTACCAAATGCATGTATGTGACTTTTATTGTGGGAGTGAGTGTAATCATTGATGTATAAAAGGACATGATTTGAATTTGTGAAATAAATTCCAAATCTCTCTTGTTTGTATGATGGTGAGGGCATACTTGTGATGAAAAAGCAATTCTTAATTTCTGTTTAGAGTAAGTTGAGGAAGTTTGACTATTGCATGGCACTGGTGATGAAGCTTTGAGTCTAGGATTATTCACTACTAGGTGTAACATTTGTATATTGTTCTAGGTGTAAAGCATTAAGGGAAATGGTTGAGTGAAGGGATCTTTAGAGTTAATTGGGTTATAATAATTTGATTTATCGAGGACTAGCAATGAATTAAGTGTGGGTTGTTGATAATAGGCGAAATCTGGGTGATTTAGTTATTATTTATGCTTATGCTTATTTATATTCCAATGATGTATTGTGATTAATTGATGAAATATCGGCTTGAATAATAAATTGTATATATTTCAGGTTAAGAAGCCTATATTATGTAAAACAATACAGGATTGGAATCAATTTGGAGCAACAAAAATAACTCGGGACTAAATACGAATGAAGAGCAAGAAAACAATCCAGTTAAAAAAATAAATGGACTAGCACAGTCAAATGCACGGCCAGATGCGCGGATGCGCTAGTCCATGACCCTGAAATATATTTACCTAAATTGTTGTAAACATATTGTGAACTTGGTGTAGTAATTTTGTGTTGCATTATTTTTTATTTATTAAGTAAATTGTAAATTGGTTCTTTATATATTTTTTGATAATTTAGCTTATATTGATAATTTTTTGAGTCTACATCAGTCGAGAAGTTGATCACAATTCCTCGTGGGAACGATACTTTACTTACTACTATATTACTTGTCGATCACGTACACTTGCGCGAGTGTTTTGGTCGCAACAAACAGTCTATCAACTGTTTTCAACTCTCTCAATTATAATCACAATCTCATTCTTAGAGCTTTAGGATCTGCCCCCTTAGTGTAAGCATTTCCTTGGGAGCCTTGAGCACCCATTCAACATTGATGCACAAGGCTGGTACTTCCACACTTGTCTAATTATGGTGGTATGGGTGCTTGGTATTGGCCAGGAGTTCAAACAAACCCTTAGGGAGCTTTGACGCGCCCAAGCCTTGGTAATGGCTGTGAAACTCAAAAGAAGTGAGGTTGGAGATCTTGGGCCTGGCTGAAGGCTCTCTATCGAGTACCTTCTTATTTTCTTTTATCACCGTTTTATTTTAATTTTTGGGCTGTAATAATTTGTAAAGAACAATGGGGATTATAGTGAAGTTGGGGAGGGTTATGCATGATTATTAAGGATATGGGTAGAAAATATGTTTATAGGATATTACTTATCTATTTGCGTATTAGAAACCATGTATAGGACATGCCTCTCACATATAGAAATCATGTTCTTAGGCCTTTTACTTTCAGCGTGTTATCTTTTTATATAATCACAATCAGCTAATAATCAAGTTACTGCCATCGCATTTAGGCATCATGTTTTATGGCCTTTATATGCATTAGATATCATGTACTTAGGGTTTCTATTTTTGCAATGCTTAAAAGACTCACTAATTTTGTTAAACAGACGTAAAACTGGTTAACATGTTCCTTTTAAAACAGGGAAACAAACATGTATGCCCACATTTCTCTTATGGTTAAACAACGCCTAGGCAAACCTTAAGTTAGATAAAATTAATTAATCGCCTTAAATCATGCTTAAGCTATTCACCCTCTTTAAACCGTCTGAATTTGTTTGTCTCTCTAAAGTCCGCTGATTTTTTGTACTAACTTCTGCCTTATTTTCAATCACATTTGTGAAAATATTTTTACTAAGTTACTCTTCTTCCCAGTCCAAAACTGGACTACTATTTTCTAAAACTTGTCTGAATACTGTATCTTCTGCAATTTTCAAAACTATGGTGCGAAACTAATACGCTTACATGCTCTTTAACACTTCTGAATAGTTTTACATCTGTTTTCTACCTCTCCTATCCGAAAATTATCTATCATATGTTTTATGTCTTAGCATGTATCTTCAAGTGGGTTTAAAATATTTTCCCTCCGATTTCTAAATTGTTACGCATACAATGCCTTTTCTCAAGTCCATAAAGATTTCATCCAACTCTTTTCTACAAATTCTGCTACTATTCTAAGTGAGGCACGAGGTCCCCAGATTCGGTATGGTATCAAACATTCATCCAAAGTTACTAAGCTAGTAGGATGATTTGCATGGTAGTGATCGGGTTCTCGTCCGCAAACACTTATGAAATCTTCCTTCACTCCTAGAAGTTAGGCCAGATAACAAGATTGTGGAAGCTGCTACTATGTTTTGTGATAGTGAATTGTTCGTCTTCCGCTTTGGGTTATTGAAATGACACCTCTGTTAAGAAATTGGGGGTCTAGCCAGAATTCCTTGGGATAGACCGAGGTTGCTTATGCCGGAAAACCGCAAAGGTAGAGGGTTCTTGAAAATGATGGGGCTCAAGAAAAATCCTAATCTGACCACTTTGAAGGACTCCTACATATCCTTCGGCTTCATGTATGAAAGGTTCGGATATAGAAAATCCTACCGCACTCACATGGACGAGTTTGCCCTCACCTCTTTGGGACACATACATAGGAGAGCCTTTGTATTCATGTTTTGTTTTCGGGGCATGATAGTCTTTCTAATGAAGAAGGCTAGAGTCCACACGAGACTATCCATGGTAACCAAAGCCGTCATGGAGGGTATCGACGGGCAGATATTCACCATAGCACCCATGATCCTCGCCGAACAGTACTGAGCCTTAGAGAAATGTCAACAAGGGGCACCACACTTCGAAGGGTGCAATTTGCTACAACAGCTCTGCCTCATTGAACATCTTCAGAAGGGAGACTATAGACAAGAGATCATATGACAAGATTGGGATGACCATATCGCTTTCCATCATCCAAAGCGAATGCACTTCATGCCGGATATGTTTGCTCACCCGGAAGACGCCATTGGATGGGTAGAACTATTGGAGAATCTGAGAGAAGAGCAGGTACAATGGATGTACAAGTGGTTTCCAACCGTAGAGTTTATCATTCAGTCTAGAGATGCGCCATTCCTTGTCCTCATAGTCTTAAGAGGAAATTACCCTTATGTCCCTCTCCGAGTCATCAAGCAAGCCGGAAGGAAGCAGATTATACCAAGGGTTGAAAAGATGAGTCACTACAAGGATTTCAAAGATGACGATAGCGCACAATGGTGTCGGGCTCGACATATGTGGCACTCCAAACTCATTTTGGAAAGGGAATCTATGGAGCCAGATAGGTATCAGGCGAGGCACGCGCCGCTTTATCCGGGGTGGTTAGAAGATGATCATATTGGCTTGGGAAAAACGGGTTTCGTCCATGGTCACAGGGTTATTGATGATGATGCTGCAGCAAAGGTTAAGTTTAATCTGCTGTGCAAACGGATGCGAGAGTGTGAAAGTGAACATCGGGAAATGCTAGAGGCACAAGAAAAGGTAATCAATGAGTGGAAAGACATAGTTGTCCGAGCAAATAACCGTTTAGGGTACTTGGAACGGGGTCTAATGGAGCTAGAAGGAAAGTTTCTGAAAAGGATGAACGATTGTCTGGAAGCTGAAGGTAATAAAGGTGCGCACTTGGATCGGGCTTACCTTTTGCTGGGACCGCGCGAGATGACGAAACTGTACGAGGAGGAAAAGATACCGAATTTGGGGAAGGTCCTTCTGGGACCCCAGTAGTTAGGATTTTACTGCTTTCTTGATGTAACAAGGCCCTTGGCCATTAGTGACAATTTTTCTTTATCTTAGTCTGTTTTGACTCGTTCTATATTTGTCAATAAAATGAGGCACTTGGTTCATAAATTCTCCAAATCGTATATGTCACTAGGCCTACCTCGGGCACGACGAGGCACCCAAATAGGGAACGACTTATATTCTTTCAACAACAATAACAACAACAACAACTACCCAGTATACTCCCACAAGGTGGGGTCTGGGGAGGGTAATATGTAGACAAGCCTTACCCCTACCCGAAAGGGCAGAGAGGCTGTTTCCAATCGACCCCCGGCTCATAAGATAAAAGGAAAAACAGCAGTAAAACAAAAACAAAGACAAAAACAAAAACAAAAACAATAAAGCATTAGTAACTCCAGCAGAAATAGCGTAAGTAGCTTAAATATTTATCTAAACATACGAAACATAAATACAATCGCATGCAATAATATCATACAGTAACTACCATAACTAACAGCCATAGGGGGGACATACGCTAAAACACAAATCATCTATGGGTAACCCTGCTGACCCACTCCCAACCCCGGATGAGGCGTACGAAAAACTCTAGGAGCCCTTATCCTACAACCCTGATTCTAGACCTCCAGACTTTCCTATCAAGGGTCATGTCCTCAGAAACCTGCATTCTAGTCATGTCCTGCCTAATCACCTCTCCCCAATGCTTCTTAGGCCTCCCTCTTCCTCGGCGACCGCCAACAATCTCCAGCCGCTCGCAGCTCCTCACCGGGGCATCGGGACTTCTTCTCTGCACATGCCCGAACCACCTCAGCCTCGCTTCTCGCATCTTCCCATCCACAGGGGCCACCCCCACCTTCTCTCGAATAACTTTATTCTTAATCTTATCTAGCCTGGTGTGTCCGCACATCCACCTAAGCATCCTCATCTCTACAACCTTCATTCTCTGAACATGCGAGTTCTTCACGGGCCAGCACTCCGCCCCATACAACATCGCAGGTCTAACCACGGCTCTATAGAATTTCCCCTTGACTTTGTGTGGAACTTTCTTGTCACACAGCACTCCTGATGCAAGCCTCCACTTTGACCACCTCGCTCCTATACGATGAGTGACGTCCCCGTCAATCTCTCCGTCCCCCTGAATCACAGACCCAAGATATCAGACACTGTCCCTCTTGGAGATGGCCTGAGAACCAATCATCACGTCCCTGCCTATTTCGCTCGGCTCGGCGCTAAACTTGCACTCCAGGTACTCTGTCTTAGATCTTTCAACAATGTGTTTGAATATCGCAATGTTTTCTTTCTCAGAATCCGCACTAGCTTTTTACCTTTTTTGATTTTCTTTTATTTTTTATTCCCTCCCCAAAGGTTAGTTTGTGCATTCTAGAACCATCAGCATACTCAACAAGATCTAAGGGTCCTCCTCCTCCTCCTCCTCCTCCGAGTCCCCCCAGAAAAAGGAACAAAGGGGAAATGGGAGATAATGAAGCAAGAAAGGAAATTGTAGGAACTTCCAAGGGTACCCCGATCACCAACGAAACCGCTGCTCACTTGGAGCAAACTTTGCTAAGGTTACGAGAGGAGCTAGACCAAGTCCGGAGTTTGGGACGTTTATCCATCTCCTTTGTTGCTGCAGATGTCAGCAATCAAGTCCATGCACCTCCACAGAAGATCCCAACCCAAGCTCGCAAAAATGCTCCACCACTAATCCCACAGGTCCAAAATGCTCCAAATCGCCAGGATACCCCTATCTTTGTGGATACTGTGCCGTACTATACACAGACCATATCTGATGTATCAGAATCAGACAAACTCATTCAGAACTTAGTTGTTGAACTCAAGAAACTCACTAGCAGGGTTCAAGGATATTCCCAACCAACACCCGTATACCAAGATTACAACTCCCAACCTCCTCACTATCCATCACCACCTTTTGCCAAAACTTCCCACGACCAAGACCAAACTTTGACCACAAATTTCCCAAAGAATACACTGCTATTGCTGAACCCATTGACCAACTGTATGAGAAGCTCAAAGCCGATGGATATGTTTCACCCATCCCAGCCATAACCCCAAAAAACCCCTCCCAATGGATCAACCCAAATAAAACATGCGCATACCATTCGGGGATGAAGGTCCATACCATTGACGAGTGCCGCTTGCTTAAGGACAAAATTCATAACTTAATAGACAACAAGGTCATCGTAGCTAAGGAGCTTGCTCCTATTGTTCGTAACAATCCTCTACTAGACCATAAAGGTAGAGGCATCCACATGATTGAGGTTGAGGATGACTGGGACTCCAAAGGGTCAATCAGTTTGATATCTGAAGGAGATAAGCCCAAGAAAACGGCAGTCACTCTTAATCCTATTGTCGTGCAAATTCATCCATCTGAGGGCAACGTGGTGAATATATCGGTACCATTTGAGTTCAAGGCACCACCTGCAAAAGTGCCAAAACCAATTGACGTGGAGTACGGGACTCCAAAGGCGCCCGCATCAATTGAAGTTGCTATATTGCCCCTAAGGGTGCCCATTCCGGTCACCATGTCAGACATTACCCCATTTTAGTTAAATACCATACCCTGGGACTACACAGCCGAGGTGCAAAGGAAAGGAAAAACATGCACGGGTGAAGCAATCGCCGTGCAAGGTATGACTAGGACAGGCAGGGTATACACACCGGAGCACCTGGGTGAGTCCAGCAAGCAGGCCTCTAGACACCGCATTGAAACTGGACCTGATGATCTCTGGAGAAAGATACAGGCTAAGGAATATTCAGTTGTTGAAAAACTAAATAAGACTCTGACGCAGATTTCAATCTTAACATTGTTGCAAAGTTCTGAGGCGTATAAGAACGCCTTGATGAAGATATGAGCAAGGCTTATGTCCCGAGCAACATAACAGGAGGAGAGATGGTTAACATGATAGGGACGGTATTGGAAAGTCACAAAATCACTTTCCACGAGGGTGAATTTCCACCTGAGGGCCCAGTCATAACAAAGCACTGCACATCATTGTGCAATGTGAGGATCATTTCGTCACCAGGATCTTAGTCGACGGAGGTTCTAGTCTCAACATCTTTCCGTTGATCACCCTCAAGAAGTTAGGCAAAGGATTGCACGAGATAAAGGATGGGGCTATTAACGTTAAGGCTTTTGATGGTTCTGTGAGGTCCACTCTCGGGGAGATTAGCATGTGTTTGCAAATGGGGCCCACTTGGTTTGATGTTGATTTCCAAGTCATCGATGTACCAGCATTTTAAAACTTACTGCTGGGACGACCCTGGATCTCTGCCATTGGGGCTGTAGCCTCCACCTTGCATCAGGCCGTGAAATTTGAATGGAACCACCAGGAAGTAATCATCCATGGCGACGGTAGCAACCCTATCTACAGTCGCCAGACCATCCCGATGGTCGGAGGTAGAAGAAGAATAGGCGGATAAATATATCATCATATGGAGCGGAACAACCCAATGGACAAGGACAAATGGTGGAGCAACAAGGTCGAGAGCATTCTACATTGGAGTGGGTATGAGCCAGGGAAAGGGCTTGGTAAGAATCTTCAAGGTATCACCAAACCTATCCAGTTGAAGAAACATGGTACTACCTTCGTACTGGGGTACGAGTACACTTGGCTAGAATTCAAAAATTTGTCACCACCATGGCGCGGCCCATATTACACATTGGAATGCCACATTCCTCAGTTGGAGCAGACATTTCAACCAGCCGACACTCTCAACGGGTGAGAAGATGACGAGGCTCTTAAGGCAATGAAGAACCTATTTCTGAAGGACATGGACTATTGTGTGATTTTGAAGATGAAGGTGAGGAAGGCCCTTCCATTCACGCTGTGAACCGATGGGAGAACCTCACCAACTGGTCAATCAGGACCACTATCGCGCGGAAAACTTTTGGGTAGCTAGGCTGAACTAGCATCATGCATCTTTGTTTTAATTGTTTTCTTTATTTTCCGCATTTGTCTTTACTTTATAAAAGAGCTCTGATGTTTTGAACATTAATGAATTTAATCAAAAGAATTTTCAGTTTATCAAATATCTTGCTATTCATTACTTTCTCTACTATTTACTTCATTTTCACACAGCATTACTATTATGTATCTTAATGATGAACCAACAACTATAACTTGCAACGAGGCTATGCAACAAACGGACATAGACTCGCAGGAGGATGATATACCAGAAGAGGTTGTCAGAGAGGCCTAGAATTTTTAAAATAGACCTAAGTCCAACTTGGATGAAACCGAAGTCGTCAAGTTGGGAGACACGGAAAATATCAAGGAAACGTGCAACAATGTGCATTTATCACAGACAGAGAAAGAGGAATATACAGAGTTCTTGAGGGAATATGAGGATATCTTCGCATGGTCTTACGACGATATGAATGGTCTCAGTACATCCATCGTTTCTCACAAGTTGCCAACAGATCTTGCATGTCCGCCGGTAAAACAGAAGCTCAGAAAATTCAATCCAGCTATGAGTTTCAAAATCAAAGAAGAG
This sequence comes from Nicotiana benthamiana, assembly GCA_034376525.1. Lineage (NCBI taxonomy): Eukaryota > Viridiplantae > Streptophyta > Magnoliopsida > Solanales > Solanaceae > Nicotiana > Nicotiana benthamiana. The sequence goes on from CM067336.1 coordinate 13,018,466, forward strand.
ATCACCAAGCAGGTCAATGCCAGAGTTCTTCAAGTGGTAGAGTATCCAACTTGGTTAGCTAACATTGTGCCGTTACCAACGAAGGATGGGAAAGTTAGAGTCTGTGTTGACTACCGGGATATCAACCATTCCAGTCCCAAAGACAATTTCCCCTTGCCAAACATACACATTGTGATCCATAACTGCACCAAGCATGAGTTGCAGTCATTCGTCGATTGCTTTGCGGGATACCATCTGATATGGATGGACAAAGTAGATGCAGAGAAAACAACATTTATCACGCCTCGGGGAATGTATTGCTACAAAATGATGTCGTTCGGATTGAAAAATGCGGGAGCTACTTATATGAGGGCCATGACTACCCTCTTTCATGAAATGATACATTAGGAGATTGAGGTATATGTGGACGACGTCATCATTAAGTCCAAGAAGGCTGCAGATCACATAGAGGACCTCCGAAATTTTTTCAACAAACGAAGGAGATATAAGTTGAAACCAAATCTCGTCAAGTGTGCATTTGGGGTCCCTGTGGGAAAGTTATTGGGTTTCATCGTAAGTCACCAAGGAATAGAGCAGGATCCATCAAAGGTCAAATCTATGCAGGATTTGCCAACGCCGAAGAGCAAGAAAGAGGTAATGAGTTTCCTGGGAAGACTCAACTATATCAGTCGGTTCATAACTCAGTCTACCGTCATTTGCGAACCTATCTTCAAGATGCTGAAAAAGGATGCCGCCACCAAATAGACCGATGAATGTCTAAAGGCTTTTGACAGGATCAAGGAATATTTGTCTACCCCTCCAGTTCTGGTTCCGCCTGAGTCTAGGAGCCCCTTATTTCTCTATCTCGCAGTTTTGGATGGAGCATTTGGTTGTGTCTTGGGACAATATGATGTGACGGGGAGAAAGGAGCAAGCTATTTACTACCTCAGCAAGAAATTTACCCCATACGAGGATGGGTGTTCCTTGCTAGAACGCACCTGTTGTGCTTTGACTTGGATAGCTCAGAAGCTGAGGCATTATTTCTGTGCTTACACTACCTACCATATATCAAGAATGGATCCGCTAAAGTATATTTTTCATAAGCCCATGCCCACTGGCAAGATCGCCAAGTGGAATATTTTGTTGAGTGAATTCGACATTGTCTATGTCACCCAGAAGGCGGCTAAAGGACAGGCTTTGGCAGACCATCTCGTAGAAAATCCTGTAGGAGAGGAATACAAACTACTGAAGATGTATTTTCCCGACGAGGCAGTAACTTTCATAGGAGAGGATATTGCAGAATCCTATGACGCGTGGAGGATGTTTTTCGACGGAGCCGCAAATATTTAAAAATTTGGTAGTGGAGCGGTCCTAGTATCAGAAACCGGTCAATATTACCCTATATCCGCCAAGCTCTGGTTCCCATGCACCAATAATATGGCCGAGTGTGAAGCTTGCATCTAGGGGCTTAAACTGGCCATTGATATGAACATTGAGGAGCTGCTAGTGATCAGAGACTCAGCCCTACTCATACACCAGGTTTGAGAATAATGGGAAACCAAGAATTCCAAGATACTCCCTTATCTACACCACATACAGAAGTTGAGAAAGAGGTTCAGCAAAACGGAATTCCAGCATGTTTTGAGAACACATAATGAGTTCGCAGATACGCTTGCCACTTTATCATCCATGATCCATCATCCAAATACAAACTTCATCGACCCTATCCAGGTTAAGATTCATGATCAACCGGCATATTGTCCACATGTTGAGGTAGAAGCCGACGGAAAACCCTGGTTCCATGAAATCAAAGAGTGCCTGACAACATGGGAATATCCAGAGCTTGCTAATGCTACTCATAAGCACACGCTTCGAAGGTTGTCCAACAATTTATTTCACAGCGGGGCAATCAATTATAGGAGGACTCCAGATTTAGGACTAGTAAGGTGTGTCGATGCGATAGAGGCAACCAAGTTATTGGACGAAGTGCACTCAGGGACTTGCGGGCTGCACATAAATGGTTTTGTTCTAGAAAAGAAGATACTCTGAGCAGGATATTTCTGGATGACTATGGAAACAGATTCCATTCAGTATGTCCGAAAGTGTCAACGTTATCAGATACATGCGGATATGATAAAGGTACCTCCGAATGAGCTCACCGCAACAAGCTCACCATGGACATTCGCCGCTTGGGGAATGAATGTTATTGGACCAATCAAGCCTGCCGCAAGAAACGGACACGGGTGCATTCTAGTGGCAATTGATTAATTTACAAAATGGGTTGAAGTAGAACCATAAAAAGCAGTAACCAAGAAAGTCATGGCAGACTTTGTCTGAGATCGCATTGTCTGTCGGTTTGTGATTACAGAGTCGATCATCACTGATAACTGTTCCAATATCAACAGCGACTTGATGAAAGCGATGTGTGAAACTTTCAAGATCAAACACAGAAACTCTACAGCTTATAGACCTCAGATGAATGGAGCCGTGGAAGCAGCCAACAAGAACATCAAGAAAATGCTAAGGTAAATTATCGAAAGGCATAAGCAGTGGCATGAGAAGTTGTCATTCTCTTTATTGGGTTATCGTACTACAGTTCGCACATCAACCGAGGCAACTCCCTACATGCTGGTTTACGACATAGAGGCGGTAATTCCTGACGAGGAAGAAATTTCGTCCTTGAGAATCATACAAGAACCTGAGCTGGATGACACAGAATGGGTCAAGGGTCGCTACGAGCAGTTAGCCCTTATAGTTCGACCAAGGAAGTTCACACCAGGACAACTGGTGTTAAAGAAAATATTCCTACCTCAAGATGAGGCCAAAGGGAAATTCTCTCCTAACTGACAAGGTCCATACAGGGTTCACCGGTTTCTAACTTGAAGAGCCCTTATTCTTGCAGAAATGGATTGAAAAATCTGGCCAAAACCGATCAACTCAGATGCAGTAAAGAGATACTACATTTAATCAGCATGCTTTTTCTTTATGATGTAATTAGAATTATACCTGACATTATTCCCATTTAAGGGGGGATACATAGGCAGCCCTATGGGTTCGGTCACATCTCTAATAAATTTCCATATTCCCCCGCATTAGGAACTGGGGCAGAATTTTGAAGAGGACCCTCAAAATTCCGAAGTCAGCTTGTTAATTTTTCATATCAGCATCAACCTAGTAAACTGGGGAAGAATTTGGAGGTGGACCGTAAAAATTCTAAGTTCAATCCAGTTTCAGTCATTCAGCACCACCGTCAAAAGTGTCAGCCCAGTTAAATGGAGCAGAACTTTGAGGAGAACCCTCAAAATTCCGGAGCCAGCAAGGTTGCCATGCCTTGAACCACGTTGTAGTTGTGGTTCATCTTATCAAACAAAAATTATTGTTTCTTTACATTTACATATACATTTGCATCAGGATTTCCAAAATTTTCATAAAATCATTTAGATCACTATCATTCAGCAACACTACCTCAAATTGTACAAGACGCCATAAGTCGAAGGATGCGAACTAACCTCCCCCTTACAGAACTCATGATCTTTCTTTGGATGCAGGAATCCAGGGTACAAATAGGCGGTGAAGGAGCTTTACATAACTGAAGTTCCCGAATCCACTACTTACCTCACAAAGGCTTATTATCTACATTCAACACTTCCCCGGCAGTCATCGATAGCGCAATCATCTACCAGCTACGAAAATCACCATCATCTTCTCCTTTATAGTTTTCCATTTTTCGAGACTAAGCTTTGTCTCCATCTGCATTTTGTATTGCATAAGGCTACTCTCTGCCTTCCGAGGTTAAGCTCTACTTCCATCTTGGGTAAGGCTATCTTTTTCCTTTCAAGACTAAGTTGTGTCTCCATTTTGCATTTTGCATGAGGCTACTCTCTGCCTTCCGAGGTTAAGCTCTACCTTCATCCTGCATAAGTCTATCTTCTGCCTTTCGAGACTAAGCTCTGTCTCTATCTTGCATTTTGCATAAGGCTACTCTCTGCCTTCTTAGGTTAAGCTCTACCTCAATCCTGCATCAAGCTATCTTCTGCCTTTCGAGACTAAGCTCTCTATCTATCTTGCATTTTGCATAAGGCTACTCCCTGCCTTCCGAGGCTAAGTTCTGCCTCCATCTTGCATAAGGCTATCCTCTGCCTTTCGAGACTAAGCTTTGTCTCCATCCTGCGTTGCATAAGGGTATTCTATACCTTTCGAGGTTAAGCTCTACCTCCTTTACTTTGCATTTTGGCTGAAAAATCGCCACCCTGTTTCATTTGGATGAAATATCGCCGCCCTGCATTTTATATTCTCGCTTCGGCTGAACATTGCCACCCTTGCATTCATCCGGCTGAAATATATCCTCCTTCTCATGGGCTGAAATATCGCCAACTTATTCAAAGGCATCGTAGTTTGGAGGCACCATACGCATAGCCCGAGAACACCATTTCATGGCCCGCGAATCTTTACTTTTACGCTCTTTATAGCCCAGGACGTCATTGTTTGAGGGCACCACCTAAGCGTCCGAAAACAGCACTCGTGGTCCAATGGGAACTTGCATCACGTATAAATTATGCAAATTATCTGCACACAATTAATTTGTAGGATACACCGACCGGCATGGCCACCTCAGAAGAAGTGATCCTGCTCCAATTTTTCACGGCCACCCGGCCTCCTAACCCTTGTCAAATCTCAAACCCCGTTGCACCCGTCTTTTCCAAACTTCCATCGGCATATCCCGTCAATGGTTCCTAAACTACATATGGCCTGATTCTTGTAAAATCAGGGATATGTAGGCAGCTCAGAAGCATGATCTCGGTCAAAATCCTTTTACAATCGCCAATTATAGTCAAATTGGCCATCTTATCTTTACCCGACAACTCTTTCATCCTCCTCGGGTAAAGACGGGCAGCAGTTGATACCCAAATTTTTCATATTTATTATTGCACCCAAAATACTTTCAAAATAGTATATGTATGCATATATAAGCAGGCCGGGGAACTTTGGTATCTTTTATTAATTTTTTTTATCTTTTAAAATCAATTTACTGTTTATTTTTTATTGTACAAAGGCAAAATTATTTTCTAAATTATCACTTTTAGTGAAGAATGTGCTTCGCTCCCGTATTTACAATAAAATATAATTTATGAAATTTTTGCACATTTTTTACAAATTTATTTGGAAATTTTAAGGTTAATTGCAATTATGGCCACTTTCATAATTAACTATGTTTTATAGTTATAAAATCATTTCTCTTATTTTTATATTAATATTTATATGTTATTAATTATATTGATATTTTAATTTTGCTTTTTAAACTATTTTAGCTATTTTGTAAAATTAATTGGTGTAAAAATGACTATTTAAACTATAACGAAATTTTATTTAAGATATAGCCCAAAATTAACCCCCATTTCAGCCCAATTTTAACCTAATATCAATAACCCATACCCATTAATTTTTCCCGACCAGCCTCTAATTTAATCTAAGCCGCTGATCAAATAAGATCAACGGCCCAAATCTTATTACCTTAATTAAATCTAACATACCCCTCCCAAACCCTCACTCACACATACCGCCTCTCTATCTCTCTAACAGATGCTCTACCTTCTCTCTAGGACCTTTTGGTTCCTTCTTCTCCGATGAAGTTCATCGCCTCTCCGGCCATACTCCTCCCTCACTTCTCTCGACCTCCAGTAGCCATGGAATCATTGTATCGTTGTTTTCTCTCTTAAGCTTGAAGCCCAGCATCTTCCGCCATGAAAGACAGTCACTGGAGCTTCACTTGGGTCTATTTCCGGCTTTTATCCGGTGGTTTTTGTCCGATGATGCCTTCTATGGCATTATATATGAGTTTCACGGCTAGGTTTCTTATTTCCCTAATTTATTTTGCAAACCCTACTTTTTTGCCTAAATCTCTTTGGTCTCTAACTTTCAAACGATTTTCTTTTGGTTTAAACTTTGTCTTCTACATTTCCTATTACTTGATAACTTTGATTATTCACGTTTTAAACGGCTTGGTTCCTCTTCTGAAACTAGGGTTTCTTAACCCCTTTTCGAAAACACTTTACTTTTCTGACTTTCAGTACTAATCTGTAACTACTTCTAAACATTTTGTTTAAGTTTGATGAAACCCTAGCTCTATATGTTTGTATCTGTATTATCTGCTTGTTTGCGTGTTCCTCTGGGTTCTTCATTGAGTTCCGTGTTCTTTGCTTGAGTTTGTTGCTGGTGTTTCATTGCCCTACTATGATGTGTTCTTCTCTTAAGGTTTTTCTGGCTGTTTACATGGTAAGTTTTGTTCGAAAATCCACTAGGCATAGCCTAGGGCTAGTATTTTATTAAATAAATAAACACAAAAATAAATACATTGTCCAAAGGTCTTACGAAATGAAAGAAATAAACTTTGACATTTACATTCATCCTATTACCAAAGTTAAGTAGAATACTCAAACCTTAGTATCACAAAAAGCATACTATAATTAAAAATATGATGTCAATCCTTGTATTTGTACTCTATTTCCATACTTGGTCTACCGTGCACGTGCAATGTCACCTTTCCTTCCTCAAGGGAATGAGCATATTGCTAATACCACCCATAGAGGTCGTATGAAGTTGCATCACACGCTCTGGCCAGTACTTTGAAAAATTGCATGTAGAGAATTGTTCATTGTAAAAATCCAAAGTTTCCTTCCATGTGTGACAAACTGCCTCAGATGAGCTGCAAATTCCATTGAATTGTCCAGCATGCGTGTATTTTCTCCAAGTTGATTAAAATAATCCAAATCTGGTTGTGTATCTAGCCCCCTCCATGTGTGCATGTGTACCTTTGCACGTTGCCATAGGATTAACAGGTAGCATGTTTTGAAATTTGTCCCAATGTTTAAGTTTTTGAATATTCCAAGCACATGCTGCTCGTCCCCATGTGCAAAAGCACATTTTCCAGGACCTCAAGCTCCAATGTAAACCTGAGCAAATTTCCTCCCAACACACTCTTACGAATCCCATGGAATAGGCGTGCAATTTTGTATTGAGTGCTGCAACTTTTTTCCTTTGAAGATCATGCTTCAACATTAAAGAATAACGCGTGCAAGAGGTCCTAATTCCCATTGTCCCTTTCTTTAATCCCAACATCTCGACTCCACCAAAAGGCCAAAAGTGCAGCCATGCTCGAATTAGAATAACAAAATCACTTGATTTCCATCGTGAATTATTTTCCTAATTCCAAGTGAAGACTCTTTCTTCATAGGCGTGTTCCTCTCTCTTCAGGAAAGAGGGTACATTGAAAAAGCAAAAAAAGGAACATGTCCTTCTTTAATAGAATAGAATACTACACCCAATGTGGATGGCCATATTCTGTAGATTCCCATTTCAAAAATGGTCGACTGGCGTTAAATTGTTTCAAGCACAAAGAGATAGGAAAACTAGTTCGTTATATAATACCAAGCATTGCAACACTTATCACCCTTTGATTCTCGATGATCCCCGTCTCTTATTATTGTTACATTGCTCGTCCCAAAATTTCCAATGAGTCTCCCATCTAATGTACTAATGCTTTCTTGTCTATTTAATCTTCCTTGGCTTGTATCACAGTGCATTTTTAAATTCATTCCATTCTAAATAATCATTGCATTAAAACCCCCAATGTAAACTTGTTGAAAATACCGTATAATAATGCTTCAAAAGTACCTGCAAAAAAGAAACAAATGTTAATGAAAAATGTTATCTCCATGTGCTCTCCTGGTCGATCATGGTGACTGCATGTTGTATTAATGTCGATTGCATTTGTTTCTTCCCTTTCCTTCTCTAATTTCTTGCAACTCTTATTCTCAGGTTTGGACATTGTAGCATATCCTCATTTACTAACCTTCTGTTTGACGCATCAAGTTCCCTGAAATCATAACTCTCAATGTTGGCACTGTCAAGTGCATAATTTGCAAGGTGGTCTGCTAGTTTGATTCCTTCTTTGAAAATGTGATATATCTTGAAATTACACCACACTTTAAGTCTGTTGATTTCCTCCACTGCATCCACAATATTACAGGGTGGTTTCCATTATCCATCTATGATCTTTTGAAGCATCATTGAATCTGTCTAAAGCAAACATTGTTGAGGTTCATTGCTTTGTGCATTCTCATTACCTCTACTATTGCTGTCGTCTCAGCTTCATTGCTACAACCCTCTTTAATTTCTCTTCCTTATGCATATATCAAATCACCTATCTCATCTCTTAAACAATAACCAATTGAACTCCTCCCTGGGTTCCCTCTGCATGCTCCATCAGTATTCACTTTGATCCAGCCTGTTGGAGGAAATTTCCATTGAACTTTATCATATTTCGATCGAGGTGTGTATTGCTCCATCATTGTCAGCAAGTCCAGCCACTTGTGAGGCACATGTAGTCCTGGCCTTTTCGGTTGGATTAGAGCTTGCAGCGTAGATGACACCTGGTAAATAACTCTGCTTACTGACACTGCTTCTCCATATTTCAAATTGTTTCTTCTCTTCCATAACTCCCATACAATGCATGCAGGTAACGTTTGAAAGAGTGGCTTCAATCTAGAAACAACTAATGTCGTCCAGCACTTTGTAATTGCTTGTTGTAAAGACAACCCTTCTAATGCAATTCCTGCTCTCCTCAGGAAGTAACTCCAAACACTCCTAGCTGCATTGGATGTGAAGAACAAATGAAATAAAGACTCCTCCTTAGGATCAGCACAGCACCAATATTTAGATGCCAAGGAGTATCCTATTCTACGCAAGAAATCATCAAGTGGAAGTTTGGCTTTCCACACCTTCCACAGGAAGAACGATATCTTGAATGGTAAGCCTTTGACCCATATCATCTTGTAAGCTAGCCTTGGAATGTCTCTTTTTCGCAGATAATCCCATGCAGATTTCACCAAAAAAATATCCCTTTGTTTCAAGCATTCAGAATGGTGTATCTAACTTAGCACATTCTTTTGGTGGTCTAATATTCTGCACAATGTGGTTTGCCAAATCTTCAGGTAGAGTTTGAATTAATTTTTTTAAATTCCACATACCATTTTCAAACATATCATTGACATTGTGAATGTCTTCATCAACAACAAATTGTGAAGGCACTTGGAAATATAAGCCTCCCATCTCGGTCCAATTGTCAAAGCATAAGTGAGCCTATCCCATTCTCAATTTCTAGTAGATTTGATGCTCAATCAAGTCCCTACATTCAAGAATTTTCCTACACACATGGGATCCACCCTTCCACGGTACAATTACCGGATTTAATTTCTTTCAATACTTTTGACACATAAATGCACTCCATAAGCTGGGATTTGTCCTGAAATTCCACCACAATTTGCGGAACGGTGCCTTGGATACATCATGAAGGGATCCGAAACCTATACCCCCTTCCTCATAAGGCATACACATGTTAATCCATGATGACCAATGTCTTGAGCTTCCTCCCACATTGATGCTCCTGAAAAATTTGGCAAAAATACTATGTAATTTGTTTATCACATAGCTTGGAGGATTATCTGCTGACAACATATGTATTGGGATACTCTGTAGGACATTTGCGATCAATACAGCCCTGCCTCCTACAGATAGGAGTTTGTCTTTCCACGATTACAGTTTGTCGATAAACTTTGTAATTAATCCCTGGTAATAATCACTCCTTCTTCTGGCATAAAAAATAGGACATCCAAGATAGGTCATAGGGAAACATTATCTTCTTATACCAGTAATCCTTTCCACCTTGTTAATCACCCCATTATTCGTTAAATAATGCAGATATCTGGCTGATTTGGCTTTGTTCACCAGTTGACCAGATGAAGATTCATAAGCTTTCAGAACCTCCATGTCAAGTCTCAATGAAGTTATATCAGATGAGAAGAAAATGATTGTATCATCTGCATATGCAAGATGGTTTATTTTAGGGCTCCATTTTGGTAGTCCAAATCCACGGAAAAACAGGTTAGTATGCAGTGAGTTCAAACCTCGAGACAGTGCTTCTGCTGCTAGAATGAATAGGGTTGGTGGAAGAGGGTCTCCCTGCTTAACTCCCCTTGATGATTTGAAAAAACCATTTGGCTGACCATTTATAAGAATAGAGTATCAATTATTACCAATCAAATCAAATATCAATCCAATAAAATCTTCAGGAAATCCCATCTTTCTTAGCATTTTAGTCAGGAATAGCCATGATAATCTATCATAAGCATTAGTCATGTCTAGCTTAATCACAACGTTTGGACCTGCTTTTTTCTTAACCTGATATCCTTAATGATTTCTTGAGTTAGTAGTACATTCTCAACGATGCTTCTTCCCTTCACAAAACCTGCATATTCCTCTAAGATTATGGTCGGTAACAATTCAACCAATCTTTCATGAATGACTCGCGAGAAAATCTTGTTAACAAAGTTGCTAAGACTGATTGGTCTCATGTCTGTAAAGGTAGATACTTCTTTTTTCTTTGGTACTAAAACCAGGTTGGTGTGCATCACACTCTTTGCAGCTGTTGACCACAGAAGAAAGACTTTACCATGGAGACTACATCTTCTTCAATGATTTCCCATCAAGTTTGGTAAAAGGCTCCAGTAAAACCATCTGGTCCGCCTGCTGAGTCCCCATTCAACCCATAACTGCTCTCTTCACTTCCTTATTAGAAGGCAAAGACATCAATCTCTCATGTTGATCATTATCTACATTGAAGGTACTTGATTTAGAATATCAGAAGCATTAGGAGCTGTACTCTTAGTAAATTGATCCTTGTAGAATTTTACTACTTCTTCTTCTATTAAGTGGTCTTCTTCAATCCAGTTACCAAGGTTATTCTGGATCCTTGATAATTTCAGTCTCTTCCTTTTCCCATTAACTTGAGCATGGAAGAATTTAGTGTTTCTATCGCCATATTTGAACCATAACATGCCTACTTTTTGTCTCCAAAAATCTTCTTCTAAAGCAAGATATTTAAGCATTTCAGCTTGGACTTGTCGTAATCTCTGTCTGTTTATCTGTGTAGGATTAAGTTCAAATTGTCTTTCATGAAACAGGACCACCTCATCAAGACTTGCAATCTTGTGGAATATGTCCCCATATGTAGCTCTGCTCCAGGTAGATAGTGCATATTTAAGCTTCCTTAACTTGTAGTTAAAAGTGCTGAAAGGGTTAGCACTAAAATCAGCATTCCAATTCTCCTTTACTACATCTTTGAATGTTTTGTGCTTTGCCCAGAAGTTAAGAAATCTGAATGACTTCTTAATTGGGGGAGTTTTTATATCAGATTTCAGCAGGATCGGGCAATGATCGGAGCCAATTTTGGATAGGTGAGTTACCTCCAATCTAGGAAAGGTCTGTTGCAATTCATCATTGCCTAAACATCTATCCAATCTTTTGAATATATAGTCCTCCTCTGATCTTCCATTCCACCATGTAAATATGCTTCCTTTAAATCCCAAATCTATCAATTTTGAGAAATGGATTCCTCATCCATGTGTCTACCTTTAAGTTCTTTGTGGTCATCTAGGTCATGTGATTCTATTGGTTCTTTTGCTGTGACAACATCATATGGATGATTGGTAATGTCAGCATTAGTTTCCTGAATGGCAACTTCAGCAACTTTTTTTTCATTATCAATGGTCAACAACTGTGTATTTTTCTTTGGAACAACACTTCCTGCTATACCCTTCGCTGTTCTTAATATTACATCACTTCTTGCATAGACTTGCACTGTCTTCTCTTGGTTCTTGTCTGAATATTTCTCTTTATTCGTGTCTACAATTTGTACTTCTTTGAAGACATTACTCACAGCATTATGTGAAGTCCCTCTTGGATCTATGATATTGATGTTTCCCTCTGTTGTCTTTTCTGCTACTGCATTTGCGCTTCTACTTATGCTTTGACTAGTAATTGCATTGACATTACCATTGACACTTTGGTCCTCATTTTCCACTTCATTTCCTCCATTTTCATCATCACTATGCATTGTATCTGGAGTCTTACCATCTTGTAAGACTTCCTCTGTTTGATTGAGCCATAATTTCCCTGCTGCCCATTTTTCTTTTTCATTGGTCCTGAATTTCTCAAAATCTGCATCTTCAACAAATTCATTTTCATCGTTGGTCATCTTTAGTGTCCCGTGAAGGAATGTCCTGACATAAAGTATTGACCTTAACTGCATTATTTTTGAAAGCTTCCTGAACCCATTGGGCAGTTGAGTAATTGTGAATATCCTGCTCTTTCCCTAAATCTTGTTGTACACAATCTGCTTGATTCCCTATTGTCTTCAAGATTTCTTTTTGCTGTAGGATTGAATGTAGGACTGCATGATTCAGATTCTTTGGTTGTGTCTTGGATGGTTGTCTCCTAGAAGAGCTAGGAGAAGTTATCTCTTGTACCATTTATGTAGTTGAAAAATAAATTCCTGCTCCTGTAAAACATTTTCTACACCTGTTGTGCAATTATTTTGTTGAATATCATTGTTGCTTGTGATTTTTTGAATTAGAGATTCCTCTATATCTGCTAGTTGGTTACCTTCATTGTTCTCACCATTTTCAATTTCCAAAACTGCATATTGGTTGGTAGTTTGGATTTGTTTTGTGACATCTGCATTGTTACCAAGGATTATTTCTTTACCTTGTGCCGCAGAAACTTCAGTTTGTTTTCCTTTGTTAAGGACCCTAGTATCGCGGACTTCCTTCCATTGAGGTCCTACATTACCGACCACCTTGCCGCTAGTAAGATTCATTATGGGAGCATCATGTTTTGCAGGTTTCTTATTACATTGTTGCATAGATTCAACATTTTCTTGCTGCTGGACATTTTTCTTTTCCCTTAACTCCGGATTAATTCTCCAACATTCAAAGTTGTCATGTCCTTGTAACTTGCATTCTTCGCAGTATTTTGGTAGGTAATCGTATTTAATTGTCACCCACTCAGTCCTAACATCCTCTGTTGGCTCATTAACAATATCCATGCACGCCTTTTTTGGTAAATCAGTTAATAAATCAACTAACACCTTAACACGTGCACAACTTGGCCTTGTCTTGTTAATAGTAACCAAATCTACATGTATTGACTTTCCCACAGCATAAGCCAACGAAATAATGACATTCTTTTGCAAAATAAGTTGGCAGCAAATTTGGAAAAGAAATCCAAGCCATTACCTTAGGTGTTTCCTCATCGACTTTGAATTTAGCATCATATATCAAAGTTTGCAATTGGTAATTATTTCCAGCCCTGTCTTTTAAATAATAAATGTTTTTTGATGAGAAAGCAACACAATCTTGCCATAAAGTCAATCTTATCAATACATGTTTGTCACGAAGGTGTCCAATAGTACACTCGCCTTTGATTCCACATTGAATCGGGATAATTCAACGTAAATCATTAATGCCAGGCCAACCATACAAAAACTTGCACACGATAGCATAATGGAGACTTTGAATCTTTTTCATTCGATATACCTTAGCTTCATTGAAACGTACCATAGGCTCTCCTTGTAATAAAATTGATCGGCGCATCGGAATAGGCTCGACATTACATTGTCCTTGAACTGGAGTATTGATTGTGGGTGGTTTTAAGATATTTGAATAATCTAAAGGCTTGGGTAATGTTGTGGTGTTGTTAGGGATGGACGATGTCGCTTGAGATGGCTGACCAGCCATTGGAGATGACTGGTCACCGGCCATGTTGGCCATGAACGTAGATCAAGAAACCTCAAAACTGCCAGAAATTGGTTGATGGAGACGAAAGTGCTTGCTACAGTTCTTCAAAAGAACTGTGTTTTTGGGCAGAGATCTTTAAGAAAAAGATCAGTTTAGCAATATCCAAAAAAGATATACGACCAAACAGTTCTTCAATAGGTGAAAATCTTGGCAGATTCTCATATGCAAATGAGGCAATTTTAAGAATAGAAGCCGATCTTCTTGAGACCAAGCTAGTTAATGTGTAACATAACAATTGTATACTAAAGAAGTGCTTAGAAATTTTAGATTATGACGAAGAAGACAATGCTACAGTAATCCAAAAATTTATAAATTAAGATCTGGATAAAAAGATTATAGATAAGGATGAACAAACAGTTGGGAAATGTTTATAAGAGGAGAGGCGTTCATTTGGGATTAAAAATGAGATGAAACCACGCTAGATGAAGGATTTATGCCCATTGAATCTAGAATTTGCCAGCTTCTCTCTCTAGACCTAGAGAGAAGGCGGAGTATTTTCGAAAATGGGGGCTCTTTTTACTTTGTTCTTATATTACATGGTGATTTTATACTGATTCTTACAAGCTCTCTTTAAGACTGTGATTACTGGCCTTAATTTGCGATTTTTTGTATTCTACTAATAGCTTGGTATTGTTATTGAATTTCTTCCTCAATCAGCGGGATACATTCCTCAATTAATAACTGATCTCCTAGGTTTTCATTCTCGTTCCTTAATTCGAAAACTATTTTCCAGAATTAGAGTGGTATTTTTCCCTATATGTGTGCACAAGTATGTTGATTTATTTGCTTGACATATTTTCCTGGTTAAGTATCATGCACCTAGTCTTCATTGTATACCTTATACTATTTTGTTTCCTTAGATGACCATGTCATACTTTGTGATTCCTTTCCTTTTAAAATGACTGGTTATTACCGTTTGACTTTGATTCCTTAATTAAAGGGAGTCCTTATGCTTATTTGATTATGATTGATACTCAGTTCCTTAAATATGGATTGATACCTTATTTGTTTACTCGTTTTCAGTACTATAAATACTCCTCATCTTTCTCTTTGAACACACCAACACACACTGCATATCTCTCACAATCTCAGACTCTCTGAATTCTCTCTTTCTCTGTTATTACTATAGTCTCTCATTCTCTTATTTGAACACTCAATCGGCTAAAAGCCAAGATTTAGTAGCCTGGGTTGATTACTTCGACACTACTGGGTTCTATTGTTTGTTTACTTGGGTATGTTGCTGCTGCTATTCTCATATTGCTGCTGCACACTATTATTCTCTCTGCTTCTTACACTCTCTGCTCACCTTGTTCCTCTATGAACTATTGTTATTGTGGTCTATCACTTGCAACTAGTATGTCACCCCTTTAAGATACAATTTCTACAACAACATATTTCTATTAATTTTGCATTTCATTATGTTTCTTGTATGCTCGTACTTATAGTTTTGTTGCTCTTTTTGTCACTAACATGTTACTTACTAGTCTATTTGGTTCAGTTTAACATGCCCCCTTACCCCCTTCATTGTCTCAATGAATATTTACATTTGTACTACTACCATGCATCCATGTCTTCTTGGCTACTTGGTTATCCTAAACCTCTATTTGAGGCTAAGTGTATTAGCGTTTGGTACAGTAAGAACTGAACTCTTGTTTTTGCAACCATGTCTGTTACTTTCTTCCAACGTTTATCATGTGTGAGTAGTTTACTTTGCTTATTTGTTACCTTTCCCTTTGCCATAATTTGTGTGATGCTCTGTTGTTCTAAACCTGGTCAGTTTAAATGATTTCGGAAGAACTTCTTCAACTCTTTCAATTATTTTTCTTAAACTGTCTCAACTTTTCCTACTTTTTCAACTATTTTCTTAAAATATCTCAATTCTTTCAACTATTTTCTTAAAATGTCTCTCAATTGTTTTCAACTCTCTCAATTCTAATCAAAATCTCATTCTTAGAGCTTTAGGGTCTGCCCCCTTAGTGAAAGCATTGCTTTTGGAGCCTTGAGCACCCATTGAACTTTGATGCACAAGACTGGCACTTCAACACTTGTCTAATTATGATGTTATGGGTGCTTGGTATTGGCCAGGGGTTCAAACAAACCCTTAGGAAAATTTGCCGCACCCAAGCCTTTGTAATGGCTGTGAAACTCGAAGGAAGTGAGGTTGGAGATCTTCGGCCTGGCTGAAGGCTCTCTATAGAGTAACTTCTTATTTTCTTTTATCACGATTGTATTTTAATTATTTGGGCTGTAATAATTTGTAAAGAACAATGGGGATTATAGTGAAATTGGGGAGGGTTATGCATGATTATTAGTGTATGGGTAGAAAACATGTTTATAGGATTTTACTTATCTATTTGCGTAATAGAAATCATGTATAGGACATGCATCTCACATATAGAAATACTGTTTTTAGGCCTTTTACTTTTAACTTATTTTTTTATATTATCACAATCAGCTAATAATCAAGTTACTGCCATCGCATTTATCATGTTTTATGGCCTTTATATGCATTAGATATCATGTAATTAGGATCTTTATTTTTGCAATTGTTGAAAGCCTCACTAATTTTGTTAAACATACGTAAAGCTGGTTAACCTGTTCCTTTATTAAACTAGGAAACAAACATGTATGTCCACCTTTCTCTTATGGTTAAACAGCGCCAAGGCAAACCTTAGGTTGGATAAAATAGATTAATCGCCTTAAATCATGATTAAGCTATTCACCCTCTTTAAACCCTCTGAATTTGTTTGTCTTTCTAAAGTCTGCTGATTTTTTGCACTAACTTCTGCCTTATTTTCAATCACTTCTGTTAAAATATTTTTACTAAGTTACTCTTCTTCCTAGTCCAGAACTTGACTACTATTTTCAAAAACTTGTCTGAATACTATATCTTCTGCAATTTTCTAAACTACGGTTAAAACTAATACGCTTACACACACTTTAACACTTCTGAATAGTTTTACATCTGCTTTCTACCTCTCCTATCTGGAAATTATCTTATCATATGTGTTATGTCTTAGCATGAATCTTCAAGTGTGATTAAAATATTTTCCCTCTGATTTCTAAATTGTTACGCATCCACTGCCTTTTCTGAAGTCCCAAAAGTTTTCATCCAACTCTTTTCTGCGAATTCTGCTGCTATTCTAAGTATATTTTTGACACTCCGACTTTTAAAATGCTCCATTTCTTTGACCTTAAATGTTATTGAGACGTGCTAATTATGTGTTTATCCGCGGAGGGATATTTGAGCCTTCTTATATTCCTTTATATGATTCCATTACGTGTAGTCCTACTTGTTTTGTATGTCTCCTAGTATTTTTAACCTTTAAACTTAGGGGTGCCACCTAGTTCTTACCTTATAGGAATAGTGATCCTACATTCCCTCTAGGATCTATAGGATGGGACGGGTAATAGCATGCAATAAGTATTCGTGACCAATCCACGCACTTAAATAACCTTACGGGGTGGGAAGGGTAGAATATGGAGATGATGATGATGCGATATTATTATAAAGACCCCTCATTGGGAATATGTGCGGGATATTGCATCGAATGATCCATATTGTAGTTAAAACTAGGACCCTTCTCTCTTTTTTTTTGCTTCATTTAAATGTTCTACTATAGCAATGCTTTTCCAAATCAACCCTCTCTTTTATTTTAAATTTACGTCCTTCCTTTTATTTAAAAGCTTTTTTCAAGTTGTGTGAATGTTATATTTGAACCTTACTTGCTTAATTGCTTCATCTTTTTATAAAGTCACGATTAACACGGCCGGAAACCACACTAGTGGATCTTGAGGGGTACCTAACACCTTTCCCTCGAGATAATCTCAAGCCCTTACCCGAACTCTGGTTTTCTTCTCAAAAATACTCTCTTCTCAAAAAGTGTCCTAATGCACTATAACCATTAGGTGGCGACTCTTCAAATTCCATAACCCAATTCCCAAATAGGAAATAGAGTAATTTTGCCTATAATGTAATAAAACCCAATTTCGCTTTTAGGGAAAAAGGGGGCGTCGGCAGCATGGCGACTCTGCTGGGGATTTTGTTTAGGCTTTTACCATTATGCGTTTTGTGACTTTATTGCTTTCTTTACTACCTTTATTTATTGCTTTAATCATTTCTCAACAATTACTAACTTGTTTCTTCGTGTCTTTCTTTTTCTATAACTGTTTTGCTGCTTTATTCCCTCACTTTATTACAATTCCGTCTTAAATTTTGAGCATTTATTGTAATCATTATTGTATGAACGTGAAAATACATATATTTATTTCATTGTTCTAATTGCATCCTTCAACATCACTTTCCATTCGTGCCAAACAAATCCTATAGCAACGCTTATAATGAGTGGTTGCGCTCTTCCATTATTACAAACCCCCTTAAATTTGACAAAAGTATATTTGCGGTAAAATCGATCGATCAACGGTGTAATAGACGATTCCGTGTCTTTCCCTCTTGAGTTGTCCGCTCGAGGGTACCTTGTCTAGAACTTCAAATAGAAGCCTTACTCTGTTTAAATGTTCATGCATCATGGTCAAACCTAGACGAGTCAGTCATGTTGTCCGCATAATGACTCATTAGGACAACCTAAGCCAAAAGTCCATCGAGTTTCCTCGAAACCCAAACGGACATTCAAGTTGTGTGCATTGATTTGGAGAACTAAATGCCTTTTGCTAATTGTTGATTTAAATAGTCGAGTTCGATGGGGTTAAGGTCCTAACTCTCTATTTTGCAGGAAATGAGAACGAGGTCCCCAGATTCGATATGGTATCAAACATTCATCCAAAGTTGCTAAGCTGGTGGGATGATTTGTATGGTAGTGATCGGGTTCTTGTCCACAAGCACTTAGAAAATCTTCCTTCACTCCTCCAATTTAGGCCAGATAACAAGATTGTGGAAATTGCTAATATGTTTTGTGATAGTGAACGGTCTGTCTTCCGCTTTGGGCGTATTGAAATGACACCGCTGTTAGAAGAAATTGGGGGTCTAGCCGGAATTCCTTGGGATAACCCAGAGTCGCTTATGCCGGAAACCCGCAAAGGTAGAGGGTTCTTGAAAATGATAGGGCTCAAGAAAAATCCTAATCTGACTAGTCTGAAGGACTCCTACATATCCTTCGACTTCATGTATGAAAGGTTTGGACATAGCAAATCCTGCCGCACTCACATAGACGAGTTCGCCCTCACCTCTTTGGGGCACATACATAGGAGAGCCTTTGCATTCATGTTTTGTTTTCTGGGAATGATAGTCTTTCCAATGAAGAAGGCTAGAATCCACACGAGACTAGCCATGGTAACCAAAGCCGTCATGGAGGGTATCGACGGGCAGATATTCATCATAGCACCCATTATCCTCGCCGAACTGTACCGAACCTTAGAGATATGTCAATAAGGGGCACCGCACTTTGAAGGGTGCAATTTGCGACTACAACTCTGGCTCATTGAACATCTTCATAAGGGATACTATATCCAAGAGATCATACAATGATATTGGGAAGACCATATCGCTTTCAATCATCCAAATCGAATGCACTTCATGCCGGATATGTTTGCTCACCCGTAAGACGCCAGTGCATGGGAAGAACTATTGGAGAATCTTAGAGAAGAGTAGGTACAATGGATGTACGAGTGGTTTCCAACTGTAGAGTTTATCATTCGGTCTAGAGATGTGCTATTCCTTGTTCTCATAGGCTTAAGAAGAACTTACCCTTATGTCCCTCTCCGAGTCATGAGGCAAGCGGGAATGAAGCAGCTTATACCAAGGGTGGAAAAGATGAGTCACTACGGGGCTGACTTCCAAGATGAAGATAGCCCACACAGGTGTCGGTCTCAGCATATGTGCCAGTCCAAACTCATTTTGGAAAGGGAATCTATGGATCCAGACAGGTATCAGATGGGGCACGCGCCGTTTTATCCGGGATGGTTAGAAGATGATCATATTGGCTTGGGAAAAATGGGTTTCATCCATGGTCACATGGTTATTGATGAGGAGGTTGTAGCAAAGGTTAAGTATAATTAGTTGCGCAAATGGATGCGAGAGTGTGAAAGTGAACATCAGGAAATGCTAGAATCACAAGAAAAGGTAATCAATGAGTGGAAAGACATGGCTGTCCGCGCAAATAACTGTTTAGGGTACTTGGAACGGGGTCTAGTGGAGCTGGAAGGCAAGTTTGTGAAAAAGATAAACGTATGTCAGGAAGCTGAAGGAAACGAAGGTGAGCACTTGGCTCGAGCTTACTTGTTGCGGGGACTGCGCGCGCTGATGAAAATGTATGGGGGAGGCAAAGATACCGAATCTGGGGAAGGTCCTTCTAGGACAAAGTAGTTAGGATTTTACTGATTTCTTGTTTTAATAAGGACCTTGGCCATTAGTGACAATTTTTCCTTATTTAAGTCTGTTTTGACTCGTCCTATTTTTGTCAATAAAATGAGGCACTTGGTGTTATAAATTCTCCAAATTGTATCTATTGCTAGGCCTACCTTGGGCACAACGAGGCACCCAAATAGGAAACGACTTTTATTCTTGCAACAATGTGTTTAAATATCGCAATGTTTTCTTTCTCAGAATCCGCACTAACTTTTTACCTTTTTATTTTTCTTTTATTTTTTATTCCCCTCCCCAAAGTTTAGTTCGTGCATTCTGGCACCATTAGCATACTCTAAAAGATCTAAGGGTCCTCCTCTTCCTCCTTCTCCGAGTTCCCCCAGAAACAGGAACAAAGGAAAGATGGGAGATAATGAAGCAAGAAAGGAAATTGAAGGAACTTCCCAGGGTACCCCGATCACCAAAGAAACCGCTGCTCACTTGGACCAAACTTTACTAAGTTTCCAAGAGGAGCTAGACCAGGTCCACAGTTTGGCAAGTTTATCCATCTCCCTTGCTGCTGCAGATGTCAACAATCAAGTCCTTGCACCTCCACAGAAGATCCCAACCCAAACTCGCAATAATGCTCCACCGCTGATCCTGGAGCCCCAAAATGCTCCAAACCACCAAGATACCCCAATCTTTGTGGATACTGCCGTACTATACACAGCCCATATCAGATGTGTCAGAATCAGACTCACTCATTCAGAACATGGCTGTTGAACTCAAGAAACTCACTAGCATGGTTCAAGGCGTGGAAGGTAATAAAGGTGTAGAGGGTCTAAATTATGAAGACCTTTTTGTTCAACCTGATGTCGAACTCCCAGAGGGGTACAAACCTCCTAAGTTTGAAATGTTTGATGGTACAGGCTATTCCAGGGTTCACCTCAGGATGTATTGTGACAAATTAGTGGGAGTTGGTAGAGATGAAAAGATCTGCATGAAACTGTTCTTGAGGAGCTTGAAAGGAGATGTTTTATCTTGGTATATCAGCCAAGATGCGAAGAAGTGGACTAGTTGGGTAAACATGGCGTCCGATTTCATGGACCGTTTCAGATTCAACATTGAGAACGTGCCGGACGTGTTCTATATCCAGAATTTGAAGAAGAAGCCCACCGAAACCTTTTGCGAGTATGCTACTCGTTAGAGGTCGGAAGCGGCCAAGGTTAGGCCGGCTTTGGAAGAAGATCAAATGAACAGATATTTCGTTTGTGCTCAGGACCCACAATATTACAAGAGATTTATACTGATAGAGGAGCATAAGTTTGCTGATATCATCAAACTGGGAGAAAGAATTGAAGAGGGTATCAAAAATGGTATGGTTACTAACCTTGAGGCACTACAGGCCACCAACAAAGCCTTGCAATCTAGTGGTACGTCGAAGAAAAAGGATGTAAACTGCATAATGGTTGCGCAAAGAAACCACTCTCTCATGAAATATCAACCATACCCTCCAACTCAACTCACATACCCACCCTCTCTAAATTACCAGGCAACCTATCAAAACCCACATCCCGTCTACCAAACATCTCCATCACCAACATATCATCCCACCTCGCTAGGATATTCCCAACCCGCACCCGTATACCAAATTTACAATTCCCAACCTCATGACTATCCATCCCCACCTACCCACCAAAACTTCCCACGACCAAGACCAAACTTTGACCGCAAACCGCCCAGACAATACACTACTATTGCTGAACCCATTGACCAACTGTATGATAAGCTCAAATTTGCTGGATATGTTACACCCATCCCAGCCATTACCCCAGAAAACCCCTCCCAATGGATCAACCCAAATAAAATATGCAATCACAATTCGGGGATGAAGGGCCATACCATCGACGAGTGCCGCTCGTTGAAGGACAAAATTTAGACCTTAGTTGACAACAAGGTCATCGTATCTAAGGAGCCTACTCCTGATGTTTGAAACAACCCTCTACTAGACCATAAAGGTGAATGCATCCACATAAATGAGGATGAGGACGACTGGGACCCCGAAGGGTCAATTGGTTTGATATCTGAATGAGATAAGCCCAAGAAACTGACAATCACTGTTAATCCTATTGTAGTGCAAATTCAGCCATTTGAGGGCAATGTGGTGAATATATCGGTACCATTTGAGTTCGACGCACCTCCTGCAAAAGTGCCAAAACCAATTGAGCTAGAGTTCGCGACTAAAAAAGCACCTGCACCAATTAAAGTTGCTATATTGCCCCCAAGGGTTCCCATTTCGGACACCATGTCAGACATAACCCTATTTAAATCAAATGCCATACCCTTGGACAACACATCCGAGGCGAGAAGGAAAGGTAAAACATGCACGGGTGAAGCAATCGCCGCGCAAGGTACGACTAGGACAGGCAGGGTATACACATCGGAGCACCTGGCTGAGTCCAGCAAGCAGGCCTCTACGTCCCATTGAAACTGGACCTGATGATCTCTGGAGAAGATACATGCTAAGGAATATTCAGTTGTTGAGCAGCTAAATAAGACTCCGGTGCAGATTTCCATCTTAGTGTTGCTGCAAAGTTCCGAGGCACATAAGAACACCTTGATGAAGAGATTGAGCGAGGCATATGTTCAAAGCAACATAACAGGAGGGGAAATGGAGAACATGATAGGGTAGGTATTGGAAAGTCACAAAATCACTTTCCACGAAGATGAATTTCCACCCGAAGGGCTCAGCCATAACAAAGCATTGCACATCACTGTGCAATGTGGGGATCATTTCATCACCAGGATCTTAGTTGACGGAGGTTCTAGTCTCAACATCTGTCCATCGATCACCCTCAACAAGTTAGACAAAGGATTGCACTAGATAAAGGATTTGGCTATAAATGTTAAGGCTTTTGATAGTTCTCATAGGTCCACTCTCGGGGAGACTAGCCTGTGTTTGAAAATGGGGCCCACTTGGTTTGATGTTGATTTCCAAGTCATCGACGTACCAATATCTTACAACTTACTGCTAGGACGACCCTGGATCCATGTCGTTGGGGTTGTAGAATCCACCTTGCATCAGGTCGTGAAATTCGAGTGGAACCACCAGGAAATAATCATCATGGCGATGGTAGCAACCCTATCTACAAGCGTCGGACCATCCCGATGGTTGGAGGCGGAAGAAGAATAGTTGGAGAAACATATCATCATATTGAGCGGTCAACGCATTGTACAAGGACAAATGGTGGAGCAACAAGGTCGATAGGATTCTAAATTTGAGTGGGTATGAGCCAGGGAAAAGGCTTGGTAAGAATCTTCAAGGTATCACCAAGCCAATCCAGTTGAAGAAACATGGTACTACCTTCGGACTACAGTACGAGTACACTTGGAAAGAATTCAAAAACTGGTCACCACCATGGCGCGACCCATATTATCCATTGGAACGCCCCATACCTTAGTTGGAGTAGACAATTCAACCAGCCGACACTCTCTACGGGTCAGAAGAAGACAAGGCTCGTGCGGCAATGATGAACCTGTTTTTGGAGGACAAGGACTGTTGTGTGATGTTTAAAGAGGAAAGGGAGGAAGGCCCTTCCATTCAGGATGTGAACCGAGGGGAGCACCTCACCAACTGCTCAATCAGGACCACCATCGCCCGGAAACCTTCGGGGTAGCAAGGCTGAACAAGCATCATGCATCTTTGTTTTAGTTTTTCTTTATTTTTCGCATTTGTCTTTACTTTCCAAAAGATCTCCAATGTTTTGAACATTTATGAATTTAATCAAAAACCTTTTCAGTTTATCAAATATCTCGCTATTCATTACTTTCTCTACTATTTACTTCATTTTCACACAACATTAATATTATGTATCTTGATGATGAACCAACAACTGTAACTTGCAACGAGGCTATGCAACAGACGGAGATAGACTCAGAGGAGGATTTTATGCCAGAAGAGGTTGTCAAAGAGGCCGAGAATTTTGAAAATAGACCTAAGTCCAACTTGGATGAAACCGAAGTTGTCAATTTGGGAGACACGGAGAATGTAAAGGAAATGCACATCAGTGTGCACTTATCACAGATAGAGAAAGAGGAATATACATGGTTCTTGAAGGAATATGAGGATATCTTCGCATGGTCTTACGATGATATGATTGGTCTTAGTACATCCATCGTCTCTCACAAATTTCCAACAGATCCTGCATGTCCACCAGTAAAACAAAAGCTCAGAAAATTCAAGCCAGATATGAATTTAAAAAACAAATAAGAGGTCGCCAAGCAGGTCATAGCCAGAGTTCTTCAAGTGGTAAAGTATCCAACTTGGTTAGCTAACATTGTGCCGGTACCAAAGAAGGATGGGAAAGTTAGAGTATGTGTCGACTACCGGGATCTCAACCGGGCCAGTCCCAAAGACAATTTCCCCTTGCCAAAAATACACATTCTTATCGACAACTGCGCCAAGCATGAGTTGCAGTCATTCGTAAATTTCTTTGCGGGATACCATCATATATGGATGGAAAAATAAGATAAAGAGAAAACAACGTTTATCACGCCTTGGGGAATGTATTGCTACAGAATGATGTAGTTCGGATTGAAGAATGCGGGAGCTACTTATATGAGGGCCATGACTACCCTCTTTCATGACATGATACATAAGTATATTGAGGTATATGTGGACGGCGTCATCATTAAGTCCAAGAAGGCTACAGATAACATAGAGGACCTCCAAAAGTTTTTCAAGAGACTAAGGAGATATAAGTTGAAACTGAATCCCGCCAAGTGTGCATTTGGCATCCCTGCAGGAAAGTTATTGGGTTTCATCGTAAGTCGCCGAGGAATAGAGCTGGATCCGTCTAAGGTCAAATTTATTCAGGAGCCACCGCCGAAGAGCAAGAAATATGTTATGATTTTCTCGTGGAGACTCAACTATATCAGCCGGTTCATAACTCAGTCTACCGTCATCTGCAAACCTATCTTCAAGATGCTGAAAAAGGATGCTGCCACAAAATGGACCGATGAATGTCGAAAGGCTTTTGACAGGATCAAGGAATACTTGTCTCCGTCTCTAGTCCTGGTTTCGCATGAGCCTGGGAGGCCCTTATTTCTCTATCTCGTAGTTTTGGATGGAGCATTTGGTTGTGTCTTGGGACAACATGATGAGACAGGGAGAAAGGAGCAAGCTATTCACTAACTCAGCAAGAAATTTACCCCGTACGAGGCTCGGTATTCCTTGATAGAACGCACCTATTATGCTTTGACTTGGAAAGCTCAGAAGCTGAGGCATAATTTTTGTTCTTACACTACCTACCCTATATCGAGAATGGATCCGCTAAAGTATATTTTTCAGAAGCCCATGCCCACTGGCAAGGTCGCCAAGTGGAAGATTTTGTTGAGTAAATCGACATTGTCTATGTCACCCAAAAGGCAGTTAAAGGACAGGCTTTGGCAGACAATCTCGAAGAAAAGCCTGTAGGAGAGGAGTACAAACCACTGAAGACGTATTTTCCCGATGAGGAAGTAATTTTCATATGAGGGGATATTGCAGAATCCTATGACGCGTGGAGGATGTTTTTTGACGGAGTCGCAAATTTTAAAAGAGTTGGTATTAGAGCAGTCCTGGTATCAGAAGCCGGTCAACATTACCCGGTATCCGCCAAGCTCAGGTTCAGTTGCACCAGTATTATGGCCGAGTATGAATCTTGCATCTTGGGGATTAAAATGGCCATTGATATGAACATTCAAGAGCCGCTAGTGATCGGAGACTCAGACCTACTCATACACCAGGTTTGAGAAGAATGGACAACCAAGAATTCCAAGATACTCCCTTATATGCACCACATACAGGAGTTGAGAAAGAGGTTTAGAAAAACGGAATTCAAGCATGTTCCAAGAATACAGAATGAGTTCACAGATGCGCTTGCCACTTTATCATCCATGATCCAGCATCCAAATACAAACTTCATCAACCCTATCCAGGTCAAGATTCATGATCAACTGGCATATTGTGCACATGTTGAGGAAGAAGCTGACGGAAAACCCTGGTTCCACGACATCAAAGAGTACCTGAAAACATGGGAATATTCAGAGCTTGCTAATGCTCCTCAGAAGCGCACGCTTCAAAAGTTTTCCAACAATTTCTTTCACAGCGGGGGAATCCTGTATAGGAGGACTCCCGATTTGGGACTATTAAGGTGTGTTGATGCAGCAGAAGCAACCAAGTTATTGGAGGAAGTGCACTCAGGGACTTACGGGCTGCACATGAACGGGTTTGTTCTAGCAAAGAA
Organism: Nicotiana benthamiana; assembly: GCA_034376525.1. Lineage (NCBI taxonomy): Eukaryota > Viridiplantae > Streptophyta > Magnoliopsida > Solanales > Solanaceae > Nicotiana > Nicotiana benthamiana. The sequence goes on from CM067336.1 coordinate 13,044,724, forward strand.
GATACTCCGAGCATGATATTTCTGGATGGCTATGTAAACAAATTTCATTTAGTATGGCTGAAAGTGTCACCGCTGTCAGATACATGCGGATATGATAAAGGTACCTCCAAACGCGCTCGGTGCAACAAGCTCACCATGTCCGTTCGCCGCTTGGGGAATGGATGTTATAGGACCAATCGAGCATTCCGCATCACAGGGACACGGGATTAAGGTACAAAGGCGTTAATTCCCGTCGAGGTAGAAATTATGTCCTTGAGAATCATACAAGAAACAGAGGTGGATGACGCAAAATGGGTCAAGGGTCGCTACGAGCAGTTACCCCTTATAGAAGGAAAGAGAATGAATGCTTTCTGTCACGGTCATTTATATCATAACAGAATGTCCAGAGTTTTCAACAAGAAAGTTCGGCCAAGGAAGTTCACACCAGGACAGCTGGTGTTAAAGAAAATATTCACACATCAAGACAAGGCCAAAGGGAAATTCTCTCCTAAATGGCAAGGTCCATACATGGTTCATCGCGTTCTAACTGGAGGAGCCCTTATCCTTGCAGAAATGGATTGAGAATTCTGGCCAAAACCGATCAACTCAGATGCAGTAAAAAGATACTACATTTAATCAGCATGCTTTTTCTTTATGATGTAATTTGAACTATGCCTGACCTGATTCCCATTTAAGAGGAGATACGTAGGCATCCTATGGGTTCGGTCATATTCTAATAAAATTCCATTTTCCCCCGCATTTGGAACTGGGGCAGAATTTTGAGGAGGACCCTTAAAATTCCGAATTCAGCTTGTCAATTTTTTGTATCAGCATCGACCCAGTAAACTGGGTAAGAATTATGATGAGGACCCTTGAAATTCTAAGGTCTATCCACTTTCAGTCATTCAGCACCGGCTTCAACAGCGCAAGCCCAGTAAATCGGGCAAAATTTTGAGGAGGACCCTCAAAATTCCAGAGCCAGCTAGGTTGCCATGCCTTGAACCAATGTTGCAGTTGTGATTCATGATAAAAAACAAATATTATCTTTTTCTTTGCTTATACTTATACATTTGGATCACGATTGCCAAAATTTGCATAAAATCATTTGGATCACTATCATTTAGCAACGCTACCCCAAATGGAACAAGACACCACGAGCCGAGGGATGCGAACTATCCTCCCCCTTACAGAACTCACGATCTTTCTTTAGATGCAGGAATCCAGGGTACAAATAGGCGATGCATAAGCTTTACAAAATCGAAGTTCCCGAAGCCAATACTTACCTCATAAAGGCTTACTATCTAGATTTAACGCTTCCCCAGCAGTCATTGATAGTGCAATCCAGCTAACAAAATCACCATCATCATCTCCTTTATATTTTATGCATTTTTCGAGACTAAGCTCTGTCTCCATCTGCATTTTTGCATTGCATAAGGCTACTCTCTACCTTCCGAGGTTAAGCTCTACCTCCATTCTGCATAAGGCTATCTTCTGCCTTTCAAGGCTAAGCTCTGTCTCCATCTTGCATTTTGCATAAGGCTACTCTCTGCCTTTCGTGGTTAAGCTCTACCTCCATCCTGCATAAGGATATCTTATTCCTTTCGAGACTAAGCTCTGTCTCCATCTTGCATTTTGCATAAGGCTACTCTCTGCCTTTCGAGTTTAAGCGTTACCTCCATCCTGCATAAGGCTATCTTCTGCCTTTCGAGACTAAACTCTGTCTCTATCTTGCATTTTGCATAAGGTTACTCCCTGCTTTCCGAGGCTAAGCTCTGCCTCCATCTTGCATAAGTCTATCTTCTGCCTTTCAAGACTAAGCTCTGTCTCCATCCAGCGTTGTGTAAGGCTATTCTCTGCCTTTTGAGGTTAAGCTCTACCTCCTTTATTTTGCATTTTGGCTGGAAAATTTCCACCCTATTCATTTGGCTGAAATATTTCCGCCCTACATTTTAAATTCTCGCTTCGGCTGAAACATCGCCACCCTTGCATTCATCAAGCTAAAATATTGCCACCTTCTCAAAGCTGAAATATTGCCAACTTATTCAAAGGCGTAATAGTTCGGAGGCACCATCCGCACAGCCCGAGAACACCATTTTATGGCCTGTAAATCTTTACTTTTATGCTCTTCAAAGTCCAGGACGTCATAGTTTGAGCACACCATCCTAATCGTCCGGAAACAGCACTCATTGTCCAACGGGAACTTGCATCACATTTAAATTATGCAAAATATCCGCACACCGTTCATTTGCAGGTACACCAGCCGGCACGGCCACCTCAGCAGGAGCGATTTTGCTCCAGGTTTTTGCAGTCACCCCACCTCCGAACCCTTGTCAAATCTCACACCACATTACACCCGTCTTTTCCAAACTTCCATCGGCATATCCCGTCAATGGTTCTTGAACTACATATGGCCTGATTCCTGTTAAACCAGGGATATGTAGGCAGCTCAGAAGTAAGAGTGCAGTCAACATCCTTTTACAATCGCCAATCCCAGTCAAAATTGGTCATTTTATATTTTACCCGACAACTCTTTCATCGTCCTCGGGTAAAGAGGGGCAGTTGTTGATACCCAATTTTTTTCCTATATATATTTGCACCCAAAATACTTTTAAAATAGTATATGTATGCATATATAAGAAGGCCGAGGAACTTTGGTATCTTTTTTCAATTTTTGAGATCTTTTAAAATCAATTTACTGCTTATTTTTCACAGTACGAAGGCCAAATTTATTTTCCCAATTATTATTTTTAATGAATAATGTGCTTCTATCCCATATTTACAACAAAATATAATTAATGGAATTTTTTCACAGTTTTTACAAATTTATTTGGAATTTTTAAGGTTAATTGCATAAAATTGCAATTATGGCCAATTTCATAATTAACTATGTTTCATAGATATAAAATCATTTCTATGATTTTTATATTAATATTTATATATTATTAATTATTTCCATATTTTAATTTATCTTTTCAAAGTATTTTAGCTATTTTATAAAATTAATGGGGAAAATTGGCTATTTAAACAATAGCCAGATTTTTCTTAAGATATAGCCCAAAATCAACCCCCATTCCAGCCCAATTTTAACACAATAACAATAACCCATACCCATTAATTTTTCCCAACTCGCCTCTGATTTAATCTTAGCCGTTGATCAAATAAGATCAACGGCCCAGATTTTATTACCTTAATTAGATCAAACCTACCCCTCCCAAACCCTAACTCACATAGACCCGTCTCTCTATCTCCCTAACAGATTCTCTCCCTTCTCTCAAGGATCTTCTGATCCCTTCTTCTCCGATGAAGTTCATCGCCTCTCCGGCCATACTCCTCTCTTACTTCTCTCGACCTCCAGTAGCCATGGAATCCTTCTACTGTTGTTTTCTCTCTATAGCTTGAAGCCCAGCAGCTTCCGCCATGAAAGACGGTCACTAGAGCTTCATTTGGGTCTGTTTCCGGCTTTTCTCTTATGGTTTTTGTCCGATGATGATTTCTATGGCATTATATACGAGTTTCACAGCCAGGTTTCTCGTTTCCCTAATATATTTTGCAAACCCTAATTTTCTGCCTAAATCTCTTTGGTCTATGTCTTTTAAACACTTCTCTTTTGGTTTAACCTTTGTCTTCTACACTTCCTATTACTTGACATCATTGATTATTGAAGTTTTAAACGTTTTGGTTCCTCTTCTGAAACTAGGGTTTCTTAACCCCTTTCGAAAACACTTTACTTTTCTGATTTTGAGTACTAATCCGTAACTACTTCTAAATGTTTTGTTTATGTCTAATAAAACCCTAGCTCTATATGGTTGCATCTGTATTATCTGCTTGTTTGCGTGTTCCTCTGGGTTCTTCTTTGACTTTCGTGTTCTTTGCTTTAATTTTGTTGCTAGCGTTTCATTGCCATACCATGTTGTGTTCTTCTCTTAATGTTTTTTCTATCTATTTACATGGTGATTTAATAGTGATTCTTACAAGCTCTCTTTAAGACTGTGATTACTGGCCTTAAATTGTGATTTAGTGTATTCTCTTTAAAGTTTGATATTGATTTCGAATTTCTTCCTGAATCAGTGGGATACATTCCTCAATTAATAACTGATCTCCTAGGTTTTCAATCTCGTTCATTAATTCGAAAACTTTTTTTCCAGAATTAGAGTGGTACGTTTCCCTATATGTGTGCACAAGTATGTTGATTTATTTGCTTGACATATTTCCCTAGTTATGTATCATGCACCTTGTCTTCATTGTATACCTTATACTATTTTTTTCCCTTATGTGACTATGTCATACTTTGTGATTCCTTTCCTTTTAAAATGACTACTTATTACCGTTTAACTTTGATTCCTTAATTAAAGGGGAATCCTTATGCTTATTTGATTATGATTGATACTCAGTTCCTTAAATGTGGATTGACTCCTTATTTGTTTACTTGTTTCAGTACTATAAATACTCATCATCTTTCTATTTGAACACACCAACACACACTGCATATCTCTCACAACCTCATACTCTCTGAATTCTCTCTTTCTCTGTTATTACTATACTCTCTCATTCTCTTATTTGAACACTCAATCGGCTAAAACCCAAGATTGAGTAGCCTAGGTTGACTACTTCTAAACTACTGGGTTCTATTGTTTGTATACTTGGGTCTGTTGCTGCTGCTATTCTCATATTGTTGCTGCACACTGTTATTCTCTCAGCTGCTTACACTCTCTGCTCACCTTGTTCATCTGTACACTATTGTTATTGTGGTCTATCACTTGCAACTGGTATGTCACCCCGTTAAGATACAGTTTCTACTAAAACATGTTTCTATTAATTTTGCATTTTATAATGTTTCTTGTATGCTTTTACTTATGGTTTTGTTGCTCTTTTTGTCACAGGCATGATACTTACTAGTCTATTTTCTTCAGTTTAACATGCTCACTTACCCCCTCCGCTGTCTTAATGAACGTTTACTTTTGTACTACTACCATGCATCCATGTCTGCTTGGCTACTTGGTTAACCTAAACCTCTTTTTGAAGCTAAGTGTATTAGAGTTTGGTACAGTAAGAAATGAACTTTTGTTTTTGCAACCATATCTGGTTGCTTTCTTCCAATGTGTTGCATGTGTGAGTAGTTTACTTTGCTTATTTGTTCCCTTTCCCTTTGCTCTCATTTGTGTGGTGCTCTGTTGTTCTAAAACTGGTAAGTCTAAATGATTTCAGAAGAACTTCTTCAACTCTTTCAACTATTTTCTTAAACTGTCTCAACATTTCCAACTCTTTCAACTATTTTCTTAAATTCTCTCAATTCTTTCAACTGTATTCTTAAAGTGTCTCTCAACTGTTTTCAACTCTCCCAATTCTAATCACAACATTCTTAGATCTTTAGGGTCTGCCCCCTTAGTGTAAACATTACCTTGGGAGCCTTGAGCACCCATTGAACTTTGATGCATAAGGCTGGCACTTCCACACTTGTCTAATTATGATGTTATGGGTGCTTGGTATTGTCCAGGGGTTCAAACGAACCCTTAGGGAACTTTGCTGCACCCAAGCCTTGGTAATGGCTGTGAAACTCGAAAGAAGTGAGGCTGGAGATCTTGGGCCTGGCTGAAGGCTCTCTATAGAGTAGCTTCTTATTTTCTTTTATCACCATTGTAATTTAATTATTTGGGCTGTAATAATTTGTAAAGAACAATGAGGATTATAGTGAAATTGGGGATGGTTATGCATGATTATTAAGGTTATGGGTAGAAAACATGTTTATAGGATTTTACTTATCTATTTGCATTATAGAAACTATGTATAGGGCATGCATCTCACATATAGAAATCCTGTTCTTTGGCCTTTTACTTTCAGCTTGTTATTTCTTTTATATAATCACAAGCATCTAATAATCAAGTTATTGCCATCGCATTTAGATATCATTTTTAGGGCCATTAAATGCAATAGATATCATGTACTTAGGGTCTTTCTTTTTACAATTGTTGAATGCCTCACTAATTTTGTTAAACAGACGTAAAAATGGTTAACCTGTTCCTTATAAAACTATGAAACAAACATGTATTTTCACCTTCTTCTTATAGTTAAACAACACCTAGGCAAACCTTAGGTTAAATAAAATTGATTAATCGCCTTAAATCATGCTTATGCTATTCACCCTCTATAAAACGTCTGAATTTGTTTGTCTCTCTAAAGTCCGCTGATTTTTTGCACAAACTTCTGCCTAATTTTCAATCACTTTTGCGCAAATATTTTTACTAAGTTACTCTTCTTCCCAGTCCATAACTGGACTACTATTTTCTAAAACTTGTCTGAACACTGTATCTTCTGCAATTTTCAAAACTAATACGCACACACACTCTTTAACACTTCTGAATAGTTTTACATCTGTTTTCTTCCTCTCCTATCCGAAAATTATCTTATCATATGTTTTATGTCTTAGCATGTATCTTCAAGTGTGTTTAAAATATTTTCTCTCCGATTTCTAAACTGTTACGCATCCACTGCCTTTCTCAAGTCCCAAACGTTTTCATCCAACTCTTTTCTGCGAATTCTGCTGCTATTCTAAGTATATTTTTGACACTCCAACTTTTAAAATGCTCCATTTCTTAGACCTTAAATGTGATTGAGACGTGCTAATTATGTGTTTATCCGCGGAGGGATATTTGAACCTTCTTATATGCCTTTATATGATTCCATTACGTGTAGTCCTACTCGTTTTGTATGTCGCCTAGTATTTTTATCCTTTAAACTTAAGGGTTCCACCTAGTTCTTACCTTATAGGAATAGCGATCCTACATGCCCTCTAGGATCTATAGGATGGGACGGGTAATAGCACGCAATAAGTATTCGTGACCAATCCACGCGCTTAAATAACCTTACGGGGTGGGAAGGGTAGAATATGGAGATGATGATGCGATAAAATCATAAAGCGACCCCTCTTGGGGAATATGTGCGGGATATTGCATCGAATGATCCATATTATAGTTAAACCTAGGACCCTTCTCTCTTTTGCTCGCTTTATTTAAATGTTCTTCTATAGCAATGCTTTTCCAAATCAATCCGCACTTTTATTTTAAATTTACGTCCTTCCTTTTCTTTAAAAGCTTTTTTCAAGTTGTGTGAATGTTATATGTGAGCCTTACTGGTTTAATTGCTTCTTCCTTTTATGAAGTCACGATTAACACGGCCGGGAACCACACTAGTGGATCTTGAGGGATGTCTAACACCTTCCCCTCGAGATAATCTCAAGCCCTTACCCGAATTCTCGTTTTCTTCTCAAAAATACTCTCTTCTCAAAAAGTGTCCTAATGCACTATAATCATTAGGTGGTGACTCTTAAAATTCAATAACCCAATTCCCAAATAGGAAATAGAGTTGTTTTCCCCATAATATCGTAAAACCCAATTTCGCTTTTAGGGAAAAAGGGGGTGTCGACACCTTGCTGCTGTAGATGTCAACAATCAGGTTCCTGCACCTCCGCAGAAGACCCCAACCCAAGCTTGCAACAATGCTCCATTGCTCATTCCTGAGCCCCAAAATGCTCCAAACCACCAAGATACCCCTATCTTTATGGATATTGAGTCGTACTATACACAGCCATCAGATGTGTCAAAATCAGTTTTACCCATTCAGAACTTGGCTACTGAACTGAAGAAACTCCCTAGCAGGGCTCAAGGCATGGAAGGTAATAAAGGTGTGGAGGGTCTAAATAATGAAGACCTTTGTGTTCAACCTGATGTCGAACTCCAAGAGGGGTACAAACCTCCTAAGTTCGAAATGTTCGATAGTACGGTTGATCCCAGGTTCACCTCAAGATGTATTGCCACAAGTTGGTGGGAGTTGGTAGAGATGAAAAGATCTGCATGAAGTTATTCATGAGGAGCCTGAAAGATGATGCTTTATCCTGGTATATCAACGAAGATGCAAAAAAGTGGACGAGCTGGGTAAATATGGCGTCCGATTTCATGGACAGTTTCAGGTTCAACACTAAGAACACATCAGACGTATTCTACATCCAGAATTTGAATAAAAAGCCTATTGAAAACTTTCGCGAGTATGCTACTCGTTGGAGGTCGGAAGCTGCCAAGGTCAGACCAGCTTTGGAAGAAGAACAAATGAACAGGTTTTTTGTATGTGCTAAAGATCCGCTGTACGACAAGAGATTGATGCTGATAGAAGGGTAGAAGTTCGATGATATCATCAAACTGGGAGAAAGGTTTGAAGAGGGGATCAAAAATTGTATGGTTACTAACCTTGAGGCACTGGAAGCGACCAATAAAGCCTTACAATCTGGTGGTATGTCGAAGAAAAAGGATGTAAACTGCGTAATGGTTGCACAGAGAAATAACTCCCCCATGATATATCAACCCTGCCCTCCAACTCCACTAACATACCAACCCTCTCTAAATTACCAGGCACCTTCACCTACCTATCAAAATCCACATCCCATCTACCAAACATCTCCATCACCAACATATCAGCCCACCTCGCCAGGATATTCCTAACTCGTACCCGTATACCAAGCTTACAACTCCCAACCTCCTCACCATCCATCACCACCGACCCGCCAAAACTTCCCGCGACCAAGACGAAACATTGACCGTAAACCTCCCAAAAAATACACCAATATTGCCGAACCCATTGACCAACTGTATAAGAAGTTCAAAGTCGCTGGATATTTTAAACCCCTTCCCAGCCAAAACCCCAGAAAACCCATCCCAATGGATCAACCCAAATAAAACCTGCGCATACCATTCGGGGATGAAGGGCCACACCATCGACGAGTGTCACTCATTAAAGGACAAAATTCAGACCTTAATTGACAACAAGTTCACCGTAGCTAAGGATCCTGATCCTAATGTTCGTAACAACCCTCTACCAGACTATAAAGGTGGATGCATCCACATGATTGAGGTTGCGGACGACTGGCACCCCGAAGGGTCAATCGGTGTTATATCTGAAGGAGATGAGCCTAAGAAGTTGAAAATCACTCTTAATCCTATTATTGTGCAAATCCAGCCATCTGATGGCAACGTGGTGAAAATATCTGTACGATTTGAGTTCGAGGCACCTCCTGCAAAAGTTCCAAAACCAATTGAGGTGGAGTTCGGGACTCCAAATGCGCCCGAACCGATTCAAGTTGCTATGCTTCCTCCAAGGGTGCCCATCCGGTCACCCTGTCCGACATAACCCCATTTCTGTCAAATACCATACCCTGGGACTACACAGCCGAGGCGAGAAGGAAGGGAAAAGCACGCACAGGTGAAGCAATCGCTGCGCAAGAGATGACTAGAACAGGCAGGGTGTACATACCAGAGCACCTAGCTGAGTCCAGCAAGCAGGCCTCTGGAAATCCCATTGAACTGGACCTGATGATCTCTGGAGGAAGATAAAAGCTAAAGAATATTTAGATGTTGAGCAGCTACACAAGACTCCGGCACAGATTTCCATCTTGGCATTGTTACAGAGTTCTGAGGCGCATAAAAATGCCTTGATGAAGATATTGAGCGAGGATTATATCCCGAGAAACATAACGGGAGGAGAAATGGAGAATATGGTAGGGCAGGTATTGGAGAGTCACAAAATTATTTTCCGCGAGGATGAACTACCAGCTGAAGGGCCCTGTCATAACAAAGCACTACACATCACAGTGCAATGCGAAGATCATTTCATCACCAGGATCTTAATCGACGGAGGTTCTAGCCTCAATATTTGTCCATTGATCACCCTCAAGAAGTTGGGAAAAGGATTGCATGAGATAAAAGATGGGGCTATCAATGTTAAGCCTTTCGACGGTTCTCAGAGGTCCACCCTCGGGGAGATTAGCCTGTGTTTGCAAATGGGACCTACTTGGTTTGATGTTGATTTCCAATTCATTAACGTAACAGCATCTTACAACCTACTGCTCGGACGACCCAGGATCCACGCTGTTGGAGCTGTGGCATCAACCTTGCATCATGCCGTGAAGTTTGAATGGAACCATCAGGAAGTAATCATCCATGGCGACGGTAGCAACCCCTTATACAGTCGCCACCATTCCAACGATCGGAGGTAGAAGAAGAATAGAGAAACATATCATCATATTAAGCGAGTCAACGCAGTGGACAAGGACAAATGGTGGAGTAACAAGGTTGAGAGGGTTCTTAATTAGAGTGGGTATGAATGAGGGAAAGGTCTTGGTAAGAATACTCAGGGCATCACCAAACCTATCCAGTTCAAGAAGCATGGTACTACCTTCGGACAAGGGTACGAGTATACTTGGAAGGAATTCAAAAACTTGTCGCCTTTATGGCACGACCCGTATTACCCATTGGAATACCCCATACCTCAGTTGGAGCAGACATTTCAACCAGCCGACACTCTCTACGGGTCAGAAGAACACGAGCCTCTTGCAGCAATGAAGAACTTGTTTCTGGAGGGGATCATTGACTGTTGTGTGACTTTTGAAGAGGAAGGGGAGGAAGGACCATCCATTCAGGCTGTGAACCAAAGGGAGCACCTCACCAAGTGGTCAAATAAGACCACCATCGTCCGGAAATCTTCGGGGTAGAAAGCCTGAACAAGCATCGTATGTTTTAGTTGTTTCTTTACTTTCCGCATTGTCTTTACTTTCCAAAAGACCTCTAATGTTTTGAACATTTATGAATTTAATCAAAAGTATGCCTCAGTTTATCAAATATCTCTCTATTCATTACTTTTCTCTGCTGTTTACTCTATTTCCACACAGCATTACTATTACGTTCCTTGGTGATGAACCAACAACTATAACTTGCAATGAGGCTATGCAACAAACGGACATAGACTCAGAGGAAGATGATATACCAGAAGAGGTTGTCATAGAGGTCGAGAATTTTGAGAATAGACCTAAGTCCAACCTTGATGAAACAGAGGTCGTCAATTTGGGATATAAAGAGAATGTTAAAGAAACGCGCATCAGTGTGCACTTATCACAGATAGAGAAAGAGGAATATACAAAGTTCATAAGGGAATATGAGGATATCTTCGCATGGTCTTAAGATGATATGAGTGGTCTCAGCACATCCATCGTCGCATACAAGTTGCTGATAGACCCTGCATGTCCGTCAGTAAAACAGAAGCTCGGAAAATTCAAGCCAGATATGAGTTGCAAAATCAAAGAGGAGGTCACCAAGCAGGTCAAAGCCATCGTTCTTTAAGTGGTAGAGTACCCAACCTGGCTAGCTAACATCGTGCCAATACGGAAGAAGGATGGGAATGTCAGATTCTGTGTCGACTACCAGGATCTCAATCGGTCCATTCCCAAAGACGATTTCCCCTTGCCAAACATACACATTCTGATCGACAACTGTTCCAAACATGAGTTGCAGTCATTCGTCGATTGCTTTGCGGGCTACCATCAGATATGGATGGATAGAGAAGATGCAAAGAAAATGGCTTTTATCATGCCTTAGGGGATGTATTGCTACAGAATGATGCCGTTTGGGTTGAAGAATGCGGGAGCTACTTATATGAGGGCCATGACTACCCTCTTTCATGAAATGATATATAAGGAGATTGAGGTATATGTGGATGACGTCATCATTAAGTCCGGGAAGGCTGCAGATCACATGGAGGACCTCCGAAAATTTTTCAACAGACTAAGGAGGTATAACTTGAAACTGAATCCCGCCAAGTGTGCATTTAGGGTCCCCGCGGAAAAGTTATTGGGTTTCATCGTGAGCCATCGAGGAATTGAGCTGGGTCTGTCAAAAGTCAAATCTATTCAAGAGTTGCCACCATCGAAGAACAAGAAAGAGGTAATGAGTTTCCTAGGGAGACTCAACTATATCAGTTGGTTCATAGCTCAGTCTACCGTCATCTACGAAGCTATCTTCAAGATGCGAAAAAAGGATGCTGCCACCAAATGGACCGATGAATGTCAAAAGGCTTTTGACAGGATCAAGGATTACTAGTCTACGCCTCCAGTCCTGGTTCCGCCTAAGCCTGGGAGGCCTTTATTTCTCTATCTCGCAGTTCTGTATGGAGCATTTGGTTGTGTCTTGGGACAACATGATGAGACGGGGAGAAAGAAGCAAGTTATTTACTACCTCAGCAAGAAATTTACCCCGTATGAGGCTCGGTATTCCTTACTAGAATGCACCTGTTGTGCTTTGACGTGGGTAGCTCATTCTGTGCTTACACTACCCAGCTTCTATTAAGAATGGATCCACTAATATATATTTTTCAGAAGGCCATGCCCACTGGCAAGCTCGCCAAGTGGCAAATTTTGTTGAGTGAATTCGACATTGTCTGTGTCACCCAAACAGCAACTAAAGGTCAGACTTTGGTAGATCATCTCGCAGAAAATCCTGTAGGAAGGGAGTATGAACCATTGAAGATGTATTTTCCCGATGAGGAAGTAGCATTCATAGGACAGGATATTGCAGAATCCTAGGATGGTTGAAGAATGTTTTTCGACGGAGCCGCAAATTTCAAAGGAGTTGGTATTGGAGCAGTCATGGTATCATACACATGTCAATACTACCCGGTATCCGCCACGCTCAGGTTCCCGTGCACCAGTAGCTTAAACTGGCCATTGACATGAACATTCTGGAGCTGCTAGTGATCGACGACTCAGACCTACTCATAGACCAGATTTGAGAAGAATGGGCAACCAATAATTCCAAGATACTCCCTTATCTACACCACGTACAAGAATTGAGAAAGAGGTTCAGAAAAACGGAATTCCAGCATATTCCAAGAATACAGAATGAGTTCGCAGATGTGCTTGCCACTTTATCATCAATCATTCAGCATCTAGATACAAACTTCATCTATCCTATCCAGGTCAAGATTCATGATCAACCGGCATATTGTGTACATGTTGAGGAAGAAGTTGACGGAAAACCCTGGTTCCATGACATCAAAGAGTACCTGACAGCGGAAGAATATCCAGAGCTCGCTAATGCTACTAAGAAGCGCATGCATCGAAGGGTGTCCAACAATTTCTTTCACATTGGAGGAATCATGTATAGGAGGACCATCGATTTGGGACTATTAAGGTGTGTGGATGTGACAGAAGCAACCAAGTTATTGGAGGAAGTGCACTCGAAGACTTGTGGGCCGTACATGAACTGTTTTGTTCTAGCAAAGAAGATACTCTGAGCATGATATTTCTGGAATACTATAGAAACAGATTGCATTGAGTATGTCCGAAAGCGTCACCGGTGTTAGATATATGCGGATATGATAAAGCTACCTCCGAAAAAGCTCAATGCAACGAGCTCACCATGGCCATTCGCTGCCTAGGGAATGGATGTTATTGGACCAATCGAGCCTGCAGCATCAAAGAGACACAGGTTCATCTTAGTGGCAATCAATTACATTACTAGATGGGTTGAAGCAGTAACATACAAAGCAGTAACCAAGAAAGTCGTGGCAGACTTTGCCCGAGATCGTATTGTCTGTCGATTTGGGATTCCAGAGTCGATCATCACTGATAACAGTTCCAATCTCAACAATGACTTGATAAAAGCGATGTGTGAAACTTTCAAGGTCAAACACAGATACTCTACAGCTTATAGATCTCAGATGAATGGATCCGTGGAAGCAGCCAACAAGAACATCAAGAAAATACTAAGGAAAATGATCGAAAGGCATAAGCAGTGGCATGAGAAGTTGTCATTCACTTTATTGGGTTATCGTACCACAGTTCGCACATCAACCGGGCAACTCCCTACATGATGGTTTACGGTACAGAGGCGGTAATTCCCGTCGAGATATAAATTCTGTCCTTGAGAATAATACAAGAAGTTGAGCTGGATGACGCAGAATTGGTCAAGGGTCGCTTTGAGCAGTTAGACCTTATAGTCGGAAAGAGAATGAACGTTGTCTGTCACGGTCAGTTATATCAGAATAAAATGTCCAGAGCTTTCAACAAGAGAGTTCGTCCAAGGAAGTTAACACTAGGACAGCTGGTGTTAAAGAAAATATTCCCACATCAAGAAGATGCCAAAGGGAAATTCTCTCCTAACTAGTAAGGTCCACACATGTTTCACCGGGTTCTAACTATAGGATCCCTTATTCTTGCAGAAATGGATGGATAAATCTGGCCAAAACCGATCAACTCCGATGCAGTAAAAAGATACTATATTTAATCAGCATGTTTTTTCTTTATGATATAATTTGAATTATGCCTAACCTCATTCCCAATTAAGAGGGGATACATATGCAGCCCTATGGGTTCGGTCACATCTCTAATAAAACTCCATTTTCCCCCGCATTTGGAACTAGGGCAGAATTTTGAGAAGGACCCTCAAAATTTCGAAGACATCTTGTCAATTTTTCGTATCAGCATCGGCCCAATAAACTGGGGCAGAATTTTGAGGAGGACCCTCAAAATTCCGAGGTCGTTTTAAGTCATTCAGCACCGCCGTTAACAATGCAAGCTCAATAAAGTGAGGCAGAATTTTGAGGAGGACCCTCAAAATTCCGGAGTCATCAAGGTTGTCGTGCCTTGAACCACGTTGCAGTAGTGGTTCATCATAAAACAAAAGTATCATTTCTCTACTTATATATATACATTTGCATCATTATTGCAAAAATTTGCAAAAAATAATGTAGATCACTATCGTTCATCAACGCTACCCTAAATGGTACAAGACGCCACGAGCCGAGGGATGCGAACTAACCTCCCCCTTACAGAACTCACGATGTTTCTTTAGATATAGGAATTCATAGTAAAAATAGGCAATACATGGGCTTTACAAAAAAAATCCTGAAACCACTACTTGCCTCGCAAAGGTTTACTATCTACATGCAACACTTCCCCAACAGTCATGATATCGCAATCATCTACAAGCTAAGAAAATCACAACCATCCTCTCCTTTGTATTTATGCACTGCATAAGGCTATCTTCTGCTTTTCGAGACTAAGCTCTGTCTACATCTTGCATTTTGCATAAGGCTATTCTCTGCCTACCGAGGTTAAGCTCTACCTCCATCCTGCATAAGACTATCTTCTACCTTTCGAGACTAAGCTCTGTCTCCATCTCTATTTTTGCATAAGGCTATTCTCTGCCTTTCGAGACTAAGTTTTGTCTCCATCTACATGTTTGCTTAAGGCTATTGTGTGCCTTTCGAGGTTAAGCTCTACCTCCATCCTATATAAGGCTATCTTCCGCCTTTCGAGACTAAGCTCTGTCTCCATCTGCATTTTTGCATAAGGCAATTCTCTGCCTTTCAAGACTAAGCTCATTCTCCATCTACATTTTTGCATAAGGCTATTCTCTGTCTTTCGAGGTTAAGCTCTACCTCCATCTTGCATAAGGCTATTCTCTGCCTTCCGTTGTTAAGCTTACCTCCATCTTGCATAAGGCTATCTTCTGCCTTTCGAGACTAAGTTTTGTCTCCATCTTGCATTTTGTATAAGGCTATTCTCTGCCTTCCCAGGTTAAGCTCTACCTTCATTCTTCATAAGGCTCTCTTCTGCCTTTCGAGACTAAGCTGTGTCTCCATTTGCATTTTTGCATAAGGCTATTATCTGGCTTCCGAGGTTAAGCTCTACCTCCATCTTGCATAAGGCTATTCTCTGCCTTCGGAGGCTAAGCTCTACCTCCATCATGTATAAGGCTATCTTTTGCCTTTCGAGACTAAGCTCTATCTCCATCTGCATTTTTGCATAAGACTATTCTCTGCCTTTCGAGAATAAGATCTATCTCCATATGCATTTTTGCATAAGGCTATTCTTTGCCTTCTGAGATTAAGGTCTACCTCCATCTTGCATATGGCTATTCTTTGTCTTCTAAGGTTAAGCTCTACCTCCGTCCTACATAAGGCTATTCTCTGCCTTTCGAGACTAAGCCCTGTCTCCATCTGCATTTTGCATAAGGCTATTCTCTGCCTTTCGAGTTTAAGCTCTAACTCCATTTTTTGCATTTGGCAGAAAGATCGCCACCATGTTTCATTTGGCTGAAATATTGCCACCTTGCATGTTAAATTCCTGCTCGTCTGAAAGATTGTCACCCCTTGCCTTCATTCGGCTGAAATATTGCCACCTTCTCATGGGCTGAAATATCGCCAACTTATTCAAAGGCGTCATAGTTGGGAGGCACCATCTGCATACCCCTAGAACACCATTTCATGGCCTGCGAATCTTTACTTTTATGCTCTTCATAGCCCAAGATGTTATAGTTTGATGACGCCATCCTAATCGTCCGAAGACAGCATTCATAGTCCAAGTGGGAACTTGCATCACGTTTAAATTATGCAATATATCCGCACATCATTCATTTGCAGGTACACCGGCTGGAATGGTCGTCTCAGTAGGTCGATCCCTCTCTAGTTTTTCGCAACCATCCGACCTTCGAACCATTATCAAATCACAAACCTCGTTGCATCCTTCTTTTCCGAACTTCCATCGGCATGTTCCGTCAATATCCCTGAACTACATATGTCCTAATTCCGATAAAACCAGGTATATGTAGGCAGATTTGAAACCGGAGCACGGTCAAAATCCTTTTACAGTCGCCAATTCCGGTCAAAATTGGCCATCTTATCTTTACCCGACAACTCTTTCAACCTCCTCTAGTAAAGAGGGGCAGCTGTTGATACCTAATTTTTTCCTATATATTTTTGCGCCCAAAATACGTTTAAAATAGTCTATGTATGCATATATAAGCAGGCCGGGGAACTTTGGTATCTTTCTTTAACTTTTGATATCTTTTAAAATCAATTTACTACTTATTTTTTACAGTACGAAGGCCAAAATTATTTTTCAAATTATTATTTTTAGTGAATAATGTGATTCGCTCACGTATTTTCAACAAAATATAATTTATGGAATTTTTGCATTTATTTGGAATTTTTACGGCTAATTGCACAAAACTGCAATTATGGCCAATTTTTTAATTAACTATGTTTCATAGTTATAAAATTATTTCTTGTATTTTTATATTAATATTTATGTATTATTAATTAGTTCTATGATTTTAATTTTTCTTTTAAACTATTTTAGCTATTTTATAAAATTAATTGGGAGAAATTGGTTAATTAAATATTAGCCATATTTTATTTAAAATATAGCCCAATTGCACCCCTATTTCAGCCCAATTTTAAACCCAATTCAAACAACCCATATTCCTAAATCCCCAACCCATACACGTTCAATTTTCTAACTTTTACTTGATCTGAGCTGTTGATCAAATGAGATCAACGGCCCAGATTAAGTTACCATAATTAAATCCTAACCTACCCCTCCCCAACCCCTCATTCTCTCAGAGACCGCTCCCTCTCTCTAAACGATTGCTCTCCCTTCTGTCTAGTACCTCTGGTCCTCCGATGAACCTCATCGCCTCTCCGGCCATACTTCGTCCTCACTTCTCTCGGCCTTTATTCGTCATGGAATCTTCATCTTGTTCCTTCTTTCTAAGTTTTGCAACCCCAGAGGCTTCTTCCATGAAAGACGTCCAATAAAGCCCTTGCCTGGGTCCATTTCCGACCTTTCTCCGATGGGTTTTGTCCGATGATCCTTGAATATCGATATTATATGAGTTTCACGGCCAGGTTTCTCATCTCCCTAATTTATTTGCAAACCCTAATTTTTTTGCCAAAACCTCTTTAATCTCTGTCTTTTTTAGATTTTTGGTTTAATCTTTGTTTTCTACACTACTTGTTACTCGACATCTTTGATCAAGTCAAGTTTTCCAACACTTTTCTCTTTTTCAAAACTAGGGTTTCTAACCCTTTTAAAGTAACTATGCTCCTGGTATCTTTGAAGTATTATGTGCTTATTCATGTGTTATGAAACCTTGTTGTTTCTTAGTTCCATGCTTCAAGTCTCTTCTAGGGTCCGACCCTCTACTCTATGTATGATTCCTTGCTTAGGGTTTAATTCCTATGACTTTTAAGTTCGAATGCCTCTCTCTTTACAATGTCCTATTAGTTCCGAGTATCTTTTTTGAATCCTTGACACGTATGTGTTCTTACACTGATTTCAAATTGTTTCCTTATTTGTGAGTTGCTTTCTATATTTGTGACAAATTCCCTCTAATTTTGGTCTTGCCCGTGATTCTTTGACTAACTGTTCATAGTTGATTTATATTGCTATCCATATTTGTGCACTCAAGTATATTTTGCTTATTCATCATATATTTTCCTTGTTTGAAATATTGTGTACCTAGCCTTTATTATGTACAGCATGCCTATTGCTTTCGTTATGGTATTATCAATCATTCAACTAACTTTTTCCTTATTTGATAGCCCGTACTCTTATGTCGAATTTTGAGTCCCTAATTTATTTGAATTAGGACCTATGATTGATTCAATTTGGTATTGTTTCTATAATTATACACTCCCTACCCTATTCTCTACTATTTTCAAAAAATTATAAGTACTACTCTTCTCCTCTCACTTGACACACAGATACGAATACAATCTCTCTAAACATTCTTTCAGAAACACTTAGTGCTCTCTCTATACTGTTTTCTACACAAACTCTCTCATTCTTCTATTGGATATTGGCTACTCAATCGGCTAAAAGCCAGGGTTGAGTAATCTTGGTTGTTTTACCCTACTACTGGGGATCTACTGTATTGCTTGCTTTGGTTTGTCTGCTGCATACCTCTCAGCACCATGTCGCTCTTCTCTCTGCATACTTTTGGTACACTACTAGTCTTCTCTGTGCATTATTGCTCACTACTACTGTGTTACATTAGCTTCAACTGGTATGTCACCTCTTTAAGTTACAACCTCCAAAACAACATGCTCCTATCAGTTTTGCACCTCCTCTTGTTTCTTGTGTGCTTTTATTTATGGTTCTATTATTTTTATTGCCACTAGCATGCACTTATGTTAATTAGTATGCCTAGCTTGACTCAGCATGATCCCTATCACCCTGTATGTTTTCATCATTCCTGTTCACTACTAGCATGTATTTAGGACCTGCTCGGCCACTTAAACCTCTTCTTGAGGTTTGCCTCTGTTTGGAGTCTATGCAGTAAGAACTGGACTTTTTATTTGAAGCATGTTTGATTACTTCTCTTTGATGTGCTACACCTGTGTGAATAGTTTCCTTGCCTATGAATTATTTGTCCCTTTCCCTTGCCTTTGTTTGCATGACTCTTTGTTTTCAAAACTGGTCAGCCTAAAGGGATTTGAAAAGAACTCTTTTCACTCTTATCTTACTATTTGTCTAATACTGTCTCTCAACAGTTTTCAACTCAACCCTTTTCGAACTCTATCACAATCTCACTACTTTTAGAAGTTAGGTTCTGCCCACTTAGTGTAAGCATTGCCTTGGGAGACCTTGACAACCCATTGAACTTTGATGCACAAGGCTGGCACTTCCACACTTGCACTTGTCCAATAATGATATTTTGGGAGCTTGGTATTGGCCAGGGGTTCAAATGAACCCTTAGGGAACTTTACCGCACCCAAGCCTTGGTAATTGTTGCAAAACTCGAAAAAAGTGTGGTTGGAGATGCTTGGCCTGGCTGAAGACTCTCTATAGAGTAACTTCTTATTTTCTTTTATAACTGTTTTAATTTAATTAATTGGGATGCAATAATTTGTAAAGAACAATGGGGATTATAGTGAATTGGGAGGGCTATGCATGTTTAGTTAAGGGAATGGGTCGAAAACAAGTCCATAGACCTTTATTTACCTATTTGTGCAATAGATACCATGTTTTAGGACATGGATCCTCACATATAGAAATCATGTTCTTTGGCTCTTCACTTTCAGTTTGTTATTCTGAATATTCTTATAACCATGACTAATTAATAATCATCAAGTCATCAACCACAATGTATATATCATGATCATAGGACTTCTCTGCATTAAATACCATGACTTTAAGGATTTTATTTGCAGTGGTTTACTTCGTTGATCTGGTTTAATAATTGGTTAACAGCTCCCTCTTTAAAAATGGAAGCAAATGCGCATGCTCATCATCCTTTAATAACGTCTAGGCAAGCCTTATGCCGGATAAAATAGGCTAATCACCTCTAAGTCATATTCGAACTAAATCTACATCTGCCTGAACTCGTCTGTTTCTGAAGCTGTCTAAATTCTTTAATAAACTTCTGCCCTATTTTAATACTTATGCATGTGATTTCTACTTTACCTAGAACTGGCCTACTATTTTCAAACCATATATGCAAAAGTTTTCTACTGTGTTTTCTCGTCCGGTACTGGCTACTACTTTTCAAGATATCTTGTAATTTTCATGGATTCATAAACTCGCATGTTTTCCCTTATACTTCTGCAATCTCAAAATATTTTCATATTTGTTCTTCTATTCTGCTTGTCCGAAATTTGTGTTCCACAAACATTTTGAATACATCTGTAGATTTTCTAAAACTGCTACTACCTCTTTGAAAGTTCTGAACGTTTTCCCTTGTGTACTTTTCTGCAAAACCTCCAAACTTTTGTTTAATTTATATTCCAGTTTTTCGAAAGATTCTTCCTTCCCTAGATCTTAAATGTGATCGAGTCGTGCTAAATATGTGTTCGTCTTTAGAGGGATATTTGAGCCGTTTACATGTTTGTATGATTCCCTTAATGTGCAAATCCTATTTGTTCTTGAATGACGTTTAGAATTTTTACCTTTGAGCCTATAGGTTTAGCCTAGTTCCTACCTTATAGGAATAGTGATCCTAAATGCCCTCTAGGATCTATAGGATGGGGCGAATAATAGCACGAAAAAAGTACTCGTGACCAATTCACACGCTTAAATATTACGGGGTTGGAAGGGTAGAATATGGAGATGATGACTATGCGATAATATCATAAAGCGACCCCTCTTTGGGAATATGTGCTGGATATTGTATCTAATGATCCATATTATAGTCAAACCTAGGACCCCTTTTTCTTTGCTTGCTTTATTTATTTAAAGGGTTTTTTCCAGAGTAATGCTCTCTTTTCAAATCTATTCTCCCTTCTATTTTATTTAACTTATGCCTTTCTCTTTTCAAAAATCCTAAGTTGTTCAAATGTTTATATGTGAATCTTATCTGTTTACGTGCTTCATCTCTTCATGAAGCCACAATAAACACGACCGGGAACCACACTAGTGGATC
Source organism: Nicotiana benthamiana (assembly GCA_034376525.1). Classification (NCBI taxonomy): domain Eukaryota; kingdom Viridiplantae; phylum Streptophyta; class Magnoliopsida; order Solanales; family Solanaceae; genus Nicotiana; species Nicotiana benthamiana. Next base: position 13,065,723 of record CM067336.1, read on the forward strand.
TTGAGGGGTGCCTAACACCTTCCCCTCGAGATAATCTCAAGACCTTACCCGAACTCTGGTTTTCTTTCAAAATACTCCTCCATCCCTAAAAGTGTCCTAATGCACTATAATCATTAGGTGGCGACTCTTCAAATTCCATAACCCAATTCAAATAGGAATGAGAGTCGTTTGGCCCATAATGTCGTAAAACCTGATTTCGCTTTTTTGAAAAAGGAGGCGTCGACACAGATAAGTGTAAATGCATGAATGTAATGCAAAAATGCACATGAATGTTACGGCGCGTAGCCCGTTCCATTTGGGTACTCGCGATCACTGTTGGGATCAGACTCTGGATGGGCTCCTACTGCCCAAGCGCAATATCACAGTAATATACACTGCAGCGCGCAGCCCGATCCACTATCAATCCAGCTATATGCATGCAAGCCTCACATGCATAAATAACTTACTATTTTTAGTTTGTGTTCAAAACCTCAAACATTAACCATCATATTTAAACAGTGTTCTAGTTGGGGACCGATATCATGAAAACATGCTATAATTCATAGAAACAGTGATAACGATCCTCACGGGATCTATATAAACGGCATGCAGCCCAATCATATCCATAACCATCCAAGTAGGAGGTTTACCAGCTCATTCATAGCTAACAACAAAGTACAATGCCACTCGGTCGGACTAAGCCATAGTCTCCAACCTCAATCGACCCTGCACTCACCGTAGAGAACGTGTCTCACCTTAATACAACATTACAGTGTGATATACCAGGGTTTCAAACCCCCAGGTCATCATCCACATCTATTACTCACCTCTAACCAGCTCTAAGACTAGTCCTCTATGCCTTTCCCTCTATAATCAACCTCCGTGGGGTGCCAAATATGATCAAAACAAATAGGAATACATCAAAATAGGCTAATGGAACTTAACCTAACCGAAATAACTCGAAATACACCAAAAAACACAAAGTTGGAAACACCCGAGCCCCGGGCCCACTTCTCGAAAAATTACGAAATTCATATTTTCGGAATCCTCGTCTCACCAAGAGTCTATACACATAATGTTTATCAAAATCGGAGTCCAATAGCCCCTTCAAATTCCAAATTTTCAATACCAAAAACCAAGCCCTAAATTCTCCAATTTCCACCCAATTTTTAGAGATTTAGATGATGATTCTTCAATAAAATCACGTAATTAGCTCATAAAACTTACCTCAATCCGAAACCTAGGTGAAATCCTCTTACTCCCTCGTCCAATAGCTCCATAATGGTGGAAAATGATATTTGCTTGTGGATGTTATGTTATAAAACCCTTATGTCTGCCCAGACATGCGGTGGTCGATGTGAGGCGAGGCAGAGGGAGGCCTAAGAGGTATTGGGGAGAGGTGATTAGGCGTGACATGTCTAGGATGCGTATTTTCGAGGACATGGCCCTTGATAGGAAAGTATAAAGGTCTAGTATCAGGGTTGTATGATAAGGGCTCCTAGAAATTTTCGTATTCCTTTCCCGGGGTTAGGTGAGGCTTGGCAGGGCTATCCCTAGATGATTTGTGTATCCTTAGATGATTTAAGGTAGTTACTATTTGATATTATTGCATGCCTTTTTATTTATAGTTCTTATATTTAGATAATTATTTATGTGATGTTTGCTGGAGTTACTAATGCTCTTTTGCTTTTGTTTTTGTTTTTTTTTTCCTGTACTTTCCTGAGACCCGGATCGATTGGAAACATCCTCTCTGACATTTCGGGTAGGGGTAAGGCCTGTTTACATATTACCCTTCCCAGACCACACTTTGTGGGACTATACTGGGTAGTTGTTGTTTTTTGTCTGCCCAGACATTTCCCCTATGCAATCGCATCAGCTCACCTGCGATCGCATTGGACAACTATTCCAGGCCTCCAAAATGGCCTATGCAATCTTAAATTCTACTTCGCGATCCCATTGTTTCAGATCCAACACTACGTGATCGCATAACTGACCCCGCGATCGCACTGCACAAATGCCCCCTCAGGAACCCAGGTCCATTACACTATGTGATCGTATAGGACTTCCTGCGATTGTAGAGAACAACTTCCACCACTTGTACTATCGCATATCTCTAACCGCAATCGCAATGAACAATTTGCAAATCCTCCCCAAACCTTCTATGTGATCGCAACAGCACTCGTACGATCGCATAGAACAAAAGTTTGCAACATTTATGACAGCAAATCTGATCTCCTAGCCAACAAAAAATGATCCGTTTGAACCCCCGAAATCACCCTGAGAACCCCGGGACCCCAACCAAATACCAACCTACTCCAAAACATCATACGAACTTGTTCCAATCATAAAAACATGTCCCTCAACACAAAAATCATCAAATCATGGATTCAAGCCTAGGTTTCAACAATAACTTCCGAAACTAATATTCGATCAAAAACCCGACCAAACGATGTCCGAATGCCCTGAAAATTTGCAGACATATCCAAAATCACCTAACAAAGCTACTATAACTCTCGTAATTCCATTCCGACTCTCGGATCAAAATCTCACCTATCAACCGGATTTCACCAAAATTCCAACTTCGCCAATTCAAGCCTATTTCTATACCGCACCTCCAAATTCAATTCCGATCGCCATCTTAAGTCACAAATCACCTCTCGAAGCTAACCGAACCACCGAAATTCACATCTGAGCCCTCTAACCACATAGTCAACTTCCGATTGACTTTTCCAAACTAGCCTTCTCTTTAAGAGACTAATTGTCTCCATTCCAACCAAACTCTGTCTGAATCACTTCAAACTCTCCAAACACATATAACGAAACATGTAGAAGCATAAAATGGGGACAACGGGGCAATAACTCACGTGATGACGGGCTGGGTCGTCACATCCTCCCCAACATAAACAAACACTCGTCCTCGCGTGAACCCAGAGTCGTCCTAGAACTTCACCAATAGCTTAATAACTTTACTATGCATATAAACCGGGGTGATCCCATGTCACCCTATCTCATATAGGTCTGACAACACAATATGGCTGAAATCTTTCACCCGTTCCACCCACTTAGTCCATAAACCATAAAACTACATTTCACCATCTGAAATCTTTTACACAAGATGAGAACCTCACATTTTTACTCAGAATAAACCTGAACTAGCTGTAATAATCCATACCTGCAACCTCGGCTGCAATCATATGATATCCCACATAACTCAAACACATGCAGCGATAACTTCCATTCACAACAGCTGCGCGCAACAACCAATATCGATAGAAAATCTCTTGTTAAATAGAGTCTCATTTCAATAACTTCAACTGCCAACGACAACTGAAACACGTGATATAATGAACCCATCTCTCAGATCAACCATACATGAATCCATTTCCCTCTTGGCTGTTAGTACAATAAATTTCTGAGCCAAACCCAAATATTACCTTTCTCACAGGCTGAAATTAAATTGGTTCGTACTCATTAATGACTCCAATGACCACTTCGACTCCAACAACCCCTCTGGTGACATGACACCTCGATTCAGGCCTAATCCACAACTTGCGTAATACACGCACCAATGAGAAGCAGCTTGACCATACTTAAATTATAACAATGACTCAACGAAAGAGTTGTACCTCAAGCTCAACAGTACTATTAGAACACAAAACTGAGATCACGTCTCGCATCGTAGAAATAGAGTACCTGATTTCTCCTTGAAAGGTCATAACTTCACGTGGCCTTTCCACAACGCACGATCCTATCCAAACATTGTTACCCATGAATAACCTCAAGTCACCATGCTCAACACGGACAGCCACGCGCAGATTGAGGTCTGAAACCCAGGAATCCATCACACCCACGGTGAAGCAAGTAATATACTCTATTCAATCCTGAAAGGACACAACCGATGCGCAATTTGCCGAGCAACACCCCATGTGGACCTTCCTCAGAAACCAGGAAGTAATTCATACAAGGTAACATATAGAAAACTATTCTCAACATCACACAGTTGCGACGTGAAACCTGATCCAGATAACACACCCGTGGTGGCGTGCCACCCCATCCACATATATATTTCACATAAGGAGATGCACATCGAGCAAAATTTTTCCATTACGATAAACACATGTAGTCTCATGCTCGGCCACAAAAAATGCATCTGAAACCTCAATACCGGAACTGAATCAATGGTAGAACCCTTTGCACTGCATCCGCCACGAAGGCCCAATCAATAAGCAATGCTTGCTAGTCGTCCGCTGGTCTCTGGAATACAAGCTACCTTGCTAGAACATAATCTAATGTACCTTTCCACGCAGCCTGTGGCATTTTCCGACGTAGCCCATAACACATTAGTCTAGACAACACGACATTGGGATAACCAGTCGGCAATCTAATATCATAATCCAAATTTAACATACCAAGCAAAGAAAGATCCACTCGAACCTCCAACATTCCATAGCCGCTAGACGATGTCGATACACACGACCTACAACCACTGCATAGTCGGATCACGAGAACTTCTAGTCTCCAACACATATAACACATGAATCATTATGCCTGGTCCAACACTCTGTCATACGAATTCATAACACTCATCAAGCATCCAGTCATACCATGAAAGATATTCAAAAAAATTCCCTGCACCATCAACAACTCAATTATCAACGGTTGATCCAACAAGAGAGCACCGCAATACCACCAAATATTATCAGTTTTTCATTACCTTGCCCCCTTTTCTGAACATAAACCCCCGCTAAATCACTAGAATAGCAATACCATCTTCTTAAATCATCAAAAGATCGACTCTTAAATTACCTGCAACTGCCCGTGCTGCTTATGAATTTAATGACTCCCCATTAAGACTGAACCAAAACCTTGAATAGGAAAATCTCAATTCTCCATGTCATAACACATAGACCATACCCCACTAGGATAACATGAGGACTTCAATCTCTCGCATATGCCGCAGGCATCGACGCACTCAACTAGTCAAGAACTTTCATGCTCCCACATAGGAGAAAAAAATTGTTACACACTCCATGCGTCGCATACCCATAGGAAATATACTCATTTTCAAACCACGGTAAAACACATCAAGAACTCTTTCTCCCAATTCCATTGCACAAGTTAAACTACCAGGACTGAATCCTTCTACCCAAACCAAGTTAAGCAAACTTCCAGTACTTGAAAGCTTTGCCGCACAATACCTGTAAAGCTCATTACCTCAAACACATACAATAACTAATCATATCCTCACTATACTGGTTCGGTTCATTATCAAGCTATTCCATTTATCCAATTTCCTTCCTGGTTCCTCTTTAATTTGATATTCTCCTTTGTTGTAGCTCCACGATACCTCAACCTAGGTTACCACACGAGACTCGCATATAAAATCACATTGTCTAAGACCCATAGGCCGCTGAATACCCTCTCAAACGTTTCCCAGAAGGGCCATATTCCAGAATGCTTTACTTTGAAGAACTTCTTACGATTCTGAATTCGTTTACCATTACCTTCAAAATGCGGATACGAAGAATCCCATGATTAACACAAAGTACCACAAGTCTTGATCTTTTCGAATGAAAACACAGTCTCTAGCCACATACAAAAACTCAAGACACCTGATTGTTACATGAAAAATCATGAACACAGTAAAACCATTCTCGAGAGTCATTCACTCTTATTCCGCGGTACTTCACCTGCTCTAAATGAACGGAATCACTCGTGCCTTATTGGTATTCGGACACCGCAGAACATGATTTCCTACATATAAAAACAACCATCTTTTTTCTCTATACACCGAGCATTCTTTATCAACAGCAGCTCAAAACACCCTAATATTTCCTCACACGTGCCATCCTCAACTCAATTTCTACAACCAGAACTAATCATACCTCAGAACGGAACCAATATTGCACATAACCGTGCAATCAGCTGACCAATAGCAACCTCCCCAACTTCGCTCGAAGCCATGCATCAAGGCACTCTTAACAACTCATAGCACTTCTACTCCAATGATGCCAAATATTATAGTGAGATTAAACTCAAGTCATTTACAAGTTTGTGAATATATAGATCATCTAGAACTGACATTCTTTGCAAACCTCGCATTCATTACCATATCAGCTGAGTCCATTTTCTTAAGCGTCCCCAAATTCTCAAATTTCAACACATACCCTTCAATTACGCATGAGACCTTCTAATATACATATAAGGATCATACCCCTTAAAAACACTCTGCATGAGATAACCCACCTGCTTCGCCTCATTTAAATATTTCAACATTCCTCCCTCCAGCATATACGTTACACATTCAATTAGTCTTTCTGAGTCTAAGCTCGTACCGCCACATGAAATGTACACTTTACAACTAAAAGACATGATAAATATCCTTCATGCACCCATAACTTGGGGCTACACATCAGACCACAATAGAAAACAAACACTTAACAGCTCATCTATTATCCATCAGACTTCTTCGTCACTCCCAAGTCATGTAGGAACATCTCGCAGTACCAAGATACTTACCACATAGCTATCCAGTCGCCATTCCCACAATTAGGGACCATACTCAACGTATAAGTTCATAACACCAGATCATAAAATCAGAACCTCGATGCTCAATCCATACGCAAAGATCCGACCTCAAGTCCACCTAACTGGCCCAATATGAACTCACGAAGATTACGTCTCTCCCCTCGATTGGGGAATCACAAGCCATCCAAGCACATATACTACTGAGAGCTCGCGTGCACATACAGACGTGTGGAGGGATATCTCAAGCTGATTCAAGTACGCACGATAAAAATTCCAAGAAAGTGAAGTTTTCCTAAAGGTTCAGCAACCTCTCGAGGATAAATGTCGCGAGACTCTACTAACCAGCTCATGACTCATGAGGCCTAGTAACCTAGGTTCTGATACCAACTTGTCACGATCCCAAACCCGGTCGGGATGGCACCCCGCACATTGCTAGGCAAGCCCGACCAATCACACTCACATATTCACAAATCATTAACAATGAAGATAAATCCAAAATCTTTGCAGTTATATAGAAAACATCCCAAACAACCAGCACATAACAACCTCCCATATATCTGGGGGTCACGAGTCAAGAGCCTCTACCAGAATAGCGTAATAATACTAAAATATATCATAATATGAGTACGTGAAAATATCAAAATACAAAAATAATGGAGGAGTCGGGTCTTTCGGACGCTAGGCAGCTACCTCGACAAGCTCCGGAGAATAATCTGAAAAACAGCTTATAGATCAACTCTGCCCTGAGGTACCTGGATCTGCACACCTGGTGCAGGGAGTAAAGTGAGTACTTCCAACTCAGTGGTAATACACATATATAATGACATTGAAGGCAAGATATCCCAATATACTACATAGTAAAGTTACTACAGTGTTTCTATTCTTTTTAGCAGTGTAAATCTCAATAAGCAGTAATAGGTAGAGCAGATAAGTGTAAATGCAAAAATGCACATGAATGCTACGGCGCCTAGCCCGATCCATTTGGGTACCCGCGCTCACTGTGGGGGTTCAGACTCCGGAGGGACTCCTACAACCCAAGCACAACGTCATATTAACATACGCTGCAGTGCGTAGCCTGATCCGCTATCAGTCCAGCTATATAAATGCAAACCTCAGAGGCATAAATAACTTACCGTTTAGTTCCGTTTATCAGTAATTATAGAATTAGGTGTTCAGAACCTCAGAAATTACCCATCATATTTAAACAGTGTTCTAGTTTAGGTTTGATATCATAAAAACATGTTATAATTCATAGAAACAGTGATAACGATCCTCACAGAATCTAAATAATCAGCACGCAGCCCAAATATATCCATAACCATCTAAGATGGAGGTTTACCGGCTCATTTATAGCCAACAACACAATACAATGCCACTCGGTCGAACTAAGCCATAGTCCACAGTCGCAATCGACCCCGCACTCATCGTAGTGTATGTGTCTCACCTCAATATAGCATCACAGTGTGATATACCACGGTTTAAAACCCTTAGGTCATCATCCACATATATTACTCACCTCGGACCAACTCTAAGATAAGTCTGTTATGCCTTCCCATCTAGAATCAACCTCTGCAGGTGCCAAATAAATCAAAACCAATAGGAATACATCAAAATAGGCTAATGGAACATCACCCATTCAAAATAACTCGAAATACACCCAAAAAAATAAAGTTGGCAACACCCGAGCCCCGGGCCCACTTCTCGATAAATTACGAAATTCATATTTTCGGAATCCTCGTCTCACCACGAGTCCATACATGTGAATTTTATCAAAATAGGAGTCCAATAGCCCCTTCAAATTCCAAATTGTCTATACCAAAAAACAAGCCCTAAATTCTCCAATTTCCACCCAATTTTCAGATATTTAGATGATGATTCTTCAATAAAATCACGTAATTAGCTCATAAAACTTACCTCAAGTCGAACCCTAGGTGAAATCCTCTTACTCCCTCGTCCAATAGCTCCAAAATGTGCTCGAAAATGGTGGAAAGAGATATTTGCTCGCAGATGTTATGTTATAAAACCCTTCTGTTTGCCAGACATTTCCCCTATGCAATCGCATCAACTCACATGCGATCGCATTGAACAACTTTTTCATGCCTCCAAAATGGCCTATGCAATCGCAAACTCTACTACACAATCGCATTGCTTCAAAATCTAACACTAGGCGATCGCATAACGGACCCCGCGATTGCACTGCACAAATGGCCCCTCAGGAACCCAGGTCCATTACACTACGCGATCACATAGGACTTCTTGCGATCGCAGAGAACAAGTTCCACCACCTGTGCGATCCCATACCCCTGATCGCGATCGCAATGAACTTTTTGAAAAGCCTCCCTAACCCTTCTATGCGATCACAACAGCACTCGTGAAATCGCATTGAGCAAAAATCTGCAACATTTATGACAGCAAATCTGTTCCCCTAGCCAACCAAAAATGATCCGTTTGAACCCCCGAAATCAAATCGATGCCCCCGAGACACCAACCAAAAATACCAACATACTCCAAAATATCATACAAACTTGTTCAAATCATAAAAACATGTCCCTGAACACATAAATCATGAAATCATGACGGACTTAAGCCTAAGTTTCAACTATAACTTCCAAAACTAACATTCGATCAAAACCCCAATCAAACAACGTCCGAATGCCCTGAAAATTTGCAGAAATATCTAAAATCACCTAATAAAGCTACTGCAACTCTTGGAATTCTATTCTGACTCCCAAATAAAAATCTCACATATCAACCAGATTTCACCAAAATTCCAAATTCGCCAATTCAAGCCTATTTCTACACCGGACCTCCAAATTCAATTATGATCGCCCTCCTAAGTCATAAATCACCTCCGAAGCTAATCGAATCACCGGAATTTACATTCAATACCTCCAACCACATAGTCAACTTCCGATTGACTTTTCCAAACTAGCCTTCTCTTTAAGAGACTAATTGTCTCCATTCCAACCAAACTCTGTCTGAATCACTTCAAACTCTACAAACACATATAATGAAACATGTAGAAGCATAAAAGGGGAAAACGGGGCAGTAACTCACGTGACGACGGGCCGGGTCGTCACAGTGTCATGTTGCAAATATTTTTGGGAGGGGGCTTCCTCTTCACTGCTATGTTCTTGGGATAACTCTTGAAAAGTGTTTTGGATTCTAATAAGGGGTTATAGGGATACATGAATGCTAAGGTCCTAACCACCCTTTCTCTGATTTGTTACAACAATAACGTTTCCTTATTTCATCCTTTCACTGGATTCGAGTGTGTTCACACTCTCCATCATCTGATCGTGTGCCCTTTGTTTTGTGTGGTCTGAACTAGTTCTAGGTGACTTGGATGTACCTTCTACCAGTTCTTGTTGCTTTGAGCTCTTTGCTTTCCTTTTCTGTGTAACTACTTTGAGAGCATTTCTTTGTCTTCTCTTTTTCCTTTTTTCCTTTTTCACCTCCTATCCTCTTAGAAGATTCTGCTTGTGGCACTTCAACCTGTTCCATTTTTTGTACTTCTTGTATTCGGCTTCCTTGTTGCATCACATTTTCAAGTTCTTTGTCTTTAGGGCCTTCTTTTTAAATTGGCTCGTTGTTAGCTGCTACTTGTTTCCCATCATCTACTTTGCTATTATCAGCTTGGTTTTTTTTCTCCAAGACTCAGCACTCATCTATAAAATGTCCTAGTAATCTACAATGTTTGCAACATTTTGGAACAACTTCATATTCTATCTTTTGAGCAAAGCCTCTCAAACTAGTGGTTTCATCTTCTAAACCAACCCAAACTTGATCAAGCTGGGTTTTAGCAAATTAATTTCTACTCTAGCCTTGGCCATGCTAGGCCTAGTTCTGCCTCTCGTAGCTATGTCTAAATCTTGGGGAGTATCAACAGGTCCTAAAATCTTCTTGATATACTCCCATTTGTGACAGTTCATAGGCAACTTAGGAAGTAAGACAAAACTGGGGCGTATGGGACATCCTCTTCTGGTTTCCAATCATGAGTCCATTTTGTTAGCCATCTAGCTTTTCCTTCAACTTCAATTCTCCTTTTAAATATCACAGTATTGTATTCCTCCTCATTAAAGAGTTCAATAAAAACATTGTGTAGATCAAGGACTCTAATTTTAGAGTTAGCTTTAACTGAAATCTTCTCTACAAATATTGATATGATTTTTTCGATTTGAGGTTGCACCTTAATGAATCGTCCCACAATAAGAAATGTTCACTCTTCTGCCATCACTCCATAATAGTCTTTAGCCTTGAAGATCATAGCTGGCATGCCATTGTGACTTGCATCCGGAGCTATTATCGGTGGTCAATTTGGGGAAAGGTTTGGTTTCCCTGCCGTAAAGATTGTTGTAGCATAAGATTTTATCAATTGAATTCCTTCAGAGGATATGGTCGCACCACCTGGGGGGCAGTTTGGATAGCCGTATGCGCCAATTGGTCGTCGTCGGGTGGCTTCATGGTTCGGTGCGTGCGCTAGACAATACTAGTCATTAGGAAAGTTAGGTTATTACCGTTGAGAAAGTATTTAGATAGCATGTAAATCACAGAGTTTTGTGTTTGAGGGTCGCGTACTTACTCTCATATATAGTATACAACCATAACTATTAACATGTATGAGGGTATTATCATTTTGTATATATTCAGTATTTCTATTCCCCTTTTCTTTCTCTTTGTAACTATGTTTCCCTCTTATCTACTTCTCATCTCTCCTTCCTCTTCTCTTTTCATTCGTCTTTTTCCTTCTTCTTCTTCTCCTTAAATCTTCTTATCCATTGAATTAGGTAGTTCAATTTAAAATTTGAAGAATTGATTACCAAGCTTGTAACTGATTGTATAAATTCGTTTGATCAATAAAACTTTTCAATTTAGTTTCAAGTCGTGAGTACATTACAAATGTTATCAGAGCCGTATCATGGCATATTTGGGAGTTCTATGGCCATGGAATGTGTTTGGGATTTTTCAAAGACAATTCAATCGGCTAGTGTTCGGATGGAGGCAAACTTTGATAATTTTAATAGAAAATCGGATAAACTCAACTAGGAACTGGACAATATCTTGGAGAATCATGGAACTAATTTAAAAGATAAAGTAAGTGCTTGTCATATTCTTAACTTACAAGAAAGGATAAAGAAAATGCGACAATAGAATTTAGTGACCTAGAGGTCTCATCAAGTGAAGGGTTCTTGAGAAAATCATCGGAGATGGATGTGACTAATGAACTATGGTAGAGCCATTGAAATCTGAAGATGTCTGTGTCAGAAAATTCACATGACTAGAAATTAATAAAAATGGATTAATGTTTGGTTTAAGATAACCAAACAAAAATAAATTACTTTTCTCTCTCTTAGGGGATAATATAAAATATAATAATGGCATAATTGTTCCTTTTTTTGCTTTCAAGTTTCAAAAATCTTGGGTTGTGCATACTTTACGCATAAACCATAACAACCAAACTACCAATTTTCGAACCATTTAATATTAACAAACTTTCTTCTTATAAATTCTTTCCCTCCCAAATTCCTCTTTTCCTTTTTTCCCATTTCCTTTCCTTTATTCTTTATTCCTCACAAATTCCTCATTTTCTTTCCTCTATCAATTATCAACTATTCTAATAATGAAGGCTTTCGCTCATTTTCTTTAATAAAAAAGGTGCATTTCCTCCTCTCTTTCTCATTTATTTCCCCTCTCTACCTTGTTTATATAATCCTTTATTAATTTGTATATTTTCCTTTGATGGTTTCAAGAAATATTTGATATTGGCAATGGTGAAATCAGATATTTTATTAAGGTTGTTTAAAATTTAATATATACATAAATTCTTGTCCTATATACGAAGTATACTGTATTATATATGCACTAAATTTTTTTTTTTTTGACAAAGAATATTTAATCGATCATCCTTCTATGTTCAATTAATCACCCTTGTGTCTGCATGGCTCTGCCATTGTCTATTGATTATGATTACAACTAATAGTTGAAGAATGGAAAATTAATATTTTCTTTTGTGCACAAATTAAAGTGCATGAAAAGTGTATTTTCTTTCGGAAATTTGTTATGAACTGAACGAGATTTTTAGGAATGATTTTTTTTTGTTTTTTATTGAGTTTAATAAATTTAGATTTATATGACGAAGTTGTTTGGAGAATTGTTATTTGAACATGTTGGAGCGCGGCGTTGGCTTAATTGGTAAAGTTGTATCCATGTGACGAGGATGTCATGGGTTCGAGTTGTGGAAACAGCCTCCTGCGGCTATGTATGGTAAGGCTGCGTACAATAGACCCTTGCGGTCCGACCGGCCCTTTCCAGACCCCCGCATAGTAAGAGTTTAGTGCACCGAGTTGTTTTGCTATTTGAACATGTTAGATTGGTAACTTTTATAGATAAATTTGACCATTTGTCTTGTGATTATTACAACTTATACAAAGGATAAGTAAAACTTGAAATCCAATTAATTAGTTCAAATATATCGTGGATCAGTGATTCAGAGGGACAGAGAGATTGACGGGGATGTCACTAACCGTATAGGGGCGGGGTGGTCGAAGTGGAGGCTTGCATCAGGAGTCTTGTGTGACAAGAAAGTGCCACATAAACTCAAGGGAAAGTTTTATAGAGCAGTTGTTAGACCTGCTATGTTCTATGGGACGGAGGGCTGGCCGGTGAAGAACTCTCATGTTCAGAGGATGAAGGTGGCGGAAATAACGATGCTTAGGTGGATGTGAGGGCTCAGAAGATTAGATAAGATTAGGAATGAAGTTATTCGGCAGAAGGTAGGGGTGGCCCTAGTGGATGAGAACATGCATGAAGCGAGGCTCGGGTGGCTTGGGCATGTACGGAGGAGAAGCCTGGATGCCCCGGTGAGTGAGTTGTGAGCGGCTACCGGTGGTCGGTGTGAGGCGAGGCAAAGGGAGGCCTAAGAGGTACAGGGGAGAGGTAATTAGGCAGGACATGGCTAGAATGCGGATTTTCGAGGACATGGCCCTTGATAGGAAAGTCTGGAGGTCTAGTAGCATGGTTGTAGGATAGGGGCTTCTGGATTTTTCGTACTCCTTTCCCGGGGTTGGGTGGGGCTTGGTAGGGCTCTCCATAGATTCTTTGTGTATTGGTTTGTGTCCTCTTATGATAGTCATTTATGGTAGTTATTGATTGGTATTATTGCATGCCATTTTATTTATGGTACTTATGGTTCTTATGTTTAGATATTATTTATGCGATTTCTGCTGGAGTCACTAATGCTGTTTTTGTTTTTGTTTTTGTTTTTGTTTTCCTTCCCTTCCCTGCACCGAGGGTCTATTGGAAACAGCCTCTCTACCCTCTCGGGTAGAGGTAAGTCGTGTTTACATATTACGCTTCCCAGACCCCACTTTTTGGGATTATACTGGGTGTTGTTGTAGTTGTTGTAGTAAATCTTAGGCTTGTTAAATATTAACCTGTTTGTACATTTTTCAACAATTGCAGACTCAAGATCTTGTCAAGAACTTGAGGCAAAGGAATGGCAACAAGGACAAGGGACATTGCCCCTTTAGTGAAGGGTAAGAGAAGCACCAACATATCTAAAACAAAGTCTATTGTCCACACACATAATGTCATTAATCCAACTGCCTCAAATAAGAACATCATCCCTAGCTATCTCAAATCCAAACCAGCTTCATCAAGTTATTCCAACATTCACCATAAACAAACTCCAAATCATAAAACATCGATTGATAAGCCTCCTTCTAGTCTTGATAATGTTCATGTCAAGAAAGCAGCCTTGACGAGTGATACCAATATTCACCATAAAGACACCCTAGCTCGTAGTTCGTTGGATTATAAGGCTGCCTTAACTTCTAATCTTGATAATACTCGACGCAAGAAGCTAGTAGCCTCATCGTCAAGTGTTCCTCCTAATAATACACAAACTCTAGCTCGAAGAAGATTATCGTTGGATCATAGACCTCCCCTATCTTCTAGTCTTGATAGAGGCAAGAAGCTACTCTCAACAAGAAGTGATCCCAACATTCACGGAAAACAAAGTCCAGCTCGAAGAAGATTATCATTCAATCATAGGCCTCCCCCACATTCTGTTCTTGATAATAGTCCTCAAGGTAAGAAGCTAACCCCATCAAGTAGTGATTCCAACATTCATAATAAACAAACTCTAGCTCGAAGAAGATCGTTCAATCATAAGCCTCCCTTGTCTTCTCCCCTGCTAAAATACAGAACAATATCTCCTAATCCTAGGGAAAAAATTATCAAACCATCCTTATCATTTTCATGTAAAATTTCCACTTCCCCAAAACCCCTTATGAATAAATTGTCCAAATCACATTATATTAGTACTAAGGATGTTAATGGGAAAAAACATAGCCCTAGTTTATATGCTAGGGCAGTGAAGCAAGATAGTCCTGCTGGTATAACATCAAAAATATTTATGACATCTAATTTGCCAGATATAGTTGAGCATATTGATCCTTGGGGCGAAGAGTTATTAGAACAAGAGGAACATCAAGAACAAGTTAATGAAAGTAATTTAGTCATTGATGAAGATCATGAAGAGCTTAATGACAATATAAACGTTGAAGAATACCTCAAGGCTGCTGAATCCTCATTATATGTTGTGGAAAATCAAGAAATCATTAAAATGGAACTACAAGAAGAAAAATTACCAGTTGAAGAAACAAGAATCAACAACCATAAAGAAGTAGAAGAAATCAAGAATGAGCCTAGTAAACTTGATGTTGAAGAGAAAGAAAAACAAGAAAGTGTGATAAAAGCACTTAATGAGAATCAAGAAAAGAAAGAGGAGGTTCAAGAAAGTGAAGTATTATTAAAAGCATTGGATAATTGTCAACAAGAGAAAGAGGAAGAAAAAGAAAATGAGGAAAAAAGAATGGAAATGGAAAATCAAGAAGAGAAAGAGGAAAATGAAGGAAAAAACAAAGGAAAGGAAGAGAATAAAGTTACAACTATGGCACTTGCAAAACCTTATCTTCATTTGGTAAAAGGAAATAAAAGGGAAAGTGTAGTATCTAATGATGTGATTGAAGAGACTGCAAATAAACTTAGAGAGCAAAGGAAGAATAGAGTGAAAGCATTGGCCAGTGCTTTTGAAACTGTAATTTCCTTACAAGATTCTAGGTGAGTAATTGTGCTGTTGTGGATTTGAATCGTTCATTATTGTGATTTATGTGCTTATTATATAGTATTCCAAAAGAAATGGATATTGTAACAGCTTTTTCTTACATTTTCTTGGACAAATATGAAAGAAGTTTCATACATTATACGAAATTGTTATTTTCTATTATCCGTACTTGTTTGGGAGAAATTCAAAATATCTAATGGTAATTTAAAAATAACCATTGTTTTAAAAGGATTCAAAATTTATCCACTTTTCATATAAAGATAAATTTGAACGAAAATATTGTTCAAAATCCGAAAAATACTCCAGCATAATATATTGGAGTTCAAGTATAATATACTGAAATTCTAGTATAATATACCGGTCTAATATAATCTACTGAAAGTTCATACACATGTGCTCCAATCTCCAGTATATTATGTTGGAACTTTTCGCATGTTGGAGTCTTAGCATAATATGCTGAAAGTTTATATGTAGGTGCACCCATCTCCAGTATGTTATGGTGGAACTTTCCGTGCTGTAGCAAAATAGTGATTATTTTTCAATGACTTTGCAAACACTGATTATTTTTGAATGACCAATCAAAAAATTAACTAGCCCGTGCTATTTTGACTACTTATTTGGTAAACTTTTTAATAGCATACAGGACCCGAGTCAAATCTACTGACATTTGAACGAAACATGTAACTTGAATTCTATAGCTGCCTTTGTCTGAATCAACTTATAAGTTTACCCAAACACCTTACAATCTAGCCAGATTAAAATTGAACCATTTGATGCTATTAGTCAATCCATCCAAAGCTTTATTTTTTTAATTAAAAAAATATATAAATCTTTGGAACTCAAGTTTGTGAAGAAATACATTCCAAAATTAGAGATCTTAGAAATAATCATACAACCCGTTGCGTGGTTAGTGATAATTTTAAGTACGACGTTCAATGTTTTAGAATGTTATCATGTAAAGAAATATTGACCCTGATCATATTAACACAATCAAAAAAATTAACTGATCACCATATAAGAAACAACATATTCCTTAAATTAATGTGAACATTTTAATATATACTCGGCGCGGGCTCAATATTGGAAAAATCAGTAATTAAGAACAGGTCTAGGTATGATATTATATAAAGAAATAAACTTTGACCTAATTCAAATTATGAAAACATATTATTAACCTTGGTATAGCTTTAAGCACAATTTTGAACTTACTAAACTTGGGTTCCAAGGACAAAACGTGGGTTCTTTCATTTCTTGGGTCAACCAAAGAGAAACAGTAATTCGGTACTTATAATAATAGTAATTATCATCACAATAACAAAGAAAAAGTTTAATTATATAGCAGTTTGTTCAATAAACTTAAGACCTACATTTAAATCAATATTTATTCTCTTGGCCGCAGAACTCATAAAAAAATGTGAAATTAAACAAAATAAATAAATAACAAATTATATTCTCCAAAAACTCTTAAATAGTCGATTACTTGCTGAACAAGAAATCTTCATGATCATGTGCAATATCGAAGCTCCAAAGAAATCTGTCTTTCCAATCTAAGTTGTCTTCTAAAATTAGCAATAAACACCTCTGATCTTCGATCAATGTCATTTTCATCATCGTTGTCCTCATTATTGACATTATCCCGAGCACCAGTACTTCTGATTCTTTGAATACAACGTATAGAAGGATCGTCCTGTTGTTCAAATTCATCAATATTGCGAATTACATCGTATATGGAGCTGCTCTTACACTTCTTGAATAATTTTATAGGATGTTTCCTTCGAAAGCTAAGGATTTTTGAAGTTAATTTCCATTTATGCATGTTAGAACTAAGTAGAAATGTTATCTTCTTGGCTGCAATTTTCATGAGTGTCTTTAATAATGACCAATTTTGTGTTTTCATGGCTAAGTTTGAGAGTTGGATCTTGTGTGTTAATGTGAGAAGGGAAGGTAAGGGGTGTCTTATATAGAGAAGAGTTGAAAATTGTGAGAGAAGTTACACGGTTTGGCTACAGACAAAGACGGAGAGAGCCAAAGTACTGCACATATACACACTTGAACCATGGTTTGATCTTTGCTCTACTTGTCCCTAAAACTGTTTGGTTTTCTGATCTCAATTACTCAAATAGGGGTGTACCTTGATCGGGTTGGTTTGATTTTTATCAAAATCAAACCAAACCAATTATATCGGTTTGGATTAGTTCGATTTTGTCGGATTTTCTGTTACATGAATATTATTTCAATTTTACTTTATTAAAATTATAGATAAAGTTTTGATAAACAAATATATGTTTAGTAAATATGGAAAAAAATTAATAAATATATGATCTACTAAAATATTTTAATTTGAGAATTTTTTTTAGTAACACACGATAGTTATTTTCTTAGTCGTCTAACAATAGTTTTTCATTAATTTACGTTGTCAAGGTTAACACATGAGAGGATCCCAAATATTTCTACATTTTCTAAAGAAAATTCACTATAAAATCTTTAAAATACAAGTAAAATTTATATATTGGTTTGGTACGGATATTATTATTCAATACCAAATCAAGTCAAACCAAACCTAGTCGGGTTTTTTAATCAGTTTAATTTGGTTTTTCGGTTTGGTGCAATTTTACGATTCGGTTGAACACCCCTAACTCAAACTAATATTTACTATGAGCATCTTATCAAACAATTTAAATTATTAAAGAGATTAATTAATAATTAAAATACTGCCTCACTTGCGTGTTTGATATTTTTTTCATGGGCAAAAGAAATTGACAAACCGCACCAACCCGATAATCCGAGTCAAACCGAGAAAAAAAAACTCGACTATGGATTGGTTTGATTTGGTTTGGTGTTGGGATAAAAAACCCAACCATAATTGGTTTGGTTTGATTTTAACTAAAGAAAGTCAAACTGAAATCAAACCAACCCGACATTATATATATAGAAATATAGATATACTTAATATATAAATATACTTATTGTGATGTAATTTATAAATATTTCTTAAAAGATTTTATAATTATATTATTTGAGGTATTATTTTAATATTGGACTTAGAACTTTTGAATGTTCCAATAAGTTTTATATTCATTAGTAAATTAGATAGTGCTAACAAAAGTCCAAACCTAAATCAAATCAATACTAGTGCAAACAAAAGTCATTCAACTTAATACTACGAACGAGAATGTATTGAATATCGACATTTTATTTTGCAATAATTTAGATAAAAATGTACAACCCATTTTTTTAGCATTTAGTCATGTAATTAATACTCCCATAAGTTTACTTATTTTAGCATGACTTAGTACTTTTAGATTATATTTATTTTATTACGGTTTTTAATTAGCAAAATTTATATTACATAATTTAATTGTCTTTATTGTTGAATATTTTAGAATAATGCCATGACATATCTCATATTTTGTATTATTTTCTTGGAAAATATTTTAAATAGTTTTATCTTACCAGGACTAAAAGAATATTTTGAACACAATTTATATGTATTGTTCTACGAAGATTTTACCGGAAACAAATTCGAAAAAAACCTGAAAAACCGAGAAAACCCGAGTTTTATTGATTTGATTTGGTCTTTTAATAACCGACACAATTGATTTGGTTTAGTAATTGTAAAATCCGAACCACCCCGATATATGTACACCCCTAGGCAAAGCATTGAAAAATCTTTCTGATAATAGATGGCAATAAGTTTTTTAAATTAATCAGTCAAATGTAAAATGCTTCTCACCAAAAATATTTTTGAGAAAAAGCACTTCTCAAAATAAATTAATTTTTGCAACTTCGCCAAAAAGCTAGTTGCCCCCTTTGTGCAAAAAAAATTTATCTCAAAAATATATTTTTGCATGAAATTTTGCAAGTTTAAAAAAAAATCAAAAATGGATATTTTATAAACCAAAAGTGATTTTCACCACTTTTCCAAAATTTTATAAAACTCTTTTTCCCCCACTCATAAAACTGTAAAAAAACAAATTTAAGTGAAATGCATATCCAAACATAATTTCAAATTACAAATCTTTCTTTTCAACTTACTCCAAATATTACTTTTTTCTAACAAAATTAGAACTTTTATGTCCAAACGCCTACTTAATCTCTTTTACATTTTCTCTGTTACTAATTATTTTGAGGATTCCGTTTATCTTTCGACGCCCCCTGCTAATTGCTAAGCTGATAGGTATTATGAGCTGCGTTTTCTTTTTCATTTTGATAATATATAAAGCTATTTCGTCAATCCAGGGAAAAATGTGTTATCCTTACTCAGAGTCAAGAGCTGAACCAATACCTTAATTCTTGGAAAATTTTAAGCAAAGGTTATATGCCCTATTTATTATAAATCAAGATCATTTTAAAATATTATTTTCTATAGCTACATTTTATATTTTATAGCAAAATAAATATTTATAATAAAAAAAAAACTTCTAAAGAGAGAAGCTCTTCCTTCTCTCTACTCTACTGTTCCATTGCTTCTTCTCTGCTTTTCTCGGCGCACGTTAGTCTACGTACGCCGAGGGGTTTTCGATGGCTAAAGGAAGGGGCCGGGGCAGGGGACGACCTAAAAAGCTTCCGATTCCCACCATAGATCATTCTATTACCATCACAAACAAAACATTGCTGGAGAATCCGACTGTTGCACTGCCAGTTGATTTTGGAGATGAAGATGAGGAAAATGTGTTTTTACAGCAGGTTGATGAAGTCAGTAACTTAGATCATAGCTTTCCTGCTTTGATTGAACCATCGATACCTTCGATGAAGCAGGGTGCTGCTGAAAATCAACACATGCAGAAGGCCACATTAGTCCAAACTCAAGCTGTGATAGCTAAACCAGGTGAGGAGGTGATAGATAATGCTGATGTACCACAAAGAAACTGGGCTAGCCTATTTCAGAAGAATCGATTTGCATCTAATGGTATGACTTTGGAGTACATTCCCCCGGTACTGATGGAAGGGCAACCAGTAGGGATACTGGATAAAGCAGAGGTGGAGGAGGAGGAAAACAAGTGGAGATGTGCCCTAATCATTTACATGATAGGGGAGGTAGATACAATGCGATGAAGAGATTCATCCACACTCATTGGGCACAGGTACCTGAGCTGGATCTGTTTTATCATGAAGAGGGATATTACATTGTGAAGTTCAAAACCATGAGTGATGCTAAAGAGATCATGTGTGCTGGCCCTTACTCTATAGCAAATAGACCTTTGATTCTCAAACAGTGGTCGGCAGATTTTGATTTTACTAAAGAATTTCCTGTTGAGATACCATTATGGGTCAAATTTCCCAAGCTGCTTATGTCATGTTGGGGAATGAAATCCTTGAGCAGGATTGCCAGTGTTCTAGGGAATTATTTGCTGATGAGTGTACTACTAAACAAACTAGAGTTTCCTATGCTCGTATGTTAATAGAAATAAATGTTACTAAAGAACTACCTTGGGATATTTTGATAATGGATCCTAATGGCAAGAAATTTCTCAAGAGGTGATTTATGATTAGAAACCAACTTTTTGTGAGAAATGCAGCATGGTGGGACATAACTGCCTTATGAAGGCAAAACCAAATCAGCCTGACCCAGAGAAGAAACCAAAAAAGGTTCAGGAGTGGAGAATTAAAACATCAACTGTCCAGATACAACAGGAAGTTGCTCCTCCACAACCTTCCCACTGAAGAGTACTACAGGCCAACAGCCTCCAGCTTTACCTCCACTAGCATCCAGTATGAACAGACAGGTTGATAAAGGAAAGCAAGTTCAATCCCCATAATTTAATGTAACTAACTTCCCTCCTTTGTCTCCTATTGTGATCAGTAATCGCTTTGAAACAATTTCTGGTGGTAGAGTGGAAAAGCCTCCATGGGATGAAGGTGGACCTAGTTTATGTCAATGAGGTGCTTAGTTTGGAACATAAGGGGTATAAATAAAAGGTATAAACAAAAGGAAGTTAAGGAGTACATTAGGAAGAATAATATTACCATTGTTGGTTTGGTAGAGACTAAGTTAAAGAACAAAATGCAGAAAAGGTTGCTAAGTTGTTGGTTCCTAGATGGAAATTTATAACTAACTATCAATATGCTCTTAATGGTCGAATCTGGATTCTGTGGGATACACAGTTACTTAAGGTCACTGCACTTCAAGAAGATGCTCAACTGATCCATTGCAGAGTTAAGAATATATCTGCTGATATCAACTATTACCTTACTGTGGTATATGGATTCAATGGGATAACTCAGAGGAGATCACTGTGGAAGAATCTACAGGATTTGGCTACTAACATTACAGAATCTTGGCTAGTTACTGGAGATTTTAATGTTGTGTTGTATCCTCAAGATAGACAGTCAGATAATCATGTTAAACAGGCTGAGGTTCAAGAATTTACTCAATGCATTCACCAGGCTGGTCTTTCTGAACTTCCTTGGAAAGGTGAATATTTTACTTGGACAAATAGGCAAAGTGGTAGTGACAGAATTTGTAGTAGACTGGATAGATCTTTTGGCAACTATGAATGGATGATTAATTGGAGTCATGTACACACTATATATGATTCTCCTTTAATATCTGATCATAGCCCTATGGTGATCACATTGACAGAAACTTCTAAGATAGGGAAGCCACCTTTCAGATTCTTCAACTCATGGACTTCTCATGCAGATTTTTACCAGTTGATTAGAGACAATTGGCATTGTAAAAGTCAGGCTACTTTGAAGGATGTGTGGACTAATCTCAAATCTCTAAAAGGCCCTTTAAAATCTTTAAACATCAAAGATTTTAAGAACATTAGTCAAAGAATTGTTGATAGTAGGCAAGAGTTAAAGGATATCCAGAAGCAGTTGAGCTTGGCCTACACTGATGCATTGCAACTCAAGGAGAAAGAGATAGCAGTGAACTTGGAGAAATGGTCTTTGATAGAAGAAAGTCTATTACAGCAAAAGTCCATGGCTAAATGGATCCAGTTGCGTGATTCTAATAATAAGTATTTTTCTGCCATCTTGAAAGAAAGAAACCAGCATAAACATATTTCTGAACTAATTACAGTTGAAGGTTTCAAGATATCCAGTCCAGCTGATATTAAGAAAGAAGTTACTGACTTTTATAAAGCCTTAATGGGTACAGCTGTTGCATCCTTACCAGCCTTAAATCGAAAGTATATGGCCAATGGCCCCATTTTAACACAGCAACAGAGAAGGTCCTTGAGTGAAGATGTTTCTGATCTGGAGATTATTGAAAGCTTAAAAGCTATTGGAGATGATAAAGCCCCTGGAATTGATGGCTATAATGCAGTTTTCTTTAAGAAGACATGGAACATAACTGCAAACAGATTATTCATGCAGTTAAGGATTTTTCCTTACTAACAGAATGTATTATCCTGTCAATTGTGCTTCTCTTACTTTGATCCCTGAAGTTCCTAGTCCAACTACAGTCAAGGAGTTTAGGCCATTGCATGCTGTTCAGTATTGTACAAGTTGATATCTAAAGTTCTTGCTAACAGACTACAACATGTTATGCCTAGCATCATATGTACAGCCCAAGCTGGATTCATACCACGTAGAAAGATTGCAGACAATGTGATACTAGCCCATGAATTAATCAAGAACTATACCAGATCTCATATCTCTCCAAGGTGCATTATTAAAATTGATTTGCAAAAGGCTTATGATTCTGTAGAGTGGATTCTTGAAGCTTTGGGATTTCCAGACATGTTTATAAACGGGATCATGCAATGTGTTCAAACTCTTAGTTATACTATATTGTTCAATGGAGAAACAATTGTTCCTTTTAAGGCTGCCAAAGGCCTTAGGCAAGGTGATCCTATATCCCCCTTTCTATTTGCAATTTTTTATGGAATATCTCAGCAGATCATTGGCTCAACTGAAGCAACATCAAGCTTATATATATCATCCAGGTTGTAAAAAATTAGGCATCACTCATATTAGCTTTGCAGATGATCTGCTACTGTTTTCTGAAGGTGATACACAATCTGTTCTTACTATTTTCAAACTTTTCTCTCAATTCACTGAAGCCTCAGGTCTGAAATCCAACTTGAACAAAAGCTCAGTGTATTTTGGAGGTGTCAGTTCAGAGGTTAAACTGCAGATCACTCAACAATTAGGCTATGGCTGTGAAGTTTTGCCTTTCAAATATTTGGGCATTCCTCTTACTACTAAGAAGATGACACTTATCCAGTGGCAACCTTTGGTGGATAAGATTACTGCCAGAATTACATCATGGACTACTCGAAAATTATCATATGCAGGCAGGATACCGTTAGTACAATCGATTTTATTTGGCATTCAGGCTTATTGGGTTCAACTGTTTCTTATTCCTTTCAAGATTCTGAGAATGATTGAAGCTCACTGCAGAAGCTTTATTTGGTCAGATTCAGTAGCTATTACTAAGAAAGCATACATTGCCTGTAATAAAATGTGTTTACCTAAATCAGCAGGTGGTCTGAATTTCACAAATCTCTTAATATGGAACAGGGCTGCCATTGCTAAGTTATCCTGGGATTTGGCTCATAAGAAAGATACTATATGGGTCAAATGGATACATTCTGTTTATATAAAGCAGCAACAAGTGGAAAACACTCCTGTACCTAAGCAAGCCAGTTGGATGGTTCGAAAAAATTTTGCAGCTTATGACATGATACATCTGAGGCAGTGTCTATATAATCCAGTTTGTTCTATTAGATCCCTCTATTTGTCTCTGATTGGGCAACTGCCGAGAGTTCATTGGAAGAATCTAATAACACAAAATCATGCGAGGCCTAAGGCTGTATTTACTCTATGGCTGATCCTCCATGATAGAATGCCTACCAAATCTAGATTGTTACATTGGGCTTTAACTGTTGATTCTCAATGTATTCTGTGCCAGCGAGAGATTGAAACCAGGGATCATCTTTTCTTTACTTGCTCATTTACTACTGAACTAAGGAATCACACTATGAATTGGATCAGAGAAACTATGACCAATGTGCTTGACTGGGAACAATTTCTACAGCTGATAATCTGTAAAGCTAAAGGCAAAACTAATAGAGCGAGCATTTTCAAAATGGTTGTAACAGAGTTGTTCTATACGATATGGTTGGAAAGAAATGCAAGGATCTTTGAGAAGGTGTTTCGTAATATTAACAGTTTGCTTTGAGAATTAGCATACACATGCAATGTCCGAGGCTCCTCCAGTGTTCGTCAGCAACTTCAGCGATTTTTTCTGTAAAATAGAAGTTTAATATAGCATTGTAGTGAATGTCTAGTTGGATGATTACTCTAGTTAACACTTTGAGAATATCAAAGTGTTGTATTGACATCCTTTTGGTGATTAATAAAAAAATTTAATTACCAAAAAAAAAATGTTATATATTATCATTGAAGTATGAAATAAGGCATAAATACACTATTTATGTTTTTCCTCTCTTAAACAACTGGAGATACCTATTTTTAAGGTGATTGTCATTAATATATTCATGAATACATGACACGAGTACACATGAATACATGCGCTTACAGGTGGACTGCCCTAATTTTAGGTGCATTTTACCGTTATATTCACGAATACAGCAGCGCGAATACATATGCGTGTTGTATTCATGAATACACACGCATACAACTGGTTACCCTAATTTTAGAAGATTTTTACTGTTGTACTTATTAATACATGGTAAGAATACATGTGAATACATATGCGTACAGCTGGACTGCCCTGATTTTAGGCGTTCCTTACTGCTGTATTTATAAATAGATATAAATACATGCGCTTGAACTGCCATGCTTTTCAGTGAACACAACAAATATACTACCGTAACAATAGTGATTCCTAAAAATATTAGCTAAATACTAGCAATTCTAGAACAATACAGTTTAATCATTAAATAAATGTGTGTGTACTCTTGCATAACTTTACTTGGAAACAAAAAAAAAAAGACAACTTAAGGCGAAGGCAGAAAATATCCAATGAGATGACAACGACGAAAGCCAATGAAGTTAAAAAAAAACACCAAATCGATACAGAAACTCAAGCAATTCAAGCAAAAAAATTTTAAGAATTAATGCTACTGAACAGAGAAACACTCCAAGTCCATTACTAGCTTGAGCAAATATTTATGCATAGTTTAGCAATAAAAATCCGATTACTAAAATGGCAAAACGGGGCAAAACCATGAAGAAAAAGGGGGCTAAGCCTAGTCCCCTCTTTATTCTCAAGACATGAATCTCTCAGACTGAAAATATATGTGAAGTAGACGTGCGTGCATAAACTAAAGATTGTTATGGCTAGCACAATATAAAAATTTAGGCAACTGGTGAAAAAACTTAAAGTTTCAAACTGTATAAATACAAAATAGATCTTAGTATGATGCTCATCGCTGCTGCAAGAAGGCAATTTGGGAAGGGCGAGGGCAAAGAGAAAGTATAATGACTTGAATTTCTACCAATAGCTAGCAACAAGCAGCCACTCCTGTGGAAGGACAAAACCAGTACTAAGAGTGGAAGGCCTGAAGCAGGGAAGCTCTATCGGGGCTCAATGATGTCTCCCAGGGGGTCAAAACGGGCAACGAAACAATCCATACTATAGGTCAATCAAATGAAGATTGATGTCATCACTCCCAAGCAATTCACTTTCTTCTAAATTTTCAAAAAACTAAGGGCTTTTAGCAAAACAAAACTTCATCAGAACTTGTTGGGAAGAAAGGAAAGTTTGTATCCAAAACTTTCGACAAAATAAATTTCAAAGGGAGAAAAAAGATTATTAAAACCAAAAGAAAGAGAATAACAGGAACATACAGCATATAAAATTGGTTTAATGCAAACTCTAGATGCTATATATTTCAAAACTCTGAAGTACCATAAGGCCACTTATAAAAAAGAGAACTTTTATGTGAATTTGTGCGGAG
Organism: Nicotiana benthamiana; assembly: GCA_034376525.1. Classification (NCBI taxonomy): domain Eukaryota; kingdom Viridiplantae; phylum Streptophyta; class Magnoliopsida; order Solanales; family Solanaceae; genus Nicotiana; species Nicotiana benthamiana. The sequence goes on from CM067336.1 coordinate 13,092,234, forward strand.
AAGTTTACATCTTGAAAATTAGTCGAACTGAATAGCAGTATTTTGATTTAAAAAAAAATGTTCCTTTCTCCCCATCGACAGGGAGAGAGAATGATGAAAATAAGAAACTTTTGATAAAGAAAATGATGAAAAGAGCACAAAATAGTTTAAATTAAAATAAAGAGAAGCAGATTTTTATTGTTTAAAAGGGGAAAAATATAAAGAGGATAGCAGCAGCATAAAAAGCAAAGGGAATCACAGGCCCATAGGTTGACGCAATCCTTGATGCCAGGAACTTCCATGAGTAAGCTTTCATAACTCTCAGATACCCAGCCCCACGACCTTGCTGAAGTGGCGATCAATAGTTTAACAAGAATGTGAGTTCCTCAAACCACTCTGTAACAGATTAGGTACCTGCCATTTGACTGTGATGCCATTCACCATCCTTAATATCTACTTAAATTACCACTACACGTTGAGGTGAGGCGTGTCATAGCCGCAGAGATTCAATCAAACAGAAGCATAGTGATGTAGTAGCTAGCTGGGATCCACAATCTTTGAAATTGAAGATCCCACAGCAGGGCAGTGAAGAACGAAACCACAGAGTGTGGGAGCAGAAAACCAACGAAGCAGTAGCAGAAGACACCTCAACACAAGAAAACAAAAATAAATTTTTAGCAGCATTCATAAGATGTTTCATTCTCTAAAAGCAATAGATGCCATAAAATACATAAGGTCTAAGTCCCTAAGATAATGGCTCTTAAAATGGGAAAAGTTTATGAAAATAAAAAACACGCTTATAATATTAAACGAAATTGAAACCCATTTAAGTTGAGGGCATGGCCTCACTTACACAGCTGCGACTAAGTCAAGCATAGTAACACACATCCAAAAACTCCTGATTGGGACAAGTAATCATCTCTTCCATTCAGCTCCTGCTTCTGATTCGGTCCCTGAGGCCATTTCTGCATACAAAGCAGACGAGAAGTTAAGGAAAAAGACAACATTCTTTATCAAGACGAAAGAATAAATAAAATAACATGTTTGTATTGCATGAGACCAAACATCCTGATTCAAAAACCAAAAATAAGTAGGTAGCAACACTGTCAATACCAATGCTACACAAACTAAGGCATGATGGACCAAATGGATACTAAATAATTCAAATAACGACTCAAGAGACAAATCCTAATATATATACATGCACAAGTATCTAAGTACCACACTTTAACCACATTTACGCACTATTAAGAAAAGAATGTCCAATAAACAGTGATGACACAGTAAAAGATTCCCAAGTTAGCAAGTTCACCCGTTGGTATAAGGAACTTCCTCTCGTCCACGATAAGGAGATCGGCTATAGCTACGACCACGAGGTGATGGGCTTCGACGTCTGGGCGAACGTCCACGAGGACTATAACTCCTGTTTCAAAAAGGAAATCAGGAGGGGGGAAAGGGAATTTGACATGTCCTGCTGTATATTTGAAAAGAAGTTTTCTTTTGACCTGCGACCATAACTTGGGCTCCTGCGATATCTAGGAGGGCTGCGACTTCTACGTTTTACGGGACCTCCACGTCCTCGGCACTCACGAGCAAAATGACCAGCCTCACCACACTCATAGCACTTCAAATCAGAGCCTCCAGAGCGACCGCGACCACCTCCACGGCCTCCTCCTCCTCTAGAATTGTGCGAGAGCTCCACTCTCCATCCATTCTTCCCTGTTTAATGTATAAGGAAGAGAACACCATCAAATACTTCAGTTCCCGACATATTTGCTGGACACTACAGAATCTATAGTATAGAGCGACAGCATAAAAATAAAAGTGATTATCAGCCTACAATATATATTAAAAGGGATTGAACACCGTTAAAAGGCTAAAAATTGCATGGCCTGAAAATTTATTGAAGGTTCAAGAGTAAGGGAACATACCATCAATTTCCCTGATTGCGTCTCGTGCATCTCTTTGGTCATCAAAGTCAATAAAAGCATAACCAGGTGGGCGTCTTGCAACCCAAACACTGCAAACATTTAAATTTTTTGCATCAAGTGTGTGAATCAGAAAGCATTATAGCAAGAAGAGTGATCGAAATAGAAGTCAAACTCCATAAATGAAATAACCTCTAGTGATACTGAAGTGCAACCAATGCTCTTAATATCCAGAATTAATAAGACAAATCCCTTTGGTTTAAATCTCAACATGTCACTTTCTTTGACATCCATTAATCAGTTTTTTTTATTCATAAGAGTACATAGCACAGACTCAACAGATCAAATAGCAACAAAAATGTGAAAATTTTGTACCACATACCATTTCATTAGAAACCTCCTTCGTAAGTTAGTTATAAATATTAGGAAATAATGTATTTGTGGTGTATTTTAACCTCCATTGCATATACAAGCTGTTTCAGGAAACAGGTTACTCAACAAGCTAGGAAGCTAGATTAATATAAAATTCTTTTAGCTTGATCACAAAATAAGACTTTAATGCTCCTCCATGTTAGATTATTAGTGCACACGTCATTGAAGAACTGACAAAGGAATCTTCCAAACAATCCAAGCAGTGAAGAACGAATAACTAGCAACCACTTATAATAAGTACTAGATGTAAGCTAAATATTTAGTTGCTCTACTGGATAGGCAGTATTCAACAGCCAAAAACAAAATAAAATTGCACAAAAGAAACCTTTACATAAGAGGTAGTTACTCTCTCTTCAATTCAAATAACTTGTAGAATATGCAAACATTTTCAAAGTACATGAATTACAAATGCAGAATTCAGTGTATAATTTGTTTTACCTTCTTATAACTCCAAAGACACGGAATTCATCTTCCAGTTCTCTTTCAGTGACCCTAGGATCAAGATTTCCAACATACACTCTTGACATCTCGGAATAATAACCTATTAAAGAGAACCGATATCAGGCAAACGTGAATAAAGCCTATCACATTAATAATTAAGAAATTGAATTGCACTACCAGAAATTCACTAAAATTCTCAGAAACAAACGGGTAATCTGCTTTATTTTCCAAATTAAAAATCTCATTTTTTATGAAGTGTAGAAGAGTGTAGGATTTTCTTTACACATGTAAATATTCTTTACATAGTTTCTATAAATTAAACTCTTAATAAAAACAATTACCTTTGAAACTGCTTAAACTATGCACAGATTAGATATTAATCACAATAAAAGGCATCAATCGAAGAGTTCAATGAAACACTATACTTTCATACACAAATCATACAGTTACTATTCTAAATATCCGTAACATAATCAAATTAAGGAAAACTAAAAACTTTTTTTCCCAATTCTGTGAAACTTTCAACGAAATTATGACTCGCGGAACTCACAAAATTAAGCATCTAAAGATAGGAGAAGAATTAATAAATTCAATATTAAAATAACAGATCAAAGTATAAAGATCTATAGGTTGAAGATTGATGAAAGGAGAGAGAGGAACCTGAAACCCTAGTGAAGAACTGCAACAAAAAGAAACCCTAGGCCACCACGATTTGCTGAGGAAGTGAGGAATATGAATAGGGAATGTGTAGATAGAGATATTTTAGGGTCAATAATTGAATGAGTAAGAAATGGGCTTGAAAGCTGGACTTACTGGGCTAGGCCCAAGAAAGCTGAAATCCAAATTTGGGCCTGGTCCGTAAAGTAAAAAAATAGGGGATTTAGCATGGGATTTTTACATATACATTCCATATAGCAAACCTTATAACCATTATTGTGCCTTGTTTGGTTATTACCCTCATATCCCATGTTTTTGTTACAAAATATGTACCAAACGAAATCTTTGCTGATGTTGCACCCTAAAATAACGCAATTTATTAAGGCTCAAATCTATGTTAAATAATTTATAGCCTAAAATAACGCATGTATTTATGGCTCCTAATTAATCTTTGATTTTGTACCAAATAAATGCTAATTCAGTTAAGGTAAAAATCCCTTCAATTAATCATACTTTCTTAATCCACCTAATCAATTAACTTAACACAATAGCTATAATCATTTTAACTTAACGAGGAGAAACAAATCGACTAAACTAAATCCTAAGCAATTCACGGGACATTAAGGCTGAATATAAACCAAAAATCATATTGGTACTAATCATTAAGCTTAACAGAATACTATCATGTTTCAAATTAGTTCGTACCCAAACCCAAACCAAATTGAATCAGACATTAAAACCAGGATGAAGGATTTACTAATCAGAACAGCACTTAGGTTGAAGGGAAAAACTAACTACACATTGAACATTAAACCTTGAACTAATCTAGAATGAAAGAGGAATGGAATAGTATTCATATATGTACAAATTGATATACAATACAGGACACGCTCGGACAAATCACTAATTTTGGACCAAATAATATATAAAAGAAAAATAGCAAAGCGAGACAGTAATTGAACTCATACTGGACATAAATTAAAATGTAGCTGTTGAACTTGTTTGCAGTGAGTTTTTAAAATGTAGTCAAATGTAGTCAATTGTAGTTAAATGTAGTTAATGTTATATGAAGTGTTTCCAGTGAATTTTTAAAATGTAGTCAAATGTAGGTAAATGTAGTTAAGGTTATATGCAGTGTTTCTAGTGAGTTTTTATAATGTAGTCAAATGTAGGTAAATGTAGTTAAGGTTATATGCGGTGTTTCTAGTGTGTTTTTAAAATGTAGTGAAATGTAGGTAAATGTAGTTAAGGTTATATGCAGTGTTTCCAATGTGTTTTTAAAATGTAGTCAAATTTTTGTAGTTATATGAACTTTGTAGTTAATTGTAGTTACTTGTAGTTAATCGTAATCAGTTGAAAAATATGTCTGAATAGCGTATTTTTTTGTATCTACTGGATGGTATGAGTTGCTGAAAACTACAAATGGGACTTTGATGCAACCGTAGGACTGAAAAATATGGCGGATGAAACTCTCGATCTGAAACAATGGCAACCTTCGACAATGGAGGATGAAATTAAAGAAGAATGCACAATAATGGTAATAAGGTTTGCTATATGGCATGTATATGTAAAAATCCATTAAATTAAATGTAGCAAGTATTTCTACTTGTATCAAATTCAAAACTAGTATCGCATAACATAGTGAAAAACTGGAAACTCCACCCACAAACAAAAACAAAATCGTTGTTATGGACGAATCTACTCCTTCTCCAACCGAGTTCGGTTTTGCTAATAATCAATACAGAAATCGCATATTTTCCCCCAAAAAACCCTCGTTTCTCACTCATAGAAAAATGAAATTTGAGAATTTGGGACTGAGAAGAAGAAGGAGCAATGTAGTCAAATGTGAACGTGTAAAAAAAACAAATATGAAAAGATTTTGTATACACATTATGCGGCCAACAATCTCTTCTTTTTCTAACTTATTTTTCTTGCTTATGTCTTTAGTATTGAAGTGAAACCCATCCATACAAATACGATTGAAAATGCTATTAAGGGGAAAGGATCCGATTTGTAATAACTGAAATAATATTCACATTGTTTGAGGAATTTTTTGTGTGAGAGAAGAGGGTGGGAAAGTTTATAGCCACAAATCAAGCCTCTAATTAAATAGTTTGAAAAGATTTTGTTCCACAAATCAAGCAAATAATTAATGAGTTGATCATTAACCTTAAATATAATTTTGGTACATAAATTGAAAGGTGGTATACTTAAATGTAATAAACACAATCCTTAAACATGGGTGGTTATAAGGTTTGTTATATGGGATGTATATGTAAAAATCCCATTTAGCATTGCATAACAACTTGGTCCAATAATTGGCAGAAAGTGGCCTATTTTTTAGCATTTGGCACAAGTAGCATAAATTTAAAATTTAATGACCTTCTCTCTCTTCTAATGGCCCAACCATCACCCTAAAAATAGGCTTTCATTTCTTTTTGAAAAAATGACACTCGGTGACAACACATAAGGGGAATTGACAATTTTTTAACCTCAGTTTAGGTTTTGGCAAAGGTTGCCCCAAATAATTTGCATTATACAGCCAATTCTAAAAACTGCCCTACTTTATTATTTATGCTCCTAACTGTTGCCCTCCCTCTATTGTTCATTGGTCCCCCCCCCCCCCCCTTCCCCCTTCCCTTTCTTGTTCTCTGCCTTCCCCCTTCCCTCCCTCCCTCCCTCCCTCCTAACTGTTGCCCTCCCTCTCCGGAATATTTGTCGACCACAACAGTATACACATTGACTCCAGGCTCTAGCTACGAACGGTACGATATTGTGATTAATAGTACTACTACTTCTAATCTTCCGCTACTCATTAATGCCGTCGAAATTTATAGAGAGATAGTTTGCTAGAAAATCAGAATATATATGAACAGTCTGTCGCAGTTCGAAAATACTTTCTTAGAGTGGTGAATCGGCAGGAGTGAAATAAAGGATTTTTTTCATAGAGAAAATCGAAGGCCAAGATGGAGAATAAGAAGGATAATAAGTTTGTGATATATATCATGCTATTCACGTTTTATTATGTATTATACAATGTGATATACAAATAATATAATTAGTTTTGTGTTATAAATGTAAAGATAATAATAAATTACAAACAACTATCGAAGGAAAATAAATGTTTGATATACACAAAGAAGAAAAATAAAGTTGTGATATATATATATATATATATATATATATATATATATATATATATATATATATATATATATATATACACATACATACATACATGTTATACAGTCTGATATACAAAAAATAAAATTTATTTGTGTTATACACGTGGATATACACTATAATATACAAACTATAGATAACTATCAAAGGATTTTTTTTTTTTATATACACAAAGAAGAAAAATAAAGTGATATATATATTGGTATACATGTTATACAGCATTATATACAAAAGATAAAATTTATTTGTGTTATACACTTGGATATACACTATAATATACAAATTATATTTATAATTTTTAACATTTTTAATACTTGTAAGAAATAATTTAAAAACCTAAAAAAAAAAGATTGTAGAGTGGGATCTTGAAAGATTTTTGAATTCTAACGAAAAAGATGAGATAAACCAACTAAAGACATGATTTATGATTTAATGCAATTGAGAGTACTTCGAGAAATATAAATATCAGGTGCGAATAAATTTTAATCATAAAACGGTTAACATATTTTTTTAAATCTAATAAGGTAAAAAAAAAGTGAACAATTGCGACTGACCTTTTCCCGGGAAGCTCATGCACATACCCATGATTGATCATTCCCAAAATGAAAGAGAGGAAAAAGAAACTAGAGAAGAGGACTTAATTTGATCCTGTTTTGAATATTTGTAATGAATTCTAGCATCTGATTCCAGACTTAATCACTAAGCTTTAGCTTCAACAGGAATCTGCAGCATTTCGGCTCCACGTAGCGAAATTAGGAATTTTGTTCAAGTGTTATACACACATTATAATTCTCCAATAGAAGGAGAGCCTTGGAGCAAATTTGAGCCCCGATTCATCTAATCCGCCCAACCAGCCTAGAGATTATTGGGTTGCGCTACAAATATTTTAGCTCATACATTAATTTGCGTTGAGCCCAAGTTAACTCATTATTTTTTATCTTCCTATACTATATATAAAAGGGAAATTACCAGCTATGTCCATTTAGAAGTAACTCATTATAAAAATTGGTCAATTGATAAAATATTACTAATATTAGCCAAAATGGACACTTAGCTATTTGTATCAAAAAAATATCAAATTTTTACTTTCTTTTGAGTGGGAGCTATTAGAATAGATTGGGTATATCTTAAGGAGCTTGAATCTCAGTTTTGGGATGATTTAGTGAAGTTTTGAGGTGGTTTGAATTCAAAATTCAAAGTAAAAACTGAATATGAAAAAATGATATGTGTATCACACTATGTATCATATTTATATCGATTGTGTATCACATGTATATCTGTGTGTGAGATACATGTGTGATACATGTTTGATACATGTGTCACAGAAGAATTTTTTTGACATCGATTTAATTATGAATTTTGATACAAAATCAGCCCAAATCACTTCCAATCTTCCTCAAATTTTGTATATTGACTTACCTATATGTTTTCAATGAATTTCGACTATACCCATTAAAAATATTCCTTGTTTGTTTCGATTTTTGGAATATTGGCTAGAGGTTGGTAAGTTAAAACTTATATGGGACATTTTTGTAAATTTCCCTATATGAAACCTTATTACCCTCAATGTTTAAAGTTTATATTAATTACATTTCAATATACCAAATTACCATTTATATATCATATATCTAATTAAGGTTATAATTAATATAATATTTTATACTCCTTAATTTAAGCCTTTCCATTATTTTACGGTACTACCTCACTTTTCTCTCTTAACCCCTCGTCCCCATAAATATCAGAACTCAAAAGGTGTCATGTATTATTTCGGGGATTGGTTTGAATTATTGATTTAGTTGACTTCTTTTAATCAATCCTTTTGGTTTAATCATTTTTGTACGTCAATAATATTTGACATGGTCATTTTATATATAACTGAAAATAGTGTTCATAGTAATAAACAAGAGGCGTAAAATTAAGTATATAAATTTTATAACTTTTTATCATAATTTTTAGATGTTTACCTCCAAGTTCTTTGTAATATTTATATATAACTGTCAGTTGAATATAACTTACACAACAAAAAATAAAAAAATAAATACTCCAATCGTAGAAATGTGTTATCCACAATTAATCTGTAAATTGTCTATAAACTTTTACAAATACTACAAATTAACTACATTTAACCTACATTATAACTACAATCAGGATGTTATAAAACAATAAAAGAACAAGAGCAATATTGCAGAGAAAGAGAGAGAAAATTCTTATTGAATTTTGGGGTGGTTTACAATGGGGTAAGACCCCTCTATTTATAGAAGGAAAAATAACTTAGCCTCAACGTAAAACTCTCTACAAGATAGACATTCACTCTAAATAGAATTCTATTCTTAACACTCCCCCTTGAATGTCTACTCAATAAATAATGTGCCTCATTAAAACCTTAACTAAAATAAAACCCAATGGGAGAAAAAAATTCTAGAAAAGGAAAAAGAGTACACACGTTTAGAAATGTGCCTATTGGTTGCCTCGTTAAAAACCTTGCAAGGAAAACCCAGTGGGACAAAACCTTGTAAGGGAAAAAGAGTGCAACGCACATTAACTCCCCCTGAAAAGAGCATCAATTCACATCCTTGAGCCTTCGCATTCCAATCTTGTGTACCAGCTTCTTGAAAGTTGACGTTGATAGAGATTTTGTGAACAAATCAGCCATATTATCACTTGAACGAATCTGTTGCACATTGATATCACCATTCTTTTGAAGATCATGTGTGAAAAATAACTTTGGTGAAATATGCTTTGTTCTGTCTCCTTTTATGAATCCTCCCTTCAATTGGGCTATGCATGCTGCATTATCTTCATACAAAATCGTGGGTAGTTTGTCACATTTCAAACCACATTTGTCTTGAATATGATGTATTATAGACCTCAACCACACACACTCTCGACTTGCTTCATGAATAGCGATTATCTCAGCATGATTAGATGAAGTAGCCACAATTGATTGCTTAGTCGATCGCCAAGATATGGCAGTGCCTCCACAGATAAACACATAACCTGTTTGAGATCGAGCCTTGTGTGGGTCAGATAAATATCCAGCATCAGCATAACCAACAAGATCAGGACTGCAATTATTGCTATAAAATAAGCCCATATCGGTAGTCCCTTTTAGATACCGCAATATATGTTTGATTCCATTCCTATGTCTCCTTATGGGAGCAGAGCTATATCTTGCTAAGACATTAACTGAAAAGTTATGTCAGGCCTTGTAGTATTTGCAAGATACATTAGTGCGCCAATTGCACTAAGATATGGTACTTCAGGACCAAGTAGCTCTTCATTCTTTTCTTGAGGTCGGAATGGATCCTTATTCACATCAAATGATCGAACAACCATCGGAGTACTTAAAGGATATGCTCCATCCATGTAAAACCGTTTCAATACCTTTTCTATATAGGCAGATTGATGAACAAAAAACTCCGTTTGCCAAATATTCAATTTGCAAACCAAGACATAATTTTGTCTTTCTGAGATCTTTCATCTCGAATTCCTTCTTTAAATAATCAATTGCCTTTTGGAGTTCTATGGGAGTTCCAATAAGGTTTATGTCATCGACATATACGGTAAGTACAACAAATTCCGATGTTGTTTTCTTTATAAAAACACATGGGCAAATGGCATCATTTATATAGCCTTCCTTTAATAAATACTCACTAAGACGATTATACCACATTCGTCCTGATTGCTTTAGACCATACAAAGATCTTTGCAATTTGATTGAAAACATTTCCCGGGACTTTGAATTATGAGTGTTTGGCATTTTGAATCCATCGAGAATTTTCATGTATATCTCATTATCAAGTGAGCCATAAAGATAGGTAGTAACCACATCCACTAAATGCATGTCAAGCTTTTCAAGGACAGCAAAACTAATGAGATAACGGAAAGTTATAGCATCCATTACGGGTGAATATGTCTCTTCATAATCGACACCAGGCCTTTGAGAAAATCCTTGTGCAACAAGGCGTGCCTTATATATTTGTACCTTGTTTTTCTCATTTCTCTTGCGTACAAAGACCCACTATAGCCAACAGGCTTAACACCATTAGGTGTTTCAACTATAGGCCCAAAAACTTCACGTTTTGCAAGTGAATTCAATTCTGATTGGATTGCTTCTTGCCATTTTGGCCAATCAAGTCTTTGTCGAAATTCTCCAACAGATTGAGGTTCAGGATCCTCACTTTCTTGCATAATGCTAGATGCAACATTATATGCAAAGACATAATCCACCACTATATCCACTCGATTAAAATTTATCTCAATATCGATTGGATTTATTGATAGTTCCTTATTTTCCTGAGTCTCGGGCTCAATGGATTCTTCATGAATCTCAGAATTTATTAAATCGTGAATTTCCTCATGAGATTCTTTTGTAGTGTCATTTTGATCATTTGCTCTCCTTTTTCTAGGATTTCGATCTTTGGAACCTAATGGCCTGCCACGTTTTAGGAGTGCTTTCGACTCATTAGATATGACACTAGAAAATTATCCAATAGGGACATCAATACGGATTGGAACATTCTCTGCGGGAATGTGAGATTTTGTTATCCTTTTCAAGTCCGTGAATGCGTCAGGCATTTGATTTGCTATTCTTTGCAAATGGATAATATTTTGCACCTCTTTTTCACGAATAGAGGTATGTGGATCAAGATGAGATAATGATGGATTTTTCCACAAAATTTCTCGTTTGGTTTCACCAACTTCTCCCCCTAATTTTGGAAAAAGTGTCTCATCGAATCGACAGTCTGCAAATCGTGCAGTGAACAAATCCCCTGTCAATGTTTTGAGGTAGCAAATAATGGAGGGCAATTCAAACCCAACATATATTCCTAACCTTCTTTGCGGACCTATTTTGGTGCGGTATGGCGGTGCTACAGGCACATATACTGCGCATCCAAAAATTCTTAAATGGGATATATTAGGTGCATGACCCAAAACTAATTGCAACGGGGAATATTTGTGATAATTCGTCGGTCTGAGACGAACTAGCATTGCTGCATGCAAAATGGCGTGACCCTAAACCGAAATGGGCAGCCTCGTTTTCATGAGTAATGGTCTTGCAATCAACTGCAGACGTTTAATTAAAGATTCTGCAAGACCATTTTGAGTGTGAACATGAGCTACAGAATGTTCCACTTTTATCCCAATTGATAAGCAATAATCATTAAATGCTTGGGATGAAAACTCAGCAGCATTATCTAGTCTAATAGACTTAATTGGATTATCAGGAAATTGTGCTCGTAATCGAATTATTTGTGCCATTAATTTTGCAAACGCAAGGTTGTGTGATGACAATAGGCACACATGAGACCATCTAGAGGATGCGTTTATTAAGACCATAAAATATCTAAAGGACACACTAGGTGGGTGAATAGGTCCACAAATATCCCCTTGTATGCGTTCCAAAAACGTAGGTGACTCAGTTCCAACTTTTGTTGGTGATGGTCTAATAATTAACTTGCCTTGATAACAAGAAGTGCAAGAAAATTCATTATTTAAAAGAATCTTTAAATTCTTTAATGGATGCCCATATGAGTTTTCTATAATCCGTCTCATCATAATTGATCCAGGATGTCCCAATCGATCATGCCAAAGTACAAAAGTATTGGAATCAGTAACCTTTTGGTTTACTGTGGAATGTGCCTCAATTGCACTAATTTTTGTCTAATACAGGCCACAAGATAAAGATGGGAACTTCTCGATAACCCTCTTTTGGCCAGAGACATTCTTTGTAATGATGAGGTATTCAAGATTATTCTCATCTATTGTCTCAATATGGTATCCATTTTGACGGATATCTTTAAAACTCAACAAGTTCCTCTTGGACTTGGAAGAGAACATTGCATTCTCTATAATACATATTGTTCCTTTAGGCAGAGTTATAGTTGCTCTTCCGGAGCCTTCAATCAATTTACTACTACCAGAAGTTGTAGTAACATCTGCCTTACACATACTTAAATGAGAGAAATATTTCTTCTCTTTGAATATCGTATGTGTGGTACATGAATCAATTAAACAAATATTTTTACAATTGGACGTTGATCCAAGTTTGCTTTGTGAGATATCCATATTTGCTTCCCATGGTTTGACATACAAAAGAAATATACGAAAAATATTAGTATTTTTTTTATCATAGTTATTCTCCTTTTAATACTCTTGTATCTGTTGCTTAATAATTAAACAATATTTTCAAAATCTGCTGAGGTTAGTTGATTAACCAAATAGATAATCGACTAACCTGTTTCAACGTTTAAAAAAAAAACTAGTCGATGAACAGGCAACGGACATAAGGTTAATCGATTAACTAAAGTGATAATCGATTAACTTAGGTAACGGTCATTAGGTTAGTCGATTAACTAAATCGGATAGTCGACTAACATGCCTTGCGGAAAAAGGTCCAATTTAATAGAATATATTGGTTAATCGATTATCTGTTATGTTAATCGATTAACTTACTGAAAAATTATTACAAATAAAGCATAAAATGAATGTGTAATCTAAAGTTATATAAAATTTGAACCATATCACAATAATAGATAACTTATGTAAACTATGATAATTGTTTATTCATTAACTACTACGAATAAGTAAAAATAAAAATATCAAACTGCTCAATCTTCTTTAACCATGGATCCATCACTTTCTTTAGTTTTAGATATATTTGTTTTAATCCAAAAATAAGCCTTGTTCTTCAAACAAAATAAAAAAGATATAACTTTGATTTATATATTGCGCATGAGAAAACTATCATTTTTTCAAAAGGATAACAGTTTAGCAACGACGTTACGTAAGCACACAAGCCAACTCTTTTTTTTATAGTATAATTGCAAAAAGTTTATTGCATCAAGAATCACTCAAATGAACAATAAGCAAAACAGTTGGCAACAGAATATTTTAACTCTTTGCCTTTGTTACGATTATAGATTAAAAGCATGAAATTTCTGTTTCATATACCAGTAGTATTAGCCAAAAAGTTATCAGATTAACAAAGAATTACCGAAATTCTTTATTTGTGTTAAATTGAATAATAAGCCATCTTCAGCAAAATTTAATGGTATATTTCTTTAATGGAGATAATCCACAACAACTCCAAACATGTATCATTCGTAGAAGAAAACAAACAGCATATAGTTATAATTGTAATAGAAAAGTTGAGTTTAGCATTACCTCAACTGATGAATGTGACAACAAGCATTTGTTGCAGTCCGCAAGAAGGACATATACTTCATAGCTCACAATATTCATATACTCGAGAGGTACTTTAATAAGATGAGAATTTAAGCAGGAGTCATTCTACCCATACTGACAGTTTCCTTCCTCCCTCTTATCACACAAGCAGTAAACCTTCATTATCTACAATTGCAGAAAATCATTTCTTCTTTTATCCACTGACTATGGCCCCTTTTATCCCAAGAATCCATGAGAGAAACCGAGAATTTAATCTTCCCAAAAGCTTCTTGAGATGGTAGAGTCTCGTGCTGATAACGTGTTATAAAACAATAAAAGAACAAGAGCAATATTGCAGAGAAAGAGAGAGAAAATTCTTATTGAATTTTGGGGTGGTTTACAATGGGGTAAGACCCCTCTATTTATAGGAGGAAAAATAACTTAGCCTCAAAGTAAAACTCTCTACAAGATAGACATTCACTCTAAATAGAATTCTATTCTTAACATGGAAACAATTTACACATGGGAGTTCTTCAAGTTGGAATTGGCACAATTACATTTCTTGTTTTCTAGACACACAATGTACCGCTTCACACCATCCAGCATAGTATGTGTATGATCTGTTGAAGCCCTCACCTACATTTTCAGAACAAACACAAAGAAAAATTTTTTACTATTAAAAATATAGTATATACAATATATCTACATTTTACGTATAATTTATCATAAATTAACTACAAACTACAAGTAAATTTATAATTTGCCTACAATTTATTTACAATCTGAAGATACTATATATTAAAAAAAGTTCCTGCACCAAATAAAAAAATTGTACTCAAATTATAAATATATATATATATATATAGTAAATTTACAAATAATATCATAAAACTAAAATTCTAAGCATTTTCGAACTACACAAACATCCTACCTATTTCCCTTAAAACGTTGATCAGACAAAACCCACATTTTTCATCCATTTCTCCTCCAATTTTCCGCTGATTTCTTCAAAACATTTCTTCGTCTTCTGCCTCTTCTTCCCTAAGCAAGAAAAACGGGAATTTCTTTTAGTGAAAGGCAACAAAATCATCACCTCCACCACTCTCCCCTTTTTCTTTTTAAAAATTAAATTTAATATAAAATCAATTAACATAAAAATCTCTCTTTAATTTTAGCACGTTTTTTAAAAAATATTCTATTCTTTTAATGCCTAATAGTCGAATGATGTAAAATTTGTAGGTAAAACATGGACTAGCGGGTAATATACATAATATGCACATTTTTGATGATAAGGTTTCATATATGGTACAGTTAGGAAAAAATCCCTTATTTTTATAGATCATTCTGACCCATTTAACAGCCCAAATACAACCCATGAAACTCACTCAAAACAAAGGATCTCAGCCCAATTTTATTTTCTGTACCATCCATCCAACCCCCAACCCTCCCCCCAACCCCCCAACCCCAATTCATAAAATATTTGTCAACTTACATATTTTAAGGTAGAAATTTTTTTTATGCAAGATGAACATGGTTTTAAAACATGGGTCAAGTTGGGGGGGTTGGGTTATGACCCATTATTTAGCCCATCTTGACCCAACCCTTCTTACCCCAAACACACTTTGGGCTGGGTTATGCAATGACCCATTTATTGACCTAACTCATCTTGACCTGCCCAAATTCAGCCAAACCCGCCCATTTGCCACCTCTACCTATAGATCACGGGTTCGAGCCGTATAAACAGTCCCTAATACTTGCATTAATTAGTATGTTGTCTATTTCACACTCTTTGGGGTGCATCCTTTCCCCGGGTCCTGCATGAAGGAGAGCCTTGGAACATTAAGAAAGTTG
Source organism: Nicotiana benthamiana (assembly GCA_034376525.1). Taxonomy (NCBI): domain Eukaryota; kingdom Viridiplantae; phylum Streptophyta; class Magnoliopsida; order Solanales; family Solanaceae; genus Nicotiana; species Nicotiana benthamiana. The sequence continues at coordinate 13,107,872 of CM067336.1, forward strand.
TCTCGTGTGACCTATAGGTCTCAAGTTCGAGTTGTAAAAGCAACCACTAATGCTTGCATTATGGAGCTGTTTATATCACACCCTTTGAGGTGTGGCCTTTCACTAAAATATACATGAATACAAAATATTTTGTGCAATAATTCATCGATATAAGATGTCCAATTAACGAGATTTTGTGGCTCCGTTTGCATAATGCTCTGCATCTGCCATGAATCAATCATTTCATAAGCTATTTTTTATTTCACATTATTTAAGTGATACTTTTTCTCTTTGATCTTCGGTCTTAGGCCTTTCTCAATGCTTCATAGTTATTTTGTGGACACTCTAATTCAGTAAATTATTACACCCTCAAAGTGGGCAATTCAGCAGATTACATGTACCTAGTACCTACAAATAGAGCATATATATAGGTAAGATGAGTTGGGACAAAGCGACTGGATCAGATAAGATTTTAATAGAGTTTTGGAGATATGCGGGTAGAGTAGACTTGAAGTGGTTGATTGGGTTGTTTAACGTTATCTTCAGGACAAAGAGGATGCCTGATGAGCGGCGGTGGAGTACAATAGTTCCGATGTACAAGAACAAAGGGGATATCCAGAATTGTAACAACTATAGAGGTATCAAGTTACTAAGTCATACCATGAAAGTATGGGAGAGGATGGTGGAAGGGAGGATAAGGACACCGATGTCTATATTGGAAAACCAGTTCGGGTTCATGCGAGTTGTTCTACTACGGAAGCTATCCACCTTATCAGGAGGTTGGCGGAACTATACAACGACATGAAGAAGGATTTGCATATAGTGTTAATTGACCTAGAGAAGGCGTATGACAAGGTTCCTAGGGACATCCTTTGGAGGTGTTTGGAGATGAAAGGTGTGCCGATGGCTTACATTAGGCGATAAAGGATATGTATAATGGAGCCATGACTCGGGTTAGGACTGTAGGAGGTGACTCAGAGCCTTTTATGGTTGTTATGGGATTACACCAAGGATCTGCGCTTAGCCTGTTCTTATTTGCTCTGGCGATGGATGCACTGACATACCATATCTAAGGAGAGGTGCCATGGTGTACGTTGTTCGCTGATGATTTAGTTTTGATTGATGATATGCGAGGCGGCATGAATGGGAGACTTAAGGTATGGAGGCAGGCCTTAGAGCATAAAGGTTTCAAGTTGAGTATGACTAAGACGGAATATATAAAATGTAAGTTCAGCGACGTAACGGGAGAAGCGGATGTGGAAGTCAGGCTCGACTCATAGGCCATCCTCAAGAGAAAACGATTTAAGTACTTAGGGTCAATTATCCAGGGAGAGATAGGGAGATCAACAGAGATGTTATGCACCGTATCGGGGTGGGGTGGATGAAATGGAGGTTAGCGTCTGGAGTCCTATGTGACAAGAATGTGCCACCGAAACTCAAAGGTAAGTTCTATAGAGTGGTGGTTAGACCGTCCATGTTGTAAGGAGCTAAGCGTTGGCTAGTCAAGAATTCACATATCCAGAAGATGAAAGTAGTAGAAATAAGGATGTTGAGATGGATGGGCGGGCACACTAGGCTTAATAAAATTAGGAATGAAGATATTCAGGAGAGGGTGCGTATGGCTCCGGTGGACTACAAGATGCGGGAAGCACGACTTAGATGGTTTGGACATATGCAGAGGAGAAGTTAAGATGTATCGGTTAGGATGTATGAGCAGTTGACTTTGATAGGTATGAGAAGAGGCAGAAGGCGGGCTAAAAAGTATTGGGGCGAGGTGATCAGGCAGGACATAGTGCAGTTTCAAATTTCCGAGGACATGGCTTTTGATATGAACATGTGGAGGTCGAGCATTATGGTGGTAGGCAAGGGGGTAATCGTGAGTTCTTCCCTTGTTGTACCAGGTAGTCTGATAGAGTTTTGTTTAGGTTTATGCATGGTCAAATTATTGTTTCGCATAGTTTTGTGTTATTGTTCTTTCACTTATTCGTTGTTTTTTTTTTTCTGGAAACTTTTATTGTTACATGCCTTTTCTTTTATTTTTTCTGATATTATTATCTCTCTTATTGAGCCGAGAGTCTCCGGGAAACAGCTTCTCTACATTTTTTGGAGCAGGAATAAGGTATGCGTACACTCTACTCTTCCCAGATCCCATTAGTAAAATTTTACTGCGTATATTGTTATTGTTGTTGTACCTACATTAGAAGGAGATATAGGGTTTAAGACTTATCAGTTCCATTTTTAAAATATTTAGTAGTGAATGCATTGAATTATTAGAATTACGGGTTTACCTATGCTTTTTGTTGTAATTCTAAATAATTTTTTTATTTATAATTTTATGCTCCGTGTCCAAAGTATTATATCCTGATAAATTCGAGCCGCATTTTTTTGTGAATATTACACATTCCATATCAGCATTAATTTGGTTCAGGTGGAAAACCATCTCATCCACCGCTTCAAATTTGAAAATTTTTTATCAGCTGCCAAACACAACTCACTACAGTGAAAATTCTTTACTTTATTCTCTTTGTTGAGTGAATCTGATCCAAATTTTGTAATGAAATAATTGTGTCCTCTTTAATTGCAAAGGATATTGGTAATGATTTATCGATTAAATAGGATCTTTTATCTATTATATCAGCTGTTTTTTATTTGAACTCTCGTATTTAGTCTACAATTATTGATATGAGAGTTAGGTTGATCAACACTTGAAGACGTGACTCTGAAACAGTGGCCTAAAACCAAAAAAGGTTGCCTCTTGTGAACAATCGGGCCCAAAAAAATTACGGAGTGATAAGCTATAGTTAAAGACCATACCATAAAATATTACTTATATATTATATTTTTATAGAAAAATTTGCCAAAAGAGTGAGTCCGGAATCAAAGCGTCGCAAAAATGGACTCAAAACACCAAAATAGGTGAAAAAAATAACCAGAAAATATTTTTATATATAGCACATGAAATTCATGTGCTATACCTTAACAACAAGGTTCTCCATTTTCATGTCCTATACCTATCATTTATCTGACCCACAATAATTGATGAGTATAGCGCATGTTTTAGATGCGTATAAGGACCAGTATTCCTTCTTAAAAAACGTACAACGCATATAATACATGTGTTATACCTACCAATTATAGTATCCCTTGCACTGAATATTTTCACCCTCGTGGTGAATATTTTCTTAATTAGGGACCAACATTCCTTCTTCAAAAGTTCATTTTGAAAAATTCATTCTTCAGCATCCTTTGCATTTTGCTTACTCAGTCCGAAATATTTGCTTACTCAATTTTTTCTGTATTTTGCCAGAATATCCGAAGAGAGAAAAATTAGGGTTGCACTATATTGGGGGATGGGATTTTCGTGGAGAATAACTCATACACTATAATTATTCTCCATATAGTATTATTAAGTTGCCACTCATATTGGAGTGTGATAGATTAGTATCTTTGATTTGTAGAAGAATAAGTGTGAGTAAATACTTGGTTAATATTAAGGTAATCGAAAGTATCCTTATTTGCTTACTCCGCAAGGGGTTGCTTGTTAAACTGAGTTCATAGAAGACGATAAAACTCTGGAAGATTTATTGAGGCTTCGGATGAACACCAGGGATTTCTTGTGATAAAAATTCTAGAAATGTACGTCAAGTATGAAGACGTCAACAATATTGAGGTTCCGCAGAATAGAGATAGCCCTCAATTATTTGGTGGTATTTTTGGAGTAGTTTATCCGAACAGGTTCCGTTTGAAAGATTCTGGCCAGATCTAAACTTATCTCCACGGGTAAATGAGAAGTGATGACATAATTTCTCCCAAACTTTATATATTTCACATGCTGAGTGGTAAATTTTAATTTTTCTTGTTGTAATATGATTATTTTTTTATGTATCATATTCATACTAATACTTACATCTTCCATAAAGGGTACCATCCAGATGTGAATTTCAGAAGTTATGAACAAAATAACAGTTGATATACACCTAATTTTGGAGGTTTGAATCATGCTGTTCCATCCGCGAGTCATCAACGAATTGATAATGTGTCATGAGCTATGTAATTGTAAGTTAAGATATCGAGTTAATATATTATGTTGGGATGAATTTGAGAAACTCATTATTTTATTGGTTGTGCAGTGATAACGAGCAACATGATGGTCATGTCCTTACTCAGTTGCCCGAAGACGATATATTTAATCACGATCTGGCAGATGGACAGAGTGAGGAAGATGATAGTAATTATGACAACAACGTTGATGAGTCTGGAGATGATACACCTTTCCCTGATGAGGGCGACGATAATGAGGAACCGCATTTTGCTGATGAGAATGAGCAACCTGAATTGATGAGTGAGCATGATGCCACAAATTAACATGATCCATACATGTAGACTCCACTTGCCGTTAGAACGAGTCCCATGTGCCATTTTATTCAAGGGCGATTCCCTACCTTGATCAGTTGCCAAGTGTTCCGGATGCGGATGCCCTCACAAGGCATCTTGATAATATTTGTACAGTAATGTGGGATGAATCTAGACAACAAATCTATCAAAATATATGTTTTTTGCTGATAAAATGCGCCTTAGCGGGGCGGGGCGAATTTACAATATAAAAAAATATCGTGAGATCGAGGTCAATGAGCCATTTATGCAAATATATAAGGTTATTTGTCATATATGGGATCAAAGTTGTAAGCAGATGTTGTGTGCAAGAAAGTTGAAAAATAATATGTGGATGGTGGGGAAATACATTGGCAAGCACACTTGTGATATGAACACGTTCAATGGAAATCATTTTAACTTGTTGACTTGATTTTCCTCGTCTTGATTCCATACATTAAATCTTCCATAAGGTACAAGATAAAAGAGTGTATAACATTAGTCGCGCATGTATATGGGTGTACCATTACCAAAAGGAAGATATTTTTGGGCGTAAATGTGCGTTTGAGATTGTTTGTGGTAATTGAGATATGTCATTTTTTGTTCTACCGAGGTAATGGCTGCTTTGCAACACTTTTACCATAGGAATACTATTGGATGGAAACTTGAACAGAGTCCGGGAATACCAGAATACATATTCAGATATGTATTCTAGGCATTTAAACTAGCCATTGATGGTTTTTTGCATTGTCGGCCTGTAATCTCCATAAACAGCACACACATATCTATGAAAAGCATGATATAAAAATATTGATTATCATTGCAATAGATGCTAATGGAAGTATATATCCTCGCACATTTTCTATTTATGCCAATGAAAGTCAAGATACTTGGACATAATTTTTAAAACACTTGAAGGAGCACGTTGTGAGACAACGTTCAGGTATTTGTTTAATATCTGATCGACATGCTGGGATTTTAAGTTCTATGCAGACTTTGGATGCATGGAAGGAGCTGCATGCCTACCATCATTACTATGTTAGGCACATAAAGGCCAACTTCCAACGAGCTTATCCGACTTAGAGGTTACATGATTAAATGTGGATGGATGCAACAGATCATCAAGAATGTAAATTCAGGATGCGCATGAAATTGATTAGGTAGGAAAACTCAAGAGCTTATTGTTGGTTGATGCAACATGAGCTTGATAAGTGGACTTCGCATAAGGATGGTTGCAGAAGATGGGAAATTTTGACTATTAACGTGTCAAGATTCTTTCAAAGGGTCGTTGAAGGATGCTTGCGATTTGCCTATCACTGCCATGGTACGAATGTCATTCAAGCAGTTGACGGAGAGGTTTGTTGAAAAATCCCAAAGTGCATCGTCCTTGTTGAAAAGGGGTGTTTTATTTACGCCACAATCGATGAAATAATTTGAGGAATACAAGAAGCAAGTACAGTGGCGTACATATTTTCAATATTGCAACGATTGAAATATTGTTGAAGTTAGCACTGATTTACATTAAAATAGTGGTATAATACCCATACCATCAATGAATCGAGGCGATTATGCTTATTTGAAAAATGGTCGATTTATCGTTTGTCATGCTCACATACCATAAAATGCTTCTTAGCATGATAGGTTTGCAGTGACGAGATATGTTGACAAAGAATATAAGTGTGCCTACATACGTAAACACCTACGGCGGCCACTTCCAACCAGTGGGTGCCAATGATAATTGACCATTGAAATCATTTTAAATGGTGTGTAACAAGAATTTTGTATGTCGTCGGCAAGTGCAAAAAAGAACGTGAACACAGAACCAAATAGATATTGGTGATATCGTTTATGTACATAAATATAATATATGTTCCCAAATAGGACAGGATCGCCATAAATGTCCTTCAACTGATTAGGGAAGCAGTGAAAATTCAGCTCCCGGTGACAATTCATCTAATGTTAGAAATTTTCAAGCATAAAATTAATTATTTATTACAGTATATTTTGTTGTAATAATATTAAATCTTTATAAAATAAAATTATAATTCCAATAGATTTAAATTTAATTGACATAGCATTGAAGATTGAATACAATAATTAAAAATAAGTTAAGAAATAAATAACGATCTCTATTCGCCATTATCGTTACTGTCTGGCACTATTTCATTGTCATTGTCTTCATCTTCTTCGGCAACATCTTATACGTATCTGTCCATATCGAGAGCATCATAATCTAGACCTCAATGGACACATATTTCTTGTATTTTATCGCTATTCAATAAGATCACTTGCTTGATTTCTACACAATACGGGGCTCCTACGTCCAACATCTGAGTTAGAAATTTTGATAGTCCCTTCCACTCGATAACTATTGGAAATACATGATAATCAATGTCTTTATGCAATTTTTAATTCTCTAATAAAGTCCAATGTTGATCCTCCATTCCTTGTAGGCAGTTAAGATCATCCGTATGATGAACAGCTAGTGCATTTTCCATCTCTAAAATCCCCTTCATCATATGCCGAATAACTTCCGATTCATCTTTGTGTGTGTTTATTTGGAACATTGTAGATAATGCTTGTGGCACAACTAGCCCATGCCAATGGTATAATACTTTATAATTACACCTTTTTGAGTACAGGGGAACCCATTGTAGTTTTTCATCCCAAATTTTGTATACCTTCAGGCTTTGTAAAATGCGCTCTCCCCTCAATAATGTGCCCTACACCTTTGAGATCAGCATGTATATTGATGTGCTTGTTTTCCTAAGGATGTAAAACACCACACCACTTGTCATCTACCAAACTAGTACAACAACCTCGCATAATTTTTTCAAGGTAGGGATCGATTGTATTATGAACTACCTTCACATTTTTACCTCTTCTTAAACCATTTATTAAATTTTGGTGGTGTTTCTAAAATGATTGTTGAAATGAATAGCTGAAATTTTGGTTCAACTTAAAAAGAACTAAATAGGAGGTTGTTCAGCATGATGCATGTGCTACATGCGTTATACCGACTTGAAACATAGCACATACATAATATGTGTAATGGCCAAGTCTTGTCAACATGAAAAAGATTGCACGCACTTGTACCGTAAAGAATCCTTTGTACGTTAAACATAGAGCATCAATAATATGCATTATGTGTCTTGTCTAGTCGACCTGAAAAAGCATGCAAGCACCTGTACCATAAAGAATCTTTTGTACATTAAACATAGCGCATCAATAATATGTATTATATTTCTTGTCTTGTCGACCTGAAAAAGCATGCATGCACTTGTACCGTCAAGAATTCTTTGTATATGAAACATAGTGCATCAACAATATGTATTATGTGTCTAGTTTTATCGACCTGAAAAATCCTACACACACTTGTACCGTAAAAAATTCTCTGTACGTAAAATTTAGCGCATCAACAATATACTTATGCAACCTAAAATCACTCATTATAACCTATAAAAACTCCGCGCATTTTACATTATTATTTGCGGCTTCACCGAGCAAAGAATACAATTGTTTAAAAAAATTTCAAGTTCAAGCAATACGACATGTGTGGTGTTACTGCGGAAAACGTGTGATTTTGAATTCATGTTGATCAACTTGCAATCTAGGTCGAATACGTTGGATGTGTAAACATGTTGTGAGTTATTAATATTGAAAGTTATGTTGGTTAATAGATTATTAATAACATGTCCATTAATATTCTTTTGTTATCATTACCATTTGTAGGATGAAAATCAATGTGATTTTGAGAACGGTATGATAAACCCATTAATCAGGAATAATACAAATCATATTTGTTAAACCTATGGAATCGTAATAGTGAGCATGAATGCAGATCTGGAAACTCGAAGAACAACTTGCCGCAGTGGAGGAGCAACGAAAAAAGTCTGAAGAATAAAATAATCAGTTGCAAGAAAAATTCAGTGGTTGAAGCAGAAAATAATAGGCGATAGTGACTAAACAAACACACGGCTATTTTAAGTGTATTTTTTATTTTTATGTTATATGTTTCATGTGTTATGAGTATCTTTTTAACGCATTTTAATTTATGTTAATCTACCTTATTTTTTTGTGTTCTAGTTTTATATTAATCAATAAGACCAAAACTAAAAGCACATGCTCTTACAATGTAAAACATCAATAATTATAATAAAAATATTTAATGTCATATATACAAATCAAAATACATATCAATGTGCCTCATAACATGTATGCTTTAAAGCATTGGCAGTCCTAATGCGTATACCATCTCGACAGGCTACGCTATCGGGATCATCCTCACCTCGTCGCCTCTTTATCTAAGGATGTGTTGCTGTATGATCGTCGGGAAGGCTAGCAGGATCATTAGAGGTAGCCGTTGGGCCATAAGTAACATACAAAGTAGTAAGATATTTTAGTATATGAAATATAGAATACTAACATAATAGTTAAACCAATATCTGAGCTGGCTCCTGAATAAGATCATGAATCCCCGATAATCGAGTATCATATATTGTGGCCTCCGTGATAGTGACACCGAAATGTTTAAAAATATAAATAATTTAGCTATCACTGACTAATCTGTAAGGTAAAAAAATTAAAATAATAGTAATACAAACAAACCTGCATCTAAGTAGGCACACAATGCTCTGGGGAATTCCGAGGTGCACTAGACTAGATGAAGGTTGTGACGTCTCCACCACATTTGATGTCTCCCTCTTGCGCATGAGTATCCTTAACATCTCTAGATGAAGAGCCATAACTCAGTCCCCTACTATTAGCCTCTTGACAAGGTTCTTCGGCAGGTGTGGGTTGTGACAAGAATTTTCATGATGGCCTTGGCATACAACCTGGAAAATGGGGCAATATCATGACGGCTAGCCCGTCATGACGGACTATGCATGATTGACAAACGCACCTTGAAAGGAAGCAAGGCACATTTCACTTAAACGTACAGGTTGGCATAATAATGGCAAGGCAAAACCATGTCAAAGCAGGGAAAAAGACATGGCAAGGCAAGACAATGCAGGACAAGCAATGACAATTGATGCGGGCAACTTGACATAAGCAGGCAGCTATGGCAATGAGCGTGTGCGGCTAAGTCAGTGGGCGGCAAGCTATGGCAATAACATTGGTGCGGAGCAGTGTTAAAGGGCAAGGCTAGGCACAATGCCAGCCTTGGGCACGCAACAGCTACACAAAACAAGCACATGTAGTGCACAGGCGGCAATTGAAATATGTGTGTAAAGCACATGGGAGGAAGTTGGTGATTACAAACCACATCCAAAACGTGGCTAATCATGGGCTAAAAGTGTAGGAATGTTTTTATAGTTGACTTAACATGTTTTCCCATCAGTTGGGGCTTGTCAACTGAATATACAATCTTACTTTATAAATATGTGCATACCCTGTCCTAAACAAGGTAGAAAACATAGTCTTGTGGAAAGTGTTAGCCGATATTGTCTAAGTATATTCCTATGGGTAGGAAAATATTTTTGTGGAATGGAACTAGGGTGTTCTTTGTTCTTGGCCATAAGGTTGACTTATTGTTCTCTTGTATTCATATTTTAATACAAGTTGGGAGAAATTCCTATCATTCTCGTGTGTGACTTATACTTTATTTTGTTGCCTAAATATCTAAGTTTCATATGTCCTAAAAATAAATCTAAGTGTTGGAAAGGCTGAAGTCAAGGCTGGGCTTGACTGCCGCACGGAGGTGAACCTCGGGCAGAATTCGAGTGACATAAATCACCCCTGTGACAACTATTATAAGAGCATGGCTGGATTGAGGACACGACGTTCGTTAGTTGAATTTTGTGAAAGATGGATGGTGGCAATGCATAACTGAGGGAAAAAGTTACTACACTGGAGGCACTCGTTAGAACTATTGATGGGGATCAATTTCTGACCATTGTGACTTGTCTCGCCTATCTTGAGGCCGAGATGAACAGGTTGAGCCAAAAGTGCACATATCTGAAAGTAGAAAATGTGTTGTTGCGTCGTGCTGTTAGCAATGATGAAGCACAACTTGGGGAAAATCATAGCAAGGTTAGAATTCCGGAGCCTAAAAAGTTTAATGATGCAAGGAGTGCCAAGAAAATCAAAAATTTCCTAGGATATGAAGCAGTAGTTTCAGGCTTCCCATGTACGATATAAAGGCAATGTTACCATTATGACTATGTACTTGGTGGACGATGCAAAGCGTTGGTGGCGGAGGCGTGTGGCAAATGATGTAAGTGCTGGTAGGCCGAAAATTGACTCATGGGAAGGGCTGAAGAAATAGTTGAAGAATCAATTCTTTCCTAGCAATGCGAGATTGCTAGAGATCGTTTGAAGTTGTTGAAACAAAGTAGAAAAGTAAGGGATTATGTCAAAGATTTCAGTTATTTGATGCTGGATATGACCAATATGTATGAGGAAGACAAGCTGCACAATTTCCTTTATGGGTTACAGTTGTGGGTGCATATCGAACTCTGATGGCAGAATGTGAAAGACCTTCCTAGTGTCATCGCTGTTGCGGATGCGTTGGGTGATTTCCAGTTGGGATAAGATGGTTCTGATTTCTGTACTACTTCAAAGTCTAAAAATGGTAACAAGGACAAGACAAAAGAGTGGAGGAAAAACAGAAATAAAAAGGGTAATACTGTTGAGGGCAACGACAATGGAAAGGGAAAGCAATGTGTTAGACCTTCGACAAACAACGGATAAAACAACAAGTTTGATGGTGGTTTTATTTGTAAAGGGTTTGTCCAAAACTTGAATGGTTTTCTACTTTATTTGCTGAAGAAAAGGGTGGAGATGAGAAGAACGAAGAGGAACATGAGCAGGAAGGGACTGTCCAAAACTTGAAAGGATTTCTACTTTATTTGCTGAAGAAAAGGGTGAAGATGAACCAAACAAGGAGGAACATGAGCAGGAGGCAGCATATTTGGGGCCTATGATGGTGCTGAAAAATGCAAAAACTGCTTCGTCGAGGACGATGAATTCTTTGGGTGGGGGTGGTTTGATAGCCCCTTGACAAGGTTCCTCGACAGGGTTGTGACATATTTTTTTATGATTTCTATGGTACACAACCTAAAAAATGGGGCAAAATCATGACAGGCAGCTCAGTAAGACGGGCTATGCTGGGTTGACAAACGCACCTTGAACGGAATTAAGGCGCATTTCACTTAAATGTGCGGGTTGGCATAACAATGGCAAGCCAAATCCATGTCAAAGCAGGGGAAAAGACATGTCAAGGCAATGCGGAACAAGCAATGACAATTAATGCATGCATATTTGATCAAGTTGGGGGCAACTTGACATAAGCAGGCAATTGTGGCAATGAGCATGTGCGACTATGTCAGCGGGCGGCAAGTTGTGGCCATGACATTGGTGCAAAGCAATATCAAAGGGCAAGGCTGGGTGCAATGCCAGCCTTGGGCACACATTAATTGGTCAAAACAAAGACATACAGTGTATAGGCATCAATTGAGAAACGAGTGCAAGGCACATAGGAGGTAGTTGATGGTTACAAACCACACCTAAAACATGGCTGATCATGAGCTAAAAGCGTGGGCATGTTTTTATTTCTTCCCATCAGTTGGGCTTGTCAATTGATTGTATAATCTTGCCTTATAAATATGTGCATGGGCTGTCCTACACAAGGCATAACACATAATCTTGTGGCAAGTGGTAGCCAATTTTGTCTATGTGTATTCCTAAGGGTAGGAAAATATTTTTGGGGCAGAGGACTAGGGTGTTCTTTGTTCTTGACCATAGGGTTGGCTTATTTTGTTCTTGTATTCACATTTTAATGCAAGTTGGGGAGAAATTTCTATAATTTTCGTGTGTGCCTTTTACTTCATTTTGTTGCCTAAATTCATCTAAGTCTCAAATGTCCTAAAAATAAATCTAAGTGTTGGAAAGAATGAAGTCCAGACTGGGCTTGACTGCCGCACGGAGGTGAACCACGGGCAGAATTCGAGTGACATAAATTATCTCTGTGACACCTACCATGATGCATCTTGCAGTGGACAATCCACAGTAACCCTTGATGGCTATGGAACACTAGGAAAATACTAATCCTAATCAGACGCCATAATGGTAGCGCCCGCGATTGACACTAGATTTGACGGGGTCAACTGTGAAGTCCTTGGTGACAGCTGAAGGCTGAATGGCGATATATCATCACGAGCATCGTGTGGCTCAGCATAGTCACCCGGCTGATCATCGTAAATATCCTTCACGGGTGCCTTAATGCCCCCTTCCCGGAGACCTCGTCCTCATCGACCACCACGATCACATGGGCCACCCATTTCTCTTTGTACACGTCCGACACGTTTACCACGTGCTGGGGGCATTTGTGGCCTATGATGGTAATCCTCAGGTGACACATACGCAGCCTCAAAGCCTAATCTTGCATCCTCTCGGGCAACTCTCAATGTGTAAGCAGCAAGATCAGCAACCCGATGACCAAACCCGTGCATAACTGATGCTCTTTCGCCTACATGTTGTAGCATCTCCAGTCCCATATGATAGAAACGGTGTTACCCAATAGCCTATATATCATATAACATATTAAATAAGTAATGATGTTAAGGTAATCTAACATGATAAGTAAGTATATCAAATAACATACCACTGTCTCATGCCTCCCTACATATGGAACGTACCGACCACCGTCGCAATAAACGAGATTATCGATCAGAAGGCGAGTAATACGGTGATACCAAACTATGTACTCATGCTCCCTGTCAATACGTTCATGTTGAGGGTATGGCAGAATGAGGCCATATCTCTGATCCCAATCCTCCATCTGGGCCTCTGGCCAGGCCAAGTATGTCTGGTGCGATCATTCCGCTCGTAATGTGTGGAATGACAATCGGGAGGAATATGTATAAGTAGGCGGCGACCAAACAGTCGCATGACTCGTCTGGTGGCATGATGCTCGACTATATCGAGACATATAAGTAGGAATGAAGTCATCCACACAACTCGATCGCATGAGCAATAATTTGGCAATCCATCAATGAGCTCGTCGACAGATGGCCTCTATATGAACTATTTATTAAACGCAAAATTTGTGAGTAAATGCAAGGCAAATCAAGCATTATCAAACAAGCTTAGTCAAATATTTACCCGAGCATCTTTAAGTAAATCCAACAGATCCCTATAAAAAGAATGATGTCGCGTCTCGACATTGCGGGCGTGGCCTCGCCTATCTACCCACATCCTAGCATGTGGAAGAAATAGTGGAGGTGGTGCATCTGGAGCTATTAGTTGGATAGGGGTCTAGTTAGAACCACTTCCAAGCCCAAACCTAATATTGAATGTGAACGTAAATTTGAGTACTTTTGTACTATCTGTGTGATAATCATGAAAAGAAATAAAAATATTGTTACTTATAGTAGCGGTATAAAATCAACGACGTCTCTCACAGTGCACATGGACGCCCTGCACAACTGCCTATAAAGGTAGGCAAGAACAACTTCAACCCATATGTACGTAGGTAACTCATCTATCCATTCCAAATGATGCAAAAATTGCATGCTAACAATATTATTCGAAGTGTTCGGAAATAGAATACCACCAAACATCATCAATACAACAACCTCGACTGCCACTCAATAGCCTTTATTGGTGAGTCATCTTGATCTCCACGTGCAGCGCCTGACCAATAGGCTATAGCTGCAATTGACTAGCACCACTCATAGCAGTCAGCTCTGCAAGCTGGAATACGGTGAGCTTCTACAACATATGTAGATAGTCTATTCCCGTAAATAGCGTGTGGGTAGTGGACAACCCTACCGTCAATGGGCAACCCGAATAAAACCTCCACGTCTTGTAGGCTAATGATTGCCTCACCGATAGGTAGATAAAATGTGTAACTCTAAAGTCTCCACCGCTAGATCATAGCCGTGATAAGGGGCCAGTCGAACTGCAATCGGCCGACTTCTACAATTCGGTGAAAATCCGTTCGCTGAAGGCATGTAACTGTACGTGGATGAAGTGGGTGGTCCCTAATGAACTCCCAAAAATCATCTATATATCTATCCCATATATGGGAAGACCTTGGCCACTCTAGAGCAACAGTAGCTATCGAACAGCAGATCCAAGATGCATAGACGGAGGATCCATGACGATGTCTATAAGTTGAATAATATTAATTAAAATATTTTTCTCTTTAATCATTGAACGTCTTTAAATATATTGCGATATTTTTTATATTAATACGTAATTGATAAATTTTCTATATTATTACTCGATTTGATATAAAATATTTATTTATATGTTAGTTTTTTAGATTTTACGACTAAAATTCGGTAGGGTTTTGTTTGAACTGTCAACTTTTTTTCATATTTCTTCGTCGTTATATATTTTATTCATTAACTAATATCGATATTTTTAATAATTATTTTTATAAAAATAATTATTAGGGAGTCATCTCTTTTATACTACCAACTAATTATTTATGATTCATGTCTAATAATACACTTATTATACGCTTAATAATTAATTAAAATTTGATCCATAATTGAGTACAATAAGAGAACATTGTTATTATTTTAAATTAAAGAATACTAAAGAGCACTAAAGGCATACTACTCTAAATGGCCATAAATTACATCAATTAAAATTATTATCAGTTCTACTACACTAAAGGGCACTACATAACACTAAAAGTCACTAAATAACATTAAAGTCACATATTATTGTTGTACAACTATAAAAATATTAAACATATAACACAAATTATTCAATAAATGAACAATATACATTTTTTATACATATTTGCTAAACAATAAACTAATCCGGATAAAAAAATTAAAATAATTCACAAAACAATCACAAAATCATACAATACAACAATAATAACTAATTACTCAATTATATATATTACTTATACTAAAAAGGTGATTCAGAAAACCTCTTTTTGGTATTTTTTTGGAATGGAAAAACAATGAAGATTCAACCACCGAATCAGACAATAAATAAGTTCCACTCCACGACAGGACCTAGATCGGGTGTTAGATCGATATAATATTAACATGACAAGATTTCGAGAAAGGTGTGTGGGCTCAATGGAGCTTTTTGGCTTTTAAAAATTATATATATATATATATATATATATATATATACACACACATATATTTGTATGGGTGGGTGAGGGGAACCGTCTGCTATGTTATGTCGGGAAGGTGACGACGAGTTTATTTAAATGAGTATAGAATTACATGCGCTATACCTGACTGTCTTTTCATATTCTGGTATAGCGCGTGTAATTCATGCGCAATACTAAGACTTTGACCAACTTTTCAAACTTGGGTATAGCGCATGAATTACATGTGATCTTAACGGACAAACGTGCTGTTTAGATATACCGCATGTAATCCATACAATACATATAAATATGTTCCCAGTTCTTCTTTTCACCTATTTTGGTGTTTTGAGCCTAAAAGTTTATCATTTTGGTTCCGTACTCCAAAAGAATGATATCAGTTGGGACCAACAAAATCATCCGTCCTCAAGGAGATTTTGTTCAAGACTCTCGTTTATAGCTTGTTTGGCCAAGTTTCTTTTTGGCCAAAAATATTTTTTCTTAAAAGTTAAGATATTTGACCAATTTTTTAGAGGAAAACGTACTTTTGAGTTGAAGTAGAACAAAGAGTTTATTTTCAAAAGCATTGGTCAAACAATAATACTGCTCAAAAATATTTTTAAAATTAATTAACCAAACATAAACTGCTTCAGTACAAAAATAATTTTTTTTTTTAAAAAAAAAAACTCTTTTCATCCAAAAATTTAATAGGGCGCTTTTACTGTATTTTTTAGATAATCTTACATGATATTTTAGTTTTTTTAATTATAAATAGGAAAAAGGGGGTCTATTTTGTTACATGCTTGGTAGAATCCACTTCTTTTATTTTTTATGTGAAGCTCTTTTTTATTTACTAACTTTTGTAATGAATGGTGGTCCTATGTGGTCTTGGTACCACTAAGTGTCATCTCCCTATTCACATGTTTGCAGCATTGAAATTGACTGCCAATTCCGACTGCTCATTTCCTTATCCTTTCTTATCTTCCAAGTACAAAATGACTACCAATTCTAATTGACTATCCAAATTCATTCTAAATTATTGAAAAGATTCAAGATTTTCAAAGAATTAACTTTCTTCTCAATGAGGTATGAAATTTGTTATATATTCCCATCACCATGAAAAAGATAATGAGCTTGGATAGTTGAATTAATTTGTGGTATTATCAATACTTTTGAATGATATTTCTATTTTTAGAAAGCAAGGAAATGAGTTACAAGAATGTTTTATCTCGACACGCCAGGGTGGTTGAGTTGGTTGAGCAGGACATCCCTCAAATGGAAGGTAGCATGAAACCTTTTGCATACTTTTTCGGTCGAGCTCGTCGTATGACGCTTGCCTAGTGCAGTTTACCTTTCCAGTGCAGTTTGCGAGCTATTGTATTAAAATGAAATTTATCCAGAACACATCTAAAGAGTAGCGGCTACAAATTCCCTAGTTTAGGTGGGAGGAAATAAACTATTCATGCCATCATGCACTATGACTCGTGCGAATCACAATGAGCATAACAAAAAATGGAGTCTTTTTAACCAATATCCTTATGAGGGATGAAATAGATTAGAAAAACAAATTGCGCACCACCTGCTCAATCAAATGCTAAGAAGAAGTACTCTTTTTATTAATACTAATAGATAATTTTTGGGACATATCTCAAACCTATATTTCACTTTACATTTCACAAAAACATAAAAGATCAAGACAGACTATCACTTGATATAAGAAACCACATAGGTACAATTGCCACAATACCAATATAAAAGACAAAAAATTAACATATGCTACACTTAATACGGTGAATGAGCTGAACTCACTTGATCATCAAATTCCTTCAAATTTCCTTTAGGATTCTTCTCAAATCTCTTAATCCCAAAATGCATTAACTCCACATCTTTTACTTCTCCAACCATAACAAGATCAGCTAATATTTTCCCAACAATTGGTCCCATTTTAAAACCATGCCCTGAAAATCCACCAGCAATCACTACATCTTTCCCAAATTCCCCACCAAGAAAATCAATCACAAAATCCTCATCTGGGGTCACAGAATACATACATGACTGTGTTATGACCGGTTTTGTACAATCGACAAGACCTCCGAATCTTTTGTGAATCCACTGTTTCAGTGGATCCAAAATCACCGTGGGCGCCCATGTTCGATTTGTTGGCTCGCATGAGCGTCCACCATGGACCGGAATTTTAATCAATCCTGGAAACTCAAGCGACGGAGTTCCATATATGTATGGATCTCCGTAACTTGCAAAAGTAGGAAAACCATTTTCAATAGTGAATTTTGACTCATACCCTTCTTTAATCTTCCAATACATAACAGTTGTTTCCAAAGGTTGAATTGGAAGTACAATTCCTGTTACACTTTTAACTAACTTTTTCATCCATGGTCCAACTGTCACCACACATTTTTTACCCCAAAACACCTCACCACTTTTAACTTTAACCAAAACACCCCCTACAACTTTCTTGATTTCAACTACTTCCATATTATCTTTCAAAAAAGCTCCATTTTTAACAGCAAGTGTTTGAAACATAGACACAGCTTTTGTAGGTTTAATAACACCACCATATTCTGTAACAACACCAACCCAATTTTCCGGCAACTGAATCAATCCACCACATTCATCAAACACTTGTTTATTATCAAGAATGCGAACGGGGATTGAATTTTTCTCACAGCTAGAGATAACTGATTGAAGAGCTTTGTTATCAGTAGGACCTAAGTCAAACTGTGATGTCTTGAAATAGACTTTGTATCCAATTTCGGATTCGGCTTCTCTCCAGAGGGTTTCGGATTCTAAGACCATTTTCGGGTAGTATTCTTCGGGGTAAGTGGCACGTATTGTTCTTGATTCGCCATGTGAAGAACCACGATGGTGTAAGAAATCGAATTGCTCTAAAAGAAGTGTTTTTTGGCTGAGTTTTGATGTTTGATATGCTGTGCAGCTACCCATTATGCCTGCTCCAATTACTATAACATCAAACATTTCATTGGAATTCTCCATTTTAGGGTGTTTTTTTACTTGGTTTTTTTTGTGTGTGTGTGTTTGTTGGAGAGCGAGGAGGGAGAGTTTCTGCAGTTGTAAAGCAAGGTAGGAGAATGGTGTTTTTAAAGGATAAATATTTATGGGGTCCATTACTCAAATCATCATTCAACTATTCCAAATTATTTGCTAAAGTTACTTTTCTTTCGTTTGTACAACAAAGTTACTTAACTATACTTATAACTCAGAAGGTCATTCAACTAGATCTTCCAAATTTTGGTTGCCAAATACTTATTTTACCCTCTATTATAAACATTTATCTTCTTTTTATTTTATTTTTAACTATTTAAATATTATAAACTTTTCCTTTCTAATTTATATGGACTTATCTATCGAATAAATAAATTTTATTTATAAATTAAAATATAAAAAGTATTTAAACATATATAATGCTGGAATAACAAATAACGAGCATAGTAAAAAAAATTAGTTAGAATAATTTGTTAGTAATAATAATTTTAGTATTAACAACAAAAATTCAAAAATTTATTTACACAATTGAAATCAAAGAAAGTAAATATTGTAAAATATGTATTTCATGCACATAATATAAAATAATTATTTAAATAAAGAAATTTTTATGATATACATTATATATTCTTGAAAATTATGCTCAATTATATTATTATTCCGTCGGTATATTAGGTGAGACTAATTTTTTATTTTTATTTTATAAATAAAATATATTATTCTATAGGTAAGTCCACAAAGCAGATTAAAAAGAGAATAAAATTATAATATTTAAAAAGTTAAAAAAAAAATCATTTAAAGGGTAAAATAGGTATTTGACAAACTGGGATAATCGAGTGACCATTTGAGTAATAAACTCAATATTTACGTATATAGCGTATCAAAATACTGTAATATTTTTCTAGTGAAGATGTAAAATATATATTTTTTTCTTCCCCACCTATTTCTTTTTTCAGTAAACACATCACCGGGTAATTAAGAAGGCGTTTAGACATAAAAATTAAATTTTTAAAAAATTATATTTGTAGTTAAGTTGGAAAATGGTACTCTTTGTGATTTGAAATAATGCTTGGATATGTATTTCACTTGAAAAAATATTATCGTTTTGTGCATTGGAAAAAAATCTAAAAATTTTCAAATAGTGATAATCACTTTATGGTTTTTGAAAAACTCAATTTCAAAATTTTTTCAGAAACTTGCAAAATTTCATGGACAAGCACATTTTTGAAGAAAAAAAAGTTGATGGACAAACGGGACCTTCCGTCTCAATTTGTTTAAATCTTTTCAGAGTACAATGGGTTAATTGATACATTTTGGTTCGGACATAAATTTTTTTGAAAGAAAAATTTTCATGTTTAGAAACTACATAAAAAGTACTACTATAAATCACATTAGCTAATAGTTCAAAATATTTAAAAACTATTTGCAAAATATATAGTGACTCCCCAAATAATTCATTATTTTTCAAATGAAGAAAATATATTTTTTCAGTGTTCTGTTAAAAATGATCTATGCATAGTGCCAGAGATACTCTGGGCTCAGCGTCCTCGCAGACGTATGTTTACCATCGCACAACAGTTTAATCCACCTCAAATTTTGGCGAGTGATAGAAATTAGAATGGTTTATCAAGAAATGTGTACAAATTAAGAATAACATTTTATATAATATTTTCTTATTGCAACTCCTTCACTGTAATTTCTTTTGGCAATCCTATTAAAATTTTTAAAAAAATACACATTACCCATTATAAAATACCTTCTTAGTTAGTAAATATTATTCTTTAAAAGAAGTGTTATGAAATAATATAAGAACAAGAACAATAATACAAGAACAAGAACAATAGATAGAAAAGTAGAGAGAGGAGTATTCTTATTGATACTTTGGGATGATTTACAATGGGAGAGAACCCCTTTATTTATCGGGAGGTGGTGACTTAGCCACCAAGTAGTAAACTCTAGGATCTCTCTAAATATGGACATTCACCTTAAATAGAATATTTTGTAACACTCCCCCTTGAATGTCTATTCAATAATGTGCCTCGTTAAAACCTTAACTAAAACAAAACCCAATGGGAAAAATTATAGAAAAGGAAAAAGAGTACACATGTTTGAATATGCGCCTATTGGTTGCCTCGTTAAAAACCTTGCAAGGAAAACCCAGTGGGACAAAACCTTGTAAGGGAAAAAGAGTGCAACGCGCATTAACTCCCCCTGAAAAGAGCATCAATTCACATCCTTGAGCATTTGCATTCCAATCTTGTGCAACATCTTAAAAACGATCTTTTGTAGAGATTTGATAAATAAATCAGCCATATTGATTTGAATAAATATTCAAAACCTTGAAATTATCATTCTTGATAGATATGAACATCTTCATATAATGTCGTGGAATGACTCTTCAATATCTCCATAGAGGTATTCTCAATGCCATCATGCTTATAGTTATAGCAAGATACATATGTACACAAGTTGCACTTAGGATGTGGTACTTTAGGACCAAGAATTATATATACTTCAAGCAACTTCAATCATTGACTTTATACTTTCAAGTATTTGAATTACATGTCCAAAACTACATGTCTTTCATATGGAATCAATTCTGCTTGAATTGTATCTCTTCCATTTAGCCAATATTTTTGTTTGTATTCGACAAACATAAGATCCTCATCGATATTTAGCGCTATCATAGATGTCGTCGACGAACATTTTATATCGGTTCCAGTAAATTTTCATAAAGACATAACATGGAGATCTCTTTATTCATATATTCAGGTACCTGAATCTCTCATGAGATTTTATGAAGTGTTATGTCATGTGATCTTCTAGATCACTTGCCTCCCCATTATGATCACTTTGGTCATTTGCTCATCTTCTTTATTAAGAAGTTATTTTGAAACCGATTTGTCTATACGCTTTAAGCGTATCAAAGACTTTGTCCTTCTGGGACTTAATATGAGCATTTGCAGTGAGAATATAGTTACTTTCTTTGGGTCAGCAAATGCGTATAGCATTCTTTGCAATATGTTGCAATTGAATTATCGTTTTATGAACTTCAGGTTCATATTATGATATTCGAGGATCTATATATACAAATGATAATTCATCCATGTAACCTTTTCTCAAGTGTTTATCATGTCTCCCCCTCATGTTAGAAAAGCTAACTTGTTTCCTCAACTTTGAGAGTCCACCTTTGTGCATCATGGTGTTAATGAAAATATACACCGCACATCAATAATAATAAGATGAAATTATTTGGTTCCTGACCCTGAACCACTTGTGAGGGGAGAATATAATATACTCTCGTATACAACGTATATCAAACTAATATATATAAATTTGTTCGCATAAGAAACAGTTTAGCTATTGAGTGGAGGCACTCAATAATTATCTTGCTAAACCAACTATGATATAAACCAACTTATCAAGATGAACTATCTTGAATAGAAAATCTGGAAATTATGCTCGAAGTTATATTACTGAGCAATTTACCTCGCAAGCACCGGCCAGGCTGCGGGTTAATAACAATCGCACATGTAACCATATCATAGATGCATCATATGTGGTATACATGGAAGGTGAATGGGCCCATATTCACCTTTGATATTTCCAGAATTTATGGAATTCAACCCGAACTCTTTAGTTGGTCAATTAATTAATGAGAACAAGTAATATAAGAGAATTCGTAAAGAACTTTCTAGTTCTTTAATATTTACCCATGTGAATTCTCTATTACTGCACATCATACTTAAAATGATATGGCTAACCCGAATGCCAACTGAATAAATTATCAATATTGATAAACTTCAAATTTACACCATGACATGTGCAATTATCAATAAACTTCAAGTTTATTATGATATGGGTTTTTATATCAATAAACGTCCACTTTATTGTGGTATTCTTGTGTAGTACAAACTGGAGAATAAAGCGGGTAGTTTTTCACATACAGATTATCCTGCTACAAGTTGTAGTAATAGAAGATATCAAATCTTTCCTTTATTTATAGTCTCAATATAATCAATCGCTTTCGCATATACTTTGGAAACTGAATAAGTTTCTTTGAGACTTACTACAACACAATACCTTATTGGTAATCAATTGTGTTTCTCCAATATAGTAATAATTGGCTCTTCTAGAGCTTTCAATTAATTTTGTACTACCACAAATTCATCAACATCCATGTGGTAAATATCTCTTTTAAAGAGAAAGTTATACCATTATGGTCATGTCAAAATTATATGCAAGATATGTTTCTTGCATTATTATTGTCCTTTGATAATCACATTGACAAATTATTTTGGCGTACAATAGGTACGTGACCAATGACTATTCATGCCATAACAATGACATTATTTTCATATATCATCTGAAACCTCCTTCTAGGGGTGAGTGTGGTATATTCAATACCAATTTCATGTTCATATTCTTCCAATAATGAATATGTATTCGTGAATCAGATGTTGTCACATTCACTGCGGGGATATGTGATTTTGTTATCCTTTTCAAATATGTAAATGCGTCTGGCATTCGATTTGCTATTCTTTGCAAATGGATAATATTTTGCACCTCTTTTTCACAAATAGAGGTATGTGGATCAAGATGAGATAATGATGCATTTTTCCACAAAATTTCCCGTTTGGTTTCACCAACTTCTCCCCCTAATTTTGGGAAAACTGTCTCATCGAATTGACAGTCTGCAAATCGTGCAGTAAACAAATCCCCTGTCAATGTTTCGAGGTAGTGAATAATGGAGGGCGATTCAAACTCAACATATATTCCTAACCTTCTTTGCAGACCCATTTTGGTGCAATATGGCGGTGCTACAGGCACATATACTGCACATCCAAAAATTCTTAAGTGGGATATATTAGGTTCATGACCCAAAACTCATTGCAACGGGGAATATTTGTGATAATTCGTCGTTCTGAGACAAACTAGCATTGCTGCATGCAAAATGGCGTGACCCCAAACCGAAGTGGGCAGCCTCGTTTTCATGAGTAAATGAGGAATTCAAGATTATTCTCATCTATTGTCTCAATATGATATCCATTTTGAATGATATCTTTAAAACTCAACAAGTTCCTTTTAGACTTGGAGGAGAACATTGCATTCTCTAAAATGTTGTTCCTTTAGGCAGAGTTATAGTTGCTCTTCCGGAGCCTTTAATCAATTTACTACTACCAGAAATTGTAGTAACATCTGCCTTACACATACTTAAATGAGAGTAATATTTCTTCTCTTTGAATATCATATGTGTGGTACATGAATCAGTTAATCAAAAGAGAAATACGAACATGAGAATAAACAAATTTAATCCGTTGCTTCATAATTAAACAATATTTTCAAAATCTGCTGAGGTTAGTCGATTAACTTAGTTAATAGTCGACTAACTTGGGAAGCAGTCATTAGGTTAGTCGACTAACTAAATCAGATAGTCGACTATCTTGCCTTGCGGAAAAGTCCAGTTTTAATGCAAAATATTAGTTAGTCGACTAACTAAGTTGATAGTCGACTAACTTAGTAAACAGTCATCAGGTTAGTCGACTATCTAAATCAGATAGTCGACTAACTTAGTTTGCGGAAAATCCAGTTTTAATGCGAAATATTAGATAATCGACTAACTGTTAGGTTAGTCGATTAACTCTACTGGAAAATAAAAATATCTTTGAAATTTAAGCATATTGAAACATTCTAAAGAACTGATACTAACATTATATCATAAGCTAACTAATACGAGCTGATACTAATGACTATTAGTTTATTCACTAACTAATACAAATAAGTAAAATAAAATCAGACAATTCCATCTTCCTTCATCACAGATCCATCACCAATTAAGTGGTCTATTTTCCCCTTAGGGTGCTCAAAGAAGTCTGCCACATCCAAGTGGGTGATGTCAAAATTGTCGTCAGAGTGGATGAATCTGATTGCAACTCGAGATTCTGAGAGCGATAATTGCTGAATATTAAATTCAATTGGTTAGAGACTCGTGCTGATAACGTGTTATGAAATAATATAAGAACAAGAACAATAATACAAGAACAAGAACAATAGAGAAAAAAGTAGAGAGAGGAGTATTCTTATTGATACTTTGGGATGATTTACAATGGAAGAGCACCCCTTTATTTATAGGGAGGTGCTGACTTAGTCACCAAGTAGTAAATCCTAGGATCTCTCTAAATATGGGCATTCACCTTAAATAGAATATTTTATAACAAAAAGGAAATATTATCTCATCGTCCGAGTCATGAAAACGTGGCAACGATTAGTTAGATATGCAAAAAGACAAAAGAAAAAAGAAAATCAGCCATTTTTGTTGATGCTACAGAAATTGGATTGGAATCTTTAGTTTGATTCCAGCCAAAATTATTCAAGAAGTGTCGTTTGTGTTCTTTGTTTAACCTTATTTCACAGAACATGTGAATCACGAGTACATCTTTGTCCTTTTTCAGTTTGTTACAATAGTGGATTCTGTTTTTTTTTAAAGGTTACTATTTCACGAATGTACTGTTTTGACTTCAATTTCTTTGCTTAAACCAATATATAAAATGAAGTTATTCGAGAGAAGGTGGGGGTGGTTCCGGTGGACAAGAAGATGAGAGAAGCGAGGCTGAGGTAGTTCGGGCATGTGCGGAGGAGAAGTCCTGATGCCCGGTGAGAAGTTGTGAGCGGCTGGCGATGGTCGGCGTACGGCGGGACAGAAGTAGGCCTAAGAGGTATTGGGGAGAGGTGATTAGGCATGACATGACTAGAATGCGGGTTTCCAAGGACATGGCTAGAATGCGTGTTTCCAAGGACATGACCCTTGATAGGAAAGTCTGGAGGTCTAGAATTAGGGTTGTAGGATAGGGGCTCTTAGAGTTTTTCGTACAACTCACCCGGGGTTGGGTGAGGCTTGGCAGAGCTATCCATAGATGATTTGTGTATTGGATTGTGTCTTCCTTGGTAGTTATTTATGGTAGTTACTGTCTGATATTATTGCATGCTATTTTATTTATGATTCTTATGTTTAGATAATTATTTACGCTATTTCTACTGGAGTTACTAATGCTCTTGTGTTTTTGTTTTTCCTTTCCTTCACTGAGCCAAAGGTCGATTGGAAACAACCTCTCTGCCCTTTCGGGTAGGGGTAAGGCCCGTCTACATATTACCCTCCCCAGACCGCACTTTGTGGGACTATACTGAGTAGTTGTTGTTATTGTTATATCGAAAACCAAGATGATACACTATAGCAATAATATTTATGCTTTTTGTAACAAAAATTAGAGAAAATGGGTCGGGTAATAGAGCGGTTGAGTCACGGTTTTAAATGGTGTTTTTGATTCTTTAAATGATTGAGTTAAAAGGAAATATAAAAAATAATATTTAATATGCCCTAAAAGTGTTGAGTTACAATACCCAAAATATGATAAATAAACAATTTCCGTTAGTTCAGTAACCTTATGAGAAATGGACTCCATTGTTCAAAGTCAATGAAATTGGTTAAGTCTAAATCAAGATCAATCCCTTTCCAAGTTTTATGTCGTTATATTGAAGTAGACAATACCTAGCCCAGTTTCTACGTTGAACATACATTTATCTGATTCAACCAGACGAATCATTCAATTTTCTATTCACAAGTTGAGCTTGAGCTCCATCGTTCATTTATCAATGCTTTTTTTTTTTTGGTCATGTAAAGGGAGGTGCTTAAATCTAATAAACTTTATAATGTATTTACACACCACCAATTGATGCCCATTAACGACTTATAACATTCACGTGTAGGGAGATTATTAACATAGAAGTTGAAATAAATACACACTGCTTATTTTGACCGTAAGTAAAAATCAAGAGGTCTAGTGGAATGGATGAGATTCATCCCCCTTTAATCAAAGATTTCGAGTTCGAACCTTGAAAATCGAGAAATCCTAATAGATAACTCTTACCCCTTTATATGAGCATACGCATCGTGAAGCTGGATAAATCAGACTAGTGGATCCCAGATACTTGACGGTGTTTTAAAAGACATTTTCGGGGTGAGTACTGGGGTAAGGCGCAACAAAAACGGCCCGGGACGATGGTGTGGGGCAAAAGTCTCAAGAGGCGTACGCCCCGAATTATTTGAGGCACATTTTTATAGTGAGGTGTAAGCCCCAGATGCTTTTTCAAATTAAAATAAATATTGTTGAATATGTCCTTCATATTATACTCAAATTCTCAAAAGCCGGCTTGTAATTACTCAAAAGTTTTAAAAAGAAACTTAAATGTATTAAATTTAAAAGTCAAGACATTTGTTTATTGATTAAAGCCCTAATTCACAGTCTTTCCCAATTCTTTCTATTGTTCGCCAGTCCGTTAATATCTCCCAAAAGCAATGCATATTCATTTTTTTTTTATAAATATAAAGAGAACCATATTCTCCTTCATAGCAGCAAGTTCAAAGTTTAAATTGCAGGTTAGACATCCTTTTTGTTCCTTCATATAGAAAATTTTATTCTTTTTGACTCAAGTTACTTGTGCTTGTAAGTAGTATATAATAGGTTGGTTTGACTAACTTTTTTGTGGGGATGGAGTATATCTATATATAAATATTTCATTTATAGTTTTATTTAATTTTAATGCAATTTTATATGTTTATAAATAATTACTGTGATTATATTATCTTATAAAATATTAAAATTAAATATCTATAGGGCTTACACCTCGCTGAGGCATATATAAAATACATTGGCTTACGCCTACATATTTTAAAATATTGATACTAAATGGTTAAACCTTTAAAAAAAAATAAACCTGAGACTTCCTGGTCCCAACATCCTCTTGACTATGGTTAAACATTGGCTCAAAGCCTATTCAAATTCCCCCATTAGGATATTACTCCATTATTTATGTCAACTTGTGGATTTGGAACATCGAGCTTCACCATTGATCAGAGACTCCATTGATGAGTTCTAGAAGCTTCACATGAGCTAAGGAAGAAGAAGATCGATTTGTGCAAGAGAATAAAAGCTTGTTTAT
Source organism: Nicotiana benthamiana (assembly GCA_034376525.1). NCBI lineage: Eukaryota > Viridiplantae > Streptophyta > Magnoliopsida > Solanales > Solanaceae > Nicotiana > Nicotiana benthamiana. Next base: position 13,135,305 of record CM067336.1, read on the forward strand.
TTCTAATGTCCAACATTGTATATATACACGTGGGGTACCATTCCACTAACTAATTCTAACTGCCTTGATAGCTAGGACACATCTAACTACCAACTAACTATGATTAACAAACTAAGATAGCTAAACTAACTATGATTACAAAAGAAATAGAGAAGAAAAATTAAATATACACAGCTATCTCAATACCCCCAAGTTGGAGGTGAGGTTCCCACACCCAACTTGCTCAACATCGCAGAGTGCTTAACGCTAGTAAGAGCTTTAGTAAGGACATGTGCTTACTGTGCACCAGTACTAATATGATGAAGAGAAATCAATCTTTCTTGGGTCTTATCTCATACAAAGTGAAAATCAACCTTGATGTGCTTCGTTCTTTCATGAAAAACAGGATTACGAGCTATGTGTAAAGCAGATTGACTATTATAAAACACTGAAACAGGCTTAGGATATGGAATAGTTAGTTCATCAAATAATCTGCATAACCACGTTAGCTCGCCAACAATTTTCCTCAAGGATATGTATTCTGTTACTGTTTCTTGCTACTTGAACTTCCAACAAATTGGATGGTTGCCTAGCAGGACTATGTAGCCAGTAACTTACCTTCTAGAATGTAGACAAGCAGCCCAATTTGAGTTGCAATAACCCTTTAGAGTGCAATCATGGTCATTGGATAGAAAGATTCCTAAAGTGGGATCACTCTTTAGGTACCTAAGTAAGTGGAAAGCTGCTTTCAGATATGGCTCCATGGGGTCTTGCATGAATTGGTTGAGGTGTTGTACAGTGAAATCTATGTCAAGTATGGTATTTGTGAGGAAATTTAACTTTCTTACCACTTTTCTGTAGTAAGTAGGATCTGGCAATGTTGTTCCTTCCTTGGCTTAGAGCTTTTCATTTGGAAGAGGAGTAGACATGCTGCTATAAGAAAGACAATCATATTATTTAAGTAAGGCTAGTGCGAACTTGCTTTGAGATATTATCACCTCATCACTGGTGCAAAGGAATTTCAAACCAAGAAAATAGTGTAGTTTCCCCAAGCCTTTTATTTTTAATTGATCATGTAGAAAGCATTTGACTTGAGCAATTTCTGAGATGTTTGTCCCAATGATGATAACATCATCCACACATACTGCTGTATAGATGGTAGAATGTTCTATTTTATTGTAGAAAAGTAAGTAGTGATTGAGAGAACATATATAACCCTTTGAGAAAAGGGCCTCAATCAACTTGGAGCACCACCGCCTGCTTGCCTGCTTGAGGCCATACGAGGATTTATTCAATTTGCAAACTAAACATGGAGAGCTAACTTCCAATCCTGGTGGTATTTGCATATAAACTTCCTGATGCAAGTCTCCATGAAGGAATTCATTGTTCACATCCAACTGAAAGATATGACACTACTTCTTCACTGCAGTAGCTATGAGAGCTCTCACTGTTGTCATTTCAACCACATGACTGAAGGTTTCTATGTAATGTATGCCAGGCAGGGTGTACCCTTTTACTACCAATCTAGATTTGAACCTCTCTACTGTTTCATCAGCTTTGTGTTTAATTTGTACACCCACATGCAACCAATTGCATGTTTCCCACTTGGTAGAGGCATTATGTCCTAGGTATGATTTGCATGCAGGACTTCAAACTCATGTGTCATTGCTGCTTGCTAGGCATGATTAAGAGCAGCTTCCTCGTATGAAGATGGTTCGGAAATATTGCAAACATTCATAACAAGCAACTGACTATCATGGACAAAGAATCAGTAGGAATATGGCTATGTAAGGAGAATAAGGCATCAAGAGAAGTTTGAGTGGTTGATGGATCAATAGGTAGAGGAATAGAAGTTGGTTTCAACTAAGGTATGAAATAGATGTAATCTTGTAGGTGTGTATGTAATTTGTGTTCTCTACCAGACCTCCTAGGCTCTAAGATAGGAGACTCACTTTGTGAAATGGAATAAAAAAGATTTTGTAGGAGAGTTTCAGGAGAGTGAGAGTGTGTTTCTAGAGAACCCGGTGCAAAGTAACTAGGTGAGGAGTGATCAGATAAAGAGTGATCATGTCATGTTTCAGAGTTTCCTGGGCTTGGTGGATTACCTGTTGTAGGTTGAGATGTAGTAATGTGTAGATCAGAGATGAAAGTTAGTAAAGTTGGAAAAGAAGAACCTGTAATAGGTGACACAGCAAATGGAAACACATTTTCATAACATCTCTTGATATGTGAATTTTTCTAGTATGCAAGTTCAGCACTTTGTATCCTTTAGTTTCAAAGTGATATCCAATAAAGACATGAGGCACAGTTCTAGGATCAATTTGTCCCCAGGTATCTTTGGTATAGTGGGGGAAACATAGGCACCAAAAGCTTCTCAAATAGGATCAATTTGGTTTCACTCCAATACCTTATAAGTAATTTAAATTCAAATAAAAGTGCTCCACCTATCTCTAGAAGGTATTTACATTTTCTCTCAACCACACCATTTTATTATGGTGTGTATGGACAAGTTCTCTAGTGAACAATACCTTGAGTTTGAAAGAAAGAGTTTGCTTCTATACTGATGAACTCTATCCATTGTCTGATCTTACTGATTTAATGGTCAAGTGAAACTGAGTTTTGACAAAAGATATGAAGGTTTTAAGGATTTGCAAGGCATTACTCTTACTAGACAAAAGGTGAGTCCATGTAGACCTGCTATGATCATCTACCGTGGTTAAGAAGTACTTGTAATTTTCATGTGTGGGGGCATGATAGGGTCCCCACAGATCAACATGCAAGAGATCAAAAATTTATTTAGTGTTGCTGGCTTTAGTAAGAAAGGGCAGTCTAGACTGTCTGGCCATGGGGCATATATAACATAGGAAGGGTTGTTTATTAGAAAAAGCAACAGGTATAGTGGTGATATATCTCATCTTTGCAAAGGGAACATAGCCTAATCTATTATGCCCTAAAACATTAACATCATCCTTATACGACAAGAAAGAATCACAGTCATGTGTTTTATTGCAAATGAAATTATTTACATTTAAAAAGGAAACATTCTGTGAGGGACTGTGATTACAAACACTAGATGGAGTTTGCAAGCTATGTACATCACAAGCATGGCATGAAATAAGAAAAGAAGAGATAGATGCAGAACCAGTACTAACACTCTTCAAACAAAGGGAGCACAAAAGATACAGACCATCTCTAATTTTACCAATCTCTAGAGGCCTCTTCATTGAAAGGGCCTGCATCAGACAACATGTATCAGTAAAGGCTATCAAGGATTTAAGCTGTGCAGTTAAAGAGGATATGGAGTTAAGATTAAACTTGAAAGAGGGAATAAATATGACTTTGTGTAGGGTAATTTGGGGAGCAAGATTCACGCTGCCAATCTCTGTTACCTTAACTCTATAGCCATATGGGAGAGTGACTAGCAAAGAATAGGGTAAAATCCTAATATAAACTAATGTATTTTTATTAAAGGTCATATGATTTGAGGCTCCTGAGTCTAAAATTCATGTGGCAGTCCAGGTTCTGAAACATTTACAAGATAAATTGCCAAAATCAATGGAGGATGTATACCACCACTGGTGTTGAAATGCTGAAGTATATTAATCAATTGGCTATATTGTTCCCTGGACAGGTTCAGATTCTGATTCTCATCATTGGGTCCAATCTCCTCAGCCTTGGCAGAGATCTTATCAGACAGGTTGGAGTGTGCATTGGCCACAACTTTTTTGTTCTTATTGTACTTGAAGTTTTGATTGTTGTTTGAAATTTGGGATTAACCATGAAATTTGAAACACTTGTCGTTGGTATGTCCTGGACGTTTGCAGTAGTCACAAAAAGGCTTTGGCCTATTTGTGTTTGGAAAGTTAGAATTGGGAGTGTAATTAGTCCTGAAGTTATTGTTCCTGAAATTGTTGGCATTTCCTGTAGCATTAGCATAAAGGGAAATTGAATCTGCAACCATATGATTTGAAGGTATCGTTTCACGCTGCTTTTCATCCTAAATGAGCAAAGAGAAGGCTTGTGCCATTGAAGGAAGAGGACTCATCATAAGAATGCTACCCCCCACTGCTATGTACACTTCATGCTCAATGAGGAATTGAATTAATCTTCTATCTTGCTCAGCCTTGTGCATACCTTCCTTAGCACCACAGGTACACTGACAACTGCATTGTGTTTTTGCACTCAAAGTACTTAACTCTTCCCAGAGTTTCTTCAATTGAGTGTAGTAGCCTGTGATGTCTAGAACTCCCCATTGATCTCCTTTTGGATTTGATACAATCTCGCACCATTAATTATGTTCATATAAATCCTCTAATTTCCTCCATAATTCAACAATATTACTTGTATATTCTACATTATCTGCTATCTCCTTTGAGAGTAAATTTAGAATCCACAAGGTCACCATAACATCACGCCATTCCCACTTTCTACACTTGGGAGATTGAGAATATGGATGCTTACACTCTCCACTAATGAAATCAGTTTTATTTTTAACAGAAAGGACAAGCAAAACTGCACACCTCCAAGATCTATATCTAATTCCACTGAAAGCCACACTAACTAACTCCAGGATTATCCGATGGATGTAGATAGAGAGGATCACTGGGATCTAGAACAGAATATATAGTAGCTTCAACATTTTTGACATTTACGGTATTATCAGTCGCATCGGTTTGATCGACAATAACTATATTAAGAAATTCAAGGAATACAGAGTAAAGAAATAAGGACAAAACTTAGGAAAGTAAAATTGAAAACGAGGCGAAGCTCACACTGCGCGGATCGATTGAGAACTGGGTCAAATCAAAGAACACAACTCGATCGATTGATCTAGAAGACGATTGAGTCGGAGATTCCTACGCTCTGATACCATGTCAACTTGTGAATTTGGAACATCGAGCTTCACCATTGATTAGAGACTCCATTGATGAGTTCTAGAAGCTTCATATGAGCTAAGGAAGAAGAAAATTGATTTGTGCAAGAGAATGAAAGCTTGTTTATTTCTAATATCTGACATTCTATATATACATGTGGGGTACCACTCCACTAACTAATTCCAACTGCCTTGACAACTAGGACACAACTAACTACCAACTAACTATGAGTAACAAACTAAGCTAGCTAAACTAACTATAATTACAAAAGATACGGAGAAGAAAAATTAAATATACACAGTTATCTCAATAACCTACCCCATCTTCTTCCATTAATTGATGCATGTTACTTCCCAAGTTCCCTCCTTTGGTCTTCCAAAAAACAAAATCCAAGATTTTAAATTAATACCATTGTACCCACTCCTTTACTATAAGGGATGCAGTATAAATATATGATTTTTCCGAATAATTTTTCAAATACACATACATAATTTAAATCGTGAATCTTGAAGAATCTGCACCTTAAGTTCAGCATTTCCCTAATTTAAATAAATAGGATATAACAGACATACAGTAAAAAGTTGTATCACACTAGACAATGTAACTAGATTATCAATATAATAACGACAATCATTTTTAATACAGAAAAGGAACAAAACTGTCACCAAACTATTCGATTTGGTAAAAAATTGTCCTTCGTCCACCTTTTGAGCCAAAAATAGCCCTACCATTATTTTAGTAGCTCAATGATGCCCTTATTTCTAACGGACTTATCTGGAAAAAAAAATTAATTAATATCATTGGCGCATTGGCTAAATATAAATTCTTACTAAACTTTTAAAAAAAAACACCAAAACCTGGGTTTTATTGGCCCATACCGATTTTAAACCTTGTAATCTAAATTTTATTCTTAAAAGACAGTGTAACTTCTTCTTCTTCCTCTTTTAATTAAGTTCTACAAATGGGAGAATTTGCGTCACTACAACAAGAAAAGTAACAATTTAAGCAAGAAAATGTTGATTTTGGGAATGAAATTAAATGTGTATGGGAATAAAGTTTCGGACCCTGACCTAGGAAATAATTGATTAAATGAGAGTAAATTCATTAATGAAATCAAATAGGAGTAAAATGAGTCTGCGAAAATAGTTCATTATCTCGTCCTCTAATTCGATTTACTGGAGATTGGAGAACAAAGAGGGAGGTGGCAGTGAGGCGGGTCCTTTTTTGAGGCACGTCCAATAATGAAAACCCAGGTTATTGGTGTTTCTATTTTTAAATTTTCGTAAGGATATATATTTAGATCAATAGAACGGTGACAGGTGAATTAATTTATTATTCAAATAAGTCCATTAATAATAAATGTATAATTGAACAACTAAGATAACGGTAGGGACATTTTTGGCTCAACAGGTGAACGATGAATATTTCCGGACCAAATCAAATAGTTAAGGGGTAGTTTTGACCCTTTTCTTTTTTTTAAATACAAAAATTACAAAAGGAGAACATTTAACAATTCAATCCCTACTTGAGAGGTGCCAAAACTTGTATTGGGACTGCTAGCGGTCTTGCCCTAGCATAAAATTTTGTGTAGTATAAACGGGGAAATTAACAGCATTAAAATTTGGGAGCAAACAGGAGAATGTAAATAGATGGTCAGTAGTACAATATCAAGATCCAGATTTACATACAACTAATTCAGTGCTGCAAAGTTTCTGCCCATGTTGGTAATAGTACTAATGTGGATCATCTAAGAATGTCTTTTAAATAACTAAACATATGATCACTCACATGAAACATTTGATGAATGTAAAATATAAGGAGAAAATAAATTGTACACTTACCATAGTTTCCCATTTCATCATAATATTAATCCCCACCAAAATCGAACTCATGTTAACGAACGAGAGGTCAATTCCAACATTCTTATGCTCAATTTCTCGTCTATGTGGCTGCACCTAAACCTAATACTGAAGGGCAAAAAGCAATGCTGTAGTACAAGAAGCAACCTACACATTTCTTATTCAGAAAAACTGTAACAAATGGGTGCTAGTAAAAAATTACAGATCTTTGATTTGCTGTCACTAAACTAATTTCCCTACTGCTATGAAATCTCATATTTGGATACACTGCTATGGATTGCCTATACGAATACAACCAAGAACGTGATTCACAAAAAAACATAACAAATCACAGATTCCTGGTTGACCCAAATAAAGAATTATCAGCCAAAATCTAGCCAAACTTGGACGATTTACAGAAAATTGTGAAGACATCAGTGCACTATCTTGCCCGTGACTCCACAACTAATCACAGTGAGAAAATCAGACAACGGACCTGCAGAATATGGAAAAATTAGCAAACTGTATTTCATCATTCGATAAGAAATTAAGGCATGTTATGTGTTCAATTCTCAATATGCGAAAGAGATTAGTAAAACAAGGCAGGCGATAATTGCATTCCAAGATTCCCAAACTCCAGTCTCTTACAATGCAAAGTTAAAATAATGAGGATCTTATTATCATTTTATTTAGGCGACTTAATTCTCCACATACAGCAAGAAGAAAGCTGTAAAGACAACCCAATACTAGGAGCAAGGTACAACAGAAAACAAAAGGATGGGAGACAAGATGAGAGAACTGACCTATTCTTCTCATACTGCAAATGTCGCAAGAAGAGCATGCAACACAAACCAATAGATGATCACACTAAGCCGTAGTACAGGCTGTCGCATTAATGCCCGATCACAAGATACCCTAGAATTCAGACACAATATGGCTTTTGTTAGATAACAAAAGTTCCAAATGCATAGAAAATGAAAGCAAGAGATGAAATTTGTCATACCATAGACCATCTATCATGTCAGTTATGGGCCTTGTAAACCGTGGGACAATCCTTGATGTCGTTAGCGACTTGAAACCATGAGCTGAGAGGAAAGAAAGGTGTTATCAACAGTCTGAAGATGTGAATACCAACCAAACCATCCTTCAAAAGGTATAAGGAGAAGAAGACAAGAAGACTTCGGGAATAAATGTAACTAAGACAAAACAGGTAAATTTAGCACTAATCTAGGGATTTCATATTCAATACAAACAAAGATTCTAACTCTCCACAACCACATATATAAAGAAACAAAAAAAAAAACAGAAAAAAACCAATACCCTCTTCCACACCCTGTGGCCTACCACCCAGAAGAAAAAAGGAAAGGAAAGAAAAGGGAAAAGAAAGGAATTTAGTTTTGTCAACCAATCATCGGAGTGCCTTCTTAACACCATAATGTCTTTCTAAGATTATCTATCATCAGGAAAACTCAAATCTAGTTCCCATCAAGAATGAGTATAAGCAAAATAAAAGAGACATCAGATAAAGCATGAAACACAAGGTTAAAGAAGCGAAATCATCGAGATTATATAAGAGCAGAAAAAATGTTATCTGAAGATATGATGTTTGAAAAAACCTTCATGCGTAATGCTACAGCCTAACAAAGCCGCCTTCCACAACCATAGTGAACGTAAGCTCAATCTCCAACCATTTGACATTAGAATCAATATTGGAGTCACCTTACTATATAACGGAGTAGCAAGATAATAGAATACAGTAAAACATGTTTATCAATCAAAAACAATGTTATCAAACAATCAGACTTCATGTTGATTCTTCAAATATACTAGCAATAGGAAGTTCATTACCCTTATCATCATCTTCATCTTCTAGTTTCCCACTCTCAGGATCCACATCTATCGCAACAGCTACTTGGTCATTATTAGTTTTGCGCAAACTGCGAACTTGAGATGCAACAGTTCCAGGCATTACCCTTTTGTTGGCCTGCATTTGAAGAGCAGAAGAAAATAGTGCCAATAAGTGTACCGATAAAAAAAAATAATGCCAAGAAGTATAGCTGGAAGAACATGATGCTTAGCCACATTATACTGAAGATATTATTAGAGATGAAATACAAAGACCTTTCAGGGCTAATCTATAGCATGCTATATCATTTTCCAATTCAGACTGGTTTTCTATACTAAGAACACTCTTACTACAGGTCCATAGTTTGGAGATATTAAATTAGTATTCAACATTAAACTTTTGAAACTACATTTCAACTTCCTTTTGCTGTTAATATTGATAGAAATCCTGTAAAAATCAGCGATTAAACTCAAGGTCACTGTCACACATAATAATCCATATTAGCCAAGCACTACTAGATAATCATTACTACCACTACCGTCATCCAAGAATGTGTACTCATTCGTTCTGAAATCAAAACTCAAAAAAGTTTTCGTATGTATATAATGAAGCCATCCTTAAAAAGAGAGAGGCTTGAGCATGTGAAAGGCGGATAATAGAATATGTGCTCAGATGTTGCCCAAATCCAGTTTAAACCCAGAGTACACCATACAGATTCTAACCGATGATGTGTTAGACCATCCGCATCAATGGATAAGAGGAAAAGCAGAGAGTCAGAAACCAAGCGTCTTTGTTGTGTATCAAACCAAACCCGAACAAAACATAACAAACAACACCCCTACTTGGTTATCGTTTTGATCCTCCCTTTTTCAACTTGTTTTTAAATATATACTTCATTTATGATTTCTTCCATCTTCTGCTATTGTCCAAAAATGCAAAATAACTATTTATCTTTTCCATACATTTTGTATATTGTTTGATGCTAAAATATCAGTACTATCTACTACAACAACAACAACCCACTGTAATCCCACAAGTGGGATCTGGGTAGGGTAGAGTATACGCAAACCTTACCTCTACCTTCAAGAAGACAGAAAGGCTGTATCCGGTAAAAATATCAGTACTAGTCTATATTAGTATTTCTTTAGGATCACTGAAGCATTGGTCCATATTTTTACAAAGTAGAGGATTGTTATAGTTTCCCGTCTCCAAAAGAACCAATCTATACACATTTGTTTTCTGAGAACTTTTCTCTAGAAACAATAATCCAAACAATAATTTCCCTCAAGAAGATCTCCGGAAACTCTCACATCAAATATAGAGCTCCAGATTTCCTGGGAACTGATTCTTTTTTTTACGTCGGAAGTGACTTTATTGTTTTCCTCCAGAACTCAAACTTTAGTAAAGGTTGTCACGAACTACATATATACTTAGAACAGAATGATGTGGAGAGCAGACTCAATAAGCATCCTCAGAAATTCATTTATTAGTACACTCTTCACACGTTCTCCTTCCATCAAAGGAGGACAACGGCAGTCTGTTTAGTTATTGAGAAATCATGGCAGATATGCTCTCATTCTAATATATCCACACCTTTTAGCGTCTTTCTTTGTTCTCAAGAGCACCTATTCCTCCTTTTGCTCGCTTTTCCCAGAGATTTCGTCGGATCTTTTTTTTTTTGGAAAGTTCCGTACAACATTCCCCTGAATCAGTTCTTTCAGGAAATCTTGGCAACGGAGAGCCACAAAATCTTGCAGCATTTGGCATTTGTATTTTTCATGTCCTACATTTCACCTCATTGCGGATATGAACTTTAAATTTCCAGCTCACTGATATGTAAATCCCTTTTGGCTTATCTAATTTAATGCAAATCCTACCTGCTTCCAGTTTGACCTAGTTCATATCAAAAGCTAATGTTCCCTCTAGGTGTCTGTACAAGACTGACAATAGAATAGATAATTTTGTTCAAAGTACAAGAGCTCATCCAATAGGTATATGATGATAATATGAAACAAATCATTTGCTAATTCTTGTACTACTGATATGCTGGATCTTTGTCGTAGTTTTAGTTGATTACTAAATGGAGAATAAGGAACAGCAATCAAGCATATTCAGATTTTGAAGACAAAAGAATCTACAAAACAAATAAATCTTTTAATATGCTTCACCTTAATTGCCTGATGTGTAATATTATCAATTATAAAACAGTTAGGCAGCTTGATGGAACCAAAAAATAAATTGATGAATAGAACAAAATAAATGAAATGACATACCACTGGCTCTATCTCTATAATTTCCGACGTAGAATTTACTAGTTGCCCCATGTCACTGGCCCCTCGAAGCATGGTTAATTGAGATTCCTTGTCACGCAAAGAGTTCTCAAGAAATTCTTCTTTCCTAACCAGCTGTTCTACTTTATCTTTCTCTACTTTCAACATTAGATCTCTCGTCTGTGCCAGTGCACGCAGATCCTCCAGCTCAGATACCACAGACACGACCTGCTTCTCTAACATTTCCTTGTATTCATGGATATGATTAATTTTTGCATCATCATAATTCATATCATGCGTCTGGACTCGGGAAATCATCTTGTCAACCCATGTCAAAAAGTCACGCATTTCATCAGTATTTCTTTTGCTACCCATCTGAGCAGACGCTATTGCATCATTAGTGCATCTTGTAACTTCTTGCCTCAAGAAAGAAATCTCTGTATCTCGCTCTTGTAATTGTGACTGAAGATTCTCAACCTCAGACAAAAGGCTTTCAGATAGTTGATGAAGTTCATCAAATTTGCTTACTGTAACAGAAAGCTTCTTCATAGTCTTCCCCCGGGAAACTTCAAGGTTCTCCATATCTTTATTTTTTTGAAGTAGGACTCTCTCCATTTCTTCAATCTTGTTTGTCATGTCTTCCATTTGGGCCTCCTCCTCATCAAGTGCTTGCATCAGTGCCTCATTTTCTATGATCATACAAAATAGAAAATACTTCTAGAAGTTAGAGTTTGGTATAAAGCTGATAACAAACAGAAGAATTAAGTTCAAAATTTCAAATGCTGGAAATTGAGCTCAATAAAATCACCTTGTTCCTTTGCAGCTAGCATGTCCTCAAGTGCTTTAACTCTTAACTGTAAGTCAGCAAAGCTGGATTCCTGATCTTGCAGTTCTGTTATCCTGTGTGCCAGAGAATCTCGCTCCTCCTCCATCAGGTCCACCTTCCTGTGTAAATCACTCATCTGAGATTTTGCTATTTGAAGCTCTTGTGAATAACTCTTTGAAACAGATTCAGCTTCCTTAATCTGACTAACAAGTTCTGCACATATTTTTTCTCTCTGTATATCCTTCTCCTGAAGTTCTTTCTGAAGATTCGATATAGCAGCTCTCATATCCTTTTGGCCAACTTCAGCAATATCACTTTGCAGACTCATAATATCTTTCACAGCCATGAATAATTTCTCTATTACAGACCTAATACCTTCCTCAGAAAACTGCTCAGTCTTCTCAGATAAATCATTTCCTTCAGCTAAACTTCGATACACTGAATTGATTCTGGAAGCTCCAGTAGCTAAGCTGCTGTTTCCAGCCAATTCGGATTTTCTTCTTTCAATTTCCATGAACAAAGTGGTACAAGCTTCATAAAGCATAGCATTGTATCTTTGCACAGTAAGCAATTCTGCATCTTTCTCCTTTTGAATAGATTCTAACCGCATCACATCTGTCTTCAACGAATTTGAGTGCTGCTTATGGTAGGATATTTCTTCATGTATGGTTCTTAATATTTCAGATATATGGGCAGTTTCTTCATGCAATAAACGTGAATGCCTGTTTAATTTTACGTTGATAGAACCAATTTCTTTACTGAAAACCTGCAGCAAGTACACAAACATTATCACTTCAATAGTCCTTTCAGTTCTCCGTCATCTAAGCATTTGGACGAATATATATTGAAACAAAAAATTGAAAAAGATCTGCAAAAACCTAGAATATTCTTTAAAGAGAGAATGACAGATGAGGACGAAAATTGAAAAATGCATTAGCATATTTCAATTTTATGTAAACAATAGTTCAATTTAAACAATGTAAACAGCAATTCAAGGCAGAAGTAATTGAAAGCACAATAGAAAGCAATGAGAACAAACTATGGAAGCAGGAAATGTGTAATACAGAACACTCATCTGGTACTACAAGATTGGAAGGGAACACATTAAAAAGTACGTCACAGATTCATCAACAGACGCAAAAATTGTGATAAATTGCCTGTTCCTAAACTGGTACAAAATCAACAAGAACTGCTATATATCACTACCATTGAATTTCACAAGGTTTGACGCTAACAGGATTTACTAATATATGTCTGGTACACTTCTCAGACATATAGGAAGAGATTCTGGACATTATACTAGTCATTTTCTCCTTATTTTTCCATGCCAATTGCAAGGGAGATTAACCAAGTGTGACGTGATAATGTATTTCCTTTCCTTGTCCCACAAAAAATAAGAAGCTTTTTTTCCTCCACCAAAATATTTGGAGATCAACTACCTTAGCTAACTTCAAATAGTGAAGCATGTCCTATAATGTATGTTCTCAGCCCAGAATCAATGTTAAGAGGAAATATCCACCTTTAATCAGCCTTAATAAGATTATCGGAACTTAACTATTCAAAGATGCCACATCATATAAACTAGGTTAAAAACCTGATTGGAAATTTTTAAACTTTCCAAAAAAAAAATGAAAAATCTTCAAATCTACCCGCAGAAAGAAGTAAGCTATTTTCTTGATAATCTTTTGCTAGCTTATTCATGGAACAGCGGGAAAGTGATAGACTTGATATTGCTCAGCCAAAAAGAAATTTATAAGCATTCAAAATAAGACAAGTGACATGAAATGACATAAAATTGTGGTACCTTGTTTTCCGCTTCTGCAAAGTTAAGGCCACTTGAAGCATCAGTCACAAGTAGAGGAAAGTGATTTTGATCAGTTGGTTCTAGGCATACTTTCATACTAGAACTGAGATTGCGCAGAGTCTCCAAATCCATGGATAGAACATCATTGAGCAATCGGTCAAATACAAAGAGATCCTCCCTTAGCTGATCCACACCAGATTTTAGCATCTTTATTTCAGCTAATTGGTTCTTTCTTTCTTCTGAGTGAGCAAAAGATAGCTTTTCTAAGTGTGCAAGAGCTTCATGTTTGGCAACTTCAGCAGATTCTTTTTGCTTGGACAGTTCAAAGAGTTCACTCTGAGACTTCGTTAGCTCCTCTTGTAGCCCATCATTTCTTTCTTGCACCTCATTTAACTCTGCAAGAAGTAGCTCAGCTGCTCTTTTAGATTTTTTTGCTTCATGTTCTGAAGAAGTAAGAGCTGACTGCAAATCATGGCATAATTGCCCAACAGTTTTTAGCTTCTCGACAGGATTACCAATGTTAGACCCAACATGAACATCATCCAGGGCACTCAGAATCATGCTCAAGGTAGAGTCTTTTTCTGCCAATTGATCTCTCAGGAATGAGCTCTCAGATTCTACGGTCTTTATCCTCTCCTGGAATACAGATAAATCTTTTATCTTTTGTTCATAGTCTGAAATAGCATTTTCCTGCAACTTGATCTCGGATTTTAAGCGCTCCACTTCACCATTCAACTCTTCAATTAATTGCTTCAAGCTGTCCCGAAGTTGCACCAAGGACTTGCCTTTCCTAACTGCAACATTCAATTTTTCTCTTAAAGAAGATGACTTGTGTTCCTCCTGACTGAGTAGATCTTGCAGTTCTTTATTTTTGATACCTAATTCTTCAAGTTCACGAACCAATGATTGATTAGTCAACACAATATTCTCCCTCTCCTCCTTCAAGGACAACAAGTCGCTGAGAGCATCCTCCAATTTTCTGCTGAGAGCACCTCCATCTGCATCTTCAGCACACCTGATATTACTTTCTCTATTTTCTTCATGAGAGAGATCAGCCCCTTTATCAACATACTCAAGTGTTAACTCAGACTCAGAAGGTAAAGAAAGAGCGGTATACTTCTCTATAAGCATCCTAAGTAGCTGTTCCAAAGCTTCAGTGCTATCAGAGCTAAATAACGCATCATCTGTCTCAGAATTCCGAAGGGCATCTTTGACCATATCTCCCAATCTTCTTATTTCACCTTCAAGATGATGAATACGCTCCTCTGCTCCAAGCATTTCATTCAGTTTCTTCTGCATGTCACCTACTCTGCTCCGTAAATCATCATTAGTTATGTCAGATTGGGCAGTTTTCCTTGACATTTCCTCATAATCAAAGTTAAGAGACTCCAAGTTCTTAAAAAGCAACTCTTTCTCACTGACAACCAATTGATATGCACTCTCAAGCTCAGATATTTTTCTGTGCGACTCTTCCAGTTCAGCGCTTGCTGATGCAAATGATGATTCAAAGTTATCATACTTTTGTTGAAGAGAGTTGTACTGGTTTTGAGTTTCTGAAAACGCAAGCATTAACCAACCAATCCGATCTTCTGGCTCCATAGATCTCAAGTGTGAAGGCATATCTATCCCGTCCAAGATCTCTTCCCACTTCTGGACAAGGTTGTTTCTTTCCATCAAGGATTGTTCAAGCATCTCATTTTGTTCTGCCAACCCATAAAACTTGCCCTGGAGCTCCTCAAATCTTCTTCTAAGGTGTTCGGAAGATCCCAAGTTTGACTGTGCCGCCTCTTTCCATCCATCAGCGAGTGCATATCCAGCATCAGAATATGATCCTCCGGTAGAGCTCTTCTGATCCCATTCAGCCAGATGCAAAGAGTTCCCAGCAACTGACTTTGCCAACCAATCAACTTTTTCAATGATATCCTTTGAATGGAAATGCTCTGGAAGCTCCAAATCTTCTAAAATCTCCTCTACTCTCTGAAGAACAGAGTCTTTGAGAAGGAATGACTCCCTTAATGCAGTAGCAGAGTTGCGAATGTATGAGAGTTCAGATTCCAAAGCTTCCATGCGTTCACCCGCCTCCGAATAGGTCTTGAGTTTCATTTCCACTTCCTGAAGCCTTGCATCTTTCAATTGCAACTCCTCAGAGCGTTTCTGCAGTTCAGAGGATGTGTCTGCAAGAGATTGTTTAAGACTGTCACGCTGCACAATCAAACCTTTGCCCTTGGTGACTGCTATGCCAAGCTTCTCTCTTAGAGCTGACACCCGTTGCTCAGACTGTTCAACATCAGCAACTTTCTCTTGATATTGCGAACCAATAGCTACAACCTCTTCCTCAGCTCTCTTCAAACTTTCCCCAAGGACAACAACTTCATTTTCACATTGGACAAGTAATAAGCTCAAGTGATCCATTTGTCCCTGCAGATCAATCACTTGTGCTTCCTTGGAAGCATATTCCTTCCTGGACAACCTCGCATCTGCAGCTGCCTCTTTACACTTCTGAACTAGGAGACAGATCAGGGACTCTAGACATGACACTGGGTCATTAACGTCGGTTTCAAAGCTATCTAAAGCAATGACTCCTTCAACCACTTGAACCATCTTTAAAATAGAATCTGATTCAAGTGATCTTTTGCTCAGTTCTTCAAAATCTTTTGTCCTGGCCATCAACTCATACTTCAGCTTTCCATTTACAAATTCAACTTGTGCTTTCTCATCAAGAAACTTTTGCAACTGCTCCAGTAGGGAATCAAAAGCACCAGGATGAGAAAGATCTACTGATTTCTCGGGATCGACAACTTCAGTTTCTTGTACATGCCCTGGGTTTTCATTCACAAGTTTCTTGAGGTTACTATAAATCTTATGCAAAAGACTGGCAGCCCTTTCGTTTTCAACTTGCAAGAAGTCTAACTTCTCATTGACTTCACGGGAGGTACTCACTGACTCATGGCGAGAAGCTTCAACTTGATCCTGCAATGCCTCAATCACATTGATGGCAGCATCGATAGATGCACCAGTACGGCTACTTAAGTTTATGCACCCTAGACCATGGTCTATTCTTGACGGCGAAGAGGAGCCAACAGTCTCAACAGACGAATCTAGCCTCCGAAGTGTCTGAAAAACCTGATCAATTGTAGAGTTCCATTCTTCTCGAAGTATTGATCCTCTGTCAGCAACTTCCCTATAAAGAGCTTCTACCTGGTTAGAGATATCAGAACCCATTTCTTTGCAGCTTTCACGCATTTCACCCAGCTGATTTTGCAAAATAGATAGTTTTTCCTGGTAGCTGCTAAGATTCCCCCTTAACTTATTGTTCACAGATTTTGCGGCAACTTCTTGCTTGTGCAAAGCTTCATTTAGGACCATAAGTTCTCCCTCCTTTTCTTTAGCATTCCAGAAACACCCCCCTAAAGATTCATTGAAAACCATTAGCTCAATGTTTACTCCTTCCAAAAGATCAATATGTTCATTCAGAGACAGGCATTTGGCCCTGAGTTCTTCAGCAGCAACCACAGCGGCTGTTTTGCAGCTCTTCTCTCCCTCAAGACATTGGTAGCCGTTGCCAGCTTCCAACACCAAATCTTTCAGCAACGCTCTTAATGTTTTTGTTAGCCCTTGAATTAGCACATAGGGATCTGCATCTGTTTGACTTTCAAATGACTGAAGCTCCTCTGGGTGGTGCTCGTCGTCATGGTCCTTTGGCTCAAAAGCTTGAATAAGTTTTGACACACCAGGAGAAACCGCTTTACCAGATGACCTACTCATAGAAGCTGACTGAGAGTGCATATCTCCAATTGCTTTCTCAAGTTTTTCAAGTACTATCTCCGCCTCCTCCTCGTGTCTTTTCATAACTCCAAACCATTTTGAACCATCATCATCAATCAGATTTGCCGGTGCAGAGCTAGACTCGCAAGAAACTTCAAGTTGAGGTCCAGCTTCCCTAGATTGATATGCAAAGCTACTTTGGTTAGGTGACTCTGTCTTCATCGTTTCAAACAACTCCAAGCTTCTCTTCAGATGCATGTTCTCCTCGGTTAGTTGTTCAATACGCAGAGTTGAGTCTTTCAGGTCATCTTCCACCTTATTGCATGAGTTCTTATATTCTGCCAACTGAGATAACTGTTTTTCAGACTCGGAGAGAAAATACTTATTCTGCTCCTCAAGCTTGTTTCTCTCTTCCATCAAATGCCCTTTTTCTTCAGCCACTTCCATCTGCAGAGCTTCAGCTAGAGACTTGGACTCCTTAAATTCCAACACTAGTTTCTCAGTTTCACTGAGCAAAGACTGTTTTTCCTCCTGAAGCTGTTTTTTCGCTTCTTTTACAGATTTCAAAATCTCATTTATGTTCTTGTTCTCAACCTGAAGAGCTTCCACAACATTTTTGTGATCCGATATTTGAGCAAGCAGTTTCTCATTCTCACTGAGTAGGTGCTCCTTCTCTCCATCAAGTTTCCTTTTCTCCTCACTCAAAGAAGTGAAATTCTCTGACAACTCCGCATTTTCCAACTGCAGTGATCCGAACAAAGTTTTAGACTGTGCTAGCTCTGTTCCCAGTTTTTCATTCTCAAAAACAAGATTCTCCTTCTCCTCCAAAAGCTTCTTATTCTCTTCAGATAGCAAATTAAGGCTTCCTATTAAGCTCTCATTTCGAACCTGTAAAGTTGCCACCAAATTCCTGCAGTCAACCATCTCAGAAGACAGACTTGCATTTTCACCAAGTGACGCTTCCAAATTAGTCTGCAATTCATTTATTCTTTCAGAAAGTTCTCCAACCTCACCTTTAGAAACGTGAACCTGCTTTTGGAGGCCATCCCTTTCAGATACAATCAATTCAAATTCAGTTCTCAACTGCGCAAGCTGATCAGCAAGGATATCATTCTTCTCTCCAAGGTCATTCAATGAATCTTTGGCCGCAGATACTTGATTGGTCAACGTATGATGTTGACGACTGAGTTCCATCTGAAGTTCTGACTCTTCAGCTAACTGCAAATAAGAGACATCTTTTACAAGACTTGCTAGGTATAGCTGTTCTTTGAGCTTCTCAAAATCGTCAAAAAGCTTCAAAGAAGGTGCATTTGGAGCTGATTCTCTGCACGTGAGCAAGAACCTAAAGCCATCTTCATCAAGGTCTCGTACCACCTCCGCCAGCTGATACAAGCTAATATAAATTTCATCTGACCTCGATGAGACTTTCACCATTTTATTTTTTACAGAATCCTCAGAAACAATATCTATGGAGTCAGAAATTTGAACATCATCCCTGTAATTTTCATATTCGCCCTCACTCGAAGGCCTTTCTAGTTTTTCTTCCTCGTGCAAACCAGAAGCTGTATCTTCCATCTGATGACCTACCATTTGAGAAATTATTAGAGAGAGTCCATTCATTCAGGTAAAGAATCAAGAGTAGTTGGATGCCTACCACTGTCCTCAGCTATTTCTGCATTTTGAGTTGCTAAAACAGCTGATGGAACATTATTTGGCTCGCTGAGTTGAATGTATTCAGCTTTTGTTTCCTCAATGCCCTCATCTCCCACTAGAGTGGCTGTCTGGCTAATAGAAGTCTCAGTTGATTCGTTCAAAGGGAGCTTCTTGTCGCCTTCAATCTCTACCTCACTGCTTGAATCACCCTGCTTCGAACCTGAATTATGTGATTCCTGCATTGTCCCTACCCAGCAACAATGAGACTTTCATTATAGGCAAACACACACAATTTGATATATGACATGCAAAGGGCATGGATGTCAAGAGAGAAGGCACAACCTACATCTGATACCTGCTCCGGTACATGCGGCCTTTCCGATTCTACTTGGGGAGCAACTGCTTCATCAACACTGGAATAAGAGGAGAAATCAACAGGCACATCCATTGCGGAACTTTTAGCAGACACATCAGAAGCAATTATTCTGGGAGCTTCCAAATAAGCGTCCGTTACATTTTCGATTACCATTTTGGTATTAGCATGTTCAGAAATTGAAGATGAACCAACAATATCCCGATCGCCAGAATCTGAATTCAAAGAAGCTTCAGGTTCACCAGCATCCTCTTTTACCAGCTTGCCACTGGCTGATGTCATTTCAACTGTTTCAACGTTGATCGACTCATCAAGAGGAGGAGCTTCAGCATGTGTTGCTGAGAGGTCCTTTCTGGTAAGTGACTCCGAGGAAGTAGGAGTACCATCACCTCTGTGAAGTGGTTTTTCTTCATCAGGAACTTGATCTGACTTTGCCGTCAAGTTAACAAGATCTGGAGAAACATCACTGCCAGATTTACTGGCTTTACTTGAGTTACCACCTTTACCGTCTTTCTTCTGTCTGAATTGTTGAAGCTGGTAAACATAAGAATATCACATTAATTAAATCTGAATACATCGAAATAGGTTTAATTTACGAAAGAGATCATACAGAACACTATGAAAGCCGTAAAATCTTTTTAATCTGAGTTTCCTCCAATATTAGCACAGGCACAAGACATGAGTGTCATAAGTCCTATAACACATTGAGTCACCCATGAACATGTGAAATCTTCCAAAATTATGTAGACATAATTTTCTTTTTCTAATCAGTTTACATACATGCATACACAGTTACACAGGGAGACCATAAATATTTCATTAAATTATCTTGATAAATAAAAGAACATACCAAAGAAATTTTAATAGCTTGTAATGCCCCACACCACAAAACAAGTCCTGGAAGATGAGAGTGCTGAGACTATATGGCCGAAGTAAAGAAGGCTACCTCATCCCAAAGAAGAAGTGTATGGTGATGCGGTAAAACAAGGATAGTTGGGCATGCAAAGCTGAGTGTTACAGCACATGTAAGAATTAAGGCATCGCTGTAAATCCCGCGCCGGTGCGATAGTTTCGAGATATTCTTGTGTTTTTACAGTGTAGCTATATAAGCTTCAACCCTAATGTGTATCAGAGATTTTTGACAGCTCTTAGCAGTCCATGGAAAGAAGGAAAAGAATATTGAACCCAATCAAGATCAAGATTCTTCAAGACTCGAAAGTAAGATATTTTCCTCTAAGTGAGATTGGGTTGAGTTACATCATGAGTTTTCCTAGCTTCCAGATCAACTCATGATTATTGTTGGGTTTAGTAAGGATTAAGAATAATTTAGCAGAATTTTAGGGCAATCCTATATTACCACTCCTAATGATCATATCCCCAATTCTCCATTTAAAAAAATGATAAAATCCCCGATTCTCTTGTAATTTCAACAAATTATAGAAATTATTGTGTGGATAGTGCAGTTAGGAGTAAAAAGAGTTCAAGAGCTTTTAAGGTTTATAACCCTACTTATAGCCCAATTTTTCATAACTAGCATAAAGGAAGAGATGTATTTTTTTTATTATTCATAAAGCAAGAGATATATAACATTTTGATTAACGTAGTGTGCTTGAAAAGCATGTTGGGACGAGCGTATAGTAGATATAAGCATTAGGTGTTTGTTGCTTAAAGTATTTCTTTTTGGGGAAGAATTAAATAAAAACATTATAAGCAGCAAACACACTAATGCTTTTCAACTTTGCTCAGAGAGTTGGAATAGCCAAGAGATTTCCTATCTTCACTCATGAGGTGAATAGCTCAGATTTACGGTCATGCTCCCTTATCGAGTGATGTATCTAGTGTCTAAGCTTTTCAACTTTTGCTTTTTCTCTTTTGGGGATAATAGCCTATTTGGCCAAGCTTATTTTTGGGCCAAAAGTGTCATTTTAAAAAAAAAAGAATTGAGGTGTTTGGCCAAGCTTTTAGAAGGAAAAAAGTGCTTTTGAGGAGAAGCATAAGCAGTTTCTGTAAAGAATAAAAAGTAGTTTCTCTCCAAAAGCACTTTTCTGAGAAGCACTTTTAAGAAAAATACACTTAGAAGTAGTTTTTAAAAACTTGGTCAAACGCTAATTACTGCTCAAAAGTGCTTTTCAAATTAATTAGCCAAAAAAGAAACTGCTTATCATCAAAAGCACTTTTTTGAAAAGTACTTTTGAGAAAAACACTTCTCAAAATAAGTGATTTTAGAAGCTTGGCCAAACAGACTATAAAACAAATAAGATCCATTAATATCACACCAAGTAGGTGTTAAAAAGCAATACATAAATTTACTCACAGTCATATACTATCTCAGTGATCTCAGTGATCTGGACGTGTAGGTATCTACTCTTTACACCAAAATAATACATGACATTGGAAAAAGAAATTGATGCAATTTAAAATAATTTCAGCATCCTGGAATATTCTCCTATTTCTTCCATTCCAAGTAAGCCCAAAGATGCACAACAGTGTAGTTCTCCATGCTACCTTCCTTCCTTTACCGATATTCTGGAAGCTCCAATATCTATTTTAGTCATAATAACATAAACTAAAGGACAAGGGGGTGGTTTATCCAGGTTGGTAATGAATGATCAAGGTCATTGAAGTATTTAACCAGGTTTTATTGAGTTCTCCTCAAAATCAAAATCACCGATAAGCCCAAAGTGGTCTCCTTAGTTCTCTAAATTACCTATTTTCTTTTCTCCTAATTTGTTTCATGAAGGGGTTTTCATACCTATGGTAGAATGGTTCACATTAGATGCTCCAGCAATATTTATGGAGAAAGAGTTGTACTCAATAAATGAAAAGAAGATACATTGGATAACCAATAGCAAATAGATTGAAGAAGCTTGTCCCACAGCTAATCTCTCTTTTATTTAGTAATTTCAATGTCAACAAGAAATTAATGCACAAACATATGTGCCCGTGCTAGTCATGCAGATATAACATACTAAGATCTTTGTGGTTCACAGTCAAGCTTACTAATAGCAAGCAAAGGGTAACACTATAAGAAATACTACAACCAATGACTTCTCTATTTCCTCGTATCATATCAGCTTTTGCACCTCAATCTAAAACTAGTTGGGATTAGCTATATGAATCCTCATTTTCCTCTATACAGCACGAGCAGGTGTCGGAATTCCGTATTAAGAGGATTCATCATCATTAGACTATTTTACGTCCAACTAAATCCTCCTCGATTATCTAGGCTTAGGATTGGCTATCCTTCTCTGATTTCGCTAATTTTATATATTTTACATCTGCAATTATACAGCTTAGACAAACAACTCTTTTAATGACGGTGGTGTTCGAGCTAGCTTGAACACAACTCAACTATTCCTTCAGGTCACTTGTTACCTCCCAACTATTCCTTCAACTAGCACAAGTACCGAGTAACTTTGTCCACCAAGGGGCAGATGTGAAGAAACCACCTAGCATCTTTACCACTTACCAACACACATTTTTATGACGGTAGTGTCCAAGTCAGCTCATGCGCAGCTTGACTATGGCACCTAGTATGTGCTACATCCCATCAGCATACCAGGTAATTGTGCCCGCCAGGTGGATGGGAAAAAGCCACCTAGTGCTTTTTACAGCTTAGCAACACATGCATGAATACACCTCGCCTATTTCACTAGGTACCTGCACCTCCCACCAGCATAGGTACCGAGTAACGCTATCCACCCAGGCTTAGTCAAATGGTAAAAAAACCATTTAGTGTTTAAGAACTGTGCAAAAGAAAAAAGAGTACGGAATTGGTTACCTTTTTGCGACCGGCAGCAAGCAGATCGGTTCGGCTCTTATTCTTGTCCATCCGATCCGATCCGATACAGCTGCAATTCTTTTAATCAATGCTTTTTTAACACCATTACCTTCAACAATCGAACTGTAAGAAAATCAAAATTTCAGATAAACTATCAAAATAACCCTATATCAGATGAAATTAAACTAAATGAACAATTCATATACCTTTCGAATTCTGTAATTGAATCGCTAAAAAAAGAAGAATCGGTACTGAATTTCAATTCTATTCTATTCTATTCTGAATACATAAATATATTTCTTCTGTTTTTCTTTCCCTTCTCTTTTGGGCTATGAATTCGTAGGAATTGGCTTTGTTTTTGTTTGAGAAAGGTGAAGGGGACGGTGATTATCTTAGATCTGACGCCAAGGTGGTTGGTTTCTGGTGAAAATGGGGTAGGCCCAGGCTTTCAGTTAGAATGGGCCTGTCAACCGTACTACTACAAATGACCCGTACCCGGCCCATTTTTAATTGACATGGGTTGGGGTAATATTCATATTCATATTTATTTAAGAAATAAGAAAAGATAGAAAATGGACACAGGACGATGAAGGAAACTCATTTTCCTCAAGGAAAAGGAACTGCACTAGCGTTTGAAGATTGAAGTTTCCAGAAATTGTGGAGGTTTTAAGCATTAATGAGGCTTAAAATAGGGTGAATGGGAAATACAGAGAAATAAAAAATTTAAGTGAAATTCTAAGTTTTGCCTCTTGACAAAATACATTGTCTCATATTGGAAGATGAAGATGTTTTTAATGGGTATATAAGTAATTTGTCACGATCCGAATTTCTCACCCTCGAGAGTCGTGATGGCGCCTACTTGTAAAAGCTAGGCTAGCCAATTATTAGGGTTCTACACATTTACATTCAACCCAAACAAATATAAGCCAAAAACTAAGTTAAATAGATTATAAATGCGGAAGAGTTATAACATGATCAAATAATTCAATACAAATCTTCCCTCAGATCTGGTGTCACAACTTCACGAACATCTACGAGTTACTACAAATACTGGTCTGAAAAGAAAGTATAACTGTTCTCAGAAAGAAAAGAGACAACAGAAAGCTAAATAGTGAAGGGGAACTTCAGGCTCTGCGAACGCCAATAGATCTACCTTGGTCTCCCTGGACGGAAGGCACCTACTTCAGCTACTCACCGGGTCCGGTACCAAAATCTGCACAAAAGAATGCAGAGTGTAGTATCAGTACAGCCGACCCTATGTACTAAGTAAGTGTCGAGCCTAATCTCGGCGAAGTAGTGACGAGGCTAGGACACGACAATGACATATACTTGTGCAGATAAATCATATACAGATAGAAACATAATAACAGAAATTAGCAGAATAAAGCGGGAGGGGGACATGCTGCGGGGAATATCAGACTCTAACAATAAGACAATAAAGAAGCATTTATAATGAAGCATAATGAACACTATATCTATATCAACAGAAATAATGAAACAGTACATGTACACGGCATCACCCTTCGTGCTTTTACTCTCATCTTCACTATATGAAACAACGGAACGGCACGACATCACATTTCGTGCATTACCTCACATAATTATGCCACGACATCACCCTTCGTGCATTAATCCTTACAATATCGGCACGGAATCACCCTTCATGCATTAACTCTCAAATCATGGCACGGCATTATCCTTTGTGCATAAACACTCATAATATCGGCACAGTATCACCCTTAGTAGCCTATCCAAAACTCACCTGAGCCTTCAGGGCTCCAAGCCAATCATGCATGCAAGTCTAAAAACATCATATGGACTTTCTCGTGCGATCAAATCATTAAAATAACATCAACAACTACTAAGTAAACCTCAAATTCATGAAATCACTCAAGAACATTGAAGTTTCTATTTTCTCAACTATATGCCCGATTTATACCAAACTAATTCCAATTCTTACCAAATTTTGCAGATTCAACTTAATTATTATTTTAAGCTTGTACCGGAATCCAAAACTAAGATACGGGCCAGATACCATCAAGAAAATGCCTCATTTCACTTCTAGAAGCCTTTACATTTTCCAACAAATAATTTTTTGCAAAATTTTTTTCTCGGGATTGGGACCTCGGAATTCGATTCGGGCATATGCCCAAGTCCCTTATTTTACTATGGACCCTACAGAATATTTAGATCACGAGTTCGGATCTGTTTACCAAGAATGTTGACCAAAGTTAACTTTAACTCATTTTAAAGGCATAATTCATTATTCTTCTAAAACTTCAGGTAAAAGCTTTCCGGAAACATGTTTAGACTATGCACGCAAATTAAAGTGAGATAAAAAGAGGTTTCTAAGGCCGTCGTTGTCACTCACTCGGCTCGGCTTTGGCTTCGGCTTCGAGCAAGTGTCGCGCCGCCGTCGTGTCACAACCCCATTTCGCCATCCGTGAAGGAAAACAATATATAAAGTGCCGCTCGGCATATACAACTCAACATCACAAAACCCTACAGTACTATCCTAAAATTCGGAAACTCGCGAGAACACAAGTTGAGAGAAGCATAATAGAATACTCTAACTCAAGAATGTCTATAACAACAGTAAGAAAGAAGGCTAAATACAAAAAAATAGAATGAGATAGAGACTCTTTGGTCTACAGACGCAGCAAATGTACCTCGAAGTCTCTGATAAGTCTCTCTTCCTCAAGGGTTATAAGCCTTGGTAGAGTTACCTATATCTGCACATGAAAACCATGCACAGAAAGGGCATGGGTACACCACAGCGGTACTCAGTAAGTGTGAAGCCTAACCTCGGTCAGATAGTGACGAGGAAGGTAAGGGCCCTATTGAGATTAAACATAATATAAAGTTCCAACAGTGTGAAATAGACAATACAAATGAGTACAACAGTGAAATAAGACAGGTATACAAGGCAACAACAAATATACAAAGAACAGAGTAAACGTGAAATAAGAACAACTCAATATCAATAGTACAACGAGGATCTCCCAGGATACCATCCTGTAGTCCCTTTCATCAACTATCCAGTAGATCTCCCGTGATACCGTCTCGTAGTCCAACTATCAATGTGCGGGGATCTACCGAAACCCTGGTCCGTAGTCCCACATGTAAATACCTAGTACTAGGGGAATCTACTGGGTGCATTCCCTTAGTTCCTTATAACTGTGCAGGGGCATCTACCAGGAATCTAACTCGTAGTCCCAAAGTAAACAAACAAGGGGGAGCTACCGGAAACCCACATACATAGTCCCAATGTAAATACGCAACAACAGCAAGAGGATATCAGAAATAAACTTTTATATCAAGGAAACAAGTAATTCTAGCCTAACATGTTTCACGTAGTGCAATCAAGGCAATTTAAGCAAATAGGGAAATTTATGTGAACTAGACATGCTTTCCTAACTAACAACATGCTAAATTTGCAAGTACAATAAAGCATGAAAGGAAACCTGCTAATAAATACTTTAAGAAAATCGGATT
Source organism: Nicotiana benthamiana (assembly GCA_034376525.1). NCBI lineage: Eukaryota > Viridiplantae > Streptophyta > Magnoliopsida > Solanales > Solanaceae > Nicotiana > Nicotiana benthamiana. Next base: position 13,161,809 of record CM067336.1, read on the forward strand.
CCCAACAATTTACACAAGTATGCGCTCGTTACCTCACGCACAAGGCAATTCAGTTACCAAATATACCAATCTTAAGGGGAAGGTCCCCCACACGAGGTTAGACAAGCCACTTACCTCAAACAATACTCAAATCAACCCGAAACCATGCTTTTGCCACAAGTATCTCACTCCAAATGGCCCAAATCTATTCAATTCCATTTCATAATGTAAATAATACTTCAAGGAGCTGATTCTACAATTAAATTCTAAGATATTACACGATATTATGTAAAATGACCACAACGCCCCTCGGACCCTTGTCTCGAAATCTGGTGAAATTTATGTTTCTAGAATCCTCATACTCACACGAGTATATTCACATAAGAATCTGTCAAATCGGATGTCAAAATCCAATCAAAACCCTATAATTTGGCCTATGAAGTTTAGCCAATTTTCCCAAATTTTTCCACGAAATTTGAAATTTAAAGGCTAGATTTAAGTTAGGAATCATGGAAATTGATCTAAGTTGGGTAGATATCACTTACCCATGTTGCCCAGGTGTAAAAGTCTTCAAAAATCTCCCCTCCTGAGCTCCCAATTTCTAAAAATGTGATAATGGCTTAAACTCTCGAATTGGGATTTTTAATAATCTTCCCAGGTAATTTGTGCATCGCGTTCGCGAAGAAGGAATTGAAGCTGCGAAGAGAAAGGCCATCGTGAATGCGGGACAAGGGACACGAACGTGGAGAGTAAAGAGCAGAGGCTTACGCGAACGTGGAGGCTGTATCACGAATGTGTAGAAGAAAATAGCCACAGCCCCTCAATGCCAAGTTCTAATACGCGAACGCAAGGGGTTGGGTGCGAACGCGAAGAAGGAAAGATGAAAACCATCACGAACACGGGAGGATGAATGCGAACGCAAAGAACAACAAGTTCATCCTCCATGATTACTCTTCACGAATGCGGAGGAGAAGATGCGAACGCAAAAAAGGATACCAGCTAACAGTTTTCTGCAATTCAGTAAGTTCTAAAAATGACCCGTTGAGCATCCGAAACACACTTGAGACCCTCGGGACCTCAACCAAAAGCACAACATAACCTAAAACATCGTTCAAACTTGTTCCAACCTTCAGAGCGCTACAAACAACACAAAAATACCTACTTTTCATCGAATTCAAGCTTAAAATTTCTAAAAACTCTAAAAACACATGTTAGATCAAAAAGTCTACCAAACCTCATGCGAATGACCTGAAACTTTGCACGCCCATACCAAATGACATCACAGAACTACTAAGACTCTCAGAATTCCATTGCGACCCTCGGATCAAAATCTCACTATCAAACTGGAAACTTCCAAAATTCAACTTTTGACATTTCAAGCCTAAATTAGCTACGGACCTCCAAAACACCATCCGAGCACGCTTCTAACCCCAAAATCACCCAACAGATCTAACAGAACCATTAGATTTTCATTCTGAGGCCATCTTCACACTGTTCCGACTAGGGTCAATTTTCCAACACTTAAGCTCTAATTTAGGGACTAAATGTCCCAAAACTCTCCAAAACTCAAAACCGAATATCCCGGTAAATCAAATTAGCAGAAATAAACTTTGGGAAGGAGGTTAATAGGGGATTAGGGCATTGATTATTCGGGTCGTCACATCCTCCTACACTTAAACATTCATTCGTCCTCGAACGAGCATAGAGACATACCTGGAGTAGTGAAAAGATGAGGATAATGGATGTGCATATCCTGCTTGGTCTCCAAGGTCGCCTCCTCGACCGGCTGACCCCGCTACCGAACCTTTATTGAAACAATGTTCTTCGACCTCAACTTTCTGGCACTCATTTCCAATATAGCCACTAGCTCCTCAACATAAGATAGATCCTTGTCCAACTAGACTGAACTAAATCCAACACGTGCGACAAATTATCATAATACCTTCGGAGCATCGAAACATGAAATACCGGATGGACTCCTACCAAGTTTGGAGGTAAGGAAAGCTCATAAGCAAACTCCCCAACACACCTCAATATCTCTAAAGGGACAATAAACCTCAAACTCAACTTCCCTTTCTTCCCAAACCTCATAACGCCCTTCATAGGTGAAACTCGAAGTAGAACCCGCTGTCCAACCATATAGGAAACATCATGAACCTTTCGGTCCGCGTAACTCTTTTGTCTGGACTGAGTTGTACGGAGTCTATCCTGAATCACTTTAACCTTCTCCAAGGCATCCTAACCCAAATATGTGCCCAATAATCTAGCCTCACCTGGCTCAAACCAACCCATCGGAGATCTACAGTTCCTACCATATAAGGCCTCATACTGCGCCATCTGAATGTTGGACCGATAACTGTTGTTGTAACCAAACTCTACCAATGGCAAGAACCGATCCGAACACCCTCCAAACTCAATCATGCACGCACAGAGCATATCCTCAAAAATCTAAATGGTGCGATCAGACTGTCCGTCCTTTATGGGTGAAATGTTGTGCTCAACTCCACCCGAGTACCCAACTCCTGCTGAACGACCCTCCAGAATCGTGATATGAACTGAGTACCTCTATCTTAAATAATGGAAACTGGAATACCTTGCAGACGAACTATCTCTCGAATATAAATCTCTACCAACCGCTCCGAAGAATAAGTAGTACCTACAGGAATAAAATGAGCGAACTTGGTCAGCCGATCCACAATCACCCAAATGGCATCAAACTTCCTCAAAGAACGTGTTGTCTCTGGTGCTCGTACTTCACCTGCTGACAGTTGAGACACCGAGCTACGAATCCAACTATATATTTCTTTATCCGCCTCCACCAATAGTACTGCCTCAAATCCTAATACATATTTGCGGCACCCAGATGAATGGAATACCACGAGCTATGGGCGTCCTCCAGAATCTACTCTCGAATACCATCAATATTGGGTACACAAACCCGACCCTGCATCCTCAATACCCCATCATCACCAATAGTCTCATCTTGGGCACCACCATGCTGAAACTTGTCCTTGAGGACAAGCAAATGGGAGTCATCATACTATCGCCCCCTGATACAATCAAATAGAGAAGACCGAGAAACTACGCAAGCTAGAACCCGTCTAGGCTCCGAAAGGTCCAATCTCACAAACTGGATGGCTAAGGCCTGAATATCCATTGCCAAAGGCCTATCTGATGCTGGTAAATAAGCCAAGATCCCCAAGCTCCATGCTCGATGAGTCAAAGCATCGCCACCATATTGTCCGTACCCGGGTGAAACAAAATAGTGATACCATAGTCCTTTAGCAACTCCAACCACCTCTTTTGGAGCAAATTTAGATACTTTTTCTTGAACAAGTGCTACAAGCTCCAATGGTCAGTATAAATCTCGCAAGGCATGCTGTATAAGTAATGGCGCAAATCTTCAGGGCGTGAACAATGGCAACTAACTCAAGGTCGTGAACAGGGTAGTTCTTCTCATGTATCTTCAACTGTCTGGATGCATACACAATTACCCTACAGTCCTGCATCAAGACCTCTCCGAGGCCTACCCTCGAGGCATCACAATAGACCGTATAAGACCTCGAACAAGTTGGGAATATCAAAACTGGGGCTATAGCCAAAGCTGTCTTGAGCTTCTGAAAGCTCGCCTTACACTCCTTTGTCCGCTGAAATGGCGCACCCTTCTGGTCAACCTAGTCATAGGTGTCACACCTCCTTTTTCGCTACCTTACCCCGGAGGATAAATGTATAAGGGAGTTTTTTTATTTAAAGTGACATTATTCGGATCGAAATTATTTATTTATTCAGAGTCGGCACTCGGGAAAAGTTTGGCTTTTGGTGTCCCAAGTCACCGGTTTAGCTTGAATCCTAATCCAAGGAAAATGTTCGACTTCCCAATTGGAGTCTACGAACCAGAAATTCTGAATAAGGAATTCTGTTGATCCGAGGGAAGGTGTTAGGCACCCTCTTATCACGTGGTTCTAGCACGGTCACTTAAATTGTTACAAATGGCTAAAATCTAATTTTATTACATGAAATGCCTATGTGCCAATTTTATCTTTAACCACTCTTATTAATTATAATATTTATTTAAGAAAGTGAACGTTGTTTAAAGTGTATTTTCGGATTGCGCCGCATTAAATGAACCCGCAATCCTAGACATACTCTATTCAACGTTTTAGAATTTGGATTTGGGCGCATAAAATGTCCACCCGTATTTAGGAAAGTAAAATTATTAAATACGCGCCTAAAGAGTCTAAAACATTATTACTTTGGGGAAAACTGTGAAATTTGCTAAACGGCCTTCCCAAATTCTAAAAATTTTAAACCTTTATTGAGGGCCCCGCAATTTATATTTATTGAGCGAGGCTCGTCTCATTTTATTTCAAAGGATAAGCCTAAAGCGACTACATTTTTCTATTTTTTTGTCTCTAAAAGAAAAGAAAAATTACTAATTGATTATTATTAAAAGCTCGGGTTTCGAGTTCAAGTTTGGGTCCAAACAAAAGGACGAGCATTTTAGCTTAAAACCCGCCATTTAACTCAAAACCCCAAATTTTTAAATATCAAATACAACCAATCACGAAGAGGGCCCAATTGGTTGGCCCAGCTTAGCTGCTAATAAGATTATGAAGGTTGGGCCTTCAACTCACAAAAGGTGGCCCAGCTTGAATGGCGTGCATCAGACCTCCTCGCCCATCCTTTGGTAAGGGAGTTAACTGGTCCCAAACGTGAACAAATAATGACAGTGGAATGCCAAATTTGAGTAAAAAAGAACGAATATTCACTAAAATGTTTCCCAGTTTGCTCGAGGTATTATTAATGGCACATTGATCTCTTAAGGTTCAGTGTGGCACTAGATTATCTTACCAAATTTACTAGGTGACCATGAATTGCAAACATTGATTTTATTATGCAACATGAAATAACTGATTTTGTATTAATTTTAGGAATTTTTACATATACATCCAATATAGCAAATCTTATTACCATTATTGTGCCTTGTTTGGTTATTACCCTCATATCCCATGTTTTTGTAACATAATATATACCACACGGAATAATGGCTGATTTTCCATCCTAAATTAACGATAGATAATTAAGGGTAAAAACGATTCTTAATAAAGTGTAGCCTAAAATAATGCCTATCATTATGGCTTCTAATTAATATTTGATTTTCTACCAAATAAATGCTAAATCATGTAAGGTAACATATTAAATGCTCCTAATCTCTCCTGATTATTAATGATTAGCCGCTCTTAATAAGGAAAAAGTAATCATGGTACAGTGGCCATGATTATTAATGGAAAATCATGTACATTTGCCAGCTTTTATGGATCTGAATTTTCTCAACAATATCTCATGACATCTAACAATAAACTTATACTAATAACTATTCTGGATGCTTGCATTAGTTTATCAGTTTGCCACGAAATTCAAGAGGACTGCTTACATTTTGGTTTACTTGTTACTTCAACAATGAATTTTGTGAGAATCAACTAAAACGAATGAGATATTATTTATTATTGATTATTTAGTCACTCCACTTGTATTATAAAATGTAGTCAGTACTACTAACTTACATCCAATAGAGGTTGCTCTTTGTCTATCCCATAGAGGTTACCAATAGAGGTTACTAACAAAACTTACATCCAATTTAAATTTAAAATGTAGTCAAATGTAGGTAAATGTAGTTAAGGTTATATGAAGTGTTTCCAGTGAGTTTTTAAAATGTAGTCAAATGTAGGTAAATGTAGTTAAGTTTATATGCAGTGTTTCCAGTATGTTTTTAAAATATAGTCAAATTTTTGTAGTTATATGAACTTTATAGTTAATTGTAGTTACTTGTAGTTAATCGTAGTCAGTTGAAAAATATGTCTGAATAACGTATTTTTTTGTATCTACTGGATGGTATGAGTTGCTGAAAACTACAAATGGCATTTCTATGCAACGTCAATTCATTATTCTTCATTGTTCAAGATAAGAAGTTTAATCCGAAAACATAACAGCGCAAAATGTACTGCAACAGTACATGTAGCATTGGACTTCCAACAATTTGTAGTTATGCAATTGTAGTTATATGTAGTATAGATGTACCAAATAAATGCTAATTCAGTTAAGGTAAAAATCCCTTCAATTAATCATACTTTCTTAAATGAGAACCTACTGTCAAACTTGGAAATAACATCAAGCTTGGAAGGGATTTTTGAGTGTTTGATTTACATTTGATATATATATATATATATATATATATATATATATATATATATATATATATATATATATATATATATATATATATATATATATATATATATATATATATATATATATGAAAGTAAACAAAATCGTGAAATTATGATTTGGCAATCCTATTCAACTAACCCAATAAAGGAAGAAGCTTTTAAAATGTAGTCAAATATAGTCAAATGTAGTTAAGGTTATATGAACTGTTTCCAGTGTGTTTTTAAAATGTAGTCAAATGTAGGTAAATGTAGTTAAGGTTATATGAGGTGTTTCCAGTGAGTTTTTAAAATGTAGTCAAATGTAGGTAAATATAGTTAAGGTTATATGCAGTGTTTCCAGTGTGTTTTTAAAATGTAATCAAATTTTTGTGGTTATATGAACTTTGTAGTTAATTGTAGTTACTTGTAGGTACATATAGACGATTACAAGGCTCGTGCACTTGACAAGTTTACAACTTCTTCAAGCAAGAATGCGGTACTTTCCAGTGTGAGGAAGGACTAATGAACAAGACAAGATTACAAACAACACTTTTAAACAAAGAACTGATAATCTGAAAAATAGAATGAACAAAACAAGATTACAACCGACACTTTAAACCAAGAACAATAATAAAAAATAGATCAAAAGAATGAAATAATCTCGAAAGAAAAATCTGAAAATTGAACGAACTCGGATTTGAACTATTAGAGGTTGGATGGACTGTTGTGAGTGTTGTTGCTCATTCATAGACGAGCTGGCACTCGGACAGCAGCAGTGGTCGTCGTCCATGGTTGTGACTATGGAGTTTCGCCACTGCTCGCCAGGTTGACGACGGACAGCAACTGGAGGGAAACCGGCGGGGGGGAGGGGGGGGAGGGGGGGGGGGGGCTCGTCTGGTTCATTGAACAACTGGAGGCGGGGTTGACAATTTTAGTTGGTCGTGGAGGTTGACGATAGCCGGAGAAGGTAGTGATCGTTTGGCTATGGAGCTGGCGACTGGTTCAAGGGTGGCTGGAGAAGACGACGAAGCACCAACGATGAAGGGTGAAATGAAACCTTAAGATGTGGCATGCTATTACTGAAAGACTGATGATTATGTTAATTTAGAGGCTTTAGTTATCGAACTGAAAGACATGAGCCTCTTTCCATTGTAAATCACAATCAGTTGCTTACTGAAAGACTGATGATTATGTAAAATATATGAAAAGATCTTGTTCCACAAATCAAGCCCCTAATTGTTCCACAAATCAAGCCACTAATTAATAGTTGATCTTAAACCTTAAAGATAAATTTTGGTATATAAATTGAAAGGTGGTATACTTAAATGTAATAAACACTAACCTTAAACATGAGTGATTATAAGGTTTGCTATATGGGATGTATATGTAAAAATCCCTTAATTTTATATATTGCCAAATCAGCATTCCATCACAAGCCCAATCCAATATTTTTATAGCAAATAAACTGTTGATATAAGGGAATCTATTGTTATCTAGACATACTTGCCTATGGACAATCGATACCACAATTGCTACTGGAGATTTTAGCTCATTGTACGAATTTTCTTAAACATATTTGAAAACAAATTTAACTACAGCTAACATGAACTTCCAATTAATCGAAACTGGTGCTCAACAACCAAACAAATATACACCTAATTTTCAGCTAAACACAGTCATACTCGGCAGTTTATCCGTTCACCTAGTGCAATATAAACAAATTCCAGTCTAACAGTCTAGTTCGAATGATAAAATTCCAAACATTTTAAGCAATCCTAATTAACAGTCCACTTTTCAAGCAGTTCACATCATTTGAATATAGTTCTAACTAGACAAGTGTCTAATACAACCCCAAACAAATTAAACTAAGCAATTAGGCATCAACTGATTGACTACAATTACAGTGACTAGCTATTAAACAAGGAATGCATCAAAAGAGGCTTGATCCATACTTCATTTCATTTCAAAATGCCTGGAGAGTACAAAATGTATACCTGGAGATTGCAAAGAAAAAGAAAAAGAAGAGTCAGCAGTAGCAAACCACAGGCACAGCTGATATCACCCATAAGCAATTTCAAACGAGTTTCAACAAGTAATTTAGCACCAAATCCAACATGAGGCCAGCCGAAATAACTTTGAACAACACTAAATTTGTTCAAAAAATGCAACAGAACAATCCAATAGGCCAAAACTCAACCAAAATCATCCAGTAAACCTAAAAACTCCATTAAATAAAACTGGACAGCAATGGAACAGTGATATTTCTTTGATTTTTCTATTGTCTTTTGCTGTTTTTGGTTTTTTTTCCAGAAAAACTAAGAACTAGAAGAAGATTGATCTGGAATTTGAATTTTTCAGATCTGAAAACCCCAAGAGTATTTTTTGGGGGAATTTGGGTTGCCAAAAACTTGTTAAAGAAAGCATTAGAGGTACCTTTTATAGGTTAAATTGAGGGCAGCCCTGAAAATTCTTATTTACCCTATTGGTCCCTCTTTATTTCCATACTAGTCCTCATATTTCTGACTTGATACTCAAGTAAGAGCACTACAATTACTGAAATTACACCAATGTCCTACTCTGTAAGGTTCTAGGGTGTTCTTTTAGCTACAAAATACCTTTACTACCCTTGAACCTTCCTTATAATTACTATTCCTCAATACACTACCCTTTTCCATCCCCAAATTACCCTTTAAACAACTGAAAATTACAGACCTCAAATAACTGACCCAACCCCCTTAACCCCTGTTAAAAACTAACTAAAGTTATACAAGAACTACACAGCTATATCCAAACTTGAACCTAATTAACTTTGCAATAATCAAAATCAATTAACTTATTGAATTACCCACTAATAAATCAAATCATCAACTGAATATAACTCAGTTTATTTCCAGAAGGACCAAATAAGCAAAAATCAACAAGAACAAATCCTAATTTTTTCTGGATTAATGGAAATTTAATTTGGATACTAGTTAAGAACTTATAAAAATAGGTCAATTAACTGCCATTAAGGCTTCATCAACAGTCAAAGAAACAAAAGAAACCAAATTAACTACTATAAAACTAAACAAGATCAAATCAATAAGAAATGAAAATGACCATGACATGTAATCACCCATGCAATGAAATACAATCAATTGGACTCAATAAAACAAATGAAATAATTGCAAATTGAAGACGAGAAATGAGAAGAACTACTGAAGTTTGTTCTTTAAGCCAAATGACTCCGGATTGAGTTTCGATTAATGTTACAGGTTTATTTTGGTTAAAATAAACCAATAACATTAATCAAAAACCATCCAACTTGCACACCCTCGAGACGGTTCATACCAGATTTGAAATTCTTGCAGGCCTGGGAAGATTCGAGAACTTTTGGTTTGAGATTCCGGATAAGGGAGCCCTAGGGACTATGGGGTGTGAATTTGAGCCGGTTTGGATGAATTTGAATTTTGACCGAGGTTTTTTTCAAATTAATATTGGAGCAATAGGGTGATTGTTCGAAGGAAACCAAGGGTGGATATGAAATGAGGAGAGGAAGGAGAATAGATGGTGTGAATTTGGGATTGAACGAAGGCAGCGACGCCGGGTTTCCAAGCGGTGGAAATGGTGGCGGTAGGGATTAGGGTTTTGAGAGGATGGGGGTGTGAAAGAGATGAGAACTGGGGTAGGGGGTCTGTTCGGACATCTATATACTTAGGAAGAAGGCTTCTGGGCCGTTGATCACTCAAACCTCAACGGCTGAGATCTCCTGACGCCATACGACCTCATTTTGTTAATTGGGGGGGGGGGGGGGGGGGGACGGACCAGACTAAGGGACTGGGCTGACCTGGGGTAATGGTTCTTGGGTCTGGGGTGAGAAATTTAATCCGAGCCCAAAATTGAAGCCTCCATTCTTTTAATTGCTTTTTCTTTTTCTTTTCAATTAAATGCTTTATTTACTTCCTATTTTTTCGTATTTTTAATTTATGACCTTTTCATTTTATGATTTCATAACACTTCAATTACACTAAAATCCTAATGTATTCCAAATAACACTAATTAACTCCTAAAATTATTGTAAAAAAAAACTAATTTGTGACAATTCTCAAATAAAATGCAAAATGAACTAAATTTTTGTGTATTTTCATAGTTTTGTGCTAAAACAAATTAACCCCTAACTAATACTAAGCTATGAAGTTAAATCCTAAATGAAAATGTGTATTTTTGTACTTTTATAAATTAATACGCAAAAATAAAATGCACCAATTATCAAATAATGACACAAAAATGCACAAACATCATAAAAATAAAGAAAAAATCATTTGTTTGATTTTTTATTGGGATAATACATGTATAGGGCAAAACTCACGTGCTCACAGCTGCCCCTCTTTGCTTGGAGACACGAAGGGTTTTCGGGCAAAGATAAAATGAGCAATTACAAGGTTTTTTGCCCGTTTGAAAATTTCGTTGTGAAGAGTTTTAAAAAGTTTTGACCGCACCCTGCTTTAGAGGTTGCCTACATATCTTGGGCTAAACAGGAATTAGTTCCGTGTAGTTCGGGAGTGTTCGGTAGCTGGGACTACCAGAAGCTGTGATTTCACTACTGTTGCTGCCGCTACTATTTGCTGACCTCCTTATTACACCAAAGGAAAATCAAAGCTAAGCTAACTAAGCCTATGAAATATGAGTTACAAGATTCCTATCTATAATTCTCTTGGAACTTAGCTGATTTTGTTGTATACTCCAATCTGAATCTTGATGCTCATTAGTTGTAGGTGCTGGTTCTTTCTTCAGCTTTCGGATTAAGACGTAACATGCAAAACCTGTGACTTCAATCATATCTTGAGCAGTCCGCATCTTTCTCCGCTTCAACTTTTGAATTTATTTCTTTTTGTTCTTTTCTTCTTTCCTTTATTCTGGACTGAGACTCATTCTTTTAGCCATCTTGAATCCTGTGTTTCGAGGTCAACCTGCTTAAAATATCAAAACAAACAAACGAACGAAATTTTCTACCCCCGTTTTGGCTGGAAAAATTTTGTGAATTAATTGTGACACATATCTAAGCAGTCAAATCAGAAGAGGACTATTGGATTCGACCAAAAATTCTCGATTTTTAAACCAGATTTTTATAAGAAAAAGCTCCACGGTTTTTTGGCTGGGAGATCCTAGTTTTTTTGCCGGGATTTGGATAGAAAAAGCTCCACGTTTTTTTGGCCGGGAGATCCTAGGTTTTTTGGCCGGGATATCCTTGATTTTTTGGCCAAGATATGGATAGAAAAAGCTCCACCTTTTTTGGCCAAGAGATCCTTGATTTTTTGGTCGGGATTGGATAGGAAAAGCTCCACCGTTTTTTTACTGGGAGATCCTCAGTTTTTTTGGCCGGGATTTAGATAGAAAAAGCTCCAAGGTTTTTGGTCGGGAGATCCTCAGTTTTTGGCCGGGATTTGGAAAGAAAAGCTCCATGGTTTTTTGGCCGGGAGATCCTCGATTTTTTGGTTGGGATTGGAAAAAAAAAAGCTCCACGGTTTTTTTGCCGGGAGATCCTCAATTTTTTGGCTGGGATTTGGAAAGAAAAGCTCTACGGTTTTTTGGCCAGGAGATCCTCGGTTTTTTGGCCGGGATTTGGAAAGAATAAGCTCCACGGTTTTTTGGACGGGAGATCCTCGATTTTTTGGTGGATTTGGATAGAAAAAGCTCCACGGTTTTTTGGCCGGGAGATCCTCGGTTTTTTGGCTTGGATTATTGAAAGCAAAAGCTCCACGGTTTTTTTGGTTGGGAGATCCTCGATTTTTTGCCGGGATTTGGATAGAAAAAGCTCCACGGTTTTTTGACCGGGAGATCCTTGATTTTTTGGTCGGGATTTGGATAGAAAAAGCTCCACGATTTTTTGGCCAGGAGATCCTCGGGTTTTTGGCAGGGAGATCCTCGATTTTTTGGCCGGGATTTGTATAGAAAAAGCTCCACAGTTTTTTTGCCAGGAGATCCTCAGTTTTTTGGTCGGAATTTGGATAGAAAAGGCTCCACGATTTTTTGGCTGGGATTTTTCGAAAGAAAAAGCTCCACGGTTTTTTGGCGGGGAAATCCTCAATTTTTTGGCCGGGATTTAGATAGAAAAAGCTCCACGGTTTTTTGACCGGGAGATCTTCAGTTTTTTCACCGAGATTTGGAAAGAAAAAGCTCCACGGTTTTTTATACGAGAGATCCTCGATTTTTTGGCCGGGATTTGGAAAGAAAAAGCTCCACGGTTTTTTGGCCGGAAAATCCTCGATTTTTTGGCCGAGATTTGGGAAGAAAAAGCTCCACAATTTATTGGCCGGGAGATCCTTGGTTTTTTGGCCGGGTTTTTTCAAGGAGTGAGATCTTCTAAGCTACCATGATTTGTTTTCCTTTTGGGATTTTCATTTTCTATTCCTTTTCTTCTTTCTTTTCTTTGGGTTTTCTTTTTATATGTTGTCCTTTTATTTATCAAAATGCATGAAAGAATGTTTGAGGAAACTTCCGTTTTGGTCGTTTTTCCTGCTGCAGAGCTATTTCAACGCTTGCGCATTTCATTTCTTTTGGGTTGCACCTGCTTCTTACCTGGTTGCTCTAATTGAGACCTGTTTTCAACAAAAACAATTTGTTAGTTGAAACAGTGGTTGGTTTTGTGGCCTTGATCATTCCCATCGCTTGATCCCGACCCCATTTCTGTTGAGAACTTTGTTGCTTGTTGGCCTTGAGGTTGAATATCTTTCACACTGACCGGGTTCAACCTTATGGTTTCATGATGACTCACCCGTGTGGGCTCCGACTTTCCACCTCAGTTTTCTTTCCAGACCTTTGCCTTTGGCTTTCTTTCTTTCTAATGTCTTTCACTTTGGAGGCAATCAACTACCATGGTCAGTCGGGATTGGATTGGTGCACCACTGAGGCCGAGTATTTTCTTTGACTCTTGCCGGGCGGAGCCCTGTGAAACCGGTCTTACCACCTTTCTTTCTCGTTACTATGGAATCAAAGGTAAACCGAAAGGGATTCAAAGAAAAGTATGCAAAATGTGAGTATATGAGTTTTAAAGAGAAGCGTCCCTTTCGGAGGAAACAAAGGACTTATCTTGGTTGTATGCCGATTCCAAATGAACATGACATGCTCCTTGGACTGGACACCCGACCCTCACCAGCTTCCAACTTCTCATGAATCCATATTTCCAAACTTGGGAACCTTGCTAGGACTTTTAGTGATGAAGTATCCTCTTTTCGACCGACAGCGCCCTTTGCGGGTTTTTTTAATCGACCTCTCACATTTTTCTTCTCATCGTCGTCCGATAGCGATCTTTGCGAGTTTTTGCTAAGCAGACTCTCTAATTTTTTATTTCGCTACTACTGTCGCCTTATGGTGCCCCAAAGGTTTTCACCGATAAGACTCTCTCATTTTATTTCTCTCAATTTGAATTGTATCAAATTCCAACAATGACATTTCCCACTTTTCTGTCTTTGCCAATTGATCAGAAGGACTTGGACAAGGTATTTACGGTAAAAGGATTTTGGGTGGAACTACACTTTGGAACCATTTCGACGGTCTCTTGGCCGAACCATTATATCATCTGCCCCAGTTTCACTTTTTGTGGGAAATTGGGATTTTTGTTTTGGTGTGACTGAACCTCAGGGAGAGGCTGCCTACGTATCCTTTCGGAATCAAGTCAGACGTAGTTCAGGAAAATAATTTTGTTTTTGTTTTTGTTTCGGTTCTGTTTTTTTCTTTTCTTATTTTTCTTTTCCTTTTCACTTTCTTTTCCTTTCCATTTCTTTTCTTTTTCTTTTCTTTTCTTTTTCTTTGTTTTTTTTCTTTTCTTTTCTTTTTCTTTTCCTTCTTTCTTTTTCAATAGCACTTCTGGATTCCAAAGAGGGTAATCAAAGAAAGGTAACCGGCTCAAAGGGTTTGCGAAGTATTGATGGTGTTTGGACAGCGAGAATGAAAGCCTTCGTTATCTCAACTGTGCAAAGACATCGCCAGAACGAGTTTAGACATAGTACCTTTTTGCTGCATCCGCATTCACAGCTGCTTCGGGATTATTTCCTGCGATGTCACCCAAATATAATGCTCCTCTCGGCAATATTTTTCCAATGATATATGGACCCTTCCAATTAGGAGTAAACTTTCCTTTTGCTTCCTTATGATGAGGAAGATTGCACCTTAATACCAATTGTCCTACTTCAAAATTCCTGGGTCGTGCTTTCTTATTTAAGCGTGGGCCATGCTTTTTTGATGCAACTGTCCTTGACACACTGTAGTCATCCATTTCAATTAAGGCCAACATTTCATACGAGTCTAGACCCACTTACTGTCCTCAAACTCCGCTTCAGTGATGGACCCTCTACAAACCAATTGTCCTATGTTGTTCCGATTCTTTACTTTTATTTTCTCAAATTTAACTTCTTTGTATTTCAACTTTTGATTTCATTGACAGAGTTCTTGGGATCTGGGCATGAAGTCCGCGAGCATGTCTGCACAACTATATCCAAACTTGAACCTAATTAACTTTGCTATAATCAAAATCAATTAACTTAATTGAATTACCCACTAATAAATCAAATCATCAACCGAAATTAACTCAGTTTATTTCCAGAAGGACCAAATAAGCAAAAATCAACAAGAACAAATCCTAAATTTTTCTGGATTAATGGCAATTTAATCTGGATATTAGTGAATTAAGAACTTATAAAAATAGGTAAATTAACTGCCATTAAGCTTTCGTCAACAGTCAAAGAAACAAAAGAAATCAAATTAACTACTATTAAACAAAACAAAATCAAATCAATAAGAAATGAAAATGACCATGACATGTAATCACCCATGCAATGAAATACAATCAATTGGACTCAACAAAACAAATGAACTAATTGAAAATTGAAGAAGAGAAATGAGAAGAACTTACTGAAGTTTGTTCTTTAAGACAAATGACTCCGGATTGAGTTTCGATTAATGTTACAGGTTTATTTTGGTTAAAATAAACCAATAACATTAATGAAAAACCATCCAACTTGCACACCCTCGAGACGGTTCATACCAGATTTGAAATTCGTGCAGGCCTAGGAAGATTCGAGAACTTTTGGCTTGAGATTTCGGATAAGGGAGCCCTGGGGACTATGGGGTATGAATTTGAGCCGGTTTGGATGAATTTGAATTTTGACTGAGGTCTTTTTCAAATTAATATTGGAGCAATTGGG
This sequence comes from Nicotiana benthamiana, assembly GCA_034376525.1. Lineage (NCBI taxonomy): Eukaryota > Viridiplantae > Streptophyta > Magnoliopsida > Solanales > Solanaceae > Nicotiana > Nicotiana benthamiana. The sequence goes on from CM067336.1 coordinate 13,177,176, forward strand.
TGATGATTCGAAGGAAACTAAGGGTGGATATGAAATGAGGAGAGGAAGGAGAATAGATGGTGTGAATTTGGGAGTGAGCGGCGGCGGCGGCGCCGGGTTTCCAAGCGGTGGAAATGGTGGCGGCGGGGATTAGGGTTTTGAGAGAATGGGGGTGTGAAAGAGACGAGAACTGGGGTAGGGGGTCTGTTCGGACAGCTATATACTTAGGGGGAGGTCTTCTGGGTCGTTGATCACTCAAACCTCGACGGGTGAGATCTCGTGATGCCATGTGACATCGTCTGGTTAATTGGGGGAGGGGGAACGGACCAGGCTAAGGGACTGGGCTAACCTGGGGTAATGGTTCTTGGGCCTGGGGTGAGAAAGTTAATCTGAGCCCAAAATTGAAGCCTCCATTCTTTTAATTGCTTTTTCTTTTTTCTTTTCAGTTAAATGCTTTATTTACTTCCTTTTTGTTTCGTATTTTTTAATTTATGACTTTTTCATTTTCTGATTTTGTAACACTTCAATTACGCTGAAATCCTTATATGTTCCAAATAACACTAATTAACTCTTAAAATTATTGTAAAAAAAATTAATTTGTGACAATTCTGAAATAAAATGCAAAATGAACTATTTTTTCGTGAATTTTCATAGTTTTGTGATAAAACAAATTAACCCCTAATGAATACAAGCTATGAAGTTAAATCCTAAATGCAAATGCATATTTTTGTATTTTTTTAAATTAATATGCAAGAATAAAATGCACCAATTATCAAATAATGACACAAAAATGCACAAAAATCGTAAAAATAAAGAAAAAATCATTTGTTTGATTTTTTATGGGAATAATTCATGTATAGGGAAAAACTCACGTGCTCACGATAAGGGCTGCAATCGATAAAAACCCCTACACAAAATGATAGTATTAACCCGCCAATCCAAGGAAACTCCGAATCTCTATAGTTGAGGATGGTCTGGGCCAACTCTGCACTGCCTCAACTTTCTTCGGATCTACCGGAATACCCTCACTCCATACCACGTGGCCCAAGAATTTGCCGGAATCCAACCAAAACTCACATTTCAAGAACTTTGCATATAATTTATTTTCCCTCGGAGTTTGAAGCATTGTCTTTAAGTGCTGCTCATGATCTTTCCGACTCCGGGAGTATATAAGAATATCATCAATAAAGAAAATGACGAACGAGTCAAGGTAAGTCTTGAACACACTGTGCATCAAATGCATAAAAGCTGCTGGGGCATTGGTCAGCCCAAATGACATGACAAGGAACTCGTAATGACCATACCGAGTCTTGAAGGCAGTCTTCGCGATATCTGGCTCCCAAATCTTCAATTGATGGTAACAACAACAAACAAAAACAACAACGACCCAGTAAAATCCTACTAGCGGGGTCTGGGGAAGGTAGTGTGTACGCAGACCTTACCTCTACCCCGAAGGACTAGAGAGGCTATTTTCTAAAGACCCTCGGCTCAAGAAGACAAAAAGACAAAGGAAGACAATATTAGTAATACCATAGAAATAATAAAATATATATAAATATAGAAACAACATGAAAATAGAAAGACGATATAAAGCAAAAGCAAAATTGTATCCCTACCAAACTAGTCTCCCAAAGTCATGACATAACGCAAAACTCAACTACCTCCTAGCCTATAACCCTAATACTTGACCTCCACGTGTTCCTATCAAGTGCCTTGTCCTTAGAAATCTGGAGCATCACCATATCCTGCCTAATCACCTTCCCCAATACTTCTTGGGCCTCCATCTACCTCTTCTCGAGCCCTCCACAACCAGGCGTTCGCACCTTCTTACCGGAGCATCTAGGCTTCTTCTCTGAATGTGCCCAAACCACATGAGCCTTGCTTCCCGCATCTTGTCATTAATGGAAGCCATGCCCACCTTCTCCCTAATAACATCATTCCTGATCTTATCCATCCTACTATGCCTGCACATCCACCTTAAATCCTCATTTCTGCTACCTTCATCTTATGGATATATGATTTCTTACCGGCCAACACTCATCCCCATACATCATGGCCGGCCTGACCACCGCTTTATAGAACTTACCTTTGAGAATCAGTGGCACTTTTCTATCACACAATACTCCAGATGCTAACCTCCACTTCATCTATCCTACCCCGATACGGTGTGTAATATCGTCATCGATCTCCCCTCCCCTCTGGATAACTGACCCAAGGTACTTGAAGTTATCTCTACTTGGAACGACCTATGATTCAAGCCTCACATCCACGTCCACTTCAGTATGCTCAGTGCTGAACTTACACTCTAGGTATTCCGTCTTTGTCCTGCTAAGCTTGAAACCCTTAGATTCAAGGGTTTGTCTCCAAACCTCTAGCCTAAACACCGGTTCGTGATTCATCAATCAGAACTATGTCATCGGAAAATAGCATGCACCATGGCACATCCCCTTGAATGCTATGTGTTAACGCGTCCATCACCAGGGCGAAAAGGAACGGACTGAGCGCAGAACCTTGGTGTAACCCCATAACAACCGGAAACTCATTAGAGTCGCCTCCTACTGTCCTAACCCGAGTCTTTTCCCCCATCATACATGTCCTTAATCACCATAATATAGGGGACCGAGCCTTTCGCCTTCAAGCTTCTCAAGAGAACTTCTCTAGGGACCTTGTCATATGCTTTTTCTAGATCAATAAACATCATGTGCAGATCTCTCTTTTTATCCCTGTATTGTTCAACCAACCTCCTAACAAGGTGTAAAGCTTCTGTAGTAGAACGATCCGACATGAAACCAATTTGGTTGTCGGAGACGGATACCGCCACCCTCAACCTTGCTTCAACCACTCTCTCCCATACTTTCATAGTATGACTCAGTAATTTGATACCCCTATTATTGTTATAATTTTGGATATCACCTTTGTTCTTACACAGTGGAACCATCGTACTCCATCTCCACTCATCCGGCATCTTCTTCACCTTAAAAATAACATACAAAAACCTAGTCAACCACTCCAACCCTGTTCTCCCCACACACTTCCAAAATTCTACCGGGATCTCATCAAGTCCGGTCGCTTTGCCCCTGCTCATCCTACTCATAGCTCTCACTACCTCCTCAACATTGATGCGCCAGCAGTACCCAAAGTCACAACAATTCTCGTAGCATTCCAAATCACTGAGCACAATATCCCGATCCCCTGCTTCATTGAGGAGTTTATGGAAGTAGGTCTGCCATCTCCTCTTAATCCGGGACTCTTCCATCAATACTCTACCATCATTGTCCTTGATGCATCTGACTTGGTCTAAATCATGGGCTTTCCTCTCTCTCAACTTGGCCAGCTTAAATAACTTATTCTCCCCTCCTTTCTCCCCTAGTTCCTCGTACATACGACTATAAGCCGCAGTCTTAGCCTCTATGACCGCCCACTTCGCCTCCTTCCTAGCTACCTTGTACCTCACCATGCACGCTCGCTTTTCCCCCTTTCATATACCCCAACTAAGTTCCGGTATGCCTCCTTTTCTGCTTCCACTTTGCCTTGTACCACTTCATTCCACCACCAGTCTCCTCTATGCTTGCCAGAGACGCCCATCGAGACCCCTAACACTTCCTTCGCAGCCTCTCTTATACAGTTTGCTGTCGTTAACCACATAGAGTTCGCGTCACTGATCTACCAAGCACCCATAACTGACAACTACTCTTCCAACTCTTGAGCTTTGTCCTTAGTCAAGGCTCCCCACCTGATTCTTGGTCTTCCTCGAGCTGAAATTTTCCTCTTCTTCATCATAATACCAGTGTCCATCACCAAGAGCCTATGTCGCGTGACGAGTAACTCACCTAGGATTACCTTACAATCCTTGCACAACCCTCTGTCATGCCTCCTTATGAGGAGATAGTCAATCTGAGTCTTTGTCACTACATTTTGGCTTCAACTGATGGTAACCTGAGCGCAATTCTATCTTAGAAAATACATGTGCGCCCTGAAGCTGGTCAAATAGATCGTCAATACAAGGCAAAGGATAACAGTTCTTCACTGTAACCTTGTTCAACTGGTGATAATAAATACACATACGCATGGAACCATCCTTTTTCTTCACAAACAAGACAGGAGCACCTCAAGACAACACACTGGGCCGAATAAAACCCTTATCAAGCAATTCCTGTAACTGATCCTTCAACTCAGAAGGATCCATACAATACAGGGGAATAGAACTAGGTTGAGTGCCCAGCAACAGATCAATGCCAAAATAAATATCTCTATCAGGCCGCATGCCCGGAAGATCAGCTAGAAACATATCATGAGAATCCCGTACTACTGGAACTGAATCAACTGAAGGGGTATCAATACTGACATCTCTCATATAAGCTAGATACACATCACACCCCTTCTCAGAAATAACTCTATTGGGAGTGTGATATAAAGCACCCCTTCACTCAACACGCAGTACACCTGGCATAGCCAGCATTACAGCCTTGGCGTGACAATCAAGAATAGCATAATGGGGAGACAAACAGTCCATGCTCAAGATAATATCAAGATCAACCATGCTGAGTAACAATAAATCGGCTCTGGTCTTAAAACCACTAAGAGCAACCAAACACGACCAATAAATACCGTCCACAATAAGAGAATCTCCCATATGAATAGAAAAATAAATAGGGAACTCAAAGACTCCCGAGGTACTCCCAAATACGGAGCAAAGTAAGAAGACACATAAGAATAAGTGGAGCCTGGATCGAATAGAACCGATGCATCTCTATGACAAACCATGACAATACTTGTGAAGACAGAATAAGAGGCAACAACCTCGGTACGGGCAGGAAGAGCATAATATCTGGCCTGGCCGCCCCTTCTAGGGCGTCCTCTACCTCCCCGACCTCGAACTCTAGATGGGTGGGCAGGTGGGGTAGCATCTGGGGCTGTAATCGTAGCCTGAGAACTTTGCGGGGCACGCTGTGGTTGAGAAGTCTGCGGAGGTGCACCCTTACCAAGTCTGGGATAATCCCTAACCATATGGCGTGTGTCACCCCTACTCAAACTCTGCACGCCATGCATCTTGAAGGCTCTGAGGAACATACTCTCTTAGGAACATGTGTGAAAACTGAGCCCAAGTCAGTGAAGCAGCCACATCTGGATTGTCTAACTCATATGTGCGCCACCAATCATAGGCGACTCCTCAAAGCTATAAAGTAGTGAAAGAAACTTTGCTCGATCCTAAGATACCCATAGTACGGAGAATATGGTAACACTCATCAAGAAATTTCAGAGCATCCTCCGATGCTTGACAACTGAACTCAGGAGGCTTGTACCTCTTGAACCTCTCAAGTCACAATTGCTCTTGCTCAGAAGCCGCTGCCATGCCCTCGGGCTGAACTGGCACTGCAAGCGGTGCAGGAATAATCCCAAGGACCTGCTCAACATGCACTCACTACTCAGGAGTGCAAGCTGCGGGAGTCTGTGCTCCTTCCCGGCCTGGGATGTGGCTGCACCAAGGGGAAGCAACCCTGCTTGAGCCAAAGTGGTATATATACTCATGAACTATGCCAAAGTCTCCTAAAGGGATGGAGTAGTAGTAGCAGTAGGCGTGTCAGGTGCCTGGACTCCGGATGGATCTGCTGGTGGTACCTCGGCGGCAGCTCGTGCAGGTGCTCTCACTGCACCGCGTGCGCGTCATTGGCCTATACCCTAGCCCCGACCTCTAATGGCTACAGTAGGTGTGCAGTTCCTGATCATCCCAAGTAGCACGTATCCTCACCATTTGTGAGAGAGTAGAAGACAAAAGTTAGAATTGTGATATTAAAATATCGCGCGACAAGGAAATCAAATGAAGTGAAGATTTTTCCTAATAATTGCATAGCCGCTCGTAGATAAGTACAGACGCCTCTGTACCGATCAACGAGACTCTAAGAAATCAGCCTGTGTTCTGTGACTCCTATGAACCTAGAGCTCTGATACCAACTTGTCATGACCCCAGTTTGCCCTCCGTGAACTGTCATACGGAACCTAGTCTCTACGACTAGGTTAGCCTAACAATGTGAAAAAATAGACTTACTACGACTAGGTAAGCCTAACAATGCAAAAAATAAACTTATTTGTGAAATAAATAATCAAATCTGAACAACTGAAGGAAAATAGTATATAAAGTCCCGCTCGGCATATACAACTCAACATCTCAAAACCCTAACGTACTATCCCAAAACCCGAAACTCAGGGAAACACAAGCTGAGAGAAACGTAATACAATGCTCTAACTCCAGAATGTCTACATCAACAGTAAGAAATAAGGATAAATACTAAAAAAAATAGAATGAGATAGAGACTCTTCGGTCTGCGAACACGGCAAATGTACCTCGAAGTCTCTGAAAGGTCTCCTAGCCTCAAGGGTGATAAGCCTGGGTAGAGGTACCTGGATCTGCATATAAAAACATGCGCAGGAAGGGCATGACTACACCATAGCGGTATTTAGTAAGTGCGGAGCCTAACCTCGGTCAGGAAGTGACGAGAAAGGTCAGGGCCCTACTGAGGTTAAACATAATATAAAGTTCCAACAGTATGAAATATACCATATAAATGAGTACACCAGTGAAATAAGACATGTTATACAAGGAAACAACAAATATACAAAGAACAGAGTAAACGCTGAAATAAGAACAGTTCAATATCAATAGTAACAACGAGGAGCTCCCAAGATACCGTCCTATATTCCCTTTCATCAAATGTCCAGTGGATCTCCCGGGATATCGTACCGTAGTCCAATTATCAACGTAGGGGGATTTAGCGAAACCCCGGCCCGTAGTCCTAAATGTAAATACCACTACTGGGGGAATCTACTGGATGTATTCCTGTAGTTCTTTATAACTGTGCAGGGGGATCTACCGAAAATATAACATGTAGTCCTAAAGTAAACAAATAAGGGGATCTACCGGAATCCCACATCGGTATTCCCAATGAAAATACAGAGCAACAACAAGAAGATATCAGAAATGAAATTTCATATTAGGGAAACAAGTAATTCTAGCATAACGTGCTTCACGTAGTACAATCAAGGAAATTTAAGCATATAGGCAATTTAGGTCAATGGATAATTGGGTTTTGGTCCGAATTTCGGGTTTAGACCAAGCAGGCACAGGGTCAATTTTTTTACTTTTGGGAAAAATAATGAAAAATCTATTTTCATTCATTGGAATTGGTTTATTTAGCAATTATTAATGTTATTAAGTAAATTGTGACTAGATACAAGCGAATTGAAAGTGGAACCGAGAGGTAAGCGGTAGTTGAAGCTTAATCTTGTCTGTGGATTTGAGGTGAGTATTTGGCGTAAACTTAGCTTGAGGGATTAGGAGTTGTGGTCTATTTTCTATGTGTTTGTGTTGAGTGCGACGTATAGGTGTGGTGACGAGTATCTATACGTTGGTGTCTAGTATGCTCGTGAGTCTTATGTCATGATTTTGTGAACCTATCATGTACTAATCATGCTCACTTGGTGCTTAGTAATGTTGAACAAAGCTTATGATAGTTTCTTGGTAATTGACAATTATTGAGTATTAATTCAAATTGAAATTTCATTTTGTAAAGAAATTATTGATACGAGATTGGTTATAGCTGAATCCCTTGCCGGGATGTTTTGTTGGTATTGTTGATTTTCCTTTGTCGGGATATATTGTTTTCTATTGTTTGGGTGAGGAAGAGCGTAAAGCACGAAGGGTGATACCATGCATGTTATTGTGAGAGAGTGTATAGCACGAAGGGTGATGCCGTGCCGATATTATGAGTGTTTATGCGCGAACGGTGATGTTGTACCATGATTATGTGAGATAATGTATGAAGGGTGATATCGCGTCGTTTATGATATTTCATATGGTAAGGATGAGAGTAAAAGCACGAAGGGTGATGCCGTGCACGTGTTACCGTTTTATTATCTTGTTGGTTTAAATATGATATTCATTATGCTTCGCTATTAATGCTTACTTACTGGTTTATTGTTAGAATTTGTTATTCGCCGAAGCATGTCCCCTTCCCACTCAATTTTGTTGATTCATGTTATTATAATTCTATCTGTATATAATTTAACTTCACAAATTTATTTGATAGTCGTGTCCTAGTCTCGTCAGTACTTCGACGATGGTAGGCTCGACACTTACTCGGTATATGGGGTCGGTTGTACTGATACTATACTCTGCACTCTTTTGTAAAAATTTCGGTACCAGACCTAGTGAGTAGCTGAGGTAGCTGCCTTCAGTCCAGGGAGATCAAGGTAGATCTGCTGATGTTCGCAGACCTAGAGTCCCCTTCCCTGCTTTAGTTTTTCTGCTATCTTTTCATTCTGAGAATAATTGTATCTTTCTTTCCAAACCATTGGTTGTAGTAAAAATCATAGATGTTCGTGATGTGTGACACTAGATTCATGGGTAGACTTGTATTGGTTTATTTTAATATGCTATAACTCTTCCGCACTTATAATCTATTTAACTTTAGTTTTGGCTTATATCTGTTGGTTGAATGTTAAACGTGTAGAACCTTAATAATTGGCTTGCCTAGCTTTCACGAGTAGGCACCATCATGACTACCAAAGGCGAGGAATCCAGGTCGTGAAACTTCACTACTTTAAATTTGCAGAAGTTTATCAACAAAGATGTTCCTGTTCTACCCGATGAAACTCTAGAGAAAGAGCGCTTTATAGTGATTGAAGCATGGAAGCGTTTTGATTTTCTATGCAAGAATTATGTTCTTAGCGGACTGGAGGACGATTTGTGTAATGTCCACAGTGGCATGGAGACGTCAAAAGAATTGTGGATAGCGCTTGAAAAGAAATATAAAACTGAAGATGCCGGATTGAAGAAATTCATTGGTGCTAAATTTTTGGGCTACAAAATGGTAGATAGCAAGAATGTTATTACCCAAGTCCAGGAATTGCAAGTGATTATTCATGATCTCCTTTGTGAAGGTATAAATCGAATTAAAATTGATGTTGAAAGTAGTAATTTTAGTATTTATACTAATAGAATTTTCATTGAAGGTTTTGTCATCTATGAAGCATTCCAAGTAGCAACGATGATTGAGAAGTTGGCTCCTTTGTGGAAGGACTTCAAAAACTACTTGAAACACAAATTCAAGGAGATGTTCCTTGAAGATATCATTGTTCTGTTGAGAATCGAAGAGGACAACAAATATAATGAAAAGAGAGGCCGTGTAAATTCAAAAATAATGGGAGCAAACATTATTGATGATACTTCTTAAAATAAGAGAAAGAGGAAGCAGGCTTCTGGACCAAAAAGCAACCCAAGCAAGAAGCGGTTCAACGAAAATTGCTATAACTATGGGAGAGTTGGGCACAAATCTATGGAGTACCGTGCTCCAAAGAAAGACAAGAAGAAGGGTCAAGCAAACATGGTTGAAAAGCATGAAGATGTTGATGACTTGTGTGCTATGCTTTCTGAATTCAACCTGGTGGGAAATCCTAATGAGTGGTGGATTAATTCTGGAGCCACTCGCCATGTTTGTGTTATTAGGGAAGCCTTTGCAACATATGATCCTGTTGGACCCAACGAGACGCTTTCTATGGGAAATGCTGCAACCGCCAAGATTTAAGGATGTGGGAAGATTTTTCTGAAGATGACTTCTCGCAAAGTAGTGACTTTGAATAACCTCATCCATGTTCCATAGATTAGGAAGAATTTAGTCTCTACTGTACTTCTTTTTCACAATGGTTTAAAATGTATTTTTGTATCCGATAAGATTTTAATAAGTAACAACAAAATATTTGTAGGAAAAAGTTACCTCACTGAAGGACTTTTCAAGTTGGATGTTATGGTTGTTGAGAATAATAATAAAATTTCAGCTTCGTCTTACTTACTTGAGTCAAATTTATTATGGCATATACGTTTGGGTCATGTCAATTATAAAACCTCACAGAAAATGATTAACTTGGAACTATTGTCTATGTTTGAATGTGACAAATAAAAATATCAAATATGTGTGGAATCTAAGTATGTTAAACATCCTTATAAGTCAGTTGAAAGGAATTTTGATCCTTTAGACTTAATACACACAGATATTTGTGATAGGAAGTCAATATCATCTCGCGATGGAAAGAAGTATTTCATAACTTTTATTGACGATAGTACTCGATATTGCTATGTTTACTTACTTAATTGTAAAGATGAAGCAATAGACTCATTCAAGCAATACAAAAATGAAGTTGAAACGCAATTTAACAAGAAAATCAAAATCATAAGAAGTGATAGGGGTGGTGGATATGAATCTCCTTTAGAAAAAATATGTTTAGAATATAGAATTATTCATCAAGCAACAGCCCCTTATGCGCCCCAATCCAATGGGATTGCGGAAAGAAAGAATCGTTCATTCAAGGAGATAATGAACGCACTGTTGATAAGTTCTGGTTTGCCACAAAACTTGTGAGGGGAATCCATTCTTATGGCTAACCGAATACTAAATCGAGTACCCCATAGCAAAACACAATCCATTATATATGAAAAAATAGAAAGGAAGAAAGCCTAACTTGAATTATTTTAAAGTGTGGGGGGTGATTGGAAAAAATGCAAGTTCTTAAACCCAAAAGGGTAAAAATAGGATCGAAAACCATTGATTGTATTTTCATAGGATATTTGACCAATAGTAAAGCATATCGATTTCTGGTTCATAAATCAGAAAATTCCGACATTCATAATAATACGGTTATAAAATCAGATAATGGTGAGTTCTTTGAAAATATATATCCGTATAAAAAGGAATGTGAGTCGATTGGTGAAAGATCTAAATGACCTCGGAAAAAATAAAAGAAAGTACATTTAATTAGGAGGATCCAAGATGTAGTAAACGTCAAAGAATGTCTACTTCATTTGGACCAGATTTTATGACTTTCTTATTGGAAAATGAGCCTCGAATATTTAAAGAAGCTATGTCTTCTTCGGTATCATTGTTTTGGAAAGAGTTAGTCAATAGTGAAATAGAATTCATATTGAACAACCATACATGGAAATTGGTTGATCTTCCTCCAGGAAATAAAACGTTGGGTTCTAAATAGATTTTTATGAGGAAAGTAAAAGATGATGACACTGTTGATAAATTTAAGGTAACTTGTAATCAAAGGGTATAGACAATGAGAAGGTCTTGACTACTTTTGTACATACTCTCCGGTTATAAGAACTACGTCCATACAGATATTAGTAGCATTAGCTGCAGTGTATGGTCTTGAAATTCATCAAATGGACGTTAAGACGGCCTTCTTGAATGGATATTTGGAGGAAGAAATCTACATGGAAGAACCAGAAGGGTTTGTAGTTCTAGGTAAATAAAAGAAAGTCTGTAGACTTGTTAAATTCCTTTACGGACAAAAACAAGCACCTAAAAAATGTCATACGAAATTTGACCAAACAATGTTGTCAAATGATTTTAAGATAAATGAATGTGATAAATGTGTATACATTAAAAATATTTCAAATCATATAGTCATTGTTTACTTAATGTGGACGATATGCTAACAATGAGTAATGACATTGCCAGCATAAATGCTAAACATATGCTAACTAGCAAGTTTGATATGAAGGACTTGGGAGTTGCTAATTTAATTTTGGAGATTAAGATCCATAAGACTCCTCAAGGTCTGGCACTGTCACAATCTCATTATATTAAGACAGTACTTGAAAAATTCAAGCACTTAGGGTTTAAATTTGTAAAGACTCCAATTGACGTCAATCTTGCATTAACAAAGAATAAAGGTAAAAGCATATCACAATTGGATTATGCTCGTGTGTTAGGATGCTTAATGAATATCATGAATTGTACACGACCAGATATAGCTTGTGCTATAAGTAAATTGAGCCAATACACAAGCAATCCCGGTCAATCTCATTGGATAGCAATGAAACGAGTTTTGAGATATTTAGAACATACCTAGGGCTTTGTAATGCACTACAGTAAATATCCTGCGGTGATTCAGGACTACTGTAATGCAAATTAGATCACCGGTTTAACTGATTTGAAATCCACAAGTGGTTATGTATCACTATTAGTGGAGGTGCGGTATCTTTTAAGTCGTCCAAACAAACTTGTATTGCCCACTCTACAATAGAGGCTGAATTCATAGCCTTAGATAAATCCGGTGAAGATGCTGAATGGTTTTGGAATTTCTTGGAAGATATTCCATTATGGCCCAAACCATTGACATCAATATGCATACATTGTGATAGTCAAGCGGAAATTGAAAGGGCTAGGAGCATTTTGTATGACGGTAAATCTCGTCATATACGACGAATACATAAAACTGTTAGGTAATTACTCTCTAGAGGAATCATCACAGTTAACAATGTAAATTCAAGTGATAATGTATCAGATCCACTTACAAAAGGCCTAAATAGAGAGGTAGTTGAGAAATGATCAAGAGAAATGAGATTATGGTTGAGAAAAAATCATAGTGGTGGTAACTCTACCTAGAAGGTTAGAGATCCCAAGATATAAGTTCAAGGAGATCAAACAAAGTCCAGTTCTCTACACACTTACGAAACTAGGCGGTGTTTATGGCTGAAACAAATACAACAATGAGAACCAAAGAGGGTTAAGGGTTGGTTGTGTGACTTATGATTGTCTAGGTATATACTAAAGGTCGACGGTTCAAAATATCAAATTCACCGATTGACCGAGTATGTCCGACATAAGTTCACTACGGAAAGTTTAAGGGAAACCTACTTATCCAGATGCAATTAATCCTTGCTTGTGGATCACACGGTATTTCCATGTATATTTCTGTGATATAGCCATTCCCCATTCATATGGAAGATTGTTGAGGTTTTAAGCATTAATGAGGTTTAATATATGGTGAGTGAGAAATTGAGGGAAATGAAAATTTTAAGTAAAATTTTAAGTTTTCCTCCCTTGGCAAAAGGACATTGTCCCATATTGAAAGAGAAAGAGGTTTTTAATGGGTATATAAGTAATTGCTCTTATTTTAGCTCTTAAAGAGTAGAGAAGAAGGTAAGCCTCGCCTCATCGTCATCTTTGTCGCCACTCACTCGGTTTCGGCTTCAAATTTGGTCAAATGATTGATTGACTTTTTGGACTAAATTTATTTGTTAATAATAAATATTATTAAATATCCGATTTAATAACAAAATATTAATATTATATCCAAGAAAATTAATATTAAAATCCAACCGTTTCCATTTTTTAATTTTCTATTTTGGTAATAGAAAATTAACTAGCCTCTTCAATTTTCCCTCTTTATTATTGAGTAAACAAACTTTTGTTATGTCATTTGTGCTGTGACCGTTTTGCATAAACATCCATTTTGAAGAGGTGCTCCTCTTTAGATTTCAGCCCAACAATGGCTATAAATACAAGTCCATTCTCTTAGATTTTTCATACGATTTTTGAGTTTTTCCTCCTCATTCTACGTTGTTTTAATGATGCAAGATAAATAATGCTAATTATCCATGAAATTCAAGAAGTGAAGAATCTATCCAAGGTTAGGATTTCTTTTCCTTAAAGATTAGGACTTATTATTTCTTATTTTCTAGTAATTTAATTCTTGTTTTTGTAGGATTATATTTGCAGTTCTAGTCAAACTAGGATTGTTAGTTGGTATCCCATTCTTACTAGAATTCTTTTTTCTATTGTAGTTAGAATATATTTCCTTAGCTATATTATTATTCTAGTTTAATTAGGATTAGTTTTTCTTAACATTATCAATCTTACTCATTGTAAGGCCTATATAAATGGCTTAATATGCTGAAATAAATATGGGTGATTAATTTTTCTAAGCTATTGCTTCAAAAACGTGATTAATCTTTTATTTCATTCTTCTTCTTTTATTCAACGCTTCTTGCAATCTTGTGGGATTGGGGAACGTGTGTGTGAGATTTCGTTCCATCTTACATTCTTCTAACGTGAGTTTGAAGAACGCTTTCGCTAGTTTTGTTAAAAACTTTAGCGATGTGCTTTTGTTTTTCTCTCTTCTTTGTACTTGAGAGTTGCAAAACTTTGAAAGTACATCATTTAAGAGCAAATATCATTTGTAGCCCATCGTTAGAAACTAATTTCATCCAGTAGCCCACAAATTAACCTATACAAGTCATAACCTAAAAATAGTGACAAGTGCTAGCCTGAAATCATCAAACCACTCGCCCCTTCTTAAATTGTCACGTTTTGCACCGGCGACCGACGATCTCCTCGAAATCAACGGCTCAAATTTGTTCTGGTTTTGACTCTTGTTGTTAAATTTCTCTTCTGCATTCTAACCACCGGTTTCTCGTAGCCATAGGTGTTATAATACCCCTTTTCGGTTTTCCGGCGATGAAACAATGTAGGTATATAACAACTATGGGCGGCGATGGTGTTTCATGAAATTGTTTGTGGCATCAATACCAGAAAATCGTTGTAATTTGAGTAACGACGATGGTGTTTCATGAATTTTATTCCCTCAAACAATTTTGTGGCCTCAATACTTCCGTTCATCGGTTTTACGGCGATGAAATATTAATTTGGTTCCTCAAACAATTTTGTGGCCTCAATACTTCCGTTCCCATTTTGACAAGCCGAAGCAGTCAAGTGGCTTTGAAAGATATATGCCATAGTGATCCTCTTTACCTTCGATTTTCGACTTTAATAGACAGTTGGAAGTTATTTGAAGAAAAGGTATTTGGAGAAGAAAGTTTCCCTGCTGAACTGTTCGATGTTGGACAAAAAATAGTTGAGAAATGTCAAGGTCTTCCGTTGGCGGTTGTTTTGATTGCTGGAGTTATTAGAAGGAAAGAAATGAAAATTGATTCGTGGCTTGAAATTCAAACCTGAAATATATTGCTTTCGAGAACGACGGGCAAATCATGAAGGTTATGCAATTGAGTTATGACCATGTTAAGCCGTGTTTGCTTTACTTTGGAAGATCTCAAAAGAACAAAAGAACTCCTGTCTCTAAGTTGATACAGTTGTTGATGGCCCAAGGGTTTGTGGATCATATCCCATCCAAGAGTTTAGACGAAGCAACTCAAACTTACTTAGATGCTTTAATTTTTTTTTATTTTCGTGGAAGATGAATCAAACATATTTTACTATTGAAGTATGTTTCTGAAAGTGATTAATGAAAATAAAATACACATTAAAAAGACTATCACTATACAAAAAATAGACTATGATTATACAAAATAGATTGTTATTATATAAAAAATATACAAAATAGACTATAACTATTCAATAGATTGTCACTATATAAAATTTATACAAAAATAGACTGTCCTTATACAAAAAATATACAAAACGGATTGTCACTATACAATTTATATACAAATAGATTGTTACTATACAAAATATATACTAAAAAAACTGTTAATATACAAAACAGAATGTCACTATACAAAATAGACTGTCAATATACAAAACTATACAAAACAGATTGTAATAATGCTAACTATACAATTTATATACAATAGATTGTTACTATATAAAGTTTATACAAAAATAGACTGTCCTTGTACAAAAAATATACAAAACAGATTGTCATTGAACAATTTATATACAAATAGATTGTTACTATACAAAATATATGCTAAAAAAACTATTAATATACAAAACAGAATGTCACTATACGAAATAGACTGTAAATATACAAAACTATACAAAACAGACTGTAATAATGCTTGATTCCTTCTTCAAAGAATTGTTGAATTGCATGATAATTATAATAGAAAAATATACAAAATAGACTATCACTATACAATTTATATACAAATAGAGTATCACTATACAAAATATATTCAACAATAAACGTAACTATACAATTTATATATAAAGTAGATGTAACTATACAAAATATATACAAAATAGGCTGTCATTATACAAATATATACTAAATAGACTATCATTATACAAAATATATTTTCACTATACAAAATAGACAGTCACTATACAAAAATATAAAAACAGACATTTTGGGCTACTAGATGCAATATTTTTGGGCCGAAGGGCCATTTTTTACAAGTGGGCCAAAACATGGGCTATTAAAATTTTGAGGGGCTATAGAGGGTAGTTTTCTCATCATTTAATTTCAAAGAAAGCAACATAAGTGTGATTTGCTACCGAACTTCAAAAAAAGTAGCAATAAGTGTAATTCGTTATATCCTTGGAGGAAATAATCCATAATCTTGGGTACCAGGAGGAGATTAAATTCCTTAAGAAAGTACTATGAATTTAGTGGGATCGGATTAACTTTTGTTTCGTTTGTATTTTTATTTATGTTATTTTATTTTCTCCATAATTATTTTACAAATACAGTTTACTAACAGATAATTGTTGTAATAACTCAACATTTTGAAACACATGAGATAGTTGAAAAAGAAAAGTGGGAAATAACTTTCTTCCTGCGTACTTGATACGAATATAATTTTGAATGATTCATTTGATTGGCGAGATAAGGAATAATAGTTCGAAGATTAAACGCGGGATTATTTTATCCGTTATTTGCAATTTCGTAATTAGCAATTTTAGGACTAATTTATATTTTATATCACAATTATGTAATTATTCTATCCCATATTAAAAGTGGAGTAATAATTCTTGTATTATTTAAAGATTGTTATGAAATCTCCTATTTAAGGTGAATGTTTATAATTAGAGAGATTCTAGAGTTCTATTCTTGGTAGATAAATCATCCTCCTCCCTATAAATAGAGGTGCTCTCTACCATTGTAAATCACTCCTAACATTCTCTAAGTATCAATAAGAAGAACTC
Organism: Nicotiana benthamiana; assembly: GCA_034376525.1. Classification (NCBI taxonomy): domain Eukaryota; kingdom Viridiplantae; phylum Streptophyta; class Magnoliopsida; order Solanales; family Solanaceae; genus Nicotiana; species Nicotiana benthamiana. The sequence goes on from CM067336.1 coordinate 13,193,885, forward strand.
TCTCTACTCTTCTCTCTATTTGCTCTTGTTCTTGAGTTATTGTTCTTGTTCTTATATTATTTCATAACACGTTATCAGCACGAGACTCTACCGTCTCAAGAACCATTCTCGAGAAATCTAAGGTATTTCCCTCTTCCTAATTTAATTTTCGATTGTCTTAACTTTTGTTTGTGCAAGGTTTTGCTTCAAAGAAAGAATGAAGAAAGAAGGAAAAGAAACGAAAAAAAGGGAGGAAAAGAAACAAAAAACAAAGAGAAAAGGAAGAAAACATTGAAAATATAATTGGTATACCTTAAAGGTAAGTAACTTATTTTTCCCTTTCAAATTCTTGAAATTCTATAATTTGATTTTATATACAAACATAGACAACAAAGTTTGATTATAACTCTAAAGGAGTTTGTAAGAAATTATAACCACACGAAGTGGTAAAATCTCTATGTCCTGCCATGATTAAATTCATGTATGATTGTGGGCAAATAATTATCCGTCCCATTGAATTTGCTCCATTCCCTTTAGAGAATGTGGAAGCAGTATATGATAAGTCTGAAAGAAGACTAAAATATTACCATGAAGGTATCAATGAAATGTGGACGTGGCAAAGAATTCCGTCCAATTGAATTTGCTCCATTCCCTTTAGAGAATGTGGTAGCAGTATGTGATAAGTCTGAAAGAAGACTAATTACCGTAAAGGTATCAATGGATGTGGACATGGCAATAGACGAAGTTATAATCGTCATTATTGTGGTAATGAGAACAATAAGGATTCTCAAAATAATCTTTCACTTTATGAAAGTAATATTTGACATGAGATTGTGTGAAGCACATGATGTTGATCCATTCCCTGAAGTGAATGTGATAATTGTAATAGAGCCCGTAAGTATGAACATGCTCTTGATGTAATTTTGGTTTATGTCTGATATTATGAAAAGAAAGTTCGTTGCCCTTGAAATTTCGGGCAAGAACTATATGATATGGGTGTTGGATACTTAAATCCATTTTGGATGCTATGGGTCTTGGAGACGCCATTAAAGACAGAAATAATGCATCCACCCAAAACCATGCTAAGGCCTTGATTTTCTTGCGCCATCACCTTGATGAAGGTTTGAAACTATGCTAAGGCCTTGATTTTCTTGCGCCATCACCTTGATGAAGGTTTGAAGATTGAATATCTCACCGTCAAGGATCCACCTATCTTGTGGAATGGCTTAAAGAAGAGATATGACAACCTGAAGTTGGTCACTCTGCCACAAGCACGATACGATAAGAATCCAAAAGCAAATAGTTTATAAACTATATATTATCGTTGCGGTGGAAACGGGCACTGGTCAAAGGCTTGCCGTATACCATGACATTTTGGTTGACCTTTATCAAGCATCTCGAAAGAGTAAACGCCCTGAAACGAATTTTGTCTCTGACGACAACTTCGACATCACCCACTTGGATGTGGCAGACTTCTTTGAGCAACCCGAGGGGAAGATAGACCACCTAATCGGTGATGGATCCGTGATGAAAGAAGATGGAGCTATTTGATTTTATTTTACTTGTTTGTATTAGTGAATGAATAAACTAATAGCCATTAGTATTAGCTCGTATTAGTTAGTTCATGATATAATGTTAGTATTAGTTCTTTAGAATGTATCAATATGCTCAAATATCAATAATATTTTTACTTTCCAGTAGAGGTAATCGACTAACCTGAAAAACTAGTCGGTTATCTCATATTTCGCATAAAAACTGCAAAACAATCGATTGTCAATGATCAACAATCGATTGTCTTTAAAACAGTGATCTGGAATTTTTCAAAAACAGTCAACAATCGATTGTCTATGTTTAACAATCGATTGTCTTTAAAACAGTGTGTTCTGGAATTTTTCAAAAACAGTCAACAATCGATTGTCAATGTTTAACAACCGATTGTCGTTAGACAGTGTAATCTGGAATTTTTCAAAAATCATCCACAATCGATTGTCTATGTCTAACAATCGATTGTCGTTAGACAGTAATCTAGAATTTTTCAAAAATAACCAACAATCGATTGTCTATGTCTAACAATCGATTGTCTTTATACAGTGAGGTCGGGAATTTTTCAAAAATAACCAACAATCGATTGTCTATGTCTAACAATCGATTGTCTTAAGACAGTATGATCTGAAGTTTTTCAAAAATAGCAAATAATCGATTGTGTGTGTTTAACAATCGATTGTTTTATGAAAATGCTTAAACTGAAATTTTCAAATTGCAAAGTAATCAATTATGGATAACATATCTGATTTTGTTAGTCAACTGTTAACAGCAGATTTTGAAAATATTATGTGACACAAACGATTTGAAGTTGTTTATTCTCATGTTCGTATATTTCTTTTATATGTCAAACCATGGGAAGTAAATTGATTGAAGGCTCCGGAAGAGCAACTGTAACTCTGCCCAAAGGCATGACGTTTATCTTAGAGAATGCAATATTCTCCTCCAAGTCTAAGAAGAACTTGTTGAGTTTTAAAGATATCATTCAAAATGGATATCATATTGAGACAGTAGATGAGAATAATCTTGAATTCTTCATGAAAACGAGGCTGCCCATTTCGGTTTGGGTTCACGCCATTTTGCATGCAGCAATGCTAGTTCGTCGGCTGCCCACTTTGGTTTGGGTTCACGCCATTTTGCATGCAGCATTTTAGTTTGTCGGCTGCCCACTTCGATTTGGGGTCACGCCATTTTGCATACAGCAATGCTAGTTCGTCTCTGACTGACGAATTGACACAAATATTCCCCGTTGCAATTGGTTTTGGGTCATGGACCCAATATATCCCATTTAAGAATTTTTTGGATGCGCAGTATATGTGCCTTTAGCACCGCCATCCCGCACCAAAATGGGTCTGCAAAGAAGGTTAGGAATATATGTTGGGTTTGAATCGCCCTCCATCATTCGCTACCTCGAAACATTGACAGGCGACTTGTTTACTGCACGATTTGCAGACTGTCAATTTGATGAGACACTTTTCCCAAAATTAGGGGGAGAAGTTGGTGAAACCAAACGGGAAATTTTGTGGAAAAATGCATCATTATCTCATCTTGATACACATACCTCTATTTGTGAAAGAGGCACAAAAGATTATCCATTTGCAAAGAATAGCAAATCAAATGCCTGACGCATTTATAGATTTGAAAAGGATAACAAAATCACATATCCTCGAAGTGAATGTGACAACATCTGATTCACGAATACATATTCATTATTGGAAGAATATGAAGATGAAATTGGTATTAAATATACCACACTCACCCCTAGATGGAGGTTTGAGATGATACCACACTCACCCCTAGAAGGAGGTTTGAGATGATATATGGCATGAATGATCGTTGGTCACGTACCTATTGTACGCCAAAGTATTTTGGAAATATGACTATTAAAGGACAACGATAATGCAAGAAACATATCTTGTATATAAGTTTGACATGACCATAATGGTATAACTTTCTCTTTAAGAAAGATATTCACCACATGGATGTTGATGAATCTGTGGTAGTACAAAATTAATTGAGAGCTCTAGAAGAGCCAATTATTACTATGTTGGAGAAACACAATTGAGTATTGTGCTGTAGTAAGTCTCAAAGAAACTTATTCAGTTTCCAAAGTACATGCGAAAGCGATTGATTATATTGAGACTATAAATAAAGGAAGGCTTTGATATCTCCTATTACTACAACTTGTAGCGGGGTAATTTGCATATGAAAAGCTACCCGCTTTGTTCTCCAGTTTGTACTACACAAACAAAAGAATGCCACAATAAAGTGGATATCTATTGGTATAAAACCCATGTCATAATAAACCTGAAGTTTATTGATAAGTGCACATGTCATGGTGTAAATTTGAAGTTTACCAATATTGATAATTTATTCAGTTGGCATTCGTGTTAGCCATCTCATTTTAAGTATGATGTGCAAATTCACATAGGTGAATATCAAAGAACTAGAAAGTTCTTTACGAATTCTCTTGTATCACTTGTTCTCATTAATGAACTAACCAACTAAAGAGTTCGGGTTGAAGCCCATAAATTCTGGAAATATCAAAGGTGAATATGGGTCCATTCACCTGCCATGTATACCACATATGATGCATCTATGAAATGGTTACATGCGCAATTGTTATTGACCCGCAGCCTGGCCGGTGCTTGCGAGGTAAATTGCTCAGTAATCTAACTTCGAGCATAATTTCCAGATTTTCTACTCAAGATAGTTCATCTTGATAAGTTAGTTTATATCAAAGTAAGTTTAGCAAGATAATTATTGAGTGCTTCCACTTAATAGCTAAACTGTTTCTTGTGAGAACAAAGTTATATATATCAGTTTGATATACGTTATATACGAGAGGATATTATATTCTCCCCTCACAAGTGGTTCAAGGTCAGGAACCAAATAATTTCATCTTATTATTAATGTGCTGTGTATATTGACATAATAATGCACAAAGATGATTTCCCAAAGTTGAGGAAACAAGTTAGCTTTTCTAACATGAGGGGGAGACATGATAAACACTTGAGAAAAGGTTACATGGGATGAATTATCATTTGTATATGTATATCCCCGAATATCATGATATGAACCTGAAGTTCATAAAAGGGATAATTCAATTGCAACATATTGCAAAGCATGCTATACGCATTTGCTGACCCAAAGAAAGTAACTAAATGGAAGAGATTCAATTCAAGAAGAATTGATTCCATATGAAAGACATGTAGTTTTGAACCTATAGTTCAAATGCTTGAAAGTATAAAGTCAAAGGTATGTATAGTCAGTTTTCGATATCTTATTTGTCTAGCATGACATGGAAAACTTGATATGCATCTAAAGTCTATTATATGGCTTATATGACTTAACTTGAAAGATTTAAGTTGCTTGAAGCATATGCAATTCTTGGTCTTGAAGTACCACATCCCAAGTACAATTTGTGTACATATGAATCTTGCTATATCTATAAGCATGATGGCATTGAGAATGCATCAATGGAGATATTGAAGAGTTATTCCACGACATTATATGAAGATGTTCATATCTATCAAGAATGATGATTTCAAGGTACGGAATATTTATTCAAGTCAATATGGTTGATTTGTCAAACGTCTACCAAAGATCGTTTTGAAGATGATGCACAAGATTGGAATGCAAATGCTCAAGGATATAAATTGATGTACTCATTAGGGGGAGTTAATGCGCGTTGCACTCTTTTTCCCTTACAAGGTTTTTTCCCACTGGGTTTTCCTTGCGAGGTTTTTAACGAGGCAACGCATATTCAAACATGTGTACTCTTTTTCCTTTCTTTAATTTTTCCCATTGGGTTTTGGTTTTAAGGTTTTAACGAGGCACATTGTTGAATAGACATTCAAGGGGGAGTGTTATGAAATCTCCTATTTAAGGTGAATGTCTATAATTAGAGAGATTCTAGAGTTCTATTCTTGGTAGATAAATCATCCTCCTCCCTATAAATAGAGGTGCTCTCTACCATTGTAAATCACTCCTAACATTCTCTAAGTATCAATAAGAAGAACTCTCTCTACTCTTCTCTCTATTTGCTCTTGTTCTTGAGTTATTGTTCTTGTTCTTATATTATTTCATAACAAAGATATCCTTTTTCAAGGCTATTTTTCCGCAGTATTTTGAAAGATCCAAGATTAAAATTAAAAATAAAGGTTTATCCCAACTTATTTTATATACATCAAATATATTTTTTATATTATATACCGTATATATTTTATTTTTAATCCAATTTACTAAAATACAGTAATCTTAATTCTTAACTATCACATTTAGAAATTTCAAACAGACAAGAAATTAAAAAATAGAAAGAAGGTGAAAACAAAATATGGTTCAGGCCAAACTTTGCTACTTCAACCCGAAAAAGAAATTGCAAAATACAAATCCTCATCTTCTTTATTTTTCTATGGCTCCTAATTATATTCCTATTTAGGAAATAGTCATCAACTTGGAAACAAATTCTTCAATATTTTCGTCTGAACTTCCACCTTCATCCACAGCCTTTTTAGCCAATTCCTTCCAATTATTTGCATTTTTCCTAATCATTTTTCCTTTGTTTTCTTCCATTACTATCTTTATACATTCTTCAATAATTTCTCTTCTAACTATTCCTTTTTCATCTTGTTTTGCTCTAACTCCTATCTCCCAAATATCTTCCACGAGCTTTGCATTTGTAGGCTGATCTGACCATTGCGGCATCGCAATCATTGGTACTCCCATACTGATCGCCTCAAGAGTCGAATTCCACCCACAATGCGTGAGAAAACACCCTATTGATTTATGTTCCAAGACATATAATTGTGGACACCATGACACCGCTAAGCCTTTATTTTCACTTGCTAATTTTAATTCCTCTAAAAAATTCTTGGGAAGTTTGGATTCTTCATTGGATCTAACTACCCACAAGAAGTTGTTGTTGCTATTTCTCAAACCCCATGCTAATTCTTCCATTTGCTCAGGTTCTAGTTTGGCATAACTTCCAAATGATACATATACTACTGAGCGAATTGGTTGATGGTTTAACCAATTTAGGCATTCATTTGTCATTGGCTTGAAGACACTAAGACCATACTCTTTGTCATTTGGTAGCCTCTTGTCTAGGTATATAGATGGTATAGTTGGTCCAATTGTACTGATTGGATAAAGCTTGGACATCCAATCAATTACCTGCATATCAAACAATAATTACAGCCATGATAAGATTTCATGTCAGATTTAAGTTATATATACGCACAGTATAAAAAGCGCGGATTAAAGTTTAATATATTATAGCAAGTTTACCAGCATTAATTAATAATTTAGTAAAAATAATAACTTACCCATTATTACATGTTAAAATTCACCGATAATATAATAATTGAATTCATAAGTATATTGGTCTAAATTTGGCTACTTGATGAAAGAAAATAAACAGGATCGAGACCGGGGTCGACCACGACATAATAGCAAGGAGTCGTTCTTAGAAGGATTATTGCCGAGAACGAGCAATTGGAGTAAAGAAATAACAGTAGGATAGATTTAGAAATGAACACAAGGAATATGATAGAGAACAAAAGGGGATCTTCACTTTCTGATAAGAGCTCATTGAATGCTGACTAAAAAGAATATACAAAAGTTGTCTCGTTCATCGATTATCTTATTCAAGCACATGTTATTTAATCTTTGGTCACAAGGTCCAAAGATTCCTTATCCATCTTCACTTATCATCTTTTCACTTTGCTATAAAGTGGAAAAAAAATCTAAATCATGTAATAATTGGGTGATAGATTCTTTCTTATTATATTTATTGCTATTATCTATATTTATTGCTTTTTCATGTTACAATATTTATTGGTAATCACCGAATATAAATCTACTATTTACTACTCTCAAACGATGTTCATCTTATCAATATCCTACAATATTTGATCTGAAATTTGTTATATTTAACTAAGAATCATTCTTTATTTTATCATTAATTAGTTTAACAAAAGACTTAACACTTTTTGGTCAAACGTTAACCATATATTGCTATAACTAAAATCTCAAAAACAAGAAAAAAATAATAGAATCTGTTACCTCTTTCTCCAACTCGTAGAAGCTATTGATTAGAACCCAATCCACTTTCTCAAGATTCGAAAACTGATCCACCAACATTTCAAGTATTTTTGCTGATTCAAGATTAGAAACAAAACTAGGTACATCTGATGTCTCAATTGCTAACAATCCAGGAACTAATACTTGTTCATCCACTTCAGTAGGTGGAAGTTTAATAACCCCTTTATGTACATAATAATAAATATTATCCACTGCACAAGATTGTGTGAAAAAAGCAGCAGTAGCCAATCCAAATTTATTTCCCACTTCAACAGCCCAAGGAAGAAATGGATCATAAATAATGCAATTCACAGGACAACCACGAGTCGTTAACGTTTCAATAAGCTTAGACAGAGTGTCAGAGCCAACTTCTTTGAATCTTGTTATGTATGTTTCGAAGCTGCCTGCTTGTTCGTAGCCGCCATCATCATAGCCATCAGAAATGGCCTCGATTGACACAGGAGTTGATAATTCTTGCATGATTTTCAAGAAGGATTTTGTGGTTGCTATAGTTATTTTGACGCCTTTGGATTGTAAACGTTTGGAGAATTGGAGCATAGGATTTATGTGACCTTGAGCTGGATATGGTAAAATCAAGCAATGAGCTTTGTGAGTAATCATCTTTTGCAACAACTTCCTTTCACTTGATGGATGGCTAATTAAGATTGAAAGGATGGAAATATATTGGAGTGAAAATGTGGTTCTTATAGTTTGTGGATAGAGTTTCAAGTTTCTCGAATTGTACATACATTCCTAAGAAATTGTGTTGGCTTCTACTTACTCTCTCAATCAATACCAACATGTGCAGTGACATAAGCACGTCATATGCATAAAAGGGATAAGCTTGGATCATGTGGGGAAAATTTGCAAACGAATATTTTCTTAGCAAATAAATAATTATTTTTACTTATTTTGGGTGTTTGATTAGGTAGCAAAAAATAAAATATAAGGCTTGGGCAATATTATATGAGATGAAATGGTTAAAAGCGGGTAGGGTGGCAGGTCAAGGTCTAGGGGCCTGCTGGAGCCTAAGGCCACTAAGGCAACCAAAATCTATAAGTAATATATATAATATTTAATAATTATGCCATATTAATAGAATCTTTAAATTATTTGGTTAAAATAGTTAGAGCTAGAAATTTTACACATTTTATTCTAGTTTTTAATTTGTCCCGACTTAAATCAATCTTCTTACAATGTTGGTCCATTAAAATTCGTCCTTAACATTGAAGGACTCTTGAAACATGGTAGTTACTATATCATTACTTGTTTCAACTTATATTTAGAACTAAAAGTGCTAAGAGCAACTGTATAAGTAGAATAATACTTTAATGGCAAACTCAATCATGTAAAAAGTGTTAATTCAATTACCGTTAACAATCTCTATATCAATTGCCTCAGTTGAAAAAGTTTTTCAAACTAAATCAATAAAATTCAACATGATAACACAAGAGAGGATTAAACAAATTAGTTAGACATTAACAATAATTAAAACTGACTATAACTTCTTTATCTTTCGTCAAATTATAAGAGTAACAATAATAATTAAAAAAATTTAAGGTCTCTCTTTTTATTTTCACCTTAGGCCCAATATTATGTCGAGTCGCCCCGGATCTAGGGACAAGAGTAGTGGTGGCGATGTTAGGGGGATAAGGGAGGGGAGTGGGTGGGGGTAGGGGGTAGGGTGAGCGGGTAGTGGAGTGGGGGTTAGGGAATGGTGGTAGGGTGGGAAATAAAGGGGAAAGATTGAGAAAGAGTTATGGAAAATATTTTATTTTTGTTTTTGGTAGGGAACTCATTTTAGGAGCAAAATGCATTCATAGGGAAAATGTTTTCTATTATACCAAACACACCCCTAAATACACAGAGAATTATTTTGAACCCTAAATGTTAGTAATCGCATATCATCAACATCCATACATCTCAATGCAAGTATAGATCATTTGAAGATTTCTAATAAAAACAAAGACTTGCTAGATATGACTGTATGTGTCAAAACTCGACTCGTGATAATTAATGAGATTAATTCACTCATAAGCGTATTCGGGTCGATTAAAGGCACAACCATTCATTAATAATAAGTGCTCAAAGATTGTTCAGCCCAATCAATAAGGCTACGACCTACTTGCTATTGACGGACGTCCCCTCAATATGGCCGCGTCTGCCTAATTCCATCTAGCAAGATTCACAACTATAAATACTAAGAGAAGGAACCCTAGAAGGGTGGCTGCTTTTTCTTCTTCACCTATACTTTCGAAAGATAAGAGAAACCATTGTAAGGCTTTAGAGGCAGACCAAAACTAGACCCCTTCTAATAAAAGATATTTTACCCTCCTCTCTTTAACAAATAACAACTATCTCTTGCATTTCATTCATGTAATCTTTTGGTTTATTACGATCTGCTATGATTGACCCTCTATTGATTTTAGTTGTTTTATGCTTATAAAGTGTATGAGAACTTTGAGCTAAACAATTTGGCGCCATTTGTAGGGATTTCATAGCAGAATCACATAGTTCATCCTCAGACCAAAAAGGAAAGAAGACACCCATAAGGGGTAGCGACCCAGCTTGAATGAGCCAAAGTAACACTGCGGGTGAAGGGAACTCGAAAGCTCTGGAAAGAGTGGAAACCCTAACCCCCTTCATTCTCGAGAAAAAGAAAGAAGAAGAAGAGAAAGCACATACCCTCCCTACGGGGAGAACACGGGCGAGGGACCCTCATCCCCTCAATACGAGACCCTGCCGTAAAATGGCACGAAGGCATCTTGAACCAAGATCCATAACAGAATCAAGCAAAAAGCCAAAAGTTAAACTATGATTGAACTATGACTCATGCTATGTGTCTTCGACAACAAAATTGCAAAGATTCAACTATGGTTGAACAACAGCTCAAGCTATGTACCCACGCCTACGAGTTGAACTGGGACTCAGGCTATGTGCCTTCGACAGCAAAATTGCAAAGGTTCAACTACGGTTGAACAACGTCTCAAGCTAGGTGCCACCGCCCAAAAGTTCAACTATGAGTTGAACTGGGATTCAGGCTATGTGTCTTCGACAACAAAATTGCAAAGAATCAACTACGGTTGAACAACGTCTCAAGCTACGTGCCATCGCCCAAAAGTTCAACTATGTGTTGAAATGGGATTCAGGCTATGTGCCTTCGACAATAAAATTGCAAAGATTCAACTACGGTTGAACAACAGCTCAGGCTACGAGCCCTCGCCCAAAAGTTCAACTACGCGTTGAATTGGGACTCAGGCTATGTGCCCCCGACAATGAAATTGCAAAGGTTCAACTACGGTTGAACAACAGCTCAGGCTACATGCCCACGCCTAAAAGTTCAATTACGAGTTGAACTGGGACTCAGGCTATGTGCCTTCGACAATAAAATTGCAAAGGTTCAACTACGATTGAACAATGTCTCATGCTACGTGCCATCGCCCAAAAGTTCAACTATGAGTTGAACTGAGACTCAGGCTATGTGCCTTCGACAACAAAATTGCAAAGGTTCAACTATGGTTGAACAACAGAGCAGGCTACGTGCCCTCGCCCAAAAGTTCAACTACAAGTTGAACTAGGACTCAGGCGATGTTCCTTCGACAACAAAATTGCAAAGGTTCAACTGCAGTCGAACAACAACATAGACCATGTGACCTCACACAAAAATTCAACTACAGAATAAACCAAGGCTCAGGCCAAATGCCCTTACGGTTGGATGCTGCAAGACTTATTCCCATACGAACGAAGGGACAAGTTAAGCACCCTCGCCAATCAAGTAAGTACGTCTAACTCGAACTAAGATTCAGGCCGCGATAAGTTCGGCCCCAGTCGAATTACAATGCCACAGCCAACAATTCGACCACGCCCGAACGAGGACTAATGCTACACGCCACTCTCGCCAAATAACGACTACAACCTACTCATGCCAAGTAAAGGAAAATGATAAATGAAAAGCGTTCAATCACGGATAAGGCCATCGACGCTAACAGCCTACCAAGTTTTTGACTAAGGCGGGCAAACGGCCCGACAATAGTCGGATTCATCCAACTGACCAAGACCATCAATGTCATCATGGCCAAGGCCACCAATGTTATCACGACTAAAGTCGTAGGGAGATCAACACCCCCCAGGAAACTCTAAAGGCGAAACCCCCCTCGAATGAGTGAAAAAGAAAACTAAAAAAAAGAACATAAAATTGTGTATATATTCATGGCTTTATTTACAACAGGTCACCTCCATTTACATATGACCAAGTCCGGCAAACAAAAAAAACAGAAATCCAAACGGCAACAAAAAAGAACAATAATAAAACAGAATAAAAGCTAACTCTATAAAACCCCTTTCACTCCGTGCCACCATCACAACTGCTTGCACCATCATCAGCGCCATCAGCGCCATCATCAATCACTGGAGTGGCCGGGTCGAAGCCACAGCCAAGACGAGCTTCACGAGCCTTTAGGCGGACCCCCTCAAAGACAACCTCGGGCACGACACCGACCTACGACAATTTCCTATATACATCAAGCTAGGCCTCAGCAAAAGACCAAAGATCACGAGCGGGGCCGTAAGAGGCAGCCTGGTCCCTCAGACACTAATTCTCGGCCTCCAAGGTCATGATCTGATATGCTGCAACTTGGGCATCCCATTCATAAATGCTAATGTGTTCTTCCTGACATGCCACTTTAAAAGCCGCAGCAGACCTCTACAGCTCCCATTCCCTCTTGCGAACTCGGACCGCCACCTCCAACTCCCCGGCCTTCGTCGAAGCGTCCCTGGCTTGCCGCCTCAAAGCAGTGAGCTCCTCGTCCAACCTGAATACCTGCCTAATCAGGGACTGAGAGGCCTCCGCCACAGCCTCCTAACTCTGGTGCTCCTTCTCAGTTGCAGCATTTCTCTCGACCTCCACCTCCTCGTCCCTTCGATGAAGTTTCTCCTTAAGAGTACTAACCCTGCTCTCAGCTTGCTGCACTAGGAGCTCCCACCTCGTCAACTCCTCAACCAACTCCCGGTTGCATGGGTCGTTCCTCAGACGCTCGCGCATCACGCGGGACCTATCCCGATAGCGGCGATACTTCTCCAGCACCAACAAAAAGAGTCTCGAGCAAACGTTGGCCCTGCGCATGCTCTCTACCTCCAGAACAAAGGTCTACAAGACAAAAGCAGCAGTGAATTTAGGAAACAAACCAAGGCAAGTAAAGAAACAAAAGAAGATCATCACACGTACCCTAAAAGTCATCACGATCGCCTCGATCATCATTCCGACGTTTGAGACTTCCCTCAACGACCTGCTCTCCTCCTCCAAACACAAGGGCGCAAACATCGGTACCAGATTGTCCTCCTCTAGCAGCAGATTATGGTAATTAGGAATCTCGGCATAACGTTATGGCCCCTCTGCATGCGCCGTCGCATTGGTGAACCCTTCCTGGAGCCTGCGGACGTCGTCGGACTCCAGGTCGGATTAAGAGTCTAATTCCCCTCCCGCGACGTCCCTTCCTTCCTCGACCGATCGAGAGGTCAAAGCTTCTCCCCCTGCCAACCGGTTGACACTTGTTTCCCTAACCAAAGCAGCCGTTGAGGAACCAACTTCCCTCTCAGCAGCTGGGACTGATGATTTGGCCACTGAAGCGACAGTTTCATTACGGCCTAAGCCGATCGGGGCAACCCCCATTGTGTTTTCTCCTCCAAGGGCAGGCACAACCGCCTCCTCCCCCTCAGCATTCGATGGCAGAGAGTCCAAACGTACCACCTCCACAATAGGCAGAAAAGGAGACCATTTGCTTAACCAACGGTCTCTCATCCTCCTCCTCCTCGTTTAATGATGGTTCCGCCCTAGGGGTGAACGACCCCCGAAGATGCCTCGACCCGAGTTGTAGACCGTGCTGGGGAATGGGCCGCCGATGACTCAACTAAATTCGCCCTCAGAACTGGGTGTGGTGTCGGTGCCATAGCCAACTGAGCAGTCACACCTGGCCTGCGGAAAGCAAGCTGAGGATCCCTCACATAGTGCACTGCCCCTGATCAGCAAAACAAATAAATTAAAAGGAAAGAAACTCAACACGACCGAACAAAAATGATGAAATAACTCATACACTCACCCGCAGTGGGCCTACGGCCGTGCCTTTCCCAGAAGGCCGGCCATGTGAGAATCCCCATTGTCTGAGGAAGTATCATTCACTAATGCCGAACAGAGGAGACGGTGGTTCCCTCTCAGCTGCAAACACAAGATAAAGTTAATGCCCCTTAGAGCAAAGAACAAAAAAAACACACGGAAGACAGAACCCGACGGGTAGTGAACTCGCGTATATAGTTCCAAGTCTCTAGGAATTCCCTGACATTACCCACCAAATGCTCGATCCTGACATAGAAAAAGTTCTCGTAAGAATGAGAGTTGACCGGATCGTCTAGCTCATCAGTCAAACCCCGAACCCCACGAGGGACCATTCGAATCATGGTACCACAGACCCTTTGAAGGGCGTATAGAGTCAGCATGTGTCGTAGAGTTATTTCCCTTCGCGCCAATTCTGCATACTTGGCAAGCATGGCGAAGAGATTGTAAAAGGAGGGGACGAGTTGCCCAGGGCACACTTCATAGTAACAACAGAAATCCGCTACTAGAGCCGGAAGGGGCCCTCGCCACTGCAGAAGACCCATCTACCACCGGAAGAGTTATTGGAGAAAGCTCTGTGTGGGAACTGTTTGCCATTGATTATTACTGGACAATAAGCGAACAAGGTTCACCAAAGAAGGAAAAAAAATGGAGATTTGGTGAAAGAAGACGAAGAACAACACAAGATGATGAAGAAAAAGAGTAAGAGAAATTGCTTCTTCAGGAATCTTACTTAGACAGATACTGAAAAGTGAGAAACTAATAACATAATTCATTATTTATACTGCAAAAGTGGTTTTCACGAATTCCAAAAGCCACCATTAACTGCGCAACCAACCCTAAAGCAGTTCGAATCCATGGAAACGGGTGTCATAATGACAAGTATCATGAAACGGTTTTGCATCCGTCAATCGACACTTTGTCTTCGAAGAAAATTTGGCAATTCGGGTACGGGGGGGGGGGGGGGGAGCGCCCAATGTGCCTCCATACCGAGAACCGTTGGAGTGTACGTCCAGTGCACCCATAACCGCCGAAGCCGCCTACGGGAATACATTGTCCCAAGCGAAAACATCCTACGACCATCTTCCTAAAAAATATATATGTAAAGGGATACGATCCTAAAAAATATAAATGTCTACGGTCGTCCCATTAAAAATACCAAGGGCTACAACTATCCCCCAAGCGTAAATGGCTACGGCCAATCCCAAAATGTAAAATGCTTACGACCATTCTCCAAGTGCGTTGATTGTTACAGCCGTCTCATAAATATAAGCGACACGGACACCTTCAAGGTACAAAATGACTACGACTATTCTCAATAAATAAAAATGGCTGTGGCTATCCTTCAAGTATAAAAGTGGCCACGGCCATTCCTCAGTACGAATAGCCACGGCCTTCCTCCAAATATAAATGGCTACGGCTGTCTCCTGAATATGAATAGCTACGGCTATCCTCCAAGTATAAGAGGCCATGGCTGTTTCCTAAAATTATAAGTGGCAACAACCATCTCCTAAGTATAAACAGTTATGGCCACCCTAGGCTACAATCGGAACGACCTCCGATCTCTTTTTCTTCGAACCTATGTGAATCGCGCACATATAAAGTGTTTTATACTTATAAAGTGTATGAAAATTTTAAGCTAAACAATGACAAATTAAAATTTAGTTTTTGGACAAAGTTCATCTAAATATGGGTTGTGGTAAAACTAATAATATTTTTCATATATAGCTAGGAGTATGAGCAGATACGGTCTAACAACAGAAGTGTAAATATTGGTATGATTCTGATTCGCTTAGTTCCTATTCGATTTGTCAATGTCTTAATTGTAGATGTATGGTTCGTATGTTTGATTCGTATGAGATTTGGGAATTGGAGCTTTAGATCCCTACTTTCAATTCAGCATTGAATTAGTTTATGACTCTACGTATTAATTTTAATGGTGAGTCTTCTCTTTACCCATGAAAACATAAAGTAGGGTTAGTATAGTAGATTAGATAAGAAGGATATAAGAATGTAATTAGAGTAATTGGAGGAGTAGAATGAAACTTAATTGAGGAGATACACAATATAATTTAAGTTGCAGGTTGTCAAAGGCTCATTTAAGGCGCGCTTAAAACCAGAAGATTAGAAAAGCTCAGGGAGGGTGTTTCCCCTCACTTAAGTTGCGCTTCAGTGTAAGTAAGGCCCTAAAGGTGCGCGCCTCATTGCCTATGTGTCATCATTTAAACCGATATGTACTACAACAACAATCTAGTATAATCTCATGTGTGAGGTATGGGGAGGGTAGTATGTACGCAGAACTTACCCCCTGCCCAGAAGGATAGAGTGGCTGTTTCCGAAAGACCCTCGCCTTATGCTTCTTGGTATAAGGGGAGGGGCGAAGAATTCTAGTTCTAGTTATTCTTCTGCCTAATCTTTAGTACTGCTTTGAATTTGAATCTTTAGAACCATGTACCTAAAGAGGCAATGGAACAACCACATATGTCAAGAAGACAGTGCCAGCAACCTAAGAATTAGAAAAATAAATGGAAAAAGCAATATCAATAATCAGAATAAACCGATCCATACTAAACGACAAATATAGTTGGCACACAAGTGTATTAGTTGTTAAGAAAAACATTATGAATGAAATGGTTATTTATTTCTTGAATCACATATATATTATTATTTTTCATTTCGCTTTTTCTTACTAAAGTCCGCACTTAAATTGCGCTTTTGTGCATGAAACCCCAATAGACATGGAGCGCTTTTTTAGATTTTTTCGCCTTTGACAATACTGGTTCTATGCACAAATGGTACACAAAGTCATTACATAAAAAATAATTTATTTAGTAATTATAGGTAAATCTCTTGATAAAATTTAACTGGTAATTTGATAAAAATGATAATTGACTTGCTATAACAAGGTAAAATTTACTAAAAAAATCTTTTCATTTTCCGTATATAGCATAACTCCTAGGCAGTTATTGATTAACCAAAAATAATCTGGTCAAAGCTAAAGATAAAGAAAAATTCGGGTTTCTGATAATCAGGAGACAGAAAGAATAATAAGCTTTTTGAGAATGAAAATAAAGCAATAAAAGAGTTTGTATTTCAGTATAATATCAATGATATTTCGCGTGTTTACGAATGATGAGTTTTCTTCCTTTTATAGTTGATTCTAGGTAAAGGAATGGAACCTCAGTTTTAATGAGACAATTATGAGTAATAAGTGACATTAAATAAACCGTTACACAATCATTCCTATTAAATGCCAATTTCCCAACGTATCAGGTATTTAATACTGAATTTGAACTCCTTTTTATCATCAGATCCATGTCTTCAATGCCTTTTAATCCGTTGGCTTTAAATGACTTGAATTGGTACGAGACTCGTATCTGGACTACCTTTCGTGCTTATTTAACTTTCTCTTCTCGTATCTGACGCCACTCGTGCCTCTTAATCAATTGTTACGTTTTGACCATTTGACCAGTCCGTGTGTCATGCCACGCCATCTTTAATATAAATTCAGCTTTTTCTCAATACAGATTATCCCTCCCCACTTTCCATTTCTTTATAAATTAAATAATTGAGAAGTGGATCTTCATAAAAAAGGGAATTTTTGCCATAATCAATGCTTATGACAATATTGACGCCTCAGTTGTCTTTTCCATTTAATGTTCTATCCATGTGTCACTTTCTTATTGATTTTGATATTTTGCATGCTTTTTCAAGACTTCTTCACTCCTACTATTCACGAAGTGATAGTTGCCTTTATTATAGGCTTTCCATCATTACACTTCTAAGTTTGACGGTTGCCATTATATACATACTTAATATTTTCTTCCTCTGTCTTCTTCTTTATAAATCTCTCGCAAATATTTTATTCCTTATTCTTGCCCTCTTTCAATTCAACCTTTCTCAATAATGTCGTCTCCAAAGCCTAACCGTAAAAGAATTCCAATACTAGACCAGTTCCCAATGCCCCCGTTCGACATAGAAGAGACAGAGGAGGTAGGCTTCGAACGGGGTTAGAATCTACTCGTGGCGGCTCTTCTGGTTCTTCTTCTAGGAGTTCTATCCCAAAAACTTCTTCTTCTAAAGGTAAAGAAATTCTTGATTCTTCTCATGGACCTTTAGTCGATGAAATTGTTCCCAGTGATTTATTTTTTGGGAGTGATAGAGCGTGTCTTCAAAAGCAAGTTGTAAATTTAGAAAAAACTGACAGTTATCCTTCATTAGTGATCGAGTTTACAATCCCTACCATTAGAAGAGATTGTAACTAGAAAAATAGTCTTTGAATGTCAATTCCTTCCCCAAATCAAAGAATTTCTGCTTTTAGAAGTGGGTACTCTTTTGTTTAAACTTACCCCTTTACTTTGGGTTTTACTCCTCCGATTGACCCAGTCATTCTTGATTTTTTCCGTTTCTTCAAAATCTGTGTGGCTCAAGTTGGTCCCTTAGTATGGAGAGCAGTGACTTGTTTGAGATACTTATCTACTAAAGCCAATGTCAACTTCACTTTCTCCCACCTTATTCACTTATACCATCCAAATTTGATGCGTCATGGGGTCTTTACCTTAACTGCAAGAAGTAAGAAGGTTTTGGTAAGCCCTGAAGATGACAAGGACCATGGATGGTATAACTCATTACGTTGCTGTACGTACGATGGATTTGCTGGGTGAGACAAATATTCCATTCCCTGAGAAGTGGAACTTTGCACATAAATTTTCCTTTATATATCGTACCTATTTTGAGAATTCCGGTTCTTTTTCTAACTTCGTCTTTTTTTGTTTTTTTGTAGCAATCATGGGAGATGTGGAACCTATTCCCAACTTTCGTGGTTAGGTAGACTCAGTTTTAAAGATTGCTCCTAAGAGCAAAGAACTTGGAAATCAATTTCTCTTTTATATGGCTGGAAAGTGAAAACCCACGGTATGCACTTTTTACACGTTTTTTTACACGTTGAGCACCTTTTCCTTAATGTTGATTGTGTATCCTTCTTTTAATTAGGATTCAACGATAAAGGAATGGCAGCTGAGGTAGCTATGTCCATTCGCATGTCTACTAATGCTGCACTTGATTTGGACAAGGCTCGAGCCTTGCTTCCAAAAAGGAAAGTTGTAGGAGAAGGTTCTGAGAATGAGGAAGAAGAATGTACCTCCTTAATAGCCATGCCAAGAGTCAGGATATGAGTTATTAATGATGATGAAATTGAAGATTCTCCTGCTCAAACCTCTACCACCGAGCCCGTTTTGATTCCTTCTGATGAGGACATCATACCAAAAGACACTAACGAATAAACTCATTGTCTCTTTGATAGTGGTTTTGAGAGTGTCGATCTCGTCCTTGTTTTTGATGAAGCCTCTCTCTTCTCATTCGTTCCTATTTCCTCCATTCCTTTGCCAACCGTAAGTGTTTCCTTGCCAGCATTGACTGCTTCCGTTCCTTTACCAACTTTAACTGCACCTACTTCCTTTCCTGTGTTGGTTTATTACATCTACTCCTTCCTTTCCTACTTTGATTCCTACGACTCCTGTTTTGTCTACCTTTTCTACTACTCTCCCTTCCACTGTTCCTTCTTCATCTGTTCAACCTACAGTGGTTAGTTCCAGCAACAGAGGCATGACTATGAGAAGTGTTACACTTGAATTCCCTTCCAATCATAGCCTCTTAAGAAATTATGGTGGAGCTGATACTTGGCTCGGACCTCTGATTGGAGAGATCTAGAAAAATAAGATGCAGAGCCATAACTGTTTTACTCTTATGAACGACATAGTTCATTCAACTTTAAAAGTAAGTTATGTTAACTTGAATGTTTTTTCTCTTTTTCCTTCTAAGGCCTTATTTCTATGCTTTATAATCGCAGGCTAATCTTATTGGAACTGAGTTGATGGGGAGAGTCTCTACGTTGGAGAAGAAGGAGCGAGAGTCCACAAAGGCTATCTCTGAGGCTAGGAGAATATCCGAGGATGCCTTGCTTGAGGCAGCAAACTGGAAATAACAATTTGAGAATGCCCAAGGGACCATAGAGGAGTTGAAGGAGAGTAAGGCTCACTTGGAGCAACAAAAACGTGGCTTTTCTTCTGATCTAGGAATTTCCAATGCTTTTTGGGGCCAACTTAAAAATGACAAAGAGCTTTTGGAGTGTTCTCTATCAAAAGCCAGTGAAGAGATTAGAGAGCTTAAGGCACTTATGGAGAAGAAAGAAGAATACGCAGGGGACTTAGCTCAAAGCTTAACTCATGCTCAAAATGACTTAAGGATTTCTTCTGACAAATTCGTGCCTTGGAAAGTTCCAATGCCTCTTTTGAAGCTTCCCTAGATTCTCACTTAGCTGAACATCAAGTAACAAAAAATGATCTTGCTATGTGGGAAAGGGAATATGAGGCTCTAGAGAAGGAATATAATATTCTTGAAGAAAATTTCAACATAGAGGTAGTTAGGCTTTTCTTAATTCTCCCGTGATGCTTTGATGGAGGCTACACAAGAAAACTTCGGCTTGCAGCCTGAATTAGCCAAAGTCATAAACACTATCGAGAATAGTCAACAACCTGCTGATGCGCCTTCTCCTACACTTGGAACTATTGACACTCCTTCTCCAGCACTCAAAGATCCTGGAATGGAAGAATTATTGAATTCTGAAGCAGCTACTGAGGTTGTTGAAGTTGTCATTCCGACTTCCGAGGGTGAAACTTTTGTGACACAGTCTATGGGAATTGAAGTTCCCGTGACTCTTGCTTCCCTCGATGATGTTATCACTTCAAGCTCAGTTGAAACAACTCCTATTGCTGCTCCTTCAGAAGTTGTTACCATGTATGTTATTGCTTTTGATAGTGAGGTTACAACTTCTGACGCTCCAACTCCTTCAGTGACGAGTTAAATGTGTTAAGTTTTTATTGTTTCTAGTAATTGTTGATGTCATACATTGGAAATTTGTAAGGGAACTTTTGATGAAGTCCCCAGTTACCATAACGAGGCATTTGTAAAACAAATACTTTGATGACTAAGTTTTTTTTAGTCATTTATATCAAGAAGTTTTATGAATACTTTTTTATATTCTATTCTTGCCTATTTACTCATTTATGACTTATAGAATAACTTAGCATTTTTATCCTTTGAAAAAGCTTTATGATTCTTCTCATCGAATATCAACATGAGGCTTATAAAAGAGGGCCCTTTTATTTTATAGACACTTAATGAAGAAGACGTCTCAACTTCATAATGGTGTTATAATACAATGAAAGAAATAGGAATACACATGTTTTGTATGAAACTACTTTGATAGGTTTTTATTCATGAACTTTAACAAGTTTATTGACTATTGCATGTATTAAAATACATCTATAACTTTCTCGTAACTGTTTTTCTTGTAACAGATTTTTACATGATAAAAAATAGACAAGGTTTTTCTTTATAACCTATTTCAATACATAGTCATGACCCTATCTTTACATATTTAGGAAGGGTTTGAGAAGTGACTTCGTTACTGAGTTTGAAAAATGACTCTGTTGTTCTCATGAACTTTATCATTATGATATGTTTGTTTTGTGCTGAATGCTAAAGACTTCTTAACTTCCTCTCAACATTTGTCTTTTTGTAGCTGAATCTTGCTAAAACTTGATTAACTTTTGTTCGATATTCGTATCTGTGTATAGTATGTAGTCCCCCAAGTGTTTGAGCGGTGAAGAGTGAAGCCTCGAACACTTGTTTGTTTCTCTCAATTTGGTCCTTTTCCTGAAATAGAAAAATATATAGGACTCGGGGGTGCGATTATAGATGAAGACTGCCTAACCCGTGTATATTTCCATCTGATTAATGTAACCCTAGGCTTGGAATTTAAGAGTATTCCATTTTTCCATGTAGGTCGTGACTCATCATTTGGCACGAGTTAGATGTTTTTCCTAGCATCTAAAATTGTTAGTAAAATTTTAACAATTTAAAGAAAAAATTTAACATAGAGATACCTGACTGTGGCCATTCCCTTATAAGTAATATCATGAAGGTAAAACTTTGCCGTCCATTGTCTCCAACTCGTATGCTCCTTTCCCTGCAATGTCACGGATTCTATAGGGTCCTTCCCACGTTGAACCTAGCTTTCCAGAGTTAGCAGCCTTCGTATATTGGAATACTTTTTTGAGCACAAAGTCCCCAATTTTGAAGAACTTGAGACGTGCTTTCCTGTTATAGTATCGTTCAATTACTTGCTTTTGAGTTGCCATCCTTATTAATGCAGCTTCTCTTCTTCCTTCGAGAAAATCAATATTCGCCCGCAACTCTTCATTATTTGAGTCTTCCATTGCTTGAACGTATCATATGCTTGGTTCCCCTATTTAAACTGGTATTACGGCCTCTGCTCCATAAACCATTGAAAATGGCATTTCTCCTATGCTTGTTTTCGCCGTTGTTCGATACACCCATAATACTGCAGGTAATACTGCAGGTAATACTTCAGGCGAATTACCTTTTGAATCTTGTAATCTTTTTTTCAAATTATTGATTATGACATTGTTTGTAGATTCTGCTTGCCCATTGGCTACCGGATGGTACAATGTTGATTTTATCCTTTTAATCTGCCAACTTTGAAAGAACTCTGTGATTTGTGCTTCTGTGAATTGCGGACCATTATCACACATGATTTCCTTTGGTACCCTAAAGTGGCATATTATGTTTCTCCAAATGAAATCTTTGACTTCTTTCTCTCACATGTGTTTGAATGCCCCTGCTTCTACCCATTTAGTGAAATAATCAGTAAGTACAAGTAGAAATTTCACCCGACCTTTTGCTTGGTAACAGACCTACGATGTCTATTCCCCATTTTATGAAGGGCCACAGAGTTATAACAGGGTGTAATAATTCAGCTGGTCTATGCATATTATTGTTGTATCTTTTACATTTATCACACTTAGACACGAAATCATTTGCTTCATCTTCCATCTTAGGCCAGTAGTATCCTGCTCGAATCAATGTCTTTACTAGTGACCTTCCTCCTGCATGATTTCCACAATGTCCTTCATGTATTTCTATCATTACAAACTCTGTTTGGGAAGTACGAGACACCTTGCTAATGGTCCACCAAACATCTTTTGGTAAAAGTTTCCTTGATGCAAAAAATAACGAGCAGCTTTCGTACGAAGTGCATGAGCCTTTGTTTTATCATTAGGAACGGTTCCATGCTGCGAAAAAGAAACTATTTCGTTTCTCCAATCCCATGTTAAGTGATTAAAATGTATCTCATTTTTTTCAGGTTCGAGAACGGAATGAAATAAATGTATGATTGAAGAATTTGCATCATTTGCTATGTCTGCTGCAGCTGCAAGATTAGCTAAAGCATCTGCCTCCGTGTTTTCATCTCTTGGGACTTGCATAACATTCCAAGTTTGAAACTGCTTTATCAGTTCCGTACCATTTCGACATACTCTTGCATTCGCATTTCCCTGGCTATATAAGTCCCCAACATTTGATTGACCACGAGTTGGGAATCACTTTTGATTATGATTTGTGTGATGCCAAGTTCCCGTGCCAATTCTAAACCTACAACAGCTTCATACTCTGCTTCATTGTTAGTTACAGGGTGACATTTTATAGCATGCCTAATGGTCTCACCCGTAGGTGGTTTAAGAAAAATTCCTAAACCTTCACTCTTTACATTAGATGAACCATCAGTACACAAAAATCCAAGTCCTCGGGTTTGCTCCATTAAAAACTTGTAATTCCTTTTATGCTTCTAAATGCATCCCTTGACTGAAATCTGCTACGAGATCAGCGAGAACTTGGGATTTTATAGCAGTCCTAGGTTGATAAATTTGTTCATATTCACTTAGTTCTATAGCCCATTTTGCTAATCTTTCTGAAAATTCATGTTTATGCAAAATGTTTCGTAATGGAAAAAAAGTAACTACGACAATTGGATGACATTGAAAATAAGGTCTTGATTTTCTAGATGCCATGATCAAGGCTAGTGCCAAATTTTCTAGTTGTGAATATCATGTCTCAACATCTAATAAAGATTTTCTTACATAATAAATGAGAGATTGTTTACCTTGGTCCTCTCGTACCAAAACAGCACTTACCGCGACTTCTGATACTGCCAAGTAGATGAGCAGTGTTTAACCTTCCTTTGGTTTTGCCAACAGCGGGGGATTTGACAAATAAGCTTTCAAGTTCCTAAGGGCTTGTTGACAATCTTCATTCCATTCAAAATGGTCTTGCTTTTTGAGAGCAGAGAAGAACTTAAAATATTTTTCTGAATATTTGAAATAAATCTTCCCAGGATTGCGATTCTTTCCGTTAATCTTTGTACCTCCTTCTTATTGGTAAGGATATTAGGGATTTCCTCTATCGCTTTGATGTGAGAAGGATTTACCTCAATGCCATGGTTAGAAACAAGAAAACCCAAAAATTTACCTGAGGCAACTCCAAATGCATATTTTTCTGGGTTGAGTTTCATGTTAAATTTCCGTAAAATTTCAAATGTAATAGATAAATAAGAAATATGATCGTGAGAATGCTAGGTTTTGATGAGCATATTATCTATATATACCTCCATAGTTTTTCCTAAATGTTCTTGAAATATTTTGGTAACTAACCTTTGATAGGTTTCTCCACCATTTTTTAGACTAAAGGCCATTACTTTATAATAGTAAGTCCCTGTTTGTGAACAGGATGAAATTTTTTTTCCTCATCATCGGGATCCATTTTAATTTGATTAGATCCTGAATATGCATCTAAAAAGCTTAAAAGTTCATGACTTGCAGTTGCGTCAACTACCTCATCTATATGCAGTAAAGGAAAAAAGTCTTTTGGGAAAGCTTTGTTTAGATCAGTATAATCCATACAAATGAGCCACTTACCATTTTTCTTAGGTATGACCACCGTGTTAGCTATTAGGATACTTTACCTCACGGATCAACCCAATCTTTAATAATTTTGGACCTCATCTTGAATCACCTGGTTCTTGAAAGCTCATTTCTTCTTTTTCTTTTGCTTTACTGGTGTGAAAGATGGGTCCTCGTTGAGCTTGTGAGTCATCACATCTGGTGGTATCCCTGTCATATCAGCATGGGACCAAGCAAAACAGTCTACGTTAGTTTTTAAAAACTCAATTACCATACCTCGTATGTCGGGATTTAGGATGTCTCCTACATAAACCTTTCATCAGGCCAATGTTCAAATATTACCACAGCCTCGAGCTCCTCTGTTGATGTTTTAGTGTTCTTATTTTCTTCAAGTTCTTGAATCACATCGTGTCTCGAGTCTAAGTCTGTTTTTTCTTGTCTAATAGAAGTTTTATTGTCAACACCCTCAGCTGTTTTCTATAATTGCTATTTTTCTTTACTTACGACGTTCGTATCTATCACAGTGTGGATTCTTCTGGCTGTTTGCTGATCCCCTCGAATTTGACAGATTCCCCACGGTGACAGAAACTTAATAACTTGATGCAGAGTTGATGGTACAACATCCATATCATGGATCCATGGTCTCCCCATGATTATATTGTAGGCCATCTCCATATCAACTACCTGGAATTTGGTTTCTTTGACAACAGCTGCAACAAAAGTTGTTAGAATTACCTCTCCTTTTGTTACCACGCTCGAATTGTCGAACCTTGAAAAGGTATGTGCCTTGGGTATCATTTTATCTTCAGCTTGCATTTACCGTAGCACCCTTAATAGGATGATATTTGCAGAACTCCCTGGATCAATCAAAACTCGTTTTACAATAATGTCATGTACAAGTAAAGATATTACCAGTGCATCATTGTGAGGAGTAATCACTCCTTCTGTATCTGCATCATCAAAATTTATACTTTCGTGCTCTAGGGTATGCCGCACTCGCTTCCCGTGTGTGATCATTACTTTAGAAACCTTATTTGAAGCTGTATACGTAACTCTATAAATATCTTCTCCTCCATTAATGACGTTCACAGTTCTATTAGGGAATGGTGGTTTTGGTGGCTCCTGCCTATTTTTCATATAAGCTTATTTCCCCTTCTCACTAAATAACTAAGTGAGATATCCTTGCTTCAATAGATGGTCCACTTCACTTTGTAGGAATCTGCATTCTGATGTTTTATGCATGTGATCGTTGTGGAATTCGCACCAATGGTCCGGATTACGCCTATTTGGATTTGACCGCATCTTTTTTGTCCTCCGTACCTTATCTCCCATACTCCTCAGAACAGTTACGAGCTCAGAATTAGTTATGTTGAAATTACAACCACCGAATCGTGCCATTAAATTCGTATCGTCATCTCGTGGCTCTTGATTATTTCGATCACCTCTGAACCTGGATGAAGACCCTGCCTCCCTGTTTCTTGACCTTTGATCATATCGTTGATTATCCTGTTTTGATCGTGAATCTTTTCCTGCAGGTCCCATATATGGATCATATCTATTCTTACCTAATCTTTTTTCAGCCTCTGATCTCCTGGATACGTTCCTTTCTTCACGATGGTACTGAGGTATGGTATCCTCTTCGATTCTGATGTACTATACCTGTTATAAACATCATTCCAAGTGGTTGCAGGAAATTCACGGAGGCTTTTCTTAAGCCTTCTTGTGGCTTCTGAACTTTTTTCATTCAAATTGCTAGCAAAAGCTATCGCTGCCCAATTATCTGTAACACGGGGTAGAGTCATTCTTTCACTTAGAATCTATCAACAAAATCCCTGAGGAATTCAGAGTTCCCTTGTTTGATTTTAAAAATATCCTCCATTCTTTTCTCGACTTTTTGAGCTCCCGAGTGTGCTTTTATAAAGAATCTGCAAGCTCAGCAAAAAAGTTTATAGAGTTTTCAGGTAAAAGAGAATATTAGGTTAATGCACCCTTGGTGAGTGTTTCTCCAAATATTTTGACCAGTATTGATTCAATTTCTCGTTTGGTCAAGTCGTTGCCCTTCACGGCTGTTGTAAATGCAGTCATGTGGTCACGTGGGTCTGTTGTACCATCATATTTCGGGATGTCAAGCATTTTGAACTTTTTCGAAATTGGAAGGGGAGAAGCACTTGGCTTCCAAGGTTGTTGTGAGTATTTGTCTACGTTTACTCCTTTTATTACAGGCGGAACTCGAGGGATTTGCTCATCTCCCATCACTTGATGGGTAGAGTGTAATTTTAGAAAGAATAGATTATCATAGTCCCGGTAACGGAACCAATTTGTTTAACCAAAAATATGATTCTTTGGTCAAAGCTAAAGATAAAGAAAAATTCGGGTTTCTGATAATCAAGAGACGGAAAGAATAATAAGTTTTATGAGAATGAAAATAAAGCAATAAAAGAGTTTTTATTTCAGTATAATATCAATGATATTTTGTGTGTTTACAAATGATGAGACTTCTTCCTTTTATAGTTGATTCTAGGTAAAGGAATGAAACCTGAGTTTTAATGAGACAATTATGAGTAATAAATGACATTAAATAAATCGTTACACAATTATTCCTATTAAATGCCAATTTTCCAACGTATAAGGTATTTAATACTGAATTTGGACTCCTTTTTATCATCAGATCCATGTCTTCAATGCCTTTTAATCTGTTGGCTTTAAATGACTTGAATTGGTACGAGGCTCATATCTGAACTACCTTTTGTGTATGTTTAATTTTCTCTTCCCGTATCTGTCGCCGCCCGTGCCTCTTAATCAATTAGTACGTTTTGACTATTTGACCAGTCCACGTGTCATACCACGCCATCTTTAATATAAATTCAGCTTTTTTCCAACACAATAATACAAATTTGGTTATATTTTTGTACTGATTGCAAAAGCCAAAAACATAAATGACGCAAATTCTGATGATAGTAAGCAGACATTTTCACACTCTTTAGATAATGAAATAGGCGAACATTCTAATTACAACAAAAACATATTTAATGTATTTTCACAAGTGAGGTTTAGGAACGATAAAGTGTATGTAGACCTTATCTCTACAACAAAGAGACTGTTTCTAATAAACTCTCGGCTAGGTGAACATTCTAATTGCAAAAATTAAATCTTTACGGGTCACTTTGAGCTAAGTCCATGTTGAGCCGTTGTTTAATGAATCACATGTGAAACTCTCAAGTATATGAATGCTTTTATGATTTACTAAACTATAAGTTCAACACTTCAAATTATCATTTTAGTTAAGGAGATGAAAGGATTGACAAACACTACAAAATTATAAATTGTTTCATCTCTTCGTGATGAATAATTAGCCCAAGACACATGCTCATACAAGTTTTCTGATGCAGAACAGGATCAAATTAGATTCTTCGGGTCTATGTATCCCAATTGAAGTAAGGTTTATGAAAAGAAGGCTTCGGGTTGCACTCTCGAGGTAATGGTACACTCCAATGTCCAATCTTCCTTCCAGCTTCTTTTCTATTATTATTTGTCATCCTGCCTCTTGTTCTAGGTTTTCATATGCTATACGAAAAAGCTTCTCATTGTTTCCCGTACCTTTTGATGAATGGACGTATTCATGAATTTGGTTAAGATAATTTGCATCACCATCTTCATTTTCCTAAAAATTCTCTGAACAAATTAAAGCTTATCTTGGAGTCCGAAATTGAAATGATATAAAATTGGACACAAAATATATTTTTGATATTAAAAAAAGTTATAAAATTAGGTATTTTCTAGTAATTTACTATGAATTGGGTTAGCGGAAATTTTGCCGTTAACTCAACTTGCAATATTTTACAGCGAATAATTAAAAAAAAAAAAAATTGGAGAGTAGAGTGTACACACTGTCTCTAAATAGGAAGAAAAAGGGAGGGGCAAAAGTTATAAATTTAAGTATTTTTTATAAAAAAAAATTATCTAGATAAACAATATTGCTAGTCACCTTAGGGCTTTTATGGGTAATTTTTTTCATAAACAAGAGTATATCTCTCCCTAGCAAGTAAGAACAGAGTAAAGACAACAGCAACAACAACAACAACAACAACAATAACAACTGCCCACAGATCTAGGGAGGGTGATACGTACACAGGCCTTACCCCTACTCGAAAGGGTAGAAATGATGTTTCCAATCAACCCTCAGCGCAGGAAACAAAGTAAAAACAATGATATTTAATAAACATGACGGATTGACGATCTATAAATTTTCTAATTTGACGATCTATAATTTTATTTTTTTAAAAATAAAAATAATAATTTTTCTTTGTTATTCGCAGTATATTTACTGCGAATTAGGTAAAAAATTTTATAAATTTTATAAATTTTAATTTTTTTTATCTAATTCGCAGTAAAATACTGTGAATTATTTTTTTTAAAAATAATTTGCAGTATAATACTACGAATTGAGTTAACGGCAAAATTCCCGTTAACTCAATTCGTAGTAAATTTCTACAAATACCTAATTTTGTAACTTTTTTTTGACATAAAAAAAATATATTTTGTGTCCAATTTTACATCATTTCGATTTTGGACTCGCTTATCTTGCGTCAAATGACATCAGGGCATATTTCCAATGATCTGATCTAGGATTATTTGCTCATCTTAATTAATTCACAAATACATCCATATGTAAAAGTTCAGTTAAATGTCAGATGGCAAATAAAGCAAACACTAATTTAACCAATGGGAATGACCCAATGACTATTACACCTTATTGCACTTTGTTTCTAGTTTTCTTGTGGTCGGCAGATGCTAAAGTTAGGGATGAAAAAAATTATTGAACGGCGAATTACAATAATCTCAGCTACTACTACAAAGACAACAACAACCCAGTATTATCCCATTTAGTGGAATCTGGGAAGGATAGTGTGTATGCAAATCTTACCCCTATCATGGGGTAAAGATGCTGTTTCCAAATAGACCCCCCAGCATCTTTTTCTCCAATAACTTCCCACCTTGCTCTTGGGAGACTCAAACTCACAACCTCTCGGTTGAAAGTGAGGGTTGCTTATCATCAGAGCAACCCCTCTTGTCCAATAATCTCAGCTATTACATTTAGAAATTTATAATAAACAAGATATTACAGCATGTTGCATTACAAAAATGAAAAGGAGGAGGAAATAAAATATGATTCAGGTCAAAGTTGCTACTATAAGTCTATAACCTGAAAAAAGAAATTGCAAAATACAAATCCTCATCTTCTTTATTTTTCTATGGCTCCTATTTATATTCCTACTTAAGAAATAGTCATCAACTTGGAAACAAATTCTTCAATATTTCTATCTGAACTTCCTCCTTCATCCACAGCTTTTCTAGCCAATTCCTTCCATTTCTTTGCACTTTTCCTAATCATTTTTCCTTTCTCTTCTTCCATTACTATCTTTATATATTCTTCAATAATTTCTCTTCTAACAATCCCTTTCTCATCTTGTTTTGCTCTAACACCCATCTCACAAATATCCTTCACAAGCTTTGCATTTGTAGGTTGATCTGACCATTGCGGCATCGCAACCATTGTTACTCCCAAACTAATCGCTTCTAAAGTCGAATTCCACCCACAGTGCGTGAGAAAACACCCGATTGATTTGTGTTCCAAGACTTGTAATTGTGGACACCATGACACCACTAAGCCTTTTTCACTTGCTAATTCCTCTACAAAGTTCTTGGGAAGTTTGGATTTTTCAGTGGATCTAACTACCCATAAGAAGTTCTTGTTGCTATTTCTCAAACCCCATGCTACTTCTTCCATTTGTTCTGCTTCTAATTTGGCTAAGCTTCCAAATGATACATATACTACTGAGCTAGCTGGTTGATGGTTTAACCAGTTTAGACATGCATCTGTCATTGGTTTGAAGACACTAAGGCCATATTCTTTATCATCTAGTAGCCTCTTGTCTAAGTACATTGATGGTATAACTGGTCCAATTGTCTTGACTGGATAAACCTCGGACATCCAATCAATTACCTGCATATCAAACAATTTGAAACATGATAATAATATTTCATGTAACAATTTAAATCTAGTACACTGACAATATTAGTGCAATTTAACTCGTTATAGTTGGCTTTATAAGAGGGGTTGCTTTGACGGTAAGCAATTCTCACTTCCAATCGAGAGGTTGTGAGTTCGAGTCTACCCAAAAGCAAGGTGGGAAGTTCTTGGAGGGAAGGATGCCGGGGGTGTATTTGGAAACAACCTCTCTACCTAAGGGTAGGTGTAAAGGTCTGCGTACACACTACCCTCCCCAGACCCCACTAAGTGAGATTATATTGGGTTGTTGTTGTTGTTGTATAGTTGGCTTTATAAATTTTTAATAAAATGACTTTTTGTGTTTCTAAAATGTCAACTATTTTGAATACGTTCAGTTTGTTACTAAAATGTTAATCCCTCAGTTTTAAAAAGATTATCTTAGTTTGACTTCTTACAAACTTTAATAAAGAAGAGAAGACTTTCGAGATATGTGGTCTTAAATAAGCTATAATATACTTTTGAAACATGTGATCTCAATCTTATCATATTACTTGTATGACTATAAATACTTTTTATTAAAGAAATATTGAAGATGCCAATCTTTTCAAAATGGACAAATAAGGAAATAGTGCCAATCTTTTTAAATAAAAAGAATATTAAGACCAAATACAAAAGAAAGCTGTATAGTTTTGGAATCTTGATGAGAACATTCAAGAACATATATGTAGCCAATTAACAAGTTCCAAATGGACCAAACAAACAAAGAAAAGAACAAAAGTACAATATTCTCTTACCTCTTTCTCCAATTCATAGAAGCTGTTGATTAGAACCCAATCCACTTTATCAAGATTCGAGAACTGATTCACCAACATTTCAAGAACTCTTGTTGATTCAGGATTAATTTCAAAAGTAGGTACATCTGATGTCTCAACTGTTAATAATCCAGGAATTGAGATTTCTTCATCAACATCAGTTGGAGGAAGTTTTAGAACCCCTTTATGTACATGGTAATAAATGTTATCCACTGTACAAGATTGTGTGAAAAAAGCAGCAGTAGCTAATCCAAACTTCTTTGCTACTTCTACAGCCCAAGGAAGAAATGGATCGTAAACAATGCAATTTACAGGACAACCACGAATCATTAACGTTTCAATAAGCTGAGACAGAGTATCCGAGCCAACTTCTTTGAATCTTGTAAAATAGGCCACAAAGGTTCCAGCTTGCTCACGGCCACCATCATCATAGCCATCGGAGATAGCCTCGACTGACACAGAAGTTGACAACTCTTGCATGTTTTTCAAGAAGGATTTGGTCGCTGCAATAGTGATTTTCACACCTTTGGATTGCAAACGTTTGGAGAATTGGAGCATAGGGTTGATATGACCTTGGGCTGGATATGGCAAGATCAAGCAATGAGCTTTGTGAGTAGTCATCTTTTGCAATTTCTTCTCAATTGATGGCCAGAATTATATTGAGGGGAATGCTAGTTTAATTTGCAAAATGAGGTCCTTATAGTTTGTTGATAAAGTTTGAAGTATATGATTTGGACACTGATATATTTTGTCAGAGGGTGTCTTGGATTTTTCTGATTTGCCAACATGTGCAATGACACAAGCAAAAGGATGTGTCTAATGCACTAATAAAGGTTCATTTAAAGAAGCAAAATAGATGATCTACCCATCAAATTTCGGACCAAGTCTCTGTTACACATTTATTCTATACGAATTTTATTTTACATATTAAATCTTTTAAAAGTGTGTCAATTACACACTACTTTTGACCAGCCCCTTTAATATTTAATACGTTGTATACACGTGCTTTTATAAATTAAAAAAAAACAACGATTCTTTATAATTAAAATAGATTATCCGACCTTTTCTTAATTCCGACCCATGAAAGATCCAACCCGGTAAGGTAAAAACACCTACACGACCAAATTAACAAACATAAACCCATTTTCCAAGTCCTGTTCTTCATCCCTAAAACTATGAAGATAATCTGACGAGAAGACATTTGCTTGTTGATATTTCTTCTTCAGTTTTTTCGGTTAGTATTCACATTATAAGGTTGTTCAACCTTTTTGATTTGGTAGGTGGGTTGGAAATAGTTAGGGTTTATTTGGGTATTTCATCATCTCAACTAACCAAGAAGCAAAAAAAGAAATGAAGACTTTGTTTGTTGCTTAAGCTTTATGTTTTGTGGAAGGTGAAGAAGAAGTGGAAGGTGAAGAAGAAGATTGTTGAGTTGAGAACATTGTTTGGTTCCTTTAAAGAAGAAGAAGATAAAATAAGAGGGAGATGAAGAATTGGGGCAGAAAATAGGCGTTAAGGTTAAAAAAATGGGCCCAAAGTTTAGTAAATAGCCGTTGTAATTAGTTAGTGAAGGTAGAAAGTAATTATTCACATGCCCCACTGGCCGTGTTTCACATGCTCTAGAGGCTGGTCAAAAGTAGTGTGTAATTGACACACTTTTAAAAGATTTAATGTGTAAAATAAAATCCGTATTAGAATAAATGTGTAACAGAGATTTGGTCCAAAATTTGATGGGTAGATTATATATTTTACTTTTAAAGAATTATTATATCAATAATTGGCCATCCATGTGATTTAGTGGGAAGAAACCTTTTGTAATAACTCTTAGCTTTAAACATCATCGGTATGACAAAACGTGAAAATGAGAATTTAAGTGATATGAGAACGGTATTTTGCTATTTTACTTACTAGCTTCCAAGGAAAATGTATTATATTTTTTTTTACTAGGAATATAACGATTTGTTTCATGTTCTCGCTTGATGTTACATCAGCAGCAAGAGTTTGATATAATATATTTCTGAATATTTTACCTTTTCAAATAGTACCATGGAAGTGCGGTGCATAATTCAAAATGAATTCTGTAAGGTGCTCGCCACTATTATTGATAGTAAACTAATAATAATGACAGTGATAATAGTTGGATTACTTAATACGGAAAAAGTATGGGTGGAGCTTTGGCGCGGGGTGGTTACTACTATACATGTTTGTTGTCAAGTTTGTTATTTCTTACATATGTTAGTGTCATTACATATAAGAAAAATTTACACAAATATCCAAATAAATCTCAACTTACCAATCTTTTACCATTAGTCATACACTTACCAAAACTAACCAACAAAAATTAAAAACCCTAATAATAGGGTTTTTTCTATCAAAGAGTTACATGTAAAAACCTTCCATATTTTTAAGCGTGAATAACAACATTAGATACAAGACGGAAAGGAAATTTCATGTACGAGGTAGCGAATAAGGTGATGAAATACAAAAATTTATACAGTATTCTAAAAATTTAAACAAAAAAGAAACGTTTTTAATGGGTATAGTTGAAATTCATTGAAAATATATAGATAAGTCAATATACAAAATTTGAGAAAGATTGGAGGTGGTTTAGACTGATTTTGTACCAAAATTCGTAA
Organism: Nicotiana benthamiana; assembly: GCA_034376525.1. Taxonomy (NCBI): domain Eukaryota; kingdom Viridiplantae; phylum Streptophyta; class Magnoliopsida; order Solanales; family Solanaceae; genus Nicotiana; species Nicotiana benthamiana. The sequence continues at coordinate 13,227,871 of CM067336.1, forward strand.
CGAAATCGATTAAAAAAAGTCTTCTGCGACACATGTATCAAACTAGAGGTGGGCATCGGTCGGTTCGGTTCGGTTTTGAATATTATCTGTTTTGCGTATCGGTTATTGGTTTACAAATATCATAACCCGATAACCAAACCGATAAGATATTGGTTATCGGTTAATCGGTTATCGATCATTATCGGTTTACCCGATAAGATAAAACAACTAAAATAATTTTTCAATATATAAAACTGTCGAGTTTTCCATTATCTTGAGTCAGAAGTCAAGAAATAGATCAGATTTCTGTTGTCTTTGACAACTTTTTAATTTATAAATATAGGATTACAAAGGTGGAATGGAATATGATTGTATTGTTAATAAAACGTGGTCTTGTATCCTTAAGAACAGTTAAACAAAAGTTTACCGCTTAGGATTCTTAATATTCCAAAAAGAGAAACACTTGTTAAAATTATAAGTGGATTATGCAACAACACCAAATTTATACATTTATTGCCAAAGCTCATTTATTTCTCATAAAACAGAATCTCCAAAAACGTTTAAAGACTAGACAAACGATTAGAACAAGATCTCAAACAATAGCAGAGCGCGGACATACAGCACACCCCCCCCCCCTCCAAAAAAAAAAAGCCAGAGCTAGAATGCTTTCCAACAAACTAAGAAAAAAATGAAGATGAAGCAACTAAAAAACTTACACACCGGCTTGAGTCTTGACAGGCTGACTGGGAGGGCGTGATGCGACTGGTGAGTGACGCTGGCATGAGTCTTGACGGGAGTGACGCCAGCATGAGTCTTGACGGGATGACTGGTGACTGGTGACTGGTGACTGGTGAGGGCATTAGCCGTGAGGCGGAGAAATAGGGAGCGCGTGAGCCGTTGTGAGGTAGAGAACTGGTGAGGTTGGGCCGTAGGGGTGCGACGAAAAAATTGAGAAACTGACTTACTGAGAATTGAGAAAGAATAGGAAAAACCAAGTATAGTATGTATATACTGAAGGGTAAACTAGTAAATTAGTTAATTCTTATTGGGTTATCGGTTTTACCCAATAACAGAATTGCAATCCGATCCCGAACCAATAACCCAATAAAATAATTTAACCCGTTACCAAACCGTTAATCCAATAACACAATAAATAATTAATGGTTCGGGTTATCGGTTTACCCGATATATGCCCACCCCTATATCAAACTTGTATCTCACATACAAGTATACATGTATATACATGTGATACGCAATATATACAAATATGATATATATGTGATACACAAATGATACACAGTGTGATACACATATTATTTTTTTTCATGTTCAACTTTTCTTCGAATTTTCAATTCAAACCACCTCAAAACTTTACTAAATCATCCCAAAAGTGACATTCAAGCTCCTTAAGTTGTTCCCAATCTATTCTAATAACACTCACTCAAACAAAGAAAAACTTTAATTTTTATTGTTACAAATAGTTAATTTGGCTAATATTAGTAATATTTTATCAATTGGCCAATTTTTGTAATGAGCTACTTATAAATGGACATAGCTGGTAATTTTCCTATATATAATAGACCAAGTTAAAATTGATCTTCCATTGTATATAGGTTAATTTTGAAAAAAAATATGTCTGTCATTCTACTGAAAAACTTAGATATGCTGAATAGCTTATGTAATAGCACACAGATAGTATATAGAAGTTCTGACAATAACATCATCCATGCAAAAATTATGATACTTGTTATGTGCTTCTAAGTATAATGCTTCTAAGTAAAATCTTATCCCTGAATTCAACTTTCGTCTTCCGAAACTAAGGAATATCCTTTTAAATTTTGTGTGAAAATAATTTTTAGTATGTTTATGTTTTGCAAATATAACAAATAAAGCACAAGGGCATACTTCCTAAATATTGAACAATATTTACCGCATTATATTTTCTTGCATGAACAACTATATGTTGCACTTTCAATAGGGATATCAAGATCGACAACAAGAGTTTTGGTTAAGGTAGAGCAACCAAAGCATTTGGAGGAAACATACACAAAAAATATTATCCACAAAGAAGTGTTTATTAAGATACTATCACATTAATTACTTTTAAACAATAACACACAATTATCTAACTAACATGACAAAATTGATCATTCGTGTAAGTTTTAATGATGTCCTTTTATTTTAAATTTATGTGTTATGCTAATGTAATAATATTTTTTGGTATTTTGATGATTGTTGTATAAATTGTCACGCCCCAAATCCCGAACCCGATCGTGAAGGCGTCTCTCTGAAGACAAGGCCAGCCAACAGAATAACAACGCTTCCTTTTAACATTTTCTAGCATTTATAAGTTTAAAATAGAACTAGCATTATCATAAGTGCAGAAACATAACGATAACAACAGGGAACCATCCCAACTTAGCCCGCAATCGGGGTGTCTCAAGTCACGAGCTACTATAGAGTTTACTAGGATTCTACAAAGTCTAGATCTAAGAATAAGTACGAGGATAAAGTAGAAAACAGAAGATAAAGGAGAAACGGGGTTGTGGACGTCAACAGCTACCTCGTCACTCCTGGTCCGCCTGGTCTGGAAGGAAATCAGCACTCAAGAACGAACTCAGCTCTGCCTGTATCTGCACACACGATGCAGAAAGTAGTGTGAGTACTCCGACCCAGTGAGTAATAAAAATAAATAATGACTGAAAGCTATAAATCTCATAAATGCACAAGGAAACGCTATCTTAAGCAGTAAAATCAGTCAGGAAATAAAAACACAGTATCATAAAACAATTCCCTTTCTAAAAGCAGTTTAAGATAACATGTGCAACAAGAAAGAAATAATCAGCAACCAGCCTCTCAGGCTCAATCTCTTGGTCAGCCGTTGTTACCTGACCAATTTATATCATACAGTGCCATTGTTACCATTGTTTCAATCACATAATACAATGTCATTGTTACCACTATTTCAAACACTCTTGGTCAGCCATTGTTACCTGACCAATTTACAGTGTCATCATTGCTTCAAATCACATGCGTACCCGTGCTCATTGCGGGGTTGCAGACTCCGGAGGGGCTTTTACAGCCCAAGCGCTATATCATCATAAGGCCTGAAAGCCTGTACATATCACTCGAGGACTAAAAGCTTCCTCACATCACTCATCACATCCTCACATATGACCCTCGGCCTCAATCGGTCCTGAAAATAATCAGAATCTCCTTGGGCAGCAGTAAAACAATAGTGCTCAGCTCAACACCAGTTCAAATACCATTTGTCTCAAATTGAGTAAAAATATAGCTGAATTCATGAAACAGTAAAATTCAAATAGACTGAGTTCAAATAATACTTCAATTCGTGAGAAACAGTGATGGAAATTCACAAATGGTTGCAAATAGTTGGCACGAAGCCCATGTCACAGTGAAAAACAACAAGTCTTCATCAAATATACGGTAAAATATCAACCCAGGATGGACCAAGTCACAATCCCCAATAGTAAATGACCCCGCGATCGCCATACAACGCGTGTCTCATCTCAACATAACACTATATTGTGCAAATTTGGGGTTTCGAACCCTCAGGACATCATTTATAATCATTACTCACCTCTAGCCGGCCGAAAGTCTAGGTCGCTATGCCTTTTCCTCTCGAATCGACCTCCTCGTGCGTCTAATCTGGCAAAAACCACAACAAATAAGTTACAATAGGCTAAAGTAACATAACCCAATCGAAAAAACTCAAAAATATCGAAATTCATAAAATTCGCAAAACCCAAGCCACGGGCCCACTTTTCGCAAGTCAGAAAATTTTACATCATCGGATTCTTTATCTCACCATGAGTCTATACATGTAAAAATCTCCATAATCGGAGTCCAATTGGTCCCTCGAATCCCCATTTTTCTTTCTCTTAAGTTCAAGCCCTAACATCCATTTTTGATCCCAAATTCCTTCAATTGTCACCCTTAATTCATGTAGTAACAAACTAGATTCATGTTATAGGCTCATGATTCCTTACCTCAATAAAGTAACTTGATTCTCTCCAAAGTCGCACAAAAGCCTCCAAGTCCGAAATGTAAATATTGAGTTCTTTAAAATATTCACGACGGTAAAATTTAATACTTCTGAACAGACCTTCTCGCTTTTGCGATAAAATTGTCGATTCTGCGACACCGCTTTTGCGGATTCTCTTCCACTTCTGCGGTTCCTCAAATCTTGCCCAGGACCGTTTCTGCGGTCCACCACTCGCACAAGCGAGACCGCTTCTGCAGTTTACATGTCCGTTTTTGCGAAAAGTTCCCAAGATCCACCTTTCTCTCCTGTGACTCCCCATACGCTTCTGCGGAACCGCTTCTACGGTCCATTTCTGCAGAAGCGAAAACACTAGATACCAGATATAGCAGCAGTCCTTATGTTCCAAATTTCATCCCGTTAGCCATCAAAAATCACCCCGAGGCCCCCAGGACCTCAACCAAAAGCACCAACACATCCCAAAACATTATTCAAACTTATTCCAATCTTCAAAACACATCAAACAACACTAAAACCCCTAAAGCACATCGAATCAAGCCTAAGTTTCTTCAAAACTATCAAAATACGCATTTGATCAAAAGCCCGACCAAAATGCCTCAGAGTGACTTGGAATTTTGCACACACATAAAAAATCGCCTAACAGAACTATCCAATTCTTGAAATTCCATTCCGACCTTCGGATCAAAATCTCACCTACCAACCGGAAATCGCCAAAATACTAACTTCGCCAATTCAAGCACGATTTCTACATCGGACATCCAAAATCAATTCCGATCACACTGCTAAGTAACAAATCATCCCCCGAAGCTAACCATATTACCAGAATTTACATCCGAGCTCTTTATCCCATAATTCAACATCTGGTCGACTTTTCCAAAACAAGCTTTCCTTAAAGAGACTAAGTGTCTCATTCCTTATCAAAACCAATCCGATTTGACTCTAACACACCGAATAGCGAGAACGAAACATGAAGAAACATAAAATTAGGGGAACGGGGCGGTAACTCATATGCGGGCGGGCCGGATCGTCACATCCTTCCCAACTAAAACAAACACTCGTCCTCAAGCGGATGAAGAAACATACCCGGAACTCAAACAGGTGAGGACAGCTGCTCTGCATCTCCCGCTCAGTCCTCCAAGTAGCTTCCTCCACAGGCCGACCTCTCTACTGCGTCTTCATCGAAGCTATATCCTTTGATCTCAATTTCGAACCTGACGACCTAAAATAGCCACTGGCTCCACATCATAGGTGTCGACACCCCCTTTTTTCCTCCTAAAAGAAGAGAAATCGGGTTTATGACATTATGGATAAAACAAATCTTATTACTTTTTGAGGAATTGGGTTATGGAAGAGTCGCAACCTAATGATTATAGTGCATTAGGACACTTTTAAAGAAAACAAGAAGATTTTTTTAAAGAAAACCAGAGTTCAGGTAAGGGCTTGAGATTATCTCGAGGGGAAGGTGTTACGCACCCTCAAGATCCACTAGTGTGGTTCCCGGCCATGCTTTAATTGCGACTTTAAAAGAAGTGGAAGAAAATAGGTAAAGCTTTGCACATAACAGTTACAAAAAAAATTTAAAGTTTTTAGAATGGAAAGGAAAGGACATAATGATTTTAAAAGAGAAGGATTAATTGGAAGAAAAAATATAGATTTAAGAAAAATATTATACAAATAAAAAAAAGGGGAAAGAGGTCCTAGGTTTAAATACAATATGAATCACATCAATGTAATACCTAGCAATCACTCCTCAAAGAGGAGTCGCACGAGATATTAACGCATCGGTCCATCATATCCATATTCTACCCTTCCCACCTTTTTAAGGTATTTAAACGCGATTAGTCTCGTTACATATTGCATGCTATTACCCGTCCCAATCTATCAGTCCCGGGGTATTATGACTTTATCCTAAAGGGGAAGGAAATGGATAGAGGCATGTATGGAGTTTAAAGGACAAAATGCTAATTTCGACAAACAAAACAGGTAGCAAGTAATGAGGAACGAACAAACACACAAAGGCTCATGTAAAACCCCGTAAGTCATAGAGAATTTAGTCATATACTGATTTGGTCTTAAAATTAAAATTCAACGGCGGACAGACTAGTTTAACACATAGAGTTTGATGAAAAGTCTGCATTAGGCAACCCGGATCCAATTGTCAGGAATTAAGGTATTTCACGCAGGTTATTGATTAACAACCTAATGCAGAAGAGTTTGAAACAATAGATTGAAAATTGCAGAAGTCGAAGATGGCTTTGAAATCAGAAGTGAAATACAGTAGCGTTATTAAGAAGTTTCAAAAGTGAAGAGACCTTAAGGTAAGAAAGTAAAGATTGTTTTGAAATAGCAATTTCATGAGATGAACTAAAATTCAGGAAGATGATTAAAGGATTTGTTTCAGAATAAAAAAATGCAAGTTTGGAAAATTTAAGAATATTACAAATAGACAGACCTTTGAAGAGTTTCAAAAGCAAGCATGTTTGGAAAATCTTTTCTAAAAGAGTTTGAGGCTAATTTAGAGATTATTACACACATTAGGTGAGTTTAAACTCCTATAGGCATGGTATCTATATCTTGATTTTTTAAGACTTGTTGATGTTATTAAACGGTGAAGGAATGAGTATTTGATTACCCTAAAGCTTTCCTAGCGTTTATGCATTTCCTATAGGCATGATTTATATATGCAACTTGTTATATGTATATTAGGCCCTATAGGCAGGATTTCTAACGATTTACAATATGGACTTGAATATTAAAAACTATAGGCATCATATCTAAATGATTGACTTATGAGATATTAAAAAACTATAAGTATGATCTCTAGGTGGTTTAAAGAATTGAACTTATAGGCATGATATCTAAGTGGCTGAATAACAACATTGGTCCTATAGGCATGATGTCTACCCTTTTTGCATGCAATTTAGTAAAATAAACCTTTCCCACACCATTTCACTAATATTCCTCGAGTTTTTGTTTTACAAGATTATTAAAGAACCAGAAGGAAGAAAGTGAACAAGAAAATACATCACAACCTACAGCAAGATTCGATAAGCCTAATTCAATCTTAATATCCAATAACATTTATTTCACCAAATCGGGGTTTCAGATCCCAACGCCTTCTCTTACCCAAAGTGTTCGAAAGAACCAAGGAGCCTCAAGAGCTCCAGGAAATGGTTACACTCTGAATAACAGTTGTTGTAACAGAATGGTGTAGTGTGGAATAGCCATCCCTCAAGCATCCAAGTTCAGAGGGAGCTCGAGGGTCCCAAAGCATGGCTTACCAAAGGGGGCATAACTTAGAACTAGGAATGAGTGCAAAGTGAGAGAGAGATTAGAAAGTCATTGCAAAGTGTGGTCATACCCAGCTATGGTCATAGACTTCACACCCCTGACCCTCTGCTTGGTCCAAGCAAATATAGAGCAGACTTAAGAAGTCAAACCTGGGTCTGGAAGGTAATTAGGACACCACCAGACCTGGGTTAGGGCTCAGGACATAAAGGGGTAAAGGGAATGGGGAATTAACTTGAGTTGAGGTTCAAGAGAACTTAGTCCCAAGTCATGGATAGCAATAATAGGATGCTACCCTGACTCAAAATTGTACTCTCGCACAAGAGGGGTCAAAGGGAAGGGTCTTACATAAAAAAGGCATATAGTTTGGAGGATATTATTTAATTAGAGGAACATAGCAGTTGCAAGTTTTAGAACAGCAGAATAAAATAGCAGATAATAAGCCAGAGATCAGCAAGATCACACTCGAATGCTTTAGCAAATCTTTGAGAGTTCAAGAGGAACTCAGAGGTATTTCAGATAGTAGAAGAGAATAGCAGCGTGTTCAGTAGAGAAAGTAATAGTAGAGAGAATATTGGAAACTGTATAGTATTTGAAGTGTTTTAAAATCTGAAGTCTTTGTGTGTCAAAATCTGTTGGTGTGTTGAGAGAAGAACATGTATTTATACTTGAAGTCAGGCAAGCAAGCAAGGAAAGAAAATAGCCAAGTATCAATTAGGATCAATCAATAACTAAGGTTTCATTAGTTAAGGAGTCCAAATTTGAATGGTAAAAGACATGAAATATTTAAGGAAATGGGATCAAATAAACACATTGTGCACAACATACAAATAAGGGTGAATACATGTGGATTTTAATTACGGAAAGGTAATTTTGAAATACACGGTCAAGTTAATAAGGCAAGAAGTAAACTAATTAGCACAAAGTAATTTAGGGAATCAGATGTTCACTAAATCCCTGATGAACTAAGCTAGACTACAAGGGAATCGAGAGGTTCAAAATTAAACAAGGAAAGAATCAATCAAATTCACACAAGGTAGACTGAAATCAATCCCCAAATCATAGGTTATTCTGAGAGGGAAAATCTAACTATAAAGAGGGCATGAGCTTTAAACATGCGAGGTGAGATAAAAGGTCCTACAGAATTTTAGCAAAAATTAGAACACAAGGTTGAAACAAAAGTGAACTCACAAATTAGAACTTTGAAACCAAACTAGTTCAGAGATGAGAAACAAACAAGTCACATACAGACGACCTCAGGGACTCGACTGAAACCCCAAATTCTAGGGCTTCTACCCTTATTCGAGTATAGAGACGAAAACAAATAAATCAGGCAAGAATAAGTTCAGAAAACCTCAAGGAACTTAAAACATTTCATGAAAGAAAAATACAGTAAAGGGAATTATAAGGAAACGGTAGAAGAAAGCACAGTAGAAGAAAACACATGGGAATCACAGTAGAAACACATAGGAGTTACAGTAGAGCAAAATACAATAAGAGTAACACATAGGAATCACAATAAAACAAGTAAAAACAAAGAAACCCTTAGTCAGAGAAGACGAACAGTTTTGAAAGTGCTGTTTTAAAAAGGAACTTATGGGAACCATTTGAAAACCTTAAGGTAAACACAAATCTAGAGCAGATCTAGAGAAAAAATAGGAAAACCTCGAAAGGCTAGGGTTTCAGAAGAACCCTAAAAACGAGAAAGGCCGGGGAAAGGGTCTTCTCCGAGTCGAATGAGTCAGAGATGGACTCATGGGGATAGGATATACCGAATCCAAGCCGGATATGGCCGCAGAACTTGAACGGCGGAGATCTGAACAAAGTTATTCAAGGTCGGACCTTGAATCTTCAAGTAACATGGGTATGGGGCACATGGAGGTGAGTACAGGCTGCTTAGGGCTTGGGACACCATTGATTCTGGTGAGAATGAGACGGAAGTAGGCGGAATAGGGATAGGGTTTCGGAGAGCTAGAGAGATTTGGAGAGGACGAGAGAGTTTAGAGGCGGCTGTTGGTGAAAAATGAATTAGGGTTAGAGGTGATTCGAAATTTAAAAAGGAAAGAGAGACTGTGGATCGTTGATCAAAATGATCAACGGCCAGGATTAAAAAGGAGAACCGGGAGGGTTTAATAAATCGGGTTAAAATTTGAATTGGGTCGTCTCGATTAGGTGGAATTGGGGGTCAATTTAACGCTAAAATTGAAATAGAAATGGGCTAGTTCTTAAATAGCCATTTTCTCTCTCTTTTTAATTAATTAAAATAGTTAAAAATAATTACAAACAAATTAAAAGCACTGAGCTAGTTAATAATATATAAACAATAATCTAAAAATATTAGGAATAATTTTATAATCACAAAATACTATTAATTAAAAAATAGGCTACAATTGCAATTATATACAATTTAGCTTTAGAAATGCCAAATAAATTAGTAAAAACATGCAAAAATCATATCAATTATATTTTTATATAAATATGATAATAAAAATAAGTTATTTACCAAAAATATAATATGGGACTAACTTTAGATTTTGTACTATAAAAATAGACAATAAATTGATTTTAAAAATCTTAAAATTCTGGAAAAATATCAAAACTTTTGTGCATGCTTATATATGCATGTATATGCTATTTTGAAAGTATTTTGGATATAAAAATATGTAGGAAAAAATTGGTTATCAACACCTGCCCCTCTTTACCTGAGGAGGATGAAGGAGTTGTCGGGTAAAGATAGGATGATCAATTTTGACCGAAAAAGGCGATTGTGAAAGAGCTTTGACCGTGCTCTGGTTTATGAGCTGCCTACATATCCCTGGTTTTGCAGGAATCAGGCCATATGTAGTTCAGGAGATATCGATGGTGATTCAAAAAGACGGACACGATGGTTAAGTTTGAAAGGTATTTGGAGTCAAATAAGTTGCGGAGAATCGGAGCGGGATCACTCCTGTTGAGACGGCCGTTTGCTAGCCGGTGTACCTGCAAGTAAGCAATGCAACATATATTGTGCATAATTAAAACATGATGCAAGTTCCCGCTGGACCATGAATGTTGTCTTCGAACGGTTAGGATGACGTCCGCAGACTATGATGTCCTGGGCCATGAAGAGCATATAAAGTAAGGATTCGCATGCCATGAAATAGTGTTATTGGGCTATGCATATGGTACCTCCGAACTATGACGCCTTTGAATAAGTTGGCGATCTTTCAGCCCATGAGAAGATGGCAATCTTTCAGCCAAATGAATTCAAGGGGTGGTGATCTTTCAGCCAAAGCGAGGATAGAGGTAGAGCTTTACCTCAGAAGGCAAAAAATAGCCCTATGCAAAAATGCAGATGGAGACAGGGTTGTCTCGAAAGGTAGATAAGTAGACTTAAGCAGGATGGAGGTATAGCTTAACCTCAAAAGGCGAAAAATAGCCTTATGCAAAAATGCAGATAGAGACAATGCTTAGTCTCGAAAGACAGATAAGTAGCCCTATGCAGGATGGAGGTAGAGCTTAACCTCGGGAGACAAATAAGTAGCCTTATGCAAAATACAGACGGAGACAGAGCTTAGTCTCGAAAGGCAAATAAATAGCCTTATGCAGGATGGAGGTAGAGCTTAACCTCAGAAGACATATAAATAGCCTTATGTAAAATGCAGATGGAGACAGAGCTTAGTCTTGAAAGGCAAATAAGTAGCCTTATGCGGGATGGAGGATGAGGTTAACCTCGGGAGGCAGATAAGTAGCCTTATGCAGGATGGAGGTAGAGCTTAACCTCTGAAGGCAGATAAGTAGCCTTATGCAGGATGGAGGTAGAGATTAACCTCGGAAGGCGGAAAATAGCCTTGTGCAAAAATGCAGATGGAGACAGAGCATAGTCTCGAAAGGCAGATAAGTAGCCTTATGCAGGAGGGAGGTAGAGCTTAACCTCGTAATGCAAAAAATAACCTTATTCAAAAATGCAGATGGAGACAGAGCTTAGTCTCGGAAGGCAGATAAGTAGCCTTATGCAGAATGCAGATGGAGACAGAGCATAGTCTCGAAAGGAAGATAAGTAGGCTTATGTAGAATAGAGGTAGAGCTTAACCTCGAAAGGCAGAAGAATAGCCTTATGCAGTACGAAAATGTAAGGAAACGAACAATAGTAAGTTCTCTTACCTGATAGATGATTGTGATTATAACTGCTGAGGAATGTCGGGTGTATATAGTAAGCTTGTGAATGAGCGATAGTTCTGAAAGTTTCAACCCTGAAGTGTTCGAGTGTGTGAATGTACCGAATGATTTGCGGCCTGGGTGCCTGCATCCAAAGAATAATTGTGAGTTCTGTAGAGGGGGAAGGTTAATTCATATCCCCTGACTCTTGACGTCGTGAATCATTGGGGGTAGCGTAGCTAAACGACAGCGGTGCAAATGATATTTATGCATGATCCAGTAAATATAATGTAAGTACATTTTTGAAAAACAATTTTATTTTGGATGAACCAACAACTGGAACGTGGTTCAAGACACGACAACCTTGCTCGTTCCGAAATGTGAGGGTCCCCCTCAAAATTTTGCCCCAGTTTACTGGGATGGCGCTGCTGACGGCTGTGCTGAATGGTTGAAAACGGATTGATTCCAGAATTTTGAGGGTCTCCAAATCCTGGCCCAGTCTATTGGGTTTATGAAAAAGACTGAAAGAACGGACTTCAGAATTTTGAGGGTCCTCCTCAAAATTCTGCCCCAGTTCCAAAAGCGTGGAAAATGGAATTTTTATTAAAATATGGTCGAGCCCATAGGGCTGCCTATGTATCCTCTCTTAAACGGGAATTAGGTCAGGTGTAGTTCAAATTACATCATAAAAGGAAGGCATATGATCAATTATAGTATCGTTTCACTGCGTCTAAAATGATAGGCTTTGACCAGACTTCTCTGTCCATTTCTGCAAGAATGAGGGCTCCTCCAGTTAGAACCCGGTAAACCATGTACGAACCCTGCCAATTTGGAGAGAATTTCCCCTTGCTTCATCTTGATGTGGAAATAATTTCTTCAACATCGGATGTCTTGGTGTAACCTTCCTTGGTTTAACTCTTTTGTTGAAAGCTCTGGACATTCTGTTATGATATAACAGGTCTTGGCAAAATACATTCATTCTCTTTCCATCTATAAGGGTTAACTGCTCGTGGTGACCTTTTACCCATTCTGCATCATCTAACCTTACTTCTTGTATGATTCTCAAGGAGGGAATTTCTACTTCGGGGGGAATGACCGCCTCTGTACCATAAACCAGCATGTATGGATTGGCCCTGGTTGATGTGCGAACCGTGGTACGACAACCCAATAAGGCGAACGACAATTTCTCGTGCCACTGCTTGTGCCTTTTAATCATCTTTCTTAATATCTTCTTGATGTTCTTATTGGCTGCTTCTACAGCTCCATTCATCTGTGGTCTATAAGCTGCATAGTTCATATGTTTGATCTTGAAAGTCTCACACATTGCTTTCATCAGGTCGCTATTGAGATTGGAACCATTATTAGTGATGATTGATTCCAGAACTCTAAACCGACAAACAATACGGTCGCGAACTAAATTTGTTACAACTTTCTTGGTCATTGCTTTATATGATGTTGCTTCAACCCATTTGGTAAAGTAATCAATTGCCACTAAGATGAACCTATGCCCGTTTGATGCGGCAGGCTCGATTGGTCCAATAATATCCATTCCCCAAGTGGCTAACGGCCATAGTGAGCTTGTTGCACTAAGCTCGTTTGGAGGTACTTTTGTCATATCTGCATGTATCTGACAGCGATGGCATCTTCGGACATACTGGATGTAGTCCGTTTCAATAGTCATCTAAAAATACCCTTCTCGGAGTATCTTCTTCGCTAAAAAAAACCATTACCTTCCTCCAATAGTTTGGTTGCTTCTCTTGCCTTGACACACCTTAGTAATCCTAGATCGGGAGTCCTCCTATACAGTATTTCTCCTATGTGAAAGAAATTGTTAGATAACCTCCTGAGCATGTGCTTCTGAGTATTATTGACAAGCTCTGGGTATTCTCCTGTTGTCAAGTATTCTCTGATATCATGGAACCAAGATTTCCCATCGGCTTCTTCCTCAACATGATCACGATAAGCTGGTTGGTCGTGAATCTTGACCTGGATAGAATCAATAAAGTTTGTATCTGGATGCTGACTCATAGATGATAATGTGGCTAGGGCATCAGCGAACTCATTCTCTATTCTGGGAACGTGCTGGAATTTTGTCTTTTTGAATCTTTTCCTCAATTCCTATATGATATAGATAAGTGAGTATCTTGGAATTCTTGGTTGCCCATTCTTCTCAGACCTGATGTATAAGTAGGTCCGACTCTCCGATCACTAGTAACTCTTGAATGCTTATGCCGATGGCTAGTTTGAGCCCTAAGATGCAGGCTTCGTACTCGGTCATATTGTCGGTGTATGGGAACCTGAGCTTGGCAGATACCGGGTAATGCTGACCGGTTTGTGATAACACGACTGCTCCTATAGCAACTCTTTTGAAATTTGCGGCTCCATCGAAAAATATTCTCCAACCATCATAGGATTCTACAATGTCTTCTCCTATGAAAGATACCTATTCGTTAGGAAAATACGTCTTTAGAAGCTCGTATTCTCCTCCCACATGATTCACGACGAGATGATCTGCCAAAGCTTGACCTTTGATTGCTTTTTGGGTAATATAAACAATGTCGAACTCTCTTAACAGGATTTGCCATTTAGCGATCTTGCCGGTAGGCATGGGCTTCTGAAACATATATTTCAACGGATCCATCCTTGATATGAGATAAGATATGTCGGCACAGAAATAATGCCTCAACTTCTGAGCAACCCAGGTTAGAGCACAACTTGGGCGTTCTAATAAGGAATACCGAGCCTCGTACGGGGTAAACTTCTTGCTAAGGTAGTAGATTGCTTTCTCCTTTCTTCCCGTTTCATCATGTTGTCCCAAAACACAACCAATTGCTCCATCCAGAATTGCGAGATAGAGCAAAAGGGGTCTTCCAAGCTCCGGCGAAACCAAGGTCGGCGTCGTAGACAAGTATTTATTGATTCTGTCAAAAGCCTTTTGACATTCGTCAGCCCATTTATTGGAAGCATCCTTCTTTAGCATCTTGAAGATAGGTTCACAAATAATAGTGGACTGAGCTATGAATCGGCTGATATAGTTGAGCCTCCCCAGAAAACTCATCACATCCTTCTTGTTCTTTGGCGTCAGCTATTTTTGAATGGACTTGACTTTTGACGAATCCTATTCTATTCTTCGGCGACTCATAATGAAACCCAGTAACTTTCCAGCTGGAACCCAAATGCACACTTGGCGGGATTCAGTTTCAACTTGTACCTCCTCAATCTGTTGAAGAACTTTCTCAAATCTTCCATATGATATGCGACTTTCCTTGATTTGATGATGATGTCGTCCACATACACCTCGATTTCTTTATGTATCACGTCATGAAAGATAGTAGTCATGGCTCTCATGTAGGTGGCACAAGCATTCTTCAAACCAAACAGCATCATTCTGTAACAGTACATCCCCCATGGAATGGTAAACATTGTTTTATCCGCATCTTCTTCATCCATCCATATCTGATATTATCCCGCAAAACAATCAATGAATGACTGCATCTCATGCTTGGCGCAGCTATCGATCAAAATGTGTATATTCGGCAGAGGGAAGTTGTCTTTAGGACTAGCCCGGTTGAGATCCCGGTAGTCGACACAGACTCTAACCTTCCTATCCTTCTTCGGTACTGGCACGATGTTGTATTACCATGTCAGATACTCTACCACTCTGAGAACCCTGGCTTTGACTTGCTTGGTAACTTGTTCTTTAATTTTCAAACTCATGTTTGGTTTAAATTTTTAGAGTTTCTGCTTTACCGGCGGACACGTCGGATCGTTGGCATCTTGTGGGCCACAATGGATGTGCTAAGACCTGTCATGTCATCATAAGACCATGCAAAGATATCCTCATACCACATTAGGAACTCGGTGTACTCTTTCTTTTTTGATGGCGACAAATGCACACTGATACGTCTTTCCTTGATGTTCTCTACATTCCCCAAATTGACAATCTCAGTTTCGTCCAAATTGGATTTGGGTCTATTCTCAAAGTTCTCGACTTCTCGGACAACCTCTTCTGGTATATCACCCTCTTCTGAATCTATGTCCATTTGTTGTATTGCCTTGTTGCAAGTCACAATCATTGATTCATCATCAAGATATGTAATAGTAATGCTGTGTAAAATAAAATAATGATTGAGAAAAGTAATAAGAGCGAGATATAAAAATAAATTTTGAAAATGCATTTGATTAAATTCACAACTGTTCGAAACATCGGAGCTCTTTTCAAAAGTAAAGACAATGCGGAAAAGTAAAATCGACTAAAAAGTAAAATGCGATGCATAAGGCGTCGTTTAGCCTTGCTACCCCAAAGATCTCCGGGCACTGGTGGTCCTTGGTGAGGCGTTCTCCTTGGTTCACAGCTTGAATGGAAGGGCCTTCCTCCCCTTCCTCTTCGAAGATAGCACAACAGTCCATATCATCTTCCAAAAATAAGTTCTTCATCGCCGCTAGTGTTTCATCCTCCTCTGATCCGTATATAATATTAGGTGGCTGAAAGGTCTGCTACAACAGAGGTATAGGGTGCTCCAATAGATAGTAGGGGCTGCGCCATGGTCGTCACCAATGGTCGAACTCCTCCCAAGTGTATTCATACCCTACCAAAAGTAGTGCCATGTTTCTTTACTTTGACGGGTTTGGTGATACCCTGTATGTTCTTGCCAAGTCTTTCCCCGGGTTCATACCCGCTCCAATTAATGATGCTCTCAATCTTGTTATCCCACCATTTGTCTTTGTCCACAGCATTGACTTGCTCGATGTGGTGGTATATTTCTCCACCTATTCTCCTTTTATCTCCAATCATTGGGATGGTTTGGCGACTATATATAGGGTTGCTACCGTCTCCATGAATGATCACTTCCTGATGATTCCATTCAAACTTCACTGCTTGATGTAGATTTTATGCCACAGCCCCAACGGTGTGGATCCAGGGTCGTACCAACAATAAATTATAGGATGCTGGCATGTCTATGACTTGGAAGTCAACATCGAACCAGGTAGGTCCCTTCTGTAAGCACAGGCTAATTTCCTCAATGGTAGATCTTTGAGATCCATCAAAAGCATTAACATAGATAGCTCCGTCTTTGATCTCATGCAGTCCTTTCCCCAATGTTCTAAAAGTCACTAGCGGACAAATGTTGAGGCTAGATACTCTATCGACCAGGATCCTGGTGATGAAATAATCTTTGCATTGCACAGTGATATGCAACACTTTATTGTGACTAAGTCCTTCTGGCGGTAACTCATCCTCGTGGAAAGTGATCTTGTGACTTCCCAACACTTTCCTACCATGTTTGCCATTTCCCCTCCCATTATGTTGCTGGGAACATAAGCTTCACTCAATATTTTTATTAAGGCATTTTTATGTGCTTCAGAGCTTTGCAGAAGATCCAGGATGGAAGTCTGTGCTGGCGTTTTGTTCAGTTGCTCAGCGACCGAGTATTCTTTGGCCTGTATCTTCCTCCAAAGGTCATCGAGTCCAGTTTCAACAGGTCTCCCAGAGGCTTGCTTGCTGGACTCAGCTAGATGTTCTGGGGTATATACCCTGCCTGTTCTGGTCATGCCATGTGTTGCGGTCTCCTCTTTAGTACGTGCTTTCCCTGTCCTTCTAGTTTCAGCTGTGTAATCCCATGGTATGGCGTTTAATTTGAACGAGGTCACGTCTGTCATTGAAACCAGAATTGGCATCCTGGGAGGTAACACAACAACTTCGAATGGTGCAGATGCCTTTGAAATCCCGAACTCAACCTTAATCAATTTTGGCACCTTTGTAGGAGGTGCTTCAAACTCGAGTGGTACAGACACATTTACCACATCGCCCTCAGAGGGCTGGATATGAACAACAATGGGATTGAGGGTAACCGCCAGCTTCTTAGGTTCATCTCCTTCAGCTATCAACTCGATTGAGCCTTTGGGGTCCCAATCATCCTCAATATCAATCATATGGATGCCTCCACCCTTGTGGTCAGGTAGAGGGTTGTTGCGGATATTGGGAGCGGGCTCCTTTGCTATAAAGACCTTGTTATCAATCAAAGTCTGAATCTTTCCTTTCAACAAATGACACTCATCGATGGTATGGCCTTTCATTCTCGAATGGAATACGCAGGTTTTGTTGGGATTGATCCATTGGGAAGAATTTTCTTGAGTTATGGCTGGGATAGGTGAAACGTAACCGACTGCTTTGAGTTTTTCATATAATTGGTCGATTGGTTCGGCGATAGAAGTATACTGTCTGGGAGGTCTTCGGTCGAAATTTGGTCGGGGTCAAGGAAAGTTTTTGCAGGTGGGTGGTAACTGATAGTGTTAAGGTTTGGAATTATAGTCTTAGTACACCGGTACGGGTTTGGAATATCTTGGTGAAGTGGGTTGATACGTAGGCGGTAGACGTGTAGATGATTGGTAGGTAGGTGGGGTAATTTGGTATGTGGGAGAGGGTTCTTGGTAATTTAGGGAAGGTTGATATGTATGTGGAGTTGTGGGATATGTTTATTTCATAGGGGATTTGGTTCTTTGCGCAGCCATTACGGAATTCACGTCCTTTTTCTTTAAGGTTCCACCAGACTGTAAAGCCTTGTTGGTGGCCTGTAATGATTCGAGATTAGTGACCATACCATTTTTGATACCTTCTTCGATTATTTCTCCTAACTTGATGATGTCAAAGAATTTCTGACCTTCTATCAGCATTAGCCTCTCATATTATTGCGGATCCTGAGCCTGGACAAGGAACCTATTCATCTGCTCTTCCTCTAAGGCCAGCCTGACCTTAGCAGCTTCTGACCTCCAACGAGTAGCATACTCGCAAAACGTCTATGTTGGTTTCTTCTTCAGATTCTGGATATAGAACACATCTGGTGCGTTCTCTGTGTTGAACCTGAACCGGTCTATAAAGTCGTACGCCATGCTCACCCAGCTTGTCCATTTATTTGCATCCTGGCTGATATACTAAGATAAGGCATCGCCTTTCAGACTCCTCATGAAAAGCTTCATGTGGATTTTCTCGTCCCTTCCAACTCCTACCAGCTTATCACAATACATTCTCAGGTGGACCTTGGGATCGCCTGTACCGTCAAACATCTCAAACTTGGGAGGTTTGTAACCTTCCAGAAGCTCAACATCTGGCTGAACACAAAGATCTTCATAATTCAAACCCTCAACTCCTTTTCTATGTTCGACGCCTTGGACCCGGCTAGTTAACTTCTTGAGTTCAGCGGCCAAATTCTAAATGAGAGAGTCCTTGTCATCTAAATCGGGCGCACTTATGATTGGTTGAGTGTAGTGGTGTATAGCGTCCACAAATATAGGAGTGTTTGTGGTGTTTCGGGGTTCGGGAATGAGTAATGGAGTGTTGTTGCATGTGTTGCAGGCTTGGGTATGAGTGGGTTGTATTGGTGGTTGTGGGGTATTTTGTGGAGGTATGGGGTTCTGGGAGTTAACATTAGGGGTGGCAAGAGTGATTGACAAGCTTTCCAGGTTCCGGACTTGGTCCAATTCTTCCCGAAATCTCAGCAAAGTCTGCTCAAGATGAGCAGCAGTCTCCTTGATAATTGAAGTATTCTGAGAAGTTTTCTCAAGTTCCTTTCTAGCATTTGCGTCTCCCATTTTGCCTTTGTTCCTGTTTCTGGGAGGATCGGAGGAGGAGGAGGTGGAGGGCCCTTGGATATTGTTAAGTATGTTGATGGTTCCAGAATGCACGATTTACCTTTTGGGAGGGGAATAAAAAAAAGAAAAACGAAAAGGCAAAAAGTTAGTACGGATTCTGAGAAATAATATTGCGATATTTAAACATTTTGTGCATAAATATAAATCGCATCCTAATTTGAGTGCCTCGTTGTGCCCGAGGTAGGCTTAGCAACAAATTAAATTTGGAGAGCTTATAATGCTAAATGCCTCATGTTGTTACGAGTTTTTTAAAAAAACGATTGAATAATAAAATATGTCACTAATGGCCAGTGGCCTTATTACATTATGAAAGCAGTAGAATAAAAAGGTCCTAACTACTTGGTCCCAGAAGGACCTTCCCCAGACTCGGTACTCTTGCCTCCCTCGTACAACTACATCAACTCGTGCAGTCCTAGAAGCAAATAGGCTCGGGCCAGATGTAAACCTGTATTACCCTCAGCATTCTGGCAGTCGTCGATCCTTTTCAAAATTTACCTTCCAGCTCCACTAAACCTCGTTCCAGATACCCTAGCCGATTGTTGGCGTTGACAGCCATATCCTTCCACTCGTTTATCAGCTTCAAGTGAGCTTCTTGTATCTCCCAGTGCTCATTTTCACACTCTCGCATCCTCTTGCATAGTTGATTACATTTAACTTGCACTTCTGTTTTCTGATCAATAAGCATATGACCTCGGACGAGACCTGGATGACCCAAACCAATGCAATCGTCTTCTAACCAACCTGAATAATGTGGCAGACACCCTACATGACACCTATTTGCTTCGATAGACTCTCTTCCCAAGACGCATTTTCAATGCCACATATGCTGAGCGTGACACCTGTGTGGGCTATCATCGTCTTGAAAGTCAGCCCTAAAATGACTCATTTTGTCAACCCTTGGTATGATTTGTTTCCTCCCTACTTTCCTCATAGCTCGGAGAGGGACATATGGGTAAGTTCCTCTCAAGCCAATGAGTATAAGGAATGGTGCATCCCTTGAATTCCCTGGTTGGTAACCACTCATACATCTATTGTACCTGTTCTTCTTTTAGGTTCTCAAACAGATCTACCTATCCACTGCCATCTTCTGGCTGAACAAACTTGTTGGTCATAAAGTTCATTCTATTTGGGTGATGAAAAGCGATATGGTCATTCTAATCCATGCGTATGATTTCTTGTCAGTAGTCGCCTTTCTGAATGTGTTCTATAAGCCAAATCTGAAGTAATAGATTGCAATCTGGTGTGGATCCTAGCCTTTTTCATGGGAAAAATCATCATACCCAAGAAGAAGAACATTAACACAAAGACCCTTCTATGTATGTGCCCCAAAGATGTAAGGGCGAACTCATCGGGGTAGATGTGGTAGGACTTGCTTGGCCAAACCTTTCATACAGGAAATCAAACGATATGTAGGAATCCTTCAGACAAGTCAAATCCAGATTCTTCTTGAGTCCCATCATTTTGATAAAAGCCCTTCCTTTGCGATTTTCTGGCATAAGTAGACCCGGAGTCTCCCAAGGTACTCCAGCTAGACCCCCTATTTCTTCCAGCAAAGGGGTCATCTCGAGGTCCCGGAAGCGAAAAACCGACCGATCACTCTCCCAAAATAAAGTGGCAGCTTCGATAATCTTGTTGTCAGGCCTAAGTTCCAAAAGTAAAGGAAGGTTTCCTAAGTATTTGTGGACAAGGGGTCCGATTACTGGCATGAAGGTCCTCCCACCATCTTAACAACCTTGGGTGGATGTTGGTTACCATACCGAATCTGGGGACTTCGTGCCTCATGTTCTGCAAAACAAAGTGTAAGGCCATTAACCCCACCAGATTCGACTATTTAAATGAATAATTAGCAAAAAGGCATTTAGTTCTCCAAATAAATGCACATAACATGGAGGTATCCATTTGGGTTTCGAGGAAACCCGATGGACTTTGGATTAGACTATCTTAATGAGTCATTATGCGGACAACATAACTGACTCGGCTAAGGTTGACCATGATGCATGAACAGTTTAATGGAATAAGGTTTCTACTTTTGAAGTGCTAGACAAGGTACCCTTGAGCGGACAACTCAAGAGGGAAAGGCGCAGAACCGTCGACTACACTGTTAGTCGATTGGTTTTACCGCAAATATGCCTTTGCCAAATTTAGGGGGTTATAATATTGGAAGGGCGCAACCACTCATTATAAGCGTTGGCATAGGATTTTTTTTGGCACGAGTGGAATATGATGTTGAAGAATGTAGTTACAAGAATAATGCAGATAGCATGTATTTTCACGTTCATAAAGTAAAAGATAATAATAAGTGCTCGAAAATTACAATGGTATTGAAATAATAATAAGGCAGTAAAGGAAAAAATTAAAAGAAAGGGAAAACATAAAGAGCCAAGTTAGTATTCATGATGAAATAATTAAAGGCAATAAAATAAAGGCAATTAAGGAAGAAATAAAGTCACACAAAGCATGTAATGATAAAAGCCTTAAAGAAATGCCCAGCAGAGTTGCCATGCTGTCGACGCCCCCTTTTTTTCCTCCTAAAAGAAGAGAAATCGGGTATATGACAATATGTACAAAACAACTCTTATTCCTTTTTGAGGAATTGGGTTATGGAATTTAAAGAGTCGCTACCTAATGATAATTGTGCATTATGACACTTTTAAAGAAGAGAAGAAGACTTTTTGAAAAAAAAAACAGAGTTCGGGTAAGGGTTTAACATTATCTCGAGGGGAAAGTGTTAGTCACCCCTCAAGATCCAATAGTGTGGTTCTCGTCCATGCTTTAATTGTGACTTTAAAAGAAGTGGAAGAAAACAGGTAAATATTTGTACATAACAGTTACAAGCAAAATTTAAAGTTTTTAGAAAGGAAAGGAAAGGACATAAATAATTTTAAAAGAGAAGGATTAATTTGAAGAAAAAACATAGATTTAAGAAAAACATTATGCAAATAAAGAAAAGGAGAAAGAGGTCCTAGGTTTAAAGACAATGTGGATCACATTAATGCAATACCCAGCAATCACTCCTCAAAGAGGGGTCACACGAGATATCAGCGCACCGATCATCATATCCATATTCTACCATTCCCACCCCGTTAAGGTATTTAAACGTGATTAGTCTCATTACATATTGCATGCTATCCGTCCCAACCTATCAGTCCTGGGGTATTAGGTCTTCTAATCCTAAAGGGGAAGAAAGGGATAGAGGCATGTATGGAGTTCAAAGGACAAAATTCTAATTTTGACAAACAATACGTGCAACAAGTAATGAGGAACAAACAAACACACAAAGGCTCATGTAAAACCCCGTAAGTCACATAGCATTTAGTCTAGCATGAGTTACATATACTGATTTGGTCTAAAAATTAAAATTAAACAGCGGACAGACTAGTTTAACACATAGAGTTGGATGAAAAGTCTGCATTAGGCAACCCGGATCCAATTTTCAGGAATTGAGGTATTTCATATAGGTTATTGATTAAGAACCTAACACAGAAGAGTTTGAAACAGGAGATTGAAAATTGCAGAAGTCGGAGATGGCTTTGAAATAAGAAGTGAAATACAGTACTGTTGTTAAGAAGGGTTTCAAAAGTGAAGAGACCTTAAAAGTAAGAAAGTAAAGACTGTTTTGAATTAGCAATTTCATGAGATTAACTAAAATTCAGGCAAATGATTAAAGAATTGGTTTCAGAATAAAAAAAATACAAGTTTGGAAATTTAAGAACATTACAGATAGACAGACCTTGGATGAGCTTCAGAAGCAAGCAGGTTTGGACAAACTTTGCTGAAAGCGTTTGAGTCTAGTCTGTAGATTATTACACACATTAAGTGAGTTTAAACTCCTATAGGCATGGTATCGATATCTTGATTTTTTAAGACTTGTTGCTGTTATTAAACGGTGAAGGAATAAGTATTTGATTACCCTAAAGCTTGCCTAGCGTTTATGCATTTCCTATAGGCATGATTTCTATGCAACTTGTTACATGTATATTAGGTCCTATAGGCAGGATTTTTTGTTAGATAATACGCATAACGCTAGAGGGGATGAATAGCATTATAATAAAAATTAGCGTAAACTTTGCGAAATTAAAAAATTGCAGGAAGTAAATAAGTGCGATAAATAATAAAGTACGCACCGATGTATTCCGGTTCACCACAACACGTGGCTAGTCCAGTCCCCGAGAGACTCTCTCGAGATTTTCCACTAACTTGTCAAGCTTACGGGTGCTCAACAAACCTTTACAGCTTAAGGACACAAGTCTTAACACCTTTGCTTGGAGATACAACACTCCAAGACTTCACTGTTAAGCTTACGGGTGCCTAACCAACCTTTACAACTTAAGGACACAAGCCTTAACACCTTTGCTCGGAGATACAACACTCCAAGACTTCACTGTTAAGCTTACGGGTGCCTAACCAACCTTTACAATCTGAGGACACAAGCCTCAACAATCTTGCTCGGAGATACAACACTCCAAGACTTCAACCAAGGAAACACAAGTTCCTTACAACAAGAGAATCACAATTCTCTTACAAGTGTACAAAACACTAAACACTCAAACAAAGCACTCCTTAATGAGTAGATATGAGTAAAAGAAGTAAGCTCAAGATCACAACAACTATGGACAAGACTTTGGCTCTCAAAAGCTTTATGAAATGAATATAAAATGATAAACAATAGTATGCAAGCTTATAGCAATAGAATGATCAGTTGTTGTGTGTTATTGTGTTTAAAACACTGAAATGAAGCTGTATTTATAGTTGAAAAACTTGGCATTACCGTTGTCTAATTGTCAATTAAGAGTTGCTGATTTTACTCTGTGACAATCGATTATCAGGAAGCCACAATCGATTGTTTGCCAATCGTTCCAAAAATCAATCCCAGATTTTACGCTTAACAATCGATTGTCCAAGATCAACAACCGATTATTGGCAACGTTCAAAAAATCATTTCCAGATTTTACGTAAAACAATCGATTATACCAAATCAATAATCGATTATTCAGCAACGTTCAAAAAATCCTTTCCAGATTTTAATTTCAACAATCGATTGTACAAAATCAACAATCGATTATTCAGCAACGTTCAAAAAATCTTTTTCAGATTTTAATATCAATAATCGATTGTACAAAATCAACAATCGATTACCTGACGGTATTTGAAAACTTTACGACAACGGTGTGCAATGTTAATAATCGATTATTTATCAGATTTTGAAAATCATTTTAGACACTGCCTCGTGACAATCGATTGTTATATACTCACAATCGATTATTTAATAACTTTGAAAAAGTCTGGAAGTCACTGCCTCAACACAATCGATTGTCATAAGTTCACAATCGATTATTTTATGACTTTGAAAAATCTGAAGGACACTGTCTCTTCACAATCGATTGTCATTAGCTTCACAATCGATTATTCTGAGTTTTGAAAAACTTTGATGGACACTGCCTCATCACAATCGATTGTCATTAGCTTCACAATCGATTATTCTGAGTTTTGAAAAACTTTGATGGACACTGCCTCATCACAATCGATTGTCATAAGGTTCACAATCGATTGTCATGCAGGTTTGAAAAACCTGATGCTCACTGCCTTAACACAATCAATTGTCATTAGTTCACAATAGATTGTCATGCAGTCTTGGCTTAACATAATCGATTATCATAAGTACATAATCGATTATCTTAGTCCATTAGAGGCATGTTTAAAAATCATTTTGACTAATGAAAATATGCATGATTTAAAATCATTTAGCATTAAATTAAATATGCATGATTTTGTAAAAATAATTTTACGAGAGAAGCCATGTCATGAGTCAAGTTGTCGGATCAAGATCACAATTAAGAACGACTCATTTAAACTATAAAACCTTGTTTTGTGCTTGAATCTCGTTATCCACCAATTGTGCGCTTGTACTTGAACTTCGCATATATCAATTTGCGCTTGTTTGTCATTCATCAAAACCTACACATAAGAACACACGTTTTAGTATAAAGCCTTGAGAACGTGTTTCCAACAATTTCCCCCTTTTTGATAATGGCAAACTTTAAGCGGGTTATGCAAATTAAACAGTTTATAAAGACGATTCAAGACAAGTAAAGATATGCAATAAGTATGCGATTAGTTCCCGCATAAGTATGCGATTAGTTCCCCCTCAATATATGAATTCCCCCTCAATTTAAGCTTATAAATATTGAGAGTGCATACCCGTTATCTTCCCCCTTTTGCCATTAGCAAAAATAATATAAGAAGATGCCAAAGATGTAAATAAAATTTATTTATTTATTTGAAAGAAGATTACAGTAACAGGGAAGACAATGCAACATATAAAAACAAACTTAAAAACAACAAGCAAAGAAATTATTCATTTCCATCATCTCTCGCCTCATCATCCGGCGCTGCTTCATATGGAACAAGACCCGCATATGAATAATGAACATGGTCAAAATATCCATGGATCTCATGAGTTAACTGACCAAAAGAGGAGGTCAATGAAGCAATTTGGTCGGAAATAGATTGGAGGGTAGGCTCTTGAGCTGGACGAGTTCGACGGGTTGGAGGAGGAGCAGGCGCTGTATGATCACCGTCATGATGAAAGGAGGATTCTGAAATTTCCCACTTCTTGGTACTCTTTTTGAGAGGACCGTTGGAAGTGATGAATCCGGAGGCTTCAAGGAAGTTCATGATGAGGAGAGCATAAGGAAGAGGCCTATCATCTCCGATAGCGTCATGCATGTGAATCTTGACGAACCGACACCAATTGATGTTAGCTCTGGTTATTATGGCATGCATGAGCTTGGTGTCCTCTTGGGAAATGGTAGTATGGTTATGCTTACGAGGCTTGAGGACTCGGGTGATGAAATAGAAAATCAACCGATAATTGGGATCCATTCCCGTAATTGTAGGACGACGGGAAGAAAGATTTGGATCATAAGAAGTAAGACCGGTTTGATGTAGGAGGGCTGTTTCATCAAAAAGGGCTTCGGCCTCTCCGATGTACCGAAAAATGTCTTCACCATTACGAGGAAGACGGGCAATGGTATGGAGGTTTTCATCGGAGATAAGAATTTGAACACCGTTTATATTTGTCACAAGGTCACCGTCATCATCCTCATGAAGGTTGGAGTAAAATGCTTGAATTAAAGTAGTATTGATGTAAGGATGGGTAAGAAGTAAGAAGTCAAGAAGTTGACAATTTTTGAGTATATTTGCAGCAGGGCCATAAGATTCAAGATACTTGTTGGTTGAAAAACGGGGAGGAAGAATGTCGCGCTTTTCAAATTTTGTTAAAAATCGAGTAAGCTCGATGTCAGAATTAAAATAAAGAACGGAACCATCTTGGTAAGGATAGTTTGGAGCAGCAGAGGAGGATGCACCATGCCTAGCAGAACGGGAACGTTTGGAGTGACGGCCCGACATTTTTGCTGGAATTTGCAAGAGTCTTGAAAGAGTTTTGATAGTTTGAGAGCTAAAATTGATGCTTGAGTGAATAAAAATGAACATATATGGAGCCTATTTATAGAGGGGAGAAAGGCATTTCATTAATGGAAGAAATCTGCAGAAAATTGAAAGCTGAAACAGTCAGAAACGGTAAAAATAAATCTTACTGGCCGTTAGACAATCGATTGTTGGGATGAGATAATCGATTGTCATTAAGATTTGACTGAATCTCGGAACTGACACAAATCGATTGCAGAACCAAACGGTAACAATTTTGAATTTCTCACATGAAATAATCGATTGTAAAAATATGGTAATCGATTGTTATGTTCCAGTGAGCACAGTGATTTTCTGACTCGGAAAATAATCGATTATATATATGGAACAATCGATTGTTGTAGAAACGCAGTACTGAATGGCTGAGACGGTAATCGATTAAACAGCTAAAAAATCGATTGTTAAACAAAACTTCATAATAAGCATAAACTATAAATGATCGATTAGTGACACTTGCTAATCGATTTTCTGCACAGTAAAATAATCGATTATTTGCTGTAACAATCGATTGTTTTATGCCATTTCTTTATAATTCCCCCTACCTTTAGGGCGATACCTGCAAAATAGAATTAAACGTCTCCGACGCTCAAGTCAGTAATTAAAATATAAATGCAACCTAAAATGTATGCATTTAGATCAACGTTTACCCGCATTCAATACTTCGTTTGGACATGATTTATATTTAGCACAACATTAAACGCTAAATACTTTATCAAGTCTACTAGCAATGAGGTAAAGTGAGGAACGATCATACCTGTGTAGTTCTTGGTATTGCTCGTCTTACCTTTCACATTTCTGTCAAGATGGTCATCTAAATTCATTGAAGTGACCATTGGTTTGGTGTTGCTCTTTTCGAATTGATTTGGCAACTCCTTGCGACATTTAGATGGACAAATGAAAGTTCCCTCTTTCATTTGCTTAATTTGCAGCTCCAAGAAGAAATTAAGCTTGTCTATCAATGATATCTCAAATGCCATTTACAGATTCCTTGCATGACACTTATTAGTTGCTCCAAAGAAATACAAATATTTTCTAAGATATCATTTTCCACAAGATTTTGGAATGCAAGATGTTAGTGGCATGAGAGAAAAATAACATTGCCAATATAGAGAGTTGTTTTGAAATTCTGTCATAAAAAAGATAGTAAACTTCATGCAATCTATTTCCCCTTAATCAGAAATTTATCAAGACATACCAACAAGACATAGATATACCAATTGTTATAAAACAATGATAAACCCATTTGTTGGATGACATAACAAGTGTACCAAAAGTTATTTTATTAACAGTGATACAAATTGTTATTTTTAGTAAAGCATATTACAAACGAGTGTTGACTGTTAACAGATCAACCATACATTGAATTTTGAAGAACATACCAACCATTATCCACACCAAAGGATGTGTTCATCAAGGGACGATTTTTAACAGAAGGATTTTTGTCAATTGTTAGAAACATGAGACATCTCAATTATTTTCAAAGCTGATGATAGCATTCATCAAAAACGTGAGTGAAAACTTTTTGAAGAATATGCTAATAGATAATACACACCACACGGTATACTAACAGTTATTTAAACCACAGATAGCAATTATCAAATCATGAATGAAATGATTTTATCAAGCTAACTGTTAATACATACCAACAGTTTTGATCTTTTAAAAGCAGATAGCTAACAAGTGAACTAATTGACACCAATTGTCATTTAACAACACGTTTTCAACATATGAATCAACAAAGCTAATTGATATTGATTGTTGACAAGGATATCTCAATTGTTAACGCACATCAACTATTACGACTAAGCTTATCAAAGATTCAACAATAAGGGAACCAAATTAACAACAAATAAGTTAATATTGGTTGCTAGCACATATCAACAATTCGGTTTTTTTTGTCAAAAAGGATAACTAACCGAAATTTCCTCTTGATGCAATGAGGTGTCGTGCTCGGTGCATCTGCTACAATACTGTAGCCTTTCAAGCACACCTGCAAAATAGATTAATGATCTTTTGGTACCTATGCCATTTTGGGTCCTTGGAGGTTTGGCACATCATAATGATGCGATTGAGTGATATGTCTATGTCGTGTAAAACATGCAGGAGCAATGTGACCAATACGTCTACAATAATGACAAGTCACGTTGGGGTTATGCATCCTTCTAGGTTCATAGTAACTTGACGGACGAAAATGGTTTACTCTATTTTCAGCATTATGACTATTGCGCGCTTTATGAACATCATTTCTCCTACTATGAGCAGCATTTCTAGAATAATTATTTCTACGTTGGAAATCATTTCTAGGTGCTCTAAAGGGTTCAAAAATCCTTCTAGTATTTGGCCTATAATATGCATCATTTCTAGGGTAGTTATTTCTAGGTGGTAAGTCATTGCTAGGTCTACTAAAATGTTCAACATTTAGTCTAGCATGCATATTGGTTCTAGGATTGCTATTTCTAGGATAAGCATTTTTATTATTAGTCCTAGGTTGAGCCTTAGGTTGTTGGGGTTTAGCTTCAACCTTTTCTTTAGGCTCATTCGTAAAGCCTATGCCATGCTTGGTTGACTTCAAATTATCAAGAACATCATTCAAATTTTTGTGCGAAGAATTAAACTTATCTAATGTGCCTTTAAGCTTTTCTACTTCATTTTTGAGATGCAAGCAAGAAGTACACTTTCTAATAGAGCTTTCGGGCTTATTGGCGCTTCTTTTTCCGAAAAACTTGTTTTCCTCTTTCAACTTCTCATTTTCTAAAACCAGTTTTTTGTTATGAAATAGAAGATTCTTACACTTCTATTTAAGGTGAATGTCTTTAATGTATTTAATTAGAGAGATTTTAGAGTCCTATTATTGGTAGCAAGATCTTCCTCCTCCCTATAAATAGAGGTGCTCTCTACCATTGTAATTCACCCCTCTCAACTCAATAAGAAGAACTCTCTCTACTCTTCTCTCTATTGCTATTGTTCTTGTTCTATTGTTCTTGTCTTTTGCTTTAGTTTATAACACGTTATCAGCACGAGACTCTACCGTCTCAAGTATCATTCTCGAAAATCCAAGGTATTTTCCCTCTTCCTAATTTAATTTTCGAGTATGTCTGACATTATGAAAAGAAAGTTCGTTGCCCTTGAAATTTCGGGCAAGAACTATATGACATGGGTGTTGGATGCTGAAATCCACCTAGATGCTATGGGTCTCGGAGACACCCTCAAAGATAAAGAAAAAGCATCCACCCAAGATTGTGCGAAGGCCTTGATTTTCTTGCGCCACCACCTTGACGAAGGTTTGAAGATTGAATATCTCACCGTCAAGGATCCACTCGTTTTGTGGAACAGCTTAAAGGAGAGATATGACAACCTGAAGTTGGTCACTCTGCCACAAGCACGATATGATTGGGCCCATCTGAGGCTACAGGACTTTAAGTCCGTTTCTGAATATAATTCTGCTATGTTCAGAATTACTTCTAAACTGAAGCTATGTGGAGATAACATCTCCGATTACGATATGCTTGAGAAAACGTTTACAACGTTTCATGCCTCCAATATGGTAGGTACTGCAGCAACAGTACCGAGAGAAAGGCTTTACGAAGTACTCTGAACTGATTTCTCTCTTACTAGTGGCTGAGCGAAATAATGATCTGCTCATGAGAAATCACGAAAATAGACCAACTGGGTCTACACCACTGCCTGAAGCAGATATGGTGCACTCGCATTATGCCAAACATAAAAGAGACCATGATCACGGTCATAAACGGGGTCAAAGCCAAGGACGTGGACAAGGAAGAAATTCCAAAGAAGTCCGTCACCCCCCAAAGAGAGATAACCACCGAAAGCAGAAACGGGGTCCAGAAGATCCTAAGGCAAATAGTTCAGAAACTATATGTTATCGTTGCGGTGGAAATGGGGACTGGTCTCGGACTTGCCGTATACCAAGACACTTGGTTGACCTTTATCAAGCATCTCGAAAGAGAAAAGGCCCTGAAACAAATTTTGTCTATGACGACAATGAGGATATCACCCACCTGGATGTGGCAGACTTCTTTGAGCAACCCGAGGGAAAGATAGACCACCTAATCGGTGATGGAACCATGATGAAAGAAGATGGAGCTGTTTGATTCTACTTGTATTAGTCAATGAATAAATTAATAGTCATTAGCATTAGCTCGTATTAGTTAATTCATGATATGATGTTAGTATTAGCCCTTTAGAATGTTTCAATATGCTCAAATATTTTTATTGTACAGTAGAGGTAATCGACTAACCTAAAAACTAGTCGATCGTCTAATATTTAGCAATAAAACGAACTTTTTTCCGCCAGGCCAGATATTCGAATATCAGAGTCTGATATTCGAATATCTGGGCCAGATATTCGAATATCAGAATTCCTATATTCGAATATCTGGCAAGATATTAGAATATGTGCTTAAATATTCGAATATCTAATATTTTTCGCATTAAAGTATTATTTTTTCCGCAAGGCATTATATTCGAATATTAGAATACAATATTCGAATATCCTAAATAACTGCTTCCCAAAACGCTGTTTAAACGCGAAACAAAAGAATTGAAGTTGTTTATACTTATATTTTTTTTGTATGTCAAACTATGGGAAAGCAAAATGGATATCTCACAAAGCGAACTTGGATCAACATCCAACTGTAAAAGTATTTGCCTAGTTGATTCATGTACTACACATACAATACTCAAAGAAAGGAAGTATTTCTCTCAACTGAATATGTGTAAGGCAAACATTACTACAATCTCTGGAAGTAGTAAATTGATTGAAGGCTCCGGAAGAGCTATAGTAACTCTGCCCAAGGGCACGATGTTAATCATAGAGAATGCAATGTTCTCCTCCAAGTCTATGAGAAACTTGTTGAGCTTTAAAGATGTACGCCGGAATGGCTACAATATTGAGACAATGGATGAAGATAATCTTGAATATCTCGTCCTCACTTCAAAGAATGTCTCCGGCCAAAAGAGGGTTATTGAGAAATTCCCGTCTTTATCTTGTGGCCTGTATTGGACAAGAATTAGTGCAATTGAGGCACATTCAACAGTAAATCTAAAGAATACTGAGTCCAATACATTTGTACTTTGGCATGATCGACTGGGTCACCCAAGATCAACCATGATGAGACGGATTATAGAAAGCTCATATGGGCATCCGTTAAAGAATTTCAAAATTCTCTCAAGTAATGAATATCCTTGCACTTCGTGTTATCAAGGCAAGCTGATTATCAGACCATCCCCAACAAAGGTTGGGACTGAGTCACCCCAGTTTCTGGAACGTATACAAGGGGACATTTGTGGACCTATTCACCCACCTAGTGGGTCGTTTAGGTATTTCATGGTCTTGATAGACGCATCCTGTAGATGGTCTAATGTGTGCTTGTTGCCATCACGCAACCTTGCGTTTGCAAAGTTAATGGATAATAGATGAGAATAATCTTGAATTCTTCATGAAAACGAGGCTGCCCATTTCGGTTTGGGTTCACGCCATTTTGCATGTAGCAATGCTACTTTGTCGGCTGCCCGCTTCGGCTTAGGGTCACGCCATTTTGCATGCAGCAATGCTAGTTCGTCTCTGACTGACGAATTATCACAAATATTCCCTATTGCAATTGGTTTTGGGTCATGAACCCAATATATCCCATTTAAGAAGCTTTGGATGCGCAGTATAGGTGCCTGTAGCACCGCCATCCCGCACCAAAATGGGTTTGCAAAGAAGGTTAGGAATATATGTTGAGTATGAATCGTCCTCCATTATTCGCTACCTCGAAACATTGACAGGAGATTTGTTCACTGCACTATTTGCAGACTGTCAATTTGATGAGACACTTTTCCAAAATTAGGGGGAGAAGTCGGTGAAACCAAATGGGAAATTTTGTGGAAAAATGTATCATTATCTCATCTTGATCCACATACCTCTATTTGAAAGAAAGAGGTACAAAAGACTATCCATTTGCAAAGAATAGCAAATCAAATGCCTGACGCATTTACGGACTTGAAGAGGATAACGAAATCCCACATTCACGCGGAAAATGTTCCGATCCGTATTGAAGTCCCTATTGGACAAATATCTAGTGTCATATCCAATGAGTCAAATGCACGCCAGAAGCGTGGCAGACCATTAGGTTCCAAAGATCGAAATCCTAGAAAGAGGAAAAAGAACGATCTAAATGACACTATGAAAGAATCACATGAGGACGCTCATGATTTGATTAATTTCGAGATTCACGAAGAATCTATTGAGCCTGAGACTCTTGAAAATACGGAATGCAAGAATGTGAGGATCTCGAACCTCAGTCTGTGGTAGTACAAAATTAATTGAGAGCTCTCGAAGAGCCAATTATTACTATGTTGGAGAAACACAATTGAGTATTGTGCTGTAGTAAGTCTCAAAGAAACTTATCCAGTTTCCAAAAGTACACGCGAAGGCGATTGATGATATTGAGACTATAAATAAAGGAAGGCTTTGATTCTCCTATTACTACAACTTGTAGCGGGGTAATTTGTATATGAAAAGCTACCCGCTTTGTTCTCCAGTTTGTACTACACAAACGAAAGAATGCCACAATAAAATGGATATCTATTGGTATAAAACCCATGTCATAATAAACCCGAAGTTTATTGATAAGTGCACATGTCATGGTGTAAATTGGAAGTTTACCAATATTGATAATTTATTCAGTTGGCATTCATGTTAGCCATCTCATTTTAAGTATGATGTGCAAATTCACATAGGTGAATATTAAAGAACTAGAAAGTTCTTTACGAATACTCTTGTATCACTTGTTCTCATTAATGAACGGACCAACTAAAGAGTTCGGGTTGAAGCCCATAAATTCTGGAAATATGAAAGGTGAGTATGGGCCCATTCACCTGCCATGTATACCACATATGATGCATCTATGATATGGTTACATGCGCCATTGTTATTAACCCGCAGCCTGGCAGTGCTTGCGAGGTAAATCGCTCAGTAATCTAACTTCGAGCATAGTTTCCAGATTCTCTACTCAAGACAGTTCATCTTGATAAGTTGGTTTATATTAAAGTTGGTTTAGCAAGATAATTATTGAGTGCTTCCACTTAATAGCTAAACTGTTTCTTATGAGAACTAAGTTATATATATATCGGTTTGATATAAGTTGTATACGAGAGTATATTCTCCCCTCACAAGTGGTTCAGGGTCAGGAACCAAATAATTTCATCTTATTATTAATGTGCCGTGTATATTGACATGATAATGCACAAAGATGATTTCCCAAAGTTGAGGAAACAAGTTAGCTTTACTAACATGAGGGGGAGACATGATAAACAATTGAGAAAAGGTTACATGGGATGAATTATCATTTGTATATGTAAATCCCCGAATATCATGATATGAACCTGAAGTTCATAAAAGGGATAATTCAATTGCAACATATTGCAAAGCATGCTATACGCATTTGCTGACCCAAAGAAAGTAACTAAATGGAAGAGATACAATTCAAGAAGAATTGATTCCATATGAAAGACATGTAGCTTTGAACCTATAGTTCATATGCTTGAAAGTATAAAGGCAAAGGTATGTATAGTCAATTTTCAATATCTTATTTGTTTAGCATGACATGAAAACTTGATATGCAGCTAAAGTCTATTATGCGACTTATATGACTTAACTTGAAAGATTTAAGTTGCTTGGAGCATATGCAATTCTTGGTCCTGAAGTACCACATCCTAAGTACAATTTGTGTACATATGAATCTTGCCATAACTATAAGCATGATGGATTTGAGAATGCATCTATGGAGATATTGAAGAGCTATTCCACGACATTATATGAAGATGTTTATATCTATCAAGAATGATGATTTCAAGGTGCGGAATATTTATTCAAGTCAATATGGTTGATTTATTCATCAAGCATCTATCAAAGATCGTTTTGAAGATGATGCACAAGATTGGAATGCAAATGCTCAAGGATATAAATCGATGTACTCATTAGGGGGAGTCAATGCGCGTTGCACTCTTTTTCCCTTACAAGGTTTTGTCCCACTGGGTTTTCCTTGCAAGGTTTTTAACGAGGCAACCACTAGGCGCATATTCAAACATGTGTACTCTTTTTCCTTACTTTAATTTTTCCCATTGGGTTTTGGTTTTAAGGTTTTATGAGGCACATCATTGAATAGACATTCAAGGGGGAGTGTTATGAAATAGAAGATTCTTACACTTCTATTTAAGGTGAATGTCTTTAATGTATTTAATTAGAGAGATTTTAGAGTCCTATTATTGGTAGCAAGATCTTCCTCCTCCCTATAAATAGAGGTGCTCTCTACCATTGTAATTCACCCCTCTCAACTCAATAAGAAGAACTCTCTCTACTCTTCTCTCTATTGCTATTGTTCTTGTTCTATTGTTCTTGTCTTTTGCTTTAGTTTATAACATTTTTCAAAATCTTTTCCTTTTAGAGAGAGTTGTTTTTGAAAATCTTTTTCTTGCAACGACAGAGCTTTCTGCAAATCTTTAATAGTCTTGGAAGCATCAACAAACTCAATATGTAATTTATTAAAAGCATTTTGCATTTCTTCAAGCGAGTGAGAGTTGGACGTACTTACCTCTTCTTCTTCGTTTGCCATGAGACATTGGCCAGTTGATTCATCATATGAGCTGTCCGCTTTTTGAGGCATGCTTTCATACATTTCCTCCAGCTTATCCCACATCTCTTTGGCGGTTTTGTAGTGGGAAATTTTCTGATAGTCTTCCTGATTCAAGGCGCTATACAACATATTTATTGTATTAGTGTTGTATTCACTTACCTTGGCTTTCCCAACTTTTGTTGTCGTTTGATCACCATGCTTTATGATTTGCCATAGATAAAAGTTGTTGGTTGTGATGAAAATTCTCATCCAATCTTTCCAATATAAGTAATTATTTCCATCAAATATTGGGGGCAACATGTTAAAATCACCTTCACCTATTCCTGCAAAAGAGTCACGAGTAGAAGCCATGGATGGTTCTCTCAAACTGTTAAGTCTTCAGAGAGTTGGGCTCTGAAACCAATTGTTAGATAATACGCTTAACGCTAGAGGGGGGTGAATAGCGTTATAATAAAAATTAGCGTAAACTTTGCGGAATTAAAAAATTGCAGGAAGTAAATAAGTGCGATAAATAATAAAGTACGCACCGATGTATTCTGGTTCACCACAACACGTGGCTAGTCCAGTCCCCGAGAGACTCTCTCGAGATTTTCCACTAACTTGTCAAGCTTACGGGTGCTCAACAAACCTTTACAGCTTAAGGACACAAGTCTTAACACCTTTGCTCGGAGATACAACATTCCAAGACTTCACTGTTAAGCTTACGGGTGCCTAACCAACCTTTACAACTTAAGGACACAAGCCTTAACACCTTTGCTCGGAGATACAACACTCCAAGACTTCACTGTTAAGCTTACGGGTGCCTAACCAACCTTTACAATCTGAGGACACAAGCCTCAACAATCTTGCTCGGAGATACAACACTCCAAGACTTCAACCAAGGAAACACAAGTTCCTTACAACAAGAGAATCACAATTCTCTTACAAGTGTACAAAACACTAAACACTCAAACAAAGCACTCCTTAATGAGTAGATATGAGTAAAAGAAGTAAGCTCAAGATCACAACAACTACGGACAAGACTTTGGCTCTCAAAAGCTTTATGAAATGAATATAAAATGATAAACAATAGTATGCAAGCTTATAGCAATAGAATGATCAGTTGTTGTGTGTTATTGTGTTTAAAACACTGAAATGAAGCTGTATTTATAGTTGAAAAACTTGGCATTACCGTTGTCTAATTGCCAATTAAGAGTTGCTGATTTTACTCTGTGACAATCGATTGTCAACAAGCCACAATCGATTGTTTGCCAACCGTTCCAAAAATCAATCCCAAATTTTACGCTTAACAATCGATTGTCCAAGATCAACAATCGATTATTGGCAACATTCAAAAAATCATTTCCAGATTTTACGTAAAACAATCGATTATACCAAATCAATAATCGATTATTCAGCAACGTTCAAACAATCCTTTCCAGATTTTAATTTCAATAATCGATTGTACAAAATCAACAATCGATTATTCAGCAACGTTCAAAAAATCTTTTTCAGATTTTAATATCAACAATCGATTGTACAAAATCAACAATCGATTACCTGACGGTATTTGAAAACTTTACGACAACGGTCAGCTTCACAATCAATTGTGCAATGTTAACAATCGATTATTTATCAGACTTTGAAAATCATTTTAGACACTGCCTCGTGACAATCGATTGTTATATATTCACAATCGATTATTTAATAACTTTGAAAAAGTCTGGAAGTCACTGCCTCAACACAATCGATTATTTTGTGACTTTGAAAAATCTGAAGGACACTGTCTCTTCACAATCTATTATTCTGAGTTTTGAAAAACTTTGATGGACACTGCCTCATCACAATCGATTGTCATTAGCTTCACAATCGATTATTCTGAGTTTTGAAAAACTTTGATGGACATTGCCTCATCACAATCGATTGTCATAAGGTTCACAATCGATTGTCATGCAGGTTTGAAAAACCTGATGCTCACTGCCTTAACACAATCGATTGTCATTAGTTCACAATCGATTGTCATGCAGTCTTGGCTTAACATAATCGATTATCATAAGTACATAATCGATTATCTTAGTCCAGTTTTTAGAAGCATGTTTAAAAATCATTTTGACTAATGAAAATATGCATGATTTAAAATCATTTAGCATTAAATTAAATATGCATGATTTTGTAAAAATAATTTTACGAGAGAAGCCATGTCATGAGTCAAGTTGTCGGATCAAGATCACAATTAAGAACGACTCATTTAAACTATAAAACTTTGTTTTGTGCTTGAATCTCGTTATCCACCAATTGTGCGCTTGTACTTGAACTTTGCATATATCAATTTGCGCTTGTTTGTCATTCATCAAAACCTACACATAAGAACACACGTTTTAGTATAAAGCCTTGAGAACGTGTTTCCAACATTTCTAACGATTTTCGATATGGACTTGAATACTCAACCTATAGGTATGATATCTAAATGATTGACTTATGAGATGTTAGAAAAAACTATAAGCATAATCTCTAGGTAGTTTTAAGCATTGAACTTATATGCATGATATCTAAGTGGTTCAATAATAACATTGGTCATATAGGCATGATGTCTACCCTTTTTAC
The DNA here is from genome assembly GCA_034376525.1 of Nicotiana benthamiana. Lineage (NCBI taxonomy): Eukaryota > Viridiplantae > Streptophyta > Magnoliopsida > Solanales > Solanaceae > Nicotiana > Nicotiana benthamiana. The sequence goes on from CM067336.1 coordinate 13,265,659, forward strand.
ATGCAATTTAGTAAAATAAACCCTTCCCAGACCCTTTCACTAATATTCCTCGAGTTCTTGTTTTACAAGGTTATTGCAGAACCAGAAGAAAGAAAGTGAACAAGAAAATACATCACAGCCTACAGCTAGATTCGAGAAGCCTAATTCAATCTTAATATCCAATAACATGTGTTTCACCAAATCCGGGTTTCAAATCCCAAGGCTTTCTCTTACCCAAAGTGTTTCAAAGTTCCAAGGAGCCTCAAGAGCTCCAGGAAATGTGTACACTCTGAATAATAGTTGTTGTAATAGAATAGTGCAGTGTGGAATAGCCAGACCTCAGGCACCCAAGTTCAGAGGGAGCTTGAGGATCCCAAAGCATGGCTTACTAAAGGGGTAGAACTTAGAACCAGGAATGAGTGCAAAGTGAGAGAGGGATTAGGGAGCCATAGCAAAGGGTGGTCATACCGAGCCATGGGCATAGACTGGCACACCCATGACCCTTTGCTTGGTCCAAGAAAATAAAGAGCAGACTTTAGAAGTCAAACCTGGGTCTGGAAGGTGATTAGGACTCCACCAGACCTCGGTTAAGTCTCAGCACATAAAAGGGATAAAGGGAATGGGGAATTAACTCAAGTAGAGGTTCAAGAGAACCTAGTCCTAAGTCATGGATAGCAATAATAGGATGCTACCCTGACTCAAAACTGTACTCTCATACAAGAGGGGTCAAAGGGAAGGGTCTTACATTAAAAAAAGGCATATACAGAAACATGAGGAAAGACAAGAAAACATAACAGATTAAAGGTGCCGGAACATAAAGAAAGCATAATAGAAGAGGAGAAGTAAACACATAGTTTGGAGGATATTATTTAACTAGAGGAACATAGCAGTTGCAAGTTTTAGAACAGCAGAATAATAATAGCAGATAGGAAGCCAAAAATCAGCAAGATCACACTCAAATCCTTTAGAAAATATTTGAGGGTTCAAGAAGAACTCACGAGTATTTCAAATAGTAGAAGAGAAGAGCAGAGTGTTCAGTAGAAAATCTGAAGTCTTTGTGTGTCGAAATCTATTGGTGTGTTGAGAGAGTAGCATGTATTTATACTTGAAGTCAGGCAAGTCAGAAAGGAAAGAAAATAGTCAAGTATCAATTAGGATCAATCAATAACAAAAGTTACTTTAATTAGGGAGTCCAAATTTGAACGGTAAAGGACAGGAAATATTTAAGGAAAGGGGATCAAATAAACACATTGTGCACAGCATATAAATAAGGGTGAATACATGTGGATTTTAAATAAGGAAAGGTAAGTTTGAAATACAGTCAAGTTAATAAGGCAAGAAGTAAACTAATTAGCACATAGTAATTCAGGGAATCAGAGATTCCCTAAATCCCTGATGAACCAAGCCAGACTACAAGGGAATCGAGAAGTTCAAAATTAAACAAGGAAAGAATCAATCAAATTCACACAAGGCAGACTGAAATCAATCCCCAAATCATTGGTTATTCTGAGAGGGAAAATCTAACTATAAAGAGGGCATGAGTTTCAAACATGGAAGGTCAGATAAAAGGTATAGAATTTCAGCAAAAATCATAACCACAAGGTTGAAACAAAGGTGAACTCAGAAATTAGGACTTTGAAACCAAACTAGTTCAGAGATGAGAAACAAACAAGTCACATACAGACGACCTCAGGGACTCAACTGAAACCCCAAATTCTAGGGTTTCTATCCTTAATCGAGAATAGAGACAAAAGCAAATAAATCAGGCAAGAATAAGTTCAGAAACCCCCAAGGAACTTAAAAACATTTTATGAAAGAAAAATACAGTAAAGGGAATTATAAGGGAACGGTAGAAGAAAGCACAGTAGAAGAAAAAACATGGGAATCACAATAGAAACACATAGGAGTTACAGTAGAGCAAAGTACAGTAAGAGTAACACATAGGAATCACAATAAAACAAGTAAAAACAAAGAAACTCTAAGTCGTAGAAGACGAACAGTTTTGAAAGCGCAGTTTCAAAAAGGAACTTAGGGGAATCGTTTGAAAACCTTAAAATAAACACAAATCTAGCACAGATCTAGAGAAAAAATAGGAAAACTTCAAAAGGCTAGGGTTTCAGAAGAACCCTAGAAGCGAGAAAGGCCGGGAAAAGGGTCTGCTCCGAGTCGAATGAGTCAGAGATGGACTCATGGGGCTAGGATATGCCGGAGCCAAGACGGAGATGGCCGCAGAACTTGAATCAACGGAGATCTAAAGCAAAGGCCTTCAAGGTCAGACCTTGAATCTTCAAGTAACAGGGGCATGAGGGCACATGGAGGTGAGTACAGGCTGCTCAGGCTTAGGACACCACTAATTCCGGTGAGAATGAGATGGACATAGGCGGCGCGGAATAGGGTTAAGGTTTTGGAGAGCTAGAGAGAGTTGGAGAGGACGAGAGAATTTAAAGGTGGCTATTGGTGAAAAATGAATTAGGGTTAGAGGTTATTCGAAATTAAAAAGGAAAGAGAGACAGTGGATCGTTGATCAAAATGATCAACGACCAGGATTAAAAAGGAGAACAGGGCAGGTTTAATTAAGCGGGTAAAGGGGCATGTTAAAATTGGAATTGGGTTGTCTCGATTGGTTGGAACTGGGGTTCAATTTAAGGCTAAAATAGAAATAGAAAAGGGTTAGTTCTTAAATAGGCATTTTCTCTCTTTTTAATCAATTAAAATAGTTAAAAATAATTTAAAAATAAATTAAAAGCACTGAACAATTTAATAATATATAAACAATAATCTGAAAATATTAGGAATAATTTTGTAATTACAAAATACTATTAATTACAAAATAGGCTACAATTGTAATTATACACAATTTATCTTTAGAAATGTCAAATAAACTTGTAGAAATATGCAAAAAATCATATTACTTATATTTTGATATAAATATGAGAAAAAAATAAGTTATTTACAAAAATGATAATTTGGGCCTAATTTTAGATTTTGTACTGTAAAAATAGATAATAAATTAATTTTTAAAATCTTAAAAATTGTGGAAAAATACCAAAACTTTTGTGCATGCTTATATATGCATGTATATGCTATTTTGAAAGTATTTTGGATATAAAAATATGTAGGAAAAAATTGGGTATTAACATAGGTCAAATCATCGTCCAACTGGACCGTGTTGAAGTCTATAACATGAGACAGGTCTCCAAAATACTTCCAGAGTATAGAAACATAGAATACCGAATGAATCCCTGACAAGTTGGGTGGAAAAGTAAGCATATATGTCACTTCTCCAATCCTCCTGAGTACCTCAAAAGGTCCGATAAATCGCGGACTCAACTTTCCTTACTTTCCAAACCTCATAACACCCCTCATGGGTGATACCTTCAGCAAAACCTTCTCACCTACTACGTAAGACACATCTCGAACCTTCCATTCCGCATAACTCTTCTGACGTGACTGAGATGTACGAAGTCTGTGCTGAATCAACTTCACCTTCTCTAAGGCATCCTGAACCAACTATGTCCCTAATAGTCAAGCCTCGCCGGGCTCAAACCAACCCACTGGAGATCTACACCGTCTCCCATATAAGGCCTCATACGGTACCATCTGAATGTTGGATTGATAACTGTTATTGTAGAAAAAATCTGCAAGAGGTAAGAACTCATCCCAAGAACCTACGAAATCAATAATACATGAACGCAACATGTCCTTCAATATCTGAATGGTACGCTCGGACTGTCCGTCCGTCTGAGGATGAAATGCCGTGCTCAACTCAACCTGCGTACCCAACTCTCGCTAAGAAGTCCTCCAAAACTGGGAAGTGAACTGAGTACCTCTATCGGAGAAAATTGACACTGGAATACCATGCAACCGAACAATCTCACAGATGAAGATCTCCGCCAGCCGCTCCGGAGAATAGGTAGTACACACCGAAATGAAGTGCGCGGACTTGGTTAGCCAATCCACAATCACCCAAATTGAATCAAACTTCTTCGAAGTCCGAGGAAGACCACTCACAAAATCCATATAACTCTCTCCCACTTCGGGAATAGCCATCTGCTGGAGCATACCACCTGGCCTCTGATGCTCCGATTTCACCTGTTGACAGTTGAGACACTGATATACATGACCCACAATATCTTTCTTCATTCGCCTCCACCACCAGTGCTGCCTCAAATCCTGATACACCTTCGCGGCACCTGGATGAATGGAATACCGCGAGCTGTGGGCCTCCTCAAGAATTAAATCTCTGAGGCCATCTACATTGGGCACACAAATTCGACCCTGCATCATCAACACAACATCATTACCTATAGTTGTTAGATAATACGTTTAACGCTAGAGGGGGGGTGAATAGCGTTACAATAAAATTTAGCGTAAACTTGCGGAAATTAAAATTTGCAGGAAATAATTAAGTGCGTTAAATAAACAAAAGGAAAGAACGCACCGATGTATTCTGGTTCACCACAACACATGGCTAGTCCAGTCCCCGAGAGACTCTCTCGAGATTTTCCACTAACTTGTCAAGCTTACGGGTGCTCAACAAACCTGTACAACTTAAGGACACAAGCCTTAACACCTTTGCTCGGAGATACACCACTTCAAGACTTCAACCAAGGAAACACATGTTCCTTACAACAAGAGAATCACAATTCTCTTACAAGTGTACAAAACACTAAGCACTCAAACAAAACACTCCTTAATGAGTAGATATGAGTAGGCTCGAGATTACAACAACTATGGACAAGACTTTGGCTCTCAAAAGCTTTATGAAATGAATATAAAATGATAAACAATAATATGCAAGCTTATAGCAATAGAATGATCAGTTGTTGTGTGTTGTTATGTTTAAAACACTAAAATGAAGCTCTATTTATAGTTGAAAAACTTGGCATTACCGTTGCCTAATTGCCAATTAAGAGTTGCTGATTTTACTCTGTGACAATCGATTGTCAGGAAGCCACAATTGATTGTTTGCCAATCGTTCCAAAAATCAATCCCAGATTTTACGCTTAACAATCGATTGTCCAAGATCAACAATCGATTATTGGCTACGTTCAAAAAATCATTTCCAGATTTTTCGTAAAACAATTGATTATACCAAATCAATAATCGATTATTCAGCAACGTTCAAAAAAGCTTTTTCAGATTTCAATATCAACAATCGATTGTACAAAATCAACAATCGATTACCTGACGGTATTTGAAAATTTTACGACAACGGTCAGCTTCACAATCGATTGTGCAATATTAACAATCGATTATTTATCAGACTTTGAAAATCATTTTAGACACTGCCTCGTGACAATCGATTGTTATATACTCACAATCGATTATTTAATAATTTTGAAAAAGTCAGGAAGTCACTGCCTCAACACAATCGATTGTCATATGTTCACAATCGATTATTTTGTGACTTTTAAAAAACTGATGGACACTGTCTCTTCACAATCGATTGTCATTAGCTTCACAATCGATTATTCTGAGTTTTGAAAAACTTTGATGGACACTGCCTCATCACAATCGATTGTCATAAGGTTCACAATCGATTGTCATGCAGGTTTTGAAAAGCCTGATGTTCACTGCCTTAACACAATCGATTGTCATTAAATTCACAATCGATTGTCATGCAGTCTTGGCTTAACATAATCGATTATCATAAGTACATAATCGATTATCTTAGTCCAGATTTTAGAAGCATGTTTAAAAATCATTTTGACTAAAGTAAATATGCATGATTTAAAATCGTTTAGCATTAAATTAAATATGCATGATTTTGTAAAAATAATTTTACGAGAGAAGCCATGTCATGAGTCAAGTTGTCGGATAAAGATCACAATTAAGAACGACTCATTAAACTATAAAACTTTGTCTTGTGCTTGAATCTCGTTATCCACCAATTATGCGCTTGTACTTGAACTTCGTCATATATCACTTTGCGCTTCGTTTGTCATTCATCAAAACCTACACATAAGAACACACGTTTTAGTATAAAGCCTTGAGAACGTGTTTCCAACAATTTCCCCCTTTTTGATAATGGCAAACTTTAAGCAGGATATGCAACTTAAACAATTTATAATGACGATTCAAGACACGTAAAGATATGCAATAAGTATGTGATTAGTTCCCCCTCAATATATGAATTCCCCCTCAATTTAAGCTTATAAATATTGAGAGTGCATACCCGTTATCTTCCCCCTTTTGCCATTAGCAAAAAATAATATAAGAAGATGCCAAAAATGTAAATAAAACTTGTTTATTTATTGGAAAGAAAACGTGATTACTTAAAGAGAGTACAATAACTCAAGTAATAGTAGAACAATCGATTATTGATACGAGATAATCGATAATTTAGACGGGAGAGACCGAATTTTCTGAAGAAGACTTGATTATTGCGCGTCATGCTTTATAATTCCCCCTACCTTTAGGGCGATACCTGCAAAAATTTATTAGACGTCTCCGACGCTCAAGTTAGAAATCATGTAAGATAAAAAAGATGCAATGCATGACTTAGATCAACGTGGAGTCAAGAATCCCGAGTTCACTACGAATTCGGAAGAAGGACTCTTTCTCTAAGGGTTTAGTAAAGATGTCGGCCAATTGGTCTTTGGTTTCAACAAATTCAATTTCGACATCGCCCTTGAGAACGTGATCTCTTATAAAATGATGTCTAATTTCAATGTGTTTTGTTCGCGAATGAAGAACGGGGTTCTTCGTCAAGCATATGGCACTAGTATTATCACATCTAAGAGGGATATGATCAAGACTTAGGCCATAGTCCAAGAGTTGTTGTTTCATCCAGAGGATTTGAGCGCAACAACTCCCCGCGGCTACATATTCAGACTCGGTTTTGGACAACGCAACACTTACTTGTTTCTTGCTAAACCAAGAAACGAGAGAGCTACCGAGCAAATGGCAAGTGCCACTGGTGCTTTTGCGGTCCAATTTGCATCCAGCAAAATCGGAGTCGGAATAGCCAACGAGTTGGCATGAAGAACCTTTGGGGTACCATAAACCCACATTTGTAGTACCAACAAGGTACTTCAAAATCCGTTTTACCGCAGTAAAGTGAGACTCCTTCGGACACGATTGATAATGGGCGCATAAGCACACGCTAAACATGATGTCCGGACGACTAGCAGTAAGATAGAGAAGAGAGCCAATCATACCTCGATACTTCTTAGTGTCGACTTCCTTACCTTTCTCATCTTTGTCTAGATGATCGGATGTGCTCATGGGAGTCGCCATTGCTTTTGCATTGTTCATTTCAAATCGTTTCAGCAATTCTTTGCAATATTTGGCTTGGCAAATGAACGTACCTTCTTTCATTTGCTTTACTTGTAATCCCAAAAAGAATGTTAACTCACCCATCATAGACATCTCAAATTCGCTTGTCATTAAGTCGGAAAATTTCTTGCATAAGACATTGTTAGTAGCACCAAATATGATATCATCCACGTATATTTGAACTAATAAAATATCATTGTTTTTATGCTTAACAAAAAGGGTGGTGTCAACTTTCCCCCTAATGAAATCATTTTCCAATAGAAATTTACTCAATCTTTCATACCAAGCTCGGGGAGCTTGTTTTAAACCATAGAGAGCCTTTTTGAGTTTGAAAACATGATCGGGAGATTTAAAATCTTCAAAACCGGGGGGTTGTTCAACATAAACTTCTTCTTGTATAACACCATTTAGAAAAGCACTTTTCACATCCATTTGATATAAATTGAAATTCATAGAAGAGGCAAACGCGAGCAATAGACGAATAGCTTCTAATCTAGCTACGGGAGCATATGTTTCTTCATAGTCAATACCCTCTTCTTGATTATAGACTTTTGCTACAAGCCTAGCTTTGTTTCTAGTGATTACACCATTTTCATCTAGTTTGTTTCGAAAAACCCATTTCGTACCAATTATGGTATGATTTTCGGGTCTTGGCACCAAATCCCAAACGTCATTCCGTTTGAATTGGTTAAGCTCCTCTTGCATTGCCAAGGTCCAAAATTCATCCCCAATTGCTTCGGAGATGGTTGTTGGTTCAATTTGAGACACAAAAGCAGTATGTCCTAAGGTGTTCTTAAGAGAGTTTCGGGTACTTACCTTTTCTCCGACGTCGCCAATTACCTGTTCGAGAGGGTGATCTTTAATTGTCCTCCACTCGTTAGGCATTTTCGTTTCAGTCTCCAATTGTGGCGCTTCCTCCGTTGGTTGTTCCAAGATTTCATCTTTATTTTCCTTAGGCGTTTCCACTTGTATTTTGTCTTTCAAGCTATCTAAAATACCTGCAAGATCAAAACCGGAATCCTTTCTCGCCAAGCGAGCATTATTTTCGGCAAATACAACATGAGGGGATTCCTCCACAGTTTCGGTTCTTTTATTAAAAACCCTATATGCTTTGCTACGTGAGGAATGACCAATGAAAATTCCCTCATCGGACTTAGCATCAAACTTTCCCAATTGATCTTTGCCATTGTTATGAATAAAGCATTTACAACTGAATACTCTAAAATGGGAGATATTTGGTTTCCTTCCCTTGTAGAGTTCGTAAGGGGTCTTCATGAGTATTGGCCATATGACTACTCTATTTAAGATGTAGCATGCGGTACTCACGGCATCCGCCCAAAAATGTTTGGGAATCTTAGCCTTTTCGAGCATGGTTCTAGCCATCTCTTCGAGACACCTATTTTTCCTTTCCACCACCCCATTTAGTTGTGGTGTACGTGGAGCGGAAAAGGTATGCTCGATACCGAGTTCGTCACAAAAGTCCGCAAAGAGATTGTGATCAAACTCTCCCCCATGATCACTTCTAATTGAAGTGACGGTTGTTTCCTTCTCGTTTTGAACACGCTTAAGAAAATATTTAAAATTTGAAAAGCATCACTTTTATTGGCAAGAAATAAAGTCCAAGTAAATCTAGAATAATCATCAACAATCACAAAAGCATAACGATTTCTTCCTAGACTTTCAATGCGAGATGGTCCAAATAAATCCATGTGAAGCAATTGCAATGGTCTAGAAGTTGAAACAATATTTTTGGATTTGAAAGATGCTTTTGTTTGCTTCCCTTTTTGACAAGAATCACAGATAGAGTCATTTTCAAATTTCAAGTTGGGAAGGCCAATAACTAAGTTTTGAGAAATCAATTTGTTCAAAAGATGCATGTTTATATGAGCAACTCTACGATGCCATAGCCAAGTATCATCCTCTTTGCTCATAAGGCAATCCACATATTCGGGTGAGGAATTAGGAAGATCAACCATGTAAATATTATCCACTCTAAAACCACGAAGGATAATTTTGAAATCACTACGTCTAAACACTAAGCATTCATCCGAATCAAATAGGGAAAGATTTCCCTTGTCACATAATTGACTTATGCTCAAGAGATTATGCTTTAAACCTTTCACAAGTAATATATGCTTAATAGAGGAATTTTCATCCTTACCGACTGATCCGATGCCAATGATCTTTCCTTTATTGTTATCCCCAAAAATCACACTTCCTCCTTCTTTGTGTTCTCCCCAAAAATCACACTTCCTCCTTCTTTGTGTTCTAGTTGAAGGAATTTGGATTCGTCTCCCGTCATATGTTTGGAGGATCCACTATCAAGGTACCATAGTACACTTGATCCCTTCAAACATACCTACAAAACAAGTTAATGCGTTTTAGGTACCCATGCCATTTTGGGTCCTTGAGGGTTAGGCATATTATAATGATGCGATTGAGTGATATGTCTATGTCGTGTAAAGCATGCAGGGGAAATATGACCAATGCGTCTACAATAATGACAAGTCACATTGGGGTTATGCATCCTTCTAGGTTCATACTAACTTGATGGACGAAAATGAATTACTCTATTTTCATTATGACTATTGCACATTTCATGAGAACCATTTCTCCTACTATTAGTTCTAAAATGAGCAGCGTTTCTAGAGTAATGGTCATGTCTAGATGTTCTAGGAGGTTCAAAAATTCTTCTAGTGTTTGGCCTAATATATGCATCATTTCTAGGGTAATCTTTTCTAGGTGGTAAGTTATTTCTAGGTCTTCTAAAATGTTCAACATTTGGTCTAACATGCATATTTGTTCTAGGATTGCTCTTTCTAGGATAAGCATTTGTTTTATTAATCCTAGGTTGAGCCTTAGGTGGTTGGGGTTTGGCTTCAACCTTTTCTTTAGGCTCATTCTTAAAACCTATGCCATGCTTGGTTGACTTCAAATTAACAAGGACCTCATTCAAGTTTTTGTGAGAAGAATTAAACTTATCTAAGGTACCTTTAAGTCTATCTACCTCATTTTCAAGATGCATGCAAGAAGAGCAATTTTTAATAGAACTGTCGGGCTTGTCGGCGCTTCTTTTTTCGAAAAACTTGTTTTCCTCTTTCAGCTTTTCATTTTCTAAAACCAGTTTTTCTAAATCCTTTTCTTTTAAAGAAAGCTGTTTTTGAAAATATTTTTCTTTTAGAGAAGCATTTTCTTTTATGCTCTTGACAGTTTTTGAAGCTTTAATAAATTCAGTATATAGCTCATCAAAAGCAGTTCGCATTTCTTCAAGAGTAAAGAAGTTTTTAGAAGAGATTTGACATACCTCATCTTGCTTGTCTTCTTGCGCCATAAGACAAAGGTTTGCGGCTTCGTCTTCTTCTTCGCTTGACTCATCTCCGGAGTCTCCTCCCCAAGAAATGTATGCATGTTGCTTCTTAAAAGGTTTCTTCTCCTTTTTGATGTTTGGGCAATTTGATTTGATGTGCCCAGTTTCACCGCATTCATAGCACTTTATTTGATCGCCTTGCTTTTTGCCCTTTCATTCATACTCCTTTCGCATGAACTTTTGAAATCTTTTGATAATGAGTCCAAACTCGTTGTCTCCGTCCTCATCAACTTGAGGTTAGCTTGTGCTTGCCTTAAGCGCTATTCTTTGCCTCCTTTGATCATCAACAAGAGGGTTAAGTATTGTAGATTCATAGGTCTTAAGGTTACCTCTTAATGCGTCGATTGTGACATTTTAGACGCCAATGGATTCTTGAATTGCGTCGGCCTTTGATCACCATGCCGGAGTGAGACTTCTAAGAATTTTTCGAACCAATTCTCTATCCGTGAATGTCTTCTTGAGGGCATGTAGGTCATTTACGATTATTGAAAATCGTTCGAACATTTCATCCACCTTTTCACCTTCCTTCATGTGAAATAATTCATAAGCATGGGTTAGGAAATCAATTTTAGCTTCCCTTACCTGTAATCGTCAACTTGTCCCAAATTTCCTTTGCCGTTGTGCAACACGATATTTTCCTGTAATCGTCAGCATTTACAGCACAATATAATAAATAATTGCTTTAGCATTATTTTGAACCTTTCGGATATCATCCGCGTCATATTCTTCTTCGGACTTGGGAACCCATTCGTTTTCAAGCTTTTTGGTTGGAATTTGATTTCCCTTCATTATCACCTTCCAGAGATGAAAGTTGTTTGCTTGAACGAAAGTTTTCATTCTCTCCTTCCAGTACGTGTAGTTTGTACCGTTGAATAGAGGTGGTCGTGTGGAGCATTGTCCTTCATCAATTCCTGCAAAAGAGTCACGAGTAGAAGCCATAGATGGTTCTCTCAAACTGTTAAGTCTTCAGAGAGTTGGGCTCTGATACCAATTGTTAGATAATACGCTTAACGCTAGAGGGGGGGTGAATAGCGTTACCATAAAATTTAGCGTAAACTTGCGGAAATTAAAATTTGCAGGAAATAATTAAGTGCGTTAAATAAACAAAAGGAAAGAACGCACCGATGTATTTTGGTTCACCACAACACGTGGCTAGTCCAGTCCCCGAGAGACTCTCTCGAGATTTTCCACTAACTTGTCAAGCTTACGGGTGCTCAACAAACCTGTACAACTTAAGGACACAAGCCTTAACACCTTTGCTCGGAGATACACCACTCCAAGACTTCAACCAAGGAAACACAAGTTCCTTACAACAAGAGAATCACAATTCTCTTACAAGTGTACAAAACACTAAGCACTCAAACAAAACACTCCTTAATGAGTAGATATGAGTAGGCTCGAGATTACAACAACTATGGACAAGACTTTGGCTCTCAAAAGCTTTATGAAATGAATATAAAATGATAAACAATAATATGCAAGCTTATAGCAATAGAATGATCAGTTGTTGTGTGTTGTTATGTTTAAAACACTGAAATGAAGCTGTATTTATAGTTGAAAAACTTGGCATTACCGTTGCCTAATTGCCAATTAAGAGTTGCTGATTTTACTCTGTGACAGTCGATTGTCAGGAAGCCACAATCGATTGTTTGCCAATCGTTCCAAAAATCATCCCAGATTTTACGCTTAACAATCGATTGTCCAAGATCAACAATCGATTATTGGCTACGTTCAAAAAATCATTTCCAGATTTTTCGTAAAACAATCGATTATACCAAATCAATAATCGATTATTCAGCAACGTTCAAAAAATCTTTTTCAGATTTCAATATCAACAATCGATTGTACAAAATCAACAATCGATTACCTTACGGTATTTGAAAATTTTACGACGACGGTCAGCTTCACAATCGATTGTGCAATGTTAACAATCGATTATTTATCAGACTTTGAAAATCATTTTAGACACTGCCTCGTGACAATCGATTGTTATATACTCACAATCAATTATTTAATAATTTTGAAAAAGTCAGGAAGTCACTGCCTCAACACAATCGATTGTCATATGTTCACAATCGATTATTTTGTGACTTTTAAAAAACTGATGGACACTGTCTCTTCACAATCGATTGTCATTAGCTTCACAATCGATTATTCTGAGTTTTGGAAAACTTTGATGGACACTGCCTCATCACAATCTATTGTCATAAGGTTCACAATCGATTGTCATGCAGGTTTTGAAAAGCCTGATGTTCACTGCCTTAACACAATCGATTGTCATTAGTTCACAATCGATTGTCATGCAGTCTTGGCTTAACATAATCGATTATCATAAGTACATAATCGATTATCTTAGTCCAGATTTTAGAGGCATGTTTAAAAATCATTTTGACTAAAGTAAATATGCATGATTTAAAATCGTTTAGCATTAAATTAAAAATGCATGATTTTGTAAAAATAATTTTACGAGAGAAGCCATGTCATGAGTCAAGTTGTCGGATCAAGATCACAATTAAGAACGACTCATTTAAACAATAAAACTTTGTCTTGTGCTTGAATCTCGTTATCCACCAATTATGCGCTTGTACTTGAACTTCGTCATATATCACTTTGCGCTTCGTTTGTCATTCATCAAAACCTACACATAAGAACACACGTTTTAGTATAAAGCCTTGAGAACGTGTTTCCAACAATAGTCACATCTCTAGCATCACCATGCTGAACTCTGTCCTTGAGGACAATCTAATGTGGATCATCTTATTGGCGCTCTCTTATGCGATCATATAAGGAAGACCGAGAAACCACGCAAGCCAATACCCGACTGTGCTCTGAAATATCTAATCTCACAAACCAATTGGCCAAAGCCTGAACATCAACTGCGAAGGGCCTCTCCCCAACTGGAATATACGCCAAACTCCCCACACTGATTGCCTTTCAGCTCATAATCTTTTAACAACTCAAGCCACCTCCGCTGCCTCAAAATAAGATCCTTTTGTTTGAAAAAATGCTGAAGAATGCGATGATCGGTGCATACCTCACAAGGTACGCCATATAGATAGTGCCTCCAAATCTTCAAAGCACGAACTATTACAGCCAACTCTAACTCATGAACAGGGTAGTTCATCTCGTGGGGCTTCAACTGACGAGAAGCATATGCAATCACTCCAACCTCCTACATCAATACACAGCCAATCCCAACTCTGGAAGCGTCACAATAGATGGTATAAGAACCTGAAGCTGATGGTAACACCAATACTAGGGTTGTGGTCAAAGATGTCTTGAGCTTCTGAAAGCTCTCCTCACACTCGCCCGACCATACAAACGGAGCACCTTTCTGGTTCAACTTGGTCAAGGGTGAGGCAATAGATGAAAAACCCTAAACAAACCGGCGATAATAACCCACCAAACCAAGGAAACTACGAATCTCTGTGGCAGATGATGGTCTAGGCCAACTCTGAACCACCTCTATCTTCTTTAGATCAACCTGAATCCATCGCTGGACACCACGTGCCCAAAGAAAGCCATTGAACCGAGCCAAAACTTGCACTTGGAGAACTTTGCATACAGCTTCTCCTTCCTCAATCTTTGCAATACCACTCACAAATGCTCCGCGTACTCTTCCTGACTACGGGAGTATACTAGGATATCATCAATGAATACAATAACAAACGGAACCAGATACGGAAAAAATACAGTGTTCATCAAATGCATGAACACTGCTGGGGCATTTGTTAGCCCAAAAGACATAACCAGAAACTCGTAGTGACTCATATATGGTCTTGAAAGCAGCGTTAAGGATATCTGAATCCCTAACCTTCAGTTGGTGATAACCCAAACGCAGATAAATGTTGGACAACACCCTCGCTCCCTAAAGCTGGTCGAATAAATCATCAATACAAGGCAGGGGATACTTGTTCTTCACTGTCACTTTGTTCAACTGCCTATAATCAATGCATATCCTCATTGTTCCATCCTTTTTCTTCGCGAATAGAACAGGTGCACCCCACGGTGACACACTAGGTCGAATGAAACCCTTATCTAGAAGTTCCTCAAGCTGCTTCGTCAATTCCTTTAGCTCTCCTGGTGCCATACAATATGGAGGAATGGAAATGGGCTGAGTGCCCACCACCAGATCAATACCATAATTAACGTCCCTGTCCGGTGGCATGCCCAATAGGTCTGCAGGAAAAACATTGAGAAACTCCCTCACCACTGGGACGGAATCAATACTAGGAGCCTCCCCTCCTACACCCCGCACAAAGGCTAAATATGACAGACAACCCTTCCCAACCATGCGCTCGGCCTTTAGGAATGAAATCGCTCTACTAGGGACATAATCAGTCATACCACACCACTCGATCCTCGGAACATCCGGCATATCCAAAGTAACTGTCTTAACATGACAAGACCGATACATATGGTCTACAATAATAGTATCGCCTACCGGGGTAGATACGTACACAGGTAAAGCAAGACACCCTCTGGTAGTACCCAAATGATGACCAAAATATGAAGACACATAGGAATAGGTGGAACCAGGATCAAATAAGACAGAGGTGTGGTAGACTGAAATAATATGTGTGATAACAGAATCTGACGCAAGGTCATCTGTCATGTCTGGAATAGCATAAAATCGAGCCTTACCGCCACCCAATCAGCCTCCACCTATGGGGTGACCCCTAGCTGTCTAACCCCCCACCCCTAGCTGACTGGGTGGGTGCTGAAGAAACTAGTGCAGAAGATGAGGGCTGACCCCTCTGCTGTGATGAACTGGCAGCTCGACGAGGACAATACCTCCACATGTGACCAAACTCCCCGCACTCATAGCAGCTCCCAGGCGCTGAAGAATGGGACTGAAGGGAACCCCTCGCACCAGAGTGACTAACTGACGCACTCGGCGCGGATGAACCCTGAACATACGGGGCACGCAAAGAACTCTTAGCTGGAAGGGTGCTGGGTGAGGACTGGCCCTGTTGATGACCCTGATGACCACAGCCTGTAGATGCCCCACGATACTCAGGATGAGCCGACTGAGAAGGTCTGAAAGAATGACCTCTACCCTGCTGGAACTAGCCCCTAGATGGAGCACCACTGTAACTACCAGAACCTCGAGGCCTCCCTCTCCTCCCTATCCTGACGGCGAGCCGCCTCAATATCACGAGCAATATCCACTGCATCCGCAAAGGAAATACCCAGATCTCTCTCTCGAGTCATCAGAATACGAAGGTGATAATTAATCCCATTCACAAACCTCTTGATCCTCTACCGATCAGTCGGAACTAGCCAGGAGGCATGACGAGCCAACTCAAAAAATCTCGCTTCATACTGGATCACAATCATATCTCCCTGACGAAGCCACTCAAAGTGTCTATGCAGCTCCTCCCTCTGAGACTGCGGTACCCACTTCTCCAAGAAGATGGTGGAGAACTCATGCCAATTCAAAGGTGCTGCACCTTCCGGCCTACGCTGCTCATACGCCTCCCACCAAGTGAAGGCACCCACAGTGAACTAAAATTCAATAAAGGCTACACCACTCGACTCCAAAATCCCTGCTATCTGAAGCATGCGTTGACACTTGTCAAGAAACCCCTGGGCATCCTCGCCCTGAACACCACTGAAAGAAGGAGGTTGAAACTTACTAAACCTCTCAAGACGACGTTGCTCATAGTCTGGAATAGCTGAAACCACAAAAACCTGAACTGGTGCAACCGGCTAATATGGGTCTGCTCCCGGTGTCTGCAATCCCTGCACCACTTGCTCAGGTGTGCGAGCAGCAGGGGTCTCATTGCCTCCCCCGGCCTGAGATGTAGATGTTGCGGTAGTTACTGAAACTGCCTGAGCTAGGCCAATGCAAACCGATAATATCTGAGCCAGGGCCTCCTGAAAGACCTTCCTGAAAGACCCGGAATCACAATAGGCACTGCTTGTGCCTGCACAGGGGCTGCTGAGCATCTGCAACTGGAGCTTGATCTTGAGCCGGGTCAACTGGTGGAGCAACAGGTGTTGCCATCGCAGCTCTGCCTCTACCACGACCACGCCCACGGCCTCTGGTTTCCTCAGTGGGTGGTACTGGTGGTCATCCGTCTCATCCTGTAGCGTTATTCCTTACCATCTGTGAGATAGAACACAAAAGTTTAGTCCTCGGATCAACAAAGTCTTAAGAAAAGAATTTCAAGAATATGAAGTTTTTCCTAAAGGTTCTACAGCCTCTCGAGGATAAATACAGACGTCTCTGTACCGACCCGCGAGACTCTACTATACCTGCTCATAACTCATGAGACCTATGTAACCTAGGCTCTGATACCCACTTGTCACAACCCAAATCCCGAACCCGGTCGTGATGATGCCTCTCCTGAAGACAAGACCAGCCAACAGAATAACAACGCATCCTTTTAATATTTTTTACTATTTATAAGTTTAAAAGAGAAATAGCATTATCATAAGTGCGGAAACATAACGATAACAACATGGAACCATCCCAACTCAGCTCCCAATCGGGTGTCACAAGTCACGAGCTACTATAGAGCTTACTAGCATTATACAAAGTCTAGATCTAAGAACAAAGTCCGAGGATAAAGTAGAAAAGAGAAGATAAAGGAGAAATGGGGTTGCAGACGTCAACAACTACCTTATCACTCCTGGTCTGCCTAGTCTGGAAGGAAATCAGCGCTCACGAACGAACTCAGCTCTGCCTGTATCTGCGCACACGGTGCAGAAAGTAATGTGAGTACTCCTACCCAGCACGTAATAAAAATAAATAATGACTGAAAGCTAAAAATCTCATAAATGCACAAGAAAACGCTATCTTAAGTAATAAAATCAGTCAGGAAATAAAAATAGTGAAGTATCAGAAAAAATCCCTTTTTAATAGCAGTTTAAGACAACATGTGCAATAAGTAAAATATAATCAGCAACCAGCCCCTCGGGCTCAATCTCTTGGTAAGCCATTGTTACCTGTCCAATTTACATCATATAGTGTCATTGTTACCACTGTTTCAATCATACCATATAGTGTCATTGTTACCACAGTTTCAATCATTCTTGGTCAACCATTGTTACCTGACCAATTTATAGTGTAATTGTTACCACTGTTTCAAATCACATAGGTACCCGCGCTCACTGTGGGGTTGCAGACTCTGGAAGGGCTCCTACAACCCAAGCGATATATCATCATAAGGCCTAAAAGCCTGTACATATCACTTGAGTCCTGAAAGCCTCCTTACGTCACTCATCATATCCTCACATATGGCCCTCAGCCTCAATCAGCCCAAAAAATAATCAGAAGCCCCCTAGGCAACAGTAAAACAACAATGCTCAGATCAACGCCAGTTCAAATATCATTTAAATCTCAAATTAAGCGAAAATATAGCTGAATTCATGAAACAGTAAAATTCAAATGGACTGAGTTCAAACAATACTTCAATTCGTGAGGAAACAGTGATGGAAATTCACAAATGGTTGCAATTAGTTGGCACGAAGCCCAAGTATGGCAAGAAGCCCAAGTCATAGTGAAAAACAACAAGTCTTTATCAAATATACGGTAAAATATCAACCCGAGATGGACCGAGTCACAATCCCCAATAGTAAATGACCTCGTGCTCGTCATACAACGCGTGTCTCATCTCAACATAGCACTATGTTGTGCAAATTTGGGGTTTCGGATCCTCCGGACATCATTTAAAATTATTACTCACCTTTTCCTCTCGAATCGACGTCCTCGTGTGTCGAATCTAGCCAAAACCACAACGAATACGTTACAATAGGCTAAGGTAACATAACCCAATTGAAAAGACCTGAAAATATTGAAATTTACATAATTCGCAAAACCTGAGCCCCTGGCCCACTTCTCGAAAGTAACAAAATTTAATATCACCGGATTCCTTATCTCGCCACAACTCTATACATGTAAAATCTCCAGAATCCGAGTCCAATTGGTCCCTCAAATCCCCATTTTTCTTTCTCTTATTCAAGCCCTAGCCTCCATTTTTTATCCCAAATTCCTTGATTTTTCACCATTAATTCATATATTAACACATAGATTCATGTTTTAGGCACAGAATTCCTTACCTCAATGAAATACCTTGATTCCCTCTCCAAAGTCGCACAAAATCCTCCAAGTCCAAAGTGAAAATATTGAGTTCTTTCAAAAATTCGCGAAGGTAAAATTTAATACTTCTTAACAGACCTTCTTGCTTTTGCGATAAAATTGTCACATCTGCGACATCGCTTTTGCGGATTCTCTTCCGCTTTTGCGGTTCCTAAAATCTTGCCAAGCACCGCTTCTGCGGTCCACCACTTGCACAAGCGAGACCGCTTCCGAGTTCCATATGTCCGCTTCTGCGATCCATTTCCGCATAAGCGAAAATACCAGATACCAGATATAGCAGCAGTGCTTAAACTCCAAATTTCATCCTGTTAGCCATCCGAAATCACCCCGAGGCCCCCGGTACCTCAACCAAAAGCACCAACACATCCCAAAATATTATTCAAACTTGTTGCAATATTCAAAAACAAATCAAACAATGCTAAAACCACTAAATCACATCGGATTCAAGCCTAAGTTTCTTCAAAACTTTCGAATACGCATTTCATCAAAAACCCAATCAAAACACCTCCGAATGACCTGAAATATTTCACACACATCCAAAGCCTAATGGAACTACTACAACTTTCGAAATTTCATTTCGACCCTCGGATCAAAATCTCATCTACCAACCGGAAATCGCCAAAACACTAACTTCGCAAATTCAAGCCTATTTCTACACCGGACCTCCAAAATCAATTCTGATCACACTTTTAAGTCATATATCATCCCCCAAAGCTAACCAAATTACCCGAAATCACTTCCTAGATCTCTAACCCATAAGTCAACATTCGGTTGACTTTTCCAAAACAAGCTTTCCTTAAAGAGACTAAGTGTCTCATTCCTTATCAAAACCAATTCGATTTGACTCTAACACACCGAATACCGACAATAAAACATGAAGAAGCATAAAATGAAGGAAACGGCGCGGTAACTCATGTGACAACGGGCCGGGTCGTCGGATAAATATACATAAAATTTTGCTTATTAAGTAAATTTTATTGTTTCTTCATATAAATAAATATTTAAATCACCACGTCTCATTATTAACTATCACGACTCAGATACTTCATCATCGGGATCGTGATGGCGCCTAACCTTTCAGTTTCTAGGCAAGCCAAGATATAGAAATTAAATAAGCTAACCCGTTAAGCAATTTACTAGATGACAATAATTTAAAACATCATCAACTAATAAAGTGCGGAAGTTTATAATTACACAAATACTTATACACGACTACCTAGAAACTGGTATCACAATTCACGAATTGCTAAGAGTCACTACAATAACTGGATGAAAAGAAATACAACTGTCTTTGAATTAAAGTAAAAGCAGTAAACTGGGATAACTGGAAAGGGACTCCAGGGTCTGTGAGCGCCGGAAGATCTATCTTGGGTCTCCTATAGGACTGAAGGCAGCACCCAACTCTGGTCAACACAGTCCAGTACTGAGATCTGCACAAAAAGTGCAGAGTACAGTATCAGTACAACCGGCCCCATGTACTGGAAAGTTCCGAGCCGAACCTCGGTGAAGTAGTGACGAGGCTAGGACACGACAATAACATGAACCCGTGTAGTTAAATCATATACGAGAAAATAACAACAAATGAAAACTAAGAATATTATAACAGGGGAATATCAGATCCTGAAAATAGTAACAGTAAAGAAACGCGATAAGTAACTTGCATTGCACCAACATAAGTAATAAACATCGCAAAACAAATGCACAGCATTATCCTTCGTGCTTTTACTCTCACTCTCACCATAAGAAATAATAGATCAGCACGATATCATCCTTCGTGCATTAACTGTCTCATAACATGGCACGATATCACCCTTCGTGCATTATCACTCACAGAATATGGCATGGCATCATCCTTCATGCATTATCATCACAAAATATAGCACGGTATCACCTTTCGTGCATTATCACTCACTCACAAAACAGTGCACGGCATCACACTTCGTGCTTTAACACTCTTCCTCACCAAAACAATAAGCAATAACAACAGGGAGATAGAAAGATCGAGAATCAGTCATTGCTTCAATCATTTAATTCCACAATACCAGCCTAAACTCTGAGTCAATACTCAATCAGTACTGAATTTTGTAAACATGATAAGGGTTACTCAACACATGGAATAACAAGTCTAAACATGAAATATATAATCAAAGAGTACAACGATTACAAGAATAAGACTAACTCTCATGCGATGACCCGACAACAAAGCATAGGTAGTCGTCACCTTACCTATACGTTATACTCAACACCAATACACATAGCAAATAGGTAAATAATACCTAATCCCTCAAGCCAAGGTTAGACCCAACACTTACCTTGCCTCCGCGGACCACTCAAAGCTCAATCACAGCCTTTCCTTTCACACAAGTCTCCAGACCAATAGAATTTAGCAAATTACCAACAAAATGATTCAATTTAAGCCTTAGGAACTACCCACGATAGCAAGGAATTCAATTTAGGCCATTTTTGAAAAAGTCAACACCCGAGCTTGCTTGGTCCAGACCCGAAATTCGGACCAAAATTCGATTATCTATTCTCCCCTGATCCCGGATATACAATTAGTTTTGGAATCCGTCCTCAATTTAAGATATAAATCCCCAAATTTTAAAATTTCTAAGGTCTACCAAAAATCCCCAATTCCACAATGAAAACCCTAGATTCTAGGATGAAATCTTGTAAAAGAAGTAAAAGAGTGAAAGAAATGAGTTAAGAATCACTTACTTATGATTTTGGGAAGAAAAAATGTTCGAAAAATCGCCTCTTAATTTTAGGGTTTGAAAAGTTGAAGAATGAAAGAAAAATTCCGACTATAGCACCCTCTGATTCTCACTACGCGGTCCGCAAAATTCCAAGTGCAGCGCGAAATCTTTACCGCGGTCTGCGAAGTTCCCACCGCGGTCCGTGAATTTACCGCGGACACACTTCCAAGATCCGAGACCGCAACTCTAAAACTATCCAACACCATATTTTTTTCTAAATCTAGATATCCCGTAGCCTGTCCGAAACTCATCCGAGCCCTCGGGGCTCCAAACCCAACACACACGTCTTAACACATCATATGAGTTTGCTCTGGCGATCAAATCGCCTAAATAACACCTAGAACTACAAAATTAGCACCAAATTGCATGAAATTTTCAAGAAAGTTTCAAAACTTCTATTTTCTCAACCAAAGGTCCGAATCACGTCAAATCAGTCTTGTTTCTCACCAAATTTCATAGATAAGATATAAATATCATAACGAACTTGAACTGGGATCCGAAGCTAAAATACGAGTCCAATACCAACAAGATCAAATTCTTTAAATTATTAAACTTTCAATCTTTTCAATTTCCTTCAAAAATTCATTTCTTAGGGACCTCGAAATTCGATTTTGGGCATACACCCAGGTTCCATATTTTCTACGGATCCATCGGGATCGCTAAAATACGGGTCCGGGTACATTTGTCCAAAATGTTGATCGAAATCAACTAAAATCAACCTTTTAAGCCAATAATTATTATTTTTCTCAATTTTCGCATAAAGGCTTTTCGAAATGCGGCCGGACTACACACGTAAATCGAGAAGGGATAAAAATAAGATTGAAGGCCTCGAAACATGAAATCGAGTTCTAAAACATAAGATGACCTTTGGGTCATCACATTAACGTGTAACACATGTTCATAGATACTAGTATTTTTAAATATTTAGTTTTCAGCTGTAATTATTTGGAAAAATGATACTCTATAGCAGCTCTCAAAATAATAGTCGATATATATATATATATATATATATATATTGGCACTAATGGTACGTAAATATAACTCGTTGTTCAAACAGCTATTTAGAGCTCCTCGTAAGGCTTGTTGGAAAACCCGTTGTCGGACTTTGATAAACTGAATCATTTTATTTTTGAAATTTTCTATTGGTCCAATATTATACACTTTTTCGGCTACGCATATAAATAGTTTATGGCACGAGTTAAAAATTTAATAAAAACTAAATATTTATAGCTTCAGATGTTAAAACCCCACTGAAAAGTCGGTATCGACAATAGGAAGAAGCCAAGACGACACTGCATGTCCAAATTGGACACTTCAAACTCTATTAAGAAACTATAAGAACCACATTTTCACTGTAGTATTTTCCCATCCATCAATTTAGAAGTCGCAAAAGATGACTACACACAAAACTCACTGTTTCATCTTGTCTTGCCATATCCAGTCCAAGGTCATATCAAACTTTAGCGATAGACGTAATATATCTGGAAACGGCTCTTTTGTTGCCAACTTTAGCGAGAACATAGTTAAACAATATTATAAGAGTCTGGATAATTTGGTACATATCGAATTGCCAAATCAAAATTGAAATTTTAGTATATGATATTTTAATGATCGATTCGGTAATTGATTTAAGTTTTAAAATTTGATATTTGCTTCAATATTCAGTATTTTCAAAAAAATACCGAAATATCCATATCAAACCAAAATACGTATAATTTACACAAGTATACATATTTTAGATTACAACATAATATAAAAGGCCTAAAATTTGAATCCATTTACATGTAGCCTTACTTGTTCTCATGTCATTGCTTGAGCACAATTCAGTTAATTATTGCCAGTTCAACTGTAAATTTTATTTTGGATCGTATTCCAGATTCCTATATTTATTTAAGAACTGATAATATTCTAGTTCAAAAGTTCATACACGATCGTGTTGGCTTTTTCTCTAACTCACTCCCTAGAAAATTGTAAGTTCCAGACGACACTTTATTTGATTTAGTTTGATATCCAAGATTTTTTTTTACCCTTAAAGACTAAAAAAACAGTTATAATTTTTCATTCAAACCAGATGAATTGAAGTCACCTTACCGAATAAATTGAAAAAGAAAAGAAAAAATCGAACCATGATATTGATAAGATATGATATTGATATAAAATTTTAGAAATTGCATCCCAAAAGTACCGAACCGAAATATCTAAAAATAGAACCAATCCAACCGACGAATAATGTTATATATATAGTTCAAATGCAAATTTAATTATTTTCCCTTATTTTTAATATCTTTGACTAAAAAAGAAAAAAAAATTCTTTATTTCATTTTCTTGTAAAAGAAGATAAATCTTAAAGAAGTTATATCCATATTCATACTCACTTTTCTTTTTTATTTTATAATTCGTAGTCATACAAAACTTTGGGATTATAGAGGGTTGTTGTTGTTGCAGTCATACAAAACTTTCAGGATTATTTAAAATGGACAGAAAACGTACCTTCAAGTAAAATAAACGTAGATGCGTATATGACTAATCAATATACCTTATGTTATTTATAATGGTCAAAGTTATTTGTTGACATTATAACCTAATCCTAATTAATTAAACAGGACTCATATTCCTATTAAATACTCAATGCATATGACCTGCTTATGTCACTGCATATGTTGGCAATTTAAAGTCGTTATTAATTGGGACAAAAGAAGCCAAGACACTCACTTCTCCTTTGGCATGAGATCAGGGATAATTTCGGGATTAAATTTGAGACGAGTTTATTCATATTTAGTTGGGATAAAATCGTGATATAACTAATCCCGAAATTATAATATATATTTTATCCCGAACTCCCTATGGGGTGGTGGAATAACTTACCCCGAGATAATTAATCCCAAACGATCCAGGCATGTTTGTCAAAAAAAAATTGAATATATACTTCAAACTCTTTTGACCAACTATAAAAACCTCATTTTCACTACAGGATTTTCCCCTCTCCTCATTCATAATTGGCCATAGTATCAATTGAGAAGTTGCAAAACATGTCTCACAAAGCTCATTGCTTAATCTTGCCATATCCAATCCAAGGTCATATCAACCCTATGTTCCAATTCTCCAAACGTTTGCAATCCAAAAATGTCAAAATCACCATAGCAGCCACAAAATTCTTCTTGAAAAGCATGCAAGAATTGTCAACTCCTGTATCAATCGAGGCCATCTCTGATGGCTATGATGATGGAGGCATCTACCAAGCGGAAAGCTTCGCGGCCTATACTACAAGATTCAAAGAAATTGGCTCTGACACTCTGTCTCAGCTTATTGAAACGTTAACGACTCGTGGTTGTCCTGTGAATTGCATTGTTTATGATCCATTTCTTCCTTGGGCTGTAGAAGTGGCAAAGAAGTATGGATTAGTTTGTGCTGCATTTTTCACACAATCTTGTGCAGTGGATAATATTTATTATCATGTACATAAAGGGATTCTAAAACTTCCACCTACTGAAGTTGATGAAGAAATCTCAATTCCTGGATTAGTAACAATTGAGAGTTCAGATGTACCTAGTTTTGTTTCTACTCCTGAATCAGCAAGAGCACTTGAAATGTTGGTGAATCAATTCTCAAATCTTGAGAAAATAGATTGGGTCCTAATCAACAGTTTCTATGAATTGGAGAAAGAGGTAAGAGAGAATATTTTCTATTTTTGTCTTCTATTTTTCTGTTAACTTTGCCAATTGGCTGCATAGAAAAATACAACACTCTGATTCACTATACCAGTTTAACAGCCTTATTGCTCCAATTAGTGAAGTGTTAATGAAGTGAGATATCTAAAAGAAATAAAGTGCAGTTTAGACATAATCTTATACTAAGACCATTGCATGTGTTTCTTAAACGCAGATGGTAATATGGACCAGAAGTAGTACTTGGTAAAAACTTAAAGTACTACTACAATTATAACTTTTTCCAAAGCCGGTCTTGTCCACAGGATATTTATTCATCCACAGTTTTTACCAGTGTAACAGTATTCATACTTGAGGTATTGTGGTAGGAAAAATACATTAGAATAAATAAATAAATAGTACACATTGGAGTTAATTTTTCAGCCATCTAAGTTATACACACACACTGTTTAAATTGTTACATGAAATCTCATCCTTCTTCTAATTTGTTGACATGTAGGTAACTGATTGGATGTCCAAGGTTTATCCAATCAAGACAATTGGACCAACTATACCATCAATATACCTAGACAAGAGGCTACCAAATGACACAGAATATGGCCTAAGTATCTTCAAGCCAATGACAAATGAATGCCTAAACTGGTTAAATCACCAACCAATCAGCTCAGTAGTATATGTATCATTTGGAAGTTTAACCAAACTAGAACCTGAGCAAATGGAAGAATTAGCATGGGGTTTGAAAAATAGCAACAAGAACTTCTTGTGGGTTGTTAGATCCACTGAAGAATCGAAACTTCCCAAAAACTTTTTAGAAGAATTAAAATTGGCAAGTGAGAATAAAGGCTTAGTGGTGTCATGGTGTCCACAATTACAAGTCTTGGAACATAAATCAATAGGGTGTTTTCTCACACATTGTGGGTGGAATTCGACTTTGGAAGCGATTAGTTTGGGAGTACCAATGGTTGCAATGCCACAATGGTCAGATCAGCCAACAAATGCAAAGCTTGCGGAAGATGTTTGGGGGATGGGAGTAAGAGCAAAACAAGATGAAAAAGGATTAGTTAGAAGAGAAGTTATTGAAGAATGTATAAACATAGTAATGGAAAAAGAGAAAGGAAAAATGGTTAAGGAAAATGCAAAGAAATGGAAGGAATTGGCGAGAAAAGCTGTGGATGAAGGAGGAAGTTCAGATAGAAATATTGAAGAATTTGTTTCCAAGTTGATGACTATTTCTTAAGTAGGAATATAAATAGGAGCCATATAAAAATAAATATAAAGAAGCTATCTCACATTTTGTATTTTTCTTAAGTTGGTGACTGTTTCCTATAAGTAGGAGATTAAGAGCAACATATAGAAATATAAAGAAGCTATCTCACATTTTGTATTTTTCTTTTCCAAGTTGAAGTAACAAAGTTTAACCTGAATCTTCTTTTGTCTTCTTCTTCTTCCAAGCTAAAGCAATTTGGCTGATAAAGCGACATGATATGTAGTGTTGTTCTTTATGAGTTTAACTTTTATATATTGATAGTCTAAATCTTTTTAGATAATTTTGAAAGTTTACATGCCACTACCCATAATAAGTAAAATTAGTAATATGAATCTATTACTATTATATAAGTGAGGATAAGCAAGGAGCCGATGGGCAACATGCCTACTTGGCATAACTGAGGGTATTTCAAATTTTATCAAATTTGAGCAAGATGATTGGCCTAAGGGTAATTGTACTATAGCTGGTACATAAAGTTTTTTGTGCCTTGACAATTTTACCCTTGCTTGCCTCATTAACCATCAGCATATTCCTTGTATAACTTTTTGAAGTTTTATTTGCCCCTGTTTTTATCCTTTATTACATAATTGCTTGTATATGTTTTGGTAATTTTGGTAAAGTTTGAACACAATTTATATCCTCAAAAGCAGTAGATATGGTGTCAGAGAAACCTGAAAATTGTCTCTACAATATTCTCCATGCATATATTTTCTTTCTCAAAAAGCATGCAAATATTTTCAAATAGATTGCCCATTCTCTAATGTTGCACGCCACCTACTCAACAAATTATTAGATTATTTGTATGATAAAAATAAAGAACACTCAAGATCTCATTCTTCATGCATTGATATGCTAAATAAATGAGGCCACCAACAAAATGACACGCCAATTTATTTAGTTTTTAATATTAAATAACATGGTAAGGAAAAGACACTCTACTAAAAAACTTTTTATTCTATTTTCGGATTGGACGTGCAATCTCTTTATATATACCTTTACTTTAAATTAAAAAAGCAAGAGACAATTTTATAACAAATTATATAATACTACTATACACAGTTGAATCATAGGAATAGCTAAAATCTATCTGCACAAAAACTAAAGACTAAATTTATCTATACATATTAAAATAGAGAAGCCTCAACTTTTTAAAGGAACTCAAAGTTGCAAACTGATTTTCATTGTTTAACATAACATTAGCAATTCAATGTAAAGTTATGATCAGTCGTAATACTTCAAAAACAAAAATTGTTTATTTTTATTTTAAATTAACATAGTTTATTTCATAATACAACAATAATTGCAGCATATAATATTTGTTCTTCCATGCTAAATATCTGTTGTTACTAATAGTGGGTTATCTAACATTTAATCTTTAGTTAAAAAGAAAATTATCATGCATATGCTAGATATCATGTTAGAATTCAAGAAAATTATCAAAAATTACATTCTAACTACCACATTAAAAGAAAGGAATTTTTATTGTGCATTTACAAATTAAATAAAAGAGAATTATATTCCATAATTCTAAGGTACATTGGGTGGTTTAATTCTATTATTATTGCCATGCATTATAGCTTGTAAATATACTTGAGCAGAAAAGAATAAAATTATAACAGAAAGAACCAAATTAAACTAAAAGATTAAAATACCATAAAAATAAAAATGAATAAGAATGAGTCGTGCACCTTTTCAACTATTCAATATTGTTTATATGGTTTTGTATAACATTGAAATTTTTAATATTTCATGATTACTCTCTAATTTTTGCTATTTAAATTTTCAAAACTTGATCCTAATGGCCCACCCAACAGATTAAACTAAAAATAACAGGTAGATGCATATATATATATATATATATATATATATATATATATATATATATATATATATATAAAATTGGTGTATAATATATTTATACCACCAACTAAAAAAATAAATTGTGAATTCAATCGACTATTTATATAAGGATTAAGAAAAAACCCCAATATACAATATAGTTTTTGGGTCCATGCTTAGCATGGGCCATCCTTTACTAGTAATAAGACAAGTAACAACAACAACAACAACCCAGTGTGGTCCCATAAGTGGGGTCTGGGGAGAGTAGGATGTACGCAGCCTTACCCCTACCCTGGAAGGGCAGAGAGACTGTTTCCGATAGACCCTCGGCTAAAGAAGGTGAGAGAAGCCCTGATAGCAAGTAATAGAAAAACCATAATTAGAAAACTAAATCGGAGATAGCAATAATATGAATAGGGTACTGATAACAAGTTGTAGCAAGATATAACAACAACAACAACAACAACTACCCAGTATAGTCCCACAAAGTGGGGTCTGGGGAGGGTAATATGTAGACGAGCCTTACCCCTACCCGAAAGGGCAGAGAGGCTGTTTCCAATAGACCCTCGGCTCAGTGAAGGAAAGGGAGAAAAAAAAACAAAAACAAAAGAGCATTAGTAAGTCAAGCAGAAATAGCGTAAATAATTATCTAAACATAAGAATCATAAATAAAATAGCATGCAATAGTATCATACAGTAACTACCATAAGGGAGACCCAATCCAAAACACAAATCATTTATGGATAGCCCTGCAAAGCCTCACCCAACCCCGGGTGAGGAGTACGGAAAACTCTAGGGACCCCTATCCTACAACCCTGATACTAGACCTCCAGGCTTTCCTATCAAGGGTCATGTCCTCGGAAATCTGCATACTAGCCATGTCATTCCTAATCACCTCTTCCCAATACCTCTTAGGCCTCCCTCTACCTCGCCGAACGCCGATCATCGTCAGCCGTTCACAACTCCTCACCGGGGCATCAGGACTTCTCCTTCGCACATGCCCGAACCACCTCAGCCTCGCTTCTCGCATCTTCTCATCCACTGGGGCCACCCCCACCTTCTCTCGAATAACTTCATTCTTAATCTTATCTAACCTAGTAAGCCCGCACACCCACCTGAGCATCCACATCTCCGCAACCTTCGTTCTCTGAACAAGTTGTAGCAAGATAACAAATTTAAAAAACTAAATCCAAGGCAGCATACAAGAATATGAACAAAGTACTGCTAGTAAACTACGGAATTATCAATGGCAAGTAACAACGAAACAAGACATGCGAATATAGCAAACTAAGGAAAAAAGGTACCGTACTAGCGCTAATACTATCGAGATAGAGAAGAAAAAGGGAGATGCACGACTACCTACTAACCTTCTACCCAAATCTTCAACCTCCACACCCTTCTATCTAGAGTCATATCCTTGGTTAGCTCAAGTTTCGCCATGTCCCGCCTAATCACCTCTCCCCAAGACTTTTTTGGCCTACCTCTACCCCTCCTCTCACCTCCTAAGGCCTACCTCTCACATCTCCTGACAGGGACATTTGCACTTCTCCTCTTAACATGCCCGAACCATCTCAACCTTGCCTCACGCATCTTTGCCTCCACAGGGGCCACTCCCACTTTGTCTCGAATAACTTCATTCTTAATTCTATCCAACCTAGTATGCCCACACATCCGTCTCAACATCCTCATTTCCGCTACATAAGACAAGTAACATTCTATAATAAGTTAATATTAGAAGTTTCAACATACTGTAGACTTATATCTGTCAAGTAACATTCTATAATAAGTTAATATTAGAAGTTTCAACATCTGTAGACTTATATCTGTTGTCTAAGAGTTACATGATATGGATTGATAAGGTGTGATGGTCAATGGGTTATTTCCAACTAATTTCTTAGATGATTGAATGCTTTAATTTATTTACCACTTGTTTTTTTGCTAAGCTGTAGTCCTAGCTCTTTGGCTAGGAGCAACTGAAAAAGATGCATTAATTCCTTTTTCTTTCCTTACTTTTCTGAGAAGTCATCTTCTCTATACACACAAGATATACAAAAAACACCAATAATGGAATAAAATAATTTACTCCTAACACATAAATAATAAAACTACTGCAGTTGATCATTTTTTTTCAATAATAATAATTAAAAATTAGCAAAGAAGAAGGTGATTGACAAGGAGCCAAATTCAGCTTCAGATAATACTACTAAACGGGTAGTAAATTGTACGGAAGATAGGGAATTAGTAGTGGTCAACAATGTTACTGGTACTGAACGTAATAACCAGCTTATTACCATAAAGAATAACGTAATTCATGTTGAGCATGGGGTGAATCCTACAGCTGATCAAGTGTAAAAGGGTCTTGTTGCCTCTGCACAGCTTGCGATCGTGCTAGGGAATCCTTTTACTGCTACAAGGACTGGGTTTGGAGAATAACAATGGTGCAGGCTGAACTGTAGTACCAGGCAAAATAGGGTCCTGTAGATTGCACCAATGTGCAGCAAAGGTGGGCAAGTCAGGTGCTCGATATTTGTCCTCGCATATTTTAAGTCCTAATTCTGTTCTTTGGACTAAGGGATGGCCAGGAAAACACTTTGGAAACGCCTACATTGGTAATTCCTAATCCAGATTTAGCTAAGATAGTAAGTGGTTCTCCAAGGGTGACAAAACAGAAGCAGGTAGTGAATGTCCAAGTTTCTATCTCAAAGCACCTTATCTGTTTAAATACCTTTGATTCTCTTCTGAAAACTGCTGGAAAAGATAGTAATGCAGCTGCTGCATATTTTCAATCCTGAAGTAGTAAAAATTATTTAAAAAACTCAAACTCCCATGTTGATAAGTACCAATAAGGTCAAGCCCAGTGTTATCGAAGGCGCGCTTAAGCCCTGAAGCGAGGCTCAAAACATGTTGAGCGCTTTGCCTCGCTTAGCATGCAGTGTTGTCATCAAGGCTCTAGACATACTTTTCTTTGCCAATGAATGTAATCCTAAAGAGGCAACACTAAACAATTGATATTTTACTTTATCGTAAATTTTCTTCAATTTCTTTGTCCATATATTTGATATTCATGCTTGTCGATAATAGTCATAGACTACACATACATATTTGTAGTTTTTCTCCATTTGTGCCTTTTCCATTAAAGCCCAGGCTTTATTTTGCGCTTTGCGCTTAAAGCCCCAACTAACCTTAGAGCTTTTTTGATCTTTTCACTTTTGATAACACTGGTCAAGCCACCTATGGTCACATTGAACACCTCGGTTCATGATGTTCCTTCACAATCTTTTGGAGTCATTTGGCGATTATTAACGTGAATTCAGGCAGCTCTTATTATCTCCAAGGAATTAAAAATTTGAATAAAGGTATGCCTTCAATCTCCCAAGCTAGTTCCACAAATGATATGATTATTTCTAAGAAGCCAAAAGGTACTACAAGTGCTCCTAGGTGGGCTGATTTGGTTGATGAAGAAGAGCAGATTATTTCTCCTCCTAGGAGCAAGTTGAGCCCTCAAGCACCTCCATTTGTGCCTTCGTGTAAAAAGAAAAAAAAAGGAATCGCCGATGCACTAAGCTCTCACTATGCGCGGGGTCCGGGTAAACGCCTCGTTACAAGAGTTTATTGTACACAGTCTTACCCTGCATTTCTGCAAGGGGTTGTTTTCACGGCTCGAACCCTTGACCTCCTAGTCACATGGCAACAACTTTACGAGTAACGCCAAGGGTCTCCTTCTGTGCCTTCGTGTAAAGCAACACAATTTTTTAACTCAAGTAGGGCACTCTTGGTACTTTGAAGAGTCTGAATTTAAGTGATATAAAAGTTAAATTGGCAAATAGAGACATCATTCATGCTCTTCTCTCTCATGATATGGACACATTGAATGCTATTGATAACAATAAAAAGAGCTTAGACATTACCTCCAAGCCTGGAATAGTAGCCAAGAGACATGAGCTAGGGTTTTAGTTTTAGGACCTAGTTCAACTGAAGCTTTTGTGGTGATATGGGCATTGACATATTTGACGAGGAGGATGAGGATGACGTGTTGGATGAATGTTTTGTTAATGTGACTAGGGATGGAGGTCTCTCACCTAGGCAGCAAAGAAGAGGATACAACAAACTAAAAAGAAGACATGAATGCCAACCTAGTTGGGATGGTAAGGTGACTGAGTGTTGAATACATTAAGCCATTTGGCTTTAAAGTAGAAGAAGTGTGAATTGGAAATTGAGGGAAATAAAATGGAGGGAAATTGAAAATTTGAAAAAGTGAACTTTTGTGTTGCACTTTGTCCCTCATTGGTGAGGGACAACCACATTTATGTGTTTATATATAGAATTAATTCTTAAATCTCTTAAAAAAAGTTGAAGAGAATGAACCCTCGCGCCGTCGTCGTCACTCGGTCGGCTCGGCTTTGGATTTGGATTTGTCAAATCGATCGATAAGATTATTTTTGGACAAAATTTATTTAATTATTTAATAATTAATTAAATACCAAATCGTTGCTTAAAATACGCCAGAACCCTGCTGAAAGTTCAGAGAACATAGCTGGCCGCGTTTCGCCGCGACCGCGGAACCGCGGCAGTCAGTTTAAGAGAGCATCTCTGACTGTGGTTCTGCCGCGATCGTGGTAGAACCGCGGCAGACTGCGTATTTGTTGAAAAGGTACCTTTTCCAGACACCTCTTCTGGTATTTGCCTATAAATTCTGAGGCAAGGCTGCATCTTATAGACATGAAAAACACTCCAGAACTTCTTTCTGAATATACTGCATCTTAATTCGCAGTCTTTCTCTCAAATTCGTAAGTGCGATTTTACTCGTTCTTTGAGTTCGTCGGTATCCTGCAGTTTGTATTGTCACTGTTGCAGGAAGGTTTATTCCGTTTTATCCTGGGAGGATTTAATCCATTACCTTGGCAACGTGTGAGGGGATTAAAATTCCTTAAGGACGCACAAGAAAATTGTGGACTCGAAATATTTCTAATTCTCTACTATTTTCTACATTTCTTTATTCTTCTAAGTTTTTCTGATTTTGTTTTAACACAGTAACGCTTACAAGCTTAAGGAATTTTAACTACTAACGTTTCTGTGTTGATTATTAAACTGTTTACCATATACTTTGTTGGAGACTAAAGCCTTATTGCTTTCTACTCCAATAACTGTTTCTGTCCGGTTTAAAGTACATAAAAACTTTACCGGAATAATAAACGTACTGGTTTTGAAGTATATAAAAACTTCACCATTGTTACGTGTTGTATGTTTGGTTTGGAATTCAGTTTGAAGATATCAAAACTTCACTGATTTAACAAAGTTCTTTATTGTTTTCAACTTTACAGAAATATGACGAATGAAAACCAAACTAATGGAAGTGTTGCGGGAACGGGTGCTACTGTTACAAGTGTTGCTGCCTCGTCAAGCCGTTCTACTCCTGCCCATGCTATGGCACCGGCGGAAAAACCTGAAAGTTTTCCGGTATTGACTTCAAATGCTGGCAAATAAAGATGCTCTTCTATCTTACTACGTTGAGTCTGCAACGTTTCATCAAGGAGGATCCTCCGGTCTTGGCAGAAAACACTCCGGATGATGAACGACTTGTTGTAACTGAAGCATGGAAACATTTCAATTTTTGTGCAGAATCTACATTCTGAGTTGTTTGGAAGATGGTTTGTATAATGTCTATAGTGTCATGGAAACTTCAAAAGCCTTATGGAATGCGCTTGAGAAGAAGTACAAGACTGAGGATGCCGAACTTAAGAAGTTCGTGGCTGCAAGGTTTCTGGATTTCAAGAGGATTGATACTAGGTCGGTCATAACTCAAGTCCAAGAACTACGAGTCATTGTACATGACCTCTTTGCTGAAGGTATGACCCGAGTCAATAATTTTATTAATAAGATCTATCTTATTACTAATTATAAGTTTCTTATTGAAGGTATGGTCATAAATGAAGCATTTCAAGTCGCTGCTTTCAATGAGAAGTTACCTCCGTTATGAAAGGATTTTAAGAACTATTTAGCGAAAGGAGATGAGATTAGAAAATTTGATTGTTCGTCTAAGGATAGAAGAAGACAACAAAAATGCTGAAAAGAAGTCACGTGGACACTCGACAATAATGGGGGCAAACGTTGTTGAGGAGGCACCACAAAATAAGAAGAGGAAGAAGGCCTCTGGACCAAAGAATTATCCAAGCAAGAAGAAGTTCAAGGGTAATTGCCATAATTATGGAAAAACTGGGCATAAGGCAGTAGATTGTCGTACGCCAAAGAATGATAAGAAGAAAAAGAATCAAGCTAACATGTTTGAAGATGAAATGGAGGACTTATGTGTCATGTTGTTTGAATGCAACTTGGTAGGAAACCAGAAAGAATGGTAGATAGATTCTGGAGCCACCCGCCATGTGTGTGCTAACAAGGAATTATTTTCTTCTTATGCCCCCGCAGGACCCGACGAGACAATCTTCATGGGAAATTCATCTACGGCCAAAATTGAAAGGGTTGGCAAGATTGCATTGGAAATGTCACGGGAAATTCATCTACGGCCAAAATTGAAAGGGTTGGCAAGATTGCATTGAAGATGACATCGGGAAAAAGTATTTTATTACTTTTATTGACGATAGCACGAGATATTGCTATGTTTATTTACTTAATAGTAAAGACGAGGCAATTGATGCTTTCAAGCAATACAAGAATGAAGTTGAAACGCAACAAAACAAAAAGATCAAAATGATAAGAAGTGATATGGGTGGCGAATATGAATCTCCTTTTGAAGAAATATGTTTGGAAAATTGCATTATTCACCAAACAAACGCCCCTTACTCTCCACAATCTAATGGAATTGCAGAGAGAAAGAATTGAACATTGAAGGAGATGATCAATGCATTGCTGATAAGTTCTGGCTTACCACAAAACTTGTGGGGGGAAGCTATACTTACAGCTAACCGAATAATCAACCGTGTACCTCATAGTAAAATACAGTCCATTCCTTATGAGAAGTGGAAAGAAGGAAGCCTAGCTTGAAATACTTCAAAGTGTGGGAGTGTTTAGCTAAAAGGGTTAAGATAGGTCAAAAAACGGTTGATTGTGTGTTTATTGGATATGTAACCAATAGAAAGGCATATCGTTTTCTGGTTCATAAATCAGAAAATCCTGAGATTCACATCAATACGATAATAGAATCAGATAATGCTGAATTCTTTGAATCTATCTTTCCGTATAAAAAGGAAAGTGAAGTGACCTGCCAAAACTCAAAACGACCTCGGGAGGAAACAACAGATGGTATGCCTAATGAGGAAAATCTGAGAAGAAGTAAACGTCAAAGGACATCTATTTCATTCGGTCCAGATTTCGTTACTTTTCTGTTAGAAAATGAACCTCGTACCTTCAAGGAAGCAATGTCTTCCTCATAGGCACCATACTGGAAAGAAGCTGTCAATAGTGAAATAGAATCGATATTGAGCAATCATACTTGAGAATTGGTCGATCTTCCTCCAGATAACAAAATGTTGGGTTCTAAATGGATTTTCAAGAAGAAAATGAAAGAAGATGGCACTATTGACAAATACAAGGCAAGACTTGTTGTCAAAGGATTTAGACAACGAGAAGGTCTTGATTATTTTGACACATACTCGCCGGTAACAAGAATTACATCCATTCGGATGCTAATAACGTTATCCGCCTTGTATGGTCTTCAAATCCATCGAATGGATGTAAAAACAGCCTTCTTAAATGGTGATCTTGAGGAAGAAATTCACATGAACCAACCTGAAGGGTTTGTGATTCTGGGAAAAGAAAAGAAGGCGTGTAGACTTGTTAAGTCTCTTTATGGACTAAAATAAGCACCCAAACAATGGCATGCAAAATTTGACCAAACAATGTTGTCAAATGGTTTTAAGATTAATGAATATGATAAATGTGTTTACATTAAGATTGTTCAAAATCATGTAGTCATTATTTGCTTATATGTTGATGATATGCTAATAATGAGCAAAGACATTGCCGACATTCAAGCTACTAAGTGTATGCTTGATAGTAAGTTTGATATGAAAGACTTAGGAGTTGCCGATGTAATTCTAGGAATTAAAATCCAGAGGACTCCTCAAGTTCTAGCTTTGTCTCACATTACGTAAAAATGGTACTTGAAAAATTCAAACACTTGGAATTTAGAAGTGCAAGGACTCCAATTGACTTAAATCATCATTTTAAGAAGAATAAAGGTGAAAGTACGTCTCAATTGGAGTATGCTCGTGTGTTGGAAGCTTAATGTACATCATGAACTGTGCACGACCTGATATAGCTTGTGCAATAAGTAAACTTAGTCGATTCACAGTAATCCCAACAAACATCACTGGGTGGCAATGAAACGAGTTCTGGAATACTTGGAGTATACCCAAGACTACGCTTTGCACTACAATAAATATCCTGAAGTTATCGAAGGATATACAAATTAGATAACCGGCTCAACATAAACAAAGTCCACAAGTGGATATGTGTTTATTGTTGGTGGAGGAGCAATATCTTGGAAGTCTTCCAAACAGACGTGCATTGCTCGCTCTACAATGGAATCAGAGTTTATAGCATTAGATAACGCCGGTGAAGAAGCTGAATGGCATCGGAATTTTTTAAAAGACATTCCGTTCTGGCCAAAACCTTTGGCTCATATCTGCATACATTGCGATAGTGAGGCTGCAATAGGACGGGCAGGGAGCGTTATGTATAACGGAAAGTCTCGTCATATACGACGAAGACATAATACCGTTAGACAACTACTTTCTAGTGGAATAATCACTATTGATTATGTAAGATCAAATGATAATGTTGCGGATCCGCTTACAAAAGGCTTAACTAGAGAGGGAGTTGATAAATCATCTAAGGGAATGGGACTATGGCCGAGGACAAGTCAACATGGCGGTAACTCTACCTAGAATTTTGGTTGTTCCGAGATCTAGGTTCAAGGAGCTCAAACAAAGTTATGATTGACCGGTTCAACATTGTCAAAATAATAAAAAAAAACTTTGGTCAATTCTCGTGATGAAGACAATGTTCAGTTACAAGGATAAAACTTTACACGTTCTTTAATGATTACCTATGTTTGATGAGGTATATCAAATAGTGTCAATCTAAAGGATTACACATTTAGGAATCACCTATGTAAGTGCGAAGTGGAAGCCGCTTCAATGGGAATTCTGTAAGGCCAATTCTTTACGCACTTATGAAACCAGGCGGTGTACATGGCTAAAACAAACACAACAATGAGAACCAAAAGACAGTTAAGGGTTGGTTGTGTGACATAGTTGTCTAGGTATACACTAAAATTCGACGATTCAAACATATCAAATCTACTGATCGACCGAGTATATCCGACATACGTTCACTACGGGAAGTTCAAAGGGAAACCTACTTATCCAGATGCAATTAATCCTTACTAGCAAAATTACATAGCTTTCATCTATGATCTTTCTTGATACAGCCATTCCCATTCATGTGGGGGATTGTTAAATACTTTAAGCCATTTGGCTTTAAAGTAGAAGAAGTGTGAATTGAAAATGGAGGAAAATTGAAAATTTGAGGAAGTGAACTTTTGTCTTGCACTTTGTCCCTTATTGGTGAGGGACAACCACATTTGTGTGTTTATATATAGAATCACTACTTAAATCTCTTAAAAGGAGTTGAAGAGAATGAACCCTCGCACCGTCGTCGTCGCTCGCTCGGCTCGGCTTTGGCTTTGGATTTGGATTTGGATTTGTCAAATGATCGATCGATAAGATTATTTTTGGACAAAATTTATTTAATTATTTATTTATTGGAAACAGCCTCTCTGCCCTTTCGGGTAGGGGTAAGGCTCGTCTACATATTACCCTCCCCAGACCCCACTTTGTGGGACTATACTGGGTAGTTGTTGTTGTTGTTGTTATTTAATTATTTAATAATTAATTAAATGTCAAATCACTGCTGAAAATACGCCAGAACCCTGCTGAAAGTTCAGAGAACATAGCTGGCCGCGTTTCTGCCGCGACCGCGGTAGAACCGCGGCAGGCTGCGTATTTGCTGAAAAGACACCTTTTCCAGACACCTCTTCTGATATTTGCCTATAAATTTGAGGCAAGGCTGCATTTTATAGACATGAAAAACACTCCAGAACTTCTTTCTTTCTGAATATACTGCATCTTAATTCGCAATCTCTCTCTCAAATTCGTAAGTGTGATTTTGCTCCGTTCTTTGAGTTCATTGGTATCCTGCAGTTTGTATTGCCACTGTTGCATGAAGGTTTATTCCGTTTTATCCTGGGGGGATTTATTCCATTACCTTGGCAACGTGTGAGGGGGTTAAAATTCCTTAAGGACGCACAAGAAAATTGTGGACTCGGAATATTTGTAATTCTCTACTATTTTCTACATTTCTTTACTCTTCTAAGTTTTCTGATTCTGTTTTAACACAGTAACGCTTACACTGAGGAGGTTGCTTTTCGGCAGCTTCCACTTAAGAGTTGCAAAGAAAAAGATAGCGGCTTCTACCACCTCAACAAGGTCTGATAGGTCGGGAAAAAAAAGGATAAAGTATCAAGACATCTTAGAGAGATTGGAGTAAAAAGACAAGGTGAAGATTAAGATTAGTGTTGGGCTACATCTCCTTGAAGATTTCACAAACCCACAGAAGAAAGGGGTTTGATTCTACATTCTTCCTTGTTTTATTTTATCATTATCTTAGCATCATCATATGTAATATCATCACAGAATGTTATAAATTCTATGATGATCATCGAATTGGTTCTTTTTAGTTCTTATTTGTTACATGCTTGCTAGTAATTGATGTTGTTCATGCCTCGGTAGGAATTGTAAGGTAAGGTCTAGCACAGTGGTTGTCGTTTATCCACTTTGCCTTAGGGAGTTACGCGAGTTGGTTTTGAGATCATTGCACCTGGCTAGAGCATAGTGGTGCTTAATGATAAAGCCAAAGCATTTGGATACTATACTACTCCTGTTGCTTTTAACTTGCTCCTCTTACTTGAACTTTTTCTTTTGCGGCTTTTTCTATTATCAATAAAATTAGCACTAGGTCCCCAGCCTAGTAGTATATTCGCCCAAAAAACACCACAATTTACAATAGGACAATACTAGTAACTTACAAAAAACCTCATAACAACACTAATTTATTCAACTACTCTGAAATCCATCGTCATCTCGTTTAAACACAATGAGCATTTTTAACGCATTATTTCTAAGCCTAAACCCTAGTCTAATAGTTGTAAACAAGTGAAAAATAGAAAAAGAAAGACAAAATTTACCTTAATAATATGAGATAAAGTTGCCTTGACAGAGTTTTTGGAAGGGTCAGCATTGATTGACTCCAATTTTGAAGCAGAGAAGCAGAGGGAGAAAAGGGGGAGAGAGAGAGAGATGGGAGGGGTCTTAAACGTAGGGGTCTTTTTAAATTTTAGCAAGTTATAGAAATTATAATCTGGTCCCCATTTGTTTTAATTAATTTTAAGAGACCCCAGCTGGGGGACTGGTCAAAGAGCCGCCAATTTTTTGTTTCAGCCTTGAGAGGTACAGACTAATATTCGAAACTCTAGAACGATTTGCCCTAACCCAATTTAAAGTTTAAAACTATCGATTTTTAATAAGAAAGGGTAATCTAATTTGAATCCATAGTATGGTCATTCGATCCGTTTTGACTTTAGG
This sequence comes from Nicotiana benthamiana, assembly GCA_034376525.1. Lineage (NCBI taxonomy): Eukaryota > Viridiplantae > Streptophyta > Magnoliopsida > Solanales > Solanaceae > Nicotiana > Nicotiana benthamiana. The sequence continues at coordinate 13,305,580 of CM067336.1, forward strand.
ACCAATTTCGCATGTGCGCAAGACTACTCTTTTTTTACTAGCTTTTTACAAGCCCAACAAAGAGAAATTCAATATAAAGAGAAGGAAATGACTTTCCACAACCAATAAGGAACACTTTGTCTTTCACAAAAGACAAAGAAGTATAGAAAGATAAGAGACTGCAATGAAATCTTTGGCTTTGCATTATCAAGATTAATAATACCAACACTTCATTATTGTAATTGTATCATCTTTAGAAGGCTCTGGGTTCATAATAACTTCTTGCACCTTCATGTCCTCAGCCTCAAATGTGTGTTCATGTTGGTCCAATTCAATAAATTCTAAAAGCAATATCTATCACAAAGTGTATGTATGTATATATGTATATGTATATACTCTTTCCAATTGTGAGAATGAATAAATATTAAATTAGAATATCAGTAAAAGGTAGAAGGTTGCTCATATTGTAATACTAAAACCAGTGCAGCTTTCTCTTACTCCAACTTGATAAGAAACTGTCCTCTGAATAGTCGATTAAAGAAATTCTACCGAGATGGATGAAATAGCAAAACAACACTACTTGGCCCTTGTTCATTCTAATAGACCCATTTTCTTATTTAGTGGATTAGATGGTTATAAGGGTCATAGCTTATATGGATTATATTATTAAAAATAAGGTTTTAATTAATATGACATGACGTGTTATAAGTACGATTGTTATTTTTTGAGTCAAAAGACTATTATAGTAGGTAATTTTACTATCCTTAAAAAAATCTTTCATAGGATATTTTTATAAAATTGAGTGACCATCTTAAAGAATTTAATGAATGCTAAATTATGACTTCTTAGGGGTTGTTTGGTACGAGGGATAAGTAAAAATAATGTTGCGATAAAAATTTAATATCATCTTATATCTTGTTTGGTTACCAAACCTAGAATAAGTTATTCCGGAATTATAACTAGTACCGAAATAACTTAAATCTTATAGGGTAAGATGATTAGTGTTGTGTAATTATCCTAGGAGAAAATAGTGGAATTCACAAAAATAGTCATAAGGTTCTCTTTCCAAATATTCGTTGGGTTCATTTGTTTTTCTTTATGTGCTTCAAAATTATAAACTTTCGCTCATAGGCTCCTTTTTCTAATTGGATTATTTTTATATTAATTTTTTTCATTTTTCTTATGGCAAAATTAGGTTTTCTTATAGATCGACAACTATTATCTGATATCAGTAAGAAGATTTAGAAGAAGAAATCGGCAAATATAATTCAAAGAATTGAAAACTAGAGCTATCGAAAAATTATTCAATACTTGTTTATGTAAGAATTGGAAATTGATGTGTCAACTAAATAAAGGAGCAAGATGGAGGCTAAATAAGATGGAGAGTGTCACACCTCCTTTTTCACTATATCCTGTAAGGGTGTAAAGGAGTTTTTTCAATTAAAGGATAATCGGAACGGAATTTATTATTTAGATTCAGAGTTGCCACTTGGGAGAATAATGGTATCCCAAGTCACCGGTTGAATCCTGAACCGAGGAAAAATATGACTCTGTTAACGGTCTGCGAATCAGAAATCGGAGTAAGGAATTCTGTTAACCCGGAAGAAGGTGTTAGGAATTCCCGGGTTCCGTGATTCTAGCACGGTCGCTTAACTTTGTATTTGATATTATTTGATTTTAATACATGCTAGCTTATGTACCTTTTATTTGTAAACCGCTTTTATTATTATTTTAAAAAAAATTACAACATCGTGAAAATGTGTCTCGAACCACTCGCAATCAATGCACTCGTGGTTGTTAACACATTTTGACTACATTGAAATTTGGATTTGGGTCGCATCAATGCGCACTCGAGTTTAAGAGTATAATTTAATTAGATCGCGCCTAAAGAGTCTAGCGTATTATTATTTTGGGTAAGGCCGTAAAGTTCGCAAAATGGCCCTTCCAAATTCTAAGTATTTTAATAACCACTTATTGATGGCCCCACATTTTGTATTTTTATTTGGCGAGGCTCGTCTCATCATTTTATTAAAAGGCCAACCTAAAAGTGATTACAATTTTCTATTTTTATTTATCTCTAAAAGAAAAGAAGTCCTACTCAATCAACTTAATTCGTTAAGTACGGCACAATAAGGTAAGGCTGTATCCGGTTCCGGTTCTGGGTCTATTTGGGTAAACGGTTTCGGTTCTGGCGGTTCCCGGTTCTGGCGGTTCCGGTTCTGGCGGTTCCGGAGCCAGAACCGGAACCATACGGTTCCGGAACCACCCGGTTCCGGTTCTGGCGGTTCCGGAACCGCGAGTCTGGCGGTTCCAGGCGGTTCCCGGCGGTTCCGACCTTTTTTTTTTTTTAATTAAATATCTTGTATAGTGGTGATTAGTATATTGTAGAATATATTTTTATATGGTGTACTATGTTCTTACTATAGCATATATTGTATTTGAAAATTAGTATATATTCAAAATAAGTAGTGTATATTTTGTATATAAGTAGTATATGTTGTAGTAAAGTAGTATATATTGTATATAAATAATGTATATTGTGTAGTAGTTAGTATTAATAGTATTATGTGTTGTATGTTATATATTATATGTTATATAAATATTTTATATTCAAGGATTGATATAGAAGTAAAGACAAAGAAATATTGAGACAAATATATTCAAGTATATGATAAAAAGCATATTTATTGACCAAAATGGCATATCTTTCTTAGTCTTCCTTCCCCCAATGGAATGAGCACAACATGGTACTAATACCACCATTAAAAGGAAAAAAAACTAAAAGAAGACATGCCAATGTACAAGTTACATCATAATTTATGTATTATTTCTAACAAATCTCATAAAACCTTCAAGGTTTGGAGGTGGTTGTGTTGGCGGTGGTGGAAATGAAGCTTGTTCATCACCACTTCCGGGTGAAGATGATTCTTGAGCAAGTTCTGCTAGCATTTCTTCATAGCACTCATCCAAGCAGGATTAGAAGCAAAAGAATAAGGTAAACACATAACAGTAATCATTTTAGCTAATTCTTCACGATCCTTATTAGGATCGTAGTACAATATACCTCCGGTGACAGTGTTTATTCCTGGTTGAACCATGTTAGAACCAGTACTTTGGTTAATTGTAGTATCAGGACTTGACTTCCCCTCTTGTTCCGCTTTCATTTGAAAATATCTAGCCTTATCGATAGGATGTATATATATATGTTTAACTAAACTACCTGTTCCGCTACGATCACCCGTATACCTATGAACAAGTTCTTTACCACAAGTTTTACATTTAGCCCTATCTTTATCTCTTAGTTGAATAAAAAAATGCCAAACTAATGAAGTTTCTGTACGTTTCCGAGGTTGTCTACTAAAAGTGGGAGTTTGTACGGGTGGGTGTTCTGGGTCATTAGGAGCAGGACTAGTAGGTGTATCATCTAAATCTACCGGAGGTTGGGTTTCGTCATCATCATCACCCTCATTTCCCTCTGATATTGGTGCATTAGGATAAAGCAAATTCATAATATCATCATCTATTCTATCACCGACTGCTATATCATGTAGAAAATTAACATCGCTAAATTGAAAACACGGGTGATCACTATCAAGTATTCCTAAGTTTTCATTAGTATTTCTAGGTTGGCTACTAGTTTGAACTTGTTTATCTTTTCTAGGTCGGGGAGCCGGGGGAGGGGTAGGATTTTGGCGACTACTTTCACCGGATTTAGATGTACCTTTTCCGAACATTTTTTTCAATGAAAATGCCATACTAATTATAATTAAGGAAAATAACAACACACAACAAATATTCTTAGCACGTAAGAGTTGAAACGAGTTTACCGGATTGACGAACAACTTCTTGAAAATTGAAAATCGTTGTAATTGAACACTTGAAAACTTCAATTCAACAACTTCGCAATGTTTCACGAATTTGCAACAAAAATAGCACTTGCACAGAAAGATTGAAAGAGAGCTTGAGAGAGATTGAGTAAGATTGATGAATTGGTGAATTAAAATGAAAGAATGAGGGGGTATTTATCGTTGAGAAATGGAAAATTGTGTAATTATATAAAGTTTGGGGTTAAATTAAATTTGAGGGGTCAAATGGCTAAATTTTAAAAAAGCCAAACGGCTATTTCTGCAATACCAACGTTCTGATTTTCAGAATTTAAAAAAAAAAAATTCTAAAAATATGGTGTTTGGGAACCGGATAGAACCGGAACCGGAACCGGACCGGTTCCGGCGGTTCTAAACGGTTCCAACAGTTCCAAACGGTTCCGCCAACGGTCCGAATTTAAAAAAAAAAAAAATTTTAAATATCGGAACCGTTTGGAACCGTTTAGAACCGCCGGAACCGGTCCGGTTCCGGTTCCGGTTCCGGTTCCACGGTTCTAAAGGGTGGAACCGGACCGGAACCGCAGAACCGGAACCGTTTAGAACCGCGGAACCGCCAGAACCGCGGTTCCGGTCACGGTTCCGGTTCGGAACCGTTACTCAACACAGCCTTACAATAAGGTTCGTTATAACTGGGGTTCATGGGCATATGAATTCCAATCATTCAACGGTTTGGACCCTTCTACAGTCTGTATAAGAAATCAGCACAAAATGCCAGCTTGGGCCCAAATGTGTGCCCAATTAAACAACGGCTGAGGGCAAGGCCCCAAATCGAATCTCCACAGGATCAGTTACAAGAATAAAACGTGAATATTACTCCTACTCGTTCTACTGTTCATTATTTACATATAAAATGGCTTATATCAGGCATCGAGTCCAATTTCGTTTAACACTGCCTTTATTATCGTCAATCTGGGCAAATACAACAACAACAACAACTACTACCCAATATACACCCAGTAATATGTAGACGAGCCTTACCTCTACCCGAAAGGACAGAATCTGGGCAAATATAATATTTCCCTTAATTTGAATTACATGTTGCTGCTTCAAAATTAATGAACCATTACCAATTGTTTTGAGAAATTTATGATTACTAACAGCAGAACAACACAATCAGAAATGCTAAACTCATAATTGACGCCTACAACTAGTTCTATCTAACAACCTTCTCTTCCTTTCAATTGCTACAATGATATCTGAATTATCAAATGGTGTGCAAGCTAAATGCTCAGAACTAATAGAACATAATCTACTCTGGGTGAAGAAGAAGAGGAGGGGCGCCCGGGGTCAGCCGCGGATTAGATGGGGAGCTTTGTCTAAGGAGAAAGCACAGGAGTTGGAAAGGAGGTTAGTGGAGGGCGGAGCTTGGAGAAGTTATGGGGAAGCGGACGCTATGTGGACAGTGACGTCGAACTTGGTTATGGGGGTAGCACCTGACGTGCTCGGGGTAGCTAAGGGATATTCAGGCAGACATCAGGGTGATTGGTGATGGAACGAGGTAGTCAAAGGAAAAGTGGAGGTGAAGAAGGCGGCGTTCGCTAGGTTGGCAGGGAGCACAAGCGAGGAGGAGCGGAGAGCGAACAGGTTGAGCACAAGCGGCCGCATGTATGAGGAACTAGGGGAGAGAGGTGGGGATAAGAAGTTATTCCGGTTGGCTAAAGCAAGGGAAAGGAAGGCACGTGATCTAGACCAAGTCAGGTGTATCAAGGACGAGGATGGTAGAGTTCTGATGGGGGAATCGCAAATCAAACAGAGATGGCAGGCGTACTTTCGGGACCTCCTTAACGAGGAGGGGGATCGGAGCATAGAGCTAGGGGAGTTGGGGTATTCAGAGCGTCATAGAGACCTTGGGTACTGCAGGCGCATTAGGGTGGAGGAGGTCTTAGGGGCGTTGCGTAGGATGAGTAGGGGTCGAGCGACCGGGCCTGACGAGATCCCGGTGGAGTTCTGGAAGTGCATGGGTAAATCTGGAGGGGAGTGGCTCTCTAGGCTGTTCAATGCGATCTTCAAGACTAAAAGGATGCCGGATGAGTGGAGGTGGAGTACAGTGGTGCCCTTGTACAAGAACAAAGGGGACATCCAGTGCTGCACCAACTATAGGGGTACCAAATTAATAAGCCACACGATGAAGGTTTGGGAGAGGGTGATTGAGGCGCGGGTGAGGGAGGCGACAACTATATCTGGGAACCAGTTCGGTTTCATGCCGGGCCGCTCCACCACAGAGGCTATTCACCTAGTCAGGCGGCTGGCGGAACAATTCAGGGATAAGAAGAAGGACCTTCATATGGTGCTTATCGACTTGGAGAAGGCGTATGACAAGGTCCCGAGGGAGGTGCTATGGAGGTGCTTGGAGGTGAAGAGTGTGCCAGAAGCCTATATCAGAGTAATCAAGGATATGTACAATGGAGCTAAGACTAGGGTTAGGACGGTGGGTGGCGAATCAGACCATTTTCCTGTGGTAATGGGGCTCCATCAAGGATCGGCGCTGAGCCCCCTGTTGTTCGCCTTAGTGATAGATGCTCTAACCCGACATATCCAAGGAGATGTGCCTTGGTGTATGCTCTTTGCTGATGATATAATATTGATAGACGAGACGAGGGCCGGTGTTAGTGAAAGGTTAGAGGTATGGAGACAGACCCTCGAGTCTAAGGGTTTCAAAATAAGCAGATCTAAGACAGAATATCTGGAGTGCAAGTTTGGCGACGAGCCGAGTGGGGTAGGCAGGGAAGTGATGCTTGGTTCTCAGGCCATCGCCAAGAGGGACAGTGTCCGATATCTTGGGTCTGTGATTCAGGGGGACGGAGAGATTGACGGGGACGTCACCCATCGGATAGGAGCGGGGTGGTCAAAGTGGAGGCTTGCTTCAGGGGTCCTGTGCGACAAGAAAATTCCACACAAACTCAAGGGGAAATTCTACAGAGCCGTGGTTAGACCTGCGATGTTGTATGGGGCGGAGTGCTGGCTCGTGAAGAACTCTCATGTTTAGAGAATGAAGGTTGCGGAGATGAGGATGCTTAGGTGGATGTGTGGGCACACCAGGCTGGATAAGATTAAGAATGAAATTATTCGTCAGAAGGTATGGGTGGCCCCGGTGGATGAGAAGATGCGGGAAGCGAGGCTGAGGTGGTTCGGGCATTTACGGAGGAGGGGTCCCGATGCCCCGGTGAGGAGCTGCGAGCGGCTGGAGATTGTTGGTGTTCGGCGAGGGAGAGGGAGGCCTAAGAAGCATTGGGGAGAGGTGATTAGGCAGGACATGACTAGTATGCAGGTAACCGAGGACATGACCCTTGATAGGGGAGTCTGGAGGTCTAGAATCAGGGTTGGAGGCTAAGGGCTCATAGAGTTCTTCGTACGCCCCTCTCGGGGTTGGGTGTGGGATAGTAGGGTTACCCATAGATGATTAGTGTTTTAGCTTATGTCCCCTTATGGTTGTTAGTATGGTAGTTACTGCTTGTTATTATTGCATGCGACTGTATTTATGTTTCCTATGTTTTCATAATTATTTACGTTATTTCTGCGGGATTACTTATGCTTTATTATTTTGTTTTGTCTTGCTTTTGTTTCTAATTTTGTCTTTGTTTTGATGCAGCTTTTCATTTTAGCCTATGCGCCGAGGGTCGATTGGAAACAGCTTCTCTGCCCTTTCGGGTAGGGGTAAGGCTCGTCTACATATTACCCTCCCCAGACCCCACCTGGTGGGAATATAATGGGTAGTTGTTGTTGTTGTTAATAGAACATAATCTAACAACTATAGCTCCAAATATGTTTTAACAGTCCATTAAGCTAAACATTCCTAAATTTTGCAATTTAAAACTGTCCTAATTTAATTACAATAAGCACTCAATCACACATACAAAAAACTACCTAACAGAACAAAATAGAGTTATAGCAAATATTCAACTTCAGTTTATTTCACGTTTTCAAAAAGTGGAGCTACATCGACATAGGCTCGAAATGTACTTGGAGTGAATTAAACAGAAAGAAAAAGTCAGCAGCAGCAGTAACAACTTCTAGCAGTAGTTTAGGACTAAGTTCACACCCCAGCAGCAATCAGTAAAGCAATATAACAGCCCAGATGCAGTTTCAGTGGTCCAGAAATGTGTGAAACCAAATAGAGCTACCAGATCAGCTCAAAATCAGTTTGAAATAACCCAAAACCAACTCTAAAACCCACCAGTAAATCTTTGAAGCTTTCACGACCAGAAATTAAACTAGAAAAGGCAAATCACCAACTAGAATTCGAGTCTGACTTACAAAGGACTAATGCAATAGTAGTTTTAGGTATTTTCTGTATTTGGACTGGAAAGATGCAAAATCAACAGCTAACAATGTATGTTTTGGATTTCTGGACATTTTCTTTCTTTCTTTCTTTTTGTTTTTTTTTGTTTTTTTTGTTTTAACTAAGAACTAGAAGAAGATTTGGATCCCTAATTTGAATTCTCAAATCTGAAACTTGAAGATGGATTTTGAGGGGAATTTTTAGGCTTCCAAAACTTGTTATTCAAAGTACTATTTATGCATTTTTATAGGCCAAACGAGGGGCAACCCTCACATTTCTATTTTTCCTATTAGTCCCTCTTTATTTTTAGATTAGTCCTTTAGTTACTGACTTGTTTCCTAAGTTATTACCCCCTACTTCTTGAAATATTCACTTACACCCCTATCTAGAAGGATGTAGGGAGTTCTAACTAAATGTACACATTCTTGTATTTTACTAATTACCCACAACGCCTTGAATTCATTCAAAATTCCTAAACCAATCTAATCAACTATACCCAATCTTTCTAAAACTAATTATCTTGCAAATGAACACTGAATATCAACTAAAACTAAACTTAATTGAACTAACAAAGTACTAATTCAATCAGATGACAATCAAACAATTTCAAAGCAGTTGGCAACAGAATTGAACTAAAAATCCAAAACAAAAAGCAAATTATAAGAAGAGCATTCAACTAAAATAATCAATTTGAACTAATCACAATCAATCCAACACCTAATAATTAGCTAACTGGACGATAAATCAAAATTAATCTAAATCACGCCAATTAACAGAACACACAGAACTAATCAAAAAGGTTAAACGACCTAAGTCCAAAATTCAAACTAAACTGGAAGCAAAACTAAACAATTGCACAAATACTCATACCTATAACTGAGACAAAACGAAAAAAAATTAGGAAGGAACTCATTGAATCAATTTTAAGTTCGACCCTCGACTGCCTTCAATGAAGTTCGAGGTGCAATGAAATTGAATTCCCCATGAGAGAAGCAAGAAGACTCCGGTGTACTAATTTGAAACCAATGAAGCAAATTGGTATTTTGACTGATTTTTGGGCTTTGAAAATTTGAAGTGTTTTTTCTGGCTCCGCTAGGAAAGTGCCTAGGGTTAGTTTTATATTAATTAAAGAAAAGGAAATACAACAATTAGGAAAAGTAAAATAAGGGGGACAATAGCATCGGTCTTGTTACCCATATAATAAAACCGCGCTAAACCATACCTAACAAATCCTATTAGGCTAAAATAGCCTCATCTACTAGCAAGCGTGTAAGAAGAAAGAAGTTGCACGGACTAAATATTGTATGATCATCACAGAATTTATAACATATTTTGTGATGATATTGCATATGATAATACTTAATAAATGGAAGACTAAAATGAGGATAGAATGAAATTTTTGTCCCTTCTTGGCCAAACTTGTGAAAATTTGAAATTGTATTTCTTTGTCATCAGTGTCACAATTCTTCAGAAGGATTTCAAAATTCATGAATTATTTTTTGACCGGTTGGATGTTGTGGATGTAGTCGGTGTAGCTTGCTTTTGTTTCGAAGCTCTCATTGGAAGTCTCCTACCAATTGCTTCTTCACTCACCTTGTCGTCCCAACTATTCTTTCTTGTGTGATGCTTCTTGTTACGTCCATTGTGCATGGGTGATAAGTCTCCCTGTTTCGCTGCATTTGCGCGGCATTCTTGCAAAATTGTACCCTCTTCTCTTTCTTCATATGTGTCCCTTCCCACATTTACTGGTTTTGGCAAAAATTGGATTGTGTTGTGTGCCATCACAGTATTTTCATCTTGTGGTTTTGTCAATATTGTCTTTTCCAATGCATCCAGTAGCATTCTTTCTTCCAACGTTATCTGCTGCCCAAAATTTGAAGTTGTTGAAGCCTTTGTATCGTCTGAACTGGTAACCAATTTATTGGGACTGTTCTGGTACTGCTGCATACTTGTCGCATGTAGTTCTAAAAATTTGTGTTGTTCAAAGGTTGAATATGTCACAACAGCTCCTAATCTCTTTTTGTATTTTGTTGTTGCTGATGCTCACATTTATTTTTTGCGACTGCATTATTAAAGGCATCATATTGAGTATTTATTAGCAGTTGCATTTGACTTGTAGTAGCACCTTTAGTCGACTGCTTGAGAGATGATTCTGCAGCTTGTACAGCCCTTCCTGATCCTGCAGTTGTAGTACCAGCAGGAGGTGAATATCTTGGGATGAATGCAGGAGCATTAAGGTTTAATTTGCGGTTTATTGATGTCCCTTGCAATTTGACAGCATCCAAGTCCTCCCCTGCACTATCTTGATCAACCTCCTGGTCACTTTCTTCAGAAGAGTAACTAGCAAATTCGCCCCAGTCCTCTTCATCATCCTCCTTCCGGTGTTCTTTCCAAAATTTTGATTTAGCAGCTCTGTCCGTCATGTTTCCAGATAAGATCATGAGCTGTCCAGATGCTCCTTTCAATTCACTACCCAAATGTGTAGCAAAGGGCTCAAAAAATTTTGGAGTGGAGCCAAGTTGTAAGTCATTTGTTCGAGGACATTGATTTTGCATATTTGGAGACGATCCTTTCTTTGTAGGAGATTTTATGTTGTTTACCACTTTCCAACCATCTCTTTTACTCTGTCCAGTTGTGTTACTGCCCAGATTTTGGACCTCAACTACAGGTACAATCTTTGAGGCCTTAGCCCCTGAGCACTGTCCCAAACTTGGTCGATCATTAGAGTTAATTTGCATAGGTTTCTCAGGTCGATCACCAGCCTCTTGTAAGTATGCTGCATATGATTTAACAGTTGTACTATTTGTGAAATGCATGTTAGCATTGTTCATCTGTTGAGTCGAGTGAAGCTTCTCACCAAAACTCTTCTTGACGTCACCAGTTTAGACAGCTGCAGCAGTAATTTGTTCCACAGATGCAACAATTCGATGACTAACAACACCATCAACTGAAGCATTTTGCAGCAGCTGTATGCAGAGAATTTGCATTATCCAAAACTGGATTTCCAGCCTGTGAAACTACCCCCTGCTGCTCATGATTCACAGTATCCATTTCACAGCCTCCTTCATTCAACTCGGATCCTCTAGTAAGAGCATGATCAGCCTGCATTACACCAAGTGATGCTGCTACACCAGATGCACCAGAAGCAGCCATTCCAATATTTTGCCCTGTAGTTTCCATTGTATGAACTACTTTTTCTTTGTTAGGTCGATCAACATCAGAAGCCAAAGAGGCTGGGTGTGAGTTACTCTTCCCAGTTACATTTTGAGAACACTTAGCAGTAACCCTTTCATCAATCTTATTCAATAGTTGTCTTAAATCCCATCTGTATTTATCACCATGGATTTGATGTTCCTCAATATGAGCATCACCATTACTTTGTTTCAAAAGTAATCTGCAGGTAGTCTCGTCATGACCCTGGCGCTTACAACCATTACAATACAAAGGTAATTTATCATAGACGATTTGCTGGAAAAATTCCAAAATATTTCCAGAATTTTTATCAATGCTTTGAACTCTCACACGAGTAGGGTGTTTATCCATTAAGTCTAAAATCACTATCACCTTAGTTGTGCTAGGTATGGACTTAGTTTGTGTAGCCTTATCTATGGCAATTGGTTTCCCTAAAGCTGATGCGATAGATAAAGAAGGCACCACGAACAAATCTGGTGAAAGATTCAGCATCGATATACAAACCACTACTTTTGTTGTTTCCTCCTTTGGATTATAACAAATCGTCCATGGAAATACACGATATTGATGATGCACACCCTTATACGGCATATAATTAACTGATCGAGATAAGCCAATTACATAATCATCATAACGATCAAACCTTAGGAGTAATTGTCTTGGTGCGAGTAAACCGATGATGCATTGACCTTTAACACCTAAGTGTTTGGGCAGCAGATCTCGTAACTCATTCAGTTCTGGAGCTCCTACAGATAGTTTCATCACTACTGATTGATGCAAGCCTTCCTCCACAGCAAATTGTTGTCGTTCCTCTATGGTAAAAATTACAGTAGGCTCGCCATGAATGAATTGGACCGGTTTGAGTTTTGAAGATGTGCGATGTATGGGATCTATTTTTGTTTCGATTTTCTGAGCATATGTGAGTTTTGTTGATGGCTCTCCCACAGCCAAAGGCTGGGGAGAGGACGATGCATCCATTCTTCTTCAAAACTCCATCAAGATGAAAGCAAAAAACAGAATACAAAATGGAAATGACCCCAGCGGAACAGAAACTCGACGACCTCAAAGCTCGCCGGAAATTGATGAAACTCAGACAGACCGGACCTTGACGAAGCTACCTCCGGCAAACTCGAACTGCGAATCCAAAAAAAAAGAACCTCGGCAAACAACCTCATGCTCGGCAGAAGAAACTAGAATGGTAATACCTCAACCGAACTCCGCTGTTTGCAAAAACCAAAGTTCACGAACCGAAGCTTTCCGGCGTGAGTGATGGACTGCGTGGTCGGAGACGGGGCAGTGAGGGATCGTGGCGTTTGGACTGGTTGCTGGAGACTTCACGATTTGAGGCAGATTTCTGATGGATTTGTGATGAGGAAATGGAGAAAGCTTGGTGGTGTAAATTTGGGCCAGTTTGGGCGGAATCGCCGCAGTGGACGGCAAAGACGGTGACACTTCTTTCGACTATTTGACGACCTCTAGTGGGATTCGAAGGAAAATGAGGGCAGATTCGTAAAGGGAGTGTCAAAGCGGTACGGGGTGTGAATTTGAAATCCACCGGAGATGGTGGAGATTTCCCCGGTGGCAGAGACGGCGGCGTTACAGAGATTGTACGAGGAGGATGAAAATTGGTTTTAGACTTAATTATTCTCTTCATACAATTATATTAAAGTACAAGAAACCTTGGTGGTCGTTGGATTAGGGAGAAGCGACGCCTGTGATCAATTGTCGCCTAAACGGCGTCGTTCGGTCTACTAAAGGGAAGGGGCTGAAATGGGTAAGGGTATTGAGTTGGGTCAAACTGGATAGCCAAATGGGCTGGGCATGTTTTTTATCACATGCCCAATTTTAGGGCAACCCGATTTCTCGTTAGAATTTTCACTTCCTTCTTTTATCTATTTTCCTTTTTGTATTATTTTTTTATTTTGCAACTATGTTTTCATTTTGTAATTAATTAATTAATTTTTTACTTTTTGCTAATACAAACTTAAACTAAAAATGTAAAAAGTACCATTTTTGTTCTTTTCTTCCTATTTTGTTCTAAAATAAATTAATTCATAATTAATACTAATATATAAAATTAAATCCTAGATGCAATTATATTTTTTGTATTTTTCATATGCACAAACAAAATGCAACAATTACTAGAAAATGCCACAAAATTTACAAAAATTATAAAAATAATAAAAAAATTATTTTGTTTGAATTTTTGGAAATAATTCATATATAGGGAAAAATCATGTGCTCACAGAAAATATTTTGTAAACAAACAACTTCTTCTTAAAAAGTATATAACGCATGTTATTTTTAATACAATATACTAAATATTAGATAAAAATAAAATTAAAATAATAATACAAATATAACTTGTCCCTAGATAATATTCAAATCAAACAACCCTTACTTCCCTTAACTTTAGCCTTTTTTGTTCCAAGAGATGCCAAGGACAAACTACAGGTAGAAATAGCTTCAAGATTAGCTCCAAAAGGACAATACACTACCATAATGTCCACGTGGATCAATGTCCATCTAACACATCATCCACATCCGTTAATAATCCTTCTCTGGATCCACACAATTTTGATAAAAACTGATATTCATTTAATATTTATATAAAATCATAAATTTTAAGGTAAGAATGCAATTAACTAACCATGGTTTAGTTATATAATTATATGTATAAAAATATTATTTATTGGGTTACCATAAACACATGATATGAGTATATGCCATGTTATTTATGGTTTATGTTTACATAATTATGTATTGTGATCTCTACTGGAGTTACTAATGCTCTTTTGTTTTTGTTTTATTTTTATTTTATTTCTTTCTTTATCTAAACCAAGGGTCGACTGGAAACAGCCTCTCCACCCCTTCGGGTGGGGGTAAGGTCTGTGTACATATTACCCTCCCCAGACCCCACCCTGTGGGAATATACTGGGTAGTTGTTGTTTGTTAATGTATTGGTAAAAATCTGATCATACGACCACCGCTGAACCATCCCCATCCTAATCGACTCAAAGCAAATGGTCAACGAACTAAAACAAGCAACGGGGCAATGGTCCCTCTATAACAAAAGAACGTCTCCTCAACTCAGCTACGACAACTCATGACAAGCTCACGAAACTTGCAACTATAAATACCAAGGAAGAGAACCTTAATAGGGGGGAGGGACTTTTAAGACGTTGTTCGAGATCTACAAAAAAAACAAACATGCTCCACGAGCAGAACATTTTGGGAAGGAGATTGTAACTCCCTGAACCTCTTCAAGGAGATGCATGTTCAACTACTATGAGTAATAAAGTCCTAAATTTATCATTCCTCAGTTCCGTCTTCTTGTATTTTGATTTTGTCTTCCAATCTAGCGATTAATTATGCTTGACTTGGATTTACCCTTAAGTTATTTTGATTGATTTGCTCGAAAAGTATTTAGAAACTCTTTGGTCAAACAATTTGGCACCGTCTGTAGGGATTTCTTGGTAAAAATACCTAGTTCTTCCTGGATTGAAGCCAAAGAAATACGGGGAAAAAAACTTGACTCGAATCAGAGTCAAGGACCACGCATCGGGAAAAGAAGAATCAGATGCATCAGCCAAGGCAAAAATTTTCCGCCCTATCGATCTCGAACACCCCGAACAATGAGAGAAGTCCCCCCTTCAAGAGAGAAGCAATGGAAAGCAACTTCCCTCCGGGCAGACGTATGAAGCATTGTCCTTCCTAATCCCTCATATCACGCCAGGTCAGAAACCGATCCGGAGATGTTCCAAACGGGGAATCAAAAATCACCCTGAAGAAACTTGAACGCTACGATCTGGCAAACAACCATATTACATGCACGACAGAGGACCACAGGTCAAAACGAAGTCCCGACTCTTAAACACATGTGACGTCAAACCATCAATGCGAACAAGGATAAGGCTAAGTGCCTTCACCATAAAAGTATATGTTTCGACCTCAATCGAACTGGGACTATAAGGCTAATTGCCTTCGCAATCAAAATCGACAGTTCGACCTCGTTCAAACTATAAGGCTAGGAGCCTTCACCATCAAAATCGATAGTTCGACCTCGTTCGAACTATAAGTCTAAGAGCCTTCGTCATCAAAATCGACAGTTAGTCCTCGTTCGAACTATAAGGCTAAGTGCCTTTGCCATCAAAATCAACAGTTCGACCTCGTTCGAACTATAAGTCTAAGATCCTTCGCCATCAAAATCGACAGTTCAACCTCATTCGAACTATAAGTCTAAGAGCCTTCGTCATCAAAATCGACAGTTCGACCTCATTCGAACTATAAGGCTAAGTGCCTTCACCCTCAAAGTACATGGTTCGGCCTTGTTCGAACTATTAGGATAAGTGCCTTTGCCATCAAAATTGATAGTTCGACATCGTTCAAATTATAAGGCTAAGTGCCTTTGCAATGAAAATAGACAGTTTGAACTCGTTCGAACTATAAGGCTAAGTGCCTTGGCCATCAAAGTACATGGTTCGACCTCGTTTGAACTGGGACTATAAGGCTAAGTGCCTTCGCCATCAAAATCGACAGTTTGACCTCGTTCGAACTATCAGGCTAAGTGCCATAGCCATCAAAATAGACAGTCGACCTCGTTCGAACTATAAGGCTAAGTGCCTTCACCATCAAAGTATATAGTTCGACCTCATTCAAATTGAACTATAAGGCTAAGTGATTTCACCATCAAAGTATATAGTTTGACCTCGTTAGAACTGGGACTATAAGGCTAAGTGCCTTCACCATCAAAGTATATAGTTCAACCTCGTCCGAACTGAGACTATAAGGCTAACTGCCTTCGCCATCAAAATCGATAGTTCAACATCGTTCGAAATATGTGGCTAAGTGCTTTAAACATAATAACGTCTTAAAAATCAAGCACAATCAATCTCGGGACGGGCTCCCGCCTCAAATACATTAAGAAAAATAGGAACAACACAAGATAAACACAAAACAGGTAGCAAAAAAGAGATTTTATTATCCATAAGTTAAGAATGCAGGTCATCCCCACTTACACTCGGCCAGGGACGATCTACACAAGAAAAACAAAGAAAATATAAAACAACAAGAAACAAACGAACGCCAACCGGCGAAAAAAACAAAGAACAGTTCTTTTTTCTTTCACTCGGCGCCACCATCGCCGCTACCATCACCATCCCCATGGGGCTCCTCACCATCATCGCCTACACCTTCGCCTGCTTCGGTCATCTCCGCATCATAACCACAGTCGGCACGAGCCTCACGGTCCTTCTGGAGCGCTACCTCAAAGGCCGCTCCAGTCGTGGTGCCCGCCTCCCGCAAATCTTTTAAAATTTCGCGTTGAGCTTCGGCTCGACCCAATGCTCTTGAGCCTGGTTGGGTACAAGAGTACATGATGGCCCAGCTTGGTCCTTCAGCCCATGGTTCTCCTCCTTTAAGGCTGCAATCCGCTCCATCAGAACTTGGGCATCCTAATCAAGGGCAGTTATCCACTCTTCAAGTCTCCTCTCCCTAAGAACAGTAGTAGTCCTCTCCAAACCTGCTGAGACTCATGTACGAGGATCGCCTCTTCCAATGTCGTTGCCTTCATGTAAACATCCCTCTCCATACACCTTAAACCAGCAACCTCGCTCTCTAACACAGCCAGCTTACCATCCCATTCGACAGTCATCTCCTCCGCTCTGGCCCTGCTCTACACCATCTTCGAGTGTATCTCCCTCAACCTACACTGAAGGTGCTCGCATTCCGCATCCACTCCTTCCCAACCTAAGCTCCTCATCCTTTTAGCAGATATGTCGTTTGAGCTCGCTTTTATCACTAAGCACCTCCATCAGCTCTCGATCTCGCTTCTCCAACTCCTCACCCAAAGACTTGTTACGAGGATCATTCATCAAATGTCTGTGTAACTCGTGGCACCATTCGCGATAGCAACAATACATTCCCAATATTTTCAGAAAGATTCTTGAACGTATGTTAGCCTTGTGAATGCTCTCCACCTCTAGCAAGTAAGTCTGCAAAAACAAAAAAGTAGTTAAACTAAAGCTCATGCTGAAATGGGAGAGAAATTAGCTCAAGTAAAGGTAACGTACCAGTAGGACCATCACAGCCACTTCGTTCATCACCTCAACATCTGAAATGCTTCTCAGAGACGCGTTCTTGGCTTCCGACTACAACCACTCAAATTGCGACACCAAGCTGTTTCCTTGGGTCAGTAGGTTTAAATCTGAAGAAATCTCAATATAACGGGCCGACCCGTCTGGGCGAACCATAGCGTGGGTAATGCCCTCCTAAAACATGCGGATATTATCGGGATCCAAATAAAACTCAGATTCGTACCCTTCCACCACCACGTTCTTTCCCCTCTCCACCGTCGATGGTATGGAGCAACCCGCCGTGGGCGAATAAGGTGTGCTCAAGGTTTCGATGACGGCCTCTAAGGATCGACCCTCCACTTTATCAGCGAGAACTTCTAACTGGGTCTCCACAACAACAACATTTGCCTGGCTTAAACTAGCGGGGGAAGCTCCGACCGATTACTCTTTACCAATGGCAGATGCCACAACAACTCCTTCCTCTGACTCCGTCAGGGGAGAATCCAAGTTGAGCACTGTCATAGGAGATGCCGCGAATGATACCCTTTGTCTTTTTGACGACTCTTCTTCTTCCCTAGTCGACGGTGAGTCAGTTCAAGGGCGGACGCTCCCAGATGGCCCCTCATCCTGTGACGTAGCCCAGGACGGATAGGCTGCAGTTGATGACTCCACTGATGCCACCCTCAATGAAGGAAGAGCAATAGGCACTGCAGTAAGGCGAGTGACCACCGCCGGGCAGCAGAAGGCTAGTTGTGGAGCTTTGACTCGTCGAACTCTCCCTGGTCACAACAAACAAATATTTCGTAAATAATAGTGAAATAAGAGTGAAACAAGAGTGGAAGGGGAATAAGGTCGATGTATCACCTGAGGGGTCTACGTCTATATTTCTCCCAGAACGACGCCCGCGTGTGAACCCCCGTATTATGGGGAAATACAGCCTCGACCCATTCTCGGATCCCCTCCAAAGGAGGCGAAGGCAGCTTCTCGGCTGCAAAACATTGGGACAGATCAATGATTACAAATCTAAGATGAAAGGAATATCAAGAAGGACATTGTACCATTCAAAACCGAGGACTTACGTGCAAAGTTCCACACTTCCGAGAATCCGGTCGGGTCGTCTACAAGATGTTCTATTTGAATGAAGAAAAAATTATCGAAGAAATAACGGTTGGTCCGGTCGTCCATCTTGAACACTAGCGCCCTCTACTCACGAGGGTGCGCATGGATCATGGTGCCACGAATATTCTGAGGAGCGAAGAGGCTAAGCGCGTGTCTCAGAGTGACCGCCCTACTTGCCAACTCCGCGTACTTGATGAACATCAGAAATAGCTTGTATAGATAAGGGGAAAGTTGAGCAGGGCACACCTCGTAATAGGACATAAGTCAACAACCATAATAAGGAGTGGGAGCGTGTATCCCACAAGGAAGGGATAGGCATATAATGAATAGAACCCACGACGATCAATCTGGACCCTCTCATCCATCTTAGCGGGCACGATCTCGACATAATTAGGAATGCCCCATCATTCCCTGAAGTTCGCTATCCCAACCTCTTCCATTAGAGGAGAGATATGCACCTGCTCTGCGCCACCCACTGTGCTAAAATCTACCACTGCCTTCCCCGGACAGAACAAAATTTCTTCAACTAAAGGAACTTCTTCGCTTTTAATCAGCTCCAAATCCTCAGTCGCCTGACCGGGATCCACGACCACCGGAGAATTGGCTGGAAGATTGGTATGAGAAGAAGTTCCTGCCATTTTTGACTCAGAAGCAAAAGAAAAAAGACCTTTGTGGTAGAAGCAAGAAAATCGCAGATTATAGCAATCAAGGGAATAGAGAAAAATGTGATTCAGCAGAAAGAAAGATATCCCAGGATTTCTCTCAACAATAGCGATGAATAGGTGAAAAGCAAATGACAGATCATTTCTATTTATAAGAAACGGATTCTTCAATCACGAAACCCAATAGCCATCATTAATGCATGACTGGACACGAAACGGTTCAGTCTCTCGGAAACGTGTTCCATTATGATTGTCTGCACGAAGTAGTGCTTCACTTTCCAACCGACGTTTTAGTTTCCAAATCGTCGTAACGATACATGAGCACCAAAAAGGCATCACCGGACAGATTTGGAGCCCTTAACGCCATTAATGAACATACATCGTGCCTGACTCCTCTTGATTATGTCACACACAATCCGTCCATCGAGGCCGGCACGGCAAGACCCCGACGAATGGAGGGACTAACTGTATTGGTAAAAATCTGATCATACGACCACTGCTGAACCATCCCGTCCTAATCGACTCGAAGAAAATGGTCAACGAACTTGACCCTGACTTGTGACAACCGATTCTGAAACAAGCACTAGCGTCATGGTCCCTCCGCAATAAAAGAACGTCTTCTCGACTCAGCTACGACAACTCATGATAAGCTCACAAAGCTTGCAACTATAAAAACTAAGGAAGAGAACCTTAATGTGGGGAGGGACTTCTCGGACATTGTTCGAGGTCTATAGAAAAGAACAAACATGCTCCACGAGCAGAACATTTTGGGAAGGAGATTGTAACTCCTTGAACCTCTTCAAGGAGAGGCAGGTTCAACTACTATGAATAATAAAGTCCTAAGTTTATCATTCCTCAATTCCGTATTTCGATTTTATCTTCCAATCCAACGATTAATTGTGCTTGGCTATGATTGACCCTTAAGTTATTTTGATTGATTTTCTCATAAAATATTCGGAAACTTTTGGGTCAAACAGTTAACAAAAGCAATATTGATCTAAAACGTTCCATTGACGATTTGAGTCTTATTTGAATCGTTAACAAAGGTAACATGGACGAATTAAATTTCATTTGAACTTTTAACAAAATATGGGACCAATAACGACCAATAGAAAAGATATACTTACGCCTCACATTTATATTATCTATCTATATTATTATGAAAGTACGATTAATTTATGTGAAACGACTAAAATATTTTTAAAATATTAATCGATTTGTACGCCCTTAAATATTTTTATAATTTAAAGATATAATTGTAAATTACCCACGGTTAAAATTCTATTCCGATTCAAATTATACATACGAGCAAAAAAGAAAAACGTGTAAGGTGAAATACCCCTATCCAAATGAATTTTGGATTCATCCTCTAGCACTAACACGCCAATACCATCTCCAATATTGTACAACAATAAGACAAACCAAAAGAAAACACAATATATGATATACAATCCACACCAAGTCAGCAAAGAATTTACAGGAAGAGCTCATGTGTTTAAATTCGGTGAATAAAGACAATACATATAAATCCGTTACTGGTAGTTTAATTTAATGTTTTCATCAATATTTCAAATTGCAACGTTAAATTTGTTGTTTTGCCAGTCCTTTTTTTAAATTATGTATTCCACAAGTTTCATGTTGATAAATCACCGGATTCGGTGACTACTTTTGCTTATAATTGAAAAGACTCGAAGTGCCTCTATTATCGGTATATATATAACTTTTGGTTTGAGTTTTTTATATCCAATATGATTCAAATTGTAACTAAAATTTAATAGTGTATGTTACGACCGGATATACCCATCATCGGGAGTCGTGATGGCGCCTACTGTCGAAGCTAGGCAAGCCAACCTTTATAATCATTTTCAAAAGCTTAAATCTAAAACAAATCAAATACTACAATAATTAATTAAAATATGCGGAAGTCTTCTAATAACAATAACGAAAACAATATGCGGAAAACTAAAAACATATCTCTACCCAGCATCTGGTGTCACTGCTCACGGATAACTAAAGAGTACTAAAAATAATAATCTGAAAGAAATATGTTGCATGTCTGTTTGATGCAATTTAACAAACTGAAAGAAATAGATAGAGGAGACTCGCGGCACGCGAACGCCAGCGAACTACCTCAGAGCCTCTGGACGGAAGGATCACTCCCGAACTATAGCTGCGGTCCGTACTGGGTCCTGACCTATGCACAAAAAGGCATCACGACTCCCGACGGTGGGTAAATCCTGGTCGTGACAACTTGGTATCATAGCACTAGGTTACTTGGGTCTCACAACTCACGGACAACCTCGATAGAGTCTGAGGAATCTGTACGGAGACGTATGTATTTATCCCCCATGGGCTACAGATTTAGGAAAAGTTTCACTTTGTTCATTCTTGTCGTGCGATTCTATTTCTCAAATATTGATTGTCGTTCTACTCTGTTCTTTTGTAGATGGCGAGAACACGTGTGTCTTCTTCTTCCACGTAACAGCCTGAGCCCCAGCAGCAGCTCCCGCGAAGGGCAGGGGCCGAGGCCGTGCTAGAGGCCGTGGCAGGGGCAGAGCTCAGCCCCAGGCAGCAGTTCCAGAGGTGGAGCCTCATATTGACTTTGATGAGGAGGTTCTGGCTCCACCAGCTCCAGTGGGCTCAGCTCAGATCCCAGGAGGAGTGATGTTTTCTTCGGATCTTCAGGATGCCATTGTCCGCATAGCAGGCTTTATGGACAGTGTGGCCAAAGCGGGATTGCTGCCAGTAGCACCAGCCACTTCTTATGCTGGAAGAGGGCTTCAGACTCCTGCTACACGCACTCCGAAGCAGGTATCTCCCCAGACTCAGGTTCCCTTGGTTCAGCCTGTAGTGGCAGCTCAGACAAGCATTACAGATCAGGCTGGAGATGGGACGGCCATGTCCTCGGATGCTCTGTGTAGACTTGATCGGTTCTCCAAGCTTTTCACTACTACCTTCAGTGGTGCTTCATCGGAGGATCCCCAGGACTTTCTATACAGTTGTCATGAGATCCTCAGGACTATGGGGATAATAGAGACCAATGGGGTCGTTTTTTTCACCTTCAGACTTGTGGGTTCCGCCAAGACTTGGTGGAGAGATTATTGTCTATCTAGACCAGCAGGGTCCCCAACTTTGACATGGGATCAGTTTGCGGAGTTATTTTTGGAGAAGTTTCTCCCCGTCACTCAGCGGGAGGCACTTTGCAGACAGTTTGAGCATCTTCAGCAAGGCCCTCTGACAGTTACATAGTATGTGACCAGATTTGTTGACTTGGCACGCCATGCAATAGTGATACTCCCTACAGATCGGGATACGGTCTCGAGGTTCATTAATGGATTGATTCAGCCTATTCGCCTACAGATGGTCATGTGAGTTGGCAGTGATATTACTTTTTAGGAGGCGGCCAATGCGGCCCGCTGACTAGAGATGAAATTGGATCGAGGAGGTAGTCAGAGTTCAGACAAGAGGCCTCGACATTCTGGCAGATTTAGTGGTGCCTCATCTGGAGTTAGGGATTTCCATGACAGAGGCCATCCCCCGAGACCTTTCTAGTCGGCACTTAAGGTTTCTCATGGTATGCCAGGCGGTGGTGGACACCAACAGTATTATTCAGATCAGCAGTCTTTCAGCGCACAACCAGCCCTCCCATCAGTGCACCTCCAATTCAGAGCTTCAGGGGAGGACATACCGGTCGACAGGACCAGCAGTCTCAGCCGCCGAGGGCATGTTATGGTTGTGGTGACACAGGTCATGTGGTCAGATTTTGCCCTTGAGCCTCGAGTAGTGCAGGGTCCTCGCCCTACGATTCAGGCAACAGGTTATCCACAGGCCGCCCAGCCAGCTAGAGGCAGGGGTATGGATCTTAGAGGTGGAGGGAGAGACCGTAGAGGTGGAGCTCGAACAGCCAGAGGTAGGGGTCAGCCTGCACCAGATCGCCCCAGAGACGCAGTTCAGGGAGGTGGGGGCTAACCCCGTTGTTATGCATTGCCAGCCAGGCCGGAGGCCGAGTCATCTGATGTTGTGATTACAGGTACTATACTAGTTTGTGATAGGGGTGCTTTGGTATTATTTGATCCGGGATCTACTTATTCTTATGTGTCATCCTATTTTTCACCCTATTTGATTATGCCTAGTGAGGCTATGGGCATTCCTGTATATGTGCCACACCGGTTGGTGATTCTATAGTGGTCGACCGAGTGCATCATTCTTCTTTAGTGGTATTTGCGGGTCTTGAGACCCGTGTCGATTTATTGATTGTAGACATGGTGGACTTCGATATTATATAGGGGATGGACTGGTTGTCCCCGTATCATGCTATCTTGGATTGTCACGCTAAGACCGTGACTTTGGCATTGCCAGACTTGCCCCGACTTGAGTAGAAAGGGACCCTAGGTCATGCCACCCGTAGTGTTATTTTGTATGTTAAGGCTCGACGTATGGTCGAGAAGGGGTGTTTAGCATATTTAGCGTATATTCACGACTCCAGCGCAGAGGTTCCATCTATCGACTCTATTCCTATTGTTCGGGAGTTCCCCGAGGTATTTCCTTCAAACCTGCCGGGTATGCCGATCGACAGAGATATTGACTTCTGTATCAATCTAGCTCCTAGCACTCAGCCTATTTCTATTTTGCCATATCACATGGCCCCGCTAGAGTTGAAAGAGTTGAAGGAGCAGCTTCAGGACTTGCTTGATAAGGGTTTCATTAGACCCGCTTATCACCTTGGGGTGCACCAATGTTGTTTGTGAAGAAAAAGGACTGGTCAATAAGGATGTGCATTGATTACCGGTAGTTGAACAAGGTGACGATAAAGAACAAGTATCTACTGTCAAGGATTGACGATTTGTTTGACCAGCTCCAGGGTGCCTGGGTGTTTTCGAAGATAGATTTGAGGTCTGGTTATCATCAGCTGAGGATTAGGGCGTCTGATGTCCCTAAGACAACATTTCGTACTCGGTATGGGCATTATGAGTTTTTGGTCATGTCGTTTGGATTGACCAATGCCCCGACAGCATTCGTGGAGTTGATGAACTGAGTGTTCAAGCCTTACTTGGATTTATTTGTGATTGTATTCATTGATGATATCTTAGTATACTCCCGCAGTCAGGAGGAGCATGAGCAGGACCTCAAAGTGGTTTTTCATACTCTGAAGGATAGCCAGTTGTACGCCAAATTTTCAAAGTGCGAATTTTGGTTGAGTTTAGTAGCATTCCTGGGTCATATCGTATCAGCAGAGGGTATTCAGGTAGACCCGAAGATGATAGAGGCAATCAAGAACTGGCCTCGAACAGCTTCAGCTATAGAGATTCGGAGCTTCTTGGTGTTAGCTGGTTACTATAGACGTTTTGTGGAGGGGTTTTCATCCATCGCAGTCCCGATGACTAGATTGACTCATAATGGTGCCCAATTCAGGTGGTCAGAGAAGTGCGAGGCGAGCTTGTAGAAGCTCAAGACAGCTCTGACCACGGCACCGCTATTGATCTTGCC
Source organism: Nicotiana benthamiana (assembly GCA_034376525.1). Classification (NCBI taxonomy): domain Eukaryota; kingdom Viridiplantae; phylum Streptophyta; class Magnoliopsida; order Solanales; family Solanaceae; genus Nicotiana; species Nicotiana benthamiana. The sequence goes on from CM067336.1 coordinate 13,330,256, forward strand.
CACGGGATCTGGGCCTTATACTGCATATTGCGATGCCTCGCGCATCAGACTTGGTGCAGTGTCAATGCAGAACGGCAAGGTCATCGCATATGCTTTGAGGCAGTTGAAGATCCACGAGAAGAATTATCCAGCTCATGACTTAGAGTTGGCAGCCATTGTTCATGCCTTGAAGATTTGGAGGTATTATTTGTATGGTGTGACGTGTGAGGTGTACATGGATCACAAGAGCCTTCGGTACTTGTTCAAGTAGAAAGAGTTGAATTTGAGACAGCAGAGGTGGTTGGAGTTGTTAAAAGATTATGATGTTTCTATGTGGAAGGCCAATGTGGTGGCCGATACATTGAGTAAAAAGTCCGCCAGCATGGGTAGTCTTGCATATATTCCGGTCAGCCAGAGACTGCTTGCCTTGGATGTTCAGGCCTTGGCCAATAGATTTGTGAGATTGGATATTTGTGAGCCCAGCAGAGTGTTAGCTTGCACAGTTGCTCGCTCGTCATTGATAGAGCGTATCCGGGAGCGCCAGTTTGATGATCCCCATTTGTGTGTCCTGAGAGACACGGTGCAGAGGGGAGGTGCCAAGGAGATGACTTGGGGAGATTATGGCATATTGAGGTTGCAAGGGCGAGTTTGTGTGCCCAATGTTGATGGTATTTGAGAGTCGATCTTAGCGGAGGCCCACAGTTCTCGGTATTCTATTCATCCGGGCACCGCGAAGATGTATCGGGATTTGAGACATCATTATTGGTGGTGTAGAATGAACAAAGACATTGTTGCATATGTGGCTTGTTGTCTAAATTGTCAGCATGTTAAGTACGAGCATAAGAGGTCCGGTGGATTATTTCAGAGGATTGAGCTTCCCGAGTGGAAGTGGGAGAGAATCACCATGGATTTTGTTACTAGCATTCCGATTACTCGGAAGAAATTTGATGCTATATGGGTTATTGTTGATAGGCTGACCAAGTCAGCGCATTTCATCCCAGTTGCCACCACCACCTATTCATCCGAAAAGTATGTAGAGATTTATATTAGGGATATCGTTCACCTTCATGGGGTGCCCATATCTATTATTTCGGATCGGGGTCCGCAGTTTACCTCGCATTTCTGGAGAGCAGTGCAGCATGAGTTGGGAACCCAGGTCCAGTTGAGTACAACATTTCACCCCCAGACGGACGGTCAATCCGAGAGGACCATTCAGATTCTTGAGGATATGCTCCGAGCCTGCGTTATTGATTTTGGAGGCTCGTGGGACAAGTTCTTGCCATTAGCGGAGTTTGCCTACAACAACATCTACCAGTCTAGTATTTAAATGGCCCCGTATGAGGCATTGTATGGTAGGCGGTGTCGGTCCCCAGTCGGATGGTTTGAGCCAGGAGAGGCTCGATTATTGGGTACAGATTTGGTACAGGTGGCCTTAGATAAGGTCAAGATCATTTAGGACAGACTTCGGTCAGCTCAGTCCAGGCAGAAGAGTGTTGCAGATCGTAAGGTCAGGGATGTTGCTTTCATGGTTGGTGAGTGAGTATTGCTCCCTGTATCGCCTATGAAAGGCGTGATAAGGTTGGGAAGAGGGCAAGCTTAGCCCTAGGTATATTGGCCCATTTGAGGTTCTGGACCGTGTGGGGGATGCGGCTTATAGACTTGCATTTCCGCCTAGCTTGTCAGCCGTGCATCCAATTTTTCATGTATCCATGCTTCGGAAGTATCACGGTTATCCCACCCACGTGTTAGATTTCAGCACTGTCCAATTGGACAAGGATCTGTCATATGAGGAGGAGCCGGTGGCTATTTTAGACCGGCAGGTTCGACAGTTGAGGGCGCAGAGTGTTCCTTCAGTGCATGTTCAGTGGAGAGGTCAGCCTCCTGAGGCATCAACCTGGGAGTCCGAGTCTATATGCGGAGCCATTATCCCCATCTATTCCCCGACTCAGGTACTTCTTTCTTTTGTCTGTTCGAGGACGAATGGTTGTTTTAGAGGTGGAGAATGTGACGACCCAAAGGATCATCAAAATAATTCTCCCTTTCCTTGCGCTTCTGAGACCCTGAAAACCTTTTATTGGGTTGTCTCGATTTTCATGCGCAATCCGGGCGCGAAGCCGGAAAAAAAATTATGTGAAAATATTTGAAATATGTGTTAAAAACTATGAATTTTGATACTAACATAGCTATAGTTGACTTTGGTCAATGTTTTGGGTAAACGTACCCGGACCCATGATGCAACGGTCCCGAAAGGTCCGTAAGAAAATTTGGGACCCGGGCATATTCCCGGATTCGAAATCCGAGGTCCCAGGCCCGAGTTCGGAGCTTTTCTGTGAAATTGTTTTATGAATATGCTTAAGGAAAAATGAAAACGAAAATTATCAAAAATAATGGTATCGGACTCGTATTTTGGTTTAGACTCCCAGTACAAGTCTTAAATGGGCGTTAAGTGCTATTTGTAAATTTTGGTTGAAAACGGACGTCGTTTGACGTGTTTCGGACTAAAAGTGGAAAATTTGAAAGTTTTGAACTTAGAAATGAAAATCATGAGTTTTGGGGGTTGATTTTGTGACTTTGATGTTATTTTGTCGATTTGATCGCTCGATCAAGTTCGTAGGATGATATTGAGTTAGTGTGTGTGTTTGGTTTGGAGCCCCGAGGGCTCGGGAGTGATTTCAGGGTGTTTCGGACTGTTTCGAAAAATACCAGATTTTTCAACAACTGTTGCAGAGCCTTTTCTTCTTCGCGAACGCGGTACTTGGCTCGCTTTCGCGTAGCCCAAATCTTCTTATCCTTCGCGATCACGTCCATTTTCACGTGTTTGCGTAGCTTGGCCTCAGCCTTCACCACGTTCGCGTGTCTGTATCCGCGTCCGCGTAGAGCTACCCCAGGTCCCCCTGCTTTCCTTCTTCACGTTCGTGTAGATCCCATCGCGAACACAATGCCTTATCAGATTACTTCATCGCGGACGCGGCCCAGGTGTCGCGATCGCGAAGCACAAAATTCTTTAGTGATTTTTATTAATTCCAGCACTGTTCATTACGGGATTTCATTCAAACTCTCATACGAACTCGCCTCCTACACCCTCAATTGACGAACTTCAAGCTCTTAAATCATCACAACTCTTTGGGTAAGTAATCCTAACATTATTTCCTCACTATTCCTTCATCAAATCATTAAATTTCTAGCTCTAAAACATGAAATCAAAGTAGAATTTAGGGGTTTTGGGTTTAGTTAGGGTTTATGGAATTTGGGCATTTCGACCTCAATTTGAGGTCGAATTTAAAATCTAATTATATATTTGAACTCGTGGGGTCATGGGGGATTGATTTTTGGCCCGAGCCTCGAGTTTGGACCACGTGGGCCTAGTGCCGGATTTTAGTATTTTTGAAAGTAAGCGAGGAAATGCATTTCTAGGCTATGGGATTGTGTTTTTGGATTCTTATTGATAATATTGAATTGAATTATGTTATATATCATTGGTTCGGGGTCGAATTCTAGAGGAAAGGCGATTGTTGAGCTTTGAGTTTCTATTTTCGGCTTCGAGGTAAGTGTTCGATCTAACTTTGGCTTGAGGGAATAAGACTAGGTTGTTATTTGTTATGTGATATGTGGGGTTGGTTCATAGGTATGGTGACGGTTACCTATGCGTCCGAGTCAAGCATGACCGTGATATCATATTTGCTACTCAAAATTGCGAAGCAAGTGAGTTATCGTGATAATTACTTGTTGCAAGAACTATGAACTGAAAGTTGAGAATTAAATGAACTAAAGATAAATTTTTGGTTTTTTCCCCTTGCCGGGACCATTTGTTGAGTTGTATTCCCTTGCCGGGACCTATTGTTGAGTTGTATTTCCCTTGCGGGGATTTATTGTTGAATTATTATCCCGTGCCAGGATATTTTGTCTTGATATCTACATTTCCTTTTTCCTGTTTGGTTGTGACCATTGATTGGGAGAGGAAGAGAGAGTAAAAGCACGAAGGGTGATGCCGTACACTGCTTAATGAGAGTAAAAGCACGAAAGGTGATGTCGTGTATTGTTTATCGAGTGTAAAGGCACGAAGGGTGATGTCGTGCCTTGTATTTGATATTTCTAGTGAGAAGTGAGAGTAAAAGCATGAAGGGTGATGCCGTGCATTATATTTGACTATTTTGGTGAGGAATGAGAGTAAAAGCACGAAGGGTGATGCCGTGCAGCTGTTGATTCATTGGCTCTTCTTGTTTAATTATTATTTATTAGTTTCATCTCTTGATTGTAGAAGTTATAATTGAACTGCTACTCCCCCAGCATGTCCCCTTCCCCTTATTTGCTTAAATTCTTGCTCTCTTTTCGTTGTTGCATATATCTGTACAGGTTGGTTGTGGTAGGTCCGGTTTAGCCTCGTCACTACCTCGCCGAGGTTAGGCCGGGTACTTACCAGCACATGGGGTCGGTTATGCTGATACTACAATTATGTGCCTTTTTGTGCACAGTTTAGGACCCAGTCTACGGACTGCAGCTATAGTTCGGGAGTGACCCTTCAGTCCAGAGGCTGTGAGGTAGTTCGCTGGCATTTGCGAGCCGCGAGTCTCCTCTATCTATTTCTTTCAGTTTGTTAAATTGTATCAAACAGACATGCTATGTATTTCTTTCAGATTATTGTTTTTAGTACTCTTTAATTGTCCGCGAGCAGTGACACCAGATACTGGGTAGAGATATGTTGTTAGTTTTCCGCATATTGTTTTCGTTATTGTTATGAGAAGACTTCCACATGTTTTAATTAATTATTCTAGTATTTGATTTGTTTTAGATTTAAGTTTGTGAAAATAATTATAAAGGTTGGCTTGCCTAGCTTCGATAGCAGGCACCATCACGACTCCCGATAGTGGGTAAATCCGGATTGTGTGTAAATCCTTTTTACAATTTAATTTAATATTGTGTAGCAGGATATTATATATTTCATGGATTAAAAGCTTGTTACTTATGCTTGGATTTTGAATGACCTAATATTGTCAAGAAAAGTTTCGTTGTTTATGTAGTACTGTTAGACTCAAATATAACAGTATTATTTTTTTGTAAGTATAGCATGTTCATATATTTCAGGTTACCAGCTTAATTTAGTTTACAGAGGAAGAATTAACCGCTATATGTATATGGTAGATTTGAGAATAGAATTTAGAAACTGTTTGATTTTAAACGGTAATTTTTTTTTAAAAAAATAATAATTATTTATTGATAAAGTTTTCAAATTTAGAATTTTTTCTAGTATTGAAATTTGAATTCAATTCCTATTTTGTATTTGAAAATTTTTATGCGTGACTTTTAACTATGGGCTGATTGTCACATGGAATAAAAAGTAAAAGTGAAACTTTATTAGGCTTAAGGGTTTTTCCTCGTAACAAAGTATAACATCTAACATATCTTATCTGTTATAGAAACGTTTGGTAAAATAATCCTTAAATGAAAGGGAAAAAAGCCTCAATTAGAAAACGAATGGTTTAAGTTTTATCATAAATTTACAACATTACAAAAACAAATTTCACTTCCTACAATTATGTGGTTCTCTTATAAATCTTTCCATTGAAATCACGTGAGACGAAGATATTAGGACATATATAAAATATTAAAATCCAACTCATGAACCTTCTTGATCAAGCCCAATTATGGCTTATAAAAGGATAATACGGTCGTTGCAAACATAATCCGGTTTTTACAAGTCCGGAGTCGAATCCCACAGAGAACTAAGGTTTAGCTACAATTGTTCATTATCACCAAGAAGACAAGTTTGAATGGTTCCTAACTTATAGATATTAAGATTCTTGTGTTTAACTAAGTAGTTAACAATTAAAATAATAAATTAACAACTAAAGATATTAAGAGTTAGAGATAAGATTAAGGAGACCTAGAGTTATAATTTTCCTAATTGTCAGTATCCTTCCCGCTATGTCTTCTATAATTTTGCCTAAGTATTCTATACCAATCATGAGCACTCTTATTACCATAAATCTCTTCCGAGTAATCACGATAATTTACTAGACGCACTCTCCCGAGCTACGCTAGCTGGCTTTTAATACAGCTCAGTTCAGATCGCACCCAAGGCTTCGTTATCCCTAATCCTGCCTTTAAACCCTCGGTTATTGATCCTTCATATACTTTGGGAGTGGTGTTGTTCAACAATTACCTAAATATGAACTCTCTCCCGAGTTATGCATACTAAATAGTCACAGCTAATTGAGAGCTCTTCAATTAACTGCAACAAGAACGTAGTTGAACAAATAGAGATTATACTACGACTCAATTATATAAAAACATAACAAGAATTTATCCTAAAAAAGGTTCCATCAAAACCCTAGATAACAAATTAGCTATTCATAATAGTATGTAAAACTACATACTAAAAGTAACAACCAACAATGAAAAATAGGAAGAGCAAGGAAAAAACTTGTAGAAGAATTCCCAAGCCTTGCTCCTATTGTGTCTCTGCCTCTTTAGGTCAAATTTGTGTCAAACATATGTCCCATCCCCTAAAAATAGCGTTTTTACATGTATTTATACCAAATAGGGTCGGTCCAGACAAAAAAACCCTTTCTTGTGCGAGATAGGAGTGGCTCTGTTAATTTTGCACAGTTGCGCCGCATGGTGCGGCATCCCATGCGGTGTGATAGTAGAGATTATCAGAGGCTTCAATGTTTTGATTTTCAAGAACAATTTGCATTGTCACGCCGCACCATGCGGCGCCCCATGCGGCGTGATAGTATATTTTCCTCAGAGCTGGTTCCTTTCGTTTAATATCAAGAATAGCACACGACCCCCGAACACGATCCCAGCTTTATGTATTGAGCTTTTACTCAGACTTCAAAGCTTCAAATCACTTAAATTCATTTCATAACTTCTATATAACTCGGAATCATACCTACAAGGCATAAAACATATAATTAGTTCAAAACACTAGCGATAAAAGCTCAAGCTCAATTAAAGTGCAGTAAACTCGAGTGTAATAAGTGACTAAAATACGTAATCATAGCCTATCATCAACACCCCACACTTAAACCATTGCTCGTCCTCGAGCAATCAAACTACACTTTTTATAGACACAACCTTTTTAAACAATTCTCCTAACACATCACACCAAGAGTATTTAAAATAGACTAAGCATAAAAGCGTAACATGTTCACCTCAAGACTTGACTCACAAGTACCACGTATAATTCACAACTTACCTGCCTATTCTAACATAGAGGTCACCGACATTACCTTTCCTTCATGAATCAAGTGCCCTCATATAACAAAAGAGAGTAGTTCCGCGCAATAAAATTTAAGTGCACTTAGGAACTCAAGATAGAAAGAATTCATGCACTCTCAGAAATAACATTCATATGCCACAAAAGATGCACCATAAGCTTTCCCATAGTGTATTACTCCACTAATCGAGCTCATTCAATCTAGGATCAATTAGGACTTTATTTGATTGCAATGTAGGCTACGGGGCGGGTAAGATACATTTAGATATAAGAGTGACTACACCTCCCTAAGCACTTTAATACATATACTTTAACATTCAAACCTCATACTTATGCCAAGCCAAACTCCACCTTCACATCAATATACATCAACTCCCAAATTATGTAATCACAATTATATCAAGAGTCACCACTATCAAAGAATTATTTTTTTCACATCAATGCAACTATTTTTTTTTCTTATTCAATTCAAGTGGCTCTTGCTTTTCAAATCAGTGCAACCTTTCTCCTTATTTCATTAGTTCTACTCAAAAGCCAAACCAACCACCTCATACTTTAATTTTTACAAAGTTCATAACAATTTAAGTGCTCATGAGAGATTAGAAGGTTCAAATAGATGATTAATTCAAACAAATGGGTAAGGCTTGTAATGTAATTGCCAAAGAAACATGATTACAGACTCAATTGGGTTAACTAACGATACATAACAATTAGGTGGATAAAATATACTTATATGTCTCAACAAAGAAATGTCTATATCACTTCCTAGACTGAATAAAACTACTATTTCGCTTTGCAAACACACGGGGCAAGTTCTAGACATCAAATGCAATGCACAAAATACAACAAACCTCACACACATATGGCACATAACTCACTAGACAAAGCAGTTAGGCAAAGTTAAGATCATACAATTTAAGGTGCTTCTACAAGAGTCAAAAACTGAGTCTAAGCGTCACAACAAAAGTACTCACTATTCTCAAGGAATAAAAAAGTCAAGAGATACTGCTTCACTTCAAAACACAACACAATAGCTTCTACTCCAAAAAAGAAAAAAATTAACTACACCCGGTTCAAACAGAACCCTTGAAAAAGAACCGTGGTTTAAAGAAAAACCAAGGGGGAATTGCTACACTACCTAACAAAAGAAAATATTTTTGTTTTTTTCTTTAGACTTAAATCCCTCAAGAAAACTGTCTAATAGATCCATCATCGGGAAAAGTCCAACTTTTTTTATTTTTTAAAAAATTATTCAATTAACCTAACACAACTAAAATAGCATAGAAAGTCATCCATACAATCCCCTCACCCCATACTTAAAATTGTGCATTGTCTCCAATGCACACCATAACTAATAAAAGGGTAAGAGAAACTCCCTGGTAGGCCAAAGCACTAACAACTCATGGATTACTCAGACTTCTTCCAAGCTTGGTCTTTCGTGCGGGTACCTCACACTTAGTTCCAATCATTTGGTTTGTTATTGCATCCTTCCAATACCTTTGTTTTCCAAACTCTTAGAAAATAAAAAATTGACACTACAAAAATAATATAGTTAAAAAAAATTAATACAAAAAAATAAAAAAAAATAGTAAAGCTGGGTTGCCTCCCAACAAGCGCTTGATTTAACGTTGTGGCACGACGTGAATCACTTTCTGCCTCCACTTCGAACTTATAAATCGCACCCCGAGTTTTGATTCAAGCTTATGATTATGCTCGTGGGGCGGTACAAATTCTTGCGAGCCAGAAATTAGATAGAGTCTTATGCATTTTTTGGTTCTATACCGAGGAGTGTCACCTTGCATAGACGGCCTTGAGAATTTCAAAATATAAGGCCCATTTACCTCTTCCTTGGACTCCTCTTTATGCTTGTAAAGATCCATTCCCATTTCACCGTCCGAGCATAATGCAGAGAAGTGTTTGGAATGAGGTCCAGCACGCTCCAATACATGAACTTCAAAATTTTCGACCTCCTCAACACCCAAAACACTAGAGCCAACTAAATTTATATCTTCAACGTCCCTGGTTGACTCTAGTATTACTTCTTCAACATCGGCATCCTCAAAGTCTAGATGGTTAGAGTGTTGGGGTTCTACTTTGGACCCCTCCGTTGGCACCTCAATTTTCGTCTCCAATGCAAACTTCTCCTGGCTACTATCCATAATATTGATACATTGAGCATTAAAATCTTCAACTAATTGACTCACTTGAGCCTCTAAGTTGTGAATAGTTTCATCTTGCCTTTCTATCTGCAACAATATTTTACTTTGTTGTTCTATAATGCACTTTAACATATCTTCAATCTTCTTTAGGTCAGCTTCCCTAGGTTCTTTGTTCCTATTATCCTCACAAGAAACATAAAATCATCATAATAAGGGGTTGGGGGAAGACAAGAAACATAAGCACAATCATGAAAGTGACCATCTTGACCACCACACATATCACACACATTCCACACATAAGATTGAGTTGGTGCATAAAACTCGTTCTCGAAAATATTTTGATAATTTTGCCAAGGGTGGTTTTCATCATAATAAGCATAAGAAGGATTAAATGTAGAATTACCAACATCAAAACTTTCATAATTCCATGATGCCATGTTTTTTTAATCAACAAGTAAAACAAAAAAATAAAAGAAAAAAATCAAATACAAAAAAATAAAAATAAAAAGTTCAAACTTGAAACCTAGTAATATGTACACCTACATCTACACCGTTAGTTCCCCGGCAACGACGCCAAAATTTGATTGCGCTCAACTATACCTTATAAAAATACAATGCGGTCGTTGCAAATATAATCCGGTTTACAAGTCCGGAGTCGAATCCCGCAGAGAACTATGGTTTAGCCACAGCTGTTCATTATCACCAAGAAGACAAGTTTGAACAGTTCCTAACTTATAGATATTAAGATTCTTGTGTTTAACTAATTAATTAGTAAATTAAAATAATAAATTAACAACTAAAGATACTAAGAGTTAGAGACAAGATTAAGGAGGTCTAGAGTTGTGATTTTTTCAATTGTTAGAATCCTTCCCGCTATGTCTTCTATAATTTTGCCTAAGTATTTTATACCAATCATGAGCACTCTTATTATCGTAAATCTCTCCCGAGTAATCACGACAATTTACTAAACGCACACTCCTGAGATACGCTAGTTGGCTTTTAATACAGCTCACTTCAGATCGCACCCAAGGCTTCGTTATCCCTAACCCCGCCTTTAAACCCTCGGTTATTGATCCCTCATATACTTTGGGAGTGATGTTGTTCAAAAATTACCTAAATATGCACTCTCTCCCATGTTATACATACTAAATAGGCACAGCTAATTGAGAGCTCTTCAATTAACTACAACAAGAACGTAGTTGAACAAATAGAGATTATACTACGACTCAATTATATACAAAATAACAAGAATTTATCCTACAAAAGGTTCCATCAAAACACTAGATAACAAGTTAGCTATTCATAATAGTATGTAAAACTACAATACTAAAAGTCATAACCAACAATGAAAAATAGGAAGATGAAAGAAAAAACTTGTAGAAGAATTCCCAAGCCTTGCTTCTATTGTGTCTCTGCCTTTTTCAGGTCAAATTTACGTAAAAAATATGTCCCATACCCTCAAAATAGTATTTTTACATGTATTTATACCAAGTAGGGTTGGTCCAGACGAAAAAACCTTTCCTGCACGAGATAGGAGTGGCTCTGTGAATTTTGCACAGTTGCGCCGCATGGTGCAGCGTCCCATGCAGCGTTATAGTAGAGATTATTAGATGCTTCAACGTTTTGATTTCCAGGAACAATTTGCACTGTCACATTGCACCATGCGGCGTGACAGTGTATTTTTCTCAGAGCTGGTTCCTTTTGTCTTCGTTTAATATCCAGAATAACACACGATCCCAGCTTAATGTATTGAGCTTTTACTCAGACTTCAAAGCTTCAAATCACTTAAATTCATTCCATAACACCTATATAGCTCAGAATCACACCTACAAGGCATAAAACATACAATTAGTGCAAAACACCAGCGATAAAAGCTCAAACTCAATTAAAGTGCAGTAAACTCGAGTGTAATAAGCGACTAAAATACGTAATTATAGTTTATCATCACTTCTCACACTATATATTAAGCCCCCTATTTGGCCATATATTTTCCCAAATTTATTCTAAAATTTATTTTCAAATTCCATATTTGGCCATAAATTTGACTCACATTTTGGCCAAAACTCAAATCACATATTTGAAATCTCAAATTTAGCTAATAAGCTGAAATTGGGCCAAATTGTGATAGTTATATTTTTCCCAAATTCTCAATATTACCCCAAAAAATTTTATTTTATAAAAAACCCCACATTTATTAAGGCCCCACATGTATATACAAGACATCAAGTTTATTTGCATGGTACTATTGGGTAGTTTTTTTTTATAGCTTTTAGAACTTGTGGGTATAAGTTAGCCCCCATATTTTTTTAAATAAAAGTGAAATATGTTCTGAAATAACATGTCCAAACACATTTTCATCTTCGAATTAATGTTCACTCAAATCAGATTTTTCAAAATTAATTTGAGATCTATGGCCAAATGCTAGCTAAGATTCAAGTTATGCTGGTTAATTGTTTTATCGTTCTCTTTTTAGTTATGAGGCTCTATGTGCGAGGCACATGAAATGGAGACTAGTATTACTAAATGTATGACATATGTTATCTCTCTCTTTATATCACTTCAATAATTATGGTCTAACGCCACACTAGTTTTAGACAATGCCTGAAAAGTGTGCCCAAAAATATATTTGGGCACACTTTTAAGGGGTGGCCTTTGTATGGAGCTTTTGGCTACGGAAAATTTGACGACGCTTGTAAAATGTGCTCTTTAATATATTAGGCTACACGTATTAAACGTTGCTAAATTATAAAATAATTGGCAACATTTACTTGACTATGTGGTACTCTTTTCAAGCGTGCTTTTTTTATAATTGAAAAAGCAACACTTTATAAATGTGCTCTAAAAGTCCAACAAAATATTTGGCTAAAATATAATATTCCCTCCAAAAAAATATAATGTTCCCTGGGATATACTCTAGGTAAAACATTCTTTTTTCAATTTCAAAAGACACAAAAATCTCTCTCCATCGCTAACAGCTCTGTGGATACATTAGGTAGGGTTTTGGCTTCAATTGTGGATACTGATTTTTCAGATTCGGTAATGTTAATTTCTGCACCGGGAAGATTAGGTACTCTATTTAATTTTTGTTTTCCCAGTATCGTCTCAGACGATGAACTCTGTTTCTCCTTTCACTTAATTTTAGTTTTCAAAGTTCCGTCTCAAACAGAATTCTCAAACGATGAATTTTGTTTCCCCTTTCAGTTAATTTTTGTTTTCAAAGTATCGTCTCAAAGGAAGAATTCGTTTCCCCTTTCTTTTAGGTATTGTTTTGCACCTTCTCGCCCTCCTCGTTCCAGATTGAAGAAACTTATAAAGTTAGAGTAACATAAATTCTTCCAATCTCAGGTTGGTGCTGTTCTATTTTAATATTTTACCAGTAGTTTCATATCTAATTTGATACTTATTCCAGAAAAGAATGAACTATAAATTAATTATTCCTCTTCTTGTCTCCAAGATTATTGATTTATTTTAAAATCCTAGCAGATTTGTGAGCCTAATTCTACAAATCGATTTTGCTATCTTTTGATTGTCATATTCCTGTTGATTAATCTGACATACAGTACGTCTTAGGATGAGTTGTTATTTTATCATGTCAGTCGCGCCTCAGAATACCAGAAGTGTCTGGTACATCATTCATATTTCTTATTTATATTTTGGGGGGGGGGGGGGGGGGAGGAGCGGAGGAAGGTGCAGGGGTTGTAATAGTAAGTTTATGAAATCCTTTTGTTCTGGTGTTACAAAATATTGCAAACTCTGTTGCAAATTCATAAACGCTACTCAACAGTGAGTTTGTTAGTATAATACGACTGATGTGCTCCACTTATAGTTTCCATGTTAGTGCCTGATAATTAGTCGACCAATTTAGAAACAAGCCAAGTTTGCAAAATATTATCCTAAAAGAAAATGTGAATGATAAAGCAATTTGCACTTGTATCTTCAGCCACCTCTTACAAACTCAAACTTTTAGAAATCAAATTTTAAGAAACAGGAGGAGTAGGAATGAAGCAGATTTTTTTTTTAGAAATTTGAAGTAACTTGTCAAACCTTAGTGCATACTGAATCTATCCTAGAAATTTTGGAAGCTTTGTAATTAGCTAACAATAGGTTTTTGTTTTCGCTTCACTTCTGTACGTATGATTTTTGCACAGTTTTTGTACATTGATATATAAAACTTATTACCATTCTCAAAAAGAAATAACCTGTCATAACCTTACTGGCTTCTTAGTAGATTCAACTTTTGTAATAAATTAGAATAAATAAACATCAGGGGAAATCATAGAATTAGAAAAACAATAAGTTTAAAAACAAACGTATGAAAATATTTTAGACAATAATTATTACCAATATTTCAAGTTTGTAGGCTCTCTTTCTTGGTTATGGGATTATTGTTGTAGGTGACACTGCTGTTGTTACAAGAAAATTAGTGTCGACAAGGTGGTAATGTCTGTTGGGAATATATTGTTCCTGCAACTTCTCTGCAGTCCTATAAATGGCCTAAAATTGGATTCATTTCACAAAATGCATTGACGAGTTCTGTAGTTTTGCGCAGGTACTGACCCTAAAACATCAACTGTAAATTAAATGTCATCTAAACAATGTACGATATAGAAGCTCCTGTTTTGAATAGCACAAAAGTCTTGTAGAGTAGCACATTGCTTGTGCCCTTGATCTGCTAACTTCTTTTTCATTTTTTTCCTAACCAGAAGAGAAATTAAAATGTTTTGAATGCGACATAGGTTAGTAGAGAATTTATATCTTCCTTTATTGTGATAAGTCAGATGATTTATCATCAATAATTAAGTGGTCCCCGAGGTTTTATTTGTATATTTTGCCTTTACATTCCAGAACTATTCATCATTATTGTTCAATCCTCCCTATGGCATGACTTGAGATAACTGTTACTGGAACAGTAAAACATGGTTCCCATACTGAAAAAGTTCAGTAGCCTTCTAGCTTCAAATATACTAAGCTAAACTAGTGAATATCATAGATTCTTTCTTACCTCTCAACTGCATGTGTGAGCTCTGAAATGCCATTGTTAATTCATCACAGAAGTTTCTTAGTGTGCAACATGTTCAATAGAATGTTCATTGGACCGGACATGTCTTCAATAGATTGAACTGGCTCTTTCATTCAATTGATGGTTAGCTTTTAGTTTCAAATTCAGTTTTCCCTTGATTTATTGTTGCTATTATCCTGCAGTGATGCTTATCTCCAAAGTATTAAAAAACACACTTAGATTTTCCAAATATGCAGTATTAAAAAACACACTTAGATTTTCCAAATATGCAGTATTGTTTATTGGTAATAACCATTACATATTGCTGGCATGCATCAAACGTTGCAAATGGTTCCTTCAAACATAATAAGAATATGATCCCGTCAGTGTTGTGAAAAGCGTCGCTTCCTCGCTTAAAGCGAGAAGTGAAGCGAGGCGACCTTATGACTGCTTTTGCTATATGAAGCTACTCAAGTAGGCAAAAGTGTGCGCTTCGCACTGAAAAGCAAGAAGCGACAAAGAGAAGCGAGGCGTCCGAAACGAGCGCTTCTCTGTTTTAAACACCTGCCAATTTATTTAATTAAAAAAGAAAGTTGTTCTTTTATTAAAGAACACAACCAGCAGCAACAGAGAGAAAGAGGAGACCAGGGTTCCAAGTCTTGTACACTTTCAACTTAACATACTACCAGCAGTAACAGGTGTGTGATTTCTATTTCTTCTTCTTATTCTTCTTCTTCTTTCACTGTTTCTGCGTCCAAATAGTAGTGAAATGCTGGCGAATTTTTTTCCCTTCGATTCTTCTTTCTCAGTCTTCTCCTCTTCATTGAAATACTGTCCAGTTCTTCTTTCACTGTTTTTATGCTGCCCAGTTTTTAACAGAATGATATACCCCCTTCCTCTTAACAGAATTTATTTTAATATTTTTTTTAATCACTTAAAAAAAGTGAGAGTTTCGCTTCTGGCAGAAGCTTTTCGCTTTAAGCAAAATGGGGGTTGTCGCTTTTCCTCGCTTCATGCTCTTCACAACACTGATGATCTTTTAAGATTACAACAAGGGATCAATCTGGTAATTCTTATGAGTATCGGTAAATTTGCAGCCAACATATATGAAAAGAAGTTTTAGTTGTACCGTTTTGATCAAAGTATCAATTTAACAACCTTTAGAGAACTACACTAATTTGGTATTGGATTGTCAACCAAAGTTTTCACTTTTAGTTGACTTGGTTAGATATAATTCTGCATCAAGAAAATTCGGGATATGAATGTGGACCAAAAACAATGACATCATGAAAAGAGAAACAAAATGTGACATCGATATTATGTAATATCTTGTTATTTTGTGATTGTTTTGTAAAACATATGTATCTCTCATTGGAAGCTTAAGATTTTGTTGTGAGAAGGTTAATATTAGCTCATATGAATAAAAATTATATTGGATAGAGTTAGCGTTGTGTTTGAGTAATTTAGTAAAACTTACATTCTGAATTGCCAAAGTGCACATGAAACTTTTTGGTGCACATAACTATTATATTATCTTCGTGAAAAATTAGAATTTTATTACTTTCTGTCTTTGTTTTGTGGATCCTAATTTTACCTTTTTTATCCAAGAAGATAAGTCACGCTCGACAAGATTTGTAGTGGACTTAAAGTTATATTTGGCTTAGATTAAGTGTCATGACTAGGTAAGGAAGTCCTATCATTTTACAATACATGATTTTACAGATTTATTTTTGACATTTAGGATTTAATTTTACCATATAATTAATGCTTACATGATTATATATTTGAAGATCTAATAAATTTTATTTTTAGGAATTCAAATGTTCCATCCAAGGAATGGATGGATTTACCAAGGTATAGCAAAGAGTATATCGAGGGTGTTCAATCTTTCTTAGATTTTGCTTACTCTTATGGAGATCCTCAAGGTGAAGAAATTCAATGCCCATGTGTAGAGTGTTGTGATATTTGTTGGACTCGAATGAATATAGTGTATGATCATCTAATATGTTATGTGGTTGTTCAAGGTTATACAAGATGGATTAATCATGGGGAATGGAAAATTTCGATGAATGCTAATTGTGACATGGATGATAATGTTTACTCGTACGATGATATTGATGGGTTGTTGAATGATCAATTTAGAAATGTTGCACATGCTGGAGGAGTGTATGAAGGCTCAAATGAAGATGCCAAAAATTCTATAACTTAGTTGACGAGGCAAGCCAAGAACTATATCATGGTTGTAAAGGATTCTCTAGATTATCTTTTACAATCCGTTTGTATTTGTTGAAGTGTCTATATGGATGGAGCAATGCGTCTTTCACTTCTCTTTTATTGTTATTAAAAGAGGCGATGCCTGACTTGAACATTCCTATATCTTACAATAAAGCCAAATCTATGGTAAAGGATCTCGGTCTTGATAATGAAAAAATTGATGCATGTTACAATGATTGCGTGCTATTTAGGAATGACCATAAGGATGATGAATATTGTCATATTTGTGGATCTTCTTGATATATTAAATATCCTCAAGTAGATAGCGATGAAGTAGATAGCGATCTTGAGGCTTCCAAAAATGGTTATCGTGTTCCAGACACTTTTCATTAATTCCTAGACTTAAAAGGCTATTTATGTGCTCAAAGACAGCAGATACATTGAGGTGGCATGGCGAGGAGCATTCTAAAGATGGAAAGTTAAGGCATCCTGCTGATGGGCAAACATGGAAAGACTTTGATTGCTTGCATTCATAATTTGCAAGGGATTCTCGCAATTTGAGACCTGGCTTAGCAAGTGATAGGTTCAATCCATTTCGGACCATGAGCATATCTCATAGCACATGGCCAGTTATTTTAATGGTGTATAATTTGCCTCCTTGGATGTGCATGAAGCCAGAGTACTGTATGCTTTCTTTGCTTATACCTGGGCCACGATCACCTGAAAATGGCATTGATGTTTATTTACAACCATTAATAGAAGATTTAAATGTTTTGTGGGAGTATGGGGTAGAAACATATGATGCTTCAAGAGATCAACCTTTCAAATGCGAGCAGCTCTTTTATGGACAATCAGTGACTTTTCTGCATATGCTATGTTAGCCGGTTGAAGTACAAAGGGAAAGTTGGCTTGCCCTTGTTGGCATTAATTCTCGTTATCTTAAACATAGTCGAAAAATGTGTTATATGTATCATCGTGTTTTTCTGCCTATGAATAATCCTTGGAGATCTTATAAAAGGTCTTTCAATGGAAAAACAGAATTTAGGCCTCCTCGGCCTTTGTTAAAAGGAACTGATGTGCTTAATAGCTTGTAGAATTTTAACAATGTGTTTGGGAAGAAGCGAAAGAGAACAAATGATGGCCCTTGGAAAAAAAGGTCAATTTTTTTTTAATTACCTTATTGGCAGCACAACTCATAACGTCATAACCTCGACGTAATGCATATAGAGAAAACTATATTGGATAATGTAATAGAAACTCTTTTGGACATTTCTGGCAAGACAAAGGATCATGCAAATGCTCGTTATGATATGAAAGAGATAGGCATTAGGAAGAACCTTCAACCAAAGGATACAAAGAATGGCAAGAGAACAAAGTTTGCAAAAGCATGCTTCTCAATAACCAATGGTGAGAAATCAATTTTCTGTGGTGTTTTAAAGACAGCAAAGCTACCTGATGGTAGTGCTTCCAACATATCCAGGTGTGTGCAGTTAGATGAAACAAAATTATCCGGTTATAAAACCCATGATGCCCACTTCATGTTACATTACTTGTTGCCAATACCAGTTAAAAGCATACTTCCTGATCATGTTGCTATCCCTTTGATTCATCTAAGTTATTTCTTTTGCCATTTATGTTAAAAAGTTATCACAATGGAAGAGATAGATTGCTTGAAAGGAGAGATTAGAGAAACAACGAATCAATTGAAAAGAATTTTTCCTCCAACTTTTTTTTGATATAATGATTCATTTACCTATTCATTTGGCAAATGAGGTAAGGTTGGGAGGTCCAGTTCAAAATCGATGGACGTATCCTCCTGAAAGGTATATGAGTACATTAAAATCATATGTTCGCAACAGAAATTATCTAGAAGGATCAATTGCTGCGGCATATTTGGTTGAAGAGTGTTTGACTTTATGCTCTAGGTACTTACATGAAGGTGTAAAGACTCGATTTAATCGACTACCCCGAAACAATGATGAATATGATTCAATTAATGCACAATCTTCTAGTTTGTTTCCTAATACAGGTTGTCCTTTAGGATAAAAAAAAAGTGATCCAATTGTGTTAGATGACATGTCACTAAATCAGGCACATATATACTTATTGAACAATTGTGATGAAGTTCAAGAATAAATAATGTAATTTAATCACTTATAGCATTTATTTGTGTGGATTGTTATTAAATTACTTTATTTATCATTTTACTAACAAATAAGAATACTTGTTGTGTAGAGAATATGAGGTTGAGGTTAGTAATCAGAGACGAGGATCAAAATGGAGCAAGGCCAAGAAGTATAGTCAAAATTTCTCTCAATGGTTTGAAACTCGTTCTTTGAAAGAGGATGTGCCCGATCTTATAAAGCAATTATTCTTCGGATCAAATTCAGTTGCTAAAAGGTATTCTGGGTATCTCATTAATGGATATAGATTCCATGTGAGGCAGTGTGATGCAAGACGTAAAACACAAAATAGTTGTGTTACATTAGTCGCTCAAACTACAAGATATTTATGGCCTTACTTATGTGTACTTAATAAGAAATGTTATCAGAATGAGCCTTTTGTCCTAGCATCTCAAGTACACCAATGCTTCTATGTGCAAGATCCATATGATCAAGATAGATATTATGTCATGAAAACTGTACCGAGAGACTTGTTTAGCATAAGTGATGAACTTGAAGCTAATGTCCCACAGTGTTATGAAAATGAGCCATCTGAATATTTGGCTGGCCCATCGATACTGGAGGATAATGGTGAAGTTGCCTTAGGAGTGATGTTCCAGCAACCATTCTTGATGTACCTCTAGAAGTATTTCTAGAACAACAACTTGAAATTGAATCGGATGAAGAGTTTGATTTTGAAGACACATCATGAGTTTTTTTCTAATTCAAATAGAAAATAGCTTAGCCATTTTTTTATTAATAGCTAGAAACACATTAAAGACTGTTGCTTTAGTTTTAAATTGATGTTGTCTATTTCCTCAAGTTCAATGTTGAATATTTTTTTGCTTATCGATTTCTTTGATGTGCACATATATTTTATTGCTCATGTATTTTTAATGTGTCCCTTTGGTATCACTAGAAATTACTTGATTGGTTATTCAATGTATTGTATTATGTGTGGATCGAGAATTTGTCCTCTAGTTTTGAATAGAGAAGTGAACGTGAGTAAGTAGAAATTATACTTCGGAATTTGTATTGTCCTATTTATTGGAGTATTGGAGCAAGTCTTAGCGTATATAGGTACCCGATGTAGACATGTGGTTTTTGACCATCCCCGAAATTTCAAATATTTTAGCCTTTAGATAGTTAGTTAAGGCCTAATATCGTTATTTTAACTAGTTTTAACTATTTTACTTTAATTTAAACCAAAAATAAAAATTACAAAAATATTTTTTTTTCTTTTAGCTGGTTATTTTAGTATATCTATCTTTCATAAAATTAAAAAATACAAAAAATAGTTGCACTTTATTCTCTAGGATATTAGTATTTTTGATAGTAGCATTATTTTAACTTTGCGATAAATATATTATTATTTTAGCATGACATTTGAAAAATACCAAAAATAGTTTCATATTTTATATATAATTTAGTTTAATTAATTAGACTAGTTTTGCATTATGTAGTATATTTTATTTATATTTAAGGATATTTAGCTAATGTTTAGATATTTTTGCTTTAGTTCAATTCAAGTATGAGCCCAAAATTAAATAACCCAACCCATTACCCTGTGACCCATCATATTTTGAACACATGAAAACCCTAGGCTAACCCTTCTTCTTGAGGGCACACAACAATGGAACCTTGAACGATAACAACCAAAAAAACCTAGAGAGCCTTCTTTCTTACCATACCAAGAAAAAGATAACAATGGGGAGGAGACTAGTTGAACCCTAATTTTACTGCCGCCATTTCTTCTCCACAACACCCTACAGCCCTCAGACGCCGAAAGCCATCTAGCCCGCCTCGGCCAAACGACCTCGTTGCACTGTCGAAACCAGCAAAACAACTAGCCCTTCGCCATCTCCAACGTCCGTCACTCCTCTTCACCACCCCATCACCCATTGTCGTCACACAACCCTGAACGCCACCGAACCTCATCTCTACAAGCCGTAGCCACCCAAATCAATGAATGTAACAATAACAGTGAAATAGAGGAAGTTCCAAGGAGTGTTCTTCATTTTGTTTTTATTTTGATTCAAGTCTTTGCTTTTACTTAAGATCTCAAAAAAATTATAAAAAGCAAAAGAGATATCTCTATCTCTTCATTACTGTTTCAGATTTTGACTTGAAACATGGAGTTCGATTGAGTATTTAGAGGCCTTGTTCGAGTTCGAGTCCTCCGGTGTCGTGCGGCTCGTTGGTTCCGACCAGCTCGCCGCCATATCGAGGTGCTCGTAAATTGTTCGTTCGAATAGTGTTATTCGGGATCCGTCCGCTTTTTCGAGGTTCAATCTTTTCCTTTTCCATGTTTCTTTGTTTATCTTACCATAAGTTGTTTATGTTTGTTAACTTCCATGCTTTAATGGTTGTTTTGTGAATTACTTGTGAATCTCCATTTCAGATTTCTTTAAGTCTCGTTTTTGCCTGAATCTTTAATTATCAACAATTTTTGTGTTAAAGCTTGGAATGGAGTACATGCTGTTGAATGTTGGGATATGGACCATATCACGTTTGTCATATATTTCTTTGTATTCTTGATTTGATTACTCACTGTTTTTGGGTTTCCATAGTTTAGCTTATGCTTACTTGCTTTAATTTTAATATAAGGTGAATTAGGTTAGATTACATCAACTCATTTGGATTTGAGTAGTAAGGTCGGTTAGAATATATTGGAAATAAAATGAGTACGAAATGAACTTTTTTTATTTATTCTAGTTAGCCGCTAGCGATGTGTTTATGCCGGCCACATATCGGGTAGGCAAACCTTAGAATTTTCTTAGTATTGAGGCGAGAGGTAGTTACTTTAATTGAAAATATCCGGAAAATGTCCCGAAGGATTTGTATATATTTTATTCCGGGGAATGCCCCGGAGTATTTGTATTTGAAGGCTGAAGACAGAACGGTTCGAGGAAGCATAGAATAGTATTATATTTTTGTTTTGTTAGGTGGGGACGACCTCGAACCTCTTTTGAGTGTTTATTTTCTTTTTGTGTGCCTTTATCTCAATTTGAATATTTTAAAAGCCAACTTGATTGAGTACGCAACTGTACTAGCTACGGGACTTAGGGAGTGCCTAACACCTTCTCCCCGAGTCAAATGAACCCCCTTACCCGAATCTCTGGTGCGGACTTGGTTTTAGAGTCTCAAGTGTTTTGAAAGGAAAAATATATTTTTTTTAAAACCGGTGACCTGGCACACCGAAATCAAATGTCAGGTGGCGACTCTGAGTTAATCCTTTTGAAATATAATTTTTGTCACTTGCAAAATTAAAAAACCCTTTTCAAGCTTTTATTAAATCTTTTTATTTATTTAAGGGGGTTAAGTAAGAGTTTGGTTTTAAAAAGGAGTGTGACATCTCTGGCGACTCTGCTGGGGAGTTGCGGGTTCGAGCTAGTACTTGATCTTGTTGGCTTTTAGGATTTTCGGTTGAGGTTTTTATATGTTTTGTTTGTTTTATTTGATTTTATTTTGTTTATGTCGTTTTATTATTTGCTAGCTGCTTATTTGTTTATAGCTTTTCCTTTATGTGTTATTGCTTTGTAAATTATCATCATTTTGCATAACCATTGATCTTCTTTCTGCAACAAGTCTTCCGGAGTACATATGAGCGTACACGGTCTTTTTGTGAGTCACCCGTGTCTTTAGGGGGTGGCGTGGGAGCGTGGAGTGGGCGGACAACTAGAGCAGCCGCTATCGACCACGTGCCGCCCCGAATTGCCTTGTCTAGTGAACTCTAACCTTAGGTCAGCCTTTAGGTCATTTTTATTTGCATCATATCATTTACACCTAGTAGAGCTCGGTCTCAGGTACCGTATCCCTTTGTAGGGAGCTTGTCCAAATTTTGTCAAAATGAGCTCGTGGCCCAAAAAGACATTCAGTTATCCCTGTGTGATACATGTCGCATATTTGAGGGTAAAAAGGTAATTTGGCTATTTGGAAAGAAGAGTGAAAAAGGAAGCAAGTAGTGCCCACTCACATTTTTCTTTCATAGTCTTTCAAAAATAAAAAAATAGTTAAAAATAGAAAATTAAAAATATTTTACACTTTTCCATCATTTTCCAAAAATTAAAAAAATGAAAATAGAAAAAATACAAAATGTTATGAATACACTTCTATTTAAGGTGAATGTCTTTAATTAGAGAGATTCTAGAGTTCTATTCTTGGTAGCTAAATCATCCTCCTCCCTATAAATAGAGGTGCCCTCTACCATTGTAAATCACTCCTAACATTCTCTAAGTATCAATAAGAAGAACTCTCTCTACTCTTCTCTCTATTTTGCTCTTGTTCTTGAGTTATTGTTCTTGTTCTTATATTATTTCATAACACGTTATCAGCACGAGACTCTACCGTCTCAAGAACCATTCTCGAAAAAAAAAATCTAAGCAAATATGGATATCTCTCAAAGCGAACTTGGATCAATGTCCAACTGTAAAAGTATTTGCCTAGTTGATTCATGTACTACACATACAATACTCAAAGAAAGGAAGTATTTCTCTCAACTAAATATGTGTAAGGCAAACGTTACTACAATATCTGGAAGTAGTAAATTGATTGAAGGCTCCGGAAGAGCAATTGTAACTCTGCCCAAAGGCACGACGTTAATCATAGAGAATGCAATGTTCTCCTCCAAGTCTAAGAGAAACTTGTTGAGTTTTAAAGATGTACGCCGGAATGGCTATCATATTGAGACAATGGATGAAGATAATCTTGAATATCTCGTCATCACAAAGAATGTCTCCGGCCAAAAGAGGGTTATTGAGAAATTCCCGTCTTTATCTTGTGGCCTGTATTGGACAAGAATTAGTGCAATTGAGGCACATTCAACAGTAAACCAAAGGGTTACTGATTCCAATACCTTTGTACTTTGGCATGATCGATTGGGACACCCAGGATCGGTCATGATGAGACGGATTATAGAAAGCTCATATGGGCATCCGTTAAAGAATCTCAAAGTTCTTTCGAATAATGAATATCCTTGCACTTCGTGTTATCAAGGCAAGTTGATTATCAGGCCATCACCAACAAAGGTTGGGACTGAGTCACCCACGTTTCTGGAACGTATACAAGGGGACATTTGTGGACCTATTCACCCACCTAGTGGGTCGTTTAGGTATTTCATGGTCTTGATAGACGCATCCTGTAGATGGTCTCATGTGTGCCTGTTGTCATCACGCAACCTTGCATTTGCGAAATTAATGGCACAAATAATTCGACTACGAGCACAATTTCTAGATAATCCAATCAAGTCCATTAGACTGGATAATGCTGCTGAGTTTACATCCCAAGCATTTAATGATTATTGCTTATCAATCGGGATACAAGTTGAACATTCTGTAGCTCATGTTCACACTCAAAACGGTCTTGCAGAATCGTTAATTAAACGCCTGCAGTTGATTGCAAGGCCATTACTTATGAGAACGAGGCTGCCCACTTCGGTATGGGGTCACGCCATCTTACATGCAGCAATGCTAATTCGTCTCAGACCGACGAATTACCACAAGTATTCCCCGTTGCAATTGGTTTTGGGTCATGAACCCAATATATCCCATTTAAGAATTTTTGGATGCGCAGTATATGTGCCTATAGCACCGCCATCCCGCACCAAAATGGGTCCGCAAAGAAGGTTAGGAATATATGTTGGGTTTGAATCGCCCTCCATCATTCGCTACCTCGAAACATTGACAGGCGACTTGTTTACTGCACGATTTGCAGACTGTCGATTTGATGAGACACTTTTCCCAAAATTAGGGGAAGAAGTTGGTGAAACCAAACGTGAAATTTTGTGGAAAAATGCATCATTATCTCATCTTGATCCACATACCTCTATTTGTGAAAGAGAGGTACAAAAGATTATCCATTTGCAAAGAATAGCAAATCAAATGCCTGACGCATTTACGGACTTGAAAAGGATAACGAAATCCCACATTCCCGCGGAAAATGTTCCAATCCGTATTGATGTCCCTGTTGGACAATCATCTAGTGTCATATCCAATGAGTCGAATGCACGCCTGAAGCGTGGCAGACCATTAGGTTCCAAAGATCGAAATCCTAGAAAGAGGAAAAAGAACGATCAAAATGACACCACGAAAGAATCTCATGATTTAACAAATTCTGAGACTCATGAAGAATCCATTGAGCCCGAGACTCTGGAAAATACAGAACTATCCCTAAATCCAATTAATATTGAGGCAAATATTAATCGAGTGGATATTGTGGTGGATAATGCCTTTGCTTATAATGTCGCATCTAGCATTATGCAAGAATGTGAGGATCTCGAACCTCAATCTGTTGAAGAATGTCGAAAAAGACAGGATTGGCCGAAGTGGCAAGAAGCAATTCAATCAGAATTGAATTCGCTGGCAAAACGTGAAGTTTTTGGCCCTATAGTTGAAACACCTAATGGTGTTAAGCCTGTCGGCTATAAATGGGTCTTTGTACGCAAAAGAAATGAGAAAAACGAGGTACAAAGATATAAAGCACGCCTTGTTGCATAAGGTTTTTCTCAAAGGCCTGGTGTCGATTATGAAGAGACATATTCGCCTGTAATGGATGCGATAACCTTTCGTTATCTCATAAGTTTTGCTGTCCATGAAAAGCTTGACATGCACTTAATGGATGTAGTTACTGCCTATCTTTATGGCTCACTTGATAATGAGATATACATGAAAATTCCCGATGGACTCAAGGTGCCAAACGCGCACAACTCAAAATCTCGGGAAATGTTCTCAATTAAATTGCAAAGATCCTTGTATGGTCTAAAGCAATCTGGACGAATGTGGTATAATCGTCTTAGTGAGTACTTGTTAAAAGAGGGCTATCTAAATGACGCCATTTGCCCGTGTGTTTCTATAAAGAAAACAACATCGGAATTTGTTGTACTTGCCGTATATGTTGATGACATAAACCTTATTGGAACCCCTATAGAACTCCAAAAGGCAATTGATTATCTAAAGGATGAATTCGAGATGAAAGATCTCGGAAAGACTAAACTATGTCTTGGTTTGCAAATTGAATATTTGGTAAACGGAATTTTTGTTCATCAATCTACCTATACAGAAAAGGTACTGAAACGGTTTTACATGGATGAAGCACATCCTTTAAGTACACCGATGGTTGTTCGATCACTTGATGTGAACAAAGATCCATTCCGACCACAAGAAAGGAATGAAGAGCTACTTGGTCCTGAAGTACCATATCTTAGCGCAATTGGCGCACTAATGTATCTTGCAAATACTACAAGACCTGACATATCCTTTTCAGCTAATATCTTAGCAAGATTTAGCTCGGCTCCTACGAGGAGACATTGGAATGGGATCAAACACATATTGCGGTACCTAAAGGGAACTACCGATATGGGCTTATTTTATGGCAAGAATTGCAGCCCGGATCTTGTTGGTTATGCTGATGCTGGATATTTGTCCGACCCACACAAGGCTCGATCTCAAACGGGTTATGTGTTTACCTGTGGAGAAACCGCCATATCTTGGCGATCGACTAAGCAATCAATTGTGGCTACTTCATCTAATCATGCCGAGATAATTGCTATTCATGAAGCAAGTCGGGAGTGTGTGTGGTTAAGGTCGATAATACATCATATCCAAGACAAATGTGGTTTGAAGTGTGATAAACTACCCACAACTTTGTATGAAGACAATGCAGCATGTATAGCTCAATTGAAGGGAGGATTCATAAAAGGAGATAGAACGAAGCATATTTCACCAAAGTTATTCTTCACACATGATCTTCAAAAGAATGGTGATATCAATGTTCAACAGATTCGTTCAAGCGACAATATGGCTGATTTGTTCACAAAATTTCTACCAAAGCCAACCTTCAAGAAGCTAGTTCACAAGATCGGGATGCGAAGACTTAAGGACATAAATTGATGTTCTTATCAGGGGGAGTTTAAGGCGCGTTGCACTCTTTTTCCCTTACAAGGTTTTGTCCCACCGGGTTTTCCTTGCAAGGTTTTTAATGAGGCAACCAATAGGCGCATATTCAAACATGTGTACTCTTTTTCCTTACTTTAATTTTTCCCATAGGGTTTTGTCTTAAGGTTTTAACGAGGCACATCATTGAATAGACATTCAAGGGGGAGTGTTATAAATACACTTCTATTTAAGATGAATGTCTTTAATTAGAGAGATTCTAGAGTTCTATTCTTGGTAGCTAAATCATCCTCCTCCCTATAAATAGAGGTGCCCTCTACCATTGTAAATCACTCCTAACATTCTCTAAGTATCAATAAGAAGAACTCTCTCTACTCTTCTCTCTATTTTGCTCTTGTTCTTGAGTTATTGTTCTTGTTCTTATATTATTTCATAACACAAAAACATTTATACTTTGCCATCTTTTTCCCATAAATTCACAAAAAATGAAAATGAAAAATTCAAAAAGATTTAACACTTTTTCATTGTTTTCCAAAAAATTCAAAAAATGAAAATGAACATAAATCCAAAAAGATTTTGCACTTTCCCATTATTTTTTAAAAAAAAATCAAAAAAAAAAGGAAAAAAGAAAATCCTAAAATGATTGTACACTTTTCCATTATTTTTCAGAAATAGAAAATCCAAAAAGCTTTTACATTTTTCTATCATTTTCCAAAAATTTAAAAGAAAAAGGAGAAAAAGAAAATCCAAAAAGAGTTTACATTTTTCATCATTTTCCAAAAAAGACAAAAGTATAATTTTTTTAAAATTAATTGCATCTTTTCGAACTACGCGAACCTGATTCTCGTATTTCGTGGCAAGATACGTAGGCAACCCACATAGAGTCCGGTCTTCCTAGTCTTAGGTTCTTGGCTTTGCGAGGTCTTAGCCAAATCTTGCATGTCTAGCCATTTTTGGCCACATCGGCCATTCTTGCAAAATGGGGTCGTTTTCATAAAAGTGGTTCAATTACCCATGTATTAGGATCTAGAGTCCACAAATAGGTGTTATAGATACTTTAAGGTCCTTCCTTTTTGAGTATTCATCTTTAGCCATTTCTGGCTATATCGGGCGATTTTGCAAAGTGAGGCATTCTTGCAAATCAATTGTTGGGCCATGATTATGGGAAGTCGAATCCATACAAGTCTTATGGAGGTATGTCCATGTCTTTGAGGTCATCTTTATAGAGTTTGCACTTCTAGCCACCCTTGGCCACATAGGTCATTGTTGCAAAAATAGCCCAATTATGCCTTGCATGTGTCCAATAGGAGATTCCATGTGTCTTGAGTCACTAACTCTATTTGATCATATTTTTCTCATTCAGGTATGGAGAAATTTGCTAGAGTTTGAGCATGACAACCCCAGGACCACTACATTTAGGAGCTGCTTATAGATACTTTTATGTTTTGAGTCTGTCATTCATGTTGTCTTTTAATTATTAGTCTTGTACAGTAGTATCGAGTTTGTTAGTCTTGTTGAGATTTTCGAGTCATTTGTTAAGTATTTGAAATGTTATAAATGAAAATTAAAAAAAATTATTTTCTTAGTTTATGTTGCCCATTACTTTTCAAGAACTACGCTTGATCTGATTCTTAGGGGACATGATACGTAGGCAACGTACATAGGGTTCAATCGAAGCACTAAAAAAAAGAGAGTGAAATTGTGGGATTTAAGAAATTAGTGGAAAGGAAGGAATGGTAATCAAAAGAAAAGGGAGGAAAGAAAATGAAAAAGCAAGGAGGGTTAAAGAGAAAGATGAAGAGGAAAAGGGGCAAGAAGCGAACAAAATTAGGATGATGCCAAATGACCTTGTGACCCTCGAAGCCATTCTAGAACCATTAATTGCTGCTAGGGGCATTGCACACAATGTGATATTTCAATCTGAAAAATGCTCTAACGCTAACCTGTAAGCTTTGTTTTGCTCCTCTTTGTTACTTTCATTACAATAGAGGGTGGTTAGTTTGTGGCACTTTGGTGATTTGTCCATACAACACAATGTCAAAAAGCAAGGAAACCATGGCAAGCAAAGACTTGGAAACAAGAGTTTCTGACCCCTCGAGGGAGATTTGTGGGGTCGGAATCTGAATTGAAGGAGAAGGTCCAAATGTTGAAACAACAGATGGCAGAAATATATTAGTCTTGAATCAGGAGGCATCCTCTACCTTCATTTTGCAATAACTACACTGAAAACCCTACAACTATCCTGCCACTCTCACATTCCTAGATGCCCAATACAGTTGATCTCTCGCCACAACACACACCATGCTTTACCCCTTATCAAAGTTACCTTGGCACTTCCTCCGAAACTTTTCATGTTCCACCAGCCAAAACCACCGCATTCCCAGCTCAAGATACCCAATATTGTGCCTCTGAACCCACTTTCAATATCCCGGATCCTTATTCCTACACTTCCCATCTTGAGCCTCATGTTGAAACTGAAAAACCTCCCAAGAACGCGGAGCAGAAGGAGATATTTAGCAAGGTAAAGAGTCTGGATCAACCATTGAGAAACATGCAAGGGTTAGGAAGCCAGGTGAGTGTTGCTTATAAGGATTTATGTTTGTTCCCTGATGTCCAATTGCATGTCGGGTTCAAGATGCCCAAGTTTGACTTGTATGATGGACATGGGGATCCTGTAGCTCATCTGAGAGCTTATTGCAGTAAGATGAGAGGCGTTGGGGGAAAAGACGAGTTACTGATGGCGTATTTCAGCAAGAGTCTGAATGGGGTAGCTCCAGAATGGTACACCCGCCAGGACGCCAGCAGGTGGTACACATGGGAATATTTGGCTAAAGCCTTTGCTCGGCATTTTCAGTACAACATAAACATTTTCCCGGATCGCCTGTCTCTGACCAAGGTAAAAAAGAAGCCCAGCGAAAGCTTTAAAGAATATAGATTCAGATGGAGGGAGCAAGCTGCACGAGTCAATCCTCCGATGGAAGAAGACGAGATGGTTAAATACGTTCTTCAAGCCCTGGAGCCCACTTACTATGGCCAATTGATCTCAGCCATTGGTAAGCCTTTCAATGATGTGTTGAAGATGGGAGAAATGGTGGAATAAGGGCTCAAGTCGAGTAAGATCATGAGCTATTCTGCCTTGAAAGCCATAACACATGCAATTCAGAACGACACGGGAAGCTTTTTGGATCAGAAGAAACATGATGATATTGCCATGGTTGTCTCAGGATCACGACATGGCCGAACGGGTCCACCTTACCAATATAATCAGCCCTCGACCCTGACCCCAACTCCAAACCTATTCTCGGACTCCACATAATTCACCTCAGTATTATCCTCTGAACAACGTCCAGTCATTTGTTCAACCATTGGGCCACCCCAGAAGGCGAGCGCCAGCACCACCAAATCTCCATCAGCCTCCACAAAATTTTCAAGTGCCCCATAATCCACATCCAAGCCAGGGGACTAGAGGTAAACAAAGGTTGAAAGATGATTTTACACCGATAGGAGAGTCCTACGCAAGCTTGTTTGAGAAACTAAAGCATTATGACCTGATTGCACCTATTCCCCTGAATCATGTGGACAAGCGTGCAAGAAGATTTGACCCTTCTAAAAGGTGTGAATATCAATCCAATGCCCATGGGCACAATGTCGAAAGTTGTCGGGATTTGAAAAGAGAGATAGAAATAATGATTCAGGAAGGAATAATTGTGGTCCAGGACAGTGACACCTAAAACATTTCTCAAAATCCTTTACCTGTACTTGATGATGCACACGTTGTGGGGATGATGCATGGTAACACGGAGTATGAGAATCCTCTTGTGAACTTGCTGACTGAAGTTAGTGATATTGAAACTGGTGAATGTCCCAGTAATTTTGATGTGCAGTCTAGTGGCTAAGATGTCGGCTTACTGATTGGAAATACACTCCTTTCTCGGCTAGCCAAGGAGGAGTTTTGGTAGTTTATTTTATTGTCATTCCTGTTGTTTGGGTTATTCCAAGGTTGTAATCTGGATATTATCTTGTGGCTCAAACTCTTCTTCTTCTTTTTTCCTAGTTTGTTTTATTGTAGTAACTCGTCCAATTTCATCTAGGTTGTTCCAGGGTTGTAACCCGTGTCTATTTTGCTTGTTTTGTTCAAACCTTGTTCATCATCTGTTTAATGCAATCTCTTGTTTCTGTTAGTTCTAGTTCGTTTTTGTTTACGTCACTTTTTCTTTTATAGTTCTTTCATGCTGACTCTAGTGACATGAAATGCACGCATAATTCTCTGGTCTCGAAAGTTAGTTTAATCATTAAGCAATGACACGATTTTGAATATGATAAAAGAGGCATTTGAGGAAACCAGTAGAGATTCATACATTATGAGATAACTTGAAGCTTCAATTGAGTGAAATTGAGGCAGTAAGTCTGAGAAATCAAGAAGTTGATAAAAGCATGCAACAAGGAAATATCTCTCAAGAAATGTTGAGGTAAATCAATCAGTGCTGAAATGCATTCTTCTACTCGAGATGAGGTTGAGTCAAGTCTGCTTCGAACTGGCGAGGGTCATTCATTGGGATAAAGGTATTGCCCATTGGCACTTTTGTTTGTGATTGATTCCATCAATAGATACTATGTGTGATTTGTTTAATTATCTTCAATTGCATGTTTGTATTTGGCATATATAAGTTTGGTACCACGAAGGTATTTTATTCTGCTACCCAAATACTTTTATCCTTTGCCACCCATTTTGAGCCCTAATTTTTATTTTATAGCCCTCTTTTGGATTCATAAATAGAGTCAGGAACTGGAAAAGGAAAAGAACAAGAGAAAAAAAAGGGAAAAGAGAAAAAGAAAAAGAAAGAAAAAAGAGAGGAAAAAGATAGAAAAGAAAAAAAAACAAGCAACTTTGTCGTTTGAACTACATTTGACCTGATTCTTGTTATCACAAGATACGTAGGCAGCTTCAGGGTTCGTTCACGCGAAATAAAATATTTCATAATCCCGAAGTTAAAAGTGGGACAGTTTTTCTTAGAAATCCCATTGAAAAAAACTTTTTTTTAAAAAAAAATTTTCCCCAGACTTCAAGAAACTGGGGCAGAAGTTTTAGTTTTGCCAAAAGGCCTAATTCCAAAAGTTTTAATTTTGAACCCTTTCATCTTAAATTATTTTGAGCCTTCATGCCACCTTTTTTTCAACCCTGTCCAAAAGCTCACATTGCGGTCCAAAGAAAGACCTTCCGACCATTCTTTGAGGATGCCAAATCAAGTGGGCAGTGAAAATATGATCTTGTTGCATCATGGGTAATACATTTGTTCTAAGCACAAAGAGAGAAAATGATAAAATGAGAGAGTCTTATCGGTGAAAACCCTTAAGCACTGTAAGGCGACGGTGAGTTGAGTAAAAGAGAAAAATGAGAGAGGCTTGATGGTGAAAACCCTTCAGGGCACTACAAGTCGACTGAGGATTGTGGATCAGATGGGACAATTGAAGTACTAAAGCCCAGTTTCGCAGCGAAGAGGTACAACAAGAGTTAAATATTAGACTTGCTTGAGAGATCAAGCCGCCTAATCCAAAATGCATGTCATGGTCAATGGAGATGGCCTTCAAATCTGATTAGTTTCATCTTTGTTCTTTTTCCTAGGTAATAATATTCTCTTTTGTAGATACCATCTTTTCTCGTTTCCCCCTTATTTTGTTCCTCTTGTTTTATTTGAGTCCCTTCTTGAGTCTGTTTGGTCAGAGCAAGTGAGAAATGACTTCAAAATTTACTACCAGCTTTCCAATTGCACAAAACAAATTTGGTTGGCACATCAAAATGGCATAAGTCAGGAAATAACAATACGCACACTGAGTTGGTAACAATCAACGTGCTTTGGGATTCATGTGAAATGCAAGGGATCGGTAATATCAATTAATGAGAAAATGCAACAGATAGAGGATATTGGGATCGAATATAGCAGAGGTGTTTTCTGTGGTAAGAGTTATAAGAAAATGGATAGTCGACAACCTTCAAGGTAGTCCAAGTTGATCGTTGCAAATGCAGAAGCAGCCGCCTTCAAGGTCAAGGCCACAAACTAACCACCACATTTAAAGTCACATGTTTTTTTGTTTGAAACAGGAACAAATCAGTGCAAGCAAGTTAGTTCAAAAACAAGAAAGAAAAAAAAGAAAAGAAAGAAAAATGAAAAAGAAGAAAGAAGAAGTTAAGAGTCGACAAAGGGAGGTTTTTCAAATCATTTTCCTTACATGTCTTGCCAGTTTGCAAGAAATGTTGCCATTTCTCTTCACATTTTTCCTCCTAGGATAAAATTCCTATTCTGAAAGATTTTCGTCTCAATCAAAATCTTAGTTTGATAATTTTTTCTCCTAAGATAAAAGACCTAGTCTGATGAATTTTCTCATGGAATCAAAATCTTAGTCTGATGAATCTTTCTCCTAAGATAAGAGACCTAGTCTGATGAACTTTCTCCTAGGATCAACGTCTTAGTCTGATGAATTTATTCTCCTTAGATAGAAACCTAGTCCGATGAATTTTCTCCTAGGATAATCAAAATCTTTGTCTAAAGAATCTTTCTCCTAAGATAACAAAAAGGACCTAGTCTGATGAATTTTCTCCTAGGATCAAAATCTTAGTCTGATGAATTTTTCTCCTAAGATGGAAGACCTGGTCTGACGAATTTTCTTCTAGGATCAAAATCTTAGTCTGATGAGTTATTCTCCTAAGATAGAAAACCTAGTCTGATGAATTTTCTCCTAGGATCAAAATCTTAGTATGATGAATTTTCTCCTAAGATAAGAAAACCTAGTCTGATTAACTTTCTCCTAGGACAAAAATCTTAGTAAGATGAACCTTTCTCCTAAGATAACAAAAATGACCTAGTCTGATGAATTTTCTCTTAGGATAAAAATCTTAGTCTGATGAATTTTTCTCCTAAGATAGGAGACCTAATTTAATGAATTTTCTCCTAGGATCAATATCTTGGTCTGATGAATCTTTCTCCTAAGATAAGAAACCTAGTTTGATGAACTTTCTCCTAGGATAAAAATCTTAATCTGATTAATCTTTCTCCTAAGATAGCAAACTTAGTCTGATGAATTTTCTCCTAGGATGATCAAAATCTTAGTCTGATAAATTTTTCTCGTAAGATAACAAAAGAAAAAGAACCTAGTTTGATGAATTTTCTCCTAGGATCAAAATCTTAGTCTGATAATTTTTTCTCCTAAGATAACCAAAAAGGACCTAGTCTGATGAACTTTCTCCTAGGATCAAAATCTTAGTCTGATGAATTTTTCTCCTAAGATAGAAATCTTAATGTGATGAATTTTTCTCCTAAAATAGCAAAAAGAGACCTAGTCTGATGAATTTTTTCCTAGGATCAAAATCTTAGTCTGATGAATTTTTCTCCTAAGATAAGAAAACCTAGTCTGATGAACTTTCTCCTAGGATCAAAATCTTAGTCTTATGAATTTTTCTCCTAAGATAGAAGACCTAGTCTGACAAATTTTCTCCTAGGATCAAAATCTTAGTCTGATGAATCTTTCTCCTAAGATAAAAAAATGAAGAAAAAGAAAGAAAGAGGAATTAGTCTAATGAATTTTCTCCTAGGATCGATATCTTAGTCAGAGGAATCTTTCTCCTAAGATAGAAGACCTAGTCTGATGAACTTGCTAGTCAAATACTCTTGGTTTTACTCACGGGTGAAGCAAATCCTAGTAAAGTCTTTAGTTTTACTCTCATTATTGCATCAGTAACATAAGTATGTTTACAGTTTTGATAACAACTCACCGATCTCCCTAGTGCAAACTGAGGCAGAAAATTTTATTTGTTTTGTTTTGATTGTAGGCACCCACCTGGAAAACGAGTAAAGATATTTCAGAGTTTATTTCAGAGTCATTTCAAGTTTTAAGTCAGTAGCAGGCACCCACCTGGAGAACAAGGGAAGTCATTTCCGAATTCAATTCAAGTTAGAAGTAGCAGAAAAAGAAAAAAAAACAGTGAATCCAAAATGCTGAAGCCGAGACAAGAGGTGGATTGATCAAGACATGACTAAAGTCTCAAGCATGGTGTGTCCGGTTCTGATCCGAAAGGTTGAAGAAGAATGAACTATCACCTGCAGCTATTGAGCATCAAGGTTTAGATCTGAAGTCTACATGAAGAACTATTCAAAACCCAAGATCAAGCTTCAGAAGACTTATAGATAGGAATCTTGTAACTCATAGTTGACAGGCTTAGTTAGTCTTTTTCATTTTTGATTTTGATGTAATAACAGAACCGCGGACTGGAACCTCGATTGGCTCTCCACCTCGGTATACTCCATCATCTCATTGACTTCTGAACTACACGTGACCTAATTCCTTTATAGCCAAGGATATGTAGGCAGCTCAGATACCGGGGCTCGGTCACATTCCCTTTTCCCTTAAGTTTACTTTCGCCAAATAAGGGTTAGGTCAAAAAACATGTCTAGTCGTTTTTTGTCTGAAAATACTTCGTATTTTCAGTCAAAGAGGGGCAGCTGTAGACATGTGATTTTTGACCCTCCCCGAAATTTCACATATTTTTAGGGCCTAATATCGTTATTTTAAATAGTTTTAACTATTTTACTTTAATTTAAAACAAAAATGAAAATTACAAAAATATTTTTTTTTTCTTTTAGCTAGTTACTTTAGTATATCTATCTTTCATAAAATTCAAAAATACTAAAAATAGTTGCACTTTATTTTATAGGATATTAGTATTTTTATAGTAGTATTATTTTAGCTTTGCGTTAATTATATTATTATTTTAGCATGACATTTGAAAAATACTAAAAATAATTTTATATTTTATATATACTTTAATTTAATTAACTAGACTAATTTTGCATTATGTAGCATATTTTATTTATATTCAAGGATATTTAGCTAATGTTCGGATATTTTTACTTTAGTGCAATTTAAATATGAGTACATATGACCCATCATTTTTTTAACACATGAAAACCTTAGCTTAACCCTTCTTCTTGAACAATGGGATAACAACCAAAACACCCTTGAGAGCTTCTTCCTCACCATACCAAGAAAAAGATAACAATGGGGAGGAGACTAGTTGAACCCTAGTTTTATTGCCGCCATATCTTCTCCACAACACCCTACAGCCCTCAGACGCCGGAAACCAGTCTAGCCCGCCTCGACCAAACGACCTCGCTGCACTGTCGAAACCAGCAAAACAACCAGCCCTTCGCCATCTCCAACTTCCGTCACTCCTCTTCACCACCCCATCACCCATTGTCACACAACCCTGAACGCCATCGAACCTCATCTATACAAGCCGTAGCCACCCAAACCAACGAGAATGTAACAATAACAGAGAAATGGAGGAAGTTCCAAGGAGTGTTCTTCATTTTGTTTTTATTTTGATTCAAGTCTTTGCTTCTGCTTAATATCTCAAAAAAATATAAAAAGCAAAAGAGATATCTCTATCTCTTCATTACTATTTCAGATTTTGACTTGAAACACAGAGTTCGATTGAGTATTTAGAGGCCTTGTTCGAGTTTGAGTCCTCCGGTGTCATGCGATTTGTTGGTTCCGACCAGCTCGCCGCCATATCGAGGTGCTCGTAAATTGTTCGTTCGAATAGTGTTATTCGGGATTCCGTCGGCTTTTTCGAGGTCCAATCTTTTCCTTTTCCCTGTTTCTTTGTTCATCTTCCCATAAGTTGTTTATGTTTGTTAACTTCCATGCTTTAATGGTTGTCTTGTGAATGACTTGTGAATCTCCATTTCAGATTTCTTTAAGTCTCGTTTTTGCCTGAATCTTTAATTTTCAACAATTTTTTATTTAAAGCTTGGAATGGAGTACATGCTGTTGAATGCTGGGATATGGACCATATCACGTTTGTCATATTTTTCTTTGTATTCTAGATTTAATTACTCACTGTTTTTGGGTTTCCATAGTTTAGCTTATGCTTACTTGTTTTAATTTTATTATAAGGTGAATTGGGTTAGATTACATCAACTCATTTGGATTTGAGAAGTAAGGTCGTTTAGAATATCTTGGAAATAAAATGAGTACGAAATGAACTTTTTTTATTTATTTTAGTTTTACTTGTACTTTTCTTGTTAGCCGCTAGCAATATGTTTATGCTGGCCACACGTCAGGTAGGCAAGCCTTAGGATTTTCTTAGTATCGAGGCGAGAGGTCGTTCCTTTAGTTGAATATATCCAGAGAATTCCCCGAAGGATTTGTATATATTTCATTTCGGGGAATGCCCCGAAGTATTTGTATTAGAAGGCCGAAGACAGAACAGTTCGAGGAAGCATAGAATAGTATTTTATTTTTGTTTTGTTAGGTAGGGACGACCTCGAACCTCTTTTGACTGTTTATTTTCTTTTTGTGTGCCTTTTCCTCAATTTGAATATTTTAAAATCCAACTTGATCGAGTACGCAACTATACTAGTTACGGGACTTGGGGAGTGCCTAACACCTTCTCCCCGAGTCAAATGGACCCCTTTACCTGAATCTCAGGTGCGGACTTGGTTTTAGAGTCTCAAGTGTTTTGAAAGGAAAAATATTTTTAAAAAAAAAAACTGGCAACATGACACACCAAAATCAATTGTCAGGTGACGACTCTGATTTAATCCTTTTGAAACACAATTTTTGTCACTTTCAAAATTGAAAAACCCTTTTCAAGCTTTTATTAAATCTTTTTATTAATTTAAGAGGGTTTAGTGAGAGTTTGGTTAAAAAAGAGGTGTGACACCTGATGTATGTATTAGATTCTAGAAACCTATGTTGCTCAGGCTCTCCAAAAATGTCAGTGGGTGCGTATTGGATCCTTCAAAATAGTACATTTTTGGAGGATCAGACATGGGTGCGGTGCCATTTTGGAGGGTCCACGCAACATATCTAGAAGCACACTCTTAGGATTTAGCCTAACTTTTTTTATTTCTTTTGGGAAGGAACATATTTTTGTTTTAAATCATGTTTTTATGTCATATTATGCTGGAATACCCTGAATCAGTATACTATTTTGCCCTTCCTTTCCTTGCAATCAGGGTCCAATATTTCTCCAATATTTATTTCTATATCGCCTCTTCAGACTCCGTGTTTGCTGAGGAATCGAGCGAGCCTGTGTGTACGACATAGATGCCTTTGTCATCTTGTATGAGCTACCTGCCTTTTCTGTCCTTTGTTAACAATTCTTTATACATCTTAGAACATCATCTAAAGTTCCACAACTCTGCACATCATCTATTTTTTCATGCACGGTGTTGTTTCTGATAATTATTGGAGCACATCTTTGCACGTCGTTCTGCAATCTGCTCATAAGCAATACCTTGAATTGGTTTAGTTGAAGAGGCCAGTAACTTGGCACATGTAGCTT
The DNA here is from genome assembly GCA_034376525.1 of Nicotiana benthamiana. Taxonomy (NCBI): domain Eukaryota; kingdom Viridiplantae; phylum Streptophyta; class Magnoliopsida; order Solanales; family Solanaceae; genus Nicotiana; species Nicotiana benthamiana. The sequence goes on from CM067336.1 coordinate 13,368,221, forward strand.
TTTTCATTAATTCAGCATTTGTATTCAATTGGGTTACATGTCGATAGGAATGTGGTAAGAGTACCCTGATGCTAACCTTGTGAATGACCCTCTTAAAGTATGAAAGTTTATGTTGGTCATCTTATTCATCATGCAGGTATAGATGTTCTTGGGTGGAAATGGTTTTAGTTGACTGGTTATAGTACTTTCATATCATAGAGTTGTTACCTGCCGGTCATTGCTTTGACTGAGATAAATTACTTTTTTGCTTGTCTTTGGGACATCAATGAGTTTTCTGAGCTATATACTAACTGATGTGATCTTATGTCAACTCTGATTCTTTTACCCGGAAAGTGGAGGGTCCTTTCTGTCAGTTCTTTGAAGTTGTAAATGCAGCTCTACTACTGAAATTCACATGTAACGTGTAATTAGGTAGAGATGCATGATATTAGAGCTTGTTTGGTAGAGATGTATGATATTAGAACTGTTAGTTGCATATTACTTATTAAATGCAGATATATAATTAAAACTAAATGTGGGAAATGCACATGAAACAAAAGTTTTATTTGAGTGTTTTATGTGGATTGCCTGTGATTTGGTGTTACATGGTAGTCTGTTTCTCTTGTGGTTCAACAATATTTTGTACTGATATTTGGTTTCAAGAAAGAATTTTTGTGATTGTAATTTGAGAGTTTAAGGCTAAAGTAATTTATTTATTTTTTGTATGTAGGATGAATCAAGCGGCAACTCTTAAGAGAAAAGTTCCGAATCCAAACAAAGCTCAAAGTCCAATGAAGAATATAGGTTTCGATTTTCAATACCGATCAAGTGCTGAACTAGCCAAAGATTTTCAGATTAAGAGAGAAAAGCTTGCAAGTGATCGCAATGATAAAGCTGCTAAAGAGCATGCATTACTTGGAGTTAAAAGGAAGAATTGTACGCCTGCAACATTAGAAGGACAAAGTAGACAGAAGTTAACTCAATCCGATGTGTCGGTTCAAAAGTTAGGAAGGAATGGTATTGTGCAAGTAAAGGGTAAATTAAACAAAGGCCAATTCAATTGGAGGAGCCCATTTAAAAGCAAGGAACGAGTAAATTACCTGTGCCCACATCCATAATCCAATCATCTGCAAAGGTTAGATCCTAACACTTTACATATGCTTAAAAGATCACAAGGTGAAGGAGAGAAACATCGTGATATTCAGGAGCTACCAAATTGGAAAGTGGTAAAGACAAACTCAGTCTTACCGTCGACGAGTGTTAATCAATTTATAAAAAAATATGGGATACAAGTGGGTGGTGAAAAACATCCTTATAATCACCCAAAAAATGAAGTCAGATTTATGTCCTCTCCTATTATTGATGAACGTGAAATAGAATTGGATAATTTTGCTGCACAAGATAAAGTTGGTGATGATGAATTTATTGGAGACGAGGAGATGAACATCGATGGTGCTGCAGGTGGTATGTCTTAAACCTTATAATTATTCTATATATTTTGATTTTTTTCTTCTTACTTCTTTCTTGTTATATCAATCTAGGGACATCATAGAAGAAAAGAGTTCGAGGGAAAACAACATGTAAAAAAATTCATGCAAGAAGTTTTGAAAAAAGAGAGGAGGTGACATTTGATAAAGGACAAGCAGTTGGATCAACTGACAAGAGTGTCTGATTTGACCAACTTTTTAGGAACTATTGCAAGGAATCCAAGATTTATCCCCTTGATGCATACTAGTTGGCATGCCTGTCAAAGGATATCAAGTAACAAATGTGGGAATATGTCAATGTATGTATAATTAATGTTTCAATTATACATTTTTTGTATTTCTCTTACTGATGTTGTGTCAAAGGATATTATGTTTGTGTGTTGTTTTGCAGTCCAAGTTCTTAATTCCAGCTGAAGGAGAGAAGTGTGTAATGACTGGTCTTCATGATGCTTGGAAGCGACATAAGATAAATATTAAGAACGAATATTTTGATAAAAATGCTACTATTGACAAAATGCTACAAAATCGTCCCAATGAGATACCCGAAGTTTAATTCCTTCAATTGATTGAGTATTAGGATGACGAAGATGTCCAAGTAAGATTAAACCGTGCATTTCTACATTTTCTACCTATTGTTGAAGTATGCTAAAAATGGCATTTCTACATTTCTATTGTTAGCGACATGTATATTGTTTCCTTTTTGATTTATTAATTAATATGCTTCTTTTGTTGTTAGGCTATGTTCCAATTAAATTCTGAAAATAGGAAAAAACAAAAGTGGAGGCATCGAATGAGACCTATTAATTCTGCAAGAGTGCGTGTGGCATTAGTAATATTTAGTCGACACTTTGTAATCTGACTTTCATTCTTTTTGTAGTTTGTCGGAACACAGTGATGTTTTTTTATTTCTTCTTTGATGTAATTTGTAGCGCGCAACTCGTACAAAGAAAGGGAAGGAAGTTCATACGGATACTCAAGTTGCAATAGTAAGTTATCCTTGTCTATGCTTGTAAGACAGTTCTCTATGACTTTGACTTCTGAAATCCAATAATGTTCTGTTGAATTGTTTCTACACTTCTGGTTGAGGATTCCATTCCATGAGTTGTCAACTACTGTCTTAATTTGTTATATCTCTCAATCGTGGTTTAAAGTAAGGGTTGACTAAAATGCACTATTTTCTCTGCTTCATTTAACCTGAAACAGATTAGTCGCCGTTGGATAGATTCACATAGTTCTTAGTGTTTTGATCAAGTATGGACAACAACTACAGTGAATTGGTTCCAACGGATGATCAGTTTTTTCCTCTTTTACTTCATCACTAGAACCTACTTTGGAATTGGTTCCAACGGATGATCAGTTTTTCCTCCTTTACTTCAACACTTGAACCTACTTTCCAGGGAGAATATCCTAAAAAATCTGTTCTACAAAGAAAATTTCTGGGCCTACCTCCGTGTACTTCCAATGAACTAGCTGGTTCATGCCTTATAGAACCATAGAAGTAGAAACGGTTTACTATCGTGCATTGAGATAGGCAGACTGGCCTGTTATCCTGGCACAACCATGGTTGCACCAGTTCTTTCACGGGAAGCTTCCTACTCTATACCACGGCCAACCTGCAACTTATCCTCGGTTTTGTGATCTATTTCCTCCCATCCTGCATCCCCACTTTATGTTGTGATGTGTATAATGTTATTGCAAACATTGTATTCATCAATGACCCTGATACAAGTTATACCAGCTTGCCCAATCTAAAAGTAGGTTAATCACCATTCACCTCTTGTTTTCAAGTACATTGTGTTGGTGGGCGCGACGATAAATATAAGCCCCATTTACCTTATATTATGTCATTTATACAAGTACTATTCTATAACATGTTAAAGTAGGCTGAAAATTCATTAGAGTTGTTGAATATAACTTAAATTCACTTAATTTGATTGTTGATCTGCTATGTTGCAGCACTCAGTAGTCCTTCACATAGAATTTGGTACTTTTATTTAATCTGGCTTGACTTGCTAAAACTTGTTTTAGTGTTCGATCTATCTTGACTTGTAAGTGATGCGTAATCATATTTTTTTGACAGTTTGAACTTCAGAATCGCCAAATTTCTGGAGAAACAGCAGATGATGCATTTACGGCTGTATTTGGAAAGGAGCAACCTGGTCGGGTTAAATGCTATGGTAGATCGGTGACGACAAGCTCTCTAAAAAAAGATGAAGAAATCACCAAGCTTAAACAACAGCATGCCAACGAAATAACTTCTTTGAAGGAAGAAATGAAGGAAATGATGAGGGAAGAAATGCGATGTTTTTTTAGTCAAATGGTGAAAAACAACCTTGGAATAGATTTTCATGATATACAATTGTGTTTGATCTAATATTCCTTCACCGGTTGATGCAAGTAGTGCACGAGCTATGAAAGGAAAAAATCTACAACATTCTTCCGGCTCAACTCATGCCCCGAATTTTCTTAAGGTATTTATATTTTACAATTCCAAAAACTACCTCAATCTTAAGTAACTTACAAAATCATGCTTTCTATAAGTGTGTGATAGGAAACCTACATATATCCTCTCTTTATCCTCTTTTATTTCACGGATCTGTTCTGTTGGTGGATTGAGCATCAAGTAAAAGAACTAGCTATGCTTTACAGAATGAACTGTAAACTACTGAAGGACTGAATGATATTATTGGGAAGAGAAATGGTGAATCAGTTTTTATTGGGCAGATTATTAATGATCTGAAAGCATATGCGGCTCGTTATAATTTTATCTTGATGAAACTTATGACCTAAATTAATAATAAGAATGATGCTTTGCATGACTTTAGAAAAACAAGAAAAAGGAGAAACATACCATTTTTTTGATAAATAAATGAATGATAGAACACCGCAGATTTTTTTATCTATGAAACGAGAAGACATTTGTTCTTTCAGTGTTTGAAGAAGTTGACATCGTCTGTTATAGTATGATATATATGTGCATTTGAGTATTTCATATTAAAAATTGAATCTATATATTGACATAACAATAGTATGATATATATGTGCATTTGAGTATTTTATATTAAAAATTGAATCTATATATTGACATAACATTTTATTTGATGTTTCAAAATGCACTTGTCGTTGACATTTTACGTTGAATAATCTGTATGGAAGCAATGAAGTGAAGAACTGATAAGAGGTTTTTTGTCGGAAAAAAATTGGTGGAGCTTGTCTCCTCATGTTACTGAAAGCATCATTGGTTATTACAAAGTCAAGTATTAGACGTGAATTTCACATTTTATGGATTATCTTTCAAGATTAGACGTGAATGTTCCATAAATGTTGAAAATGGTACTCCACATGTGACTGGAGCTTTGTAACATGAATAATCTACTAAGTAAATGGATCTTGGTTTTGACATGGAGTAAACTGTGGCTATGAAAATGATGAGGAAACAACAACATAATATTTGGATGAGATCAAAATGGAGTGAATTCCAAATACTTAGTATTTCTTCAGGACCTAATTTAATTAACTGTAGAGTAACACCAGCCGTAATAGGCACAAGCATGAAAGTTAAAAAATTGTTGACAAGATATTGGTAGCCAAGTTTGACATGCTTGAGCTTCACAGAATTGGACAAATTTGGGACTGTTTCTGGCATTTTAACAACAAGAAGGAAAAAAATTAAGAAGAGAAAGTTTGAGGGAGATGAAATTAGACTGTAGTAGCTAGGACAATAGAAGGGAAAAATGGTGAGAAGTAGACTAAAATGAAGGGTGGTGAGACCAAAATGAGGGGCAAAGAAATTAAATGAAAAGAGGGCAGATGAGAGGATTAAATGAACAACTTTCACGTCACACAACTTCCTCTTAGCTGTATCTGTATGTATAAGATAACTCATTCTTTGCCCCTAAAAACAATGCCTCTGTACAGGAGGAGGCGATTTAGATGGTTGTGTCCCATCTTTTCATGTCAATGGATGTATGATCATGACTTATTCTCACATGTCATTTTCTTTCTAATGTCAATATGTAATGTTTCATTAAAAGTCTTTTGTTCCCGATTAAGATCTATTGGCATGACCGCTTACTTGGTTGATGCCAGTTTGACTATAAGCTCTAGCCTGACTTTATTATCCCATCTTTAATGCTTTTGTAATTTCCTCCTGAATACTGCACAACGACGAGGACCTACGTTTCATTTCAACTTTCAACGACACACTTTGTTCTAACCGCACTGCTAGATCATTTTGAATTTCCCTCATGTGTTTATAAACATGCCTGATTTCTGATTTCATATCTGTTTTGGTGTTGTTCTCTTCTGTCTCTTTGTCTCTTAGTTTTGGTATTTTACTTTGCAAATCTTGGACTGCTGTCTTGAATTTTTGTATCTGATGAAATGTTGAACTGAATCTTAGCCAGAAGTCCAAGTTTCCGTCCATTATAGCATCAAAATCCATCCGGAACTTTTCCTCAATAGGCGAGAGAGATGCATGTTGATCAACCATAATCATCTTTGCATTATCATTATGATTATCATGTCTTCTATTTCTTAAACATCCTTGGGCTCAGATGCTTGCTGATCTTCTTCCATTAATTCTTTGCTTTCGTTAACATTTCCTTGTAGAAGGTCCAACTTCCCGTGTTATTTATCTCTTCATCCCTTTTTGCAATAGCACTTTTAAGTTCTCTCATCTGCAATGTGACTTCGAATTCAATGTCCCTATCTTTCTTCTCCTTGTCGCTAAGCTTCTTCTTGACTTCCTTATAATTCCTAAGAACTTGTCACGATCCAAATTCTATACCCGGTCGTGATGGCGCCTCTCGTGAAGACAAGGCCAACCAACAACCCAAAAACCCCTTTAAACAGTTAAACAATGATATAGCATATCGAATCTAGATTTTTGACATTGAATAATATGAAAATAAATACAGCCCGATCGGGGTGTCACAAGTCACGAGCATCTAATGAGTAGGGACACTACTACTGGTCCAACAATGTGTGTATGAATATATATATATATACACACACACACACACACACAAAAGATAAAACCGGAATACAAAGATGGAGTGCAGTGCCGCAAACGTTGGCGGTCACCTTGCTCAATTACCAGAATATGGCCTTCGATCCTGCTAATAACCCGCTATCGGTGAACAATACCTGCAACTGCACACAGGTGCGGGGAGTAAAGTGAGTACTTCCAACTCAGTGGTAATAAAAGATAATAATATCTGAGCGATAAGATAACTCGTATGAGCATACCAAACTGCTATAAAAGTTAGAACCCCCCTTTTCAGAAACCGAAATACTGTGAAAAGTCTTTTAGATAATCCCAAGTTCAGTTCAAAATATCATTTGAAAATATGCTTTTTCAACGATTGCAAAGGAAAATTCAACAAGTCGAAAATAATCAGAAACCTGCCCCTCCGGCTCAATATCAACTCACAATATCCAACATCAGCCTCTCGGGATCAGCACTCCTCAACATATAACACTAGGGTATCTGGTCAACCAGGCAAGTAACAGTATGTATGCCAATGATATATGAGTGCTAAATGTCGTGCCACGTAGTACAAACAGGAGTAAATACATGAATGCAATGCAATGCACATGAATACGCTGCGGCGTGCATCCCGAGCAAACCATGCATATATTTTAACATCGACGGCGCTTACTGGGGGTGTGTGCAGACTCCGGAGGGGCTTCTACAGCCCAAGCGCAATAACCAGCCATCTAGTGGCGAACAATCAAACCAAGTAAGACCTAGTTATCTGACCGCTCATATCATATAGTGTCCAATTTGCCACTGTTTCCAATCACCGCTGCGGCGCGCAGCCCGAGCCACCCATAATATTTTAAGTCACATCACACAGTGCCATTGTTACCACTGTTTCAAGTCCTTGCTACGGCGTGCAGTCCGAGCCACCCATAATGTTACAAAAAAAAATATCATAAGCCCCTTGGGCATTTAAAAAAATAGTAGTCTCAGCCAAAAATAACATTCAAAATATCATTTGAGTTTTCAAAACTTAGAAGCTCGGCTTCGTTTGCAAAACAATATTAAAATCTTGGACTGGAATCAAATGATATGCAACAACAACAACAACAACCCAATATAGTCGCACATAGTGGGATCTGGGGAGGGTAGTATGTACGCAGACCTTACCTCTACCCTGGGGTAGAGAGGCTGTTTCCAAGTAGACACCCGGCATCATTCCCTCTAAAACCTCCCACCTTGCTCTTGGGGAGACTCGAACTCACAACCTCTCGGTTGGAAGCTGGGGTTGCTTACCATCAGAGCAACCACTCTTGTCTCAAATGATATGCAACATATGCTAAAAATGGTAATCTTAATCCCCGAAGGATTCACATAGTTGGCACGAAGCCCAAACATGAAAATTAACCCAAATTAGGATGATAACAAATAATTTCAGTCAAATTCGTGGTAGAATCAACAACCGGGATGGACCAAGTCACAGTCCCCAACGGTGCTCTACCCCACGCTCATATCCGGCGTGCAAGTCACCTCAATACAGCACTAAGGGGTTTCAAACCCTCAGGGTATCATTCCCAAATATTACTCACCTCGAACCGGTGAAATCTCAAGCTCGCGACACCTTTGCCCCTCAAATCGGGCTTCACGCGCGTAGAATCTAGCCAAAAACATAGCGAGTACATCACAATATGAAAATGGGACAATACCCAATCGAAAAAAATCAAGAAATAGCAGAAATTTCGAAACTAGCAAAACTCGAGCCTCGGGCTCACTTCTCGAATTCAGAAAATTTTACACAAATACGATCCTTATCTCGCCACGAGTCTGACCATACAAAATTTATCTAATTCCAAAATCATTTGGTCCTTCAAATCTTTATTTTTCATTTTTGAAAGATTCCAAAATTTTCTTTCCCAAATTTCATTTCAAATCACTAATTAAATGACGAATTCAATGATAGATTCATGTACTCTAACCAAATCTGAGTTTGAATCACTTACCCCAATGAATTTCTTGAAAAACCTTCGAAAAATCGCCAAAATCCGAGCTCTGTAGGTCCAAAAATCAAATAAAACCCAAAACCTCGTATTTATTCATGTACCCCCAGATTTTCACCTGTGCGGCCGCACAAAAATGACGCGGCCGCGCAGCTTTTGACTGCAGTAACAGGCTTTAGTTTTTTGGTCATAACTTTTGCTACAGATGTCCAAATGCCTATTATAATATATTTTTGAAAAGTAGATTCAAAGATCTACAACTTTCTTTTTAAAGCAACCCCAAATTCCTTGTAGATAAAAAGTTATGTGCTTCTGAAGCAAGACCAATGGAGCTGCGGGTTCTACCCCTGCGCGGCCGTGCGAAAAACTGTGCGGTCCGCACCACTCTACTGCCCCTTCCATTTTTCTAAGCTTTGGGGTGTCCGTACTCACCCGAAATGCACCCGAGGCCCCCGGGACCTCAACCAAAAGCACCAACATGACCAATTACCTTATTCAAACTTGCTCGGGCCATAAAAACACTAACATTAACATCAAAAGTCACCAATTTCCTCAAATTCAAGCCTAAGTAAAACTAGAACTTTTCCAAATTCTCATTCGATCCAAAACCCAACCTAAACACTTCCGAATAATCTGAAAATTTGTACACATATCCAAAATCACCTAACGAAGCTACTGCAACTCTCGGAATTCCATTCCGACCCTCGGATCAAATTCTCGCATACCAACTGGATTTATCCAAAATTCTAATTTCGCCAAAATAGGCTAACTTTCACTCCGGACCTCCAAATTCACTTCCGTTTTCACTCCTAAGTCATAAATCATCCCCCAAAACTAGTCGAACCATCGAAAATCCATTCCGAGCCCTCTAACTCACAAGTCAACGTCTGGTTGACTTTTCCAACTTAAACTTTCCTTAAAGAGACTATTTGTCTCATTTCTATCCAAATTCAATCCGAAACACTTCAAACTCACCAAACACATATAAAAACACATGAAGAAGCATAAAAAGGGAAAAACGAGACAGAGATACAAGAGACGACAGGTCGGGTCGTCACAGAACTGTTGTATATTCTGCTAAGAGAGTTTTCCCTATCCTCCAACTGGCTTGACAGCAGCTGCTGCCAGTTAGTCTCGTCGCCCTTCTCCTAGTTTATCTTCTATTTTAGAGATACTTAAGTTCTTGGAAGCTTCACTTGCACTTTGTTGAACTTGCTGTTTTACTCTAGATCTTCTTGAGACTTGATTTTAACAACGGATTCCTCTTCGTCTTGGAGCTCCTTATCTGGTTTCACACAATTCAATTTCTCAAATAATTCTGCAAGTTGAAAATTGATCCAAGTTTAGGAAGTTTTATATATAGTTGTTATTATTAATATGCTTCTGAAATGGACCTTTTCATAATACATATTTTTGGTGCCCCGCTTCTTTTACCACTTACTAACTGCATTAAAGTTTAACTTATTATGAAGAAGTGAGTATTTTCAGACTTTCTTTTGATCCTTATTCTCGTTACAAGCATTTCTTTCTAATTTTTTCATTTTGAATGTGTAGGAAAATACAGGTGATGCAATTAGTAATGGTGGCCACAAATCAATTTGAATCATTAAAGTGAATGGTGAAGACCTTTGGAACAAGATGTTTATTTTTGTTGACACTAAATAACATTTGATTTTGTAGAGGTCTTTGCTAATGAACTTCTTGAACCATCATTGCTTTAATACTATAGATAGTGCACAATGTGTTTCTTTTGTTGAAATTTATTTCAAGTATATGCGTTTGAATTATTTTTATTCTATTATGTACTTATCACTTAAATTAATGCTTTTATATATATATATATATATATATATATATATATATATATATATATATATGTATGTATGTGTGTGTGTGTGTGTGAGAGAGAGAGAGAGAGAGAGAGAAGAGAACTTGACACAATCAAATATAATTTTGTAACCACAAAGTTGTGACTAATAAAATAATTTTGTAATGTAGACAAAATGGCCACACTTAGAAAGTGTGACCATAGGGAATGTCAATTTGGCTGTTAATGATAAATGTTGCTTTAGAAGCAACACTTGCTGTAGCATATAACGTGACAATAGTCACGCTTTATAAGTGTAGCCTTATGTCTTAAAAGCGTGGCTATATCAGAAAATATAAGTGTGGCCTTTGTCCCGTATTGGCAACACTTTTAAAGTGTGGCTTCTAAGGCAATGCCTACGAAGCGTGGCCAATACTCAAAGGTTACGGTACTTTAGGTCACCCCCGAAAAAGTGTTGCCTAAAGCCATAAGGTGTTGTCTTTGTCCAAATGCTACACTTTTTGACATTTTAGGCCACACTTCTCAGGGGTGGTTGTAGGCCTAAAATGGTGTAGTGTATATATACTTCTATATATCGTGACTTAACTAATCTACATATTTGATTAATTATAATTAATTAATATAATTTGATATAAATAATATAAATATTTGTTATTTAACACCACTAGGACAAATCAACAATAATAAAATATTACAAGTTAGATATGAGGAGAATAGTGTGTAGAGAAACCTTATTCTCACATTGTATATATAAAAATGTTATTTTCGACAAATCACTAGAACAAATCATATATACTTAAAAAAGAAAACGACCCCTTTAAGAAAGTAGTCAAAAACAAATTACAACACACAAGTTAATTTGCATGGTACAACATATTTTCATTTGGCGTGTAAAATTGGTTCACTTGACAAAAATATATGGACCATCAACATACTCATAACAAGCAGAGACTCATTCTAAATTCAAATAATACTAATCAAACTCCCACTTGGTCAAGTCAACCCTATTTGACACGTAAATCAATTTCTCCTTCAAAGGCGCATTAAGTTTATGCCTTTCACGTGGCCTAATTTTACAGGTGTTAGAAGTTGATATTTTTTGAGTTCCATTAAAAAGTCTACGTCAACTCCTAAGAGTAAAATCTAGCCGTTCGATCTTTTTTATTTAATCCAACGACCAATATTCAAGGAAAAGTGGTTACCGTCTATATCCGGTACTGGTCGACTAAAAAGAGAAAAAAAGGATTCTCTGTTCCATGTGGTTTCCATCGAGATAGTCAGTTTTTTTTTTTTTTTTTTTTTTTTGCTTTTTAAATTTATTTGAGAAATTGTAGCTTTAGATCTTTTCTTTTTTAAATTGGAGAAATATAAAAAGTCAATCGCTTAAAGATGTTATGATATTTATAATATCAATTTGACATTTTAGTGCTGTTGGTTTCGTATAGAATATTCGTTATTTAGTGCTGGTGGCTTCGTAAAATTATTCGCTGTCTCTACCATCTTCTTTTTAGTCAACGAGTATAGTCTGTTAGGTCAAGTTTCGAAAATTAACGTATTTTGAAAATTGTTTTTTTAATTATTTTTAAAAAAATATTTTTTGTAAGAAACAGTTTATGTTTGGTTAATTAATTTGAAAAATATTTTGAGCAGTGATTAGTGTTTGATCATACTTTTAAATATATTTTTCTCAAAAATATTTTGTAAAAAAAAGTATTTTTAGTGAGAGATTATTTTTTTCAGCTTCTCCAAATCTGCTTTTGCTTCTCCCCAAATAAAAAAATTCTTTCAAAAGCTTAGCAAACAGTTTAACTTTCAAAAAAAAATGAAAAAAGTAATTATAGGTTTGAAGAATAAGTTTGAACGAACCCGTAACTTTGTTTCTATATTCAAAATTCTATTAAATAAGTGAAAAAGTTAAATCAAGAATTTAGCTGACTAATATTTTATGTCGATATCTTAGGATTTAAAGCCTATAAAGTTTAAAATTTCTAGTTTCGTATCTGATTAAGAAAATAAAAGATAAAATGAAGAGTAATAGTAATTATTGTTAAAGCTAGTTAATGATTAAAGCTAGCTAAGTTGGTGTGAATGAGAAATGGAGGGAAGAAGACAATAGAAGGAAAATGAAGTTTCAAAGCAAAGTTCCTTTGAAAAGGAGCTTTGTACCACATTGGTGGTAGAAAGGGAAAGTTATGTGCTTATATTAGAAAGCACTTCTTCTAGCTCTTAAAGGGTTAAGAAAAGGGACTCCCCTCGCGCCGTCGTCGTCGCTCGGCTCGGATTTGGATTTGGATTTGGATTTGGATTTGGTCAAATGATTTGATTGATAATCTTTTTGGACCAAATTTATTTAAAATTCAATCTTCATTTTCTGAAATTATTTTTAATTCCCGCGGGAAAAATATTAATTTGTTAACTGTAAACTTCCCAACGTTCTTATTTTTCAGAAAAAGGCATGGCCTTTCCCGAACAGGCACCAAGCCTTTCCGAACAGTCACAATTCGAGGCTATATAAACTGAGGCAATGCCTCATTTTCGAGAACTGGAAAAAAGAAAAAAAAATTATTCGTGCATTAAAAATTCTGCATTCTTTTCTGCAAACTGAAACATATCGAGTCATAGTGTGATTTCGTTCCCGAATTTGAGTTCGTCGAAGTCGTACGCGTTTGAGGTACCGCCACTCCTACGACAGGTATATCCGTTATATCCTGGGAGGAAATAATCCACAACCTCGGGTACAGTGAGGGGGTTAAATTCCTTAAGGACACACAGTGAATTCTGTGGTCTCGGATTTCTTCATTTCTGTGATTTTTTTTTTTTTGTATCTCTTCTTCTTACTGGTTTCCAGTTTCTCGTTGCTTTGAACACGGACAATCGATAACAAGCTTAAGGAATTTATATTATTATTTCCGTGTTCATCTGCTGTTGATTAAAACGTTACAGAACGATACAACAGTACAGAAAAAAAAAATTCTTACATAAAACAGTGACTACATACAGTTTTTCCTAACATAAAATTGTGACTGTCCAGAAAATAAAAGAAACTTGTAATTTTGTTGTTTGCATGTAACGAACTTGTATGTTGTTTGGAGACTAAATCTTCGGATTTTCTACTCCGGTTGAGATTAAAGTTTTCAGAACTTTCTACTCATTTGGGTACTTGATTTGAAGATATAAAAACTTCATCAAGTATACTACATACAGTTTATTACATTCTATTTGAAGTTTGTTTTAATTCTGTTTGTGTAAATTTGATTCGGTTTGAAGAAATAAAATCTTCACCGATTATTAAAGTGTTCTGTTATTTCCTACGACAGAAATGGGAGACCAAACTCCAAATTTGAATGCTACTGCTACTGTTACTGCCACACCAGCCCCCGTGGTTGGTTCTACGAGCAATGCTGCGTCCTCCAGTCGTAATGCACCAGCACCGGCTCCGGCAGAGAAGCCCGAAAAATTCACCGGGATTGATTTCAAACGATGGCAACAAAAGATGTTCTTCTATCTAACTACTTTAAGCCTTCAAAAGTTTATTAAGGAGGATATTCCGGTTCCGCCGGAATCAACACCTGAAAATGAACGATTTGTTGTAATTGAGGCGTGGAAGCACTCAGATTTTTTGTGCAAGAATTACATTCTTAGCGGACTGGAGGATGATCTTTACAACGTCTATAGTAATGTGGGAACATCAAAAGAACTATGGGATGCGTTGGAAAAGAAATATAAAACAGAAGATGCTGGCTTAAAGAAGTTTATCGCTGCCAAGTTTTTGGACTACAAAATGGTAGATGGCAAGTCTGTTGTCACTCAAGTTCAAGAGTTGCAGGTTATCATCCATGATCTCCTCGCTGAAGGTATAAATTTAATTAATGCCTTTGTCAAAAGTATTCAGTGCCCCGTCACTTACATGTTGTTTGTTGTAGGTTTGGTGATTAGTGGGGCGTTTCAAGTTGCGGCAGTGATAGAGAAGTTGCCTCCTTCATGGAAGGACTTCAAAAATTACTTGAAACATAAGCGAAAGGAGATGACATTGGAAGATCTCATCGTCCGGTTGAGAATCGAGGAAGATAACAAGGCAGCGGAGAAAAAGGCAAATGGGAGATCAACCATAGAGGGAGCACATATAGTTGAAACTGCCCCAACTAATATGAAAAAGAGGAAAAAGGCATTTGGACCAAGGAACTATCCCAACAAGAAGAAATTCAAGGGAAACTGCCATAATTGTGGAAAAATCGGACACAAAGCTGTAGACTGTCGTGCTCCGAAAAAGGAAAAGAAGAAGGGTCAGGCTAATATGGTTGAAACAAACGAGGAGGTTGATGACTTGTGCGCTATGTTGTCCGAGTGCAACCTAGTGGGAAGTCCGAAAGAGTGGTGGATTGACTCTGGCGCCACTCGCCACATTTGTGCTGTTAGAGAAGCCTTTGCTTCATATGCTCCCGCCGGGCCCGACGAAACAATATATATGGGAAATTCTGCAACGGCCAAGATTGAAGGTTATGGAAAGATACTGCTGAAGATGACCTCTGGCAAGGTGGTGACTCTCAACAACGTCTATCATGTTCCTGAAATTAGGAAAAATCTTGTATCTACCGGACTTCTAGTGAAGAACGGTTTTAAATGTGTTTATGTTTCTGACAAGGTTGTAATAAGTAAGAACGAAATGTACATAGGAAAAGGCTACCTCACAGAGGGCCTTTTCAAACTGAATGTAATGGTTGTTGCTAATAATAATAAAGTTTCTGCTTCGTCTTACTTGCTTGAGTCAAATGATTTATGGCATTCACGTTTAGGACATGTCAATTATAGAACCTTGCGAAAAATGATTAGTTTGGAAGTATTGCCTAAGTTTGAATGCAATCAATCAAAATGTCAAATCTGTGTTGAATCTAAGTATGCTAAACATCCTTATAAGTCAGTTGAAAGGAATTCAAGTCCTTTAGACTTAATCCATACAGATATTTGTGACATGAAGTCAATTCCATCTCGCGGTGGAAAGAAGTATTTCATAACTTTTATTGACGATAGTACGCGGTATTACTACGTTTATTTACTTAATAGTAAAGATGAAGCAATTGAAGCGTTCATGCAATACAAAACTGAAGTTGAGACTCAACTTAACAAAAAGATTAAAATGATAAGGAGTGATAGGGGCGGTGAATATGAATCTCCTTTTGAACAAATATGTTTGGAATATGGCATTATTCATCAAACAACTGCTCCTTACTCGCCACAATCAAACGGAATTGCGGAAAGAAAAAATAGAACACTGAAAGAAATGATGAATGCCCTGTTAATAAGTTCTGGTTTACCCCAGAACTTGTGGGGGGAAGCCATTCTAACAGCTAGCCGAATACTCAATCGAGTGCCCCATAGCAAAACAAAATCTATTCCATACGAAAAGTGGAAAGGAAGGAAGCCCAATTTGGAATACTTCAAAGTGTGGGGGTGTTTGGCCAAGGTGCAAGTTCCTAAACCCAAAAGGGTAAAAATAGGACCTAAAACCGTTGATTGTGTTTTCATAGGATATGCCACAAATAATAAGGCATATAGATTTCTGGTTCACAAATCAGAAAATCCCGACATTCAGGTGAATACGGTAATTGAATCAGATAATGCTGACTTCTTTGAAACCATATATCCGTATAAAAAGGAATGTGCGTCGTCTAGCAAAGAATCTAAACGACCTCGGGAAGAAATAAAGGAAAACATTCCTGATGAGGAAAATTCAAGACGTAGCAAACGTCAAAGGACGACTACTTCCTTTGGACCAGAATTTTTAACATTTTTGTTGGAAAATGAGCCTCGAACGTTTAACGAAGCTACGTCTTCATCGGAAGCTCAATTTTGGAAAGAGGCAATCAATAGTGAGATAGAATCCATATTGAACAACCATACTTGGGAATTGGTTGATCTTCCTCCAGGGAATAAACCTTTAGGTTCCAAATGGATTTTCAAGCGGAAAATGAAAGCTGATGGCACTATTGAAAAATATAAGGCAAGACTAGTTGTTAAAGGGTTTAGACAACGAGAAGGTCTTGATTACTTTGATACATACTCGCCGGTAACGAGGATTACATCTATTCGGGTGTTAGTAGCATTAGCCGCCGTGTACGGTCTTGAAATCCATCAAATGGATGTGAAAACATCCTTCTTAAATGGAGAGTTGGAGGAAGAAATTTACATGGAACAACCCGAAGGGTATGTAGTTCCAGGGAAAGAGAAGAAGGTATGTAGACTTGTTAAGTCTCTTTATGGACTAAAACAAGCACCAAAACAGTGGCATACAAAATTTGACCATACGATGCTGTCAAATGGATTCAAGATAAATGAATGTGATAAATGTGTCTACATTAAGAACACTCCGAACCACGTCGTCATTGTTTGTTTATACGTGGATGATATGTTAATAATGAGTAACAACATTGCTAACATAAATGCTACTAAGCGCATGCTTGCTAGTAAGTTTGATATGAAAGACTTAGGAGTTGCCGATTTAATTCTGGGAATTAAAATCCATAAGACTCCTCAAGGTCTAGCATTGTCTCAATCTCATTATATTGAAAAAGTACTTGAAATAGTTCAAGTATTTGGACTTTAAAGTTGCAAAGACGCCAATTGATATGAACCTTGCTCTTGCAAAGAATAAAGGTGAAAGTCATTCTCAATTGGATTATGCCAGAGTGTTGGGAAGTTTGATGTATATTATGAACTGTACGCGACCTGATATTGCGTGTGCTATAAGTAAACTAAGTCGCTACACGAGTAATCCCGACCAAAATCATTGGCTGGCAATGAAACGAGTTTTGGGATATTTGAAACATACTCAAAACTTTGTTTTGCATTATAACAGGTATCCTGCAGTTATTGAAGGATACAGTGATGCAAATTGGATCACCGGTTCAACTGAAACTAAATCCACAAGTGGATACGTTTTTACTATAGGTGGAGGAGCAGTGTCTTGGAAGTCATCCAAACAGACATGTATCGCCCGCTCTACAATGGAATCTGAGTTCATAGCTCTAGACAAAGCCGGTGAAGAAGCTGAATGGCTCCGGAATTTCTTAGAAGATATTCCATTTTGGCCCAAACCGTTGGCTCCTATATGCATACATTGCGATAGCCAAGCGGCAATAGGAAGAGCCGGGAGCGTTATGTACAACGGAAAGTCTCGTCACATACGACGAAGACATAATACCGTTAGACAACTACTCTCTAGTGGAATTATCACAATTGACTATGTTAAGTCAAGAGATAATGTGTCGGATCCACTAACTAAAGGCCTAACTAGAGAAGTGGTTGAAAGATCATCGAGGGGAATGGGACTATGGCCGAGGACAAGTCATCGTGGCGGTAACTCTACCTAGAAGACATGAGATCCCAAGATCTAGGTTCAAAGAGATCAAACAAAGTCATTGATGACGGTTCAACATTGTCACAATAACTTTTTGGTCCATTCTCGTGATGAGACAATGTTCAGTACCAGGATAAAGCATTAAGGCTTTTTAATGGTTTCTAAGTTTGATACGGGGTATATCAAATAGTGTATCTACGGGATGACACATTTAGGAATCACCTATGTAAGTGTGAAGTGTAAGCCGCTTCAAGGAGAACTCTGTAAGGCCAGCTCTCTACGCACTTATGAACCAGGAAGTGTTCATGGCTGAAACGAACAAAACAATGAGAACCAAAAACGGTTAAAGGGTTAATTGTGTGACATGTGGTTGTCTAGGTATACACCAAAGCTCGACGGTTCAAAGATATCAAATCTAGATGCTCACTACGGAAAGTTCAAAGAGAAATCTACTTATCCAGATGCAATTAATCCTTGCTTACGAATCACACAGTTTTTTTTTTTTGTCATGCATGTTTTTCATCATATAGCCATTCCCCATTCATGTGGGGGATTGTTAAAGCTAGTTAATGATTAAAGCTAGCTAAGTTGGTGTGAATGAGAAATGGAGGGAAGAAGACAATAGAAGGAGAATGAAGTTTCAAAGCAAAGTTCCTTTGAAAAGGAGCTTTGTACCACATTGGTGGTAGAAAGGGAAAGTTATGTGCTTATATTAGAAAGCACTTCTTCTAGCTCTTAAAGGGTTAAGAAGAGGGACTCCCCTCGCGCCGTCGTCGTCGCTCGGCTCGGCTTCGGCTTTGGATTTGGATTTGGATTTGGTCAAATGATCTGATTGATTGATAATCTTTTTGGACCAAATTTATTTAAAATTCAATCTTCATTTTCTGAAATTATTTTTAATTCCCGCGGGAAAAATATTAATTTGTTAACTGTAAACTTCCCAACGTTCTTATTTTTCAGAAAAAGGCATGGCCTTTCCCGAACAGGCACCAAGCCTTTCCGAACAGTCACAATTCGAGGCTATATAAACTGAGGCAATGCCTCATTTTCGAGAACTGGAAAAAAGAAAAAAAAAATTATTCGTGCATTAAAAATTCTGCATTCTTTTCTGCAAACTGAAACATATCGAGTCATAGTGTGATTTCGTTCCCGAATTTGAGTTCGTCGAAGTCGTACGCGTTTGAGGTACCGCCACTCCTACGACAGGTATATCCGTTATATCCTGGGAGGAAATAATCCACAACCTCGGGTACAGTGAGGGGGTTAAATTCCTTAAGGACACACAGTGAATTCTGTGGTCTCGGATTTCTTCATTTCTGTGATTTTTTTTTTTTTTTTTTGTATCTCTTCTTCTTACTGGTTTCCAGTTTCTCGTTGCTTTGAACACGGACAATCGATAACAATTATATTGGAAGAATTCAAATTTTCTTAAGTCGGAAGATCCAAAGATTAACGTTGACATAAGTGATGAAATATTTTTTTCCAAATAGAACTGTCAAAACAGGTTGATACAACCTAGTTTTAAGTGGGTCGCACGCAAGACCACGTTTGATAGCACTTTTAAATTTCTTTTGAGAAGAAGTTTATTGAAATTTGCCAATTTCTAAAGGTGGTGTCTGATTTCATCACCCATTAAGGCCAGTATAAAAACATTAAATTTTATTTTAATAGTTAGACTTCTATGTAACAGTCACCTATTATAATAATATTCAGGTATAGTAGCTAAATATTCTTTCAAATTAATTATTCATACTATTTAACCTTTCTATAACAACGACCATTATTATGCCGATATATTTTTTATAAGATTACCTCTCTAAAACAGCTCTACTAAAATATTAATTAATTTTACTATTTCCTGCTTCAGTTGCTAGTTTTCTATTTCCATAATAAATAACACTAGTAATGCTTTGCTATCAAAAACCACATATTGAATATAGTCTCTGAGTTAATGAATAATTAGCATTTTGACCAAATAAGTTGAAATATTTAATAAAGTCCACTGATTTTGACAAAAACTTGTTATATTGGTACATACTTGGTAATTAAAGATTTTTAATTAAATTTAAATAAATTTCTTATTTTTATAACATTTAAAATAAAAAATTCTTTTGAATAATTTTTTATTTGCAATACCAATATAAAATTGAATACCAAATATTATATTTTTTATAAAAAGAAAATATTATTATATGTGTATAATGACCAATTGCTATAAATAAAAAGACCAAACAAACAAAATTGTTATAAAAGTTTGATTATATACCAAAATTTAAACTGTGATCGACAATTCTGCTCTTTACGTGTGCTACATAAATGCTAAAAAATAGTTGACTATCAGCCAGTAGTATTTTAATTGAATGTCAAAAGACATTTTGATTAGTGAGGTAGCACCAACAACTAACAACAATCCAGTATGATTCCACGAGTGGGGTTTGGGAGAATAATATGTACGCAGATCTTATCCCTAACTCGAGGGGTAGATAAACTGTTTCCAGGATACGTTCGGCTCAAGACAACAATAAAAGACGATATATTAGTACAATCCATAAACTCATACTAAAATAACTTAAAAATACATAACATAAAAATAAAATAACGAAATAGCAGTAATATAGAAAACAGAGGAAATACAAAAAGGATGTGAGATGTACTAATATCCAATAAATAAATCCATGCATCAATAGCTGAGCAGTAGCATCCTAAGATTAACTCCTAACTGGCTAGTCTCACTCTAGTGCACTGTATAAATGTCCCCAACTTCCTCCTAACCTACAACTCTAATGCTTGACCTCCATAATTCTCTGTCACGGGGCATGTCCTCAATAATCCTAAGACGCGCTATGTCCTGCCTGATCACGTCTCCCCAATACTTCTTAGGTCTTCCTCTACCTCTCCTCGTGCCCACCACATCCAATCGCTCACACCTTCTCACCGGTGCATCCATGCTCCTCCTCTGAATGTTCCCGAACCATCTGAGTCTTACTTCCCGCATCTTATCCTCCACGGGGCCATGCCCACCTTCTCTCGAATATCTCCATTTCTAATCTTATCCATCCTTGTATGCCCGCACATCCACCTCAACATCCTCATTTCTGTTACTTTCATCTTCTGAATGTGTGAATTCTTAACCGATCAACACTGGGTCTCATACAATATGGCAGGCCTAAGCTTCTACTCTATAAAATTTACCCTTTAGCAACGGTGATGTAACAAAAAAGAAAAAAGAGAGGTAAGCAACCCTCCAAAAAAAAAAAAGGAGGTAAGCAACTACCAAACACAACGATTAAGAAAGAGAGAAAAATTATACAAATAAAACGGATTTATTGTCAAGTCCAAATTTAAGAAAACGTGTTAAAGGAAAGCACAAAAATGATAATGTCGTTTCCCTTTTTAGCTGGATGCTTCTCCCTTCCTTCTACATTTCCTTTCCCTTTTTTTTTCTTTTTCTGATTTCCCTTTTGATTAAATATTATTTTTCGCTTGATCTCTCACCGAGCAAAAAATAACTAAATCTAGCTTAAAATCTAGGCAGCTATTACCATAATGTGCATTATATTAGGTGCTGTAAGTATTTTTTTCAAAGAACATTATCATAATGTGTAAAAACAAATGTGGCTTTTAAGAAGAGAAAAAATGAATTTTCCCATAAAGTATTTTTTTTTAACAAAAGTACTTTTGAGGAAAATATATTTAAAAGTTTGATTAAATACTAATTATTAAATGGCAAAATACTTACGGCTTCTCGCTAAAAGTATTTAAAAAATTACTTTCAAAATATATTTTTTAAAATAAGTTAATTTTTACATAACAGAACTCATGTCGGGGTTAATTTGAAAACAACATCTCTATCCTAAAAAAATGCAAAAATAAACTTTCTTTCTCTTTGAAAATGGGTCCCACCACTTCCACGTCGAATAAAGAATTAACGATAATAGGTGCTGGCAATTGGCATGCTATTATTTTTCTTTTCTTGATAAAATAATTGTAAAACTTTCTAAGCCAATCTCAGCCGTTGGATCAATACCTTTGACTTTTACCCAGTCATCCGGTAATCCTCTCTCCTTATATTACCCACTCTTCTCCTTTCTTCCACTCACCTTCAGACGATCCTGAGAAATTTGCAAAAGTGGCCAGAGTTGTTAGGCTATTCGCAGATAAATGAGCAATTAGCTCTACAAGAAGCAGCTTCAGACGGTTTAAATTCCATGGATCATTTAATCCGGTTCGTTTCACTTCAGCAGCAGAAAAACCAACCGGTTCAGCCGGATTGTAGAGAACTCGCCGACTTCACTGTTTCTAATTTTAAGAAGGTTATTTCTATCTTGAACCGGACCGGTCATGCCCGGTTTAGACGCAGTCCGGTTCAGCTTTCTGATTCATGTACTGCTCTTTCCCTATCTACGTCTACTACGGTTAAGGAAACTCCACCACCGCCGACACAGTCGACTCCTCCAACTCCGGTGGTTGCTCTGGTGGAACACACTCAATATCCGGCATTGAAATTTGACTTTACAAAATCAAAGGTTGCGAAGGAAACTTTGAGCTTATCGTCGAACTCATCGTCGTTCATGTCGTCGATTACCGGGGATTGTGAAGGAAGTGTATCAAACGGGAAGCAATTTTCCTCAATTAGCTTACCGCCGCGGCCGCCTGTGTCATCCGGGAAGCCGCCACTTGCCGGAAAAAGATGTCGCGATCACGACCTTTCCGACGAAATGTCCGGTAGAATCTCCGGCTCCGGCAATTGTCACTGCAAAAAGAGGTTAGTATTTTCCTTATATACACCCTGCGCATTTTAGCATCTGTGCATACCTGAAGAAAATTCAGATCTGCCTTTGACCAAAAAATCAGTGGTGACGCTGACGTTTCGAAAGGCGTGCCTGGCACTAGCTTCCGTTTTTTTGACGTAACTATAACGTGTACGCAGTGTACGCAACAGCGTATACTAGCATTTATTAGCAGTACTCGCAAATTTTTTCATTAACTAATCAATTGTTTTTTAATTATTATAAACAGGAAATATCGTGCAAAGAAAGTTATTAGAGTGCCGGCGGTCAGTTCAAAAATTGCCGATATTCCAGCAGACAAGTATTCCTGGAGAAAATACGGTCAAAAGCCGATCAAGGGCTCACCATACCCACGGTAATTACCATGCACCATCAATTATCACCGTCTGTTAGAAATTTAATACTTTGTTTTCAGCATTTTAGGAATTTGATACTGAGATTAATTTTTTGGTTTTTAAATTTTCAGGGGATATTATAGATGTAGCAGCTTAAGAGGATGTCCGGCAAGAAAGCATGTGGAGAGGGCAACCGATGATCCCAAAATGGTTATTGTAACTTACGAAGGAGAGCATCGTCATGTAATTGAAGGGACGATCGCCGGCGCAGGAGCTGTAAGTTCCGACGAGAGAATGATGGTGTTCGATTCAACGGAGCAGAGAAAAGGATAAACAGCTTGGGATTAGGGATCTAGGGTCTCTTTTGTAATTTCGAGGTAGTTGAAGTGGTGGAATTGAGATTTGGGGAAGACTAAAGAGTAGGGAATATAGAGATACAATGCGGTGGGGTAGGGTTTTGTATGTAAATTTGGGTAAGATTGGAGGGGCAGAAACGAAAAAAAAGTCTTTGGGTTGTTAAAATTTTGACTACTTTTTATTTTATTTAATACGGGCATCGAGTAGGTTTACAATTTTCAAGTTTGACTATACTTTCATTATGATTTGACAAAAAGAAAAGTAAGAGTATTATTTATTTTGATTGTAATTTAATTATTGAGATCGCGATGCCGTGTCTTCAACCGCGAAGAAATTAATCTATTTTGAGAAATAACTTTTTCAAAAATATATTAAAAAAGTACTTTTGATAATAATCAATTTAATTAATTAATTTAAAAAAATTACTTTTAAACAATAATTAATATTTGGTTAAATTTTTAAAAATTACTTCTAAGCATTTTTTTTCCTAAAAGTGTTTCTCATAAAATTATTTTGTAGGAGAGAATCTATTTTTCTACTTCTTTTTAAAAGTATTTTTTTTCCAATACCTCAATATTTGGAAAAAACCATTTTCCCCCACCCTCCCCTTCCCCCAAAATTTTTTTTGGCCAAACAAGATATGAGATTTGCTTTTTTTTTTCTTCTTATAGTATTGAGAACAAATAGTACAGTTATGTCTCTATAACGACATTTCTATATAATTATAATTCATTATAAAAGTTCAGTTTTTTCGGAATTAATTTTTATATTATATTATAATATTTTATATAATAAACTTCGTTATGATATCTAAAAATAATCGAAACAAATAAAATTGTTATAAAGAAATTTAATTGTATTATAAAATTAGAAAATCAACAAGGTTCGGCAGTGAGTGGAGTTGGAATTCGGATCCAACTTGCTTGTTGTTTGGTTCTTAAAAAGTTGCTAGTATACATTATTGAAGTTGCTTAGTTCTATAAAAATAAAGATTATTATGTTTGTTAATATAAGTCCCTCTTAATGTATAGGTTTAAATCTCACTTTATATCATTATAGTGCACCACTTGGGAACCGAAGGTTAAAAAGGTTTAGGTTGGAAATGCAAATCATCTATGTTCAATAATAATGCCATCTTATATATGTAAATTTGGGGAGATTGCAGGGGCAAAAACGGAAAAGGGGATTTTGGGGTTGTTAAAATTTTGACTACTTAATATTTTATTTAATACGATCATCGAGACAGTTCAAAATTTTTCAAGTTTGACTATACTTTTATCGTTATTTGACAAAGAGAAAAGTATTCTTTATCTTTACTGTAATTTAATTATTGAGATTCGCGATGACCTGTCTTCTACTAAGACTTGCTCTATTTTAATATTGTTGAAAGCGAATAGTGTTATAAAATCGGAAAGTCAACAAGGTTCGGCAGTGAGTGGGTTGGAGTTCGGATCCAACTTGTTCTCTTTCTAGCATAAATGATATCGATATTTGTGCCCCTTTTTCATATCGATTCTTAAACTTAATAATTTATCAATTGAATATATATATTTATTCAAACTATGTATAATGATAGCTTATAATAGAAGATTTTAGTATATGTAATACAATCTCCTCCATGTTGATTGTCACGTCAAAAAATAATAATATTTAAATACCATATCACATGGTAGATTAAAAATAATTAGAATCAAAAATTTAAAAAATAACAATAAAATTCAAGAATTGAGCCCCCAAAACGGAAGATTTAGCTTGTTTGGTTTATAGCACGGTAGAGTGGCAAAATCCACAAACCTTTGGCACTCTGTTTTCATTTGAACCAGCGACAAATAGAGCCCCCAAAACGGAAGAATAACAGAATCCTCACACATTAATACTTTCATGACTCGACGGACGAAAAGAATCCTGTTTCATTTTTCTGGCGCCGGCGCCGGCGAAGAGCCCCCAAAACGGAAGAACTACTACTTTGGAAATAATTCGCATAGGGCAAAAATTACGTGCTCACAGTCCGTAAAAGAAATCATTTTGTATGTATCATGGCACTTACGGCCATAAAATCGAAAACTGCAGACAACTAAGAGAAGAGGTAGCCTGATTCAATAAAGGACACCTCCGAGAATATATGAGTAATCGAGCCAAAAATCACTTTAGAAATAGGACTCAAACAAGCAGACTGAGCAAGAGAAACCCCGACACGTCGTTAACATGATCATTGGTGGAGTTGACATCCCCCAAGGGTCATTGCTGAAGCGCATTAAGGTTTCCATTACAAGGGAAAAATGGACCCGAGATTATATACCGGAGAGAATCGTATCATTCAACAATGAGGACGCTGAAGGAATTGTGCAACCACATAGTAATGCACTAGTAATATCTGCACTCCTAAATAAATCTAGAGTTAAGCGTGTGTTAATTTATCCAGGTAGCTTGGCCAATATCATCAGATCGAAGGTCATGGAAGAGCTGGGTCTACAAGACTAAATAGTGCCAGCACTCCAAGTTTTAAACAGATTCAACATAGCATGTGAAACTACTAAAGGGGAGATAATCCTGCCAGTAAACACCACCGAGAGTATTCAGGAAACAAAATTCTATGTGTTTGAAGGAGATATGAGATATAATGCTTTATTCGGAAGGCCATGGATTCACAACATGAGGGAAATATGCTCGACACTGCACCAAGCATTTTCCCCACAACAGGAGGGATTAAGACAACTTACGGAGAACAGCCAGTCGTAAAGGAAATATTTGCGGTCGATGAGGTGATCCCGAGATCCGTGCTTTCGACATCAAAGAATCTTGTTTCCATTAGGAAAGAAGCAATGAAATATAAATCACCTCCACATACACCGTCTCCAATCGAATCGTGGAAGCCTGAGACAGGCGATGATGATGATTATAGAGTTCCTAGGTCGTTCATAGCCCCTGATGATTTTGATGCCACTAAGTCTACGATCGAGGAGCTGGATCAAATTGTGTTGATTAAATATTTGACGATCGAAAGGTATACATGGGCACGGGGTTGACTCCCGAGCTCAGGAAAAACTCATTAAATTGCTTATAGATAACGTGGATTGTTTTGCTTGGTCCCATTTAGATATGACAAAGATCTCCGCTAGAAGTAATCACTCGTAATCTAAGCTTGGACCCGAAGTTCCACCTGGTTAAATCGAAAAAAGGCCTCAACCCAAAGTCAAGAATACGTTCATCAAAGGCGAGGTATCCAAACTCCTTAAAAAAAGTTCCATTTGGAAAGTTAAGTACCCAGATTAGTTGGCACTAGAAACATTTGCATGTTAGAAGTCATAAAAAGATGCTAAAACAGTTGAACTTGCCGAACAGGGAAATTTTTATATATTTTAAAATATCTTTAAAAAGGCCTAACAAAAATGGCCTTAACAAATTATATGTACATGATACAAAAAACAAAAACAAAATAAACCTAAGGCATCTATGCCTGATCTTCACTGGAACCCGACCCATCACCAGCACTGTCGAGGCTTTTGGATTCTTCAAAGCCCTCGAAGCCCTCTTCACCTTCGAGATCAACTCGCTTCTTAGCCCCGATCTCAAATCTTTTTGCCTCTTCGATCTCGGCAGATAGGTCGAATCCCTGGACATGAATCTTTTTGAGGGTCTCCCTTCGAGATAACCACCTTACATACTCGACAATGGTTTTCATGTAGGCCTCGGTTGCTTTGACATCGACCCTATACTACGCCACCAACTCTTCAGCATCAGGGGAGGATGTGTGCATCTGAGCCATTATATCTCCACGTTTACTACAGAGGGCATCCCACTCTGCTAAAGTCGAGCTCGATTGTACTCAAAGTTTATCGTTTAACTGCGACCACTTGTCAGCTTTCTCTTTTGACACCCAAAGTTTAACCTCTACTGATCCAGCTATGCCTGGACGGTTTTCTTCTCCGAGGCTAACATGTCCATTTTGCTCTTTCAACGGTCGGCCATGGCCCGAACCTTATTTATTTCAGTTCGGAGTTGGTCAATATAGTCGATCTTCTGTTGCGTGTGCGAGGTTTGGTCGTTAGTACCCATGGCTAATTCCTCATTACTAACTTCAAAAACCTTTACCTTTTTGGACAAATTATCATGTTCCCGCCTTAGGGTCGAAGCCTCCTTTTCAGCCCTATCTAGGTCGACATGAAGATCCTTGATAGCCCCTTCGTGCTGCTCGCTGAGAATCTTGTACATATCTTTTTTTTATCAAGCTCCTTAACCTCGAGCTCTAGCTGGTTGAAGTCGGACCGGTACTTAAGGAATCTCTTATGATAAAGTATAGAGGCCTACAAAAGTGTTCAAAAATATGAGAAGTATAAAAACCTATGTAAAAGTTGGAAGGGTCATAATGATGCCTTACTTGATTCAGCGTCTACTGCGCCTCATTGAAAAGGCACGACACATCCACCTCATTCATCTTTTCCCGATCCTCCTTGGTCACCAGACATAAGAGGTATATCTCTTCTCTCACGGGAGCTTAAAGAAACCGTGCATCTTCTGGGATGGTGATGATTATCGACCTCTTGCGGTCGTGTTCCATACTCAGGGCGGGAAACCGGTTGATTAACTTTGGGCTCGAATTAAGCCCGCTGACTTCTAAAGAAGGATCCTTTCTCAGCACCTACGGGCCACCCAACCAAGAAAAGTTTTCCAAAATGGACGAATCCACACCATCGATAAAAGAACGAAGGGGATCGTCCGCACCATGTGCCCTTTCATTACATCTCCCCTTCACCGCTACGGCCTTCTTGAGCATGGACTCGGTATATGCTGACGACCCTGAAATCTTTATTATACCAAGTGGAGTGGAGCCGACGTCCGGAGGGGTCTCAACCTCATCTTCATACCGGTCCCCCGAACTTGAGGGAGATCGGGTTCCAATGTCTCCCCATCGGCTACTGCCGGCTTTTTGGAGGAGATAGTCTCATGCTCCACAAAAATATCACCTTTTTTTGTATCTGAGTCTGGCGCGTAGGAGCTGGAGCCTGTCTTTGGCCTGCGATCCAATTTCTTTTTTGGCTTCTCTATGGAGCTCGGGGAGCCTGAAGCCATCCTTTTCTCTTTTTATTTTCCCCTGCTACAGCCTTGAGCTACCTCAAAGTGGAGGGATCAACGGACGAGGGCATGTCCTCGTTCATTTATAAAGGCCTAAGTTCAGTGGTTTTAGGAAAACCTGCAAAAAGAAAAGAAGGTAAATAAGAATCTGATGCAAAAAGGGAGCCTAATATTACTTATTTGGGAGAGAGATCTTACCATGAGAATGGGTTTCCCATCGGCCATTCAAAATATTGCACCATGTGCACTTAGAATAAGGCATCTGTGAACAAATGCCCTCAATCCACTCCTTGAACCGAGGGATGGCATTTGAGGCTTGAGCAATGGATGAACCACCACTAGTACTAGTGGGGAAAATAGAGATAAACATAAAATTAATGCTTAAAGGAAAGATGTACTTTGGGGAACGACATGAACTCTGCGGGGGATCAAGTCTTCGGTCTTTACCTGAACGAAGCCTTCCTGTCATCCCCGGTCCTGGTCCTCATCGATACTCGAGAATAGGGATTTGCTAGCCGGTCGTGCGAGTTTTATCAGCCCCTCTTGAAAGATTCGGGGACTGTATATGTAGAGTAGTTTATCGGTGGTGAACCAATAGGATTCAGTCTGCTTTACAAATAACGAAGGAGGATCGCGATCCTACATAGAGATAGATGGATCTGTCCGAGGCATACTTCGTACCTCTTGAAGAAGTATAGGATAACCGGCTCGAGCGGTCCTAATATGAAGGGATAAGCGTAAACATTAAGGCACCCCCTCCACATGGCTAGTGATGGCGTCCTCAAGCCTGGGGACTATTACGTCCTTACCGACCCAATTGTAGTCCTCTCGGGCCACAGAAAGAATATCTTCGGTAATCGAACATATATATACCTTAACGCTCCTTCACCTCGGCCCTGAACTGATGAGGGATTTTCAACCTTAAATTCATTTGCAACCGAGCAAACCTTGGGGATGAACATTTTTAAGGGAGGCTCGGGAGGCGGTTCATTGGTAGCCACATCAGGAGCAAACATCTCGAGGATGGATATATTGAGAGTGACCGCCTCAATTTCGGCGGTCAGATAGGAAGAAGAAGAAGAGATTTGTGGAGGAACATACCATTGTTATCTAAAAAAGCTTGAAAGGTCTAAGAAAAGGTTTTGAAAAATAGAGGGTCAAGTGTGTTGATTTGGGTAAAGAACGGAGGTACAAATATAAAAGTATGAAGAAGGTTTGTAACAAACGGGAATGAATCCACTCTCAGTGCCAGTGTGGCTTGGACTAGTAGAAGGCATTAGGAAGCTTGGTCAAACAGTGAAAAATGAACGAAGAGAAGGATTTTGTAGAGATTCCACGACGCAACATTCAAAGATGAACTACCGATGGTTGAAGCGTGTTCGAAGTCAGAACAACGCGATTGATGAGACATTTAGCCTCTTTATTATTTCTGTTTTGGCGCATTAAATAGGGAATTTAAAAGCATCTGTCGTTTCTCATCATTTCGGTAAACTTCCTCTCTAAGAAATGAGGAAACTATCTGTATATAGATAACATCGGGCCCGTTGAACATCTCGATATCCCGGTATGTCAAACAAAGCAGGTACATTATCATAAGGAATCGGAATCTCGGCGGGGAGCCTTTCGTATCAAGGTTCGAGAAAGGCACCTGCCCTGGGGGCATCAGAACCACGTCCTCTGACCCGGTCGAGCCTCGAGACTTCAGATAACATTATCGAATAGTTGCACACGACTAATGAAGGGCCGTAATATCCATTCCCAATGGGATATCACAGCATGAATCTCGTCTCTTTTCGGAAAAAATCAATGATTAGTGAAACAGAGGATTTTTACCTTTCTTAGAGTTGTACTTAGAGTAAAATTCCCTACTCTATAAAGGGAAAAACTTATTATTCATGGGGGCATTGTAATGCGCATATCAAGGCGATATACTCTTATTTTCACTGTTATTTAAAGTTATTACTTTTGTTCATTAGTGTGAGCCCATGATCGTAGGCAGACACTTGGTTAAACCATTACTGAGTCTAGGATCACTCTTATTATTGTTTTGATAATTTATTAAGTCCTTATCTGTTTTAATCTAACGCCATTAATCATTTGTATTTAATTAATCTGCATATGTTTAAAATCACATATAAATTCAACTGTTATCCGTTTTTAGGGTAAACAAGGTAGTTAGTAACTAACGAGATAATCAGGTTATGGATGAAATATCAGGCATAGTGAGTATGAATGAATCCCCAATACTTAAAACATGGTTGAAGACCGAGTAAAAGCCCCGAGTTACTCTTGGCCAATGCTGAAATTTCATAATTACTGAGTTAATTGCGTAACTCTTGGTCTGTTTTCCGGAGACTAAAGACTTCCCCAACATTCGATCACTTTCCCGGAGACTCATGATGGTTTCCATTGGAATAATACCACTTGATTCCGATTCAAACAACTCAGGATATACTTCCTTAATTGGCCTTCTAGTTAACTAGGTTATACTTGCCACATGTTAACTATTGAGTGGGCCACATATTTAGTCTATTTTTTATCAATACAATATTAACTATATGAAAGTAGAAAGATTGTTTCTGATAGATCTTCGATTTAAGAACGAAAGATAAAAAAGTAGCGACTTCCAATTAATGTACTATAAGTTTTAATTTTCACTTTATATCATTATAGTGCACCACTTGAAAAACGGCTCTTTAAGGAAGTTTAAGTTGGAAATGCCTAAAGTGTGTATGATCTAACATGTTTTTCCTATCTTTACTCTCAAGTTGCTTTCGGGCAACAACAAAATAATAGGACTATCTTTTGTTTAAATAATATCATACGTACAAAAATGGGCATTCAATTAATGATAAAAAGTGTGCTATATGAGACTTGAGAGTGGCGGAGGTGGATTGACATTTGAGAAGAAAGAGTAGAGAGTAGAGAGTCAATGTGGTGGGTGGGGTTGGGGTTTGTATGTAAATTGGAAGAAATTAAAAAGCAGCTAGATTTATAAGTGGTTATTCAAAAATAATCATAGTTTAAAAAGTAATCGAAATTTTCCCACTGTTCAAAATCAAGAAAAATACTCCAATATAATATATATGTCCAAAATAATATACTGGAGATTGGAGCACCAGTGCTCAAATCTATATTATACTTAAACTCTCCGCATATTGGAGTTCCGGTATAATACATTGGAAGTTCATACACATGTGCACCGATTTCCAGTATATTATGTTGGAACTTTTCGCGTTGCAATAAAATAGTGGCTATTTTTAATGACTTAGTAAACACTGGCTATTTTTGAATGACCAGTCCGAAAATTGGGTAGCCCGTGCTATTTTTACAGTAAATTTTGAAAGATTAGAGAGGGAAAATCCCCGAAAAGGAAAAGGCTTTGGGCTGCTAAAATTTTGACGAATTTAATTTAATTTACAGGTTACAGGTAACATATTAGAGTATATTAAAAATAGTACGGTATAGCCAGTTTTCGTAATGGTCCTTTAAAAAGAACTAGCATTTATCAAGTCAATGAAAAATAGCAACTATTTTGCTATAACAGAGACTGGTCCAGCATAATATGCTGGAGTTTGGTGCACCTGTGTATGAATTTCGGCATATTATGCTGGACCGATATATTTTAGGGTAAAAGACAGGACTACCTATAAAGGTGAAACTATTTACCCTCCTCTACCATTAAAGAGTTCTGCCCACTAAATAATTACAACTCCTACCCAATTAATAAATAAACGACAATAACAAAATAACTGCCCACGCTTATAATTCCCTACGTATAAAAACGAAGAAGCTTCAGAAAATTAGCGCACGAACTTACAGAAACACAGCAGCTCCTCAAAATTTCAGAAAATTAGCTCATAAAATGAGATTTCCACCGATCGAAGAACAGTAAGTGTGAAAAAACATAGTGAAGATGCTGATTCGGATTTTAATTTCGTTGTTCTCTTCAGATTTTGATTTCGCTGTTGGTTTGATTTTGATTTCGGAGCTAAACTTATGAATTTTAGCTGAAATTTCTAATCTAGGTTTGGAGATCTGGAGATCTAGAGGTTTGATTTCGTTGTTGTTTTGTTGAAATTTCGAACACTGTTGATTTCGAATACTGTTGAATTTTGCATTGTTGAGATTCAATTGTGGACATAAAAGTGATTATAACTTTAGAATCATGGAAAATATTCCAATTCTGCTGCAACATAGTGGAGAATGGGATGATAACATTAATTTTATAAATTTTCATGTTGATGCAATTCTAATAAAAACCTATTGGAAATTTGAACAACTTCTCAGAGAAATTGCAAAGCAACTGCAAAAGGACAGTAAAAAAATAGTTATTCAGTATGCTATTTCTCAAGGATATCCACCAATTACAATTTGTAGCGATATGAGTGTTACTATTTATATGAAATTGAAAAAATCAAGTGCAGGGATGAAAACACTTCCCATGTGTGTGTCGTTTGCTTAAAACACAATAGCTGCAAGCACATCCAGTTTCGATGTTGCTCCAATTTCATCAGAAATTGCAGAATTTGAAAGCATTGATATGATTACTGCGTTTGATGTGGAAGAAGGAGATGATGCCATTTTAGAACTTGATGATACAAACATCATAACTGATCAATTTCATCAAAATGTTAAAAAAGGACAAATCTATGAAGACAAGAACATGCTGGCTCTCGTTATGAAACAATATGCCGTTAGAGAAAAATGTCAATATCGAGTTCATAAATCATGCCCAAGAAGGTTCGTCTACATTTTTCAAGTAAAAAACTATGTGATAGATATGTAATATATAAGTATGCTAAATCAGTATACTATGCGAGTATGGAATTGTATTGGTTTGTGTGTGTTTTTTATCAGTGATACTGCTATAGTATATAAGTATACCAACAAAGTATACCATGTGAGTATATAATTGTATGGATTTTTGTGTGTTTTTTTATCAATTATTCATGAAACATAACTGTATTTGTATTATAAACAGGTATATCCTTGAATGTGTGGATGAAAGATGCACTTGGAGACTTAAAGCATCAAGCCTGAGAGCATCAAATCTTTTCAAAGTGACAGATTTCAATTCTGTCCAGAGTTGTTTAACTGGTAAGAGAATTTGTTCACAAAAGAAAGATGTCTCAGCTTTTGTTGCAGCTGTGGTACAAGGTAAACTTGTTGACCCGACAACCATATATACACCAACAGATATCCAAAGAGACATCCAAAAAGCATATGGTATGGACTTGAGCTACATGCAAACATGGAGATCAAAAGAAAAAGCAATGCATTATTGAAACGATCACCAAGTGAGTCATACAAGAAAATTCCAACATATCTTAATATGATAGAGTACGCTAACCCAGGATCAGTGACACGACTACACACTGAAGAAGATGAGACCTTCTTGTATGTATTCATTCCTATATATGCATCAATTAGAGGATGGGTCTATTGTAGTCCAACAGTTGTTAGTTGATGGAAGTTTTTTAAAGTCAACATATAGAGGAACCATACTCACGGCTTCCACGCAAGACGCAGAAGGTAAGAATACAATCCAATTACATTCAGTTAAAGAAACAAAAGATATTTTCAAATATTATATGATACCAGTATGGTATACAAGTATACCAACATAGTATATAGTTATTTTGCTACACTCCTGCATCAAATATTATATGATACCAATATGGTATACAAGTATACCAACAGAGTATATAGTTTTTTTGCTACTTATCTGCACCTACATATAACTATACTACTATATACGATGCTAAATTAATATAGTGTGTTGTAATTGATATTTTGTTCTTTGGGTTTACATGAAAAATTCTACTCCTTGCATATGCAATTGAAGATTCGGAAAATGATGCATCGTGGGAATGGTTCTTTGTGCAGTTCAGAGAAACCTATGGACAAAGAGAGGGAATAAGCATTGTATCAGATAGGCATGATGCTATATGGAAAGCAACTTCAATTGTCTATCCAGAAGTCCCTCATAGTGCATGTATGTTCCATTTGTGGAACAACATAAAGACAAACTTCAGGAAGAGCCAAAAACTAATCAAAGAAATATATTTTGCGTTAGCAAGAGCATACAATGTTGAAGAATTCAACAAGCATATGGCAGAGTTAAAAGCTATTGATAGCAGAGTGAAAACATACCCGTTAGATGTTGGATATGATAAATGGTCCCGGGCGCATGCCAAGGCAAATAGAACCATGACCATGACATCGAATATTGCGAAATCAGTAAATGCAGCAAACAAGCACGCAAGAGACCTCTCAGTTGTGAATTTGATTGACTTTATGACAATATTTATTCAAAAATGGAATTACACCAATAGGAAGGATGCAGTGGAATCATTTATGAAGATTGGTGCAAAGTATAAAAAAATATTGGCAGATAATACCATCTTATCGCAGACGATGATGGTATGCATTTTCAAAATCATAAAAACATTGCGTGTACTGTATTTTTACTTTTTTACCTTAGTGATTTCACTAAACAACTGAATATTGTTATTTTAAAAATACTATTACTTCATATAGCTAATGACTTTTCTTAATTAAAATTACACTGGGTGTTCCATCAATTGAATTCTTACATTTAGTAATTGATGGCCAAAGAAGAAATGTGGTGCGCCTACATGAAAGAAACGACACTTGTGGGAGGTTTCAGCTAGACGATATTCCATGTCCACATGCAATGGCGGTTATACAAAAATTCCATATGGATTCATACAAGTATTTCTCAGATTACTACAGCATAAACTACTTGCTGAAAACATATGAGGTACCAGTAAATTCATTGCCTGTTGATACAACGTGGCAAATTCCAGAACATGTCTCTTCGCAGGAGGTACTGCCACCAAAAGGACAAATCAAACCAGGAAGACCTAAAAAGAAGAGAGGCATAGGAGGATGGGAAGGAAATACAGTTACATGTGCACTATGTGGGAGAAAAAGAGACAACCGGATAACATGCCGAAATATTCCAAAGAGAGATTGAAATAATTCTTCAATGTTTTTAAAGAACTCATCTATCGTAGAATCATAGCATTTGAATTGCAAAGAAATAAAATGCATTTCTTGCATTAGACATATATTTGGTATGATGATTCTTTGCAAAATTACTTTTTGGCAACAAATTTATATGGCTACTTGTACTTTCAATAACAATCTGTTTGTTTTCTGTTTTAGCATATAAAAGTAGAATGCATTTACATCTACTTGCTTCAGGAAAAAAAAGATGCTAAAATATATATGTGATACCCAAGTGGTATATCTGTATACCTTATTGGTATATCTCTATAACTTATTAGTATCAAAATATGTGCAGAAATAGAAGTGGTGCTGCAAATGAAACATTTGCACATTCTTTGTTAACAAAATTGGCACGCTTTGCAGCTCATGTCTGTATTGAAGTATAACAAATTGGAAGACATTTACATACAGTTATTGTACATCATCAGGTACATTAATACAAGCTGATACCCAAATGTTATATTTGTATACCTCGCTGATATATAGAGGCATTGCACTAATATGGCTAAAACAAAATATGCGCGGAAATACAAATAGTGCACCAGATACAACATGATACCCAAAATGTGCACACTTTACAACTCATGCCAATACTTACATCTAGTTGTTGCAGGAAAAAAGGTAAGTCAAACACAATGTGATACCCAAATGGTATATCTGTATACCTGATTGGTATATAACGCTACTGCACTAATACACCATCTATGCTAAAACTATAGATGGACATTAAAGCTTCATCTGCCACATTCGAAAGCACATCATTTTAACTTCACTTCAACTGCCACTAATTTTCACTTGCAGAATCCATTAAATCTTAGCCTATGGCAAAGGAATGAACCTCAACATCCTAATAAATCAACAACTTTATGGAAGAATCCTAAGAAAATCCTACTAAAACAAGCTGAAATCAGAAACAAAATCAGAAAATTTTCAGCATCAAGAGAAATAACTAAACTGAACCAGAATAATTAAATTTGGAAGATCTTCAATAATATACTCAGCAAAGCAAGCAACATATGTTGGAAACACGTTCTCAAGGCTTTATACTAAAACGTGTGTTCCTATGTGTAGGTTTTGATGAATGACAAATAAGCGCAAATTGATATATGACGAAGTTCAAGTACAAGCGCAAAATTGGTGGAAGACAAGATTCAAGAAATACAAAGTTTTATAGTTTAAATGAGTCGTTCTTAATTGTGATCTTGATCTGACAACTTGACTCATGACATGGCTTCTCTCGTAAAACTATTTTTACAAAATCATGCATATTTAATTTAATGCTAAATGATTTTAAATCATGCATATTTACTTCAGT
Organism: Nicotiana benthamiana; assembly: GCA_034376525.1. Lineage (NCBI taxonomy): Eukaryota > Viridiplantae > Streptophyta > Magnoliopsida > Solanales > Solanaceae > Nicotiana > Nicotiana benthamiana. The sequence continues at coordinate 13,404,758 of CM067336.1, forward strand.
CAAAATGATTTTTAAACATGCCTCTAAAATCTGGACAAAGATAATCGATTATGTACTTATGATAATCGATTATGTTAAGCCAAGACTGCATGACAATCGATTGTGAACTAATGACAATCGATTGTGTTAAGGCAGTGAGCATCAGGTTTTTCAAACCTGCATGACAATCGATTGTGAACCTTATGACAATCGATTGTGAAGAGGCAGTGTACATCAAAGTTTTTCAAAACTCAGAATAATCGATTGTGAAGCTAATGACAATCGATTGTGAAGAGACAGTGTCCATCAGATTTTTCAAAGTCACAAAATAATCGATTGTGAACATATGACAATCGATTGTGTTGAGGCAGTATCTTCCAGATTTTTTCAAAGTTATTAAATAATCGATTGTGAGTATATAACAATCGATTGTCACGAGGCAGTGTCTAAAATGATTTTCAAAGTCTGATAAATAATCGATTGTTAACATTGCACAAACGATTGTGAAGCTGACTGTTGTCGTAAAGTTTTCAAATACCGTCAGGTAATCGATTGTTGACTTTGTACAATCGATTGTTGAAATTAAAATCTGGAAAAGATTTTTTGAACGTTGCTGAGTAATCGATTGTTGATTTTATACAATCCATTGTTGAAATTAAAATCTGGAAAAGATTTTTTGAACGTTGCTGAATAATCGATTATTGATTCTGTATAATCGATTGTTTTACGTAAAATCTGGAAATGATTTTTTGAATGTTGCCAATAATCGATTGTTGATCTTGGATAATCGATTGTTAAGCGTAAAATCTGGGATTGATTTCTGGAACGATTGGCAAACAATCGATTGTGGCTTCTTGACAATCGATTGTCACTCAGTAAAATCAGCAACTCTTAATTGACTATTAGACAACGGTAATGCCATGTTTTTCAACTATAAATACAGCTTCATTTCAGTGTTTTAAACACAACAACACACAACAACTGATCATTCTATTGCTATAAGCTTGCATACTATTGTTTATCATTTTATATTCATTTCATAAAGCTTTTAAGAGCCAAAGTCTTGTCCATAGTTGTTGTGATCTTGAGCTTACTTCTTTTACTCATATCTACTGATTAAGGAGTGCTTTCTTTGAGTGTTTAGTGTTTTTTACACTTGTAAGAGAATTGTGATTCTCTTGTTGTAAGGAACTTGTGTTTCCTTGGTTGAAGTCTTGGAGTGTTGTATCTCCGAGCAAAGGTGTTAAGGCTTGTGTCCTTAAGTTGTAAAGGTTGGTTAGGCACCCGTAAGCTTAACAGTGAAGTCTTGGAGTGTTGTATCTCCGAGCAAAGGTGTTAAGGCTTGTGTCCTTAAGCTGTAAAGGTTTGTTGAGCACCCGTAAGCTTGACAAGTTAGTGAAAAATCTCGAGAGAGTCTCTCGGGGACTGGACTAGCCACGTGTTGTGGTGAACCAGAATACATCGGTGCGTACTTTATTATTTATCGCACTTATTTACTTCCTGCAATTTTTTAATTCCGCAAAGTTTACGCTAATTTTTATTATAACGCTATTCACCCCCCTCTAGCGTCAAGCGTATTATCTAACAATTGGTATCAGAGCCCAACTCTCTGAAGACTTAACAGTTTGAGAGAACCATCCATGGCTTCTACTCGTGACTCTTTTGCAGGAATTGATGAAGGACAATGCTCCACACGACCACCTCTATTCAACGGTACAAACTACACGTACTGGAAGGAGAGGGTGAAAATCTTCGTTCAAGCAAACAACTTTCATCTCTGGAAGGTGATAATGAAGGGAAATCATATTCCAACCAAAAAGGTTGAAAACGAATGGGTTCCCAAATCCGAAGAAGAATATGACACGGATGATATCCGAAAGGTTCAAAATAATGCTAAAGCAATTAATTTATTATATTGTGCTGTAAATGCTGACGATTATAGGAAAATATCATGTTGCACAACGGCAAAGGAAATGTGGGACAAGCTGGAAATTACGTACGAAGGTACGGACCAGGTAAGGGAAGCTAAAATTGATTTCCTAACCCATGCTTATGAATTATTTCACATGAAGGAAGGTGAAAAGGTGGATGAAATGTTTGAACGATTTTCAATAATCGTAAATGATATACATGCTCTCAAGAAGACATTCACGGATAGAGAACTTGTTCGAAAAATTCTTAGAAGTCTCACTCCGGCATGGCGATCAAAGGCCGACGCAATCCAAGAATCCATTGGCGTCTCAAATGTCACCATCGACACATTAAGAGGTAACATTAAGACTTATGAGTCTACTATACTTAACCCTATTGTTGATGATCAAAGGAGGCAAAGAATAGCGCTTAAGGCAAGCACAAGCCAACCTCAAGTTGATGAGGACGGAGACAACGAGTTTGGACTCGTTATCAAAAGATTTCAAAAGTTCATGCGAAAGGAGTATGAACGAAAGGGCAAAAAGCAAGGCGAGCAAATAAAGTGCTATGAATGCGGTGAAACCGGGCACGTCAAATCAAATTGCCCAAACATCAAAAAGGAGAAGAAACCTTTTAAGAAGCAACGTGCATACATTTCTTGGGGAGGAGACTCCGGAGATGAGTCAAGCGAAGAAGAAGAAGACGAAGCCGCAAACCTTTGTCTTATGGTGCAAGAAGACAAGCAAGATGAGGTATGTCAAATCTCTTCTAAAAACTTCTTTACTCTTGAAGAAATGCGAACTGCTTTTGATGAGCTATATACTGAATTTATTAAGGCTTCAAAAACTGTCAAGAGCATAAAAGAAAATGCTTCTCTAAAAGAAAAAGATTTTCAAAAACAGCTTTCTTTGAAAGAAAAGGATTTAGAAAAACTGGTTTTAGAAAATGAGAAGCTGAAAGAGGAAAACAAGTTTTTCGGAAAAAGAAGCGCCGACAAGCCCGAAAGTTCTATTAAAAATTGTTCTTCTTGCATGCATCTCAAAAATGAGGTAGATAGACTTAAAGGTACCTTAGATAAGTTTAATTCTTCCCACAAAAATTTGAATAAGGTCCTTGTTAATTTGAAATCAACCAAGCATGGCATAGGCTTTAAGAATGAGCCTAAAGAAAAGGTTGACGCCAAACCCCAACCACCTAAGGCTCAACCTAGGATTAATAAAACAAATGCTTATCGTAGAAATAGCAATCCTAGAACAAATATGCATGCTAGACCAAATGTTGAACATTTTAGAAGACCTAGAAATGACTTACCACCTAGAAATGACTACCCTAGAAATGATGCATATTCTAGGACAAACACTAGAAGGAGTTTTGAACCTTTTAGAACATCTAGACATGACCATTACTCTAGAAATGCTGCTCATTTTAGAACTAATAGTAGGAGAAATGGTTCTCATGAAATGCGCAATAGTCATAATGAAAATAGAGTAATTCATTTTCGTCCATCAAGTTACTATGAACCACGAAGGATGCATAACCCCAACGTGACTTGTCATTATTGTAGACGCATTGGTCATATTGCTCCTGTATGCTTTACACGACATAGACATCATTATAATATGCCTAACCCTCAAGGACCCAAAATGGCATGGGTACCTAAAACGCATTAATTTGTTTTGTAGGTATGTTTGAAGGGATCAAGTGTACTATGGTACCTTGATAGTGGATGCTCCAAGCACATGACGGGAGACGAATCCAAATTCCTTCAACTAGAACACAAAGAAGGAGGAAGTGTTATTTTTGGTGACAACAATAAAGGAAAGATTATCGGCATCGGATCGGTCGGTAAGGATGAAAATTCTTCTATTAAGCATATATTACTTGTTAAAGGTTTAAAGCATAATCTCTTGAGCATAAGTCAATTATGTGACAAGGGAAATCTTGCATTATTTGATTCGGATGAATGCTTAGTATTTAGACGTAGTGATTTCAAAATTATCCTTCGTGGTTTTAGAGTGGATAATATTTACATGGTTGATCTTGCTAATTCCTCACCCGAATATGTGGATTGCCTTATGAGCAAAGAGGATGATACTTGGCTATGGCATCGTAGAGTAGCACATACAAACATGCATCTTTTGAACAAATTGATTTCACAAAATTTAGTTGTTGGTCTTCCAAATTTGAAATTTGAAAACGACTCTATTTGTGATTCTTGTCAAAAAGGGAAGCAAACAAAAGCATCTTTCAAATCGAAAAACATTGTTTCAACTACTAGACCATTGCAATTGCTTCACATGGATTTATTTGGACCATCTCGCATTGAAAGTCTAGGAAGAAATCGTTATGCTTTTGTGATTGTTGATGATTATTCTAGATTTACTTGGACTTTATTTCTTGCCAATAAAAGTGATGCTTTTCAGAATTTTAAATATTTTCTTAAGCGTGTTCAAAACGAGAAGGAAACAACCGTCACTTCAATTAGAAGTGATCATGGGGGAGAGTTTGATCACAATATCTTTGCAGACTTTTGTGACGAACTCGGTATTGAGCATACCTTTTCCGCTCCACGTACACCACAACAAAATGGGGTGGTGGAAAGGAAAAATAGGTGTCTCGAAGAGATGGCTAGAACCATGCTCGAAGAGGCAAAGATTCCCAAACATTTTTGGGCGGATGCCGTGAGTACCGCATGCTACGTCTTAAATAGAGTAGTCATAAGGCCTATACTCAATAAAACTCCCTATGAACTCTATAGGGGAAGGAAACCAAATATCTCCCATCTTAGAGTATTCAGTTGTAAATGTTTTATTCATAACAATGGCAAAGATCAATTTGGGAAAATTTGATGCTAAGTCCGATGAGGGAATTTTCATTGGTTATTCTTCACGTAGCAAAGCATATAGGGTTTTTAATAAAAGAACCGAAACTGTGGAGGAATCCCCTCATGTTGTATTTGCCGAAAATAATGCTCGCTTGGCGAGAAAGGATTCCGGTTTTGATCTTGCAGGTATTTTAGATAGCTTGAAAGACAAAATACAAGAGGAAACGCCTAAGGAAAATCAAGACGAATTTTTGAAACAACCAACGGAGGAAGCGCCACAATTGGAAAATGAAACAAAAACGCCTAACAAGTGGAGGACAATCAAAGATCACCCTCTCGAACAGGTAATTGGCGACGTCGGAGAAAAGGTAAGTACCCGAAACTCCCTTAAGAACACCTTAGGACAAACTACTTTTGTGTCTCAAATTGAACCAACAACCATCTCCGAAGCAATTGGGGATGAAACCTTGGCAATGCAAGAGGAGTATAACCAATTCAAACGGAATGACGTTTGGGATTTGGTGCCAAGACCCGAAAATTATACCATAATTGGTACGAAATGGGTTTTTTCGAAACAAACTAGATGAAAATGGTGTAATCACTAGAAACAAAGCTAGGCTTGTAGCAAAAGGCTATAATCAAGAAGAGGGTATTGACTATGAAGAAACATATGCTCCCGTAGCTAGATTAGAAGCTATTCGTCTATTGCTCGCATTTGCCTCTTCTATGAATTTCAATTTATATCAAATGGATGTGAAAAGTGCTTTTCTAAATGGTGTTATACAAAAAGAAGTTTATGTTGAACAATCCCCCGGTTTTGAAGTTTTTAAATCTCCCGATCATGTTTTCAAACTCAAAAAGGCTCCATATGGTTTAAAACAAGCTCCCCGAGCTTGGTATGAAAGATTGAGTAAATTTCTATTGGAAAATGATTTCATTAGGGGGAAAGTTGACACCACCCCTTTTGTTAAGCATAAAAACAATGATATTTTATTAGTTCAAATATATGTGGATGATATCATATTTGGTGCTACTAACAATGTCTTATGCAAGGAATTTTTCGATTTAACGACAAGCGAATTTGAGATGTCTATGATGGGTGAGTTAACATTCTTTTTGGGATTACAAGTAAAGCAAATGAAAGAAGGTACGTTCATTTGCCAAGCCAAATATTGCAAAGAATTGCTGAAACGATTTGAAATGAACAATGCAAAAGCAATGGCGACTCCCATGAGCACAACCAATCATCTAGACAAAGATGAGAAAGGTAAGGAAGTCGACACTAAGAAGCATCGAGGTATGATTGGCTCTCTTCTCTATCTTACTGCTAGTCGTCCGGACATCATGTTTAGCGTGTGCTTATGCGCCCGTTATCAATCGTGTCCGAAGGAGTCTCACCTTACTGCGGTAAAACGGATTTTGAAGTACCTTGTTGGTACTACAAATGTGGGTCTATGGTACCCCAAAGGTTCTTCATGCCAACTCGTTGGCTATTCCGACTCTGATTTTGCTGGATGCAAATTGGACCGCAAGAGCACTAGTGGCACTTGCCATTTGCTTGGTAGCTCTCTCGTTTCTTGGTTTAGCAAGAAACAAGTAAGTGTTGCGTTGTCCACAACCGAGGCTGAATATGTAGCCGCGGGGAGTTGTTGCGCTCAAATCCTCTGGATGAAACAACAACTTTTGGACTATGGCCTAAGTCTTGATCATATCCCTCTTAGATGTGATAATACTAGTGCCATATGCTTGACGAAGAACCCCGTTCTTCATTAGCGAACAAAACACATTGAAATTAGACATCATTTTATAAGAGATCACGTTCTCAAAGGCGATGTCGAAATCGAATTTGTTGAAACCAAAGACCAAGATGTCGAAATCGAATTTGTTGAAACCAAAGACCAGCCAACATCTTTACAAAGCCCTTAGAGAAAGAGTCCTTCTTCCGAATTCGTAGTGAACTCAGGATTCTTGACTCCACGTTGATCTAAGTCATGCATTGCATCTTTTTATCTTACTTGATTTCTAACTTGAGCGTCGGAGACGTCTAACGAATTTTTGCAGGTATCGCCCTAAAGGTAGGGGGAATTATAAAGCATGACGCGCAATAATCAAGTCTTCTTCAGAAAAATCGGTTTCAGTCGTCTAATAATCGATTATCTCGTATCAATAATCGATTGTACTGCTATTACTTGAGTTATTGTGCTCTCTTTAAGTAATCACGTTTTCTTTCCAATAAATAAACAAGTTTTATTTACATCTTTGGCATCTTCTTATATTATTTGAATCGTCATTATAAATTGTTTAATTTGCATAACCCGCTTAAAGTTTGCCATTATCAAAAAGGGGGAAATTGTTGGAAACATGTTCTCAAAGCTTTATACTAAAACGTGTGTTCTTATGTGTATGTTTTGATGAATGACAAACAAGCGCAAATTGATATATGACGAAGTTCAAGTACAAGCGCAAAATTGGTGGATAACAAGATTCAAGCAATACAAAGTTTTATAGTTTAAATGAGTCGTTCTTAATTGTGATCTTGATCCGACAACTTGACTCATGACATGGCTTCTCTCGTAAAACTATTTTTACAAAATCATGCATATTTAATTTAATGCTAAATGATTTTAAATCATGCATATTTACTTCAGTCAAAATGATTTTTAAACATGCCTCTAAAATCTGGACTAAGACGATTATGTACTTATGATAATCGATTATGTTAAGCCAAGACTGCATGACAATCGATTGTGAACTAATGACAATCGATTGTGTTAAGGCAGTGAGCATCAGGTTTTTCAAACCTGCATGACAATCGATTGTGAACCTTATGACAATGGATTGTGATGAGGCAGTGTACATCAAAGTTTTTCAAAACTCAGAATAATCGATTGTGAAGTTAATGACAATCGATTGTGAAGAGACAGTGTCCATCAGTTTCAAAGTCACAAAATAATCGATTGTGAACATATGACAATCGATTGTGTTGAGGCAGTGTCTTCCAGATTTTTTCAAAGTTATTAAATAATCGATTGTAAGTATATAACAATCGATTGTCACGAGGCAGTGTCTAAAATGATTTTCAAAGTCTGATAAATAATCGATTGTTAACATTGCACAATCGATTGTGAAGCTGACCGTTGTCGTAAAGTTTTCAAATACCGTCAGGTATCGATTGTTGATTTTGTACAATCGATTGTTGAAATTAAAATCTGGAAAAGATTTTTTGAACGTTGCTGAGTAATCGATTGTTGATTTTATACAATCGATTGTTGAAATTAAAATCTGGAAAAGAATTTTTGAACGTTGCTGAATAATCGATTACTGATTCTGTATAATCGATTATTTTACGTAAAATCTGGAAATGATTTTTTGAACGTTGCCAATAATCGATTGTTGATCTTGGATAATCGATTGTTAAGCGTAAAATCTGGGATTGATTTCTGGAACGATTGGCAAACAATCTATTGTGGCTTCTTGACAATCGATTGTCACTCAGTAAAATCAGCAACTCTTAATTGACAATTAGACAACGGTAATGCCAAGTTTTTCAACTATAAATACAGCTTCATTTCAGTGTTTTAAACACAACAACACACAACAACTGATCATTCTATTGCTATAAGCTTGCATACTATTGTTTATCATTTTATATTCATTTCATAAAGCTTTTGAGAGCCAAAGTCTTGTCCATAGTTGTTGTGATCTTGAGCTTACTGCTTTTACTCATATCTACTCATTAAGGAGTGCTTTGTTTGAGTGTTTAGTGTTTTGTACACTTGTAAGAGAATTGTGATTCTCTTGTTGTAAGGAACTTGTGTTTCCTTGGTTGAAGTCTTGGAGTGTTGTATCTCCGAGCAAAGGTGTTAAGGCTTGTGTCCTTAAGTTGTAAAGGTTGGTTAGGCACCCGTAAGCTTAACAGTGAAGTCTTGGAGTGTTGTATCTCCGAGCAAAGGTGTTAAGGCTTGTGTCCTTAAGCTGTAAAGGTTTGTTGAGCACCCGTAAGCTTGATAAGTTAGTGGAAAATCTCGAGAGAGTCTCTCGGGGACTGGACTAGCCACGTGTTGTGGTGAACCAGAATACATCGGTGCGTACTTTATTATTTATCGCACTTATTTACTTCCTGCAGTTTTTTAATTCCTCAAAGTTTACGCTAATTTTTATTATAACGCTATTCACCCCCCCTCTAGCGTTAAGCGTATTATCTAACAACATATACTCCACAATCTCTGAAATAAAACAAATGAATAGAATATAAAAATCAATTAGAAGTGAAGATGTTAATATGAATGAGGAAAAGAAAGTAAACAATTAAGTAACTATTCTTATGAATTTTGCTGTGTTGGCACATTAGTAATCAGTTCAATCTCAAAAGGATCAGTCATATTCTTTCCCATGTGCAGACCATTTTCTACTACAATGTCACTTCTTTGGTTATAAAAATCAATATTAACTAGAAATAGAGGGATCAACACAGCATAAGCCTCTGCCACCTTTTGAATAGCATTTTTATGCTTTCGACTATGCAGCGAGTCATATACATAAAAACATCTCTTTTGGAATGACACACCCCAATATCCAATGCCAACTTTCTGCCAAATTAATTGGAAAAAGGACATGATCAAACTGATGACATGGAGTGTTGCAATGCATCCTAAAGCCTTTCATGTACTGCATGATATCATCTGATCTATCAATCAAATGAATTTGTTTCCCACCTTTTACAAATTCTTTGAAAAGCCTCTGAATGATACTATTATAGAGAGTATATGTAGTTGTCACTTTTTTTGGCATGTTATTTCCAAATTTGGCCTTCTTCCTAAGATAGTAGAATATAATATTCGAGTGCTGCAAAAACAGAGAGGGAGAAAATATGACTACCACTAACAATATGAATGAACCACTACAACAACAAAAAATAAAAAATAGTAAAACTAATCATATCATGCATATTACAAAATTTCCACAAACATGTCCCTAGGTATATATGTTTCAAAAATGCAGAAATACTTCTCAAACTTATTTGAAAAATAAACTAGCAACACTTACACTAAAAAACCGATATCATGTCGCCTACAGAAGCATATTGGTATGCATTCGAGCAGGAATAATAAATATATTACCAAATTTACTAAGAATTAACTAAAATCAGCACATAAAAGAGCAAACTTGGTACCATAAAAAGCAATAAGAATGTATTTAAAAGAGCACCAACCCGCTTTAACCTAAAGAATGGCGAAAAAAGAGGAAGAAAAGAAATCTTTCGCAAATTCTGTATATATGTGCTTAACTTATTTCCATGTGAAGTTTCAGTTGCATAATGGAATGTGAAGCTTGACAAAAATCAATCCTGTTAAGAGCACAGAGAGCTTCAATATAGTTACAGATTTATATCTAAAGGTTACAAAATTGGAACAATAAAGGGCAGCAAAATAGAGGATAAAACTAAACTTTAAACTACGCCAATACCTTGAATGATAAAATTCAGGTGGGAAATTAGGTGGCCAAAACCTCAAAATTAACTACTACAACAACAAAAAATAAAAAGCAGTACAATTAATCATATCATGCATATTACAGAATTTCCACAAACATGTCCCCATGTATATATGTTTCAAAAATGCAGAAATACTTCTCAAACTTATTTGAAAAATAAACTAGCAACAGTTACACTAAAGAACCGATATCATGTCGCCTACAGAAGCATATTGGTATGCATTCGAGCAGGAATAATAACTATATTACCAAATTCACTAAGAATTAGCTAAAATCAGCATATAAAAGAGCAAACTTGGTACCATAAAAAGCAATAAGAATGTATTTAAAAGAGCACCAACCACCTTTAACCTAAAGAATGGTGAAAGAAGAGAAATAAAAGAAATCTTTTGCAAATTCTGTATATATATGCTTAATTTATTTCCATGTGACGTTTCAGTTGCATAATGGAATGTGAAGCTTGACAAGAATCAATCTTGTTAAGAGCACAAAGAGCTTCAATATAGTTACAGATTTATATCTAAAGGTAACAAAATTGGAACAATAAAGGGCAGCAAAATATAGGATAAAACTAAACGTTAAACTACGCCAATACCTTGAATGATTAAATTCAGGTGGGAAATTAGGTGGCCAAAACCTCAAAATTAACTACTACAACAACAAAAAATAAAAGCAGTACAACTAATCATATCATGCATATTACAGAATTTCCACAAACATGTCCCCAGGTATATATGTTTCAAAAATGCAGAAATACTTCTCAAACTTATTTGAAAAATAAACTAGCAACAGTTACACTGAAGAACCGATATCATGTCGCCTACAGAAGCATATTGGAAGGCATTCGAGCAGGAATAATAACTATATTACCAAATTCATTGAGAATTAGCTAAAATCAGCACATAAAAGTGCAAACTTGGTACCATAAAACAAATAAGAATGTATTTGAAAGAGCACCAACCAGCTTTAACCTAAAGAATGGCGAAAGAAGAGGAAGAACAGAGATATTTCACAAATTCTGTATATATGTGCTTAACGTTTTTCCATGTGAAGTTTCAGTTGCATAAAGGAATGTGAAGTTTGACAAGAATCAATCTTGTTAACAACACAGAGAGCTTCAATATAGTTACAGATTTATAACTAAAAGGTGAAAAAATTGGAACAATAGAAGGTAGCAAATAAAGGATAAAACTAAACTTTAAACTACACCAATACCTTGAATGATAAGATTCAGGTGGGAAATAGGTGGCCAAAACCTCAAAATCTATGACTTCTTCGAGTTTTATTTAACTCACATTCTTGATTTTGGCTAAGGTCTTTTTTTTTGGACAAGTACACCAAGCACTATGGTTGCTCAGGCAGATTCATAATTTAATGTTAGTGAGTTTGAAATAGATGCAATCTAATAAATATACATACCGAACTAGAAAGCAGTCTGCCAGAATAGTTTAAGGTGTGGAAAAACATCTTATCATCAATTTGTTCAACTCCAAAGTCAAAACAAGGCTCTAGCTTCTGATCCGCAGGTAAATACACTTCCCTATTTTGTATAAAAGAAGATATGAATAAGAAATATAACAAAAAACATTAAGGAAAATGAAAACAAAAGTACATGGAAATGAATATGAACCCTCCTAATTGCATGTTTGCTTCGACAAAGTTGGAGAATGCAGTCGTAAGCTTAAAATCAACAGTCTCTGAAATGTCATTTACAAATGGAAATCTTCCTTTGATAACTTTAGAGAGTCTCCCAATTACACTAACACCAGATTTCCAGTCATTCCTAAACGACGACTGTTTTGCAGTTGCGGGCCACCTTTTCTGTGTCAAATCTGCAGGAGTAGTTTCAACATATGTTTGTATCTCCACAATACTTCTTGATACCGACTGAAGAGGTTCATACTTATTTACAGCACCAGTTGCCAGTTCATTTCTTGATTGATTCATATTAGATCTCCCTCCTTGTGTTATGGCAACATTTGATCAAGTTGAGAATCAGTATATTCAAAATCAGAATCCTAGTGAACATCAACCCCGTGTCGACATGGAGCTTAAATTAGAAAATGCTAGTAAATAAATAAATATACAAAGTTAAGAAATTTAGAAAAAAAGAATGAAAAGTTATATATAAGAAGCTGTTGACAAAATATAAAACTGCTATCTTCAACGCATCATCATCCGTTTCCCATTTCTTCTTCTTAAAACAGTCTGCTAGTTGGGCAAAGGTCACGGATGCAGTCCCAAAATATTTCGAAATCAACCTATTCTCTGCTATGCTCTCTACACTTTTAGCACCCTTACATTTCTAACTAGTGACAAGTGAAAATTCACCCAAGTCAAACCTCAACCTAGAATCATTCACTAGAAACCACATCTCATTTTAACCTCATGATGGACTTCTCTCATAAGCAAATGATGCATAACGCGAATTTGCACAATCATTGGTGGCAGATCCAAAAAATAGCCAAAGCACATTTTCTTAAACAGTCGAAGTTGCCTCTTTGATAAATTCGCTTTCAATTGATCAATAATATGGCAATTAGTATCCCAATCAACCTTTGGTTTATAATTTAAGTCAATGGGCACAAGGAAATCCCAACCCTGCAAAACATGTTCATACAAAATAATTTTAGAAATAGAATTAACTTAAAATAGATCAATGGTAGAACAGATTCTTAACTTTCAGTTCATCAAAAAGTTCTATTATCACAACAATATTTATCTGATAATAAGAAAAATCAGAGAGACCTAATGCCAAATATATGAGAAAGAACAATAAAAAGGAGGGAGAATTGCTTCAAATATTACACTTTATCTATTAGTCAACTTAAAGAAAGCGAGCTTAATCTGAAATTCATAAAATTATGCAACTACCATCGTTAGCAAAAGATTATCTTTGTCAAGACAAAAGATGTACCTTATCCTAGAAACTTGTTACATTTTCGTTAAACCAAAAAACCGAACCATAAATGGAGACAAAGTTGCAACATAATAGGTTTCAAAACTCAACTCCATAGGCTAATTGTAGAGAACGTATATAAATAACAACTACTGCTCGTTAGCCAATTGTACACAACATGATCACAAAGAGACATGACAAGCAAAGCTAAGTCGCGCAAACAGTTTCAAGTATGTGTTTCAGCATACTAAGCTTAATCAAGATTGGCAAAGCCAATTCTTTCTAGAGACAACATTATGTACATAATGGCTATATGACACGTCGGTTTTGGCTACATAACAGCATCCTATGAACTAAAATGAAATTATGCTACTGCCAAGCAGCTACATACAGAAATGCAATCTCATGCATGAATGCATTGTTGGATATGCTTTCTGAGCGAAATATTTCTTTAACCAATAGCATTGCCTCCCCCATCCAGACTCAAGTACTATGTCAATGATGTAATTGAGTACTTGGATTCTTTTTTGTATATTACTTAGCATCAATTCAACAAATCATTTTCATACTTGCTTCTCCCCACCACTATCAACTGGCTTAAGCACTAGATCACATACAAAATCATCTAATGCAAAGCTGAAAATCAAAAATAACACCGAGCAGCTCTGAGTTCAATAAATTTGGTTGACAACAACAACTACCGATTGACAACACTAGTGAATCGGCGACCATTTTTTTAAACCTCAAGGAGAACATTAATTTAATATGTCTATTTAATTAAAAAAATTAATACAACTGACTGTAACTATAATATAATACAAAAGCATAACAGGAAATCAAAAATTAACAATGTACTATACATTAAATCACAAAGATCATAATTGTAAGAAAATTACCTTCTTGGGTGCGACACCAATTTTTTCTCTTCTTTAACTGAGAATCATCGCTACAATCAACATCTACTGATTGAGTCTCTGTTTCAGGCACAGATTCACGTGGCTTCCCCCTAACTTAGAATCGTCAACAACTTTACTTTTTCCCTTATTAATCAAAGGAACACCTACTGGTTCGGAATTTGTGTCGGGTACTGACAGGTAGGGAGTTTCATCGACTGATACGGTATTAATATTTTTGACTTTTTCACCCTCTAATTCTACATTTTCAGTTATGTTTTCAACATGACTACTGCTAGGGTTACGACTAAGTGGAGACTGAGAATCAGAAAATAAGGAAAAGTTAGGCACAGACATGGCTGAGGCAACGGATTCAGCAGCTACTTCTTTTGAAGAATGATATTGTCCAAAGCGCCACCATCTAGGTGCACAACTCTTCCGACCCATAGAGAAAACAACAAACCATAGACATTGATTCACAAAAGTGCAAAGGAAAACATAAAAATCCTATGATTTTGAAAACACACTTTCACTAAAATATACCTTCAGAAGCACAAAATTCACCTAAAGCAAAAATGTCACCCAAAATTAGGTACTGATGAAGAGATAGAACCTAATCGGAAGAAAAAAATTACAACTCGAAATGTGTTTCACTTTTGTTTTCTTGGTTGGCTATGGAGTTTTTTAGGGAAAGTGTACTCTGTTAACTGATAGAGAAAGAAGAAAGAAACGTGGGAAGAATGGGCTGGATCAAAGGGAGAGATGGGATCGTGGGAAGAATGGGCTGGAAGGGAGAGATGGATAGATTGGGCCGGGGGCGGGTAAATAAATTAGGCCGACTAGGTAGGGAGAGTAAATAGTTTGGGATGAGTATTAAAAAGTAAATTGTTTGGGCCTAATAGGTATAAAGTGAGATTTTCCCTATATTTTGCTGCCTCCATAATAATATACTGGAGCCTGGAGCACCGGTCTTCCAAACTCTAGTATATTATGCTGGACCGGTACACTTGCTGGAATTCCAGTATATTATGCTACAGTTCTAGTGTACTTATGCTGGAACTCTATCATATTATGCTGGAGTTCCAACTTATCATGGAACTCCAGCATAATATGCTGGAGTTCAAGTATACTTATGCTGGAAATCCATCATAACATACTGGCGTATTTTCCGGGTTTTGAACAACTCCAGCATAACATACTGGCGTATTTTTTCGGGTTTTGAACAGTTTTGCTCAAATTTATTTTTATATAAAAAGTGTCTAAATTTCAATTACTTTTAAAATTGGGCTATTTTTGAACGACCAGTTGTAATTCTGGCTATTTTTAAATTTCTCCCGTATTCTTTTAATGTCGGGTTGGGTCTTTCTCTCAGAAGACGCCATTGTCCAGTCGTTAAAACTAGGGGTAAATAAAAAACTTTGATAGACAAGACAACGAGGATAAAATAGCTTAAAAGTATAACGACAATAAGACTGAACAACAAGGATATTCCTCGGTTTTCTCTCTACCATTTGTTATAATCCACGGTAATGTCCAAGATTCTCTCGTCTGTGGTAAAATTTTTTCCAGTTTGAATCACTTATATACATATAAAAATTTAAAGTAAAATAAACACACAAAGGTCAAAATAAATAATCAAGCACATTTTGATCACAATGACCTTATATGTATTATTCTGGAGTGTCGTAAGAAAGAGTAATATTGAATAATACAAGGCTCAAAAGAGTTAAAATTATAGACCCCAACAAAAGTGGACTTTAATTTCATAAACGATATATTTGGAAGTATAACATTAATAGAGTTATTTGTATGTTGAGGTATATCAATGACATAGAGTCATAGACTATATTAATATTTGTCAATATTCAGATTAACCGAGAAAATCACAAAGAAATTAGAGAAAGAAAGTAGAGAGAAGGAGGAGAGATTTGAGAGAACCGAAGAGTCGGTGTTGGGAAAAGTGAAATGGAAAATATCCCATCTCTCGAAGCTTCCGCCCTACACTTACTGATATACATACAAATAACAATTGGACCGGATCGGGTATTGGGTCAACTGACCCGGGCTCAGATATGACCCATTAGGCTCATAAGTGTCAGTGGCCCAACACATGAGCCCAGAACATATATCATCACTGCCCACTATATACACTCTATATACATCAAATATACAAAATCAATATACAATTACACAACTACTGAAATGGCTTAGAGGCCATGTAAGCTTGTAAGTCAACAATATTGATGTCATAGATGAAACTATCAGAATTATCGCACTTCCTTATTTTTTACATCCAAGGGAATGTAATTATCATCTGATACAATTGAAGGGCAGATTAGCAGTCCTGAGCTGCTACAAAAATTCCGGAGATGTTATCAATTAATTTTATTTCCTTTATTTTGTTTGTTTAATTTTTAGGGAAAAAAATAAATAGAAATAGCCAGATTTACTATTGGTAATTGAAAAATAGTCATAATTTCAAAAGTAACCGAAATTTAGCAACTTTTTCATGTAAAGATAAAATCTGAACAAAAACACACTTAAAGAAAAAGGAAAAGTTCCAGCATAATATTTTGGAGTTCGAATCTTTTACATATAAAATTCCAGCATAATGTGCTGGAATTTCATAATTTGCTGGAATTCTAACATAATATGCTAAAAGTTTATACGCAGGAGCTTCATAATCCAGCATATTATGCTAGAAGTTTATACGCAGAAACTTCATAATCCAGCATATTATGTTGAAAGTTTCTGTGTTTCAGCAGAATAATGATTATTTTTATTAACTTTGTAAATACTGACTATTTTTTTAATTAACAATCTGAAAACTAACTAGACCGTGCTATTTTTATAATTTTTTTGCTAGCTGATGTACCAGACAAAAGTTTCGGCTTGGCCTCAATGGACTAAGCAAAATGGATCGAAAATCACACGTGATATAAACTGTAATAAGATGGGCTTTTGGGCCTATGTAAAATTTAACACCTTTCCTTTAGGGATTTTTACCTATACATCCCATATAACAAATCTTACTACCATTATTGTGCATTGCTTGTTTATTACCCTCATATTCCATGTTTTTGTTACACAATATGTACCAAACGGAATCTTTCCAGATGTTGCCTCCTAAAATAACGCCTTTTATTAAGGTTCAAATATATGTTAAATGAATTGTATCCTAAAATAACTTCTGTATTTATGGCTCCTAATTACTCGTTGATTTTGTACCAAATAAATGCTAAATCAGTTAAGGTAAAATCTTAAATGCTCCTAATTGAATCTCTCCTACTAATATGTATTTATGTAATGTATTTATTAAAGAACTAATTAGCATACAGGAGATCACATCGTTACCCTTGTTCCTGTGTTCAAAATTTTCAAATTTCCAAATTTTAGTATCAAAGTTCTCAAATTTCGGATCTAAAACTGTTCCACGACTTACTCAGTTTCACTACTCAGATTTTCTATTACTCTCAAACTTAGGTGATTTCAAAATAGTATTCATTCATGAACGTTATTAGTAGGTATCTATTTTTTCTTTTTTTGTGATAATTTAAGTCGTGAACTTTTTTTCCCCCCGAAAACGCTCTTGCTTCTAATGATTGGGAAAGAAAAGTGTTTAAAAGGCTTGCTAAATTACAACTTAACATTATTTCTTCATTGTTGCAGTACATTTGCTCAGTTATGTTTTCGGATAAAACTTCTTGTCTTGAACAATGAAGAATAATGAATTGACGTTGCATAGAAATGCCATTTGCGGTTTTCAGCAACTCATACCATCCAGTAGATACAAATAAATACATTATTCAGACATATTTTTCAACTGTCTATGATTAACTACAAATAATTACAATTAACTACAATTACCTGCATTTGACTACATTTAAAAATTCACTGGAAACACTTCATATAACCTTAACTACATTTAACTATATTTGACTACATTATAAAAACTCACTGGAAACACTGCATATAACCTTAACTACATTTACCTAGATTTGACTACATTTTAAAAATTCACTGGAAACACTTCATATAACCTTAATTACATTTAACTACAATTGACTACATTTGAAAAACTTACTGGAAACAAGTTCAACAGCTACTACTTTTACATCTTGGAGGGTAAGGAACTTGAGTTTTACAAGAAGAAACTCCAGAGAAAGAAGGAAAGGGTGCCAGTGGTGCTGCTTAGAGTTGCACCTCCATTTACTAGTTAAAGATGGCTCGTACTAAGCACGGCCCAAGCCTATCATTTGTTAGATTAAATTATTATAGAATTAAGTATATTATGGTGAATTAGATATTATACATGTATGTTATGTAGTTTTACCAAGGGACTGTAATATTGTAGAAGTCTCGTCATCAGTATATGCTTGGCGTGATACCAAAAATACATTTCTATACAAATGAATGAAAGGATTAATAGATATTTAAAAGGCTACCACAAAGAAATAAAATCTCAAAGGTCAAAATAATGGTGTAATTCATAAAATAGAAAATAAAAAAGACAAAGCAATAGTGTAAGTGGATTATTGGCAGAATCATGGTAATACAACTACCATCCTTTTCTCAAGCGTACACCATCACACTTTGCCAAATATGGTTGTCCATTAGATGCGAGAAACCCCCAATAGTGAAGAGGAAGATTGATTTTGAAATAGGAAGCTGGAGTTTAGGAGACTTATTTCAAGGGATTTTTGTTCCACAAATCAAGCAAATAATTAATGAGTTGATCATTAACCTTAAATATAATTTTGGTACATAAATTGAAAGGTGGTATATTTAAATGTAATAAACACAAACCTTAAACATGGGTGGTTATAAGGTTTGCTATATGGGATGTATATGTAAAAATCCCTTTCCTTTAAGATTGGAAGCACAGGCGGAGCTACGATTTAAAACTTATAAATTTGAAATTCTAATTTATTTAAGTTACTAGTATAAATTAGTAATTTGTGTATATTTAATAAATTTTTAAAGATAATTACAAGATTTGAAATAAAGTTACTGAATTTTGCCAAACCCGTAAACTAAAGGTTAGTTCGAGCCGAATCCCTGGTTGGAAACAACTAAGTTGCCCATATTGGAATGATAAATATTTTAGGGAAAAGGGTCAAAATTATACCCCTACTATTAAAATTAGCCATGTTAATAACCCGTTCTACTTTACGGCTAAAATTATCCCTAACGTTAACAAAATATGCAAAATTGTCCATACCGTTACTAAAGTAGATAAATTTGTACCTAAATCTAACGGATTTCCACGTGGCAACTGGGACCCCCGAAATAATGTGCCAATTAGGCTTTTTTTACTCACCCACCCTTTTAATAACCCGCCCCATTTTATAATAACCCACCCCAAAAAGTCATCATCCTCATCCTTTCTCTGCAAATAAATTTCGGTATAACTCACCAAAAACTTTCGCTGTAAATTTCTTGTTCTCCCCATTTTATCATTTTTCAATTTTTCATATATTCGTATATTGTTTCTATTTGTGTCTCGTGCCGGATAATGCTAGATAATTCTGTTATTCAAAAATCTCTGGCGGTCGGTTTCTCATCGGAAACTTCACGGTGGGAAGAAGCGAGTGGTGGAGCAGTGTGGTGGTTATTGTATCTCCATGTGTGATTGAGAAACACAATATTCTTCTATTTAAAATGAAAGAGAATTATCTAAAAATTACCATCATCAGATTAATTTTCAAAAAACTACACTGATAAAACAAGATATATTTACCCTTCAACAAGTGAACTTTCTCACATATGATTCTATATAATCTATTTTATGTCATAAATTGATGAAAGAAGGTGGTGGACTGGTGAAGCAGTGGTTGTTTATTCATATTTCTGATCTTCAACTCTTCACAAGAAGAGGGTAAACAGGATGGGAAGGGCCCAAGAAATGGGCATGGGTCAAAAAAATATGCATAGGTCAAAAAAGATGAGCATGAGTCTCTACAATTCGGGTTGGTATTTGCTTAATTGACACATTAAATGAGGGGTCCTACTGCCACGTAGGAAATCTGTTAGAGTTAGGGACGATTTTGCTTACTTTATTAACGGTAGGGACAATTTTTCATACTTTATTAACTGTAGGAATAATTTTAGATCAAAAGTAAAAACAGATATAAACATGACTAATTTTTAATAGTAAAAGTATAATTTTTGCCCTTTTCCCAATATTTTGTTGGTGTAGCTAGCAAATTTCACAACTGGTTTGTTTAGATTACACATTCACGATTCAACATTAGTCTCCTACTTCTTTGAGATGTGGTTATGTTCTTTGATTCATTTTCCTTTTTATCATCAAACCATCTTCCCCAAGAAAAATTTTTCAAACATATTTTGGTCAGTTGGAAGATTACAAAGAAAAAGGGGTTGAATTGTTGTGCACAACTTAGTAAGCGTTTGGACATAAAAATTATAACTTTTATAAAAGGGTAGTATTTGGAGTTAAGTTAAATAATGATATTTGAAAATTAAAATTATGTTTGGACATATATTTCACTTTTAAAAGTGTTGCAGTTTGATGAGAGGAGAAACAAGTTTTTCTGAAAATTCATTTTCAATTTTTTTTAAAAACATGTAAAATTTAATGAACAAATACATTTTTGAAAAAAAGAGAAAAAAAAAATATGAACAAACGGGGTCTTAATAAATAGTCTTCCAAGTTAAGTATTTGCTATCTGCAGTATGGCTGGACTAAATCTTTTTGGGTTTAAACCTTCAAATGAGATGTTTGAAATGTGGTCAATCAATAATTTTAGATAACTTATTGAGTTTTGTTTAAGCTATGGCTTTGTGTAAAGATTGCTCTTGGCAATTAATAAAATTTAGTTACCAAAAAAATTAATTTCTTGGTAAATAGCTATCAAGTCCTATCCATATTAATTTTGTTGTTCACCACTATTATATTATGGCTCACCATATTAGAAAAAAGAACCGAGATTACAATATAAGAATTGTAATATTGAGATTAATTATCTCAGGATTCTGTAATAGTAATGTTTGTTTCGTTTATTTATAAAGATGAGATATACGATTAATCCCAAATGTGTTTGGTTGGAATGTGTATAAACTTGAATTAACTTGTTATTTTCTATATTAACCTTTGTCCTTGGCCTTCTTAGCTAGAGCGATTTGTCGGCAGTTAGATATTTAGGTTCAGAACTTTTAATTTTTAATTTCTTAAAATGCTAAATTAATAGAGAATTTTCTTAAAACACCATCTTTTTGATCTAATTAGCCATTTATAGATACCCTTTGCTATATTACGTGTTAGATACCTTTTATGTTTTTATACAATGTATTTCATGTATTTAAGTTGTTGTATTCATTAATACAACAAAAACTATAGGCGTAAAATCTGGAATTACAGCTAAGTTTGACATATATTTAGCTGTATCCAAGCGACATTAACATTAAATATAGTAACATATATGCGCTAAAAATGGAAGGAAATAAAATCACATGATATTCTTCTAATTTAACTCAACGAACTAAAATAATCCCTCATTAATCTGTATTTGAAAGATATATAATAAAGATTATAGCTGAATAAAGCGAAATACATATGAATAAATATATATTATTCATCTGAATAAAACACTTGAGTTCAACAAAAATACAACTGAATACAACTGAATAAACTCTTGAATGCAACAAAAATACAACTGAATAAACTTTTGAATGCAACAAAATACAACTAACTTCTGCTGAATAAAATAGTTGAATATAACTAACTACAACTAAATACAGTTGTATAAAACACTTGAATACAACTAACTACTGTCGAATAAATAGTTAAATATAACTGATTAAACCTGAATACAAGTGAATACAGCCGAAAAATACATTCGAATATAACTGAATACAAATAGGCGATTTGAGTGATCTAGAGAGAGAAACAGCCCTATGGCTTCGCTGGCCGGCGGCCAGCCATTAATTCCGGCTGGTCCCCCTAACACATCTACAAAAAACCCAGCCTTGGAAGTTCTGATGTAAAAATTCCAAAATTGTAAGGATTGTTATAAACTAAAGCAAAAGACAAGAACAATAGAACAAGAACAATAGCAATAGAGAGAAGAGTAGAGAGAGTTCTTCTTATTGAGTTGAGAGGGGTCTCAAGGGATGATTTACAATGGTAGGGGGCACCTCTATTTATAGGGAGGAGGATGACTTAGCTACCACTAATAGAACTCTAAAATCTCTCTAATTAGATACATTAAAGACATTCACCTTAAATAGAAGTGTAAGAATCTTCTATTTCATAACACTCCCCCTTGAATGTCTATTCAATGATGTGCCTCATAAAACCTTAAAACCAAAACCCAATGGGAAAAATTAAAGTAAGGAAAAAGAGTACACATGTTTGAATATGCGCCTATTGGTTGCCTCGTTAAAAACTTGCAAGGAAAACCCAGTGGGACAAAACCTTGTAAGGGAAAAAGAGTGCAACGCGCATTGACTCCCCCTAATGAGTACATCGATTTATATCCTTGAGCATTTGCATTCCAATCTTGTGCATCATCTTGAAATCATCATTCTTGATACATATGAACATCTTCATATAATGTCGTGGAATAACTCTTCAATATCTCCATAGATGCATTCTCAAATCCATCATGCTTATAGTTATGGCAAGATTCATATGTACACAAATTGTACTTAGGATGTGGTACTTCAGGACCAAGAATTGCATATGCTTCAGGCAACTTAAATCTTTCAAGTTAAGTCATATAAGTCGCATAATAGACTTTAGCTGCATATCAAGTTTTCATTAGTGATACTAAACAAATAAGATATCGAAAACTGACTATACATACCTTTGACGTTTATACTTTCAAGCATTTGAACTATAGGTTCAAAACTACATGTCTTTCATATGGAATCAATTCTTCTTGAATTGTATCTCTTCCATTTAGTTACTTTCTTTGAGTCAGCAAATGCGTATAGCATGCTTTGCAATATGTTGCAATTTGAATTATCCCTTTTATGAACTTCAGGTTCATATCATGATATTCGGGGATATACATATACAAATGAAAATTCATCCCATGTAACACTTTCTCAAGTGTTTATCATGTCTCCCCCTCATGTTAGTAAAGCTAACATGTTTCCTCAACTTTGGAAAATCATCTTTGTGCATTATGTCAATATACACAGCACCTTAATAATAAGATGAAATTATTTGGTTCCTGACCCTGAACCACTTGTGAGGGGAGAATATACTCTCGTATACAACTTATATCAAACTGATATATATATAACTTAGTTCTCATAAGAAACAGTTTAGCTATTAAGTGGAAGCACTCAATAATTATCTTGCTAAACCAACTTTAATATAAACCAACTTATCAAGATGAACTGTCTTGAGTAGAGAATCTGGAAACTATGCTCGAAGTTAGATTACTGAGCGATTTACCTCGCAAGCACTGCCAGGCTGCGGGTTAATAACAATGGCGCATGTAACCATATCATAGATGCATCATATGTGGTATACATGGCAGGTGAATGGGCCCATATTCACCTTTGATATTTCCAGAATCAAGGGGCTTCAACCCGAACTCTTTAGTTGGTCAGTTCATTACGGAGAACAAGTGATACAAGAGTATTCGTAAAGAACTTTCTAGTTCTTTAATATTCACCTATGTGAATTTGCACATCATACTTAAAATGAGATGGCTAACATAAATTATCAATATTGGTAAACTTCAAATTTACACCATGACATGTGCACTTATCAATAAACTTCGAGTTTATTATGACATGGCTTTATATACCAATAGATATCCACTTTATTGTGGCATTCTTTCGTTTGTGTAGTACAAACTGGAGAACAAAGCGGGTAGCTTTTCATATACAAATTACCCCGCTACAAGTTGTAGTAATAGGAGAATCAAAGCCTTCCTTTATTTATAGTCTCAATATAATCAATCGCTTTCGCGTGTACTTTGGAAACTGAATAAGTTTCTTTGAGACTTACTACAGCACAATACTCAATTGTGTTTCTCCAACATAGTAATAATTGGCTCTTCGAGAGCTCTCAATTAATTTTGTACTACCACAGTCTGAGGTTCGAGATCCTCACATTCTTGCATTCCGTATTTTCAAGAGTCTCAGGCTCAATAGATTCTTCGTGAATCTCGGAATTAATCAAATCATGAGCGTCCTCATGTGATTCTTTCATAGTGTCATTTAGATCGTTCTTTTTCCTCTTTCTAGGATTTCGATCTTTGGAACCTAATGGTCTGCCACGCTTCTGGCGTGCATTTGACTCATTGGATATGACACTAGATATTTGTCCAATAGGGACTTCAATACGGATCGGAACATTTTCCGCGTGAATGTGGGATTTCGTTATCCTCTTCAAGTCCGTAAATGCGTCAGGCATTTGATTTGCTATTCTTTGCAAATGGATAGTCTTTTGTACCTCTTTCTTTCAAATAGAGGTATGTGGATCAAGATGACATAATGATACATTTTTCCACAAAATTTCCCGTTTGGTTTCACCAACTTCTCCCCCTAATTTTGGGAAAAGTGTCTCATCAAATTGACAGTCTGCAAATAGTGCAGTGAACAAATCTCCTGTCAATGTTTCGAGGTAGCGAATAATGGAGGACGCGTCAAACTCAACATATATTCCTAACCTCCTTTGCAAACCCATTTTGGTGCGGGATGGCGGTGCTACAGGCACATATACTGCGCATCCAAAGCTTCTTAAATGGGATATATTGGGTTCATGACCCAAAACCAATTGCAATGGGGAATATTTGTGTCAATTCGTCAGTCAGAGACGAACTAGCATTGCTGCATGCAACATGGCGTGACCCCAAACCGAAGTGGGCAGCCGACGAACTAGCATTGCTTCATGCAAAATGGCGTGACCCCAAACCGAAGTGGGCAGCCGACAAACTAGTATTGTTGCATGCAAAATGGCGTGAACCCAAACCGAAATGGGCAGCCTCGTTTTCATGAAGAGTTCAAGATTATTCTCATCTATTATCCATTAACTTTGCAAACGCAAGGTTGCGTGATGGCAACAAGCACACATTAGACCATCTACAGGATGCGTCTATCAAGACCATGAAATACCTAAACTACCCACTAGGTGGGTGAATAGGTCCACAAATGTCCCCTTGTATACGTTCCAGAAACTGGGGTGACTCAGTCCCAACCTTTGTTGGGGATGGTCTGATAATCAGCTTGCCTTGATAACACGAAGTGCAAGGATATTCATTACTTGAAAGAATTTTGAAATTCTTTAATGGATGCCCATATGAGCTTTCTATAATCCGTCTCATCATGGTTGATCCTGGGTGATCCAGTCGATCATGCCAAAGTACAAATGTATTGGACTCAGTATTCTTTAGATTTACTGTTGAATGTGCCTCAATTGCACTAATTCTTGTCCAATACAGGCCACAAGATAAAGACGGGAATTTCTCAATAACCCTCTTTTGGCCGGAGACATTCTTTGAAGTGAGGACGAGA
Source organism: Nicotiana benthamiana (assembly GCA_034376525.1). Lineage (NCBI taxonomy): Eukaryota > Viridiplantae > Streptophyta > Magnoliopsida > Solanales > Solanaceae > Nicotiana > Nicotiana benthamiana. Next base: position 13,430,253 of record CM067336.1, read on the forward strand.
TATTCGAGATTATCTTCATCCATTGTCTCAATATTGTAGCCATTCCGGCGTACATCTTTAAAACTCAACAAGTTTCTCATAGACTTGGAGGAGAACATAGCATTCTCTATGATTAACGTCGTGCCCTTGGGCAGAGTTACAATGGCTCTTCCGGAGCCTTCGATCAATTTACTTTCCATGGTATGACATACAAAAGAAATACAGGAACATAAGAATAAGCAAGTTCAATTCTTTTGTGTCACATAATATTTTCAAAATCTGCTACTAACAGTTGGCTAACAAAATCAGATATGTTATCCATAATCAATTCCTTTGCAGTTTGAAAATTTCAGCGTTTTTCATAAGACAATCGATTATTAAACCCACACAATCGATTGTTGGAACATAGACAATCGATTGTTTTACATAGACAATCGATTGTGGATGATTTTTGAAAAATTCCAGATTACACTGCCTAACGACAATCGATTGTTAGATATAGACAATCGATTGTGGGTGATTTTTGAAAAATTCCAGACCTCACTGTTTCAAGAAAATCGATTGTTAGACAAAGACAATCGATTGTTGGCTATTTTTGAAAATTTCCAGACCTCACTGTTTCAAGACAATCGATTGTTAGACAAAGACAATCGATTGTTGGCTATTTTTGAAAATTTTCCAGACCTCACTGTTTCAAGACAATCGATTGTTAGTCAACGACAATCGATTGTTGATCAATTGTTTTTCAACTTTAATGCGAAAATAGTTGATAATCGACTAGTTTTTCAGGCTAGTCGATTACCCCCACTGGAAAATAAAAGTTTTATTGATATTTGAGCATATTGAAGATATTCTAAAGAACTACTGCTAACATTGCTTCATGAACTAACTAATACGAGCTAATGCTAATGACTATTAGTTTATTCACTAACTAATACAAATAAGTAGAACAAAATCAAATAACTCCATCTTCTTTCATCACGGATCCATCGCCGATTAGGTGGTCTATTTTTCCATCGGGTTGCTCAAAGAAGTCTGCCACATCCAGGTGGGTGATATCCTCATTGTCGTTATAGACAAAATTTGTTTCAGGGCCTTTTCTCTTTCGAGATGCTTGATAAAGGTCAACCAAGTGTCTTGGTGTACGGCAAATCCTAGACCAGTGCCCATTTCCACCGCAACGATAACATATAGTTTCTGAACTATTTGCCTTAGGATCTTCTGGACCCCGTTTCTGCTTTCGGTGGTTATCTCTCTTTGGGGGGTGACGGACTTCTTTGGAATTTCTTCCTTGTCCACGTCCTTGGCTTTGACCCCGTTTATGACCGTGATCATGGTCCCTTTTATGTTTGGCATAATGCGAGTGCACCATATCTGCTTCAGGCAGTGGTGTAGACCCAGTTGGTCTATTTTCGTGATTTCTCGTGAGCAGATCATTATTTCGCTCAGCCACTAGTAAGAGAGAAATCAGTTCAGAGTACTTCGTAAAGCCTTTCTCTCGGTACTGTTGCTGCAGTACCATATTGGAGGCATGAAACGTTGTAAACGTTTTCTCAAGCATATCGTAATCGGAGATGTTATCTCCACATAGCTTCAGTTTAGAAGTAATTCTGAACATAGCAGAATTATATTCAGAAACGGACTTAAAGTCCTGTAGCCTCAGATGGGCCCAATCATATCGTGCTTGTGGCAGAGTGACCAACTTCAGGTTGTCATATCTCTCCTTTAAGCTGTTCCACAAAACGAGTGGATCCTTGACGGTGAGATATTCAATCTTCAAACCTTCGTCAAGGTGGTGGCGCAAGAAAATCAAGGCCTTCGCACAATCTTGGGTGGATGCTTTTTCTTTATCTTTGAGGGTGTCTCCGAGACCCATAGCATCTAAGTGGATTTCAGCATCCAACACCCATGTCATATAGTTCTTGCCCGAAATTTCAAGGGCAACGAACTTTCTTTTCATAATGTCAGACATACTCGAAAATTAAATTAGGAAGAGGGAAAATACCTTGGATTTTCGAGAATGATACTTGAGACGGTAGAGTCTCGTGCTGATAACGTGTTATAAACTAAAGCAAAAGACAAGAACAATAGAACAAGAACAATAGCAATAGAGAGAAGAGTAGAGAGAGTTCTTCTTATTGAGTTGAGAGGGGTCTCAAGGGATGATTTACAATGGTAGGGGGCACCTCTATTTATAGGGAGGAGGATGACTTAGCTACCACTAATAGAACTCTAAAATCTCTCTAATTAGATACATTAAAGACATTCACCTTAAATAGAAGTGTAAGAATCTTCTATTTCATAACATATATATATATATATATATATATATATATATATATATATATATATATATATATATATATATATATATATATATATATATATATATATATTCGAAACTCGAATTGTCTTCAAATGGATTCAAAGCGGGTCAATCTGTCTGATCTGAAAACCCGACTGACTTCCCCACATGCCCATAATATTTTCATAGCAGCAAGCGAATCTCGGTGTCTGTGGAGTTTCAGAGTTCAGAGAACGAAGCAGAAGAGAATGGCAGGTGTGATCCTCCTGCTTTGATTCCTCTTTAAATGAATGGAATTTCACTTAAAGATGATTGTTATTTGGATAATATGGCATTCATTACTGTCACTAGATCATTGCATGTGTTTTGTTTCATGGGTGGCCGTAGATGCGACTGTCGTATGTTCAGAGAACGAAGCAGAAGAGAATGGCGTCGGCGGTGAGGGGCATTTTCAAGTCAATCAGAGAAAATTAAGAATTTAAGTGGGAGAAAGTTAAGAAACTAGAGTTGGTGGGAGAAGAGACTCTGGTTTTATGCAAACAAAGAAATTGTGTTGGGGTTTGCAGATACGTGGTAATTATGTGAGACAAAATACAAAAAGGGAGAGAGAAAATAATATTTAGCATATATGGTGCCTTAATTGTAGGATGTAACTATATTTAGATTTTTTGCTATAAAGGATAAAAGATATTTATAGGATGTAATATTTTAAAATAATATTTTTTAAAAATAAATAGGGTACTAAGATTTTCTATAGGGTGCAAAAACCATAGCTAATTAAATTTGGTACAGTGTGGTCTTTTTCTTTTGGTTTCGATTTACTCAATCCAATAACTTTGGTTTATTCGGCTCAAATATTTAGCCACAGACTAATTTTGACTAAGGTACTCGCAAATATAAAAATAAACATGACTAGGGGTGTGCATTCGATTTATCGATTTGATTTTGACCCTTATCGATAATTACTTATCGATTTATGCTTATCGTTACCGTTTCAATAATGTTTCGATTTTTTCGATTTCGATTTATCGATTTTGGGGGCTTATCGATTCGGTTATCGATTAACCAATAAGAAAAATTTGCTAGATTCCACGGAAAGTATATCACTATAAATGCGCCTAACTAATATGGACAAAAAGAAGCTAATATAAGACAAACACCATTTATAATATAAAAATTGTGTCAACAAGCACATGCAACAAAACTAATATATATATAACAAGTGTTATATTAATCTATACAAATAGGTAATTATTCATTTAACAAGTGTCTACAGTCTAGGGGTGTGCATTCGATTTATCGATTCGATTTTTACCCTTATCGATAATTATTTATCGATTATCGATTTGTACATATGCTTTTCGTTATTGTTTCAATAAGATTTCAATTTTTTCGATTTCAATTTTTTCGATTTCGATTTTTTCGATTTCGATTTTGATAACAAATAATCGATTCGATTTATCGATAAAACGATTCGAATGTACACCCCTAAAAAATATTATAAGCTCATGTGTCTGCTGACAAAATCTTTATCCAAAATCAGCAAATATCAAACCCATAGAGAGGATATAACAAGAACAAAACTAACGAGCAACAATACACGAGTAAGAAAACACCTTAAAATCGTAGAAGCATTACGTTAACCTGTTTGACAAGCGGGAGAGCAAGACTCAGAATCTGCCTACCTTATTCCTCCATTTTCATCGCCAACCTTAACATGAATGCCTAAGGGAATAGTTGTCCAAAGACGAAGCTCATACTATATATTCTCTTGAGCATTTTCTCAAGCACTTCACAATCACAAATCTCATTTATGGTCTCATGTAACGTTTTCTACATGTGCAATAAAGAGCATATATGATATACTATAAGTAAAACGTGCATTGTGTAACTTAAGTTACATATTTTGTATGATATTGGTATTTCGTTTTTTTTCTCAAATACCGAATACAATATCTAATACCAATTTTTTAAAAAATTTATACTACTAAATACCAAAAATTTATACTACCAAAATACAATATCTAATACCAATTTTTTTAAAAATTTATACTACTAAATACCAAAAATTTATACTACTAAAATACTTGCAGAAACTACTTTATCTTTTTGTGGCTTATGATGAGTTACAAGGATTTATTCCTGAATCACTTGGAAAACTGTTAAGTTTGGAATCGGTGAATCTATCCAATAACTATCTTTCAGGTATGATTCCAAAATCATTAGAGGCACTTCAATATCTAAAGCATTTTAATGTATCTTTCAATAGATTTACAGGTGAAATCCCAAGTAAAGGACCGTTTGTCAATTTCACCTCTCTATGTGGTAGTTATTTATGGTAGTTACTGTCTGATATTATTGCATGTTATTTTATTTATGGTTCTTATATTTAGATAATTATTTACGTTATTTCTGCTGGAGTTACTAATGCTCTTTTGTCTTTGTTTTTGTTTTTCCTTTCCTTCACTGAGCCGAAGGTCGATTGGAAACAGCCTCTCTGCCCTTTCAGTTAGGGGTACAACTTGTCTACATATTACCCTCCCCAGACCCCACTTTGTAAGACTATACTGGGTACTAGTAGTAGTTGTTGTTGTTGTAAATACCAAAATATCAAAATGAATATCAAACTTTTCTGTTTCAGAATAGTAATTCAGTATTTATCAAATTGTGAGCATCGATATTATTAGCCCTTAATTTATCATGAACTAGCTACAAATTTTGTCCTGGTGATTTTATTAAGAATTAAACATATATATAATATTTACATTTTACACTATCAGTGTAATTTAAATAACGGAAAAGGGTCAGACCTGCCCCTAACGTATCAAATCCAGTCTAAAAATATCATCCATTAACCTATTTTGTAAATAATAACCCTAGCGTTAAAAATCTGGCATACTTGTGCCCTTAATTCTAACGGATGAGTTGTAATATATTTAAACATATTAATAATTCCATGTGGCCGTATCTGATTGGTTGTTTATTAAACCATGCCTCAAACCTTATTTTTACCTACCCATAACCCAAATTTACCGACCCGACCCAACAAACCATGTTTTACCCCCAAATCACACGACCTTAGGTCATTTTCACCCACTTCATCTCCAAAATTTCAGCAGCTTCTCTCTGTAAATTACAGATCTAATCATGAATAGTGAGGACAGGGAAGATAGAAGGGGAACATGAATTTGATGAAATTCAAATCTTACAGCTAAATAATGCAAGCCTTGTATGTATATTCTACTGTGCAGAATTTCAGTTGTCTTAAAAGATACAAACAAATGAATCTAAACATGTACTATTTTGCTGAACTCGAGAATTACCTTTTGTACTGTATGGTGAAAATTAATAATTTCAAAAATTAAATTTTAGTATGATTCAGTGTTGAAAGGAACTGTAGGAGCATGACTAAAATATTAATTATTTTGATATACACTACTGTGTAATAGCAAACAAGTGGGTACCACGAGAAATGCAACTGTAAAAACAGAGACTTAAAGCAGTATAAAATTTCAAGTATCACAGCTGCCAAATTCCCATTATTGTAGGAGACAAATTGGAGGTTTGGTTACAAGATTCGTAGATGAGTAGGAAGAAGTTGAACTTTAAACTCCAAAAGAATTGGGTTTTAGCTCGTGTCTCCTTGCCAAATTCATAGAGAGAAGCTGCTGAAATTTTGGAGATGAAATGGGTGAAAATAACTTTAGGTCGTGTGATTTGGGGAGGGGGGAGGGGGGGTAAAACATGGTTTGTTAGGTCGGGTCGGTACATTTGGGTTCTGGGTGGGTAAAAATCAGGTTTGAGGCATGATTTAATAAATAACCAATAAGATACGGCACGTAGAATTATTAATATGTTTAAATATATTGTAACTCATCCGTTAGAATTAAGGGCACAAGTATTTCAGATTTTTAACGGTATGGTCATTATTTGCAAAATAGGTTAACGGAGGGCACTTTTAAACTAGAGTTAATACGTTAGGGGCAGGTCTGACCCTTTTCCGTTTAAATAATAATAACAAGTTATTAATCTATTTTTTAGGTTACCATATTTGATAATATGAAGTGTTGTTTGTTGTTCTAAGTCAATTTAAATTGATGGTGTATAAAACTTATATATATTGGCATACATAACTTAAAGTCATTCTACCCAACCAGGTCAATTATAGAATTTTTTTATGATGAATAATATTGATAATCAAGTAAAAATTATAATACCAACAACAATGTAATCCTATAAATAGAGTCTAAGAAGGATAGTCTTACCCTTACCTTATAGAGATAAAAATGTTATTTCGATAGACCGTAGACTCAAGAAATAGTAGAGATGAAGCAACTAAGTATCAAATAATAGTAATAAAAATGTAATATGGTAACATGCGCGCTGACACACCATATAATAATAATGAACTGTGAATAATAAAATACAGAAATAGTCTGTCCTAATACTACTAGTTAGCCTAGGAGAGCACACTAGTATTTGTTATCGGACAACCTTATTCCTCGACCTCCACGTCTTCCTATCGTAGGTCATATTCTTAGTAAGCTGAAGTAATGACATCTCCTGTCTAATTACCTCTTCCCAATACTTAAGCTTACCCTTTTCCTTCCGCAGACCTTGGACAACCTTCTTCAGCATCTATGTCTCTCCTAGTAAAAATTATAACTTTTCTGCTATCACAGGTTATACTATATCGAGCACATATAGCTTAAATCCCCAATTAATAAAAAGTTCATAACCTTCTTGCTTTTGTTCGTATTAATCTCTATGCAGAACTATTTCCCTTGAGCACCCTCGAGGTTAATAGAAAGAAGAGGCTCAAAAATAGCAACTCAATTAGCTATCACAGTTGTGTTTTCTAAAGCTAGCTCTTATATGAAATTGATTTGTTCCTTCTTTTTTATTAAAATTAAGGAAAAAATGAAACAGTGAACACATTTGATGGAACTGTTTTACAAATTTAAGGGCTTAGTACTTTGGCACTGCTAGATAGAAGCTTGGGTAAAGTAAAACCAGGTGAAATACAAACCTCAACATAAATGACGCTATATTTTTATTTTTTTTTTGTTTTCCACCACCCACATAGGATCCCGACTAACTCGATTCACACTTCGCGGCCGAGAAGACACATTAAAGGATTGTATACCGCCAAAATAAGGGAAGACCAATTTTAAGGCTTCTATGGTGTTCCAAGCCCGACCTCGACGGGCTCGAAGCATAGCCTAAGTCTCGGCCCCGAAGCACTCACCTCGAGAGAGTATATCGAAGGCTCATCATAACGTACCTCGAGGCAGTATGAAAATTGATGATCGTTATGGAAAGGCGGGAAAGCTCCCAAGGACACGTGGTTAGAATTAACCAGGTATGCAAAAACACTACAAATCCGTACTAAGTCATTATACAGCTGTGCCAATAACATTTCCTTGTTATTATTAGATATGTACTATGTTGGGATTCTCCCCTCCTATATAAGGGGGACCCAAACATTCTTGTAAGGACACTTTTCGTTCACTAGACAATACAATATTGAATACAATAGAACATTCTCTGTTTTTTTTTTGCCTAAATATACTCAACAATTACTCTACGGATTATTGCCTTGTTCTTCATTTATTGTGTTCTTTCGATGTTCTTCATTTATTTTTCTTCATTTATTGCTCATCATCAACCTTTAAAAGGCTGCCCTCGAGGTCCCATATTGCCGAGCTCGAGGCCCTCAACATTGTAATCACACGGGTTTGCTTATCATTTCTTGATCATTTACACTTAGCATTATTCACATAACAATTAGTATTGTGATAAATCACGTATTTTTAGAACCACATATCAATATAATTGTTCATACCATTTTCGAGGTAAATAGTTTGGCACCCACCGAGGGCTAAAAATAATAGTGATTGTTTTGGTGCTAGCTTTCTGATAACACATGTTATTCTTTACACTTTTTCTTGTCAAAGATTCTTTGATTTCAGGCTTAATCATATCTAGCACACAAATTGCACCTCTTCACGACAATGAGGGACTTAGAGAAAATAGCGGCATAAGGTTCAATGTACCACGTGTAAACCCTGAGGGAGTGCCAAATGTGGAGCCAGTTGATATCAACTCCCACAACACTCTAGACACAGAAGCAAGCGCGGGCCCCACAAGGAATGGACGCGCCGAGGTTGGAGGCCAAGAGGCACGAGGAATGGGAGAAGGAGGAGTCAGCCTCCAAGCAATTTTCGAGATGCTGGAAGCTTAACAAGTCGCCATCACTCAACTTCAAAATCAGAACAGAACCTCTAACGTTGCCAAACCAGTAAACATGCAGCACGAACCAGTGCTAGAAAGACCAGATGAAAGCGGCTCGGGGACTGAACCCTCAATCATAAAAATGTTCGAGGAATTGACTAAAAGAATCAAGTTAGGGGAAAAGAAGATAGAGGCTAACAATAAAAAATGGAGATTTATAACTCGACGGTCGATCAAATCCCCGGCGCACCTCGATTCTGAAGTGTGTAGACTTAAAAACGTTCATGCGGAGACCATTCACATCAAGTGCGGCTCCGAAGCCCATCCTGAAAAAATTTAGAATGCCTGATGTATCGAACTATAACGGAACCACGGGCCCCAATGAGCACATTATCGCTTACATTGTGCTGTAAAAGGGAATGACTTAAAGGACGATGAGATTGAATCCGTCCTACTGAAGAAATTTGGAGAAACATTGTCAAAAGGGGCCTTGATGTGGTATCACATCCTATCCCCGAACTTGATGGATTCGTTCGCCATGTTGGTGGATTCTTTTCTGAAAGCGCACGCCGGTGCCATCAAGGTTGCTACAAAGAAGTCCAACATCTGCAAGATCAAAGAAAGGGAGAACGAGATGTTAAAGGAATTTGTATCTCATTTCCAGATAGAGCGAATGGAATTTCCACCGGTCTCCGGTGACTGGAAAGTACAAGCCTTCACCCAGGCCTTGAACGAGCAAAACTCGATAGCTTCGAAGCAACTAAAGCACAACTTGGTTAAGTATCCCGCTGTGACGTGGACAGATGTGCACAACAGATATCAATTAAAGATCAAGATCGAGGACGAACAATTGGGAGCCCCCTCCGGCTCAGTATATCCAAGCAGGCTCCTAGCAAAGGAAGCAAAGTCTGCAGAATGGGAGTCGAGATCAGGCAAAGAAAGGTATCAACCATACTTCAAAGATCGAAGAGATACTTTGAGGTAGAATATACCTCAAAATATTGAAGAGTAGATCGAGATCAAAATTCTCGGGGACTTATGAGCAATACCGGGTTTGACAGGCATTCAAGGCCGATGGAGGTACCCCGATTTTATGAATAAAACTTCAATATCAATGTATCAAGCATCGTATCAGCCATGGGTAGAGTCAGGGATAGTAGATGGCCGAAGCTCGCACAATGGGATCCTTCTCGAAGGAACCCCAGATTGATGTGTGAATACCATGTCATTAACAGTCATAGGACCCAGAATTGCTGGCAGCTCCGAGAGGAGGTGGCCCGCCTAATCAACGGAGGGAACCTTCGAGAATTCCTCAGAGTAATCGAGCCCAGAACCACTTACAAGAATGAGAGGCCAACGGAAAGAACTGACCAGAAAAGCCTCAACAAATCATTCACATGATCGTGGGAGGAACCGACGTCCTAAAAAGACCCATATCCAAATGGGCCAAAGTGTCCATCACGGCGGAAAGGCAAACTCGGATCTATACACCCGAGGACGCCCTTATAGAAGACATCAAGGCCTTGTCTCAACCACATAATGATACACTGGTAATTTATTTTCTTTTGAATAACATTCAAATTAAACGTGTGCTTGAGGATCCAGCTAGCTCGGCCAACATAATCAGCCCGAAGGTGGTGGAGCAGCTCGGACTACTAGATTCAACATGGCTAGTGAGACAACGAAGGGAGAAATAATCCTCCCTGTTAACATGTCCGGTACAGTCTAAGACACCAAGTTTCATACTATCGGAAGTGACATGGGGTACAGTGCCTTACTTGGAAGGCCATGGATACACAACATGAGGGCAGTAACAACAACTCTTCATCAAATGATGAAGTTCCCACAAAAGATGGTATAAAAATGGTGTACGGAGAACAACATTCAGCAAATGAGATGTTCGTGGTAAATGATACGACACCAACATCGACTCTCGTCGTCCAAGATGAGTCAGGAAATAGGCTGACCCCCGAGGAACAAGTGGTCTGTGAGCATTTGAGCGAATATGACAAAGAGGACTTCCTCATTCCTCGGACCTCCGTTGCCCTCGAGGATTCGAATACAACAAAATCAATAGTTGAAGAACTCGAACAAGCCGTCTTGATCGAGCGTCTTCCAGATCGAAAGGTATACCTGGGAATGGGATTAACCTCCGACCTCAAGAAAAAACTCATACAATTTCTTATTAACAACATTGATTGCTTTGCTTGGTCTCATTTATACATGATATGTATCCTGCCAGAAATAACCACCCATCGACTAAGCGTCGATCCTAGGTTTAAACCAGTGAAGCAAAAAAGAAGGCCGTAGTCCGAGGTAAAACATGCATTCATCAAAGACGAGGTAACAAAACTCATCAAAATAGGATCAATTATGCAGGTAAAATACCCTAAATGGTTGGCTAATGTAGTGGTGGTTCCCAAAAAGTAAAATAAACTAAGAATGTGCATAGATTATAAAGACTTGAATAAAACATACCCCAAAGACTCATTCCCATTACCAAACTTTGATCACTTGATCGATGCCACGGCTGGCAACGAGATCCTCACTTTTCTCGACGCCTACTTCGGGTACAATCAAATTCAAATGAACCTAGAGGATAGGGAAAAGACTTCGTTCATCACGAAGTATGGTACATACTATTATAATGTAATGCCTTCGCACCAAAAAATGGAGGAGCTACGTACCAACGCCTAGTTAGTAAGAAGTTTTAACATCAAATAGACCAATCTATGGAACTTTACATTGATGACATTCTAGTTAATTCCTTGCACACAGGGGACCGTTTGACTCATTTGCAGGAAATATTCGATATCCTTAGAAGCTACAACATGACTCTTAATCCCAAGAAATGTGCCTTCGTGAGTAGGATCGAGTAAATTTGTGGGCTTCATGGTGTCGAATAGGGGGATTGAGATCAACCTCGAAAAAATCAAGGCCATTGAATAAATCACGGTGGTGAACAACATGAAGGTCGTACAACGGATGACCGGACAGATGATTGCTTTAGGCCGATTCATCTCGAGATCGTCAGATCGGAGTCATCATTTCTTCTCCCTGCTCAAGAATAAAAACAACTTTGAGTGGACTATGGAATGTCAACATGCTTTAGGGGAATTAAAGTGGTATCTCTCGATCGCGACTTTGCTTCATACCCTGAAGGAAGAAGAAACGTTGTATTTGTATCTAGCCGTATTCGAAGTAGCGGTAAGTGGTGTGTTGGTATGGAAAGAATAAGGTATGCAATTCACTGTTTATTAAGTCAGTCGGACTCTAGGAGATGCTAAAATCAGGTATCCACACTTAGAAAAATTAGCTTTTGCATTAATAAGTGCATATCGGAAATTAAAACCTTACTTCTAATGCCATCGTATCTGTATTTTAACAACATAACCCCTTTGAAACATCTTGCACAAACCTGAATTATCGGGTAGATTGGCCAAATGGGCCATCGAGCTTAGAGGGTATGATATCGAGCACCAACCTCGGATAGTTATCAAGTCCCAATTTTTGGCGGACTTCGCGAACGAATTTATGCCCGCCCTCGTGCCCGGGGAAGATAAAGAAATCTTGCTGAAAGGGGTCCCATCATCGGGGATATGAAAAATATTCACTAACGGTGCTCGAACGTGAAAGGGTCCTGGCTAGGCATCATCCTGAAATCGCCTACAGGTAGCATGATTAGGAAATCTATAAAAACCTTAAAACTTACTAACAACGAGGCCGAGTATGAAGCTATAATTGTTGGTCTCGAGCTGGCTAATAGCCTAGGAGCATAGATTGTCGCAGAAAAATATGACTCCCTTCTGGTAGGCAACCAAGTAAACGGGAGCTTCGAGATTCAAGAAAATAGGATGCAAAGATACTTATAAAAACTCCAAGTCACATTGCATCGCTTCAAAAAGTGGACCCCAGTCCACGTTCCTTGAGATCAGAACAACGAGGACGATGCACTCTCGAACATGGGGTCATCCGTCAAAGAATCTGGCATACTCCCGAGGGATATTGTACAGTTATCCAAGTCGGTAATTGAGGAAGGCCACATCGAGATCAACTTAGCAAGTCTAACATGGTATTGGAGGTATAAATATATCGACTATTTGAGAAATGGGAAGTTTCCCACAGACCGAAAAGAATCGAGAGCCCTTCGAGCCAAGCAGCTCAATTTTCGCTCGACGAAAATGGAACACTATATAGAAGGACCTTCGACGGACCTCTAGCAGGATGCTTGGTACCGGGGGATATCGATTATGTAGTTCGATAAATCCACAAGGGAACTTGTGGAAATCATTTCAGCGTTGATTCTTTGGTTCGGAAGGTTATCAGAGCAGACTATTATTGGGACAACAAGGAGAAGGACACCAAGGAATTCGTTCGAAGGTGTGACAAATGCCAAAGGTTCGCGCCAATGATTCATCATGCCGTGAATAGATACATTCAATCTTATCACCATGGTCGTTCATGAAATGGGGGATGAACATCGTCGACCCCCTACCAACAACGCCAGGTAAAGCTAGATTTATTCTATTTATGACTGACTATTTCTAAAAATTGCTGAAAGCACATGCCTTTAAGAACATACAAGTAAAAGAAGTCATTGAATTCATCTGGGACCACATCATTTGATGATTCAAGGATCCCCTCGGACCACATCATTTGATGATTCAAGGATCCCCTCCGAGATTACATCTGATGATGGGAAACGGCTCAAAGGCAGCAAGGTGACATAATTCCTCGAAGATCATAAAATCAAGAGGATCCTATCAACACCACATTACCCTTATGCAAATGGATAGGCCGAATCTACAAATAAGACCATCATCCAAGACGTGAAAAAGAGGTTATAAAATGCGAAGGAAAAATGGAGAGAGGTATTGCCCGAAGTACTATGGGCATACCAAACAACTTCAAAGTCAAGCACAGGAGAGACATCGTTCTTTTTGGTATACAGGTTCAAGGCCTTGATATGAATTGAGGTCGGAGAGCCAAACACCAAATTCTGACAAGCCAGCGATGACTCAAATAGTGAAGCCACGACTATAGCCCTCAAGCTACTAGAGGAAAAATGAGAGGTTGCACTAGTCCGAATAACAACCCAAAAATAGAGGATCGAGAGATATTACAGCAGGAGAACAAACTACAATACTTCGGATTCGGGGACTTAGTCTTAAGGAAAGTCTCCCTTAACACTCGAAAGCCAAACGAAGGGAAGCTAGGACCAAGCAGGGAAAAACCGTACTGCATCCTCGAAGTAGTAGGCAAAGGGTCTTACAAACTTGGCACCATGGAAGACGAGCAACTTCCTAGCAATTGGAACATACTGATGATCAAACACTATTATTGCTAAGGTATAACCTTCTCCCCTTTTAGTTTTATGCCTTATACCAATTTCTTACAGGTATTCGATGGGAGACGCCAAAGCACCCTTCGAATCGAAAACCTTGGGTTTTAAAGCATGCATTACAGTCTTTTTCCATTTGATCGGGTTTTATCCCAAATGGGTTTTACCATCAATGTTCTTAATAAGGCAACATCCCTATGCTACCAAAGGATAACTCATCAAGTATTCAAGGTTTCTCTTCGATCAACCTCAAATACTGCGGGGCATCACCCGGGAGGTCACCCCTTTAAAGAAATTGAACTATTCATAGGAGGACCTCGATATGGGAATATTGTATTGGGTCAAAGAGTCAAACAAACCGTGTCCATATAAAATAATCGAGCCTCCAAAAGCAAAAACCATGTACGCTTATATCAAATAATTAAGGAAGCCTCTTTTTTTATCAAAGCACTCAAATAAGTTCACCATTTTCACGTAAAAATGTCCCCAGGGCGAAAAATCATCAAATATTCGGGGACCGTCATCAACAATCAGCTCGTCGAAGCTATCAAAAACGAATTCATAAGACCTCAATAAGGAAACCTCGAACTCCCCAGACCTTAGTAAGGCCACATCAAATCTATAATACCTCAATGAGGCATGTCTAAACTTATAAGACGTTAATGAGACAATACCGAGCTTATAAGAACGAGGCATACTCAAATTAATAAGACCTTAAAAAGGCATAACCCCAATATTAAGATCAAGGATATATATTTGAACTTGTAAGACCCCTAAAATGGCATAGCCTCGATATGGATACCAAGATCACCATTTGGGGACTAAAGGCTACTGTCGAACATAAAGACTACAACCATATCAAAAGGTTTTCAGCCTAAATAACGTGGCTCGGAGACGTCCGATTGCCGCCATAAAATTAAAGGGCTCTAAATACTTTGAAAACTTTGAAAAGAACCGGTAAATCAGGCTACCTTTGACATAATCAAAGTAGCTTTGATAATATTAACTCCAAACAATAGAAGGGCTTCGAAAACAACCAGCCTCCTTTAAAAAGGATTGGAAAGTTTAGCCTTCGAGTGAACCTCCTGAGGTACTCGACTATCATCACATATCAACTCATAATCGAGGTTCTATTTTGAGCTGTCAAAGAGTTGGACGAACATAAAACATGCCAAGTGTTACACCCCGAACACGGGGGCGAGACCGGCACCTACTGCCTCACTTATCCTTGCGTACAAACTTGCAACTAAGGGACTCTAAACATATGATGCCACATTTTGGCATTGCAAGACAATTGTGAATACTGATTAAATGTCAATATAAAACTTTTCCAATAAGGCCGTCATAATTATTAGAGTTGACAAACAAACCAAATATACATACAAGGCTTGCAAGCCCATTATACTGCACTAACTGACAGGATATGTCTACAAGCCTCTGCTGATGGATATATTATGATCGGAACAACTCCCCGACCTACTCATAACACAGACACACAAATATATATATAAGGCTCTAAACCCGGCAACTTCGAAGGCATGGAGCTTACCAGTCAAGCTGAACTTCGCAACACTTAATGAGGAGGCTTATCCGTCTATTTGTTTGGTCCTGCACGCATAAAATGCAGCCCCCAGAACAGGGACGTCAGTACGAAATAATGTACCGACTATGTAAGGCAATATACTGAAAGCTGAAACAGAACTGATAATATAATAACTATAAGTAGCTGGAAGTCAAAGATAATCTGAGGATATGCTTACCGGCTGATACTGACTCTACTCTCTCAATATGGAAAGTAAAATAGCTATCCGGCCTTATAAGGCTCGGTATATATACACACACACACACACACCTATATATATATGTCACACCTCCTTTTTCGCTATACACCCCCGCAAAGGGGCGTGAAGGAGTTTTTCCACTTAAAGGACAATCGGAACGAGATTAGGTTATTAATTATTCAGAGTCGCCACTTGGCAGATTAATGGTGTCCCAAGTCACCGATTGAATCTCGAACCGAGGAAAAAGACGACTCTGTTCATAGTCCGCGAACTAGAAATCCGGATAAGGAATTCTATTAATCCAGGAGAAGGTGTTGGGCATTCCCGGGTTGCGTGGTTCTAGCACGGTGCTCAACTGTTGCACTTAGCTTTTATTTGATTTTATTACATGAAGAACCTATGTGCCAATTTTACTTTTTACCGCTTTTATTTAATAGAATATTTATTTAAGAGAAAGTGAACGGATTGCACCGTATCAAATGAACTCGCAACCCTCGACACACTCTATCCAACGTTTTAGGATTTGGATTTGGGCCACATAAAATGCCCATCCGTATTTAGGAATGTAATTTATTAAAGCCGCGCCAAATAGAGTCTAGCGCGTCATTATCTTTTGGGAGGGCCGTGAAATTCGCTAAATAACCCTTCCCGATTTTCTTAATATTTTTAAACCTTTATTGAGAGCCCCACAATTTTGCACTTTTATTGGGCGAGGCTCATCTCGTTTTATTTTAAAAGGCAAGCCTAAAAAGCGACTACGATTTTTCTATTTTTGTGTTTTTGTCTCTAAAAGAAAAGAAAAGTTCCTAACTAGATTATTATTAAAGCTTGGGCTTCAAGTTCAAGTCCGGATCCAAACAAAAGGTCGAAACTTTTAGTTTAATACCCGCTACCTAACTCAAAATTCGAATTCATGCTATTTAACCCTTGAATTGTATCTTTGAAAGAAGCCCCAAGATTATAGACCACATGGGCCAAAATTGGACCAATTAGAAAACAAAGGCCTAAGAGTAACAACAAACCCGCCTCTAGCCAAGGACTTGGGTTCGAATCCCAGCTGGCGAACGAAATTATGAGGCATCCCATTTGAGTTTGATCACAAACTGATTTATCAAATACCTTTTTGTCAAGTTATCTAATTGCTTTTCAACTATCTTTCTGCATTAACAAATTAGCGTTCAACACAGGCCCAATTCAATACTTTTTCTAGCAAAACAAACTGTTGATTCAGGAAGTCTATTGCTATTTGAACGCTACTCTTCCAATTTGAAAATTAATACGCTGGGACTTGATTTAAATTCACCAATCAAACCAACCTGTCACCTATGATTGCGATCTATAATACAAATGCTGCTGGAAATTTCATCTCATTGCATAAACTCTTCTTAAAACAGATTTGAGAATGAATTTAACTAAAGCTAACATGAACTTCTTCCAATTAATCAAAATTGCTCTCAACGACTAAAATTTCTGTCCATTTCTAAATACACAAATACTCATCTAATGATTCAGCTAAATATATTCACACTCAGCAGTTTACCAGTCCACTTAGTATATCATAAACAGAAATTTAATCCACATCAATAAATTGAATGTTGAACAAACAGTTACAAAATTGAAGTAATTCAGTTTTCATGCTTCAATCCTTTCATTTTTCAGCTCACAACTATCCAAGTCAAAGCTGTGTACCTGGAATTGGAATAAAATGAAGTAGGAGAAGTCAGCTACAACAGTAATTCGAACAACAATACCAGTATGCAATTCCCAGCAACTCAGAATGAACGAACAACCCAAGGAATAAAGCCAGAAGCCCATGAAGGTTCAAACTCAAACGGGAACCAGTAGATTAAACCCAAAAAAACTTGAAATGCATTCAGTTATACTCAAAAGGCAGCAACACACTTCCATGGATCCAAAACTCAATCAAAACCAACCTAACTAGCCCCAAACCTCTCGAAATTGAGCCAGTGGCCACCTGAAGCCTCAACCACCAAATACTGAACTAGAAAGTGGTAATTACTAATTGAAAGTTGAAATTAGCCTGAGGTATTCAAAGGAACATTACACTTTTTGGTTTTTGTTGAAGAGTTTTTGTTGTTTTTTGATTTTTGAAGACTTGGAGTTTTTCTCACATTTCAGATCTGAAGCTTATAGAAGATGGGAGGGAATTTTGTGAGGCTCCCAAAACTTGTTGATTAAGGCACTAAAATGTGCCTTATATAGGCCAAAATAAGGGGCAACCCTCAGATTTCAGTTTTGCCTTACATCCTTTGCTAATTTTCGTTTTTGCTTAAGTATTCCTAAAAAACTGACTTGTTTCCCAAGTTATACTACCAAACTTTATAGAATTCTAAAGTTAACCCCATCTAGAATCTCCTAGGGGACACTATTCAAAATTTAAAAGATCACTTATCCTTGTATTCCGTATCTTGCCCCTATTTATTGACTTGTTATTCAAATAAGTACATCTAAATTGCTGAAACCTATACTTATACCCCATTCTAGAAGGTCCTAGAATATTCTAGCTCACAATACTTGTGCACTCCTAAATGTCTACCGTACCCCTGACTTTCTCAATTATCCCTACTTTATCTTAAACTACTCCAAATCAGCCTCTTCTTTTATCCTAACAAAACCAACAACTATAACTATTTTGCTTAAACTAACAAACTAGTTAAAACAATTAAAACTCACACTTAAACAACATTTAAGCAAAGATCACAAATGTAGAACTAATTACTTATTAGAAATGCTAAAGTCAACTGAATCAATGCGAACCAAAAGGAAATTCAACTAGATAAATAACTGGAACTAATTGAAATCAACCTATCACCTAACAAATAAATTGACAATTGAACACTTAAATTAAACCAAATCAAAGCTAAAAACAAAATGGAAAGTCTAAGAGTTAACCTAATTAACGGACATACTTGTATCAGAATCAAACTACCAATTAGAATGATTAGGAAATTAAAACTACAGCTAATTAAACAGATAAAGTATGAATCAAACAGAACTTAAAGGAAATGAGACGAAAGCTTACTGAAATTCTGACTTTGAAGAAATCTATTTGAAATTGAATCCCGGTTACTATTATACGCATATGTTGTCAATCATAGACCTGTAATATTAATCGGGACTCACTCGACTTCAAAAAATCTTGAACAGCCCGGAAGGCATGAACCCTAGATGGGGGGTTGAGGGCAGCCTGGTGAGATTCGAGGGGAAACAACCACATATTTGTGAAGAAAAGGGCGAAGTGATCTCCTTGTATCGATTTGGGGGCATTTGGATAGATTTGGGATTTGACTGGAAATTTTAATTTAAGATTCGACCGAACTGACAGAGATTCGAGGGAAATGAATTGGGTATTTGGTATGAGGAGCCTAAGGGGATTTCAGGGCGTATTTTTGGTTGAGTTTGGAGGTGGCGCCGCCACCGGCGGCTTGCGAATTTGAGGCGGCGTCTCTAGGGTTTTCCGAGAGGAGGATCGTGTGAAGAATACGATGGTGGGGTGGGTGGGGGTGTTCGTACATTCTTATACTAAGAGATGGGGGCTTCTGGACCGTCTGATCAATCAACCACGAAGGTCCAGATTAAACATCACGGAATGATGTCGTTTGGTTTTCACAAACGGACCGGGCACTGGGCTGGAGCGGGAATTTATTTTGGGCCAAGCAATTTTAATTTCAAAAATCAGCCCAAAATTTGCCTTTGCAAGACCAACTCTTTTTTATTAGATTTTCTTTTGATTTCTTTTTATTTCCTTTTTCTATTTTTGTAATTTTTATAATTTTGTGTGAATTTATAAAGGTTGCAGAAATGAAAATAAACATCAAACTAAACTAATTAGCGTCTAAAATTACTTCAAAAACTATTTTGTGATAATTTCACCATTAATACAATAAAAATGCAAAAAATAAACTATTTTTGTTATTTTCTTCTTATTTTATTCTAAAGCGAATTAACTCCTAATTAATACTAAAATATGAAATTAAACCCTAAATGCAAATGAGTATTTATGTATTTTAATGAGTTATCATGCACAAATAAAATACAAACAATTTACACAAAATGATACCAAAATTCACAAAAAATTGCGAATAAAGAAAAATTATTTCGTTTGAATTTAGGGAATTATTCATATATACGGCAAAAATCACGTGCTCGCAATATATATAAAACTACTTTGTCGTAGTAGGCTCGCTCATAGGCGCTCGACCATACTAGGCTCTGTATCTAAGCCAACTGGGATCGCTCATAGGCGCTCGGCCACAGTAGGCTCGGCGTATAACTTACCATCCGATCAGGGGTTGCCCAATAGGGGCTTGCCTATCGATTATAGCTCGATGGTAATGAAGTACTGTATATGTATAAATTCTTTGCTCTTTTGACCGAAAGAAGGAAATACTCAACTGAATATGCAATCCCGATAAGAAGAATATGGTAGCTTACAAAATTAGAAAAATATATGTAATTTGCGAGACTAGCAAAACATATGTAAATTCCAGAATATGAATTTTTCTTTATGCCTCGTTATCAAACTCGTGCATTTACGAGATCATGCTAAAATGAAGAAAAAGCTTAACCTTAATATACCTGGGCCGATTCTTTCAGTAATCCTTCCAACACACGTTACTTGCGATAACACGTAATGGCAGATCAATGTAGGAGTATATTCGTCTGTATTATTTGACTTCTTGATACACTCTTTTACTCCAAAGAAGAAAGAAAGGAAGCTAACAAATGGACTAGAGGGACCTCTGAATCGCGTCAAAGCAGAAGGCAAAAGAAAGAGAATTAAACCAAGGTTCTACTTATTAAGAGCTATTGTTTCGAATGTGACCAAGATGGGAAAAGGTATCACTGTTTGGAGATGCAATCTCATCTATTAATGAGCTGAAGTTGAAGTTTCAAAATTCAAAAACATATATATAAGACTTGAAGAGTCTAATAGAATATTTAATTCAAATGTTACTTTTGGGGAGACTCAAAGTCACAACTTCTCGATTGGAAGTAAGAATTGCTTACCATCAAAGTAACCCCTCTTGTCTCATTTACATTTGAGATATTCAAAAGGAATGGAAGTATGGAACACAATGGAGGGTAGAAACTTGGATGAAAAAGGTGCCTTATTAAAATGAAATAGTGTTATTTTCCGTTTTGATATTGCAACTGCTGCCTGAGGAACATAAGGCAAATATTAGTAAGTAAAGAACCAAAATATACGACTAAATTTAAACTGAAGGGATTACTTACAATTTTAATTTTTAGAGACGAAAATTTTAACTGGACCACATTAATAATCTTACTAAATGATATTTTAGTTAATTTAGTTAAAATAGAAAAGATAAAAAAATTCATATGTAGTCAAAGATAAATAATTTCTATAAATAGATAAAATCACAAATATCAAATGAAAATTTATGATTCCAACACGAACACCCTTAAAAGATAGAAAGAAATTCAAAATTATAACATCTATATATAGTTCTATAAAATAAAAAAGAAAATGCCAAATAAGATTTTGAAAAACTCACCTCAATTATTCTGTTACTACATGTTTGTCCATTCCTTTCTCGTTCGCCTACGATGAACCAATCGGTTTATAGATGCTTGCTTCTGCAGAGTGGTTTTCATGAGTATCTTCCTCAAAGAAAAGTATACAGAAAGTGAAAGGAAATGTTCCATGACATGGATTTCCATCATTTGCATTATATTTTTTTTTTCATGAATAATAAAATTGCTAAAGCGAATAAATATCTGTTGGACTGCTACTATGCGAGTATCCGAAGACATAACTCTTGATAGGAAAGTGTGGAGCTCTAGTATCAGGGTTGTAGGATAGGGGCTCCTAGAGTTTTTCGTACTCCTCACCCGGGGTTGGGTGATGCTTGGCAGGGCTATCCATAGATAATTTGGGTTTTGGATTGTGTCCCCGTTATGGTAGTTATTTATGGTAGTTCTTTATGGTAGCTACTGTATGATATTATTGCATGCTATTTTATTTATAGTTCTTATGTTTAGATAATTATTTACGCTATTCCTATTAGAGTTACTAATGCCCCTTTGTTATTGTCTTTGTTTTTCCCTTTCCTTCACTGAGCCGATGGTCGATTGGAAACAACCCCTCTGCCCTTCGGGTAGGGGTAAGGCTCGTCTACCTATTACCCTCCCCAGACCCGACTTTGTGGGACTATACTGGATGGTAGTTGTTGTAGTTGTTTGATACTATAGTTGTAAAAAATGAATAGCTTAGTCTAAATTTATATTAAACGTATTATTAGAAACATTAATTACGGGGGAATTGACCAAAATATTTAGAGGCAATTACTTGTTTACTACTTTAGTTCCCATAATTAAAAATCGAAATGACTGTTGTAACCTTTCATAGCAGGCGTCTTTCAAACTCCAACAGTAGTTAATTGTTGCAACCGTTCCTCTTATTTTGGAAAAACACAACTTTTGATAATACAAATTGGAATTTAAAAAGAAGGAAAAATGGCAAAAAAACAGGGAAAAATATAAATACCAATTCTCACCTATCAAAGATGCCACATCACTCTTTTGTGTCCCTCCTTTATATTAATATATAGATTGCTGCCACGCTTAACACCTTGGTCTTTATCCTAAGACCTTAATTAATCCTCCACTTACTCCTTAATTAACTTATTAATTCCCCACTAATTTAATAATTAATAAATTATTTATATAATCAATAATTATCTCAAATTACGTAAAATACTAGTCACTTTTAATACACTTTATACACCTTACTATCATGGCCATCTGGTACCTTGTATGGCACTAGTCCATAAATACGGGGTATTATAGATTAGACCGTATTTTATCCAGAAATGCCAAACTTGGACGAAAATTCATTTTCTTTGACATGCTTCCCCTCTCACCATCACAAATTTACTCATCGCGTGTTTGGAATAGCATAATAATTATAATCTCCAAATAATTTTTTCCTTGTATTGATGTAAATTATCTTACGAAAAATTCAATGTATAATACTACATGGTATAACATCATCGTAATTTAATACTACAAAGCGTAAAATTATCGTAATGTAATATGGCAAGGCATAACATCATCGTAATATAATTCTGCATGACGTAATATCGACGTAACATTGCGGGGCGTAACACAAGGCATAATCAAAACTTCAAAGTCTTTAGCCAAAATGAGGGAAAACTACATCCATATTAGAGGTCACATCGACCCAATATAAAAAGAGCCTAAGGGCCAATGCTTAAGAACCTAAGGGCTAGCCTAAAGGCCAATGTGCTAAAACCTGAGAGTCGATATCCCCGGGTCAAAATTTGACTTGAGGATCGAACCCTGAACAGTCAACGGTTCTCGATCATCCATCTAGCATGAAAACCTAAGAGATTTTTATTCTAAGTCCAACACACCAAAAGTAAGCAATGCCGCTGATTATTCCGGCATTCACTCTCTCGATCTCGGTGGGTAAGTCAAAACCCTTTGCACACATCCCCTAGAGATCCCGCCTTCGAGATTCCCACCAAGCATGATCAAGGGCTCGTGGTAGTTTGAGCTTGGCCTCAGCAGATGCTGTTTTAGCCTGAGTATTTTCAGCGGTACCATCGCACCTTTTGAAGGATCCAAAAGGCAGGCCGTCGGCCGCTTACAATTAATGATTTTGGGAATCATATAAAAAGCAAACCTTAAGTTATTTCAACCGCTTATATCATGAGGATAGCATCACAACCTAGGCATCAGGAGTTAGTTTGTTAGAAACTATTGAGAACAATCTGCGGGTCGAGTTCGAGTAGGCATTCACTCGACTATTAAGCCAAAGGGCTACCCGAGTTCAAGTAAGTTCTCACTCGAGGACTATTTATAAATCCCAAGACTATCTTTCTCTTGAGTTCGAGCGAACGCTCACTCGATTATTTAGCTTAAGGGCTACCCGAGTTCGAGCATGTTCTCACTCGAGGACTATTTATAAAGCATCAGGGCTATCTTTCTCCCGAGTTCGAGAAAATGCTCACTCGATTCTTTTTGCTAAAGAGATACTGAGTTCGAGCAGTTTCTCGCTCGGGGACTATTTCTAAGGCCTCAGGGCTATCTTTGTTTCAAGTTCGAAAATATGCTTGCTCATTACGGGATGCCCGAGTTCGAGCATATTCTCACTCGGGGATTATTTGTAAAAGCCTATGGGGTATCTTTATTTTTAGATGATGGAGCAGACACCTACCCGGTTGCGAAATCTAAAGGTTGCTTTAGTTCAAGAAACTTACCACTCGAGGACTATCGACAAGGACTAAAAAGCCTAAGCTTTATTTCCAAAATCGAGACTCTGCTCTCACTCATTTCAGACCCAAAAATCTCAAAAACCTAAGTTTTTGTCAAATCAATCCAAGCTTAGTCCAAGGATAATAATGAAATTCAAGAAATATCGTATTAACCAATCAAAAACCTAAGGGTTTATTATATCCGGGTCCAGTATTTGGACTGATCGATAGAGTCATACACTTAGATTTTTGAAAAACAAAGGCAGAGTGGAGTTCAACACAAGTCGAAGGCAAAACAAAAAAACTCTTATATTAATAAAAGACGATTACAAAATCTCATAAGGGGTCCTTACACAGAAACGAAGAAGCAAAAAATGATTGCTAAAAAGCCTAATCTACTCTCAAGTGTATATCCTCTGGAGCGATATCTTCGAGAACCGTTTCCTCGAGGACCCCATTTCCATCTTCAGAGTGTTGTCTTTGAGAACCTCCTCCGAAGAAGCAATAGATGAAGAAAAGGCTATAGCCTATCAAAGATCAACAACTTTTAACAATCAAATTAAATTGTGGCCTGGTGAAAAACTATGACGATCCGGCCAGTCGTCTCATGAGTTACCACTGCGTTTCTCCTATTCTACTTTTTATTTCTTTGTATAATGGTTCTATATGTGATCGGGTTAATTAGTTCGGGTTCGGAAAGGATTTTATAAGGTTTGAGATACTTAGTCTCTTTTGAGAAGCTTAAGTTAGAAAAGTCAATCGGATGTTGATTTTGTGTTATAGGGATCCAATGTGAGTTCTGATGGTTAAGTTAGCATTGGGAGGTGATTTGGGAATTATGAGCGTGATCGGAATAAGTTTTGGAGGTCCGAGGTATATTTAGTCTTGAATTGGCAAAATTGGATTTTTGGCAATTTCCCGTTGATAGGTGAGATTTTGATGTAGGGGTCGGAATAGAATTCTAAGAGATGCAGTAGTTTCGTTCTGTCATTTGGGATGTGTGTGAAAAATTTTAGGTCATTCGGATATGGTTAGGTTGGTTTGCCTAGTAATATAATAGGCGCCATCACGACCGGGCATTTAGGGTCGTGACATGTTTGTATCAGAGCCTAGATTACATAGGTCTCGTGAGTCATGAGCCAATTTAGTAGAATCTCACGAATGGGTATGGAGACATCTGTATTTATCCTCGAGAGGCTGAAGATCCTTTAGGAAAAAAAGTATACTATTGAAATTCTTGTCATTAGAATCTGTAGATACTCAACTTTTGTTATTTCATTCTCTCACAGATGGTGAGGACACGTGCTACCGGGTAGGATAGACGACCACCAATAACACCAACTGGGGCCACTAGATGTCGATGACGCAGTCGGGGTCGTGATAGGGGCAGAGTAGCTAGGGCAGCACCTCCAGATCCACCAGCTGCCCCAGTTCAGGATCAGGTCCCAGTTGTGGACGCTACAGCTGTTGGAAACACGTTCTCAAGGCTTTATACTAAAACGTGTGTTCTTATGTGTAGGTTTTGATGAATGACAAACGAAGCGCAAATTGATATATGACGAAGTTCAAGTACAAGCGCACAATTGGTGGATAACGAGATTCAAGCACAAGATACAGTTTTATAGTTTAAATGAGTCGTTCTTAATTGTGTTCTTGATCCGACAACTTGACTCATGACATGGCTTCTCTCGTAAAATTATTTTTACAAAATCATGCATATTTAATTTAATGCTAAATGATTTTAAATCATGCATATTTTCATTAGTCAAAATGTTTTTTAAACATGCCTCTAAAAACTGGACTAAGATAATCGATTATGTACTTATGATAATCGATTATGTTAAGCCAAGACTGCATGACAATCGATTGTGAACAAATGACAATCGATTGCGTTAAGGCAGTGAGCATCAGGTTTTTCAAACCTGCATGACAATCGATTGTGAACCTTATGACAATCGATTGTGATGAGGCAGTGTACATCAAAGTTTTTCAAAACTCAGAATAATCGATTGTGAAGCTAATGACAATCGATTGTAAAGAGACAGTGTCCATCAGATTTTTTAAAGTCACAAAATAATCGATTGTGAACATATGACAATCGATTGTGTTGAGGCAGTGTCTTCCAGACTTTTTCAAAGTTATTAAATAATCGATTGTGAGTATATAACAATCGATTGTCACGAGGCAGTGTCTAAAATGATTTTCAAAGTCTGATAAATAATCGATTGTTAACATTGCACAATTGATTGTGAAGCTGACCGTTGTCGTAAAGTTTTAAAATACCGTCAGGTAATCGATTGTTGATTTTGTACAATCGATTGTTGATATTAAAATCTGAAAAAGATTTTTTGAACGTTGCTGAATAATCGATTGTTGATTTTGTACAATCGATTGTTGAAATTAAAATCTGGAAAGGATTTTTTGAACGTTGCTGAATAATCGATTATTGATTTGGTATAATCGATTGTTTTGCGTAAAATATGGGATTGATTTTTGGAACGATTGGCGAACAATCGATTGTGGCTTCCTGACAATCGATTGTCACAGAGTAAAATCAGCAACTCTTAATTGGCAATTAGGCAACGGTAATGCCAAGTTTTTCAACTATAAATACAGCTTCATTTCAGTGTTTTAAACACAACAACACACAACAACTGATCATTCTATTGCTATAAGCTTGCATACTATTGTTTATCATTTTATATTCATTTCATAAAGCTTTTGAGAGCCAAAGTCTTGTCCATAGTTGTTGTGATCTTGAGCTTACTTCTTTTACTCATATCTACTCATTAATGAGTGCTTTGTTTGAGTGTTTAGTGTTTTGTACACTTGTAAGAGAATTGTGATTCTCTTGTTGTAAGGAACTTGTGTTTCATTGGTTGAAGTCTTGGAGTGTTGTATCTCCGAGCAAAGGTGTTAAGGCTTGTGTCCTTAAGTTGTAAAGGTTTGTTGAGCACCCATAAGCTTGACAAGTTAGTGGAAAATCTCGAGAGAGTCTCTCGGGGACTGGACTAGCCACGTGTTATGGTGAACCAGAATACGTCGGTGCGTTCTTTCCTTTTTGTTTATTCAACGCACTTAATTATTTCCTGCAAATTTTAATTTCCGCAAGTTTACGCTAAATTTTATTATAACGCTATTCACCCCCTCTAGCGTTAAGCGTATTATCTAACAACAGCAACACCAACTAAGGCACCAGCTGCGACTATTATGATTCTAGGCCTTCAGGAGGCTTTAGCTCAAATTTTATCAGTGTGTACCAGCTTGGCTCAAACGGTCTTAGCTACTATGGTCGCAGCTACTTCTCAGGCTAGGGGAGGCACCTAGACTCCCGTTGCTCACACACCTCAGCAGGTTGTGCAGGGACTATAGACACTGGGGGCACCTCCACCCCAGTCGATTCTACTAGCTCAGGAGTATGTGGTACCAGTTATGCCAGACAACGAGCAACATCGACTAGAGAGGTTTGGCAGACTTCAACCTCTGACTATCAGCAGCGTAGAGGGCTAGAACGCCCAGGGTTTCTTTGATAACTTCTAGAGGATGCTTCGTACAATGGGTATTCTAGAGACTAGTGGTGTAGCATTCACTAAATTTTTGTTTTCTAGGGATTCCTTCACTTGGTGGGAGGCGTATGAGAGGCCTAGGTATGTTTGTACAGCACCCCTCACCTGGAAACAGTTCTTTGTTCTCTTTCTGGAGAAGTATGTGCCACAACCTCGCCGAGAGGAGCTGTGCAGACAGTTTGAGCAGTTGCGTTAGGGATAGATAACTGTGACGTAATATGAGATACGGTTCTCTGAGTTAGCTCGTCATGCAGTCTTGTTGGTTCCACAGATCAAGAGAGGAATAGGAGGCTTGTTGATGGCATCACATATCATCTTTGGATTTTCATGAATAAGGAGAGGGTGACAGGTTCTACTTTCGAGGAGGTTGTTGACATCGCTCGTTAGATTGAGTCGGTTCGCCGATATGAGCGGGAGGAGAGGGAGGCCAAGAGGCCTCGGGGATCTGGTAGCTTTAGTAATGCTCCTTCGAGGGGTTAACTCCAGCAGGGCATAGGCTATCCATTCAGGCAGAATCATTAGCTCGCCCAGGTTATTGTGGGGCATTGTCGGGTCATAGTTCTCATCAGGCCCACTCATCGCTTAGTGCCCTTCCAACCCAGAGTTTGTCCCGTGCTCCATCACTTCAGGGTTTTTCCATGCCAGGTCCTTCTACTGGTCCTTCCTGTGCTAAGGGTTCCCTTTAATCCCCGTCTCCAGCACCAGGGAGTTGTTATGAGTGTGGAGAGTTTGTACATATGAGGAGGTAGTGTACTCATCTTCATGATGGCCCGTCTCACCAGAGGGACCATCCCTCGACTTCAACTCCGGTTACTTTATCACCTGCCTTGCCAGCTAGGGGTGGAGGTCAGTCAACCAGAGGTCGCCCTTGGGGGAGGAGGTCGATCAGGTGGTGGTCAGGCTTATTTCTGTGCCCTCCCAAGTAGACCAGATGTTGCTGCTTCAGATGCCGTGATTTCAGGTATTGTCTCAGTTTTCCACAGAGATGCCTCTATATTAATTGATCCTGATTCCACTTTTTCTTATGTGTCATCATACTTTCCACGTTATTTGGATACTTCCCGTGCTCTCTTGTTTCACCTGTTCATGTATCTACTCCAGTGGACGATACTGTTGTTGTAGACCATGTGTACCAATCGTGTGTGGTGACTATTGGAGGTCTGGAGACCCGAGTGGATATTTTATTATTGTGTATGGTGGATTTCGATGTCATTTTGGGCATGGATTGGCGATTTCTGTGTCGTGTTATTCTGGACTATCATGCAAAGACACATTGGCTATTCCGTTTGTGCCACGGATTGAGTAGCGAGGTTTGACTGATTATGTTCCCAGTAGGATGATCTCATTCTGGAAGGCCTAACGTATGGTTTGGAAGGGTTGTCTTTCTATCTAGTCTTTGTGAGGGATGTCGATGCTGAGATTCCCATTATTGATTTTATCCCATTTGTGACGGATTTCCCCGATGTGTTTCCTGCAAACCTGCCAAGCATGCCGCCGAACATGGATATTAACTTTGGTATTGACATGGTTCCGGGCACTCAACCCATTTCTATTCTGCTATGTCGTATGGTACCAGTATAGTTGAAGGAGTTAAAAGAGCAACTTTAGGAAACTCCTTGATAAAGGGTTCATTCGGCCTAGTGTGTCACCATAGGGTGTGCTAATTCTATTTATGAAGAAGAAGGATGACACTATGAGGATGTGTATTAATTATCGGCAATTGAACAAAGTAATAGTTAAGAACAAGTATCCCTTGCCTCGAATTGATTATTTATTTGACCAGCTTTAGGGAGCGAGAGTCTTCTCTAAGATTGATCTCCGTTCGGGCTATCACCAGTTGAAGATCAGGGACTTGGATATTCTTATGACGGATTTATATACCCGATATAGTCATTATAAGTTCTTGGTGATGTCTGTTGGGCTGACCAATGTCCCAGCAACATTCATGCATTTGATGAACATCGTGTTCTGGCATTATCTTGACTAATTTGTCATAGTCTTCATTGATGATATTCTAATGCATTCGCATAGTCAGGTGGAGTACGCGGGGCCTTTGAGAATTGTGTTGCGGATATTGAGGGAAGAGAAGCTTTGTGCAAAATTTCCAAGTGTGAGTTTTTGCTCAGTTTAGTGGCTTTCTTGGGGAACATGGTGTCTAGCGAGGGTATTCAGGTTGATCCGAAGAAGATATAGGCAGTTCGGAGTTGGACCAGACCATCCTCATACATAGAGATTCGTAGCTTTCTTGGTTTGGCGGGCTATTATCTCCGGTTTGTTTAGGTATTCTCGTCTATCCCATCACCCTTTACCAAGTTGACTTAGAAGGATGCTCCATTTGTATGGTCAGACGAGTGTGGGGAGAGCTTTCTGAAGCTCAAGACAGCCTTGACCACAGCTCCAGTGTTAGTTTTTCCATCAACTTCAAGTTCATATATCGTGTATCGTGATGCTTCAAGAGTTGGTATTGGTTGTGTATTGATGTAGAAGGGTAGAGTTATTGTTTATGCTTCTCATCAATTAAAGCCACATGAGAAGAACTACCCCGTTCATGATTTGGATTTGGCCGCCATAGTTCACACGTTGAAGATTTGGAGGCATTACTTTATGGTGCGTCTTGTGAGGTGTTTGCTGATCATCATAGCCCCCAACACTTCTTCAAACAGAACAATCACAATTAAAGGCAGCGAAGGTGGTTGGAGTTGCTTAAGGATTATGATATCACTATATTGTACCATTCGGGGAAGGCCAATGTGGGGGCCGATGATTTGAGCCGAAAAGCGGTGAGTGTGGGGAGTTTGGCATATATTCCAGTTGGGGAGAGACCTCTTGCAGTTGATGTTCAGTCCTTGTCCAATCGGTTCGTGAGGTTAGATATTTCAGAGCCTAGCCGGGTATTGGCTTGCATGGTTTCTTGGTCTTCCTTATATAATCGCATCAGAGAGCGCCAGTATGATGATCCGCATTTGCTTTTCCTTAACGACATAGTTCAGTATGATAATGCCAGAGATGTTACTATAGGTGATGATGGGGTGTTGAGGATCCGGGGCCAGATTTGTGTGCCCAATGTAGATGGGCTTCGGGAGTTGATTTCGGAGGACGCCCATAGCTCGTGGTATTCCATTCATCCGGGTGCCATGAAGATGTATTAGCATTTGAGGCAACATTATTGGTGGAGCGGAATGAAGAAAGACATTGTATTATTTGTAGCTCAGTGTCTCAATTGTCAGCAGATGAAATATAAGCACTAGAGACCGGGTGGCTTGCTTCAGCAAATGGATATTCCAAGGTGGAAGTGGAAAAATGATCACTATGGACTTTGTTGTTGGACTTCCATGGACTTTGAAGAAGTTCGATGCTATTTGTGTGATTGTGGATCCGCTGACCAAGTCTGCGCACTTCAATCCTGTATGTACTACATATTCTTCATAGTGGTTGGCAGAGATATATATCCGAGAGATTGTGCGTTTGCATGGTGTTGTTGATACCCAATTTTTTTTTGTATATTTTATATGCAAAATAATTTTAAAATAGCATATATATATATGCATATATAAGAATGTCGCAATGTTTTATTATTTTTTCTTAATTTTGAAAGATTTTTAACTCTTTTATTCCCCAATTTTTATTCATAAAAAATGAATAATAATTCCCAAAATTATCATTTTGGTGATTCACTTATTGGATTCTCATATTTATACTAAAATATAGCTAATTTTATTTTTTCATATTTTTATAAATTTATTTAATATTTTTAAAACTAAATTACGTATAATTGCAATATTAGCCTCTTTTAGATTTAATTGCGTTTATATCAATTAAAATTAACTCCAGTATTTTTAATTTGATAATTATATACTATAATCATTTTAGTACCTTTAAGTCATTTACAAAAAAATATTTTATTATTTTTTATAAATCAAATAGGAAAATTAGCTATTTAAATATTAGGCCCATTTTAGTTTAACCCAATTTGAAGCCTAGTTACCCCGACCCAATTCCCATTCAAACCGACCCGCAACCCATTTAAACGACCCACCCGGACTCCAATTTAATTCCAGACATTGACCGTTTAGATCAACGACTCCTATTAATCCTTCCCTAATTAAATCCACAGACCCCCCCCCCCCCCAAACCCTTTTCATTCTTCATAATCCGCCACCTCTGAAACCCCTCATCTCCCAAATCATCTTTACAACCACATCAAACCCTAGCCGCTACAACCCTAGTACCTCCCAAATCTATGGCTTCCAAGGTCATCAGAGACTTGTATCAACCTCCCATGGCTTCTACGTGTTTGATTATGTGGTCTCACTTCAAGATCATGAAGGGGTTTTGTCCAGTCCTTGTTCAATGCCTGTTCTCCGGTTGTCTCTGACCTTTGTCCGGTCAGCCATGGCTATTCGAGGCAGACTTTTGATTCTCCTGCTTAGATCGATGGTTTTCAAGGCCTTTCTCATCACTTGAGGTTCTTATGAAACCCTAACCTCTAAGGTTCTTTCGATTTCTTTTAGATTTGCGTCAGATATATGTTTGCTTTGGACTTTTAAGCATTTTTCTCGAAGTTTCTTTTCAAACTCTGCTTTCCAAACCCCGTATCTTTTTCGATTAGGGTTCTTGTTAAGGTATTTCAAAACTTTTCTCTGCTTTTGACATATTTTGCTATGTTTGCTCATATCGTTGTTCTACCTGAGTTTTCATGTTAAAAACCCTAATTTCTTTTGACTGTTTATTAGACGAATGCCTGTTTACTTAAGTTTTATCCAATTTGTTTGTTCATCCATCTTTTAAAATTCTACTATTGTTGAAAACCCTATGGCTTTGGGTCTGAGACTGTTTGTTTAAGCACATGACTCGATTTGGAGTTCTTCATTTCCAAATCTCTTACTCCTTTGTGTGATTTTTCTGACTCTGGCTTTCTACTATCTCCAAAATTCGATTATGCTCGAAACCTTAATTTTTAACAAGGGGTTTTCCCCACCTGCTATTGTGAGATCTTCACTTGCTTTTGATATTCTATGTTTTTTCATGACTTAACCTACTGAACTATCATGCTTCGAGTGTGGCTATCTAGTGACTTTTGTGCTACTATTGCATGCTATTTCCTTTTGCCAATAAGCTTGGCCTCGCATGTATAATGTTTGTGCATCCTATTTATATGCCGAATTTCCTTTCTTGACTGACCTTCAAACTTGTGACTGATTTCAAACTTTCCTTTGTAAAATTGTGATTTCACTCGTCTGTTAAGTTTAATTGATTTCTTCTCCTATTTTGCCTTAACTGATTCCTTTCTAAAATTAGAGTATTTCTGTACCTAGACTCGGTTGCTTACTTAATGTTTTACTACTTCTTTTGTGTCAACTGCCAACCTACTTACAAATCGATTTCTTTCCTTATTTTGAACATGACTACCTGTTAAGCAAGTGATCCTTGAATTAAAGGCAATCACCTGTATAATTGATTTTGAATCATAATTGTTTCCATTTTTGTAGCGTATTACCCCTCTCTTACTCATTTTCAAAAAGCTATAAATACCATGTACTTTTTTTTTCAAACACACGAATACAAGGCATAAATACTTGAGTTCCAAACACACACTCCACTAAATCTCTCTCTTTTCTCTATTACTATTATATTGTTGCCTTACCTAGCCGGCTGAAAACCAAGGCTAGGCTGTGGGAAACTGCTTATTTTTCTACATTTGCATTTCTTACTGGTATGTTCTAATTAAGCTTCTGCACCGATAACAACATGTTTATTTACTATTTCTTGCATTTTTGTCTGCCTGTTATTTGTATTTGACCAGTACCATTATTAAGCATGCTGTAATTTCCCTTCTCCCGTTCTAAATTAATGTATCATGACTTGTGAATCCTAAACTCCTAAGCTAATGTGTTTCATATTTGTGGTTAGTTTGGGGCATGACAACATTGGACATTGCTGTGCATAACCTAAACCTGATTCCCCTGGGATCATAACCTCCATGTTTCTATTATATGTTGTGTGTTTTGAGTGGTCTGCAGGCAATTCCGCACTTCCCATTAATGTGCATGCCCAAAGCTAACCTATTCCTAAGTATATAGTCTCCTTGCAATGGATTCCCAATCTCCTGACCCCTTTTGTATGAAGTTATTAACTTTTTGAAATGCTAATGGCTATCTCCCCATCACCATTTCCCTCTTCTTTATTCCCTCAGTTCTTAAAACTTTGTTTCTGCACTATCACTATCTTCTTAGACTTAAGTTATTCCCCCCTTATGTGAGCCTTGCCTTGGGACCCATGAGCTTCTCTAAACTTGGACACATAAGGGCTGGCATTTTTATACTGCACTCATCTCTATTCCGGTTATGTAACTTAGGTGTGAGTACTGCCTAGGGTCCTATTGAGACCTTTAGGGAACTATGACACACTCAAGTCTAAGAAAGGCTTTGGATCAATGGAATTTTGAGGTGGTTTATTCCATAACTCAGAGAGAAAGTCAAGAATCAAGTTTCCTCTGGTTGTAGCTTTTCTTTGTACTTTTCTGATGTAATTTATTATTCTTGGCCTATAATAATTTGTAATAAATGTTTGGGGATTGCTAGTGAAAAGGGTTGAGTGATCATGTATGCTCAAGGGTAGAATGCATGCCTATAGGATTGTTTTAAATTCTGTGTGATTCAATTCTGCATTTTTAGACACTATGTCTATAGGGTATCTCAATTTCTTCCTGGTCAATGTCACACCTAGATAACATGCCTATAGGACGTATTTTAATTCTGCATGCCACTTAGACATCATGTTTTAGGTTCTAAACGGCTATAAATAAGTGTCATGTTCCTAATGTTGAAATCAGTAACATATAAAAATCATGCCTATATGGTTCCTTAAATAAATCTGGTTCATTCCATTCACATTCAATGTTAGATATCATGTCCATTGGGTTTAAAACAACAATATTAGTTACGATCACCTGCAGAATCTAAAACTGGTCTGTTTTAAAATCAGCCTATTCTAAATCAGTTCTAAATAATCTAATTCCCCTATTTAACGAGGTTTAGCAAGCATGCCCATAGGATTTCAAAAAATTCATTTTGAAAATTGTTTCGCCACATTCTGAATTAAGTAGTTATCATGCCTATAGGACCCCATCTAAATACTTAGACAATCCTTAGAGTAATAAGTGTAAAACTGAATTCGTTTTTGGTAATTGCTACAACCAGCAAGCAGGCCTGATTCGAACTTCTTATCTGAGTTGCGTAATAAACAGAACTGCTTCTATAATCAAACTCCACCTCATCTTTAGCATTTTAATCAGGCCTAAAAAGTATGTACAAGTCATGCTAATAATGTGTTGTTTGTTTAAGGAGGTGTCTATGGGCCTTTATCAGTTTATATGCCTTCCCAACATGCAGTATGTGTTTTATATTTCGTCTTAGATCTTACCCCTTTGAAACCAATTAGCCTAATATCCCTCCTCTTTAGTAACAGAAGTCATAATATCCCCTGGGACTGATAGGAATGTGACGGGTAATAACATGTAATAGTAATCGAGACCAATCCGTGCTTTAATACCTTAACGAGGTGGGAAGGGTATATATGTATATGATAAACGGTGCGCTAATGCCACGTGTAACCCCTCTTTTGAGGAGTGATTGCCAGGTACTGCATTGTCTTGATCCACATTATATATAAAACTAGGACCCCTTTCCCCTTTTATTTGCAAACATCATTTCAAACCTCTCCTTTCATTTATTCTTTCGAACTCATATGTGCTTTAGTTTAAATTCCCTAATATTTGATCCCATACTTGTCTACTTGCTAAATTCACAATAAGTTGTCTGGCCGGAAACCACACTAGTGGATCTTGAGGGGTGACTAACACCTTCCTCTTAGGATAATTTCAATCCATTACCCTATCTCTGTTTATTCAAACAAAACTTAGAATTGAACCATATTGGTATCCTAATGCACCTTAAATCATTAGGTGGTGACTTTTCAAATGCAAAACCCAGTTCCCAAAAGGAACGAGTTATCCTATACCTAAATGTTATAAACCCATTTCACGAGAAAAATGGGGCGCGATAGGTGTCCTAGATTCCATCATTTCAGTTGGGACACTCAGTTTACTTTGTAGTTTTGGAGGTCTGTGCAACGAGAGTTAGGTACTCAGGTTGAGTTGAGCATAACTTTTCACCCTTAAACGGACAGACAGTCCGAGTGCACTATTCAGATATTGGAAGACATGTTACATGCTTATGTCATTGATATCGGAGGATCATGGGATCAGTTTCTATCGATTGCAGAGTTTGCTTATAACAACAGCTACCGGTCGAGTATTCAGATTGCTCCATATGATGGTTTGTATAGAAGGCGGTGTAGATCTCCAGTTGGTTGATTTGAGTCGCTCGAGGCTAGGGTATTGGGGACAGACTTAGTGCAGGATGCTTTAGAAAAGTTAAAGGTGATTCAGGAGAGGCTTCATATAACGCAGTCGAGACAGAAGAGTTATGCTGACAGGAAGGTTCGAGATGTATCCTACATGGTTGGTGAGAAGGTTTTGTTGAAGGTTTCACCCATGAAGGATGTCATGATATTTGGGAAGAAAGGTAAATTTAGTCCGCGGTTCATTGGGCCTTTTGAGTTGATTTGGAGGATTGGGGAGGTGGCTTATGAGCTTGTTTTGCTACCCAGCTTGTCGAATGTGCATCCGAAATTTCATGTTTCAATGCTCCGCAAGTATATTGGGGATCCGTCTCATGTTGTGGATTTTAGCACAGTTCAATTGGATGATGATTTGACCTACGATGTGCTGTCAGTAGCTATTTTGGATTGTCAGGTTCGAAAGGTGAGGTCAAAGGATATATCTTCAGTGAAAGTGCAGTGGAGAGGTCGTCTCATGGAAGAGGCTACCCGGGAGACCGAGCAAGAGATGCAGAGCAGATATCCTCACATGTTTGAGACTTCGGGCATATTTTTTGAGTCGTTCGAGGGCGAATGCTTTTTTAAGTTGGGGAGGATGTTATGACCCTCATCTTATGAGTTACCGATATGTTTCTCCCAATTCCACTTTTTATTGGTTTTTCTAATGGTTTTATATGTAATCGGGTTGATTGGTTTGGGTTAGGAAAGGATTTGGTTAGATTTGAGACACTTAGTCTCTTTTGAGAAGCCTAATTGGAAAAGTCAACTAGACATTGACTTATGTGTTAGAGCACTTGAATGTGAGTTACGATAGTTCGGTTAGCTTCGGGAGGTGATTTGGTACTCATGAGCGTGATCGGAATGAGTTTTGGAGGTCCGTAGTAGATTTAGGCTTGAATTGCAAAAAATAGATTTTTGGCGATTTCCGGTTGATTAAAGAGATTTTGATATAGGGTTTGGAATGGAATTCCGAAAGTTGCAGTAGTTTCGTTGTGTCATCTGGGATGTGTGTGAAAAATTTCAGATCATTTGGATATGGTTAGGTCGGCTTGCCTAGTAATGTGATAAGCGACATCACAACCGAGCATTTAGGATCATGACAAAGACTTGACGAGTATAGGTCTCGTCAGCACAATTATTATGAAGCCACTTCTTGAGACATTGCACCGATGTGGGATGCAAAGTTAGTAGATAGTGCTACCTCACTCTGTGGAAAGCAAAAGGAACGAAGCTCCACACCAGGTTGAAGTTAAGAGAGATAAGCAGCGGTTTACAGTCCACATATCTATTGATACGTGAAGAATTGTAGGCCTTCCTCTCGTTGATTTCAGCAAACAACAACGGTCCAGTATAATTCCACTTAGAGGGGACAGACTTCGAAAAAGAGCCATGACATAACTGGTAAGGTTGTTGCCTTATGACCTTGTGGTCACAGGTTTGAACTATAAAAAGAAGAGATCAAAAGAAGGTATAGAACATGGAAAGGGCTGAAGATTATTGAATGAGTGAAGTTTTATTTCAATCAATCCCCCATTTATAGAGAGACATTGGCGTAACCGATGGCGCAATCAATGCTTTTGGAGAAACGGCTCATCGTTGCAATCAACGCTTTTGGGAAACTAAACCGGCAGTATATTCAATACTTCTGGGGAGATGAACCGCTGGGACGTTTCGATCGCTCTGAACACTTATGTCACTAGCATGACATCCTCACGAGAGGCTCGAGAAAATCGAAGCCAAAGTCGTTTCATATCATTTTATTCTAAGAAATACAGGGACTATCCGTATACGGTCAAAATCCATTAAGACCGATTTTAAAGCTTCTATGGCGTTCCAAGCCCGACCTCGATGGGCTCGAATCATAACCTAAGGCTAAGCCATTATATAGTTGTGCCAATAGCATTTCATTGGTACTATTAGACATGTATTATGTTGGGATTCACCCCTCCTATATAAGGGGACCCAAACATTCTTGTAAGGACACCTTTTGTTCACTGGACAATATAATTTTGAATACAATAGAATATTTTCTTCTTTTCTTGCCTAAACATACTCAACAATTACTCTACGGATTTATTGCCTTTTTTATTTATTTATTGCTTCTCATTTATTGTGTTCTTCATTTATTGTTCATCTATTGTTCTTCATTTATTACTCATCATCAATTTTTAAAGGTTGCCCTCGAGGTCCCATATCGCTAAGCTCGAGGCCCTCAACCTTGTGATCATATGGGTTTGCTTATCATTTCTTGCTCATTTACACTTGTTTTTATTCATATAACAACTAGTATTGAGATAAATCACATATTTTTAAAATCATAAATCAAATATAATTATTAACACCATTTTTAAGATAAACAAGAATTTTTCTCATTTTAAGGGCTCGAAATTGAAACCTCTAATGAAAAATAAAGGGATTCTATCGATGCCACCACAATTTCTGACGGTGATACTACATTAATTATTAACTTGTGAAGTTGAGAGATGCTCCTCTTTTTATAAATTATTGGTTCATTAAATGCATATACAGCCTTCCTTTATTCTACAAAATTAATCATATAATCATTCACATCCACAACAAACTGTAAAAGATTCTTAAAATAAGTTAAGGAATAGTTATTTTCTTAAAATTAACCACCTGATAACTTCGACCACGAAAATGTGCACCTTCACAAGCTCCCTCGATGGGTGAACCAACTATAGAATTTTAGGTAAAAAAAATAGAACAACAGACTCATTATTTACAGCGTTTTAAAGTTAAAAGTAGCGGATTGCTCAATTATTAAAAATATGTTTCAGAAAGTAAGTACAGAAATCGACAAATAGGTGAAAAGGAATTTAATAAACACACTGCCTAGCTGGAGTATATCAAAATCAAAT
This sequence comes from Nicotiana benthamiana, assembly GCA_034376525.1. NCBI lineage: Eukaryota > Viridiplantae > Streptophyta > Magnoliopsida > Solanales > Solanaceae > Nicotiana > Nicotiana benthamiana. The sequence continues at coordinate 13,469,002 of CM067336.1, forward strand.
TAATGTGACATATGTCAAAGGGAGTCATCACTTGGTAGCTTGTCAAATCAGGAAAAAATCATTCCTAGTTGCAAAGACAAAATTTTAATGGCATGGACCATAAAAGGATGGTCAATGAAAGAAGAGACATGTCCCATTGTCCCAACAGAAAACAATACAGCACAAAAACTCATGGTGTCTTTACTCAAAAAACACAATATCAGTAAATTGCCCACAAAAAGATTTGTGGTCCCTTATGTAAACAATGCCATGTCAAGTATAATGGGAATAAATACATGAAAATTTTAGTCCTTAGCTGACCTTAATTCCCACTCAACAATCTTGTGATCTATCTCCTTTAGCATTGCCGACACTTCTTTTATACAAAATTGAACCTTACAACAAATAAAAAAGGCCCTCTTCAACCAGGAGAGGTGAAGCTCATTATTTGCATACCATCCTATGGTCTCAATAAAAGGGCCAAGGGCGGCACCCAAGTGGGTACCAAGCGGTTATATTGTTCGGACTCTTCAAAATGTTATTGGACCTGTGTCAAATCCTCCAAAAGTACACTATTTTTGTAGGATTCGATACGCATCTGACGACATTTTCGGAGAGTCCAAGCAACATAGCCAAATGGTCAAAAGAATGAACGAAGAGTTCAAATTCCAGCAAGAGCAAGAAAAGCTAGGTGATTTATTCCCCTGTATCTAAACTTTGATGAGTAGAGTTACCTTACACGCTAATAGGACACTGCTGTTATTTAGAAAAACGCTATAAAGTGCTCGCTTAAGGTGACAAGTAGAGAAGGACATGGGGTTCCGACTTGACCACGTGGGGACATGATTATAGCATTGTGGCTCCGCCATAAATTTTATCATAAAGGCCTACAAAGAAGGGGAGTCTTCAAGTAACGGTAAAAAAGTCTTTGTGTAACTATAGGTCATAAGTTCGAACCATGTAATCAATCATTGGTACTTGCATCAGGGTAGGCTGCCTACACCAAACCATCTTAGGGTACAACCCCTTCCTCGAACCCTGCGTAAATATGCGATGCTTCGTGTACCGAGCTGCCCTTTTTAAAGGCATGCAAGATTAGTTACTTTCTAAGCCATCTATAGATAAGGTGCAGGTAAGAATTTACACTAGACCAGGGCAACAAGGTTAAATAAAGAAATCAAATCAATCTATACTATCAAAGCCAATAAAAGCAAATGTTCATGGAAGGTAGGCTGTCTCATTCCTTACAATAGAAAATTCCAAGAATTTGAAAAGCAAGTATTGACTAGGCCTTATTTAGCCATTTAGATCCTTATATACACAATATGATGAATGTGCAATGCCATAAACAGCACACTTACTGGTTGAAAAATACCAATTCAGAAATAAATGGAAGTAAAAAAAATAAGATTGCTTCTACCTATAGTATTATTGACAAACAATTAACTTCTCTGAGACTGACAACAATTACTCTATCTAACAACATTAGGGAACTCACACAGGCAATGGCATAATCATCTCGCGTACAAAATTCTAATTGGCTTCACTTCATGTAGCAGAAGTCAATAAGTGGAAATACCCGAGCTATTCCCTGGTCTCTGCTGTTCTGCTGGTACAAAGTTCAGACGAGACGAAGTGTATAAGTTCTTGAACACGATAACTAGGTAGCTGTTTCTCCTCTGTTGAGCAACATTAGCTAATCTGTTCGCCAATAAGATCGAGACCAACGAGAAGGAACGTCATCCCTTGGAAAAGAAGGAAGTAAAAGTGGAGTCCATGAGCCGATAAAAGGCTTCTAGCTGATGCCGTTAAGAGTAAGAAAGCAAGAGCTAGCTCTTTTCTGTATATTTTGTTGCTCTTCTTAACAGGTGTAGAATTTTCATCTTTCTGTTTGTTCAATCGGTTTAGCTCGGAAAGTTCACTTTCAGAAGCCCCTCTGCTAATCTGTGGTGCTCCCAACGCTTTTAAGTCCTTTTCAGCAGCAGCCAGTAGGTCGGATTCAGAAGACCTTCCTGCTTTTTTGGTGACAACCCACTCATATGAGCTTCCTAATTGGAGAAGTCCAGATACCATAGCGTTGAACTTTGTGACTGACATAGTGTTTTCAAAAAGGAGGTAAGGGGCGATGAAAGGAATGGCTTTTGGTGCCGGAAGAATGTTTAGAAGTGTCATAAGGATAGGTATGTAGCAAACAACCCAGAAAGGGAGTTCCGCTTCCGGGATAAACATGGTTAAAGGAAGAACTACACAAAACAATGTGAATGAATAGAAGGGAAGAATGAGTTTTCTCAACAAAAAGAAAAGAAGTATTAAGTTGGCTTTCTTCCATATTGATATCTGCACAAAAGTTACAAAATCAAGAGTTCGTTAGAGTTTCTCCAACAACAAAAATTATGCCTAAATACCAAGCTAGGCAGAGGCGCATCTAGGATTTCAACCATACGGGTTCTGAATTTTAGAACAACAACTTCAAGTGCTCATAACTAGGTTCTAAATTTAATATTTATCTATATATATAATGAATTTTTTAACATAATACACTGCTTGAGCAAAAGTCACGGGGTTGGCTGAACCCGTCTCCGGGCTCCTACCTCCGCCTCTGTAGCTAGTTGGAATCGGCTATCTGAGTTCTTACTAATTTTGTTTCATTTGAATCCTCTTTCTTTCCAATATTTAGTAATTTAGGTTCTCTAGCATCGGAAATTTTCTTCATTGGAGTGTTTATATCAGAAAGTTTGGCGAAGTTAAAGAGAGGATTATACCTTGGAAGTAACAATAGCAGGAAGACACACTCGGAAGAGTTGCATCGGGCCAGAGTGCCACCGATGTTGTTGCTTCCTATATGCTTCAAAAGATTCAGGAACTTCACAAAGTACCTATTTTTTCATATTGATATGAAGAACATTGTAATTAGATTGAAAAAACTACAAAAAATAAATCAAAAGTTAATGGGAAAAAGACCAGGCAAAAGTTTCATCAATCTGGATATGAATATGAGAACTGTTTGGAAAAGTACCAAAAGAGAAAACCAATCTAACAGCCATAAATCATTGTGTTGTTTGACTATTGAATCTTAAGTCGATAAAATCAAACTTCTATTTGCAACACAATAGGAACAACAATTACTCCTCGATCCAAAACTAGTTCTATCTGCAAAGGAAGTCCCAAAATAAAATCCCTTATGCAACAAATGCCAGTCAGAGTAGCAAGAGATGGGGAATTGGGACCATAAGTACATTTAACAAAAATGTGAAAGCGGACAATACTTACCCTCACATCATTAAGATATATGAATTTCCAGCCGTTGAGATGCGCACGAACAGAAATATCCATATCCTCTACAGTTGTCCTCTCAAGCCAACCGCCTGACTCTTCTAAGGCTTTTATTCTCCAGATACCGGCAGTTCCGTTGAAACCAAAGAAGTTCAAGAATACGCCATTCACCTGCTGTTCCACCTCAAAATGAAAACACAGATTAATGTTTTGGAGACGAGTCAACAAGTTTTCATCCTTGTTAAAAAATGCCCATCTTGTTTGAACCAATCCTAGCTCAGGGTTATCCTGTGACAAAAGTCAGATCATACGTGTTAATTGTCAACAGCAAAATCAATGACCTCTCACAACAGAGAAAACAAAAAGAAACATATTTTCACCTTGAAATGTGGGACTGTCTGCTTAAGAAAATCTGGAGTTGGTTGGAAATCCGCATCAAAGATTGCAACAAATTCATAATCCTTCACATAGTCACAACTCATCGCAGACTTCAGGTTCCCTGCTTTGTAACCAGTTCTAACCAAACGGTGCCTATACATTATGTTAATACCCTTTTGGTTCCATTTAGCGACCTCTGACTTTATTAAATCTTGGATGCACTCTTTGTCAGAGTCATCAAGAATTTGAATCAACAAACGGTCTTTTGGCCAATCAAGTTGACAGACTGCCGATATAGACAACTCATATACCTGCACACACCAGTAATAGAGAAAAAGTGTTGAATGCATAATACTTAAGGAAAAGAAAAGCAGAAAATAAGAAGAAATTTTCTGTTTTGAATGCGACTAATGAAAGTCTTAAGTACTACTTATATGCCAAGGACAGATTATGATCCCAAAATGCTCAATTCCCTTATTTGATAATAAGATAGTACTAAATTTATCCATAGTATTGGAAAACAAATTATGCCATATTAAGCAATCCTGACATAGAACATCCCTCACCTACAACAGAAAAAGTAAGAAAGATGAGACTACTACGGAAAAAAAACAAAGGTAGAAAGAAACCACCAATGAAGTGCTAATCAGAAAGCTAAAAACGAAACCAAACTAAAAAGGAAACCATATATAAAAAACGGATTAAAAACACCACAAAAGAGGGAGTCGAATTCACTTTAATTTACTCGTATATTGCCTATTTCAACTAATTCAAAGTTTGGAAATCGGAAGTGACTCATGTTCTCTCCGAATGAGAAACTCAAGACTTAAATAGAAGCCGCAGATATATTAACAAAACCAAGAAGATAGAATATTCACAATTCAAAAGGGCGCAGAAAAAAATGAATTAGGTACAGTACCTCTCTTTCATTACACATTGGAATCTGCACAAGAACCATAGGATAGCTGTTGTTTGATCCCTCAAGATCATCCGATTTAAACGGATCCCCTTCAATCCTTGGCTTAATCTTCATGCACTTTATGTATAAGCAACCCAAACAAAGTACCAAACGATCTAATGACTGAATTAGGAATAGAACAGTACAGAATGTGGAAAGATTTTGAACAGAAGGAGCGATATAATCAGCGCGAAAATCCAACCAACCAACATAAGTTATATGGAACAACCCCAAAACATCAGAAGTATGTGGAATATACAAACTCGGATTCTGAAAATAATCCCAACCTTTGAAGTAAGCAACAATCTCAAAGGCCAACATAATCAAAGAAATCACCAAACAAACTTTGATTATTCTGAAAAGTAGGTTACTTTTTCCAAGTTTCTCACTTGCAAGAGAAACCCCATCTCTAAAAATAAGCCTATTCTTGATGGTACCAAACAAAGTCCATAAAATTGTTGCAAACCAAGCAACAAAGCCAACAGCTTGATTAGCTTTAAGAAGCAAAACCCATGTCACTTGCTTAGCATTCTTGCCTCTACTCTTCTCTATTGGCTTAAATGCAGAATCAGGACCATCAATTTCAACAATGGAGAAATTGGGGTTCCCCATTTTCACTATCACTGGTGTTCCCCTATGTGTTTCCTTACCCCACCAATCAAAAAAATTCAATCTTGGAGTCATTTAAGCCACATAAAAACAACAAATTACCAGATCCTAAAACACCAAGAAACTCACACTATATACTCATTCAGTAAAAAGAATCAAGAATTGTCTTGCATAGTTGAAGAATTCAAGAACTTATTTCAAAGCCCTTTATTTTTACAACCAATGCAACAGAATGTAAGAGCTAGAAAAGAAGTTATTCTTTGCATACTCTCAAAGGCTACTAAAAAAAGCAAAGCACCATTATAGAGGAAAGTATATATCATTCAATACAATTACCAGCTGTGAAATAAACTCTCCTTTCTTCAAGATTTTACTACACTCTTTTTTGGATTGAAGCTAGCTGTTGAACCTGTGTAAAGTTGTGTAAAAGGAAATATATTAGTACAACCTAAAATGCATTAAAAGTCAGTAAAAATCACTAGCTGACAATATCTACTTGTATAACTGTAAATAGTGAAAGAATGTTTTCATGCGTTGACTGAATGTGGAAAACAAGGAAATTTAGGTGATAGAATAAGGCTACAGTGTAATTGAGTATAAACTCAATTTAGTACCAAGTAAGAAAATATAAAATATTCCAGATTTCAGCTTTGAGATAAACTTTTTTATTAATAATAAACTTTTGCTCTTTTGAAAATTTAATTGGTTGGGTAAAGGTTGGGGGAGGTGGGGTGGGGGGAGGTGGGTGTTGCATTACAGTGTTGGAAAAGGATATGCAGCCAACCACTAATAACTAACTTTAGCATAAAAGTGTTAATCATAGTTGTTCAAAGTTCAAACTCATAATTTGATACTTTAGACAAAACAATCGCTCTTAAATAATGACTTTTATAATAATACCTTTTAAGTGCTTTCTCATTACTACTGTTATTATTATTATTATTATTATTATTATTATTATTATTATTATTATTATTATTATTATTATTATTATTATTATTATTATTACTATTACAACTGTAAACATGAAAAATGCTTTCTTGTATTAACAATGTAGAAACTAGGTTGACGAATAAGACTATAGTTTGAACGACATTAAACAGAATAAAATATGTATACTCCATCCGTTTCAAATTATTTGTCGTAATTTCATCTCAAATTACTCTCTCCGTCTAGCTCAAATTATCTGCCGTGCTTTTTAAAAATAGTTGTTCAAATTATTTATCATTTTAAAAGTTCAAGACAAATCAATTATATTTTCTCATCTAACCCTTAATAATAACTGTTCTTGAAGATGGAGATAACACATAAATAGAATAATATCCAACGAAGAGAGACTATATCATAAGACATAAATAAAGGTAAAATACAAAACCCACCTACTAATTAATATTTCTTAAGAGGCGTGTAAAAGAGAAATAAGACAGATAATTTGAGACAGATGTGGTATTTATTATTTTAAAAGTTCAAGATAAAATTAATTATTTTTTTCATTTTATTCTTAGTAGTAATTATTCTTGAAGATAAATATGACATATAAATAGAGCAAATATTCAATAAAGAGAGATTATATCTTAAGACATAAATAAGGGTAAAATAGTCAAACTTCTCATAATTAATGTTGTCATAAGGGACGTGTAAAACAGAAATACGATAAATAAATAAATAAATAAATAAAAATAGAGAGAAAGAGAAGAAACTTTCTCTCTCTAGAATGAAATTTCCTCTCAGCTAACGCTGAACATGGGTGGTAAATCGAAGACTGGAGCGAGAGGGCAAAGCACACAAATGGCAAGTCCAGATCAAAATCACGGAAACAATGGAGGAAAAGGTATTCCGAGTACAGTAGATTCGAAGAAGGAAAGGAACCTGAACGCAATTACTGGAATAATTCCACTAAACCTTGACCGGGTTACAACAATGTCAACACCAATGGTAACACCAGTAAGAAATCAAATGCAGTCATGGGCAGATAAGGTAGAGGAGGAAGCAACAGAACAGAAAACACAAAGTAAGATACAAAATCAAGGAACCAGATCGTGGAGCAAGTTTGTGGCTACTGTTCCATTGGAGGAAGGTGAGGATCTTAAACGAGAATCACCTAGTAACAGTAATGTGAAAATAATACTTGAAGACATAAATAAGGAGGAAGAGTATTGGAAAACAGGGGTTGTATGCTATGTGTTGGGATCTAACCCACCACAAAGTGTTATTGAAGGATATTTTAACAGAATTTGGAAAAAATTGGGAATAGACCTTGTAGCACAAGTACAACAAGGGGTGTTTCTGGTTCGATTCCACACAAATGAGAGGAAAATAAAATTTGTAGAAGATGGAGTCCAAATGTTTGACAGAAAGCCTGTGATAGTCAAACCTTGGCAGCCGGATATAGAATTGAAAAAGGAGATAATGGATAATATACTAGTGTGGATTAGATTATCTGGGTTGAATGTGAAATACTGGGGGAAGCAGGCTTTAGCAAAAATAGCTGGGCTGGTTGGGAATCCATTGAAGGCAGATAAAGCAACGTCTATAAAGGAGAGAATGACATATTCTAGAATATTGGTGGAAGTACCGATCAATAATGTATTTCCAGATACAGTAATATTTGAAAATTAACATGGGACATTATGGAATAAGAGGTGGAATTTAAATAGAAGCCAATATTATGTCCAAAATGTAAAAACTATGGACATGAGCTAAAGGAGTGCATGAAGTAAATTAAAAAAGAACAAAATAATAAAAATCAGGAAAAGAAGTAAGAAGCAAAGAAGGAGTTATAAGTAAAAGGTCAACAAGAAGAAGCAACAAAGGAGAAAGGAAATGATGTAGTGGCTGAAGAAAAGTTTCAACAAAGGTCAGGGAAACAATTGATGAGGAAGGAAAGACATGATGAAAACAACTTCAGAAGAGGATATGAAAGGAGAGGGATAGTAATCAGAGAACCTCAATTAAACACAAGAAATTCATTTGCGACATTAGAGGGACATAATAACATAAATGAAGGGGAAGCTAAACCTCCTAGCCCTGGAGGAGGTAAAGCAGTAGCAGGTCCTGGACAAGGAAAGGGTGGAGGAAACCCCAGCCCTAATGAGATAGCATTGGTTTTTGGAATGCCAAAGGCCTAAATAAGCCTGATAAGCAGAAGGAAAGCAATCTGTTTATCCATAATTTGATAGTAGGATTGTTTGAATTTCTGGAAACAAAGATAAAAAGAGATAAGGCAAAAAAAACTTCTTTTTATCTTTGTCAAGGTTGGTCGTTTATTACAAACTTAGATAAACATTCAAATGGTAGGATATGGATATTGTAGAAACCTCAACTACATGAGGTAGACATTAGAGTAATAACTGAACAGATGATACACTGCTTAGCAATGCATAGGGGGATGGGATTGAATTTTTATATCACTATGGTATATGGATTCAATGAGCAAGGAACAAGAAGGAAACTATGTGATGACATAAACCAACTAGGAGTCAAAATGGATGGACCATGGGCTGTAATGGGTGACTTTAATTGTGTGTTAAACGTGGAGGAAAGGATAGGAAGCAAAGTCACAATGGCTGAAACTAGAGATTTCAAACAATGCATGGAAGGATGTGGGCTAAAGGAACTCAAATCTTCAGGTGCATTCTACACATGGAACAACAAGCAAGGTGGTGATAGCAGAGTATATAGCAGGATAGACAGGGTGATGGTAAACAATGACTGGGTGACTGAACTGCCTGCATCAGAGGTGCATTTCATGAGTGAAAGCATATATGACCATTGTCCATTAGTTATAAATTGGGAAGGAAGGAACGCAGGGGGGCAAAGATAGTTCAGATACTATAACATGTGGAGTAAGATTCCAGAGTTCCATACAAGTGTGAAAGAGGTATGGGAGAAAGAAATACAAGGCACACAGATGTATAGATTAGTGGGCAAGCTGAACAGAACTAAAAGTGTATTGCAAAAGCTAAATAAAGAAAGATGTTCAGATGTGGAGAAAAGGGCAGAAACAACAATGACTAAACTGGTGGAATGTCAAGAAATGCTACAAAATGACATAAAGAATGCTGAACTAATGGAAGAAGAAGGACGATGGATGAAGGAAAGCATTAAATGTAAGGCTGCTAAAGAGCAATTCCTAAGACAGAAAAGAAAGGTGCAATGGATAAGGTAAGGGGACCAAAACACAAAGTATTTTCATAGTTTAATAAAGGCAAGAAGGAATGCAAACAGGATATTTCTCAATCAAGGATGCAGAAGGAGCTATCGGAATATATATAGAAGGCATATCTGATTCTTTTATAAAATTTTACAAGAAGATGCTGAGAGAAAGAAAAGAAGAGAGGAAACATGTATGCAACAACCTTGTCAGACAAGGGCAAGTGATTCAATAAGAACAAAGGGAGAATTAGAAGCTCAAGTTCAGAAAAAGAGATAAAGGCAGCCCTATGGTCAATAGTATGAGACAAGTCCCCAGGACCAGATGAGTATGGCTCTCAATTCTTTAAGGATTGTTGGACAGTGGTGAAGGAATATGTCATTGGAAGTGTGAAGGAGTTCTTTAGCTCATCAAAAATGCTAAGGATAATCAACAGAACAACACTGACTCTCATCCCAAAGAATAACCATGCAGCTGAATGGAGAATATAAACCTATTGCATGTTGCAATGTAGTCTATAAAATTATCTCCAAGGTGCTATGTAACAAGCTAAAGGGTGTTCTACCATCAATAATTTCTGAAAACCAAAGTGCATTTGTGGAAGGTAGGAGCATTATACAAAACATCTTGATTTGTCAGGACTTGGTGAGGTTGTATAACAGGAAGATGTCAACAAGTAGCTGCCTAATAAATTGATCTGAGAAAAGCATATGGCTCTGTGGAATGAGGATTTGTAGAAGAAATGCAGCATGCTTTGAATTTCCCTCTAAAGTTCATAAAATGGACAATGATATATATCTCAATAACTCAATACTCAAGTGCTATAAATGGGGGACTATATGGATGTATTGAGGGGAAAAGGGGGTTGAGACAGGGAGATCCAATATCACCTCTCTTGCTTGTGATATGCGTGAAATATTTCACTAGAATAATGCAATGGGTTGATACACAAGATGGATTTGCATTTCACACAAAATGCAAAGATATGAAGTTAAACCATTTATGTTTTGCTGATGATGTCTTACTGTTTTGTAAAGGGGAGTATAGTAGTATAATGCTTATGCTGAGAGGATTGAAAACATTTTCAAAAGCATATGGGCTAAGCATTAATGCAGGGAAATCTAATATATATAGTGCAAACATGGATAAGCAATGCTTAGAAGGGATTTGTGAAATAACAAGATACAAGCAGGGGATGTTGCCTTTCAAATATTTGGGAGTGCCAATAGCTGCAAGGAAGCTAAATGCAGGAGACTGTGAGATACTGGTGGAAAAACTCAGTGCAAGAATACACTCATGGGGGTCGAGGAACCTTTCCTATGCAGGGAGAGTCCAGCTGATTAACTCAGAATAAACATTCACTCATATTGGGTAGAAATATTCATATTACCTAAGAAGGTACTAAAAGAGATCACAACAGTATGCAGGAATTACTTGTGGGCTGGGAAAGAACTAGCAAATAAAATGCCTTAGGTTGCATGTGATTTGGTGTGTAGGCCAAAGGAAGAAGGATGACTGAGAATAAGGGAGTGCATTACATAGAACGAAGCTGCTATAGCTAAGTATGTATGGCATATAGCAAACAAAGAAGATATATTATGGGTCAAATGGATTAATCAGATACACCTAAAGGGAGAGGACTGGTGGAAGTACAAACCATTACAAAATAGTGGCAGGTGCTGGAGAAAAATCTGTTCCATAAAAGATAGATATGATGGAGGCTATATAGGAAATGGATGGCAAGTAAATGCAGGGAAATACACAATTAAGAAGGGATATCCCTGGAGAAGGGGAAAGCTGGAGCAATGGGCATGGAGCAGAGAGGTATGGAATAAAATGAACATCCCCAAATATAGCTTCATCTGCTGGTTAGTGATGAAAAGGAAGTTGCTGACAAAGGAGAGGACATCGAAGTTGAAGATAACATAAGACAATGAATATATGCTGTGTGAAGGGAAGGGGAAAACAATAGAGCATTTGTTTTTCGAATACTGTTATTCTCTAAACTATGTTTGGAGGAAGTGTGCAAATTGTTATATATGAATATCAAGAATACAGATGTGACTGAGATTTGGAGAAGGATGGCAAGAATAACAAAAAGAGGAATAGGGAGAGCATTTACAAAGGCAGTACTGGCAGCAGTTATCTACTATATATGAAGAGCAAGAAATGAAGCAATATGGCCGAAGAAGGTGCCTAGACCACAAATAATACAGAAGAAGATTCAACAAACTTGTAAAAATAGATGTATGGAAGATATTCGGAAGAAGAAGAACATGAAAGGAACATATTGGATTGAATCATTATATAGTTAGCTAGGAAGGAAGTACAGATAGAGTTCATGAAAAGAATGTATAGACAAAATAGGAAGATAGAATAGAACAGAAGAAGAGAGATGAAATATGTATGTTTGGTTTGGATGATGAATAAAAATTTTATTTTCCACCAAAAAAGAAATACGATAAATAATTTGAGACGGAGGGAGGAGTACCAAGTGAGAATAAAAAACATTCCAGCTTCCTGTGAGATAAACTTTCTATTCATTAAACTTTTAGCTCTTCTTAATTTTCTGTTTGGGATGGTGGGGGTTGGGGTTTTTTTTTTGGTGTGGGGGGTGGGGGAGGGGGGAGGTTGCCTTACAGTGCTGGAAAAGGATATGCAGTCACATATAAAAGCATTAGTATAAGTGCTAACCTTGAATGCTCAAATTTATAATCAGACAATTTAGACTAAAGATGGTTGTTAAAGTAAGTATTTTTTTTTTATTAATATTCTTTTGTTTAAGTACTTTAGCATTATCAGTTTGTTATTGCTGATGTTGTTCTTAGACTTGTTTTTAACATTTATTAACTTAATTGTTCTACCTTGGGATTCACAAAATGACACATAAAATTCACTTCTCTTTTAAAATTTTTGTTATCCGTAGACTATAGGGATAAGTACATAAAAGAGTGCAGCGGCAGAATGTTTTCTTGTCCTCTTTTGCCTGGTGACTTGAGCTGTTTTGGGATTAAAACATAATAGGGGCCATAACTGATTTAGAAAAAATATTGGCTGTTACGGCATGGGCAATAAATTATTACTGAATAAAAAAATAAGTAAGTACTCCCCCGATCTTATAATAAGTGATTTTTGACCTTTCACATACTCCTTACGAAAATACTAATTTCTAAAAGAAAAAAACTTTGACTAAATTATTCTTAAGTCAAATTTAGCTAGCGTTTGACAATAGATTTTTAAATTTGTTTTGAAAAATTTGGTTTGGGTAAAGTTCGGTTTGAAGATGAAAATATATTTGGGCATGAGTTTTGCCAAAATAAATTTGGAATTTATTTTCAAAACTCTTGTTCGGCCATAAATTTTGCTCACATTTTGGCAAAATTTCAAATCCCAAAATTACATCAATTGCTGATTTTGGGCCAAAATTCCGAAACTTGAGAATTATATACATGTTTTTCCAAAATAAAGTTGGAAAATATGTTTTGAAAACGTATGTCCAAATACATTTTCATCTTAAAACCAAACTTCACCAAAATTAGATTTTTCAAAACAAATTTGGAATCTATCGCCAAAATTTGCTTAGTGTTTGTAAAAATCTCAAAACCAGTTGTTGAGCTGGTTTTGGGATTTTGAATTTGAGATTTTTATCAAAATATATGTAAAATCTGTAGTCAAACATGTGTTTGTAAAATAAAACCCAAGTTTATTTTTGCAAAATCTATGACCAAACAAGTTATTATATATTGTTAACCTGACACATATGAGATATGTAAATAAGGATAAATTTCAAAAATCAAAGTTAAGTTATTCTTGATCATGTAAAATTAACATTTATTTTGAACCAAAATAAAAGCGATCTAAAAGTTCGCATGTGATGAAACGGGAGTAAATGAATAGGAAAATTAATTATTAGAAAATAATTTATTTAAGAATTCTTTTTGTCTGCGTGTGTTGGGTGTTTGGGGGGTTTGGGGGGGTGGGGGGGGGGGTTAGAGGGCAGAGAGTTCAAAGTGTTTTTTCTCACGTTGGAGAAATAGTGCTGTCGTTGTTTAATCAACAAATAGTTGAAAATGACAGTGCTAAGATTGGTAGGAATGATTTTGGTTTAGGAAATTATTATTTATTCAATTAATTAAGATTCTAAAGTTAGTTATATCAGTTGTATTTTAGTCTCTTATAAAGAAAGCAATTTTTATTATTTATTCAAACAAATGTGAAATTGTTATGAAATCTCTTATTTAAGGTGAATGTCTTTAATTAGAGAGATTCTAGAGTTATATTCTTGGTAGATAAATCACCCTCCTCCCTATAAATAAAGGGGTCTTCTACCATTGTAAATCACTCCTAACATTCTCTAAGTATCAATAAGAAGAACTCTCTCTACTCTTCTCTCTATTTGCTCTTGTTCTTGAGTTATTGTTCTTGTCTTTTACATTATTTCATAACACGTTATCAGCACGAGACTCTACCATCTCAAGAAGCTCTTTAAGAAGATTAAGCCGCCGTCAATTTCTCCGCATCGGAGCCGCCGTCGTCTGCATCAGTGGAGAAAAGGAAGAAAACATTGAAAATATAATTGGTATACCTTAAAGGTAAGTAATTTACTTTTCCCTTTCAAATTCTTGAAATTATACGATTTGATTGAATATACAAACAAAGCTTGATTATAACTCTAATGGAGTCTGTAAGAAATTATAACCACATGAAGTGGTTAAATCTCTATGTCCTGCCATGATTAAATTCATGTATGATTGTGGGCAAATAATTGAAAATCCGTCCCATTGAATTTGCTCCATTCCCTTTAGAGAATGTGGAAGCAGTATATGATAAGTCTGAAAGAAGACTAAAATATTACCATGAAGGTATCAATAAATGTGGACGTGGCAAAGAATTCCGTCCAATTGGATTTGCTCCATTCCCTTTAGAGAATGTGGTAGCAATATGTGGTAAGTCTGAAAGAAGACAAAATTATTACCATGGACGTGGCAATAGACGAAATTATAATCGTCATTATTGTGGTAATGAGAGCAATAAGGATTCTCAAAATAATCTTTCACTTTATGAAAGTAATATTTGACATGAAATTGTGTAAAGCACATGATTTTGATCCATTCCCTGAAGTGAATGGGATAATTGTAATAGAGCCCGTAAGTATGAACACGCTCTTGATGTAATTTTGGTTTATGTCTGACATTATGAAAAGAAAGTTCGTTGCCCTTGAAATTTCGGGCAAGAACTATATGATATGGGTGTTGGATACTTAAATCCATTTTGGAGGCTATGGGTCTTGGAGACGCCATTAAAGACAGAAATAATGCATCCACCCAAAACCATGCTAAGGCCTTGATTTTCTTGCGCCATCACCTTGATGAAGGTTTGAAACTATGCTAAGGCCTTGATTTTCTTGCGCCATCACTTTGATGAAAGTTTGAAGATTGAATATCTCAACATCAAGGATTCACCCATCTTGTGGAAAGGCTTAAAGAAAAGAGATGACAACATGAAGTTGGTCACTCTGCCACAAGCACGATACGATAAGAATCCAAAAGCAAATAGTTTATAAACTATATATTATCGTTGCGGTGGAAACGGGCACTGGTCAAAGGATTGCCGTATGGTTGACCTTTACCAAGCATCTCGAAAGAGTAAACGCCCTATAACGAATTTTGTCTCTGACGACAACTTGAATGTGGCAGACTTCTTTAAGCAACCCGAGGGGAAAATAGACCACCTAATCGGCGATGGGTCCGTGATGAAAGAAGATGGAGCTATTTAATTTTATTTTACTTGTTTGTATTAGTGAATGAATAAACTAATAGCCATCAGTATTAGCTCGTATTAGTTAGTTCATGACATAATGTTAGTATTAGTTCTTTAGAATGTATCAATATGCTCAAATATCAATAATATTTTTACTTTCCAGTAGAGGTAATCGACTAACCTGAAAAACTAGTCGGTTATCTCATATTTCGCATAAAAACTGCAAAACAATCGATTGTCAATGATCAACAATCGATTGTCTTTAAAACAGTTCTGGAATTTTTCAAAAACAGTCAACAATCGATTGTCAATGTTTAACAATCGATTGTCGTTAGACAGTAATCTGGAATTTTTCAAAAATCATCCACAATCGATTGTCTATGCATAACAATCGATTGTCTTGAAACAGAGGGAATTTTTCAAAAATCATCCACAATCGATTGTCTATGCATAACAATCGATTGTCTTGAAACAGTGAGGTCTGGAATTTTTCAAAAATCATCCACAATCGATTGTCTTTGTCTAACAATCGATTGTCTTGAAACAGTGAGGTCTGGAATTTTTCAAAAATCATCAACAATCGATTGTTTGTAAGTAACAATCGATTATCTGAAGTAAACGTTTAAACTGAAATTTTCAAACTGCAAAGTAATCAATTGTGGATAACATATCTGATTTTGTTAGTCAACTGTTAGCAGCAGATTTTGAAAATATTATGTGACACAAACGAATTGAAGTTGTTTATTCTCATGTTCGTATATTTTCTTTTATATGTCAAACCATGGGAAGTAAATTGATTGAAGGCTCCGGAAGAGCAACTGTAACTCTGCCCAAAGGCATGACGTTTATCTTAGAGAATGCAATATTCTCCTCCAAGTCTAAGAAGAACTTGTTGAGTTTTAATGATATCAATGTTCTCCTCCAAGTTTAAAAGGAACTTGTTGAGTTTTGAGAATCCATTTTAGAGAATGCAATGTTCTCCTCCAAGTCAAAAAGGAACTTGTTGAGTTTTAAAGATATCATTCAAAATGGATATCATATTGAGACAATAGATGAGAATAATCTTGAATTCTTCATGAAAACGAGGCTGCCCATTTCGTTTTGGGTTCACGCCATTTTGCATGCAGCAATGCTAGTTCGTCGGCTGCCCACTTTGGTTTGGGTTAATGCCATTTTGCATGCAGCATTTTAGTTTGTCGGCTGCCCACTTCGGTTTGGGGTCACGCCATTTTGCATACAGCAATGCTAGTTCGTCTCTGACTGACGAATTGACACAAATATTCCCCGTTGCAATTGGTTTTGGGTCATGAACCCAATATATCCCATTTAAGGATTTTTGGATGCGCAGTATATGTGCCTATTGCATCGCCATCCCGCACCAAAATGGGTGCACAAAGAAGGTTAGGAATATATGTTGGGTTTGAATCGCCCTCCATCATTCGCTACCTCGAAACATTGACAGGCGACTTGTTCACTGCACGATTTGCAGACTGTCAATTTGATGAGACACTTTTCCCAAAATTAGGGGGAGAAGTTGGTGAAACCAAACGGGAAATTTTGTGGAAAAATGCATCATTATCTCATCTTGATCCACGAATACATATTCATTATTGGAAGAATATGAACATGAAATTGGTATTGAATATACCACACTCACCCCTAGAAGGAGGTTTGAGATGATAGCACACTCACCCCTAGAAGGAGGTTTGAGATGATATATGGCATGAATGATCGTTGGTCACGTACCTATTGTACGCCAAAGTATTTTGGAAATATGACTATTAAAGGACAACGATAATGCAAGAAACATATCTTGCATATAAGTTTGACATGACCATAATGGTATAACTTTCTCTTTAAGAAAGATATTCACCACATGGATGTTGATGAATCTGTGGTAGTACAAAATTAATTGAGAGCTCTAGAAGAGCCAATTATTAATATGTTGGAGAAACACAATTGAGTATTGTGCTGTAGTAAGTCTCAAAGAAACTTATTCAGTTTCCAAAGTACACGCGAAAGCGATTGATTATATTGAGACTATAAATAAAGGAAGGCTTTGATATCTCCTATTACTACAACTTGTAGCGGGGTAATTTGTATATGAAAAGCTACCCGCTTTGTTCTCCAGTTTGTACTACACAAACGAAAGAATGCCACAATAAAGTGGATATCTATTGGTATAAAACCCATGTCATAATAAACCTGAAGTTTATTAAGTGCACATGTCATGGTGTAAATTTGAAGTTTACCAATATTGATAATTTATTCAGTTGACATTCGTGTTAGCCATCTCATTTTAAGTATAATGTGCAAATTCACATAGGTGAATATTAAAGAACTAGAAAGTTCTTTACGAATTCTCTTGTATCACTTGTTCTCATTAATGAACTGACCAACTAAAGAGTTCGGGTTGAAGCCCCTAAATTCTGGAAATATCAAAGGTGAATATGGGCCCATTCACCTGCCATGTATACCACATATGATGCATCTATGAAATGGTTACATGCGCAATTGTTATTGACCCGCAGCCTGGCCGGTGCTTGCGAGGTAAATTGCTCAGTAAACTAACTTCGAGCATAATTTCCAGATTCTCTACTCAAGATAGTTCATCTTGATAAGTTGGTTTATATCAAAGTAAGTTTAGCAAGATAATTATTGAGTGCTTCCACTTAATAGCTAAACTGTTTCTTATGAAAACAAAGTTATATATATCAGTTTGATATACGTTGTATAAGAGAGTATATTCTCCCCTAACAAGTGGTTCAGGGTCAGGAACCAAATAATTTCATCTTGTTATTAATGTGCTGTGTATATTGACATGATAATGCACAAAGATGATTTCCCAAAGTTGAGGAAACAAGTTAGCTTTACTAACATGAGGGGGAGACATGGTAAACACTTGAGAAAAGGTTACATGGGATGAATTATCATTTGTATATGTATATCCCCGAATATCATGATATGAACCTGAAGTTCATAAAAGGGATAATTCAATTGCAACATATTGCAAAGCATGCTATACGCATTTGCTGACCCAAAGAAAGTAACTAAATGGAAGAGATACAATTCAAGAAGAATTGATTCCATATGAAAGACATGTAGTTTTGAACCTATAGTTCAAATGCTTGAAAGTATAAAGTCAAAGGTATGTATAGTCAGTTTTCGATATCTTATTTGTCTAGCATGACATGGAAAACTTGATATGCATCTAAAGTCTATTATATGGCTTATATGACTTAACTTGAAAGATTTAAGTTGCTTGAAGCATATGCAATTCTTGGTCTTGAAGTACCACATCCTAAGTGCAATTTGTGTACATATGTATCTTGCTATAACTATAAGCATGATGGCATTGAGAATGCATCTATGGAGATATTGAAGAGTTATTCCACGACATTATATGAAGATGTTCATATCTATCAAGAATGATGATTTCAAGGTGCGGAATATTTATTCAAGTCAATATGGTTGATTTATCAAATCTCTATCAAAGATCGTTTTGAAGATGATGCACAAGATTGGAATGCAAATGCTCAAGGATATAAATTGATGTACTCATTAGGGGGAGTTAATGCGCGTTGCACTCTTTTTCCCTTACAAGGTTTTGTCCCACTGGGTTTTCCTTGCGAGGTTTTTAACGAGGCAACCAATAGGCGCATATTCAAACATGTGTACTCTTTTTCCTTTCTTTAATTTTTCCTATTGGGTTTTGGTTTTAAGGTTTTAACGAGGCACATTGTTGAATAGACATTCAAGGGGGAGTGTTATGAAATCTCCTATTTAAGGTGAATGTCTTTAATTAGAGAGATTCTAGAGTTCTATTCTTGGTAGATAAATCATCCTCCTCCCTATAAATAAAGGGGTCTTCTACCATTGTAAATCACTCCTAACATTCTCTAAGTATCAATAAGAAGAACTTTCTCTACTCTTCTCTCTATTTGCTCTTGTTCTTGAGTTATTGTTCTTGTCTTTTACATTATTTCATAACAGAAATCAACTTATTTGATAATAACAATAATAAATTAATAATGATGATAGTAACAACAATATATTATCGATGACAACAACAATTGACATCCCGAAACGTGGCTCTTAAATTACATATCGCATCAAGACTCAATTTATGTGGACGATGGTAAATGCTATAGACTTCTAAATTTTGCTTATTTAAAAAAAATATTAATTTAATACAATCATTTTAAAAAATATTTTTGGTAAAAGTCGGTTGTGTTTAATTAATTAATTAAAAAAAATACTTTTGAGCAACAATTAGTATTTGTCCAAACTTTTAAAATTACTTCTAAGTGTATTTTTTGAAAAAAGCTACTTTTTCTGCTCTAAAAATTATTTATGTTTCTATTAAAAAATTTTTTTTCCCTTTTAAAAGTTTGACCAAATATTTTTTTAACGTTAAGAAAAATATGACCAAAAAAGTATTTTCAACAAAAATGAAGCTAAAAAAGAGAGGCAGAAGGGACTAATGTTTTCAACAAAGAATGCATATTTGAAACCCTAGGTCGAACTTTGAGTAAATGTACTCCATCTTCAAAAATTCAAATTAAATTTCAATATTTTGTTTCTTTTTTGAATTATTAAAATCAATGTTTTCTATTTTACTTTCTAAAATTATTTAAAAAGATTATTGTGAATAACTGTAATAAATCAAAAGCAAGATAAGGATAAAAAGTAAGAAGGAAATTGAAAATAAATTATGAAAAATTGGAGAGGCTTCACCGACAGATCATAAGGAGTATATCTTCCATTATAAACTTATGGCATAAAAATAAGGCATATGCTATGGTCTCCTGGGCCACAAAATTCCCCACCCTTTGTATTTTAAGTGCACATTTTTTATTTCTTTCAGCTGTCGGTGCCAACTTAATTATTACAAGTTTCTTTCTTCTTTCACTTCTTCATTATTATTACTACTCCTATTTCCTTTCTTGAGACACAAATGCTGAGTCGTAGTGTCTATCGAAAATAGAAAACAATATCTCTATTTATAAAAGGTAAGAATTAGGCTTAGAAACAGAGTCAGAATTTAAAGCTAATATGTTTGTGATTCTATTGCTTTTAAGTTACTGGGTATTATATTAATAATTCATGAATATTCAATAAATTTTCAAAGACAAATACAGAGTTTAGACCAAAGTTATTGGGTTCGACCGAACTCGCGTCCGAACTCTAGCTTTGCCCATGACTAGGTTTATATATAGACTATCCTTCTCAGACTGTACTTATAAAATTTTACTTGAGTTTATTGTTGTTGTTCTCGCCTTCTTTGGACACAAAGTATTTTCATACTTATTACTCCTTTCTTTCTAAGATGACAATCAAACAATAAAAGAGAAGAAAAATGGATAATATTATAAATATATCTACATATATATGCCATACAAATGATCAGATCTTATACGATATATATCTTTCACATTTTATTAAAATTTAATTTTACGATATAAACGTTTATGACCTCTCAGTCTATGCCTTGCGGTAATGAATTTTCTTGCTGTTTAACCAAAAAATGTAATTTGGTCAAAGCTTGAATTTTAGAGAGAAGAAATCGGGTTACTGATAATCAAAGAGACCGAAATATAATTGTCTTTCAAAGAATAAGAATAAAGTAATAAGAACTTGTTATTTCAGTATGATAACAAGAATGTTGTCTGTCCCTACAAATGATGAAATTTCCTCCTTTTATAATTGACAAGGAGTAACGTATTGATCTATATAATAAATAGCCTTTAATGAGGCGTTACATAATCATTGCTACTAAATGTTGATTCTGTAACATCTCCAGCATTTAATAATAAATTTGGACTACTTTCGCCACCAGATTCGCGTCTTCGGCACTTCTTTTTACCCGTTAGCATTAAATGACTTGAATTGATACGAAACTCGTATCTAAATTCCTTCCTGTACTTATTTTCATTCTTCTTCCCGTATCTATCATTTTCCGTGCCTTTTGCTGATTTATCACACTTTGACTATTTGACCAGCCCACGTGTCATGCCACATCATCTTCAATCTAAATTGATTTTTTTTTTCCAATACAGATAGTCCCCCCACTTTTCATTTATTTGTCAGTTAAATAAGTAGGAAGTCGATCTTCATAAAAAAGGAAATTTTTGTCATAATTAATGCATCTGACTATATTGACGTCTCAGTTATCTTTCTCATTTAATGCTCCTTACACGTGTCATCTTTTGATTGGACTGACCATTTTATACCTTTTTCAAAACCTCTATATTACACTATTCACGAAGTGATAGTTGCCTTTATAATAGGCTTTCCATCATTACACTTCTGAGTTTTGACGGTTGTCATCGTATACATATTTAACCTTTTTTGTTCTTTGTCTTATTCTTCACAAACATTTAACAAATACTCTCTTCTTTACTTTCACTTTTTCTTCAATTCCTCTTTGTTCACAATGGCATCTTCAAACCCTAATCCCAAAAAAGTTCCGATATTGGATAATTTCCAAATGCCCCCGTTAGACATAGAAGAGGTGGAGGTGGTAGACTTCGACCGGAATCTACTCGAGGTGGCTCTTTTGGTTCCTCTTCCGGGAGTTCTATTTCGAAAACACCTTCTTCTAAAGGTAAAGAAATTTCTGATTCTTCTCGAGAATCTTTTGTAGATGAAATCGTATCCAGCGATTTATCTTTTATCAGTGATAGACAGTCTCTTGAAAAACAAGTTGCTGGTTTAGATAAAGCCGATGCTTACCCTACTGTAGTTACCGAACTCACATCCCTTCCATTAGTAAAGATTGTAATTGGAAAAACAATCTTAGAATGTCTATTCCTACCCCAAATCAAAGGATTTCTTCTTTCAGGATTGGGTATTCTTTTGTTTACACTTATCCTTTCACTTTGGGCTTTAAACCTCCAATTGACTCGGTAATTCTTGATTTTTGTCGTTTCTTTAATATCTTCTTAGCCTAAGTTGGTCCCTTGGTATGGAGGACAGTGGCTTGCTTAAGATTTTTATCCACCAAAGCCAATATCAATTTCATTTTTCTCACCTCATACACTTATACCATCCTAACTTGATACGTCATGGTGTTTTTACCTTGACTGCGAGGAGCAAGAAGGTTTTGGTAAGCCCAGAAGATGACAAAGATAAAGGATGGTACGCCCGTTATGTTGATGTTCGTACAATGGACTTACTTGGTGAAAAAAACATTCCCTTCCCTGAGAAGTGGAATTTTGCACGTATGTTTTCCTTATTGTACCGTGCTTATTTTTTGTTTTTGAATTTTGATTTTGACTTCACCTTTTGTTGGTTTTTTGTAGCAACTATGGGATATGTGAAACCTGTTCCCAACTTCCGTGGTTGGGTAGATTCAATTTTGAAGATTGCTCCTAAAGATCAAAGAACTTGGAAATCAATCTCTACCATACATGACTGGAAAGTCAAAACGCATGGTACCCTATTTCTTTCACACACGTTTTAGGCCTTAAGTACCTTTTCATTGATTTTTACTGATATCCTTCTTTTGATCAGGATTTGGCTATAAAGGAATGGCAGCCAAATTGGTTATGGCCATTCGTATGTCTGGTAATGCTGCATTGGACTTGGATAAGGCACGAGCCTTGCTTCAGAAAAGAAAAGCTTTAGAATAAGGTACGGAGAATGAAGAAGAGGAAGATACCTCATTAATAACCAGGCCAAGGGTTAGGAGAAGAGTCATCCATGATGATGAAATTGAAGATATTCCTACTCAACCTTCAACCACTGAGCCTGTTTTAATCCTTTCTGATGAGGAGACCGCGCCAAAAGACACGAGTGAACCAACTCAACCTCCCTTGGATAGTGGTTTTTGGAGTGGCGAGCTCGGGCCTATTTTTGATGAAGCTCCTCTTTCTTCATTCGTTCCTACTTCTTCCATTCCTTTTCCAATTGTAAGTATTTCAACACCAATGATTGCTTCCTTTCCTTCACCAGTTGTGAATACTTCCCTTTTCGTTCCTGAATCAGTTTATACAACTTCTCCTTCCCTTACTGCCTCAACTTTAACGACTCCTATAGTATTTACTTTTTCTACTACTCCCCCTTCTGCTGTTCCCTCTTCATCCGCCCGTCCAGTAGAGGTTAGCTCTAGTAGTAAAGGCGTGGCTATGAGGAGCGTTACTCTTAAAGTTCCTGCCACTCAAATCCTTTTAAGAAAATTTGGAGGCGTAGATACTTGGCTTGAGCCTCTTATTGGGGATATTGTGAAGAATAAGATGCAACGCCACAGCTGCTACACCTTGATGAATGACATAGTTCATTCAACTTTAAAGGTAGTTTTCTTGACCTTGAAAATTTTTTTCCTTCATTTTTGAGTCCTAACTTTCATGTTTCATAATTGTAGGAAAATCTCATTGGGACTGAGCTAATAGGGAGGGTTTCTTTATTGGAGAAAAATGATCATGAGTCTACAAAGGCTATCTATGAAGCTAGGAAAATAGCTGAGGATGCATTACTTGAAGCAACAAATTGGAAGGACCAATATGAGAGTGCTCAAGAGATTATAGAAGAACTACAGGGGAGCAAAGTTCATTTGGAGCAGCAGAATCGTAGCTTATCTTCAGAGTTGGGAATTGCTAACGTTTCATGAGGTCAACTTAAAAAGGAAGAGATTTTGGAATGCTCTTTATCTAAAGCTAATGATAAGGTTAAAGAGCTCAAGGCTCTTTTGGAGAAAAAGAAGGAATATGCAAGGGAATTGGCAGAGAACCTGTCTTGTGCTCAGAATGATTTGAGGATTTCTTCCAAAAAATTCGTACCTTAGAGAATTCTCATGCCTCTCTTGAAGCTTCACTGGACTCCCACTTAGTAGAGCACCAAATAGCAAAAAATGACATTGCTATGTGGGAAAAGAAATACAAGGCTTTGGAGAAAGAATACAATGACCTTAAGGAGAAATTTAACATAGAAGTGGGTTGGGCTTTCTTGAATTCTCGCCGTGACATCTTAATGGAGGCTACACAAGAAAATTTTGATTTACAATCTGAACTGGCCAAAGTTATGGACACCATCGTGAAAAACCAACAACTCGTTGATACTCCTTTTCCAGCCCTTGGAAGTATTAGTACCCCTTCCCCAGCTCTTGAAGTTCATGAGGCAGATGAGTTGCTGAATTCAAAAGCAACTACTGGTATGGGTGAAGCTACGATTCCAGTTTCTGAAGGTGAAGCCTCTATGGCAAAGTCTATGGGAATGGAAGTTCCCGTGACTACTGCTTCCCTTGCTGACACTGTAGAATTTACTGACTCCATCCTTGTTGCTGTCTCTTCAGAAGTTGTCACTGTGCCAATTGCTGCCTCTGAAAGTGAAGTTTCAACTTCTGAATTTCCAACTCCTTCAGTAAACATTTAAGTTCTTTTCTGTTTTCTCCTTGATGATGTAATTTTTTGGTTCCTTAGTGAAGTCCCCAGTTTCCATTACGGGACATTTGTTTTAAAAACAATCATATTCTAATGACTAAGTTTTTCTCTCAGTCTTTTATGTCGAGAAGTTTGATTAATACTTCTTCATTTTGGTTTGTTTACTAGACTTTATGGAATAGTTTTTTATTTACCCTATTCTTTCCTAATTGACTTTTTAGGACTTAGAGAATAACTTAGCATATTTATTCTTTCATAAAATGCTTTCATGATTATTCTCATGTGTTATCATCATGAAGAAAATAAAAGAGGGCCCTTTTATTTATCGACACTTAATGAAGAAGACGTCTCAACTTCATAATGGTGTTATAATACGATGAAAGAAATAGGAGTATACATGTTTTTTAAACCTTGAAAGATTTTCATTCATAAACTTTGACAAGTTTGAGAATTACATGCATAGAAGTACATCCATAACTTTCTCGTAATTGTTCTTTCAACAGATTTCAAAAAGGAAATAAAACACAAGGTTTTTACTTGTAACCTATTTTAGTATTTTTAAATAATACACAAGGTTTTTAATTATAACCTCGTTTTACTTAAATAATTTATTAGATTTGCATTGCTTTTTAACCTATAAGGTTTTTCTTTGGCCTTAGCTCGTGACTTTGCTCTTAACTTTTGATTTGTCGGGTGCTCACTCGTCTCTGTTTTTCTGCACTCGTATTCATTCTTCTACACATATTCGTGTTATATAGCATAGTCCCCCAAGTGTTTGAGCGGTGAAATATGAAACCTCGAACACTTGTGTATTTGCTCCCAATTTTTCGTCCTTTTCCTGAAACAGAAAAATATACAGGACTCGAAGGTATGATTATAGATGAAGACTGCGTAACCCGTGTGTATTTCCATCAGATTAATGTAACCCTGGGCTAGGAATTTAAGAGTATTCCAATTTTTCGTGCAGGCCGTGACTCATCATTTGGCACGAGTTAGGGTTTTTGCCTAGCATCTAGAATCATTAGTATAATTTTAACAAATCAAAGGAAAATATTTAACATGGCGATACCTGACCGAGGGTACTTCCCTAGAAGTAATACCTCTTTAAATGAACAGCATTCCAATGTGAGGGTAAAACCTTGCCGTCCATTGTCTCTAACTCGTACGCTCCTTTCCACGCAATTTCTCGAATTCGATAAGGTCCTTCCCATGTTGGACTTAGCTTTCCTGAATTAGCTGACTTTGTAGATTGGAAATCTTTTTTCACACGAATTCCCCAATTTTTAGAAACCTGAGGCGTGCTTTCCTATTGTAATATCGCTCAATTACTTGCTTTTGAGCCGCCATCCTTATCAACGCAGCTTCTCTTCTCCCTTCAAGTAAATCAAGATTTACTCGTAACTCTTCGTTGTTTGAGTTTTCCTCTTCTTGAACACGTAGTGTACTAGCTTCACCTGTCTCAACTGGTATCAAAGCTTCCGCACCATAAACCATTGAAAATGGTGTTTCTCCCGTACTTATTTTTTCGATCGTTCGATATGCCCATAATACCGCTGGTAATACTTCAGGCCAATTGCCTTTTGATTCTTGTAACCTTTTCTTTAGGTTGTTGATAATTACTTTGTTTGTAGTCTCTGCTTGCCCATTACCCACTGGATGGTACGGTGTCGATGTAATTCTTTTTTGCCAACTTAGAAAGAATTCTGTGACTTCAGCTCCTATAAATTGTGGTACATTATCACACACTATCTCCTTTGGAATACCAAAGCGGCAAATTATATTCCTCCAAATAAATTCCTTAACTTCTTTATCTTATACATGTTTAAACGCTCCTGCTTCCACTCATTTAGTGAAATAATCAGTAAGTACGAGTTGAAACTTTACCTGTCCTTTTGCTTGGGTTAATGGTCGTACGATGTCCATTCCCCATTTCATGAAGGGCCACGAAGCTATGACAGGATGTAATAACTCAGCTGGTCTATGCATGTTATTCCCATACCTTTGACACTTGTCACACTTAGATACAAAGTCATTTGCTTCTTCTTCCACTTTAGGCTAGTAATATCCTGCTCGAATAAATGTCTTTACAAGTGATTTGCCTCCTGCATTGTTTCCAAAATGCCCCTCATGAACTTCTCTCATCACATATTCTATTTGAGAAGGTCCGATACACGGAGTTAATGGTCCACCAAGCATTTTACGGTAGAGGTTTCCTTGATATAAGTAGTAACGAGCGGCTTTCTTTCTTAGTGCATGAGCCTTCACCTTATCTTCAGGTACGATTCCGTGCTGCAAAAAAGACACGATTTTGTTTCTCCCATCCCAAGTTAAGTGATTAAAGTTTACCTCATTTTTATCAGGGTCAAGAACAGAATGGAACAAATGTATAATTGAAGCATTCACGTCTTTTGCTATATCTGCTGCAGATGCGAGGTTGGCTAAAGCGTCTTCTTCCAAATTTTCTTATCTTGGGATTTGCATCACGTTCCAAGTTTGGAACTGTTTTATTAACTCCCGTACCTTTTTGAGATACTCTTGCATTCGAGTTTCTCTAGCCACGTAAGTCCCCAGAATTTGATTGACTACGAGCTATGAATTGCTTTTGATTATGATTTGCATGATACCAAGTTCTAATGCTAACTCCAAACCTGCAAGCACAGCTTCATACTCTGCTTCGTTATTAGTTACAGGGTGACATTTTGTAGCTTGTCTAATTGTTTCACCCGTAGGTGGTATAAGAACAATTCCTAAACCTACCCCCTTTACATTAGATGAACCATTAGTAAATAATAGCCAAGTCCCTGGATTAGCACCATTAAAAACTTGTAATTCTTTTTCTGCTTCTAGGTGTATGCTTTGACTAAAATCAACTACGAAATCGGCGAGTACTTGAGATTTAATAGCAGTTCGAGATTGGTAAATTATTTCGTACTCACTTAGTTCTATAGCCCATTTTGCTAATCTCCCTGATAGTTCATGTTTATGCAATATATTTTGTAAAGGACAAGCAGCAACAACAATAATATGATGGCATTGAAAATAAGGTCGTAGTTTTCTAGATGCCATGATGAGAGTTAATGCTAATTTTTCTAGTTGTGGATACATTGTCTCTGCATCTAATACAGTTTTACTCACATAGTAAATTGGGGATTGATTACCTTGGTTTCACGTACTAAAATGGCACTTACCGCTACTTCTGATACTACTAGATAAATGAGTAGCTTTTCACCTTCTTTAGGTTTTGCCAATAAAGAGGGATTTGATAAGTACCCTTTCAAGTACCTCATAGATCGTTGGCAATCTTCATTCCACTCAAAATGATCTTGCTTTTTGAGCGCGGAGAAAAATTTGAATCATTTTTCTGAATATTTTGAAATAAATCTCCCTAAGGCCGCTATCCTTCATGTTAAACTCTGAACTTCCTTTTTACTGGTAAGGACATCAGGTATTTCTTCAATTGCTTTAATCCAAGAAGGATTTATTTCAATTCCACGGTTAGAGACAAGAAAACCTAAAAATTTACCAGAAGCAACTCCAAATGCACATTTTTCAGGATTAAGTTTCATATTAAATTTTCGCAAAATTTCAAAGGTAATAGCTAAATGGGAAATATGGTCACGGGAATTCTTGTTTTTGACGATCATGTCGTCTATATATACCTCCATTGTTTTTACCAAATGTTCTTGAAACATTTTGGTGACTAAACTTTGATAAGTTGCTCCAACATTTTTTAGACCGTAGGGCATTACTTTATAATAGTAAGTCCTCCGGTCTGTGATGAAGGAAGTCTTTTCCTCATCACCGGGATCTATTTTAATTTGGGTGTACCCCGAATATGCATCTAAAGAACTTAAAAGTTCATGACCTGCAGTTGTATCAGTCAATTGATCTATATGGGGTAAAGGAAAAGAATCTTTTGGGAAAGCTTTGTTTAGATCAGTGTAATCTACACAAACTCGCCACTTACCATTCTTCTTAGGTATGAATACCGTGTTAGCTAACCAATCAGGATATTTTACCTCACAAATTGACCCGATTTTTAACAACTTTTGGACCTCATCTCATATTACTTGATTTTTGAAAGCTCCTTACCTTCTTTTCTTTTGCTTAATTGGAGTGAAAGATGGGTCTTCATTAAGCTTATGAGTCATCACATCCAGTGGAATAACTGTCATAATAGCATGGGTACAGTAAAAACAATCTACGTTAGCTTTTTAAAAATTCAATTAACATACCTCGCATGTCGGGATTTAGATTGGCTCATACGTAAACTTTTTTCTCAGGCCATTGTTCAAATAACACCACAGCCTCGAATCTGAATCTATTGTTTCAGTTGAAGTTTGATTGCTGACACATTCAACTGTTTTCGGTAATTGCTATTTATCTTTTCTTGCGGTGTTTGTATCTGTTATTGCGTTGATACTCTTGGCTATTTGTTGGTCCCCTCGAATTTGACATATTCCCCAAGATGATGGAAATTTAATGACTTGATGTAAGGTTGATGGAACAACATCCATATCATGATCCAAGGTCTCCCCATGATTATATTGTATGCCATTTCCAAATTCACTACCTAAAACTTAGTTTCTTTAACAACACCTGCAGCATAAGTTGTCAGAGTTACCTCTCCTTTTGTTACCACGCTTGAATTGTTGAAGCCTGACAAAGCATGCGCTTTTGGTATCATTTTATCTTCAGCTTGCATTTCCCGCAGCACTCTTAGTAGAATGATATTTACAGAGCTACATGTATCAATCAAAACTCTTTTACATAAGTGTCATATACAATTAAAGATATTACCTGACCGTCGTTATGCGATGTAATCACTCCTTCCGTATCTGCATCATCGAAGCTTATACTTTCATGTTCTAAGGTTTGTCGCACTCGCTTTCCGTGTGTGATCGTCATTTTGGAAACTTTGTTTGAATTTGTGTACGTTACTCCGTATATATCTTTCCCTCCATTGGTGATATTTACTATCCTCTTAGGTGAAGTTGGTTTCGGTGGCTCTAGCCGATTTTTCATGTAGGCTTGCTTTCCCTTTTCACTGAATAGCTCCGTGAGATATCCTTGATTCAAGTAATGATCTACTTCACTCTACAGAAATCTGCATTTTGAGGTTTTATGTCCATGGTCGTTGTGAAATTCGCTCCAATGGTTTGGGTTACGTCTGTCTGGGTTCGACCACATCTCTTTTGGCTACTGTACCTTATCTCCCAAACTCCTTAGAACAGCTATGAGCTCGGAATTAGTTACATTGAAATTATGACCAACAAATCGTGCCATTAAATTTCTATCATCATCTCGTGACTCTTGGTTGTTTCGATCGCCTATGAACCTGGATGAAGATCCGGTTCCTCAGTCTCTCGCCCTTTGATCATAATGTTGATTATTCTGTCTAGAACGTGGGTCTTTTCCTGCAGGTCCTATATATGGATCGTACTTGTTCTTTCCTGACCTTTTGTTGGCTTCAGATCTTCTGGACCCGCTTCTATCTTCTCGTTGAGGTTGAGATACGGTATCCTCTTCAATTCTGCGCTTCGTACTGTACCTGTTATAAACATCGTTCCAAGTAGTTGTGGGAAATTCACGAAGGCTTTCTTTAAGTCTTCTCATGGCTTCTGAACTTTTGTCATTCAAATTACTGGCAAAAGCTATTGCAACCCAATTATCCGGTACACGGGGCATCATCATTCTTTCTCGTTGGAATCTATCAACGAAATCTTTGAGCAATTCAATGTTTCTTTGTTTGATTTCCATTCTATTCTCCACCTTTTGAGCTCCCGAGTGTGCTTTTATGAAAGAATTTGCAAGCTCGGAAAAATAATTTATAGGATTTTCAGGTAAAAGAGAAGACCAGGTTAATGCTCCCTTGGTGAGTGTCTCTCCAAACTTTTTAACCAATACTGATTCGATTCCTGTTTGGTTAAATCGTTGCCTTTCACTCCTGTTGTAAATGAGGTTACATGGTCACGAGGGTACGTTGTACCATCATATTTTGGGAACACATGCATTTTGATTTTCTTTGGAATTGGTAAATGAGCAGCACTTGATTTCCACGGTTGTCGTGAATATTTATGCACATCCACTCCTTTTATCACAGGTGGAACTCCAGGGATTTGCTCGATTCATTCGTTCTGCTCCTTGAGTTGTTTCTCCAAGGTTAATACCAAATTTTGAAAATGAGAATTACCTGTATTACCTGGTTCTCCATCTTGTGGGTCACTAGGAATTGCTCCGTTGCCAGAATCAGCTAAACGAGAGCGAGGGTTTTCCAACGTGTTGTTGTTTGGTGTCGCTGGCGTAGCAGGCAATTGACTAACTAGGGCTCACAAGGCTTTGTCAATTTGTGAGTCGATTATTTCTTTAACAGTTCATCTCTTGATTCAGCTCCTCCGTCATCATGTTCAGACATATCGTTTGGAGTTCCTTCACGAGATCCACGTGGAGAAGCTTGAAGGTTAGCATTATTGAGTTCCTCATCATCAATTTGATGGTTCAGATTTTCCTGGTTATTGTTGTCATTGTTGTTCGACATACTGACAATAGGTTGAATGTTAATTTAGAAAGAACGGATTATCAGATTTCTGGTAACGGAACCAATTTGTTTAACCAAAAAATATAATTTGGTCAAAGCTTGAATTTTAGAGAGAAGAAATCGGGTTACTGATAATCAAAGAGACCGAAATATAATTGGCTTTCAAAGAATAAGAATAAAGTAATAAGAACTTGTTATTTCAGTACGATATCAAGAATGTTGTCTGTCCCTACAAATGATGAAACTTCCTCCTTTTATAATTGACAAGGAGTAACGTATTGATCTATTTAATAAATAGCCTCTAATGAAGCGTTACATAATCATTGCTACTAAATGTTGATTTTGTAACGTCTCCAGCATTTAATAATGAATTTGGACTATTTTCGCCACTTGATTCGCGTCTTCAACACTTCTTTTTTTCCTTTAGCATTTAATAATTTGAATTGATACGAAACTTATATCTAAATTTCTTTCCGTACTTATTTTCAATTTTTCTTCCCGTATCTATCATTTCCCGTGCCTTTTGCTGGTTTATCATACTTTGACTGTTTGACCAGCCACATGTTATGCCACGTCATCTTCAATTTAAATTGAATTTTTCCCCAATACAATTGCTTCAAGAGTTTTACTATAACAAGTATGTCCATTGGCCAAATTATTTCGTAAATATCACTATTAGAGTATTGTAATTTTATTTCAAAATATATTTTAAAGAATCTCTAATCACTGCAAAAATAAGATGCATCGATCATCCTGTTCCAACCTCATGGGCCTGGATGATCTTAAATTAGCCCATTGGGAATCACACTTGGGTTTTGGTATTGCGAATTTAGTAAACAAGAATTAACTCATATAGTCGCCCACTCAACTACATCAATTAAATATAATCGATGGATATATAGTATATGTATAATTTATGTATAATCATTATATAATCTGTATTTACAGGCTAAGAAAACTAAATACTAAATCCGACCGGCTATTTGTGTAAAGATCCCTCCAAATTAAACTGACCTGTACAATTCAACCTATGGGTTGGCTACTTAATTGTACATTCTTTTTTAATAAAAAAACAGTTTGGTAAAATTAGCTCCCGTTATGTGTGAAGTCTAGAAAATGTGGCAAACAAAACGAAGTAAGATGAGATAGGTGAAGCCTTCTCCCGCCACAGTTCCATCACGCCTTGTCCCAGCCGGCCAATAGTTACCTTGAAATGTGATTAACTGAATCTCCTTCGCTAAGTAGCAACAATTCGCTTTGGATCAATAGCAACAACTAGGCCACCATAAGCTGGTCCTTTTTTCTAAGAAAGAATGGCTTGTTTTAAATCACAAATGAATTTGAAAATGTGCCTAAATCTTTGGTCTGCCTATCATTGTCCATGTTGGGCTGGCTCCGTTAGGCAAGAGGACCCCTACTGATATTGACTGGCCTGTTGATATTCAATAAGTAGGCCGTTTGCTATTGCTATAAGGGTTGCTCGCCTTTATACGGCTTGGTTTCGCTATCGCTCATAATGGTCGACAGTATTCCCGCGTCGAAAATCTTCGTCTTCGATCTCTATTCGCAACGCATTTTAAGGTCTAAGACTTTCTCTCGACATCTTTCTTTTATTTAAGTCATTGATCTTATATCTATAAATTTTCATTCAAATATGATCACATAAAATAAGACTCACAAAGGACATACTATATTTCAGCACATATAACTAAAGGAAAAAAGAAGAGATCAAGATGAAAAGACTATTGTTGTTTAGCATAACATCCTCTACCTTCCCAGGATAAGGCTGTATTCGATTCCGGTTCTGGGTCTATTTGGGTCTGCGGTTCCGGTCCTGGCAGTTCCGATTCTGGCGGTTCCGGAGCCGGAACCGCTACCATACGGTTCCGGGTACCATCCGGTTTCGGTTCTGGCGGTTCCGGTTCCGGCGGTTCTGGCGGTTCCCGGCGGTTCTGAATTTTTTTTTTTAAAATCAATATCTTGTATATTAGTCATTAGTATATTGTAAAATATATTTTATATGGTGTACTATGTTATTAGTATAGTATATATTGTGTTTGGTAATTAGTATATATTGTGTATAAGTAGTGTATATTTTGTATATAAGTAGTGTATATTTTGTATATAAGTAGTATATATTGTATTTAAGTAGTATATATTGTATATAAGTAGTGTATATTGTGTTGTAGTTAGTAATTAGTATAAATTGTATATAAGTAATATATATTGATAAAAGAATGTTGTCATTAGTATATTCTGTTGTATGTTATATAAATATTCAAGGATTGATATAGAAGTAAAGACAAAGAAATATTGAGACAAAAGATATTGAAGAATATGATAAAGAGCATATTTATTGACCAAAATGGCGTATCTTTCTTAGTCTTCCTTCCCCCGATGGAAAGAAAAACTAAAAGAAGACATGCCAATGTACAAGTTACATCATAATTTATGCATTATTCCCTGAACATGACTTAACTCAGTTATCCCCTGTGGTGAACGCTTCTTCTTGTTCCTTGGGGTTAATTATATTGACAGTTGCACCCACATCATCGGCCACTTCAATTTTTTCGACATCTTTTGGAGTTCCTGGAGCCGAGCCATATGCTTCTTCCCTGTCCGAGCCATATGCTTCTTTCCTGTCCTGTGTGCCTCCATTGATTTCTCAGACAAAGCCCGTAAAATAATAATGCAATAAAATCCAGATAACAAAAAAGGTCTTTTAACTTTTCAGTCATGTTATATCACTCACAATAATAGACAAATACATATACTGAGCCATGTCGAATACAATATCAAGGTCCATCAAAAGATAAGTTACTAAGGATTCAAATTGTTCAGGTATTAGAGAATTGAATTACAGCAGATGACAGATCCTGTAGATAATGTACTGGACTTACCTTAAAAGTTGATGCCATAAGTAGATCTTGAAGCTTAGGGACTATGTCGTACGATACAATGTTGAACACACCATCAAGGTGAACGGACTTCTTAGTGTTTGAAGGCACTACTTTAAATCCTGCCTTATTTGAACCACCCCATTGAGATAAAACCACCTGTTCCATTGCACCTTTTTCCAAGCCATCACCATAGTGTTGCAAAGATGGTGTGACGTTGTCTTTTGTACCTTCTTTCTCCAAAATCTCTAGAGATGTTCCCTCCACCAATTTATTACCAGGCAAGAATTCAACTTTCGGTTTTATGTTGAGAATGTCATCAATCGGGCGAGGGGTAGTATTTTGGACACTACTTTCACCGGTTTTATCTTTTCCTTTACCGAACATATTTTTCAACGAAAATGCCATAATAATTAGCACGTAAGAGTTGAAACGGGTTTACCGGATTGACGAACAACTTCTTGAAAATTGAAAATCGTTGAAATTGAACACTTGAAAACTTCAATTCAACAACTTCACAATGTTTCACGAATTTGCAACAATAAATTAAGCACTTGCACTAGAAAGATTGAAAGAGAGCTTGAGAGAGATTGAGAGAGATTGAGAGATATTGATGAATTGGTGAATAAAAATGAAAGAATGAGGGGGTATTTATAGTTGAGAAATGGGAAATAGTGTAATTATATAAAGATTGGGGTTAAATTAAAGTTTGGGGGCCAAATGGCTATTTTTTAAACTTCCAAACGGCTAGTTTTGAAAAAGAGCCGTTTGGAACCGCCAGAACCGTCTGGAACCGTTTGAAGCCATTTGGAACCGTTTGAAATTTTTTTTTCTTTTTTAAAATTACCGTTACAGAACTGTTTGGAACCGTTTGGAACCGCCAGAACCGGTCCGGTTCCGATTCCGGTTCCGGTTCTGGCGGTGCCAACGGGTGGAACCGCCTCGCCACGGTTCCAGGGAACCGCCGGAACCGGGCCGCAGAACCGGCAGAACCGCCAGGGCCGCGGTTCCGGTCCGGTTTCGATTCGGAACCACCGTGTTTACAACTTTATCCCAGGATATAAGGTTTATGTATGCGTTATCCTTCTTAGTTTTTATTTGTGAGATTTCATTTTATATATTATTGTTATTATTATTATAACGTAAAGAGAGATCATCTATGGATAAAGGTATACACTTCTTATATATTTCGAAAATCATAGTGCTTTAACATCTAAAAATCTTGTACATAAGATGTATCATTTATTTTTTCCTCTCTACAATCCAAGAATCATGGACATTCTCACAATACTCCCTTTTTAAAAAGCTGCAACCGTTGATGCCAAAACTCCAAACAAACCAAAGGAAACCTTCAATTTCCCAGCAGATGATCCTGTCGGTAGTGGCGCCTGAGCGTCA
Organism: Nicotiana benthamiana; assembly: GCA_034376525.1. Lineage (NCBI taxonomy): Eukaryota > Viridiplantae > Streptophyta > Magnoliopsida > Solanales > Solanaceae > Nicotiana > Nicotiana benthamiana. The sequence continues at coordinate 13,504,325 of CM067336.1, forward strand.
GCCGGTGGCGAATCAGCCGGGGGAGAACTAGCCGAAGAATCGGCATCCTCAGAAGGAGAAGGGGCCTCTGTTTCTTCAGAAGCAGGGGACTCAGCTTCTTCGGAAGGGGACTCTGCTTCATCATCAGAAGCAGGTGGCGAACTTTTAGGTGCAGATGTTGCATTATTAGCCTTAGGTGGTGGAGCTGAAACTGGTGCAAGTGTTCCATCAAGTCCAGGTGTAACAAATGGCTGAGAAATTCCAAGAACTGAAATATTATAAGGCTGATTCATTACAGATTTTTCGAGCCTTGAATCGCGTTGAGCGTCTTTAACAGCTGATCCAAATACAAAACTACCATCTTTAGCTGTCATATTCAAGAAACCTTGGTCAAATCTTGCTTTACCAGATTGTTGGTACATTGTTGTCATTTTTGCAGTTTTGTCCTTTAAGCTTTTGAGTTTCGGGATATCATAGTAATCTAATACAACATAGGTTGATAAAACACTCTTGAGAACATCATCTGATTTTGAGGTAAGATCACCAATTGCACCATTTGGAACGGCCAAAACTGTAATTGTGGCCCTTTTGTTAATTTCAGTGGCTAAGCCAGATTTAGAAAGAAGGTCATTAAAAGTGCTATAATCAGAAAATTGGCTTAGAATTTTTGTGATATTAAAAGCTGAGGCTGAGGAGGCTAGTAGAAGGAAGTAACAGAGAAGGGCAACAATAGAACGATTCATTTTTGCCGGCAATGATCAAAGCCAAAGAAAGAAATAAAGAAAAAAAGATACAAAGTATATTTGTTTTTTTTTGGTTTTTTTATACCAGCAAAAATGAGATTTTTTTTGTTATGTGTCTTCCTAGATAAAAAAACAACCAACTCTGACTTATGAAAAAGAGAAAAAATAAAGGATTATATATAGTGGAGTTAATGGTGAAGAGTTCTTGAGTTTGTGAATTGGAGTGAATATCTCTAACTCTTACATTTGCATGCATGCATAAATCACTCATTTACAAAGTCTTTTATAGTTTAAATTAAAGGAATGAACTTACTTTTGTGTTAATCAACATATATTTGTATGGCATGAAAGGAGTATAAAATTATCAAATTAGACCATACAAATATTTTATTTGTGTGGTAAAAAAATATGAATTGCTTAACGTACTCTTAACCATACCTAGCGAGGTATTTTTGCAACAGTCTATCTCATTATTTTATTGTGGTATATTTAACGTACTCTTGACCATACCAACTTCATTATCGTACCTTTCATATTACTCACGATATCTATTCAACCTTTGTCACGATCCAAACCCGATCGTGATGGTGCCCTACCATAATGCTAGGCAAACCTGACATACAATCGCTCTCAATTCGACAATAAATCTCAAAACCGATAATTTAAGAAAAATGCAATAGTTTAGAATAATAATCCAGTAATATTAATAAAATAATACGGAGAGATACAAAAATCGATAATCACTCCCATAAGATCTGGGGTCACGATTTTAGAGCCTCTAAAACAAACTGGATAATAATATCTGAACGAAAATACCAAAAGTCTAGAAATGTATATAATAATAAAACTGAAATAGGAAGAGTCGCCAGGTCCTGCGAACGTCAAGCAGCTACCTCAACAACTTTGAATAATCCCTGGAGACAATAACTGTTCAGCTAAGCATCCGGTCTACCTGAATCTGCACACAAGGTGCAGAGAGTAGGGGTGAGTACTACCGACTCAGTGAGTAATAAGCATAGAAAATGTGTGAAGGTAAGAAATCCACGAAATGCTACAAAGTAAAAAGCTAAAACTAACAGTCCGTCACATTAACTACGAACTAACAATAGAGCAATGTCAAGTATATCAGAAAAATATAATACAACAATGCAATGCAATGCACATGATCCGCTGTAGCGTACAGCTCGATCCATTTAACGTCGACGGCGTTCACTGTGGGTGTTAACAGACTCCATAGGGGTTCCTATAGCCCAAGCGCAATATCATCATATCACTACTACGGCGTGCAACCCGATCCATACTCAGTCCACAGTATGCATATGAGTCACATACAGATTCAATTTACTTTACAGCTTTCAATTATTAAGAAGAATATAATTTAATTATTTAATTTTAGGAAAAATGACTTAGCATTTCATAACAAATTAGACACAGGACTGAGATAAATGATTATACAAATCATGTTATCACAATGATATTCATCCTGGACGGATGCTACAGATCGGTAAAAAGCCCCAAACATGGCAATAAGCTAAATTTTCAAAAATACAATGTGCGTATCAGCCGCCAATAAATTATAGTTAGCACTCGGGATGGACCAAGTCACAATCCCCAATCATATACGATCCCACACCTGCCATGGGTTGCGAGTCATGCCCTAACAAAGCGTCATAATATGATAATTCTGGGTTTCAAACCCTCAGACCATCATCTATACAAACTACTTAACTCTAGCTGACCAAAAACTAGCTAGCAATGCCTTTGCCTCTCGAATCGACCTCCTCTTGTGTCAAATCTGTCCAAAAATCACACAAACATTGATAAAGTTCGATTCTAAAAGATGGGGTTGTAACCCATATATATATATATATATATATATATATGAACTTCGTCCCTTAATGCTACTACAATGATCCAATACAGTTATGTAACTTCAATTTACAATACAACATTCAATTGGGCCAATATTGCTAATAAACTCCATAACTTATTCCATTTAGGCATATTCTCAAACACCTTGTAGGCATAGATATTAAACCTCCTAATTGTAGTATTGGTTCATTCAACTATCACCAATTAACCAACAAATTCACTCCAACATCATTCCTAACCAATTTATAACTTCCAACAACATATATATGACAATTCATTCATACCCAATCATCAATCTCCTTATTCAAACTATTTTCACAATGTCTACAACCAACACAACCCAGGTTAGGCACTTATGGTTTTCCATCATCATCCCATGAGTTCTAATGTATATATCATACATAAATAATCACCATAGAATAGTTAGACATGATAGACATACCTCTTGTAGTAAGAATCTTGAGAATCCAATTTGGAGTGTTCTTGAATCAATTTAGGGATTTGAATGAAATCTAAGGATTTTCAAAATCGATCCATATTAATAAAAGTGCTTAGGAGTAGTAATCAACTTAAAGTACTCCAAAAACCTTACCTTGGATCATAGGGATGAAGTTTGGGACGAAATCTCCTTGAGAGAGCAAACCTTAACCCCAAAAATAATTTGGAACACTCTAGACTGGTCTTGGGGCATTTATAGGCCCATTAATAGCTCGGTCGTGCATCTGGGCACACATCCGGGTGCGCTAGTTTGCCCAGCGGTCTGTCTTGGGCGTGCACATTTTAGCGCGGGCGCACATCTGGGCGCGCTAGTGACACATGCCCGGTAAAACGGTCATAATATTCAGTGTACACCTCCAAATGACACACAATATGTTGAGTTAGAAACTAGACTTAAAAGGCTTTAATGTGATAGGTAGATCCTCACACAACTACTTATATAACTAGAGATATGATCGTTTAAATTGAGGTCTTGTGCAGACTCATTTACAATTTTGTCTATTATGAAATTTCCCAACTTCAAAGGTTCCCGTTAGCCAGCCGAAATCACCCCAAAACCTCCGGGAGCTCAATCAAATACGCCAACATATCCCATAACATTATTCAAAGTTATCACAAGTTAAAAAACACCTCAAACAATTTCAGAACCATCAATTTGCATCAAATTCGAGCCTAAGTTTTTCCAAAAACTTTTGTAACACGCATTTGATCAAAAACCCGACCAAATCACCTCCGAATAACATGAAATTTTGCGCACATATCTCAAATCACATAATGAAGGTACAAAAACTCTCGAAATTTCATTCCGACTTCCGGATCAAAATACACCTATCAACTGGAAATCGCAAAAAATACTAATTCGCCAAAATAGGCTAACTTCTTCACCGGACCTCCAAAATTACTTCTGATTGCGCTCCTAAGCCTTAAATCATCCCTTGAAACTAACCGAATCATCAAAAATTAATTCCGAGCCTTCTAACTCACAAGTCAACTCCTGGTTGACTTTTCCCAACTAACCTTTCCTTAAAGAGACTAATTGTCACATTTCTTATCAAAATCGCTCCAAATAAATTCTAATGCACCCAATACCGATAATAAAACATAAGAAAGCAGAAAATGGGAAGAACAGGATAGTAACTCATGAGACGACGGGTCGGATCGTCACAACTTTATTAATTTTAATATTTTATTTAATTTTCTTTCAACCTCATTTGAAACAATTCTAGAACCTGTACTACTGATCTTCTTTCGTGCAATAAATAAACATATTCATAACGTGGAAAAACATCAAAGAGATACATTATCAAAAGGTGCATAGATGTCTATATGCATATATAATCAAGAAACTTTTGTATTTTTTTTTTTTTGTTTCTTTTCTTTGTGTTTTATTTCTTTTACTACAGTCGACACAAATATTAAAGTCAGTAGAATGTAATTCCGAAATAATTTAAGTATTTCTTTTAAAACTCTTACAATCTTCCTTGGCATATTTCCAGTAGTTAATTCCACTATAAAGTTAGTAGTTTCATTGACAAAAGAACGCACCATTGTACCAATATCATGATGTACAGACAGGAGCAATCGCACCAAGGTAAATCTTGAGGAAATTATTGAAATTTGATTATAAAGCATTTTCCACTCTCTAAATTAATAGTGAGGCAACTAGTCTTTTTTTTTTGAACACAAAGATATTTATTCATTAAATACAATTACTAAGCATTAGCGCGGAAGTTTTAATCATGATGATCAAGGATAGATGGTAACCCATGCATAGCATGCGAATTACCCATAGCGGCTAGAGTTCTACAACACTTACTAGAAATAATTTTTTCATAAACTTCTCCACATTTTTCTGCCAGCATCCTGACCAAAACAAAATGTAGTGGATATAACCAAAATGCTAATTTATTTGAAACTAAGTTTGTCATTCCGTGCTTAGCAACTTGTGAGCTACTTCATTCCCTTGCCTGAAGAGGTGATGCATTTTCACGGTGTCCATTTGTGCGAGAAGTAACCTGCAGGAATTGATAACATAATCATAAAGTTTGCATCCATCCCGAATAAAAGTGATTACCTGTGTAGCATCAGTCTCTATTTCCAACGGATAAAGCTTCCTGTTATTTGCAATACAGAGCCCTTCATATAGAGCCATGAGTTCTGCCTGAACTGGATTTTTAATACTAATATTTAAAGCAAAATCAATTAGCCAATCCCCTTTCTAATACCTTACTACCCTTCCAATTCCTCATATTCCTTTTTTCGTTATTATAAGCACCAGCTATGCTAATTTTATAGCAACCCCTACAAGGTTTTTCCCAACTGATAGTAAGAGCGATTTTCCTATCCCAATTAGACTTCCTGTTTGTAAGTAACAAGTATTAATTGATTGATCAATGATCTTGTTGAGGGATGAGCGAATGGTAGTATTATTAATTGTTACTATTCCTAGTAATCCAAATATTTCAGATAATAAAACGAAACAAGGTGTTCCAATTAATTATGTTATTAGGGATAATGGGACTTTTTAATTGGAGAGAATAAAGCAAGTTTGGCTTGATTGATGAGAAGAGGAAATGTCAATTCCCAGGATATTCCAAAGGGTTTTAGCATTAGGACAAACGAGAAATATGTACCTGAGGGATTCAGGTTCTTTACGACAAATAGTATATATTTCATCTATATTCATGCTAACATGGGAAAGATATTTTCTACAAGGCACTCTATTAAGTTCCAAAGCCACATAAAATGCTTGATTTTATTAGAACAGTTCAATTCCCATATCCAATCACTTTTGATTTCCGGGTATACTTTTCCTTCCAAAAGTTCATAACAAGACTTAGTTGTAAATAGAACGTTTGAGTTACTATCACAGGATAAAGAATTAGATTTGGAGTCATTGGGGATTAATGTTGATTGGATTTTAGAAATAATTTTTTATAGGGATATCTAAGGAAATATTACCCAAATCCCAAGTATTCCTTGTTCTAATATCACAAACCCTAAGGGAGAATTCCTTTTTAGTAAGAGGGACAGTCACATAGCTTCTAAGCGCTTTTGAGATAGTTATCCAATTATTATCCCATAAGTTTAGGGTTGAAGAATTATGTATAGTCCAAGGTAGACCTTTTTGGCATAGTTCCCATCCCCTTATCACACTTTTCCACATGAAGGAGCCCTTATCTTTTGGTTTATAGGAGTGTTTTTGAAGAAGTATTGAACCCAAAGATCAGTGGTATTGTTTGCTAATCTACATGCTAGGCTGGCTAGTAAGGTTATGTTTTTTAAACGAGTTTTCCTAAGTCCCAGCCCCCTTCCTATTTCGGTCTTGTAACAATATCCCGATTAATTAGGTATAGTTTTTTTATTATTATCGATTGAGCCCCAAAGGAAATTTCTTTGGATTTGATCAATGATCTTAAGGGTTTTCGGGGGAAGCATAGTATATTGTATGTAATAAGCAGGTAGACTTGCTAAAGTTAATGTAATTAGGGTGCATCTACCGGCTAAGTTAAGCTTATCACTTTTCCATCCTGAGAGCTTATCCCGCATCGTATCAATGATAAATTGGTAATCCATGTGACTAGGATTCTTACAGATGATGGAAAAACCTAGATTTTTCCCGAAGGAATTACATTCCTTAATGCCAAGGAAATTAGAGATATTAGATTTTATTGTCTTACAATAATTTTCTGAAAAAATTATTCTAGATTTTTTAACGTTAACAGACTGCCCAGAGATTGTATAAAATTGGATAAGAACAGATTTTATAGAGGAGGTAGTATTCTTATTAGCATTGCCTATTAGGACCAAATCATCCGCAAAAAATAAATGAGAATGTTGGGGGCTATCCTTACCAAGGGAGATGGGGTCCCAACTTTTTATACCAACTAGATAATTTATGATAACATCTCCATGCATAGAATAAAAATATAGGGAGACATAGGGTCCCCTTGCCTAATCCTTCTACTAGGTTGGAAAAACATAGTTTTGGTTTCATTAACTAAAATAGAGGTAATGAAGTGACTACACATGACATGATAAGTTTTGAAATATTAGGAGGAAACTTGAAGAAGAGAATGATCCTATATATGAAGGACCATTCAAGTTTGTCAAATGCCTTCTCAAGATCAATTTTAATAAACATTTTCCCATTGTTCCCTTTTGCTTTTTTAAAAGAGTGAATGAGCCCTTGGATGATTACAATGTTATCACTAGCTCTTCTATGAAGCTAGATTGAATAGTATCAATGAGATTGTTAAGAAAAGGTTTTATCGTGTTTGCAATAATTTTGGTGATTATTTTGTAAATAGTATTACATAGGCTAATAGGACAAAAATTATTAAGGTTGTTATCATTAGAAAATTTGGGGATAAGGCAAATGTAGGTATAGTTAATGTTTGGGGGGATTACTCTATCCTTAAAAACTTTGTGACAAAAAACCTCTACTGCGTCTCCTATTATCTTTCAATATTTTTGGTAAAACAAAGGATGTAAACCATCGGGTCCAGGAGATTTAAAAGGTTTGAAGGATAATGCAACACTATTAATTTCTTCATCTAGTAGGGGTCTATCAAAAATAGAGGTGTTAAACGGGCCGGAAAACCGGTAGAACCTGGAACCAGCTGGGACCGGTAAGGGGGGCTGGGGCTGGGTAGGGGATTGGGGGAGGGGTTTGGACGACTTAAATTTTTGAAATGCGTTTTCGGCCCGTTAAAACCTGTTAGATGAACAGTGCCATTAAACCGGTTAATCGGCCAGGCCTGGACTGGCCCGGGACGTGAGTATAACATGAATATACTGTGAATATACTATGAATATACTCTTAATATATCATAAATATACAAATTAGTGTACACTAATTAACATAATTTAAAATTGTTGGAATTTTACATATAGTGTATATATTAGGGTATAAAACTATAAATACTCAAATCATAGAATAAGATGGGTATTATTTTTAAAATATACTATATATGTTTTATTTTAAAATTTGAAGACAATTTATGTTATTTTAAATTATTAGACGTATCTATGCTTAATGTTTTAGTTTGTTAGATTAATTTAAAGTATTATTAAATTATTATGCATGAAAATTTAGTTTACTATTTATTTATTAATTTACTTTTTAAATACAAACTTTAATTTTGTAATAAATGTAGCACTTGCAATTTATAAGTGCAATTGTTTCCCATCTTCCGTGTATTCTATATGTTAGTACTTTGTATTAATACTATAACTTACAATATTTATATAAAATCCAAAAAAATTAAAATTATACTACACCCGGCCCGGCTCCCTCAATCCGCAATCGATACGGTTCAATTTTTACCCGTATGAAATCGAACCCGTTAAATACATTAAAATCCAACACGTAACCGGCTCGGATCGTAACCCGTACGGGTCCAAAAAATATAGGCCCGGCCAACCCATTAAACACCTTTAATCCAAAGGAGATAGATCTATTGTATGGTAGCTAGTTGCACTATGAAGAACGTGTGACATATCTGTGTGAATGTGACTAGTGCTAAATAACATAGAGAACTGATCGAGGGTATGGTTAATGATGTCAAGGTGATTGTCAATCTAGTAATTGCATCTCCTTCGTATTTGTATCTCCTTCGAAAAAACCTAGTATTTGCATCTCCTTCATTAAGCCAGGTGATTTTAGATCTAAGCTTCCAATAATCTTTCTCTAATTTGAGAATGTTTTTATAATTAGTAATAAGAACTTTTCTAACTTTGAAGGAAGGAGCTAGTGGAAAGGTGAATGGATTTTTGTATGCCATTTATCCAAGCTAGGAGTAATTTTTTCCTCTAAAAATGTTTCCAAAGTTGTCACTCCCTCATTTCTTAATAAAGGTAGTAAAAGCATTGGTTTCCCAATAAGATCTTTATTCTTGCATTGGTTTGCAACTATATTACCAAAATTAGGGTGAGTACACCAAATATTTTCAAATCTAAATATTTTTTCACAGTGTTGGGTAATATCGTTAAGCTTAACAAGGATAGGCTTATGGCCCGAGTGAGTCTTCGGGAGATGAGTAATGGTAACATTAGGAAATTTCTTAATCCATTCGTCATTAGCTAGGATTCGGTCTAACCTCTCCATAACTAAACATTTTTTCTTCCTATGATTGGACCAAGTAAACATACTTCCTTTGTAGCCAAGGTCAATTAACTTGCAAGAGTCGATATTATCCCAAACTTTAGCTGCCCTATCTTTTTTTAGAGGTCTTCCTCCTATTTTTTCATTTGTGCTAATAATATCATTTAGGCCACCTGCTAACATCCACGACCCTTTATAATTATGAAATATAGCTTTTAAATTTTCCCACATAATATCTCTATGTTGAACTTGTGTACTAGCATAAATAGTCATAAAAAGCCAACTGAAATTAATTAGACGAACCTGAAGTAGTGCATGGATCTCCTGGCCATTTCTAGTGAAGTGCTCAACTGTAACTACATCGTGGTTATAGAGGACAGACATTCCCCCTGACCGGCCTTCAGCGGGAACCTCTATGAATTCAGAGAAATTAAATTTCTAGATGAGGGAACCATGCACATGCATCGTATTTTCCAAGAGAGTCACCAAGCAAGGTTTGTGGGTATCAATTAAATCCCTAAATTTACGGCAAAACTCATCATTAATAGCACCTCGGACGTTCCAGAATAAAATAGTGGTTGCTCTATTCATTAGAGGGAGTTGAGGTTGGTTCACAATGACTCCCTTTCCACTGAGTTGTGACTCCTCCTTCTTGATGGAACTTGAATAATAGCTTGCTTTCCTTTGGTGGGATCTTGTGGTGAACGAACATGCATTGAGCATTTGTGCATGATGCTCGGGCAACTGAAGATGTATTTCTTTCTCCATAATTCCGAGAAGAGAAGTATTTTTACTTCGTTTAGGCTTAAGAATTCTACACTCGGTTGAGTACCTTGTGGATGGTGTCCTTCTTCTTCCTCTACTGGAGGTTGTGGAGGACCTTGTTCTGGAGCATTGGCTTGAAAAGTTGGATCTAGGTTGATTGGGCCCATGTTCGGAGGGTTGTTGTTTTCCTGGGTTGCATGGTGACTCTAGGCATGAAGTTTCCATTTGGCTTCCAAAGTTGGAATATCTTCCTTCTGAAATATTGGTGGAGGATACGTTTTCCCATTAGCTTAATAATGAGAGAGTATTTCCATGGTTGATATATCCTTTGGAGATCACCTAATGAAAGGGAAACGTGTAGTTTATCATTTTGTTCTATGGTGTTTTGTTGAGTGGCCATGTGGCTAGACAGACCATAGGTATTATACTCTAGTTGCTGGGAAATATTTGAGTTATTTGTGCTTGCATGGGATTTTGAGTAATCTGTCCACTAATAGTGTCCAATAGACGGGCTTCCTTATATGATGAACTTTGGGGTAGGGGTATAATATCCAACATAACTGGTAAGGAGGTGTATTCTGCATCAATCACTTGGTTTCCCCTACTAGAAGAAAGAGTATGCATTTTAATTTGTTCACAATTTTGCTGTATATCGGGTGGTTTGGGTGGTATTAGAGAGGTTGAGTGAGTGGATAGGGAGACAACTTCCATGAAAATGGAGATAGAGGAAGGGAAGTAGAGAGAGGGAGAGGGTTTCTCTCTCTTGAAGACCTTATCAACTTATTTTCTCAAACTTTATGATGTCTTTGTAGTAACTTAACTTATATCTATCTATGAATACATTTACCCTCAAGCTAATTGATAGTGAGGCAAATAGTCAAGTTCGAAAGAACTTCTCCTTTGTGACCCATAAAACTAATTGAATGCGCCCATTCTTTCTTTAGTCTCAGTGATAGCCACCTTCCACCTCTAGTCTCCACGGTGCAACCACAACTAACCGCTTCCACCACCTATAAATCAACACCAACCACCAAACCGTTGACCCAGAGACGGATTCAAAATTTGAACTTTATGGGTTCAGATTTATAATTCTATCATATCTCATCTAATTTAATGGGTTCAAATTTATTATTTGTATATATTTAATATTTTTTTGGATAAAATTATAGGGTATGAGCGAAAACTATTGGTTATGATGAACTCATAGCCTCTATAATAGATACACCCCTGCATTGACCTCCACTGGAAATCACCACCATCAACAACATCTACCATATCGCAGTTACCACTGCACAAGCACCACCACCTCTTTTGTACGACCACCATTATTAGTATCTACCAATCATAACTATCACTAGAAATTTCTGTAGACCATCACCATGGCCAACCACCACTGCTGCTAATTAACCGTTAACATGTACTTATATTTTTTTATAACATATATGTTTGACCAAAAAGTGTTAAGCCTTTTTTAGTTACACCAATTTAATAAATGGATAAGGAGTGAATCCAAGTTAAAAGTAAGAAATGATTAGATATAATCAACAAATGACGAGTTAATGCTCAATGATTAGATATAACTATGAGAATGAATGCATGCAATAAATGTGATACACGACACTTAATGTAATAAGAAGCAACTAGTCACCCAAATGTTAAATGAGGTGGATGTTTTCTTCTTCAGAGTTAACATGTGGCAACATTCAATAGTAGTGAACAATATGTCATCCGATCTTGTGAACTAAAGGAGAATGTTACATGATGGAATCAAATAAAAGAGACAAGACAAGCTTTTTGTATATTCTTGATAGTCAACTCTCTTACAAGATGTTCTTTTACAGAAATTTTGAAGCCCCTTTTTGTTTCCTTTCTCTTCTTATTTATAAGGGATATTATTAGAAAACCCTAAAAAAGTATCAAATGGGGGACTATTCAATAGAATATTCCCATTAGCAACCCTAGGAATATCCTAATTGCCGCGTATGTTTGCTCTCTACTCGACCTCGGCACCGGTCTCTCCTTTGGGCGACTTCTCTCCACTGAACCATATTCAGTTTCAACCTCAGCCTCATACATGTGCTAAACTAGATCTAATTTTGACATGTACAGTTAGTCCTTCTGAGTCCTCGATGAGTGAATTTTACCTATATCTAATCACAAGGTATTCCGCCGTGGCGGGTGGGCTAAATCGGTCGAGGCCGTATCGATGACAGATTGGCTCAAAGGTTGTGGTTGGCGTGGCTAACATAAGATGACATCATGACCATGTGTTTCATTATTATGAATCTTCCCAATGCAATGCATCATTTCCAGTGCCTATGTTGCTTCGATCTTAATGTCGGTCACAATCCTTTTTGCATCGATAGTGTCACAATACCTTAAAAATTGGGGAAGGGAGATTCGAAAATGAGACTTTTCAAAATTTTCTACTCCTTTGGAACATTTGCTTATTCTTCTGCTTCTTCTCTAACCCTTGCATCCAATTTACCTACGCTTTTCAGTTCTAGCTTTCCAGCCGATCAAACACTTTTCCGTTGATACCCTACTTCCGGTTCTACTGTACACACGTCTCTTGCAGAAATGACAAACTCTTCTAAGTTTTTTGATACAATTTCTGATGCCACCCCTTTATCGATAGGTATGCCTACTAGTAGTGGCGAATTAACGATTACAGAGGACGAAAGTTTTCCCACTGTGGATGAGATAGTTCCTCGGAACTCGTCAGTAAGAATGACTTTAATAAAGAGCTAGCACCCACTCCTGTGAAGGTATTATCAGCCATGGGATCGAAGTAAATATCTGAACTGCAGTGTAAATTCCACATTCCTTTTCACGTCGATATTGTTCCGGGGTGGGAGAGGGGGGAACGACTCAATACATGCTCACCGATTTGGGTATTGTGCATTCTACTAATACCTATTTTTAGATAAGAGGAAAGTTGTGCCGAGCAGACGCACTTAGTAAGTACCGTTGTGGTGTACTCATGCCTCTTAAGCGCATGTTATTCATGTGCAGATCCAGGTACTTCCAGTCAGGCGCACTATCAGTGATCTAAGAGCTATATTCACTTGAGGTATACATCCGCAGCGTCCGCAGATCCGAAGAGTCTCCCTATCATTCTACCTATAGTTAGCTAGTTGTTGTGCTGTTCTTCTTTATATCAGACTATTCTGGTGATTAGAGCGTCATATGTTCTTCTACACCCTGTGTTTCCCATGGGATTCCGGATCTTGGGAGTTGTTTCAGCATCTTGGTGTTTAAGTGTATGTGCCAGGCGGAAATTCTATACAATTCTTTATATTATTCGGTACTCTGTGATTATTTTCCATGAGATTGTTAATTCCGTAATGTGTTGGGCTTACCTAGTTGTGAAGACTAGGTTCTGTCATGATATGCTTACAATTGGTGAACTAGGGTCGTGACAGTTGACTCGTATCTTGCCTCATACCATAGGGATTCGTGACAGGATGTCCATTAACAAGCGGTTTGGTCCTAATCCATTAGCTAGTGAGTCTAATTTTTATTTCCACATCATTCGTTTTCATAATAGCTTAATATTGTTTCGTCGTCATCCATGGTTTAAACATGATTATAGTAGTGCCATGTCAGCAAATTTCTAGGAAAGCAAAGTCTCTGGTGCCCGCATTCTGACAGGTAGTCGCGTCGGCTGCAATGCAGTTCGTACTAGCTGAGTTTGTACGGGGGGAGGGGGGTCCTACTCTAGCTCCACTGTTGGGTGATTTCGCCCCATGGGAAGCCATCACATCAACTGAGACTTCTCATCACCGTGTCCTACATCTAATTGATGAGTCGTCACATGACGAGGAGGAGGCAGTACCCAGGAAAAGACGGAGGGTGGAGGTTGAAAGGGCCGATGCTGCTGATACCGAGTCAGAAAGGCCCATTAATTTAGATGTGGAGGCAGCTTCTTTACCGAATGTTGAGGCTGCTCTCATGCTGGATATCATCACAATGGAAATACCATCAGCGGTCGAGATGACCAATGATAGGAGGGAATTTGCTCGGATAGTCGGAGTAGGCTCATCTACGCCGGACGTAAGGGATAGAACTGTCCTCGTAAACAGATGATGGGTTGTGTTCTACGTCGATCCCGAGGAAGTGCAGGCTGTTGAGAACAGGTTTACTCGAGTGGAGATAAAGATGGAGGGACCCAATCGGCACATAGTCATCCCCGTAGATTAGGACCTTTTGGCAAACTCAGAATGGGCGGTGCCAGCCTTCTCTCCCCTGCGGGCAGATTTAGAGAATAGGACGCTGCAGATTCTGAAAGATGTGGATCTGTCATTGGATATGTCTGGAATGGCCTTGTGAGTAAGTTTCCTTTTCCCATGTTAGATTAAGTTCATTTAGCATGTGTAAGTTTCTTCCACTGACCTCTTTTACTCTTTTTTTTTGCATGTAAGACCCTTATCATGGAGATTGAGCGTGATCAGTAGGAAGAGCGAAGGACATCCATTTTCAAGAAGATGGTATCCAACTAAAAAAAGTACAATTCTAAGAACCAAATGCTAGTAGACTTACTTAGCTAGGACGGTCAGTTTCAATCGCTCAGTGATGGGCTCCAGCAGAAAGAGAAAGAGCTGAAGGGGAAGGACAAGGAGCTTTTGAGGGCCATCGGCAGATATATCATGCTTGAGGGAGCGCGAATGGCTAAGGAGGACGAGCTCCAGGTGAGCTAGGGAGTGATGGCCAAGAATGCTAACTTCCAGGAACAGGTGGCGTCCTTAAAGGTTGAACTCGAGCAGAGGGAGGCAAGGGCCATCGATTTGAGGGATATTTAAGTGCCAAGGTTTAAGAGTTAGGCCGATCTAAGAAAATCAGAATGGCCGCTGTGGCAGAGGCGACGACCATAGAAGGCGCCCTCCGTGTTTATAGGTTCGAGCAAGCTACTGAGGCAAAAACTTTGGCAGTTAATGAGGTGAGGTTTGAGGAGTGGATCGTGGGTTTGGAGGTAGAGTTGTCTGAGTTGAATGAGCAAGTTGTCGCCTTGAGGGCCGAGAAGGTACAACAGTAGGCACAGTCGTCTACATGTCATTCTTCCTCCGCTCCCTATGTGTCGCGGGAGTTGTATGAAATATGGGCCCATGCTGAGGCTCAACCTGACATATACAGGTCTATGAAGCCAGCTGGGAATATTTTTGAGGAGGAATTTGAGCATGTTCGTGTCAGGACACGTGAAACTAATGACGCCTTTGGTTATGATCCTGGTACGCCCGACGAGGATGATGACAAAGTTGCCTTAGATGGGATTTACTTCGACCCTTGGTATGATGATGGGTATGATAGTGACGTCGAAGATGGGGGGAACAATGCGGCGTGAGATCTTTGTACTTGGATGTGTTTTTTTATTCTCTTTTTATGGGGGCTCCTTTCCAGCCCTTTGTAAAAATTTATTGTAATGGAACAGTTGGCTTTTGTCGTGTATTTCTAGCTCTCATTTCTTCTCTTTCTTTTTTGAGGAAGTCCTTGACTTTTGGTTTGGTTCGAGCAAGGTCATTGATTTGGATGGAGTCGAGTGTAAGCTAAGTTAAGTGAGGTCGAATGTAGGCTAATTCGAACGTCGAATGAAAATTAATTCGAACGAGGTCGAATGTAGGCTAGTTTGAACGAGGTCAAATGCAGATTAATTCGAACGAGGTCGAATGAATATTAATTTGAACGAGTCAAATGTAGGCTAATTCGAACGAGTCAAATGTAGGCTAATTCGAACGAGTTAAGTTAGCTAGTTGTTGTGCTGTTCTTCTTTATATTAGACTATTCTGGTGATTAGAGCGTCATATGTTCTTCTACAGCCTGTGTTTCCCATGGGATTCCGGATCTTGGGAGTTGTTTCAGCATCTTGGTATCTAAGTGTATGTGCCAGGCGGAAATTCTATACATTTCTTTATATTATTTGGTACTCTGTGATTATTTTCCATGAGATTGTTAATTCCGTAATGTGGTGGGCTTACCTAGTTGTGAAGACTAGGTTCTGTCATGATATGTTTACAATTGGTGAACTAGGGTCATGACAGATGACTCGTATCTTGCCTCATACCATAGGGATTCGTGACAGGATGTCCTTTAACAAGCGGTTTGGTCCTAATCCATTGGCTAGTGAGTCTACTTTTTATTTCCACATCATTCGCTTTCATAATAGCTTAATATTGTTTCGTCATCATCCATGGTTTAAACATGATTTTAGTTGTGCCATGTCAGCAAATTTCTAGGAAAGCAAAGTCTCTGGTGCCCGCATCCTGACATGTAGTCGCGTCGGCTGGAATGCAGTTCGTACTAGCTGAGTTTGTACGGGGGGAGGGGGTCCTACTCTAGCTCCGCTATTGGGTGATTTCTCCCCATGGGAAGCCATCTTATCAACTGAGACTTCTCATCTCCGTGTCCTACATCTAATTGATGAGTCATCTCATGACAAGGAGGAGGCAGTATCCAGGAAAAGACGGAGGGTGGAGGTTGAAAGGGCCGATGCTGCTGATACCGAGTCAGAAAGGCCTATTAATTTAGATGCGGAGGCAGCTTCTTTACTGAATGTTGAGGCTGCTCTCATGCTGGATATCATCACAAAGAAACACCGTCAGCGGTCGAGATGACCAATGATAGGAGGGAATTTGCTCGGAGAGTCGGAGTAGGCTCATCAACGCCGGACGTAAGGGATAGAACTGTCCACGTAAACAGATGATGGGTTGTGTTCTACGTCGATCCCGAGGAAGTGCAGGCTGTTGAGAACAGGTTTAGTCGAGTGGAGATAAGGATGGAGGGACCAAATCGCCACATAGTCATCCCCGTAGATTAGGACCTTTTGGCCAGCTCAGAATGGGCGGTTCCAGCCTTCTCTCCCCTGCGGGCAGATTTAGAGAATAGGACGCTGCAGATTCTGAAAGATGTGGATCTGTCATTGGATATGTCTGGAATGGCCTTGTGAGTAAGTTTCCTTTTCCCATGTTAGATTAAGTTCATTTAGCATGTGTAAGTTGCTTCCACTGACCTCTTTTACTCTTTTTTTGCATGTCAGACCCTTATCATGGAGATTGAGCGTGATCAGTAGGAAGAGCGAAGGACGGCCATTTTCAAGAAGATGGTATCCAACTAAAAAAAGTACAATTCTAAGAACCAAATGCTAGTAGACTTACTTAGCTAGGACGGACAGTTTCAATCGCTTAGTGATGGGCTCCAGCAGAAAGAGAAAGAGCTGAAGGAGAAGGACAAGGAGCTTTTGAGGGCCATCGGCAGATATAACATGCTTGAGGGAGCGCGAATGGCTAAGGAGGACGAGCTCCAGGTGAGCTAGGGAGTGATGGCCAAGAATGCTAACTTCCAGGAACAGGTGGCGTCCTTAAAGGTTGAACTCGAGCAGAGGGAGGCAAGGGCCATCGATTTGAGGGATATTTAAGTGCCAAGGTATTAGAGTTAGGCCGATCTAAGAAAATCAGAATGGCCGCTGTGGCAGAGGCGACGACCATAGAAGGCGCCCTCCGTGTTTATAGGTTCGAGCAAGCTACTGAGGCAAAAACTTTGGCAGTTAATGAGGTGAGGTTTGAGGAGTGGATCGTGGGTTTGGAGGTAGAGTTGTCTGAGTTGAATGAGCAAGTTGTCGCCTTGAGGGCCGAGAAGGTACAACAGTAGGCACAGTCGTCTACATGTCATTCTTCCTCCGCTCCCTATGTGTCGCGGGAGTTGTATGAAATATGGGCCCATGCTGAGGCTCAACCTGACATATACAGGTCTCTGAAGCCAGCTGGGAATATTTTCGAGGAGGAATTTGAGCATGTTCGTGTCAGGACACGTGAAACTAATGACGCCTTTGGTTATGATCCTGGTACGCCCGCGAGGATGATGACGAAGATGCCTTAGATGGGATTTACTTCGACCCTTAATATGATGATGGGCATGATAGTGACGTCGACGATGGGGGGAACAATGCGGCATGAGATCTTTGTACTTGGATGTGTTTATTTATTCTCTTTTTATAGGGGCATTTTTCCAGCCCTTTGTAAAAATTTATTGTAATGGAACAGTTGGCTTTTGTCGTGTATTTCTAGCTCTCATTTCTTCTCTTTTTTTTTAGGAAGTCCTTGACTTTTGGTTTGGTTTGAGCAAGGTCATTGATTTGGATGGAGTCGAGTGTAAGTTAAGTTAAGCGAGGTCGAATGTAGGCTAATTCGAACGTAGAATGCAGATTAATTCGAACGAGGTCGAATGTAGGCCAGTTTGAACGAGGTCAAATGCAGATTAATTCGAACGAGGTCGAATGAATATTAATTTGAACGAGTCAAATGTAGGCTAATTCGAACGAGTTAAGTTAGCTAGTTGTTGTGCTGTTCTCTTTTTATATTTGACTATTCTGGTGATTAGAGCGTCATATATTCTTCTACAGCATGTGTTTCCCATGGGATTCCAGATCTTGGGAGTTGTTTCAGCATCTTGGTATTTAAGTGTATGTGCCAGGCGGATATTCTATACATTTCTATATATTGTTCGGTACTCTGTGATTATTTTCCATGAGATTGTTAATTCTGTAATGTGTTGGGCTTACCTAGTTGTGAAGACTAGGTTCTGTCATGATATGTTTACAATTTGTGAACTAGGGTCGTGACAGATGACTCGTATCTGTCCTCATACCATAGGGATTCGTGACAGGATGTCCTTTAACAAGTGGTTTGGTCCTAATCCTTTGGCTAGTGAGTCTAATTTTTATTTCCACATCATTCGCTTTCATAATAGCTTAATATTGTTTCGTCGCCATCCATGGCCATGTCAGCAAATTTCTAGGAAAGCAAAGTCTCTGGTGCCCGCATTCTGACAGGTAGTCACGTCGGCTGGAATGCAGTTCGTACTAGCTAAGTTTGTACGGGGGGAGGGGGGTCCTACTCTAGCTCCGCTGTTGGGTGATTTCGCCCCATGGGAAGCCATCACATCTACTGAGACTTCTCATCACCGTGTCCTACATCTAATTTATGAGTCGTCTCATGACGAGGAGGAGGCAGTACCCAGGAAAAGATGGAGGGTGGAGGTCGAAAGGGCCGATGCTGCTGATACCGAGTCAGAAAGGCCCATTAATTTAGATGTGGAGGCAGCTTCTTTACCGAATGTTGAGGCTGCTCTCATGCTGGATATCATCACAATGGAAATACCTTCAGCGGTCGAGATGACCAATGATAGGAGGGAATTTGCTCGGATAGTCGGAGTAGGCTCATCTACGCCGGACGTAAGGGATAGAACTGTCCTCGTAAACAGATGATGGGTTGTGTTCTACGTCGATCCCGAGGAAGTGCAGGCTGTTGAGAACAGGTTTACTCGAGTGGAGATAAGGATGGAGGGACCCAATCGGCACATAGTCATCCCCGTAGATTAGGACCTTTTGGCCAACTCAGAATGGGCGGTGCCAGCCTTCTCTCCCCTGCGGGCAGATTTAGAGAATAGGACGCTGCAGATTCTGAAAGATGTGGATCTGTCATTGGATATGTCTGGAATGGCCTTGTGAGTAAGTTTCCTTTTCCCATGTTAGATTAAGTTCATTTAGCATGTGTAAGTTGCTTCCACTGACCTCTTTTACTCTTTTTTTTGCATGTCAGACCCTTATCATGGAGATTGAGCGTGATCAGTAGGGAGAGCGAAGGACGGCCATTTTCAAGAAGATGGTATCCAACTAAAAAAGTACAATTCTAAGAACCAAATGCTAGTAGACTTACTTAGCTAGGACGGCCAGTTTCAATCGCTCCGTGATGGGCTCCAGTTGAAAGGCAAAGAGCTGAAGGAGAAGGACGAGGAGCTTTTGAGGGCCATCGGCAGATATAACATGCTTGAGGGAGCGCGAATGGCTAAGGAGGACGAGCTCCAGGTGAGCTAGGGAGTGATGGCCAAGAATGCTAACTTCCAGGAACAGGTGGCGTCTTTAAAGGTTGAACTCGAGCAGAGGGAGGCAAGGGCCATCGATTTGAGAGATATTTAAGTTCCAAGGTTTAAGAGTTAGGCCGATCTAAGAAAATCAGAATGGCCGCTGCGGCAGAGGCGACGACCATAGAAGGCGCCCTCCGTGTTTATAGGTTCGAGCAAGCTACCGAGGCAAAAACTTTGGCTGTTAAGGAGGTGAGGTTTGAGGAGTGGATCGTGGGTTTGGAGGCAGAGTTGTCTAAGTTGAATGAGCAAGTTGTCGCCTTGAGGGCCGAGAAGGTACAACAGTAGGCACAGTCGTCTACATGTCATTCTTCCTCCGCTCCCTATGTGTCGCGGGAGTTTTATGAAATATAGGCCCATGCTGAGGCTCAACCTGACATATACAGGTCTCTGAAGCCAGCTGGGAATATTTTCGAGGAGGAGTTTGAGCATGTTTGTGTCAAGACACGTGAAACTAATGACGCCTTTGGCTATGGTCCTGGTACGCCCGACGAGGATGATGACGAAGATGCCTTAGATGGGATTTACTTCGACCCTTGGTATGATGATGGGTATGATAGTGACGTCGACGATGGGGGGAACAATGCGGTGTGAGATCTTTGTACTTGGATGTGTTTTTTTATTCTCTTTTTATGGGGGCACCTTTCCAGCCCTTTGTAAAAATTTATTGTAATGGAACAGTTGGCTTTTGTCGTGTATTTCTAGCTCTCATTTCTTCTCTTTTTTTTAGGATGTCCTTGACTTTTGGTTTGGTTCGAGCAAGGTCATTGATTTGGATGGAGTCGAGTGTAAGTTAAGTTAAGCGAGGTCGAATGTAGGCTAATTCGAACATCGAATGCAGATTAATTCGAACGAGGTCGAATGTAGGCTAGGTTGAACGAGGTCAAATGCAGATTAATTCGAACGAGGTCGAATGAATATTAATTTGAACGAGTCAAATGTAGGCTAAATCGAACGAGTCAAATGTAGGCTAATTCGAATGAGGTAGAAAGTAGATCAATTAGAACTAGGTCGGATGTAGATGAATTCAAACGAGGTCAAATGTAGACCAATCTGAGCGAGGTCAAATGTAGATCAATTCGAGCTAGTTCGAATGTAAATCAATTCGAGCGAGTTCGAAAGTAGATCAATTTGAATAAGGTCAAATGTAGATCAATTCGAAAAAGGTCGAATGTAGACCAATTCGAATGAGGTCGAATGTAGATCAATTTGAGTGAGGTCGAATGTAGATCAATTCGATTGAGGTCGAATGTAGATCAATTCGATTGAGGTCGAATGTATATTTCGAATGTAGATCAACTCGAGCGAGGTCGAATGTAGACCAATCCTAGTGAGGTCGAATGTAGGTCAATTTGAATGAGGTCGAATGCAGATCAATTCGAGCAAGGTCAAATGCAAATCAATTCGAACGAGGTCGAATGTAGGCTAATTCGAACAAGGTCGAGTGTAGAAAAATTCAAACGAGATCGAATGCTGATTAATTCGAATGTAAATCAATTCGAGCGAGGTAGAATATATGTTTCCTTTGCGTTAGTGTGATGTGAAAATTTGTTGGAGGTGTGTGAGAATTTCACTACTTTGCTTACTCATTGGAGTATATTACATTTCTTTTTAGTCTGTACATACATTCGAGGAGTCCCAGTCTATCTAGTCCCTTCGTCGCTCGGCCTCGAGAAGTAGTCAATAGGCGGGGCAATGAACTTAATTCTTAAACTCTGAGACACCCCCTTTGTCGCCTCATTAAAAACCTTCGAGAGAAAACCCAATTGGGTAAAGACCTAGGTGAGGGAAAAAAGATTACGACTGGGAGGGCGTCCCTCTTTAGAAGTTGAAGTATTTGAGATGGGTGATGTTCCAATTGTTTGGTAGTAATTTTCCCTCTATTGTTTCTAGCTGGAATGATCCTTTATTTGTTGTTGTCGCGATTTTGTATGGTCCATCTTAATTGGTTCCCAGTTTGTCTTCTCGTGGGTCTTTTCTCGCTTGAGTTTTGGCTTTGAGTACATAGTCCCCTATCTTGAGTGGTTTGACTTTGGTTTTTTGTTGTAGTACTGTTTTGTTTGTTGTTTTTGATCTATCATTCTTACGTAGGCCATGTGTCTTCGCTCATCTGTTTCGTCGAGGTCTTGATTTCTGCTTTCATCATTACAAGATCCGCTCTCGTTGGAGTATCTTAGGCTTGGTTCTCTGACTTCGACTGGTATCACTGCATTAGTCCCATAGACTAGTGAATATGGCATTTCTCCTATGCTAGTTTTTGGCGTGGTGAGGTATGCCCATAGCACTTCCGGTAGCAATTCCGGCCACAGTCCCTTAGCATCCTCAAGCTTTTTCTTTATGATGTTTAGTATTGTTTTGTTGGAGTACTCCGCCCGACCGTTGCCTGCAGGTGATATGGCATGGTGAGTATTCGCTTGATGTGCTGTTTTTCGAAGAATTCGGTAGTCGTTTTCCCGGTATTGGGGTCCCTTGTCACTAATGATTTCGCTTAGGATACCGAAGAGGCATTTGATGTTCCTCCATATGAATGTGATAACTTCCTGTTCGCGTATTTGGAAGAATGCACCTGCTTCTACCCACTTGGAAAAATAGCCAGTTAAAACCAAAAGAAATCATATATTATCTCGTCCTACTAGGAGGGGTCCGGCTATGTCCATCCCCTATTTGATGAATGGCCAAGGCGATATGACTAAGTGGAGGTGTTCGCCCGCCTATTGGATCATTGGAGCATATTTTGTCATTGTTCTTGCTTTTTAACGAAATCGGTGGCTTCCTTTTTCATGGTGGACCAGTAATAGCCTGCCCGTGTTAGGCATCAAACGAGGGCTCGATTACCAGTATGGGCTCCATAGTGGCCTTCGTTCCTTCTTCGAGGACGCGCCTAGTTTTGGTTCTAGGAATTTTGCTAAGGGACCACAAAATGTTCTTTTCTATTAGTTATGGTAGATAACACCGTACCTGGCCGCCTGCAATTGAAGCTTCTTGGCTTCTTTTTTGTTGGGTAGGAGCAATCCGTCCTGCAAATATGATATAATATGGTTACGCCAGTCCTAGTTCAAGTTAATAGTGCGTACCTCGATTTGGTCTATTGACAAACAAAGGAGGTGACTACGTTTTCTTTTCCATCTATGTTCTTGGTGGCTGCTGCTAATTTGGAGAGGCCATCTACTTTGATGTTTTGTGCTCGGGGTATTTGGTCGAGTTGGCACTCGTCGAACTCAGGCAGTAGCTTATGAATTTTTGCTTGATATTTTTGTAGCCTTTGTTCTTTGATTTGGAAAGTCCATGTGCCTTGGTTGACGATAATTCACAAGTCACATCGGAGGAACACTCACCGTGCACCATATTTGAGAGCTAGTTTAAGTCCTGCAATTATGGCCTCATACTTGGCCTCTTTGTTAGATATATCGGGACACCGTATGGATTGGCAAATGATTTTTCCTATTGGGACCTCGAGCACGAGTCCCAGTCCAAATCCTGACGTGTTGGAGGCGCCATCGGTGTATAGGGCCCATTTGTCCGGTAACTTGGTGGAAGTACGGCCAGCTTCCTGCTCGACCTCAGGCAGTATTTTAGCGCTGAAGCCGATGACGAAGTACGACTTTATTGTCGTTTCCATCTGATATGCTATATCGTGCTTGTTTAATTCCATAGACCTTACTTGAAAGTAAGGTCTCAGATTTCATGAAGCTACGACTAATGCCAGAGCCAGTTTTTCGAGATGGGGATGCCTCATCTCGACATCGACCAAGGTTTTCCTGATGTAACAAATTGGATATTGCGCATCTTTGTTTTCGTATACCAGTACTGTAGTTACTGTAACGTCGGATATGACAAAGTAGATTAAGAGACATTCGTCAGGTTCTGCCTTAGCGAGTAATGGGGGCGAGGACAAGTACGCCTTTAGTTCTCTTAGGGTACTGATGCATTAGGAATTCAAGTGGAGTTCGCTATCATTTTTGAGTACATTGAAGAATTTATGGCATTTGTCAGAGGATCGTGAGATAAACCTTGACAGGAGGGCTACTATACGACCAGTTAGTTTTTGCATCAGTTTCTTGCTGGTCAGAATTTTAGGTATTCCCTCTTTAGCCTTGATTTAGATGGGATTGACCTCGATGCCTCTCTGTGATACGAAAAAATCAAGGAGATTTCCCTTGGTCACGCAAAAGCACACTTTCTGGGGTGTAGCTTCATGTAGTATCGTCTAAATATGTCGAAGGCTTCTCTCAAATGGTCGATATGGTCCTCTTTTCTTTTCAATTTGACCAGCATATCATCTATATAAACTTCCATCATTTTACCGAGTTGTTCTTTGAACATCTTGGTGACCGACCTCTGATATTTCGCCCCTGCATATTTCAATCCAAATGGCATGACTCTGTAGAAGTACGTCCCTTGGTAGGTGATAAAGGTGGTCTTCTCCTGGTCCTCTTCCTGTATGAGATCTGATTCTAGCCTGAGTAGGTATCCAAGAAGCTTAATAACTCATGCCCCGTTGTTGCGTCGATGAGATGATCAATGTGAGGTAACGGGAAGGAGTCTTTTGGACAGGCTTTGTTTAGGTCCGTGAAGTCCATGCCTATGCACAATTTTCCCCTTTTCTTTTTACTATGACCATAAGAACAACCCATTGGGGGAACTTTGACTCTCGAATGGAAGCATTGATGAACAATTTTTCTACTTCTTCGTGGATGGCCTCGTTGATTGCAGCATTAAAATGTCTTCTAATTTGTCACACTGGCGGGTATAGTGGATCGACATTCAGCATCTCTATTACGATGTCTTTCGGGATACCTGACATATCTGCATGGGACAAAGAAAATAGATTGGCGTTATCAGTTAATAATTTATGAAATTTACCTGGCTCTGTGAGTTTGTGGCCAATGTAGACTTTTTTGTTGTGGTCACTTTCGTTCAGCTGGATGGGATCGAGGTCTTCCACTGTTGACTTTGCAGTTTCCACGATGTTGGGGTCTCTAACAACGTCTTTTGTTCGTCAGACTCGGGCCCTAACTTCGGTAATATCTATGCTTCTGAGCCTTCCTCTCATAACTGTTGGGTGTATGGACAATCTTGGGCGATATCGTAGCATTCTTGAGTTGTGCGATGTTCATCGCAGATGCTGAATATTCCTCATGGGGTAGGAAACTTGATGACCCGGTATAAACTAGATGGGATGGCTCTCAAGGCGTGTATCCAAGGTCGCCCTATAATGGCATTGTAGGTGGTGTCTTGATTCATGACATGGAATGTTGTTTTAAGAGTGACGCCCCTGGCCAGTACGGGTGATGTTATCTCCCCGAAGATACATTCAACTGCATTGTTATATCCTGTTAGTGTTATGCAACGTGGTACTATCTTATCCTCGAGTCTCATTTGTGTGAGAACTATTGGATGCATAATACACGTGCCGCTCCCGTTGTCTACCATGATCTTTTTACATCAGTATCTAAAATTCATAAAGTAATGACAAGAGCGTCGAAGTGAGAACATGTCAAATCGTAGGTATCTGACTTATCGAAGATGATACTGTCTTCGAGGTCATCATATCATTCATAGGTGATCGACCGCTTCAATTTGTGTATGGTGGTGAATTTCACATGGTTGATTGTTGCTTCACCGCCTCTATCGATAATCAATTGGATAGTGCGGGAAGGGTGGTTTTAGGGGCCTTGGTTTGATTCTCATTCACGAACAAAGTTGGCTCTTCCTCGATCGCTCATCAGCTCTTTTAAATGTCCTTGGTGGAGCATGTTCACTACTTCTTATTGGAGAGCTATGTAATCTTTGGTCTTATGGCCTCGTTCCTGATGGAACTCACAGATGGCATTCAACTTTCTGGTGTTTGGGTCCGACTTCATCTTTTGCAGACATTTAACATTGGGACTGAGGTTATCCAGGGCGTAGACTATTTCTGAAGGAGATACACAGAAACTGTGAGCAGATAAAAGTGGAGGCATACCTCTCTCATTCCGGTGAGTTCCTATTTGTGGTCGGGACGCCCCTTCGGCTTGGCGGGGAGGTTGTGGTATGGTCGCTCTGTTGTATAGTTGGTGCCTTTCCCGATTAAGGCGTGGGCCAGCATGATCTCTTCAGGTGTCATTTCATCGATCATTTCTTGATTCCATTTGGATTGTCATTAGCCATTGAGTTGGACTATTGAGGTCCTCTTCATCTGCCATTACCTCGGCGTACTAAGCATTGTGAATTTCTTCCCAAGCGGTGGGAGGGTACTTCCTGAGTCTACTGAATAATTTTTTGGTCGCCCTTGACCCGCTCCTGTTCAGCCCATTTTGAAAGGCTTCTACTGCCATCCCTTCTGATACATTTGGCAAACTCATTCTTACCCTATTGAACTGGGCGAGGAAGTCGCTGAGTCCTTCTCCAGGCGATTGTTTAACAACAAATATGTTATGCACTCTGACTTCTACTTTCTTGGCCCCTGCATGGGCGGTGACGAACTTGTCGGCCATTTCTTCGAACGTCATTATGGAACGTCCTGGCAATTGTGAGCACCATGTCAAGGCTCCCTCTGTTAGGGTTTTGCCAAACTTCTTCAGCAACACCGGTTCTTTCGAGAAGTCATTGCCTTTCAGCACCGTGATGTAATGAATGATATGGTCTTCAGGGTCCGTTGTGCCGTCATATATTTTTAAATATGGTGGCATTTTGAAAGATTTACATATGGCATAATGGGTTGTCTCCTCGTTGTATGGTTGTTCTACGAACCGGTCGACGTCTCTCTTTTGATAGAAGTTTTGGGGAGCCCGGTATCTTATCGACCCTTTCTTGGTGCTCCCTTATTTGATCGTGGAGTACTTTATTCTCGTTTTCCATTTTTTCTATTTTCTTCAGAACAGCTAATAGGGCGTCGTTACCTGCATCGACAGCAGTGTGAGTGTTAGATGTTGGGGGAGGGGCGAGTTACTCATTGACAACTATTGGGGTGTCCACTCTTGTGGTGTTACTACTCGCCCTTGAGCGGGTTTGTTGAATATGCTGCTCAGGGTACTTGTCAGCCACGCCTCTAGTAACTTTTTCACTACTGGCATGGCTTCTTCTGTCAGGGACATAGAGGCTTCCTTCTTATGCAAAGCAGTTACACTACCATGATGAGGGGATGAGTCACTTTGTCTTGGTGAGGCGCTCGACATCACATCTTCCTTTCCCTCCATGCTCACTTCATTGATGGTTTCTAGGAGGTTAGTAATGACACGCATCACTGCTTTCAGCCTTTTCTCTCCTTTTCTTTCCATGGTTAGCTTGTACAAACGAGGAAAGGAAGGGTTTTGTTGTTGCTTTTTTAGATCTAGAAGGAACTAAACTTTTTAACTAGGACCTCCCCACAGACAACGCCAAACTGTTTGACAAAAGAGTGTTAATCCCTTTTTAGTTATACCAATTTAATGAATGGATAAGGGGTAAATCTAAGTTAAAAGTAATAAATTCTAAATCCCAAATGTAACAACTTAGATGGTGTGAACCGCACTTTAATCAACAAATGTAGAGTTAATGCTCAATGATTAGATATAAATATGATAATGAATGCATGTAATAAATGTGGTAAATGGTAGTTAATGTAATAAGAAGCAATAAGTCACCCAATTGTTAGATGAGGTGGATGATTTCTTCTTCAGAGGCAACGTGTGACAGCATACAATAGTACGGAACAATATGCCCTCGAATCTTTTGAACTAAAGGGAAATGTTATATAATGGAATCAAATAAAAGAGACAAGACAAACTTTTGTATATTCTTGATAGTTAACTCTCTTACAAGACGTTCTTTTACGGAATTTTTTGAAGCCACCTTTTGTTTCCTTTTTCTACCTATTTATAAGGGATATTCTTAGAAAACCCTAAAAAGGTACAAACTGGGGGAATATTCAATAGAATATTCCCGCTCGCAACCCTTGGAACATCCTAACTGTGGCGTCCGTTGGCTCTCTACTCGACCTCGGCATCGGTCTCTCCCTTTGGGCGACTCCTCGCCACTGAATCATATTCGATTTCGACCTTGGCCTCAGCCTGTCTGTCTGCGTTTGCTAAACTAGATTGAATTTTGACCCATACAATATATCATTTAAATTAAGTTTTCTTCCCTAATATTTTGTGAATATTGTGTTTATTATTTTTATCATTACTATTTTGAATTTTTATAGTTTTTACTAAATATAAGTTATAAACGTTCAAAAGAAAACAAAAATCTTGACCATTCAATATTTGGATTCAAAATAATATCTTAATCATTAAATCGGTGATCAAGGAAAAAACTAATGATATATCCTCAGGACAAGTTTACTTCATTCCATCCTTTATGGTAATGAGACATTAACATTCTTATCCAAATTTTGACCGATATTGTCTCTTTCTATTTACGCGTGCATGCATTTGCATGGGAGAGAAACATTCACTCCCATCCACAAGCTTAATAACCCTTCATCTCCATAACTCCAACTATTTATAATCGTCTATTTCTTCAAACAAACAAGTCGGAGTTGGTTTATTTTTTCTCTTAAAGGAGGAAACATAAGAAGAAGAAAAAAGTAGATATTAAAACTCATTTTTGCTGGTAAAAAGCTCAAAAAAATAACCTGCAAAAATGAGTCGTTCAATTGCTCCCCTCCTTTGTACCTTCCTTCTCTTGGCTGCCACCTCGGCCTCGGCCTTTAATATCACAAAAATTCTAAGCCAATATTCAGATTACAGCACTTTCAATGAACTTCTTTCTAAATCTGGCTTAGCCACTGAAATTAACAAAAGGGCCACAATTACAATCTTAGCCGTTCCAAATGGTGCAATTGGTGATCTTACCTCAAAATCAGATGATGTTCTCAAGAGAGAATTATCAACCTATGTGGTATTAGATTACTATGATGTACCGAAACTCAGAAGTATGAAGGATAAAACAGCTAAAATGACAAATATGTATCAACAATCTGGTAAAGCAGCATATGACCAAGGTTTCTTGAATGTTACAGCTAAAGATGGTAGTTTTGTATTTGGATCAGCTGTTAAAGGTGCTCAACGCGATTCGAGGCTTGAAAAATCTGTAATGAATCAGCCTTATAACATCTCAATTCTTGGAATTTCTCAGCCAATGGTTACACCTGGACTTGATGGAACACTTGCACCAGTTTCAGCTCCACCACCTAAGGCTAATGCACCATCTTCACCTAAGAGTTCACCATCACCTTCTGATGATGATGCAGAGTCCCCTGAAGAAGAAGAAGCAGAGTCCCCTGTTGAAGAAACAGAGGCTCCTTCTCCTTCTGAGGTTGCCGATTCTCCGGCCAGTTCACCGTCACCGGCCGATGACTCTCCCCCGGCCGATGTTCAGTCGCCGCCACCGGCTGGATCATCTGCTGAAAAATTGAAGGTTTCCTTTGGTTTGTTTGTTGTTTTGGCCTCAATGATTGCAGCTTATTAAAAGGGGTGATTTTGATTTTCTATTTCATTACTCTGTTTTGAAAAGGAAAAAATATGGAATGTAATACATGAATTTGGTTTATAAATTAGGGATCATGTGAGTTTGTATATGAAAGGGAAAAATCCTAAAGGATATGTACTTCATGGGAAAATATTTTGAATGACTAAATAAATTCATGGTTTGTAAGTATAGCAATCATCTCTTTTGTTAACGTTTTACCTTGAGCTACACGGCATGAATCCAAATTAATCGGGCTAATGAGTTTCGCAAGATAGGTTAAGCCTAATTTTTTTTTTATATTTGTGGTATATGATTAAATTTGAAATATTTTGAGGAAGAACGAGGATGAAGTTTAGGATGATCTCTATCTTTTATGTGTACTTTGCCAATTTAATTCTTGATCTTATGTTAATTTGTTTATGATGAAACGTTTCCACTAACCCTATAATTATGATTAATTTACACGTTAAACTAACTGTATAAGCTAAGTAAAAAAAGACAGTTTGATGTACCAAGTATTTTATATTCATGCAAGGTCCGAGGAAGGACTGCATTTCAAGGGGTGTGACGTAGACAACCTACCATAATGAAGCATTAGTTGATGTTTCCACGGCTCAAACACGTGACCCATAGGTCACACAGAGATAACTTTACCAGTTACTCCAAGGCTCCCTTCAAACCGTAAAAATGAAATTGGCCGATCTACAGTCATTAGAACATTAGAACATTGTAAACTGATTTATTTAATTCATCTTGTTCTGGGTATTCAAGGTAATCTAGTTTATAGAGGAAACAAAGGCGTAAACTTCAAGATTTAATTGCTTAAGTGTTGCTTTTCCTTTTCCCTCGTCAATTGCTCCATTGTTCAGTCAACCTCTTGAATGATGCTAGCATCTTCTCCAGATTTGGCTGCAAAAAATGCATTAGTTTATGCAAGTTAATATAAATCTCTGCTACGAAGCCCAAGTTCTCAAAATGTTCACTATATATTACTATGACAATTCTATATAGTGTTACATGAAGAAGAGCCTTGGAGTAACGGTAAAATTGTATATGTATGACCTGTAGGTCACTAGATGAAAGCAACCACCAATGCTTATTTTAGGCTTGGCAGTTTACATCAAGCTCCTAAGAGTGCACCCTTCTCTGTGCGTGAATGAGGATGTTTTGGGTACAAGACTACCTCTTCTTTTTTTTTTTTTAAATAAATAAATATATAGTGTTATATAATTTTCAAACTCTATTGAAGTATGTAAATTCTTTCCAACATAAACTATTGGTAAGAAGAACTATAAACAATGATAAGAGATGATACATCAACAATAATATCCTAGAATTCAAAATGCTTTCTTCCCTTTATAATTTTCTTTATCCAAAATGTAGACCAAACTGAGTCTTACTGTATGTGTACATAAAAATGGCAATCGTGTGCACTAAGTTTTAGTGATGCGCGGAGTCTGGGAAAAGGTCGGACTAAAAGGATATATTGTACGCAATCTTACTATATTTTCATGGCTTGAACACGTGACCTTCTGGTCATATGGTTTTACCAGTTAAGTCAAGACTTCTCTTCTATGTGTATATAAGATGATTTAAAATAAAATAAAAAGATCATGCTGATTAAAATGAGAGAACTTACCATGAAATTTCCATGTTGGTTTCCTTTCATCAGCAACAACCTCAAACATTATACGATCTCCCTCCTTTAAGCAATGTGTATCACGGATTTCATTCCATCCACCGCTAATATACACATTAGTACTATAAGAACGTAATACTAAATTCCACGACCTTTGCTTTTCATCTCTAATAGTCAAATCACATTTCTTGTTGATGAGACCATTTTCCCATGCAAATTGCTTAGGGATACTCTGAAATTTCATTTGCAAATATAATCAAACAGTGTGCATACTTCATATCTAGAAAATAGTGTTGTCAAAGGTCTTCGTAGAGTTTTTTAGACTTACCAAGATATCTTTTGAGAGGCAATAGGGTTTAACAGTTCGTACAAAATGAGTTTGACTAAAAGGCTTGTGACTGTCAATTCCTGCATATATAGGGAAATGCCTTGATGAGTTGATACTCGGATATGGCTTGTCAAGAAGTAGTATTGTGTCAAGAAATTTAACATATGAAACAAAAATATTGTAAATATAAATAGCATTTACAAAGTTTAAAAAAAAAAAGACTAGTCTGGTGCATTAAGCTCCAGTTATGCGCGGGCTGCGGGCAAGGACCGGACCATAAGGGCCTATTGTACATAACCTTACCCTGCATTTCTGCAAGAGGTTATTTCTACGGCTCGAACCCGAGACCTCCTGTTCACGTGGAGGCAACTTACCAGTTATGCCGAGGCTCCCCTTCAGAGCTATTTATGTGGTTAAATATCTCGTTAAAAAAAAAATTAAAGTTGAATTATTATTACATATCAACATGTGTCATTATTTTGGGGCTAACTAAAAAAGGGAGGAGTAACTTAAACTAACAATAATGGACTACATTTTGAATAAATAACTTCCATAAATAACAAAAAATGAAGAGTGGATTGATACCAAATGTGCCCTAAATTAAAGAAGTTACGTTCACCTTTGAATTCAAACTTTTTGGAAGTTTCTTCAACATTATGGGCTTTTTGTTCTTGTTCATATTCCCTCTCACATTGATTTGAATGAAATATGGAAACTTCAAACTCCATATTTCCTTCATGTCTGAACACCAACATATCTCCGTATTGCAAATCATGCTCCTCTGCAAACTTTTCCCAACCATTTTCAAGTCGTCCGCCGTTCACCTTCACCAGCCACTTCTCACCAGCCCTTCTTAGTATTGCATGTTCAATATGGTTGTATCCCTTCAGATTCTTCAAGAAACCTATAGGAATTTTCTGCGGTAAGAAATCAAATACAATAAGAAGAGGCTTGTCCCTTAATTGGTGTGATGATATATATATTAAAGAAAGAAGTAAGGATTTATATAGGCGACCTCAACTTGTCTGTGTAGTTGCCCTTGTCCCAATAGAAGTAAGGATTCTATACAGAATATTCATATGTACTACGGTTTTGATCTTTAATATGTTTGTTTAATGGGATAAAAACATTTCTTAGACAAAGGAAAAATGAAATAATTGAAATTATTACTTACAATTCCGTGCTTGAAACCTGGCAAGATGGGTTTAAAAAAGTGAGGTTTCTTTGGAGAGACTTTCATGATGGCCAAGAAAATATGTAGTAATTGTGTGGCAACAAACCAGTATAGTCAGAACTCAATATTGACTTGATAAATATTAGTCAAAGAACATTTACTTGTTGTATACTTTTTATTTTGCAAAATTGTTTAATGAAGAAGAATTTGGTGAAGATCCAGACATATTACATATACGGAAGATAGTACTGTGTAATAACATTATGAATATTTGATATGTTATTTATGAGAGAATTTTTATGGAATAGGGAAAGATATGAAAGAGAATTTTGCCAAGGTTAAGGAATAGGCATAGCTAGTATATCTCCTAAAATTGTGGGAAGAAGAATAGTTATTAACATATTATATATGGAAGAATTATATATGGATTTCCATTGTATTAGAATATTTACTAGATCCAAAAATACATTCACATGCTCCCATCACCAACTGCCTCATTAACTTGAGAAAAGCGTCTAAATTAATTCCTCTACTTTTCACAACGGTTTAATATTGCCCTCTCTGTTATATTTTAAATTGGAGCTGGACAAATACAAGACAATTGCTAATGGCAAGAATAAATGACTTCAAAGTATAATGAGAAATAAACATGACAATGAACACAACTCATTCAGGAAAGGTCCTTTTTTTTCGATAATTGTGATATCCTAATCAACTTGCCTCCCACAAATACACCTTACAAATAATTCTGCCTACCACGGCTTAGACAGATAGAAAGATATCATCTAGCATTTTTTTTGTCTTGGATGGAACTCGAACCCTGATCTCCGAAGTATTCACCCATTTTGTTAACCACTAGATGGATCCTTAGGTGCAACAATTTGTGGATGTTAGCAATCCACGAGAAATTTTCAAGCTGATCGGGATACATGAACATATCACACGCATGTTGGCCAAGAAATAGCACCCCAAACACCATATAACCTCTTCTCCTGCTACACCCAAAACACCGTACTCAGAGTTAGATATCTCCGATGAGTCATTAGTTACTTCCTTACATCGAGTTTTCTGGAACAAAAAATGACTTGCTTTGTTGAGGTTGTGAACCGTATATTGAATCAAACATTACCCCTACCCTTGGGTAGAGAGCCTGTTTGCAAATAGACCTCCGGCATCCTTTCCTCCAAGAACTTACTACCTTGCTCTTGGGGAGAATCGAACTCACGACCTCTCGGTTGGAAGTGAAGGTTGCTTACCATCAGAGCAACCTCTCTTGTCAAACTCCATCGTCAAACTTAAGTTAACAAATGGAGTGAATCACAGTATAAAAGATGAAGCACCTTTCTTATAACAAATACAATTAGATAAAAAAAGAGAAAAGAAAAGACAATGTTATATAACACTATGTACATTTTCTATACAGAAATATCAGAGTATATAAATTATTGTTTCAGAGGCACTTTTTTGATAGACCGTAAAATGTAGAAAAGATTTTTTGTGAGAAATATTACACTTCTCAAATCATTTTCCACTTTGGTTGATTAAAATTTTCAAAAGGTATATGTTGTGGGAAGTGGGTGATAAAAATGAGTATGAAAGAGCAGAAATAATATTTTTTTTATACCGATAGAAACCAGTGATAAGAATAAGAACTGAAAATGCCGCAAATGAAAATGAATTACGCTCTCCTAGAGCGCTAAGTGCTTTCTTCCATTTAAGAATAAATTGCTTTATCCAAGATCTTATCAAATACAATCATATATAAGATGATCAAAAAATAAAAGACACTTACCATGAAATTTCCATACTGGTTTTATTCCATCAGTAACTACCTCAAACATTATTTCCTCAGTAAAAACTTCATATTTTTCACCAAGATTTACGCCAAAAAAAGAAGAAAGAAGAAAATGGGAATGCAGAATCACTTTAGCCTGAACATTCTTGAAGGGTATGTGTGAAATGGGTTTTTAGACTTACCAAGTAACTATACGTAAGGCAATAGGATCGAATGGTGCATACAAAATGACCAAAAGGCTTGTGAATAGCAGCTTCTATATGGGGAAATGCCTTGCTTGATGACTTGATGGTGGGGTTTGGTACTTCTGTTACAAGGTAATTGTTTACACAATTTCATGTCAAGATATTAAGTACGACAGAGAGATTATAGTTAAAGTATGAACAGTGTATAAACAACAACAACAACCCAGTATAATCCCATTTAGTGGGGTCTGGGGAGGGTAATATATACGCAAAATTTACCCTACCCTTGGGTAGAGAGGCTGTTTCCAAATAGATCCCGGCATCCTTCCCTCCAGGAACTTCCCACCTTGCTCTTGGGGAGACTCGAACTCACAAACTCTCGATTGAAAGTGAGGGTTGCTTACCATCAGAACCACAAAATGAGTAGGGCTCGTTCTCCAGAGTAAACCTTTCTTGAAATTTCTTTTGGCTTCCAAATAATAAGGAAACAAGAATGATGTCACAGAAATAAAGTTTAATGATTTATATTTTAATATGACTAGATTCTAGAAACACAACAAAGAATAAGTATACTAGTATTTACTGGGTTATGCTATCCATGCATACATTAACACAGTATATTCAAAGTCACCACCTTCCCTCAACTTAGGTAAGAAATTCAAGGCTAAGCAAATTATAGAGAGGATGATATACTTCGGTAGAATCTGGAAGGAGTTGTAAAAGTGATCTTATGTGATAAAACGACTATCGACTCCATTGTTCCTTAAGCAACATGTTTGTAGAATCACAAAAAGACTGTCTAGGAAGAACTGATAGAAGACCATCTTAATTTACTCGAATAGAAACATTCAACAAAAGGGGCCTTCTCAGTACTATTTCCGCATAGCTTCTTTTCAAGAAAAAGAACTTGTATTGATATTATTCTTCAAATATGTTTTAAAGTATATGAGATGGGCGGGCCTTTTTAAACAAAAGGTGATCCACTATCGGTTGTAGTCTTGTTGACATATCAAGTCAAGAGGGCGACTCCCTTTCTTTTGGTATCTTTCGCTTGGAACCTAATCCGCGAAATGGATACAAAAAAGGACTTTCTTAAGATTCTGATTCATCCACTTGAGATTTTAAAATTAAAATAGGTTGGGTGAGCTTGCAAATTCACTCAGTCTCAGTGAATAAGTAAACATAATTAGTCTTTCTCCTTTCTTAAGAGACTCCAGAGACCTTTTGGTAGTACCGCTGAACCAGATGGCCGCGGCGATGAATCTGGGACGGAGACTTTAGAACAATTAGAAAATTACAAAAACGAAACGATTCAATTTGCCATATTGATGTATTAGAGAGACCGGCTTCCTACGAGGCCGTCACGCTCTAGGCGATAGAAAATCTTTTGCAATTCCTCGATCGTCATTGGACGGAGATTCCTTTTTCCTTTTCCACCGGCGAAAATCCTCTCCCTCCAGTTCTATTATTATTGACTTGACTTATTATTATAAAAACTACTCACTGATCTCCTATCTCGGGATGGATTGACTGAGAGCAAGACTACATCTACTCCTCTTGATATTCTTCGTTATATCAAGGGCACCTTGTTTCATGGCCTTCACTTCTCGGCACATTCCTCCCTTGAGTTACGTGCCTACTCGGATGCTTCCCGTAATCGAACCCAGTAATAAGATTTGAACATGGATTCATTCCCATCGGCTGGATCTTTCACAGAGTCTTACGCCTTCAAGGAGGAAGCGACTTTTTTCCAAAATTCCGGGGAAAATGAAATGAACTTCTTTTCGTAAGGCAAGAAAGTCGCCTAAGGAAAGTAGAAGTCTATGCACACTACCGAATCTTTGGGGAAGGATGGTGGTGCAAATTGGCCTTTTTCCTTCTCCTTTATAAAGCAAAAAAGAATGTCATCATTCTGATCGTGACTTGAAAAAAGAAAGAAGAGAAGGAACTTGGAGTTGGCGCCCACATAGCGACCCAATAAAGGATATCGATTTTCGATAACCACTTTCGCCCGATCCAATTCACCTCCATCGAGGCAGTGAACTAGTAGATCATCTTTCATGAGGATTTTCATAGCGAGGCGCTTCGAGTTAGCGAAGCGCTGTAGTAGCGCCGTATTAGGAAATATTATAAATATCTTTTGTGTATCTTTTTATTATTGGTAGAATATTCTCTCATTAATTGTACAATCCTATAGTTGGTAGATTTTGATTTTCCTTCATTATTGTACAATCCTATAATTGATAGGTTTTGATTTCTCTGTACTCTATATATACTTTGGTGAGCAATACAAGTCACTCACTTCTCCAAAACTCTCTACATGGTATCATACGCCAGTGGCTTATCGCCAAACAAACCCTAAATATATACTACCCGCTGCCGCCGTAGCTCCTCTCATCGGAGCCCGTCGCCGCCGCCGCTGCACTAATCGGCAGCCCCCTTTTTCTCGACGTCGTTCAGCGCCTCCTCTCCTTGCCTCGCGCTCATGGCCGCCACGATGTCAACCGCGCCTCTCCAGCCGTTTTCCATAAATGCATCGGCTCAAATCCCACTCAAATTGGACTCCACTAATTACCTGGCGTGGAAATTTCAATTTCGAACCCTCC
The DNA here is from genome assembly GCA_034376525.1 of Nicotiana benthamiana. Taxonomy (NCBI): domain Eukaryota; kingdom Viridiplantae; phylum Streptophyta; class Magnoliopsida; order Solanales; family Solanaceae; genus Nicotiana; species Nicotiana benthamiana. Next base: position 13,541,359 of record CM067336.1, read on the forward strand.
TTACGGGTTACGATCTTCTCGGCTTCTTGGACGGATCGAGGCATGCCCACTGGCCACTATCGTCGACAACGACGTTACTTCCCCCAATCCAGCATATCCTTACTGGATTCGCCAGGACAACCTTATTCTCAGTGCCATCATCTTGTCGATCACACCGATGATCATCTCCTTCATTGCCGCTGCGGAAACCTCTAAAGAGGCCTGGGACATCCTCGCGCACACATACGGCACTGATTCTCGTGGCCGTATCATGGCTCTCAGACAGCAGCTCCACAATCCGTAAAAAGGTTCTAAATCTATTACTGACTTTATGCACGGTATCCGCGTGATTGTGGATGAATTATCTCTCCTGGGTGTTACTGTTGATTCTGAGGATCTTGTCATAAAGGTTCTAAATGGTCTTGATGACCCGTATATGGAACTCTCTCATGCCATCCAAGCCCGTGAGTCTCCCATCTCTTTTGCTGAATTACATGACAAGCTGTTAAGCATGTTGGAAATCATGTATATCTATGATATGTGCGCTTTGGTTGTATGAGCATGATTTTCAGGTATATGTTTTGATGAATGACAAACAATGAAGTCAAGTGTCAAACAACGATATTGTATGACAATCAATCAAATGGCAAGAAGCATACTGATGACGGAATTGCATGAACGAGCCAAAGAGTTCAAGACCGAAGACCCAAGACGTAGGTCGTTTGGTAGAACCAATGTAAGGACAACATTTAAGTTAACTTATCCTTTGGCTCAACATTAGGTCATCATAAACATGCATAAAATATTTTTATCATAAACATGCATCTTTGTGCTAAACCAAAATGATTTGTATTTTAGTCAAAATGGTTTTTAAACATGTCTTTTAAAATCTGGACCTCAACAATCGATTATTTGAATCCTACAATCGATTGTATTAAGACAGTGTGATCTGAAGTTTTTCAAAATAGCAAACAATCGATTGTCTACTTTTAACAATCGATTATTTTGAGACAGTGTGCAACCGAAGTTTTTAAACATCAAAACAATCGATTGTTGTTATCATACAATCGATTATACTCATAAACAATCGATTGTCATTTTCATACAATCGATTATTTTTTGACCGTTCCCACAGAATCCTAAATTTATTTTTGAACGTTGAAGAACAATCGATTATTCAGGGTTAACAATCGATTGTTTAGCCTAAAATCAGGAATCTGTTTTTTGAACGTTGGTCAAACAATCGATTGTTTACTCCAAACAATCGATTGTCTGAGCACAGAATCAGGGATTATATTTATCAATTAAGTAACGGTCAGCACCACTTTTTCACCTATAAAAAGAGGTCTTTTGAGCTGATTTTAAATACACAACTCCTGCATATATTGATATACATATTGATCATTTTCAAGCATCATTTTAGAGCTTTTGTTGAGCCATTTGATAGACAACTTTGTGTTGTTCATAGAGCTTATTTTGTTTCTCTTTATCCACTCTATTGAGAGAGTATTTGTTGTAAAAGAGAGTTGTTTGAGAAGAACATATCTTCTCATTTGTCGGGTTTGCTAAATACCCAAAGTCTTAGTGGTTGAAGTCTTGGGGTGAGGTATCCTCAAGCAAGTGAAGTCTTAAGGTGCGGTATCCTTGAGCAACTGTAACGGTTTGTTAAGCACCCGAAAGCTTGACGAAGTTAGTGGAAATCTCGAGAGAGTCTCTCGGGGACTGGACTAGCCACGGGTTGTGGTGAACCAGGATACATCGGTGCGTTCGTTCTTATTTATTTACTTATCGCACTTATTTCCTTCCTGCAATTTTTAAATTCCGCAAGTTTACGCTAATTTTTATTATAACGCTATTCACCCCCCTCTAGCGTTAAGTGTATTTTATAACAATTGGTATCAGAGCCTAACTCTCTGAAAGCCTTAACCGGTTGAGAGCAATATATATTTTTCTGTTGAAAATATTGAACGCGGGAACGATGGATGAAGGACAATCCACCACTTGCCCTCCACTATTTGACGGAACAAACTATACATATTGGAAAGAGCGGATAAGCATCTTCCTCAAAGCAAACAGTTTTCGTTTGTGGCAAATAATCAAAAATGGTGAACCAATGCCAACAAAGAAAGTTGGAGAGACCACGGTTCCAAAATCCGAAGATGAATATGATGCCGAGGATATCAAGAAAGTTGAAAATAATGCAAGGGCCATCCATGTATTATATTGTGTGGTGAATGCGGATGACTATAGGAAAAAGCTCGTGCTGCACAACCGCCAAGGAGATGTGGGATAAACTCGAGATCATTAATGAAGTTACGCCTCAAGTCCGAGAAGCCAAAATTGATTTTCTAACACATAAATATGAAATCTTTAAAATGGAGAAGGAACCCATTGGTTTTATGTTTGAACGATTTTTAAGTATCGTCAACGATCTCCATGCTCTCGGGAAAGTTTACACGAACAAAGATCTTGTTCGAAAAGTCCTACGGAGTCTTACTCCCGAATGGCGTTCCAAAGCCAATGCCATCCAAGAGTCGATGGAATTCACGGATATCACAATTGATGGACTAAGAGGTAACCTCGAAACTTATGATAGCACAATTCTTAATCCTTATCTTAGAAGTAATTCGAATTTTGCCTTCAAAGCCTCATCCTCTAAAAGAGAAGAGGTAAGTGATTCGGAAAGGGATGATGATAATATTTCCAATAATATAATTGAAAAGTTTTGTAAGTCTATGAAGAAGGACAAGAAAAAGAAGAAACACCATAGGCGCGTATCACGGAATTCGGACAGCTCAGGCGATGGAACTGCCACATTGTGTCTCGTGGCAAACGAAGAAGAGGCAAGTACATCTAACTCTCACTCATTTGAAGAATTACAAAATGCCTATGATGAATTGTATGGTGAATTTGTTAATGCTTCCAAAATGATAAAAGATTTGAAAAAAACACTTTCTTTGCAGAAAACACTTTCTTTGCAAGAAACAGATTTTCAGAAAACACTTTCTTTACAAGAAAAAAATTTTGAACAATCCTCTTCTTTGAAAGAAATAGATTTTGAAAAATTGACTAATGAAAATGGTGTTCTTAAAAATAAAATTGAAGTTTTAGAAAAAGAAAATAAATTTTTGGAAAATGACATTGTTGATTTCAAAAATAAAATCAAGGAATTGAATTAAGCTTCTTCTATTGATAAATGTTCTAATTGTTCCTCTTGTAGTTCTTTAAAATTAGAGAACATAGAACTTAGGAACGCACTAGAAAAACGTAATGTTGATAGTCCTAAAATTGAAGAGAATAAAAAGGGTATAAGTAATGAGGTTGGTCCATCTAGAAAGAATTCTAGGAACCTCACAAATGAGTCTAAGATTAATTATTATAGACAACCTAGAAACAACTCTAGGACTTTTGCTAATGAGTCTAGAATGAATAATTTTAGACCACCTAGACACAATTTTAGGAATTTTGTAAATGAGTCTAGAATGAATAATTTTAGACCACCTAGACATGACTATAGGAAATTCAACGGTTCTAGGGGGAACAACTTTAGATCACCTAGAACGCATTTGGCTCAACCTAGACATATGCATAATCCTAATGTTATATGTCACTATTGTAATCGGGTAGGACACATTGCACCCGTTTGTTTTGCTAAACATAGAGATTTATGTGTTGATTATAATTGTTATTATCCTAATCCCCAAGGACCCAAAAGAAGTTGGGTACCAAAAAACTATTTTTAGGTTCTTTTTGCAGGTGTGCTTGAAGACTACAATATTGTAGTGGATGCACCAAGCACGAAACCTTAATGCATTAAGGGGGAACGTCGGTTAGTTATCGTATTTTGAATAAAATCGCAAAAAGTTGATATGTGCTAATAATCAATATTGTTTTGATGAGTTCTTTTTTGAATAACAATTAGTATCATTTAGTTTTAAAATAAATGATTGATGTTTTGATGAATATTCTTAGTTTAAAATAACAATTGGCATAAGTTGAGAAAAATGACCGTTATTATTAGTATGTCATTTACTAACATTTGATATGATCTTGGTTATCACAATTGATATCGTCAATAGTTCAATAATTTTTGGTATAGTCTTTTTGCTAATGACAAAAGGGGGAAGAAATATGGGCGATATGCATGCCTTAATTAAGGGGGAACAGTATTGAATTGATTATATTGAATTGGTTGCATAAATTGTATGTTGAGATATAGCATGAATTTAGGGGGAATTCAATATGCATATCTCCCGTTGTTTGTCATTATCAAAAAGGGGAAAATTGTTGGAAATCATGTATATCTATGATATGTGCGCTTTGGTTGTATGAGCATGATTTTCAGGTATAGGTTTTGATGAATGACAAACAATGAAGTCAAGTGTCAAACAACGATATTGTATGACAATTAATCAAATGGCAAGAAGCATGCCGATGACGGAATTGCATGAACGGGCCAAAGAGTTCAAGACCGAAGACCCAAGACGTAGGTCGTTTGGTAGAACCAATGTAAGGACAACATTTAAGTTATCTTATCCTTTGGCTCAACATTAGGTTATCATAAACATGCATAAAACATTTTTATCATAAACATGCATCTTTGTGCTAAACCAAAATGATTTGTATTTTAGTCAAAATGGTTTTTAAACATGTCTTTTAAAATCTGGACCTCAACAATCGATTATTTGAATCCTACAATCGATTGTATTAAGACAGTGTGATCTGAAGTTTTTCAAAATAGCAAACAATCGATTGTCTACTTTTAACAATCGATTATTTTGAGACAGTGTGCAACCGAAGTTTTTAAACATCAAAACAATCGATTGTTGTTATCATACAATCGATTATACTCATAAACAATCGATTGTCATTTTCATACAATCGATTATTTTTTGACCGTTCCCACAGAATCCTAAATTTATTTTTGAACGTTGAAGAACAATCGATTATTCAGGGTTAACAATCGATTGTTTAGCCTAAAATCAGGAATCTGGTTTTTGAACGTTGGTCAAACAATCGATTGTCTACTCCAAACAATCGGTTGTCTGAGCACAGAATCAGGGATTTTATTTATCAATTAAGCAACGGTCAGCACCACTTTTTCACCTATAAAAAGAGGTCTTTTGAGCTGATTTTAAATACACAACTCCTGCATATATTGATATACATATTGATCATTTTCAAGCATCATTTTAGAGCTTTTGTTGAGCCATTTGATAGACAACTTTGTGTTGTTCATAGAGCTTATTTTGTTTCTCTTTATCCACTCTATTGAGAGAGTATTTGTTGTAAAAGAGAGTTGTTTGAGAAGAACATATCTTCTCATTTGTCGGGTTTGCTAAGTACCCAAAGTCTTAGTGGTTGAAGTCTTGGGGTGAGGTATCCTCAAGCAAGTGAAGTCTTAAGGTGCGGTATCCTTGAGCAACTGTAACGGTTTGTTAAGCACCCATAAGCTTGACGAAGTTAGTGGAAATCTCGAGAGAGTCTCTCGGGGACTGGACTAGCCACGGGTTGTGGTGAACCAGGACACATCGGTGCGTTCGTTCTTATTTATTTACTTATCGCACTTATTTCCTTCCTGCAATTTTTAAATTCCGCAAGTTTACGCTAATTTTTATTATAACGCTATTCACCCCCCCTCTAGCGTTAAGTGTATTTTATAACAAAGCATGGAGGCTCAGATTACTGCTCGTGTGCCGGCCACCTCCGTCACATCTGACTCGGCTCCGCCGACTGCCTTCGTCGCCGGACAGCAGCTAGTCCGTCACCAATTTGGTAGTCGCGGGCGCGGCCGCATCAGCCGCGGGTCAGTCTCCGGTCGCGGTGGTTACTCCAGCAATGGTCAATCTCGTGGGTACAATGGGAAGTGCCAACTCTGCAGTGAATTTGGTCACTCCGCGCGCCGCTGCCCATCCTATCCCATCTCCGGCGCCAACCAGCCCCCTTATGGTGGACCATTGCCGTGGCCAGCTTATGCTTCGCCGCCCTATCCAGCTGCTCACACAGCCCATCACTCTCCGACGATTCCCTCTGCATCCAATTGGATCCTGGACTTTGGTGCCTCTCATTACATAACCTCTGATCTTGCCAACATGTCTCTTCACAGTCCTTACACTGGCTTCGACAATGTGGTTATTGGTAACGGTGAAGGTTTGACAATTACTCATACTGGACAACTTAATAGTCATTCCTCTCTTTTATTACCTGGGGCTCTCTGTGTTCCACATATGCGTAAAAATTTGATCTATGTTGCCCAATTATGTCGTCACAATAATGTTAACGTTGTTCTTTCTGATACTGATTTTCAGGTGAAGGATCGTCGCACGTGGGCAACGCTCGTTCGCGGCCCACTTAGGGACAACACCTACTACTGGCCGGCGGCTCCCAGTCTCCCATCTGCCCTCACGACACAAAAGCTCTCTGCGTCATTGTGGCATTCTCGGTTTGGTCACCCGTCAACTAAAACCCTGCGTCATTTAGTATCGTCTAGCAGTATAGCGTCCAGTAATGTGTCTGATCTTACCTGTGTATCTTGCAAACTTCATAAATGTCATAAGTTACCATTTTCTAAGTCAAGTCTGTCTTCTACTGCTCCCCTGGAGCTTATTTTCTCCGATGTATGGACCTCTCCGATTATTTCTAATGAAGCGTTTAAATATTATGTCATCTTTGTTGATCATTTCTCTAAGTATGTTTGGTTTTTTCCTTTGTGCCGTAAATCTGATGTCTCACAAACCTTCCCCATTTTTAAATCCATTGTAGAGAAATATTTCTCTGCTAAAATCATTACTCTGTATACTGACAATGGGGGTGAATTTCTCGCTTTACGCTCTTTTCTTGCCTCTCATGGCATCTCTCATCTTACGTCACCTCCTCATACTCCTCAGCACAATGGCTATGCTGAACGCTGTCACCGTCATATTGTCGATACTGGTCTCACTCTCCTTCATCATGCCTCTATACCTCTCATTTACTGGCCTTATGCCTTTGCTACAGCCTACCTCATTAATCGTCTTCCCAAGATAAATCTCTCGATGCGCTCCTCCTTTGAGTCTCTCTTCCAGAAACGCCCCAACCTTTCCAAATTACGTGTCTTCGGCTGTCAATGCTTCCCTTGGCTTCGGCCCTACACCTCATACAAAATGGAACCCAAATCTCGTGCCTGTGTCCTCTTCGGCTACTCTACTACTCAAAGCGCCTATCTCTGCTTTGATCCCTCAACGTCTAAAATCTTCGTCTCGCGTCATGTCACCTTCCATGAAGATGTCTTCCCGTTCTCCAAAATGTCTAACCCCGAGTCTCCCCCTGTACCCATTCCGGTCTCCCTAGAAGTCCTTCCGCTGCCGCCACCAGTATTTGCCGTTGCTCCCACCAGCGATCCTTCACCGGACGCACTCCCGGTGCCACCGCCCGTGCCACCAGTGCCCCTTCCGGCACCGCCAGCGGCCCCTGCCGCCGCTACACCCATTATGCCGCCACCTGCATCCTCTCAGGGTAGTCATCATATGCAGACACGCAGCAAAAATAACATCTTTATGCCCAACAAGAAGTTTGGTATATCTGATGTCACCTCTCCTGCTGTTACTAAACCTCAGACCCTGTCCAGTGCTATGTCTGATGAGCGCTGGCGCGCTGGTATGTCATCAGAGTTTGATGCTCTGCTACGGAATGGCACTTGGGATCTTGTCCAGCCTGATTCCTCGCAGAATGTTGTGGGTTGCAAGTGGGTTTATCGCATCAAACGCAAGCCTGACGGCACTGTGGATAAGTTCAAAGCCCGGCTTATTGCAAAGGGCTTTCATCAGCGTCCAGGTGTGGATTTCCAGGAGACTTTCAGTCCGGTTGTTAAGCCGGCAACTGTGCGTTTGGTTCTCAGTATAGCTGTATCCAAGGGCTGGCCGATTCGTCAAATGGATGTGAACAATTCCTTTTTCCACGGGAGGCTTACAGAGTATGTTTATATGGCACAATCACCGGGCTTTGTTGACAAAGCCTATCCATCCTATGTCTGTAAGTTACACAAAGCTATTTATGGTCTCAAACAGGCACCCCGGGCATGGTACAGTGCGCTCCGCCAAAGCCTTCTGACCATGGGTTTCGTCAACACTACCTCTGACACTTCGCTCTTCGTCTTTCAGCACTCTGGTATTACGGCCTATTTTTTGGAATCCGGTGGTGTATGTCAACACTACCTCTGACCATGGGTTTCGTCAACATACACCAGATTCTCTCTCGCGTGAATAGTGACTTTTCACTGTAGCATGAGTGAACAGTGATTTTCAGTCACTATTCATATCGGAATCCGGTGGTGGAATACTAATTTTTTTGGTGTCTAGACAATCTACATCTTGAGGTGAACTCATTCCTACTATTGTTTTTACAATATCTAACGCCAAACGCAGTAGATCTTAAATCTAAGATTTGCGAAGCAATTTTGCGAATTATTCTTTTTAGATGTGAAGTTTGCGGATCTTTCATCATCCAATCTGTTTGGTTCACACAACAGATTGAATCAGTTTTAGTCGAAGGAGATGTAACATTGTTTCATTAATCTGGATATGAAACAATTGGATAAGATCTGAAGCAGCTCGCATATCGTTTCTTTTAATCTGTTTTGGTATTGATCGCAGCATTTCATGGTGCTGATTTCATTCTGATCGATGGACATGATATCCTCTCCCCAGCCTGCGGCTGTGGGAGAGGCTGTTAATACCGTTACAGAAAATCAAATTGGACATAGATCCAATCAATCTTATGCATCGAAGCTTTCTGGACAGCACGCTGCTGAAAGCAAGTCTCAACTCCAGCTTTGTCCAATCACCATCGACCAAAGCTTGCAAATTGTAGAATTTACAGTTGATGAAATCAACTCTTTCACCAAAGAGGAAGGACTTCATCAAGCTGTAATTTTTAAATTATCTTATGGAAAGCCGGATCTTCACGATTTAAGGCACATCTTGCCGAAACAGTTAGCCGTCAAAGGTAGATGTATCATCGGTCAACTTGAATACCGTCACATTCTTGTAAGATTCAATCTTTTCGAAGATTTCGCTCAGGTGGTATCAAGAACGAATGGATATTTAAGGGTTAAAGGAGAAGAGTTTTTCTATAGGACTTTCCCGTGGACGATGGGATTTAATCCGCGAGAGGAAACTTCTAAAGCTGTGGTATGGATTTCTCTGCCCGAGCTGCCAGCAAATTTGTTTGTGCAGAAATCTATCCTATCCATTGCGTCGTCAGTTGGAAAGCCTATTGCAGTAGACAAAGCTGCCAAAGATCGAACGAGACCAAGTACGGCTAGAGTGAAAGTTCTGATCATTTTGCTCGACAAACATCCATCAACAATAAAGATCAAAATAGTTGATTCCAAATCTGGAAAAGTTTCTATTTTTGATCAAAAAATTGTTATTGATAATGCACCAGCATACTGTACACATTGTTGTCATCAAGGACATAATGTTAAATCCTGCCGACGGATTCAAGAAAATGAAACAATGGACAGTTTTACTTCTGGTAGCAGAAAGATCGTAGACAAATTGCAAGGAGACGCAAGGGATCTTCTAAATGAAAAAAGAGCTTCACAAAGAAGGGTCGAGCATAAGAATCCTATTATGTCTGCTGTTCAACATATCAAACCTGTTTGGAAACAGAAAACACATCCTATCACTGCAATTGAACCTGTTCAGATGTCTAATACAACCGATGAATCTATTCAGCAGTGTGGGAGAAAAAATGCAGGTAATCGTGTTATATTGTTGCAGCAATCCAACAATTTGGTAAGTCCAAATCCAATAGTTTCAGAGTCACTGCCTACTCCAAAAGAAGCTGATGAAGCTAAAACTGATGCACTTTGCAACAATGATCCTCTTACTGCCCGAGACCATAAGACTTCTTTGACTGATGCCTCTACAACCTTTTGCTCAAAAGTCAAATATGCAACTGACAGGGGGAAAAAATCCATGACTGCTGTTGCATTAAAGCCAATTAGCATGACAGAATTTGAATTCTCAATAGCAAACAGTTCTAATGCTATAGGTTCTGTATCAGGTACCAAAAATGACCATGCGAAGCAGATTTCGTCTGATGATCTAACTGGACAAGTTTTCAGCTGCAAGGCCAAGATTTTGAATGATCAAATCAGTGACAATATTCCATTTGATTTTGGTTCAGTATGTCTTCCAAAGCAAAATGGTTGGAATAAATCACAGCTGCAAGATGCTAATTTGGATGATCAAACAAGGGAATATGTTTCTGTCGCTGAGGTTCTACCAGAACCAAGAAGTGATCTGGCACTTTTTAACAAATCCCTTAGCACTGTTCCATCGAAGGTTTTAACTGCAAATGAGGAGGATGTTGTTTTTAGACAGTCAGCTGCAAGGGAATTTCAACAGGATATCACTGAAGGTATGCAGCACAGCAGTAAGCAAAATGATCAAATTGGTCAAAATTCAGAAAAGAAACAGGCAAGGTGTAACAATGACAATGCCAAGATGGATTCACAGGCTAAAGGGAACACTGGGATTGCTGAGAAAGCTTTTTGTTCAGCTGATGAATCTGACTCAAAAATTAAAGAAGTTTCTGCCTTATGGTCAAATGATCGAGATGAAGAAGCAAAGCAGGATGACAATTCAACTGTTTCATCCAAATTAAAAATGGACAGCCCTCAGGAGATATCAAAAGGTCCTATTAAGGCTCGATCAGATGAAGTTTGTACTGGAAAAACTGGGCAGATTGTTGGTTTCACAGGACATCATTGCAGTACCAAAGAACAACATCAAAGGCAGTGTACTAGTATCGAAGGGCATCAGTATACGACCAATGCACAACAGCAACAAGTAGATCTTTCACCAAGGGACATCAGAAGTGATTCATCCCAGAACATAAACAAACAGTTTTCAAAGAAAACTTCAGAAATAACAACAAGCTCTAATCCTTTTGTCGCGCTCGCAAATATTGATAAACATGACGACAAAATGATGGGAGGGATGATTAAGAAGGTTCAAAGTTATACTCCCCTCTCTATATCCAGTACATATAGCGGGGAAGATCTCAATGATAATGAGGAATTTTCAAGTCTCGAGGGTAAGAACAAACAACTCATTGTAGCTAACATGAGGGACATGGTTATTAAATCGAAACTGTGGGACCAACAGCATTATGACGATGATGAAAGCTTGGATGAAGGTTCCGGGAGATGGTCATCTGCTGAAGAAGACTGCGAAGATACGACCAAATCAGCTGTAAGAAAGAAAAATGCAGATTTGACTGGGTCCAAATTGAATCATAATGCCCAGATTTTCATTCCTAAAAAGGCTTCAACAGCAGATCTTTTGACGACAAATCAATCAACACTAACTGCTGCAAATATAATACATGATGGAAAGTCATTTGCTATTCAAATCTCTTCAGAAAAAATACATATCCAGAATGCTATGGAAATTTTTGAAGAAGGAGAGGAAGAAGAGATGTTAATGCAATGTCGCAAAGATGCTGCAAGAAAAGGCAACTTATCACCAATGCACAGCAAAACAAATAAGAAGAGTCGTCAGAGAGATAGAAGCTGGGACGGAAGGGTAACACAAGAAGCAAGCATTAGATGTCCCCCAATGAGAATCGCCAAACTAAAGCAGTTGGCGCAAAGAACAAAAGCATGAATCACGATGACTTTCATCACCTTTTCATATGTTTATCAATTGTATTAATTTCCTCAAATGTAATATCATCACAGAGTGCTTATAAACTCTGGGATGATCATGTTGTTATCAGGTATCGGATTGATTATTTTTCTTTCTGTAATTTTACTTTTATGTTATTAATAAAATCTTAACCTAGGCTATGCCTAGGTATTAAAAAAAAATATTGACTGGCAATGATTCTGCTTTCTTGAACTGTGTGATTGACTTTCTTGGGTCTCAGTTTTCTCTTAAAGATATGGGTGATCTAAGCTACTTTCTTGGTGTTGAAGTTCTGCGCAGCTCCAAGGGGTGTTTTCTTTCTCAGCGTAAATATGTTGTTGATCTTTTGACTCGTCATAATATGCTGGAGTCAAATCCTGTTCAGACGCCAACAGCGGCGTCAGCTCGCCTTCATCTGGCCGACGGCTCGTCCCCTCGACAGGCCCTTCGGGGTATCTCTCCTTCACTCGTCCTGATATCTCTTTTGCTGTGAATAAACTCTCACAGTTCATGCATGCTCCTACTGTCACTCATTGGGGTGCAGCTAAGCTCCTATTCCGATATCTGAATGGGACGCGTGACTTTGGCGTCTGGCTGCGTCCTTCATCTGCTATACCTCTGCATTGTTTCTCTGATGCTGATTGGGGTGGAAACTGTGATGACTGCTCCTCAACTGGTGCCTATGTTGTTTTTCTAGGGCCAAATCCTATTTCATGGAGCTCCAAAAAGCAGCGTTCCGTTGCACGATCATCTACTGAGGCTGAGTATCGTGCCATTGCTTCTGCTGCCGCTGAAGTACGTTGGCTTCATTCCCTGTTGCGCGAGCTTCATGTCCCTCTTCCGGCTGCTCCTGTCATTTACAGTGACAACATTGGCGCCACTTATCTCTGTGCCAACCCTGTGTTTCATTCTCGCATGAAACACATCTCCATTGATTATCACTTTGTTCGTCAATTGGTCCAGAATGGGTCCCTTCGTGTTGCTCACGTATCCTCTGCTGATCAGCTTGCTGATGCTCTCACCAAGCACTTATCTCGTCCTCGGCTTCTTTTGCTGATGTCCAAGATTGGCGTGTCCTCCGGCCGTCCATCTTGAGGGGGCGTATTAGGAAATATTGTAAATATATTTTGTCTATCTTTTTATTATTGGTATAATATTCTCTCATTAATTGTACAATCCTATAGTTGGTAGGTTTTGATTTTCCTTCATTATTGTACAATCCTATAGTTGGTAGGTTTTGATTTCTCTATACTCTATATATACTTTGGTGAGCAATACAAGTCACTCACTTCTCCAAAACTCTCTACACGCCAAAGGCAACTAAACACGAGGGTTGCGCTCGTTGCGGGACTTAACCCAACACCTTACGGCACGAGCTGACGAACTGAAAGGCCTCTCTTCAACTCCCTCTGAGGTTTGAACTGCCAACCAACTCTTTCGACTGCGAGTCATCAAAAGAATGAATGACCACTAGAGGGGAAAAGCGATAGAAGTCCTTCTTACCGAGCGATAGAAGTCCTTCTTACCGAGACTATCCTTTGTATAAGTTATGATCCATCCAAGGAATGAGCTTCCCCAGAGTAAAATCCCGTGGACTACAATGAAAAGATAGAATCTCGCCCGGCAACAGAATTTTCTTCAAAATCATCCAAACTCAAAGTTATTCCTTCAAAATAAGTCCTAAGATTCATGAATTAGCTGAAAAACCAATGAAACAAGGAAACATGCCTCCATGATTTTACTAACAAAGACTCGGATCTGATATTTGCAATCAACAGAGAGTTGACAATCGGAACTGCACCCGGACTTCGGAGCTCGTCGGAACTCGACAAACCTCGGACGGCACCTCAAAATTTGATCTCCAGAAGTTGCTGTACAGAACTAAGCTTACTTATGAGGCAGCGTTAAACCCAGACATGACAAACTATGGACGGAGCTGAAACGGAACCAATGAACAATGACCCCGGACAACTATAAAGTCACGGAGAGTTAAAAAACGGACAGAACCTTGACTGGGTGAGAACTGGGCAGAAGCAGGCTATTTAGATTGATTTTCCTATCATTGTTGCTGCGTTTTCCAGCAGAGCATTTGGCATAAGTTCTGGTTGAGGGTAGTCGTGAGTGATATAGATGTCAGCGGCTATAGAAGTTGGTTTGGAGGCGAGGTGACGCAGGGGTGGGGGTACGATCATTTGGATTTTTTATTTGAAATTGCCTGCCCTTTTTAGATTGTTTTTTGGCGTTTTTTTTTTTTTTTGCTATTTTTTTTTTTTTTTTGAATTTTTCGTCTCCTTTTAGTTTTCTTACGTGTCTCTTTTTTTGTAATTTTTTTTGTGTGTGTCTTTTTGGGTAGAGAATAGTTTTATATAGTGTGTCGAATGAAGTGTTATGTGGGATAGTTTTATTTGGGGAGTAGGTGTTATGTGAGGTAATATTTTTGGAGGAAGATTTTGGGTGGGGAAATATTTTTGGGGGAAGGTCTTAGATGGGAAAAAATGATTTTTGGGGGGGGGGGGGGGGGGGGATATTTTGGAGAAGTTTCTTCCTGTTAAGAATAGAATTCTATTTAGAGTGAATGTCTATTTTGTAGAGAGTTTTACTTTGAGGCTAAGTCATTTTTCCTCCTATAAATAGAGGGGTCTTACCCCATTGTAAATCACCCCAAAGTTCAATAAGAATTCTCTCTCTCTTTCTCTGCAATATTGTTCTTCTTCTTTTATTATTTTATAACACGTTATCAGCACGATCGCAACTAGGAAAGGTATTTGTAGAGAACCTAGAATGCACCAGGGCCATGTAGCTCGTATACCTTTCATTGCCCAAATCTGCATACTAGTACTCCTTCAACTGATTAGGCTTCAACTGACCTTTGTAAACAATAGTCCTTGAAGAAAGAGAGCATATATAGAAATCTCTCACGCCACCATGTTGGAGGTTTAAAGCAGCTCGGATCGCTGCCATTGAAACCCTCCTCAAATATACATCTGCCGCTCAAAGTCGACCTTTGACCGAGGAGTTGGTGTCAGAAACACTTGCTCAAGGACAGCATCTGTCTGCAATGCCGACTTGCCCAGTCCTGAATTATCTGTAGGGACTGGACATCATCCAAGAACTGTATGACCGAGCGACTCAGCCACCTTTGTAAATACAATTTTGCATTGCTCCCTTCTGCTTTCAGAGGTAGGTAGGAAGAACATCCCAACAGCATACTGGCCAGATGGTGGTAGCTCAAATCCAACCTCACTTGCTACCTCCTTGTAGAAATCATGAGGCAAAGCCACAAGAATACCGGCCCCATCTCCAGTATTAGTCTCACAACCACACGCGCCTCTATGAGACATCCGAACTAACATCTCAACAACATCAGTTACCGTTCCGTCGACCACACTACCAATAGCCCGTCAAGGTTCGAGAGAGAAGGTGGGCGTCGAGGTCGTTGGCAATTTTTTTTCGAGTTTTCGTCGTTGTTCGTCAAGGTCTGGCCGAGGTTCCGTTGCAGTTCCAACGCATTAGACGTCAATCACAACACGAGACTCTAACCAATTGAGTAGAAGCTTTGGGATTGAGAATAATGATCGTCAAATATTCTATGATCTTCCTTCATGATTAAATTCTGGATTTAAGGTAAGTATTTTACCTTTCTCTTTCAAATTATTGACATTCTATAATTTGATTTTACATACAAGTAAAGATGATAATTTTTATTCCAACTCTAATGGAGTTTGAAAGATATTATAATCATCCAAAGTGGTAAAATTTCTATGCTTTGCCATGATCAAATTCACGTATGATTGTGGGCAAAGAATTAAAAATCCGTCCCATTGAATTTGCTCCATTCTTATTCCCTATAGAGAATGTGATAGTAGTATGTGATAAGTCTGAAAGAAGAAAAAATTATTACCGTGAAGGTATCAATGGATGTGGACGTGGAAATAGACGAAATTATAATCGTCATCATTGTGATAATGAAGATAATAAGGATTCTCAAAATAATCCTTCACTCTGTGAAAGTAATATCTGTCATCGATTTGACATGAGATTTTATATAGCACATACAGATTATTATGGTCCATTCATGGTGTGAATGTGACAACATCTGATTTATGAGTACATATTCATTATTGGAAGAAGATGAACATGCTATTGGTATTGAATATACCACACTCACCTCTAGAAGGGAGGTTGAGATGATATAAGAAAATAATGTCATTATAATGGCATGAATGGTCATTGGTCACGTACCTATTGTACGCCAAAATATTTTGATAATGTGATTATTAAAGGACAATAATAATGCAAGAAACATATCTTGCATATAATTTTGACCATGACCATAATGGTACAACTTTCTCTTTAAAAGAAATATTTACTATATGGATATTGATTAATAATGTGATAGTACCAAATTAATTGAGAACTCTGTAAGAGCCAATTATATTATTTTGGAGAAACACAATTGATTACCAATAAGGTATTGTGTTGTAGTAAGTCTCAAAGAAACTTATTCAGTTTCCAAAGTATATGCGAAAGCGGTTGATTGTATTGAGACTATAAATAAAGGAAAGATTTGATATCTTATTACTACAACTTGTAGCGGGATAATATTTATGTGAAAAGCTATTGCTTTATTCTCCAGTTTGTACTACACAAACAAAAGAATGTCACACAATACGTGGATGTTTATTGATATAAAACCCCATATCATAATAAACTTGGAGTTCATTGATAATTGCACATATCGTGGTGTAACCTGAACTTTATCAATATTGATAATTTATTCAGTTAGTATACATGGTTTAGCCATATCAATTTAAGTATGATGTGCAAAAATAATAGAGAATTCACATGGGCAAAATATTAAAGAACTAGAAAGTTCTTTATGAATTCTCTTACATTGCTTGTTCTTATTAATTAATTGACCAACTAAAGTTGGGATTGAATCCCATGAATTCTGGAAATATCAAAGGTGAATATGGGCTCATTCATCTGCCATGTATACCACATAAGATGCATCTATGAGATGGTTACATGTGCGATTATTATTAACCCGCAACTTGGTGTTTGCGAGGTAATTTGCTCAATAATTTAACTTAGAGCACAATTTTCAGATTTTCTGTCCAAGATGGTTTATCTTGATAAGTTGGTTTATATCACAACTGGTTTAGCAAAATAATTTATTGAGTGCCTCCACTTATAGCTAAACTCTTGCTTACAAGCGCAAAGTTATATATATATATATATATATATATATATATATATATATATATATATATATATATATATATATATATATATATATATATATATATATATATATATATATATATATATATATATATCAATTTGATATGTGTTATATACGAAAGTATATTGCATTCTCCCCTCACAAATGATTCGGGGTCAGGAACCAAATAATTTCATCTTATTATTATTGACGTGCGGTGTATATTTTCATTAACACTATCATGCACAAAGATGGATTTCCAAAGTTGAGGAAGCAAGTTAGTTTTTCTAACATGAGGGGGAGACAAGATACAATAGTTGAGCAAAAAGTTACATGGAATAAATTATTATTTATACATATAGATCCTCGAATAGGATAATATGAACTTGAAGTTCGTAAAAGGATAATTACTTTGCAACATATTGCAAAGCATGCCATACGCATTTATTGACCCAAAGAAAGTAAGTATATTCTCATTGCAAATGCTCATATTAAGTCCTAGAAGGACAAAATCTATGGTACGCTTGAAGCGTATAGACAAATTAGTTTCAAAGAGAACTTCTTGATAAAGAAGATGAGCAAATGATCAAAGTGATCATAATAGAGGATGCAAGTGATCTAGAATATCACATGACATAACACTTCATAAAATCTCATGAGAGATTCAGGTACCTGAATATATGAATGAAGAGATCTATATGTTATGTCTTTATGAATATTTATTGGAACCGATATAAAATGTTCGTCGACGACATCTATCATAGCGCTAAGTATAGATGAGGATCTTAAGTCTATCGAACATAGACACAAAAGTATTGGCCAAATGGAAGAGATACAATTCAAGTAGAATTGATTACATATGAAAGACATGTAGTTTTGGACATGTAGTTCAAATACTTTAAAGTATAAAGTCAATGGTGTGCAATCAGTTTTCGATATCTTATATGTCTATGCAAGACATAAAAACTTGATATGCACTAAAGCCTCTTTAGATGGCTTATATGATTGAACTTATATGACAATCCTTGAAGGACTTAAACCACTTAAAGCATATATAATTTTTGGTCTTGAAGTACCACATGCTAAGTGCAATTTGTACACATTTGTATCTTGCTATAACTATAAGCATAATAATGTGATAGTGAGGATTTTCAAGGTGCAATAAATTCATTGGAGTTAATATGGCTGATTTATTCACCAAAATCTCTACCGACGTCAACATTCAAGAAGCTAGTGCACAAGAATGGGATGCGAAGGCTCAAGGATGTGAATTGATACTCTCTTCAGGGGGAGTTAATGCGCGTTGCACTCTTTTTCCCTTACAAGGTTTTGTCCCACTGGGTTTTCCTTGCAAGGTTTTTTTAACGAGGCAACCAATAGGCGCATTTCTAAACATGTGTACTCTTTTTCCTTTTTTATAATTTTTTTCCCATTGGGTTTTATTTTAGTTAAGGTTTTAACGAGGCACATTACTTATTGAGTAGACATTCAAGGGGGAGTGTTAAGAATATAATTCTATTTAGAGTGAATGTCTATTTTGTAGAGAGTTTTACTTTGAGGCTAAGTCATTTTTCCTCCTATAAATAGAGGGGTCTTACCCCATTGTAAATCACCCCAAAGTTCAATAAGAATTCTCTCTCTCTTTCTCTGCAATATTGTTCTTCTTCTTTTATTATTTCATAACACTTCCCTTTTTTTACTCCCAATTTTCTTTGATTTTCCTCTCTTTTTTGTATTTTATTTATTGATTGTGTATGTTATTTTCTGATTTTTTTAAATGCAAACTAATTAAATTCTAAATGCAAATGCCAAGTATTTTTGGTATTTTTTATTTTGATTTTAAAATATTAAAATGCATGAAATGCTACTAAAAAAGAAAAAATTCCTAAAAATCAATAAAAACTGTTTTGACTTATTTTTAGGAGTTAGCTTCATGTAGGTAAAAAATCGCATGCTTACACCAAGTGAGTAACAACTTACATGAAAACCTCAATTTATTTTATTGATTTAAGTGTGCGTTATTATATATCATTTGCGGAATTTATTCTTTTGTTGCGTTGAGAGCATCTTCCACCCTCTGTTCTTTTCCTTCAATTCAGGTGTGCTCCAACCTGTAAAACAGCCACTGTAAGCACGTGATTTTTGCCCTAAGCAAATTATTCCAAAAGAAAAACTAACAAAATGATTTTTTTTTATTTTACAATTTTTGTGCATTTTTTTGTCATTTTCTGATAATTTGTTGCACTTTATTTGTGCATGTTAATTCATAAAAATACAAAAAATACGCATTTTGCATTTCGGAATTAATATCATACTTTAGCGTTCATTAAAGGTTAATTTGTGTTAGCACAAAGCATGAAAATCACAAAAAACTAGTTCATTTTTGCATGTTTATCATTTTTATTTGGAATTTGTCAAAAAATAGATTTTGCAATACTTTTAGGAATTATTAGTTTATGTTTAAATATATTAGTATTTTAGTGTAGTTGCAATCTTATAAAATCAGAAAATAAAATAAAAAATTAATATTAAATTAAAAACACAAAAATAATATTTAAAAGAGAGTGGAAAAAAAAAAGAAAAATAAAGAAGAGAAGGGGGGTTGCCAATTTGGGCCATTAAATTTAAAAATTGAATAAGCCCAGGTATATACAACCCACGTTCGGCCAGCCCAAAGCCTGTACCCGCCCGGTCCAATTCCCACGCCCTCAAAACGAAAGCGTTTTTGTAACGCTCAATCTGAGCCGTCAAGGTTAGATGATCGGACGGTTCGAAACCTGGGGTCATTTAATACATATATGTCTTAACAGCCCCCACCCCATTCTCATCTTCTTCACAGACCCCTGCCTTCATGAACCCGGGGGGGATATTTTGGAGATGTTTCTTCCCTTTTTTTACTCCCAATTTTCTTTTATTTTCCTCTCTTTTTTGTATTTTATTTATTGATTGTGTATGTTATTTTCTGATTTTTTTAAATGCAAACTAATTAAATTAAGACTAAAAGTAACTCAACTACTAATTATTCCTAAAATATAATATTAAATTCTAAATGCAAATGCCAAGTATTTTTGGTATTTTTATTTTGATTTTAAAATATTAAAATGCATGAAATGCTACTAAAAAAGAAAAAATTCCTAAAAATCAATAAAAACTGTTTTGACTTATTTTTAGGAGTTATCTTCATGTAGGTAAAAAATCACATGCTTACACCAAGTGAGTAACAACTTACATGAAAACCTCAATTTATTTTATTGATTTAAGTGTGCGTTATTATATATCATTTGCGGAATTTATTCTTTTGTTGCGTTGAGAGCATCTTCCACCCTCTGTTCTTTTCCTTCAATTCAGGTGTGCTCCAACCTGTAAAACAGCCACTGTAAGCACGTGATTTTTGCCCTAAGCAAATTATTCCAAAAAAAAAACTAAACAAAATGATTTTTCTTTATTTTTAATATTTTTGTGCATTTTTGTGTCATTTTCTGATAATTTATTGCGCTTTATTTGTGCATGTTAATTCATAAAAATACAAAAAATACGCATTTTGCATTTAGGAATTAATATCATACTTTAGCGTTCATTAAAGGTTAATTTGTTTTAGCATAAAGCATGAAAATCACAAAAAACTAGTTCATTTTTGCATTTTTATCATTTTTATTTGGAATTTGTCAAAAAATAGATTTTGCAATACTTTTAGGAATTATTAGTTTATGTTTAAATATATTAGTATTTTAGTGTATTTTCAATCTTATAAAATCAGAAAAATAAAATAAAAAATTAATATTAAATTAAAAACACAAAAATAATATTTAAAAGAGAGTGGAAAACAAAGGAAAATAAAGAAGAGAAGGGGGGTTGCCCAATTTGGGCCATTAAATTTAAAAATTGAATAAGCCCAGGTATATACAACCCACGTCCGGCCAGCCCAAAGCTTGTACCCGCCCGGTCCAATTCCCACGCCCTCAAAACGAAAGCGTTTTTGTAACGCTCAATCTGAGCCGTCAAGGTTAGATGATCGGACGGTTTGAAACCTGGGGTCATTTAATACATATATGTCTTAACAGCCCCCACCCCATTCTCATCTTCTTCACAGACCCCTGCCTTCATGAACCCGGGGGGGATATTTTGGAGATGTTTCTTCCCTTTTTTTACTCCCAATTTTCTTTTATTTTCCTCTCTTTTTTGTATTTTATTTATTGATTGTGTATGTTATTTTCTGATTTTTTTAAATGCAAACTAATTAAATTAAGACTAAAAGTAACTCAACTACTAATTATTCCTAAAATATAATATTAAATTCTAAATGCAAATGCCAAGTATTTTTGGTATTTTTATTTTGATTTTAAAATATTAAAATGCTTGAAATGCTACTAAAAAAGAAAAAATTCCTAAAAATCAATAAAAACTGTTTTGACTTATTTTTAGGAGTTATCTTCATGTAGGTAAAAAATCACATGCTTACACCAAGTGAGTAACAACTTACATGAAAACCTCAATTTATTTTATTGATTTACGTGTGCGTTATTATATATCATTTGCGGAATTTATTCTTTTGTTGCGTTGAGAGCATCTTCCACCCTCTGTTCTTTTCCTTCAATTCAGGTGTGCTCCAACCTGTAAAACAGCCACTGTAAGCACGTGATTTTTGCCCTAAGCAAATTATTCCAAAAAAAAAACTAAACAAAATGATTTTTCTTTATTTTTAATATTTTTGTGCATTTTTGTGTCATTTTCTGATAATTTATTGCGCTTTGCATGTTAATTCATAAAAATACAAAAAATACGCATTTTGCATTTAGGAATTAATATCATACTTTAGCGTTCATTAAAGGTTAATTTGCTTTAGCACAAAGCATGAAAATCACAAAAAACTAGTTCATTTTTGCATTTTTATCATTTTTATTTGGAATTTGTCAAAAAATAGATTTTGCAATACTTTTAGGAATTATTAGTTTATGTTTAAATATATTAGTATTTTTTAGTGTATTTTCAATCTTATAAAATCAGAAAAATAAAATAAAAAATTAATATTAAATTAAAAACACAAAAATAATATTTAAAAGAGAGTGGAAAACAAAGGAAAATAAAGAAGAGAAGGGGGGTTGCCCAATTTGGGCCATTAAATTTAAAAATTGAATAAGCCCAGGTATATACAACCCACGTCCGGCCAGCCCAAAGCCTGTACCCGCCCGGTCCAATTCCCACGCCCTCAAAACGAAAGCGTTTTTGTAACGCTCAATCTGAGCCGTCAAGGTTAGATGATCGGACGGTTCGGAACCTGGGGTCATTTAATACATATATGTCTTAATAGCCCCCCACCCCATTCTCATCTTCTTCACAGACCCCTGCCTTCATGAACCCTAATAAGCGCCGCCCTAAAATCCACCATCGCCGGTGACGGCGCCATCTTCAATCCCTCCCAAAATCACACTCCTGAACCACCTCGACCCCCTAAGTCCAAATATGAGACTATTGGCCGTCGAATATCAACAAAAAGCTTCAAAAATCAAATCAAAATTGGCGGCCAAGTCTCAAACGCATCCAATCGAGACCAAATTGATACTGGTTTGTCTTTAGGTCTTTCCCCTCTCGAGTCTATGATCATTTCACTTCAAATCTCAAAGGGCCGCCCTCAAGTTCATCTAGGGTTCATCAGTTTTAATTGTTTGGGGATATTCTTTTACGGTAAGTTTCTCTTTAGCATTACGACTTTAGTTTGTATCGTTTAATAATTCCTATTTCTCCTCCTCCTCCTCCTCCTCCTCCTCCTCCTCCTCCTCCTCCTCCTCCTCCTCCTCCTCCTTCTTCTTCTTCTTCTTCGACTGGTTGTGGAAATGTTATTTAGTCTAATTTTGTTTTTTTAGCTTAAGTTTTTAATTAAGTGACTTTAATTAGTGTTTTTATGTGTGGACGGCTAAATCGTTCTTTGGCAGTAGGTTTTCTAACGGTTTTGATTTATAGTTAGCATTGTTAGTTAGTCGGATTAGTTGTTTATCGATCGCATTATAACGTCGTTTATAGATAATATTAGTCGAATAATTATTGTTATAATATGCATGTTAAATGCCTACCTGAACTGTTCAATTTCTTCTTTTCTGATTATTGACTCTGTATGGATTGTTAGCTTAGTCGATTCTCTTTTATAATTACTGTTATAGACTGTTTAGTTTAGGGCCGTTAGTTAATTAGGCTGGTTTTGAAATTTGGATTTGGGAAGTGGGTTTGTGACTGATTTCAGTAGTATTAGTTATTTTAGTGTTAATTGATATTATTTGAAGTTCTTTGTTAAGACAATGCTTTGGTTATAGCTGATTAGTATATTGATAGATAACATTGGTTCGTTTAACTGGGGTAAGAATTGAGTGTAGTTAAATAAGGCAGTAGTTTTAGGGGCTGGTCAAGGTCTTTTTAGGGATAGAAAAGGGTAGAATCTTTAGGTTTTGCAATTTTAAAACAGGGGAAGGGTAGTGTAGGAATTGTCTTGCTAAAAGAGTGCCCTAGAGGCTTCTATAATAGGACTTTAGTGTAGTTTTCAATAGACTTAGGGCATTAACTTGAGTAGCAAGTCATAAAATATGGGTTTTAAGCTGAAAATAGTTAGGGGCTGTGAGTGTAAATGTAAATCTGAGTGTTGCCCTTATTTGTTTCTATAAAAAGAGCATTAGATGCCTTGTAGAGGGGTCTTCAACTTTCAGCTCAAAAATTCAACAAGAAATCTGATTTTCCTTTCATTTTTAGCTTCAGATTAGTTTCAGCATTTAAATACACAAAAATACAAAAAAATACATACAGAAAATAGAAAACCACAAAAAATATTCACTGTTTCATTGATTGTGAGCAGCTTCTGGGTTTTCCTTTGGTGTTCTGTTTTATAGTCTGGTCTGAGATTTGTTTTGAATTGGTTTGGGGTTTATTCCTGCCGGGTCGTGGTTTCTCTGCTGGATTTTGCAAGTTCCTGGGTTTACAGTTAGCATTTCTGGGTTTCTTATTGCTGCTGATTCACTGAACACTCTGCTCCTTAAGCTGTTGCTGACTACCTTCTTCTATTTTTGAATTCCAATTTCCAGGTACAAGTTCTAAAACTCCTGAATGTATATTGGATTAAAGAGATGAAATGGAAATGACTTTAGCTTGGTTTTCTGATTAATGTTGATGTCCTAATTAGTTCCTCATTTATACTCGTTCATGGCTATGTCTAATTAAAATTTGGGAATATTAGTTGAATGTTGTAAAGATTTGATTATATAGGATTGTTTTAATTAATGTTAGAGTTGAAAACTGGGCTGTGATGGTTGGACTGCTAAATTGGTCTATACTGTGACAGGGGATGTTTGTTTCTAAGTATTTGAACTTGTGAAACCTGTTGGGTAATTGAATTAGAGAGACTTTGGACTATTGGTTATATGATCGTGAGTTTAAACTGAACTGTAGGGTCCAGATTGGTTATATTTTGTTAATTATGTCATTAACATGAATATGAGTCTAGGTTGTAGTAGTTAATTATTGCAGTTTTCAGATTTTAAATGCTAGGGTCATACGCAAACATGAACTCAATTTGAAGCCTGATTTGGTATTCGTATGATGGGACCAGGAATTACGTTTGTGCTGTTGAGAATTGTTTAAGTTGTTTGATTATATTCAGCAATTAATTGTGCACATGGTAGTAACTTGAAATAAAGCCTATGTTAAAAATAAGAATCCTTTGAAAACTAAGGCTTAACAGCCAACTGGAGATACATTGAAAAACGAGGGTTGTGTTTGTTTCCCCTCAGGCTCGATCTGGGAGCCGCCTGGTGCTGTTGGGAGTGAGGAACTTCATTTTGGGCCAGGAATTGGGCTAGTCTTTGATTTAATATTTTAATTAGTATTAGAAATTTGGTTTTTTTGAGTTAGGATTTTCCTTTATTTTAGAGACAAAAAATGGATTAGATAATGTAGTTACTTTAGAATGTCCTTTAATAAAAATAACGAGACGAGCCTCGCCAAATAATAAACAAATTGCAAGGCCCTCAATAATTGATTATCGAAATAATTTAGAATATGGGAGGGTCGTTTAGTGAATTTCACGGCCTTCCCCAAAGTAATAATACGCTAGAAGTCTTTAGACGCGTTTTAATTAAAGTACTTTCCTAAATTCTGGTGTGCATTGATGCAACACAAATTTAAATCTCGACGAAGTCGAAATGTTTTGATAACCACGGGTACCTTGATGGCGACGGGGTTAGAAACGCATTTTCATGATGTCGTAATTCTTATAAAACAAATAATAATTGAAAAATGGTTAAAAAAAATGGACACGAGCCTCACCGAACAAGAGTAAATGTGGGGCCCTCAGTAATTGGTTGTTTAAAAATAATTAGAATTTTGGAAGGATCTTTTAACGAATTTCAACGGCCTTTCCCAAACAATATTATGTTAGAACCTTTAAGCATGATTTATTAAATTATTTCCTTAAACTCAGGTGCGCATTGATGCCACCCAAATCCAACTCTCGACGAAGTCGAAATGTGTTGATAAACACGGGTGCCTTGATGGAGACGTGGTCAGAGACAAGTTTTCACGATGTCGCAAGTCTTTTAAAATAAATAATGGTAAAATCAATTTATAAATAAAAAGGCACATGAGTTAGCATGTAATAAAATCAGTTAAAAGCTGAATGCAACAGTGGCGACCGTGCTAGAACCACGGAACCCAGGAATGCCTAACACCTTCTCCCGGGTTAACAAAATTCCTTACTCGGATTTCTGGTTCGCAGACTGTAACAGAGTCATAATCTTCCTCGGCTTGGGATTCAAATCCGTGACTTGGGACACCATAAATCTCCCAAGTGGCGGCTCTGAATAATAAATAACTAAATCTCATTCCCATTGTTCTTTAATTGAAAAAACTCCTTTACGCCCCTAGCGGGGTGTAGATGAAAAAGGAGGTGTGACAGCTCTGGCGACTCTGCTGGGGATGAGAACCCAGAACGTCTTGTTCAAGGTTCAGAATTCGAGCTTAGATGAATTGTTGTATTTGGATATATTTGATTTTCCTACATGTTTCGTGCTTGATGTGCTAAATGTTACTGCTTTGATATTATTTGAACTGTATTAAACTGTGGCGACACCCTTCTCTCTTCACCTACGAGGATGTGCTTACTGGTTGAGACTTCCTATTCATTTAATTTCATACCCTGAAATAAGAAAAAGGCTGGATAATTGCAAAGCCGGATGATCTCGCAGGTTACCGGTATGTTGCCCCATCCTCGACTCGAGTTGTCCGCTCGGGTACACAGTCTAGAACACATACCCAGATTTTGAACCTAGAATGACGTGACTTCATGCCGGATCCCTAGTAGGAACGCTTATTTGAATCATGCTGCATTTGACTTAGGGGATTCAACATAGGGGTTGGGTTCGTCTAGGGCTAGCAGCCTGAAATGAAAGAGACCATCCTGATGCATCCTACTTGTTATGTACATATATTTGTCTCGCACCTGCATGCTGACCGGCTTTTGAATCTTGGAATGTTAAAAAAATTGAAAAAAGAGAAAAAAATAGAGAAGGAGAGAAATAACAGTTGGAGGGTTAATTGATTATTTTAGAAAAAACCAATGTTCAACTACTGTTGAAAGTCTACCGAAATTTTTAGAAAATGAAACAAAAGAAAGAAAATTTTTCATTTTGTTTTACTAAAAAGTAAGGGAAAAATAGAAAAAAAAAGAGTCTTTCTTTTTTTGGAAATTGTTTGCGGAAAAAAAAGAGAGGAGTCTTTTAGTTTGAAAAAATAGGTTGTTTTATTGTTGGTTGAACAAGAAAAAAAAAGAGTCATTATTTTTAGTTCAGAAAATAGGTTGTTTTTTAAAAGGAAAAATAGAAAAAGAGTCGTATTTTAAGTTGTTGAAAATGAAAAGAGTCGTATTTTGTCCGGTCCTCAAAAATAGAAAAGGAAAATAGTTTGTATTGTAATGAAAAATAAAATTAAAACGAGTCTTGTTTTTAAAAAAATAATATTTTTTATGAAATGCCATAAATAAAAATGAAAAGAGTCGTGCTTTTGAAAGTGGTTTTATTATTTGCAATTGACATGCCAAAAATGAAAATCAAAAAGAGTCTTTTTTTAAAATGGTTCGGTTAATCTGCCGAACTACGCATGGTTTGATTCTCATAGGGCGTGAGATACGTAGGCAACCCTCATCGGGTCCAACCTCTCCTTTGCAAAAATAGCCAAAAAAATATCAAATTTGTTTTATTTGCGTCATGAATAGGTTAGGTGACGCCGTTTTTGAAAAATAGCCGAATATTCCAAAACGGGACGCCGGAAGGCTTACCCTTCATAAACGGCCACCTTTGGTCATGTTTTGGTTTTTCACCTCCGCGGCCTTAAAATCTTTTCGTCCTCAAGGAGATGAAAGGCTAGGCCATTTATTTTAAATTTGAAAATAAGAAAGAGTCGTAGAACTCGGGTGATGCCGTTTTTGCAAAAATAGTCGAATGTTCCCAAACGGGACGTCGGAAGGCTGACCTTGCGTAAATGGCCACTTTTGGACATGATTTGATTTTTGACCTTCACAGCCTTAAATTCGCGTCCCCGAGGCGTTGAAAGGCCGTGTTTGCAATATTGGGTCTTTTATTTTAATTTGGGAAGCAAGAAGAGTGGTAGATAAGTTGAGCAAGGCCGTTTTGTCATAAATAGCGGAATGTGACCTAAAGGGGCGCCGGAAGGCTGACTTTTCAAAAACGGCCATTTTGGGTCAATTTTGATTTTTTAAGGGTTGACTCGCACAACCTTTAAATCTTCGTCCCCGAAGTGCTAAAAGGTCGTGTTTTGAAAATCGAGTTTTTCTTTTTTTTAAAAATTTTGAAAGAGAATATAGATAGTTTTATTTTTTGAGTCGAATATAAGTTTTTCTTCTTTCTTAATCGCCTTAATAAATGTGCATGATGAGCACAATGGAAAATGAACCTTTTTCAATATTGACCAAAGTCCCTTTCGAGTTGAAATTATGGTGGAATAACTTGGACAAAGAGGGGCAGGATGAAGTGAAGAAATATCTGAAGGGTCTCACGGGTTTATTAGACATCAATCCTCGGGGTGATATTATTAGAGCACTGGTTACTTTCTGGGACCCAGCAAATAATGTTTTCCACTTCTCGGATTTTGAGCTAACTCCAACCTTGGAAGAAATAGCTGGGTACATCGGAAAGCTGAGATTTCGCTAAAAGAACAATATCCGGTTGCTCCAAGAGCCATCACGGTGCAACGAGTTTTAGATATATTAAAGATACCCAGGGCAGTTCACAATCCAGACTTTGCGCAGAGTTTCTGCACACCCCGATTCATATACGACAAATATAACCACGCGGGAGGGTTCAACAACCCAGATATCAGGCTATGCAGTAAAATTAACTGGTGGAAGTGGGATGAGCACAGAAGAATGGCATTCATGATAACCATTTTGGGCGTATTAGTGTTCCTCAGGAAAGGTGGGAATATTGATATAAAGGTGGCCGGGATCGCTAGTACTTTGCTTAGCCAAGATGGAAGTGCTCTTGATCGTGTCTGACCTATTCCGAGCTCTCACTGTTTGTAAAGCCGGGGGAGAATCTTTTGAGAGGTGTAATATGTTGTTACAGATGTGGATGATCGAGCATATGTGCCACCGTTCCCAGTTTTTGATTTATGGTTCGCCCGATAAAACTTGTATTAGAAAGTTTTACACCAGAACTGATGGGGTTAGTTTTCCTGAAGGTGTAAAGGCATGGGTATCGTACTTCCGGAAGCTTAAGGACAATTAGATACAGTGGACTTTTGGATGGTTTCCTGTGGGAGAAATCATATACATGTCAGCTGCCGGGTTACATTTCCTTCTGACGGGGTTGAATACATCCAGCCTTATGCTCCTTATCGGGTTTTGAGACAACTCGTGAGATATCAAATAGTCCCATCGGAGGAGGATTTGAGCACTCAGGTGATCGAGATTAGCCTTGATGGACAGTTTCCTGAAGCGAGAGTTCGCCATGTATGGAATGAGGGTCAATGCTTACAAGCAGATACATGTGTGCTGGATCGGGCCAGGGGTGAAGTGGCACCAAATTACCTCATGTGGTACAAGAGAGAACTTGAACATCAGAAGACAGCTAAAAGACCCCACGTCCAAGATTTTGTTGAAACATCATGAGAGCAGTGTGATTGGCTAGCAAAATAAGAAGGTTATCGAGCTGAGATTGGGAAGCTGAAGCAACAAGTCGAAAGTTTGAAATTCGAAAGTAGTGTGCAAGTCGCTGCGGATCAGGGTGAAAAGAATAAATTGGCCCAAGAAAAGGCAGAGCTTAAGGAGGCAATCCGGCAATTGAGAGAAGCCGTTGATAAATAACCTAGGAGTCAATCAGATGAACGATTGATAAAAAGGTTAAGAAATGAGGTTAGGGAGTGCCAGGATAAGTTAGAAAAAATCTGAGAGTGACATGGCAGACTCAAAGCTCAATGGGCTACATGATCAGCGGAGCATCGCCAATACTTGAATCAACTGAAAAGGGACAACGAGAAAGTTGTTGACAATCTGAAGAGAAAAGTGGCTTCCCTTATGGGTAAAGCGATCAGGCAGGCCAGGGATTTCAAAATCGAAAGTGGACAGTGATACGATTTGTTGGCCCGAATGGAGGTAGAGGTGCAACAGTTGAAAGATCAACACTTACAAGATTCTCGGGCCTTAAAGTCGTCCACCGACCAAATAGAGCGATTGCTTACAGAAAAGAAACAAACATGAGACCGGATTAGAGCCGTGTCTTCTGATATTTTCAGGAGATGCCGAGTCTGTGAGGATATGGCCCATACAACTTTCGTCCAAGCGGTGCGGATCTATGTGAATTGGATTTTGAGCACTTGTTACTTTCTGGGACCCGGCACATAATGTTTTCCACTTCTCGGATTTTGAGCTAACTCCAACATTGGAAGAAATAGCTGGGTACATCGGAAATGCTAAGATTCTGCTAAAAGAACAATATTCGGTTGCTCCAAGAGCCATCACGGTGCAGCGGGTTTTTGATATATTGAAGATACCCAGGGCAATTCACAATCCAGACTTGGTGGAGGATTTCTGCACTCCCCGATTCATATACGACAGATACGGCCATGTGGGAGGGTTCAACAACCCAGATATCAGGCTATGCAGTAAAAATAACCGGCGGAAGTGGGATGAGCACATAAGAGTGGCCTTCATGATAACCTTTTTGGGCGTCTTATTGTTCCCAAGGAAAGATGGGAATATTGATATAAAGGTGGCAGGGATCGTTAGTACTTTGCTTAGGCAAGATGGAAGTACTCTTGCACCTATGATCGTGTCCAACCTATTCTGAGCTCTCACTGTCTGTAAAGCCGGGGGCGGATCTTTTGAGGGGTGCAATATGCTGTTACAGATGTGGATGATCGAGCATATGTGCCACTGTTCCAAGTTTTTCAGTTATGGTTCGCCCGATGAAACTTGTATTAGAGATTTTTACACCAGAACCGATGGGGTTAGTTTGCCTGAAGGTGTAAAGGCATGGGTATCGTACTTCCGGACGCTCAAGGCCTATCAGATATAGTGGACTTTGGGATGGTTTCCCGTGGGAGAAATCATATACATGTCAGCTGTCGGGTCACATTTCCTTCTGATGGTGTTGAATATCATCCAGCCTTATGCTCCTTATCGGGTTCTGAGACAACTCGAGAGATATCAAGTAGTCCCACCGGAGGAGGATTTGAGCACTCAGTGATCGAGATTAGCCTTGATGGATAGTTTCCTGAAGCGAGAGTTCACCAAGTATGGAATGAGGGTCAATGCTTACAAGCAGATACATGTGTGCTGGATCGGGCCAGGGGTAAAGTGGCACCAAATTACCTCATGTAGTACAAGAGAGAACTTGAACATCAGAGGCCGGTTAAAAGACCCCACGTCCAACATTTTTTTGAAACATCACAAGTGGGATTGGCTAGCAAAATAAGAAGGTTATCGAGTTGAGATTGGGAAGGTAAAGCAACAAGTCGAAAGTTTCAAATTTGAAAACAGTGTGCAATTCGCTGCGGATCATGGTGAAAAGAATAAATTGGCCCAAGAAAATGTAGAGCTTAAGGGCAAAATCCATCAATTGAGAGCAGTCGTTGATAAACAATTGATGAGTCAATCAGATGAACGATTATTAAAGGGTTAAGAAATGAGGTTAGGGAGTGCCGGGATGAGTTAGAAAAATCTGAGAGTGTCATGGCAGGGCTCAAAACACAATGGGCTACAAGAGCAGCGGAGAATCGCCCATACTTGAATCAACTAAAAAGGGACCACGAGAAAGTTGTTGACAATCTGAAGAGAAAAGTGGCTTCCCTTGAGGGTAAAGAGATCAGGCAGACCAGGGATTTCGAAATCGAAAGTGGACTGTGTTACGACTTGTTGGCCCGAATGGAGGTAGAGATGCAACAGTTGCAAGATCATCACCTACAAGATTCTCAGTCCGTAAAGGCGTGCACCGACCAGATAGAGCGCTTCCTTACAGAAAAGAAACAAACAAGAGACCAGATTAGAGCATTGCTTGGGATATTTTCAGGAGATGCCGGGTCTGTGAGGATATGTCCCATACAATATTCGTCCAAGCAGTGCGGATCTATGTGAATCGGACAATGAATGATATAGAGCACGTTGAAAGGGACATGGGACCTAAGCCCGCGGCGAGGCCGAACTACACCCAGCGGGCATCTAGATTTAAGTTATTACAGTATGAGTAGGTTGTGTTTGTATCTTTTCTAATTTGAGTCTGTTTGTCTGTTGATTTTCATGTCTGTAGTTCGAAGTTGGTATTTGGTCTTAGTTTGTGTCTGTCATTTCCTTCCACAAAAAATGTTTAGTTTGTAATAAGTTGTGTCAGTAATGAAACTCGAAAATTCCCAAAAATTGTTTTCATTTTATTTTCACATTTATTTTCATGAACTACGCTTGGTCTGATTCGTGCGGGGCCACGATACGTAGGCAATCTCCATAGGATTCGACTGTAATCATAAACAAAAGAAAAGAAATAAAAAGAGAAGAAAGAAAGAAAAGAGCGGAAAAACAAAGGCAAGAATAAGAGCAAAAAAAGAGATCAAGAGCGGAAAAACATAGGTAAGAATAAGAGAAAGAGAAAGGAAAGAAAAGCGGAATAGAATGATGAAAATGAAACAAAGGAAGAATTGCCGGGATGATACATGTGGTCGAGCAAATGCATAATAGAAATGATAAACTGTATAGGTGCATTCATGCCAACGTGCGGTTATCAAATCTGTTAAAGCCCAATCGCTAACTAAATGGTTGTTTCGAATGTGTGAGTCCAGGCAGGTGGTTAGTTGATTGGCAATTCTGGAAACTCAGAGTACAACACTCGATTGAAGGATAAGATAGAAATGACTGGACATGATTCAGATACTGGTATTGTGGACCCTACGAAAGAGGTCGAGGTGACCGATGTAGCGGATATGAAAGAAGAGATGAAGAAGTTGAAAGCCCAAATGGATGCCATGCATCGGGCTTGGTCTCAGGGGCACCCAACACCATTATACCCCGCCAACCCCTCTTATATCCCGCACGTAGTGCAGGCTCAGGAGCCTCCCACTCCTAATACATCTCCACCCTTCCAGTATAACACCCAAGGGTATGCCACTACTTCATATGCCCCTCCAGATCCACCACCCAAACAAAATCCTCCTCAGCCCGTGGCTCTAATCTTTGTGGCCCCTCCTCCAGCCCCATTACAAATGTCCTATAATGAACCACAATTCCAAGCCCATGACACCCAATACTACCCTCCTGAACCCACTTTTAAGGCTCCTGAGCCATATTCATATACCCCTCACTTTGAGATCCTAGAAGAAGTCCAGAAACCAGTTAAAAACGCAGAGCATGAGGAAGTGATAAGAAAGTTCAAAAGCCTGGAGCAATCCATCAGGAACATGCACGGTTTAGGCAACCAAGTCAGCGTTGCATACAAAGACTTGTGCCCTTTCTCTGATGTCCAGTTGCCCGCGGGGTTCAAGATGCCTAAATTTGACATGTACGAGGGACACGGCGACCCGCTGGCCCCTCCGAGGATTCTGCAGTAAGATGAGAGTTGCTGGGGGAAAGATGAATTACTGATAGCCTACTTCGGTCAAAGTCTGAGCGGATCTTCATTGGAGTGGTACACAAGACAGGACCCTAGCCGATGGTATAGATGGGATTATTTGGCACAGCCGTTCATTGGACATTTTTAATACAACCTCGAGATAGTCCCTGATCGTCTGTCATTGTTGAAATTTGAGAAGAAGCCGGGAGAAAGATTTAGAGAATTTGGTTTCCGATGGAGGGAACAAGCAGCCAGAGTGGATCCTCCAATGAGGGAGAATGAGATGGTAGACTACTTTTTGCAAACGTTGGAGCCGACATACTTCGGTTATCTAGTGACGTCTGTGGGTAAATCATTCAATGAATTAGTGAAGATGGGCACCATGATTGAAGAGGGTTTAAAGTCTAACAAAATCTTGAGTTATTCAGCGCTGAAAGTAACCACGCAGGCCATACAAAGTGGTATTGGTAGTGTGCTGGGAAAGAAGAAGAAGGAAGAAGTGGCCATTGCGGAAGCTAGCACCTGGTCCAAGCCCAGCAATCCTCCACCCTACTATAGCAAACCCAGACCCCACCACCCAATTACCCATATACCCCATACGGCCCACCATAACATTACTACCCACCACCAGAACCACACTTCTCTATCCACCATGCCCAGACATACACTCAGCCTCCAGTGCACCCGCACTGGCGTGCACCGGTTCCCCAAAACACATATACACCTCCAGAAAGCACCCATCCACACCCCAGGGCTAATAGACCAGGACCCGGCTTTCGCCCTAACCAAACTTTTGGAGTTAGAGGGGCCCAAATTAGGAGAATCTTACACCGCTTTATTCCATTGACTGAAGTAGTTGGGAATGTTAACCCCAATCGAATCCAAAGTGCCAAATACCCTCTCCCAAAAACCTGGACCATTCTGTTAGCTGTGAATATTGCTTAAGGATGCTGGGTCACAATACTGAGAAGTGCTGGAAATTGAAGAATGCGGTACATGAACTTATTGACAATCGCCGTATCGAGGTACAGGCTCGGGAGGCGCCAAATATCAACCAAAGCCCGTTGCCAGCGCATCACGAGGCTAACATGATCGAATTGATACAAAAGGGAGCAGAGTCTAAAAAGCCCTCACAGACGGTCATGATGATCGTTTTGTTGAAGCCAAGGAGAAAGAAAAGGCAGTTGAGGAAAAGCCAACAATTCAGCTGGAAATGATGAAAGACAGACCAGTGGTGGTGATGGGGAAAGGCCTATTTGTTGATGCAAAAAAGCCGGAGCAAGCCAATTAAGTGGTACCAGGGAATCACCTGCACCCATGGTTGTTGTGAAGGTGCATGCGGAGAACCGGTCATCATAAAGCCGATAGTCCAATTACCTGTGGTCAATAGCAAAGCCGTGCCGTGGAAATATGAGAAGGTGGTAGTAACGTACAAGGGGAAAGAAATTGGGGAAGAAAGTTGTGAAGCACAAGGTTTAACCCGATCAGGACGTTGTTTTGCCCCCAAAGAGTTGAGAAAAGCTAATAGAACTAAAGACAATGCAACACTTGTCAAAAAGGCGGTGACGGAAGAAAAGGCGGAAGAATTTCTGAAAAAATATGAGGGCACAAGATTATTCTATTGTGGAACAATTGAGAAAAACTCCGGCTCAGATCTCATTATTGTCATTATTGATCCACTCAGACGAGCATCACCGAGCTTTGATGAAAATATTGAATGAGGCCCATGTCCCTGACAAAATTTCAGTCAACCATCTGGAAACAATTGCGAGCAAGATCTTTGAGGTGAACAGGATAACATTTTCTGATGATGAACTGCCCGTGGAAGGAACGGAACACAACAAGGCTCTCTACTTGCCAGTTAAGTGTGAAGATTCAAAGGTGACTCGGGTGTTGATCGATAACGGGTCTAGCGCCAATATTTGCCCATTGTCTACTTTTAACCAGTTGAAGATTGATGATATTAGAATCCAAAAAAAAATAGTGTTTGTGTTTGAGGGTTCGACGGAGGGGAACAGACACGGTGGGGGACATTATCCTTGAACTGACTATTGGCCCAGTTGAGTTCACTATGGAATTTCAGGTGCTGGACGCTGCAATATCATATAATCTATTGTTGGGACGACCATGGATCCATGCGGTCAAGGTCGTGCCTTCCACATTGCACCAGATGGTCAAATTTGAGTGGGACAGACAAGAAATTGTGTTACATGGGGAATATCTTGCATGTGCTGTGAGCGACGCCATTTTGCCATTTATAGAAAATGATGATGATAAGGGGCCATGGGTCTATCAGGTCTTCGACACGATCCCAGTGAATAGAGTGCCGGAGGGTAAGAATATTCCACGTCCCAGGGTGTCGGCCTCAGGGTATCGTTCAACCGGTTTCATTGCCCAATAATTTGGACACCTTTGGGCTGGTTCAAGCCAACAACATCAGATGTCAGAAGGGCTCGTAAGTTGAAAAATAAAGCTTGGGTTCTTCCCAAACCAATTCCACATCTGTCCAGGTCCTTCATCAGGCCGAGGGCCAAAAAGAAGTTATCAACACAGGTGTCGGGTCCACTGATTGGAGCATAAGGGAATCTGGACAGATTTTTTGAGAGGGTATTTGCTGAAGTAAACATGGTTGAGGCTGTGAAGGTTCTAGTAATACAGACATTCAACACATTGGGCCACATGCTAGGATCAATAGTTGGGAAGCCACTCCTCGGCCAGTTTGGAGGGAGTCGCGGTAATGGGACTCCGTTTTTCTTTTTGTTTTCACATGGATTATTCCAGGTTTGTAATCCTTGTGACTATGTTTCGTCCATTTGGATGAGCTAAGCACTGTTATCTTTACGTTTTAATGAAATGCAATTTTCTTTCCTTCTTCTTTCCTAATTTTGTTTCCATTTTTCTTTTCTTCTATGTACAGTTCTTTTTATGCTGATATCAATGACATGAAATGAATGAGGACTTCCCGGCCCAGTTTTATAAGCCAACCTAACTCAGGAATAATAGTACAAGAAATTGAATGTGACGATGAAGAGGAATACAATGATTATGAGGCCTATGAAGAAACTAGTAAGGAACTAAAACACTTTGAGGAAAAACCCAAACCAAACTTAAATGACACAGAATAAGTTAACCTAGGGGACCAAGATAATGTCCGTGAAACTAAAATAAGTGTTCATCTGGAGCCGCAGCTCAAGGAAGAAATAATCCCGGCGTTGGAAAATAAAGATGTTTTTGCTTGGTCCTATGATGATATGGCGGGGCTGAGTACTGTTTTGGTGGTTCACAAATTTCCTACCAATCTATCACTCCCACCTGTTAAGCAGAAACTGAGAAAGTTCAAACGGATATAAGTGTGAAGATTAAAGAAGAGATCACCAAGCAGTTTGATGCAAAGGTCATTCGGGTATCCTACCTGGTTAGCTAATGTTGTGCGTGTACCAAAGAAAGATGGAAAAACCAGGGTTTGCGTTGATTATCGAGATCTCAACAAGGCGAAACCAAAAGACAACTTTCCATTTCCAAACATCCACATATTGATCGACAATTGTGCCAAACATGAGATTGGTTCTTTGTGGATTGTTATGCAGGTTACCATCAGATCTTAATGGATGAGGAAGATGCAGAGAAGACGGAATTCATCATGCCGTGTGGAAGATATTGCTAAGGTCATGCTATTTGGTTTGAAAAATGCTGGGGCAACCTACATGAGGACTATGACAACGATCTTCCATAATATGATACATAAAGAGATTGAGGTGTACGTAGATGATGTGAGTGTGAAATCAAGGCAGCAGTCTGACCATGTCAGGGATTTGAGGAAATTCTTTCGAAGGCTTCGTAGGTACAATCTCAAGCTCAATCCTGTAAAGTGAGCTTTCGGGGTGCCATCTGGAAAGTTTCTAGGGTTTATAATCAATCGCCGGGGTGTTGAATTAGATCCATCGAAGATTAAGGCCATTCAAGAATTTCCGCCTCCAAGAAAAAAACTGATGTAATGAGTTTGTTGGGAAGATTGAACTACATTAGCAGGTTTACTGCTCAGCTCACCACTACTTGTGAGCCCATTTTCAAACTGATAAAGAAAGATGTTGCGGTTAAATGGACGGACAAATGTCAGAAAGATTTTGATAAGATAAAGGGATATTTGTCGAATCCACGTGTTGGTCCCGTCAGAACCAGGGAGGCCTTTGATTTTGTATCTGACGGTTTTGGACAATTCGTTTAGCTGCGTACTGGGGCAGCATGATATTACTAGCAGAAAGGAGCAGGAAATCTACTACCTCAGTAAGAAGTTCACATCTTATGAGGTTAAGTACACCCATCTGGAAAGGACGTGTTGCGCCCTAACTTGGGTGGCACAGAAGTTGAAGCATTATTTGTCATCATACACTACTTACCTCATATCTCGGTTAGATCCACTGAAATATATTTTCCAAAATCCTATGCCCACGGGAAGGCTCGCAAAATGGCAGATCTTGCTTACACAGTTTGATATTATATATGTGACACGGACTACAATGAAAGCACAAGCTTTAGCTGATCATTTGGCTGAGAATCCAGTTGATGATGATTATGAGCCTTTGAAAACTTACTTCCCTGATGAAGAGGTGATGCATATCAATGAGTTGGAACAAGTTGAGAATCCAGGATGGAGATTGTTCTTTGAGGGAGCGGCAAATATGAAAGGCGGGGGAATAAGAGCCGTGCTTATTTCTGAAATAGGTCAGCACAATCACGTTACGGCTCAGCTTCGTTTTTATTGTACGAACAACATGGCAGAATATGAAGCATGTATTATGGAGTTGAGACTAGCTGTAGATATGGGTGTCCGGGAAGTCTTGGTCATTGGTGACCCAAACCTATTGGTACACCAAATCCAAGGAGAATGGGAAACACGAGATTTGAAATTGATACCATACTGACAGTGTTTGCATGAGCTTTGTCAACGGTTTCGATCAATAGAGTTCAGGCACATCCCGAGGGTTCATAATGAGGTCGCCGACGCTTTGGCTACTTTGGCGTCAATGTTACATCATCCAGCTAAGGCTTACGTAGACCCATTGCAGATTCAGGTCTACGATCAGAATGCTTATTGTAATATGATAGAAGAGGAACTTGACGGTGAGCCGTGGTTTCATGACATAAAGGAATATATGAGGATGGGAGTGTATCCGGCACAGGCCACGGGGGATCAGAAAAGAACTATTCGTCTATTGGAAAGCGGGTTTTTCCTGAGTGGAGGAGTATTGTACAAAAGAACACCAGATCTCGGATTGTTGAGGTGCATGGATGTGAGGCAAGCCACATCTATCATGACTAAAGTACATTCCGGAGCCCGTGGATCGCACATGAGCTAATATGTTTTGGCAAAGAAGATCTTACGGGTAGGGTACTATTGGCTTACTATAGAGCGGGATTGTATTAGTTTTGTACGCAAATGTCATCAGTGCCAAGTTCACGGAGATTTGATTCATTCTCCGCCATCAAAACTGCATACGATGTCAGCACCACGGCCTTTTGTTGCTTGGGGTGTCACACCTCTTTTTTACGCCCCCGCAAGGGGGTAGAGGAGTTTTTCCAATTAAAGGAAAATTGACACGAGATTATTTATTAAAGAATTAGAGTCGCCAATTGGGAGATTCATGGTGTCCCAAGTCACCGGTTTAATCCCGAATCGAGGAAAAGAATTACTCTGTTTAACAGTCCGCGCACCAGAAATCTAGATAAAGAATTCTATTAACCCGGGAGAAGGTGTTAGGCATTCCCGAGTTCTGTGGTTCTAGCACAGTTGCTCAACTGTCATATTTAGCTTATTTATCCGATTTTATTACATGAAGAACCTATGTGCTAATTTTGCTTTTTACCGCTTTTATTTAATATATATATTTATTTGAGAAAGTGAACGTTGTTTAAAGTGTGCTTTCGGATTGTGCCGCATCAAATGAACCAGCAATCCTAAACACGCTCTATTCAACATTTTAGGATTTGGATTTGGGCCGCATAAAATGCCCACCCGAGTTTAGGGAAGATAACATTATTAAGTATGCGCCTAAAGATGCTATCGCATTGTTATCTTTTGGGAGGGTCGTGAAATTTGCTAAACGACCCTTCCCAATTTTCCTAAATATTTTTACTCATTTACTGAGGGCCCCGCAATTTTATTTATTTAGAGAGGCTCGACTCATTTATTTTAAAAGGGAAATCCTAAAGTGACTACAATTTTTTCTATTTAGTTCGTCTCTAAATTAAAAAGAGAAAAATCCTAATTAATTACATGCTAAAAAAATAAAAAAAAACGTAACACTAATTGCCAGATTAAGGCAAATATTAATGAAAAAGAGTTTTACTAAAAAAGAAAAGAAATTTGAGATTATAAATTAAAAAAATCGAAATTATAAATAAAAATAAAAACAATTCAAAATTATAAATAAAATACGAAATTCGACAACTAATATTCAAAAGAAATAAAATATAGCTAGATTAAAATCCGCACAGTTATATGAATAAACCATTAATTATTTATAACTATTTAAAACTAAAATCAACCTTAATTAT
Source organism: Nicotiana benthamiana (assembly GCA_034376525.1). Classification (NCBI taxonomy): domain Eukaryota; kingdom Viridiplantae; phylum Streptophyta; class Magnoliopsida; order Solanales; family Solanaceae; genus Nicotiana; species Nicotiana benthamiana. The sequence goes on from CM067336.1 coordinate 13,580,877, forward strand.
TAATGCTTATTCGAAAGTTTATTAAATCTAAACGCTAAACCATCTTGCTTGAACTCAAATAATGCCTATTAAATTAATATTGTCCCTTGCTACATCTTGATTCTACAAAATTAATAACCAACTATATTTGCCTAATACTTGTGGATCTTTGTTACTAACAAGATTCAAATATCACCAATTTCAAATTACTTCTATTACAATATTCGCAAGTTCAGAGCTAGATCTTACCAACCAATTAAATTAATTGATTCTCCATATTAGCTTTTTACCAATTTGAATTGAAGGTGATTCCGAATTACCTTATATATGTAAAAGACGACTAAGGATGAAATCTAGTTATCGATCTACTACCTACAAATCACATAACCATTAAAATATAACTAAACAACTACAAATTGCAGTTTTAAAAACAAATAAAGCTTCAGTTAAGTACAAACTACCTAATGCATTTCTGTTGAATTATAAACCAAAAATTACATAACTAATTATCATTTTATCTATTAAACTAGAGGTACAATATTTCATAATAAAAAGTCTTCACATTTCAACTCATGCTCAACTGCATTGTTACACCAGTATTTAACTCAAATGAATACCTGGATTAGAGAAATAGGACTAGAGAAGAAAAGGATCAGCAGTAGCAAAGCAACAATAACAAACAGCAACAACAGTAGCAAATTGAACACCCAAGGACATATGTTAAAACCAACAGAGATGATTCCACATCCAATAAACAGATTCAAAAATAATCCAACAGCAACACCAATATCAGAAACCCAAGCAGGAACCCAAGAATTCAATCTGAAAATCAGCAGTGCCAAATGCAAACCACAGAAGCAGTAACCGTGTTCTAATTTTTAGCAGTAAATAAAGACTTCACTTTCAGTTTTTAATTCTCAAAGACGGAGTTTTAAATTCTGAAATTTTTATTTCCCTCTAGCACTGAAAATATTTTTTCTCTCTAATTCCCATCCCCTTTAAGTAAAAAATGACTCCTATTATATACCAAGCGCAAGAACCTTTTCTCCTACCTTTTAATTATTATTCCTCCCCTTTTATTATTACCTACTATTTCTAATTCCCAATCAGCAAAACCAGTAAAAAATGGACCCACAGTCCACCCTCTTTTTACTTTACATCATTATGCTCCCCACATGTCTTGTCCCCCACCATAATGTTAAACAATTCGTTATATTTTTAATTCCCATATTACTCCTGAAACTACATTTAAACAATTCGTTATATTTTTAATTCCCATATTACCCCTGAAACTACAAAAAATTAGTACTCTACCCCTGTCAGCTATAACCAATTCAACTAAATCGATTAACCAAAATATAGTAACTATAACCAATTCTTAATCAAATTCAATTAACAAATTCAAATTATATGATGAACAACAAAGATCCAACTAAAATTATTTTGACGGAACCACATTTTTTACAACAAACATACTTTCAGATTTAATAACAATAACAAATAAGTAAATTCAAATCACTAAACTCGGATTCAAATTAAACTTAACATATCAATAAAACAGATTTAAATCACTAAACTGAATAATGAATTGGACTTTAAATTAAATCTAGCAAAATTATAATCAAGATAAATGATTCAAGTGATTAAACTAAAATATTTCAGTATTAGAACTAAACAAGAACAAATGATAAAACTAACTGAAGAAATAATCAAGAAAATGATAAACAACGTACAAGAAAATAATCAAACATCTACTGATTTTAGATCCGAAAATATCAAACAAAATACGGACAGAAATGAAGCTTAAACCGACTATCCGGATCGAAATAACGACGAACTCGAGCGGAAACAAATCTGCCTGGAAATTTTGAAACCCAAAATAACTCGAATCTGCCCAAAACCTCAACAACGACCTCGATCCGCTTATTTTTGAACTCGAACGGAACTATTAATCAACAAACAAACCTGGAGTTGACGACGAATGACCCCGACGAGCTAGGCCACTAACTGGACAATGATGGAGGAGATGACGTGAAGCAGCAGCTAGGGAGTTGCTCGCTGCTGCTCAAACAGGTTCGACGGCGGCTAGTTAGCATCGTGGGGAGGGGGGAATGCTGACTGTTGGGCTGCTGGCGCTGGGTGTTCATTTGGTTTCGAACCTGGGAGGTCGCTTGGTGAGCTCTGACGACAGTAGGGTCGTTCGGTCGTCGTTAACATGGCTGATCCACCTGGGGAAGACGACTTTGGTATGGGAGTTATGGTTCAGCTGGTTGGAGACGGGTTGGTTGCAATGGTGATGGACTGGTAGCGAGCCTGGCGTCGCTGGGATGTGGTGTAGCTGGCAGTTCATTGGTGGTTATGGAGGGTTAGGGTCGTCGACAATGGAGATGGCAATGATGGTTGACGAGTGGTGAGGGAGATGGTGGCTCCGTGGGGAGGCAGTCTGTCGGGGAAAGGGCAGTAGGAGGGACGTGGGTGGTGATGAGGAAGAAGATGGGAAGGGCAGCCATGGCTTTGGATGGTTTTAGGGTTAGGGATGGTGGTTGGGTGTGAGGAAGATGAGAGTGGGGGTGGGTGCTTAAGTGTGACGGCTAGAGAATTTTAGGGTGTCTTTAGGGTTTGAGTAGCAAAAAATGAAACAAAAAAATGAGAGGGGGGGCTATTTGGGTTATGGGGAAGAATAGGTGGGGTTGACCGGTGGGTTTTGGGTTGGATTTGTAAGACATTTGGGCCAGGTGAATTCAAATTAGGATAAGAGGCCTAATCCGATTTTTCTTTCATATTTTTGCTCTTCTTTTCATTTATTTTCTAATTAATAAAACTAAAATGCTAAGATTAAATTATCAAAATCAAAATTATCTTAAAATACCAATTAACTCTCAATAATAATTATTGTTTAAAATTAAACAAAAATTAAAACACCATCACGCAATTTGGCATTTAAGGATAAAAATGCAAAAGATGCATATTTTTTTTGTAATTTTTTATTTTCGTAAAACAAACTTAATTACTCTTAATTATAAAATTAAATCCCAAATACAAATGCGATATATTTTTTCTATTAATTTAAACAAATAAACATGCACACACCAAAGCAAACAATTAATAAAATATCACGAAAAATTCTCGAAATGCACACAATAAACAGACAATTTTTGTTTTGATTTTGTGGGAGTAACTCATGTGAGGAAAAATCACGTGCTCACAGGGGCATGGATGTTATTGGGCCGATTGATCCAGCGGCATCAAATGGGCACAGGTTTATCCTGGCAGCTATAGACTATTTTACCAAGTGGGTAGAAGCTAAGACGTTCAAGTCCGTGACTAAGAAATTTGTGGTGGATTTTGTGCATGCGAACATTATTTGTCGGTTTGGTATACCAAAGGTGATTATCACGGACAATGGGGTCAATCTCAACAGTCATTTGATGAAGGAAACATGTGAGCAGTTAAATATTACTCATCGTCATTCTACTCCGTATCGCCCTTAAGCAAATGGTGCGGTTGAAGCAGCCAACAAGAACATAAAGAAAATACTACGGAAGATTGTTGAAGGGTCTAGGCAGTGGCATGAGAAGTTGCCTTTCGCATTATTGGGATATCGCACTATCATTCGTACTTCGGTGGGGGCCACACCTTATTCATTGGTGTATGGCACCGAGGCAATAATACCTGCAGAGGTGGAGATCCCGTCCCTTCGAATCATTGCGGAGGCTGAAATCGATGATGATGAATGAATAAAGACCCGTCTGGGACAACTGAGTTTGATTGATGAGAAAAGGTTAGCATCAGTGTGCCATGGTCAACTGGACCAGCGACGAATGTCAAGAGCATATATCAAGAAGGTGCGTCGGAGAAAGTTCGAAATCATACCGTTAGTGTTGAGGCGTATTTTGCCCCATTGGGCTAAAGCAAAAAGAAAGTTCTCCCCAAATTGGTAGGGATTGTTTGTTGTGACCAGAGTGTTATCTAATGGTGCATTGTATTTGACAGATGTAGAAGGAAAATGTGTAGAAATGGCCATCAATTCCGATGCCATCAAAAGATATTATGTATGACTTCTTTATTCTGAATGTACTTGCTTGTATTTGGCATATTTTAAAGATTGAAATAATGAAGACATTTTGTTCTGCTATCAAATACTTTTATCCCTTGTCATATCCTTTGAGCCTTACTTATTTTCGTTCATACCCCTCTTTCGTAATCAACGGCACGATCAAGAAACGTAGGTGCCGAACATAAAGATAAATGGAAGAAAAGAAAGGAAAAAAGAAAAAAATAAAAGAAATAAAGAAAAGAAAAGAGAAAAAAAAGAAAGAAAAGAAAACAAAAGAAGAGAAAAGAAAGAATCACAACAAAGGTAATTACGATAACGTGAACTACGTTTGACTTGATCCCGAATGGGTACGTAGGTAACCTTCCTTTGATGTTCAGTCATACCAAAATAAAATTCCTTAAGTCCCCAAGCAAGAAACTGGGGCAGAAGTTGTGGTTCGTTGTGAGAAATTGGATTCCGAAAGTTGTAGTGTTAATCCATTTTGAAATTGTTTTGACCCTTTTATACCCTTCTTTCTAACCCATCCAAAAGCCTTCATTGTGGTCCAAAGATAGACCTTCTGATCAATTTTTAAGAAATGCCAAGTTGAGCAAGAAAAGATTAGGGGCAACACTCTAGTCCGAGCAAGAAAAGTAAAAGATAAAAATGAAAGAGTCTTATTGGTGAAAACCCTCATGCGCACCGTAAGGCGACGGGAGCTGAGATAAAATAAAAATGAGAGATTCTTAGTGGTGAAAACCCTCATGGGCACCCTAAGGCGAAAGTGAGATGAGAAATGGCAAGCTGAGAAAGTCTATTGGTGAAAACTATTTCGTGGCATCGCATGTTAAATAAGGTTAAGGTTTGGGTAAAGTAATCAAGTGATGGAAGTTCTGGGCAAAAAAGTATGGCAATTGAGAGTTGGTTAGTTGGATCGGTTGGGCCGGTTAGTCCGAAATGCATGTCATGATCGTTGGTGCTAGCTGTCCCGGCCATATAAGGTTCTTTTCTTTTCCTTTACAACAGTCATCTGGTTTTGGATTCTTCTTATCCTTAACTCATAAAATTAGTGCATTTCATTCACTTTTGGGGTTTTTCTTTGTCTAAAATGTTTCAATGTCAGTTTTGTTCAATGCGAAGGGGAAAGGATTTCAAAGCCCACTGCCGGCTTCCGAAAATGGTAAAGCATAATGTGGCCAGGGCATGTCAACAACAATGTGATGTAAAGTGAAGTAGGGGAAGTCGCCGGAAGTATTATCGGCAGAATACTTGGAAAATATTGTGGGAAATGTGAAGGTTCAGGGAAAAAGGGTTGGAATAGCGAAACAACGGTAAAAGTACAAAATCATTCATGTTGTTATAAATTGGGGAATGTGAAAGTCGGTCACAAAATCATTCATGTTGTTTACCACCATCTTTGTAAACTAACAAATTTTTGGTGATTGAAATAGGGGCAGAAAAATTGTTTGTTAGGAGAAGTTCTCCATGAGAGAAAAACAGGCAGTAATCAAGTTTAATCGAAAGTGTGGCATGGTAATGAGGAATAGCATAAGGAGATGTTGAAGTCAGGAGCCTGCCTAAAAAAAGAGGAATACATCTCGGTCTTTGAATTTTAAAGTTACAATTTCAGTCTTGTCGTAATGCAAGTTTTAGTTTTTAATCCTTATTAGTATGTGGAAACAAGCCCCAGTTTTCCCAAACTGGGGCAGAAAGTTTTGTTGTTTCTCTATTTTGTGAAGTCAGGAGCCCGCCAGAAGAATAGAGGAATACAGTTCAGTTAGCAGTCAGGAGCCCGCCTGGATAACATAGGAATACATGCATTTACAATTCAAAATTCAGGAGCCCGCCTGAAGAATAGAGGTGATACAATTCAAATTGTTAGTTTTTAAATCAATTCCTTAGTTTATTTTGGAGTCAGGTGCACGCCTGGAGAATAGAGGTCTACATTTCAAGTTTCAGTAGTCAGGTTCCCGCCTGGAGAACAGAGGTCTACAATTCAAATTTCAGAAGTCAGGAGCCCTTCTGGATAACAGAGGAATACTTTCAAATTCAAAATCAGCAGTCAGGAGTCCGCCTGAAGAACAGAAACATACAATTAAAGTCAGTAGTCAGGGGTCCACCTGAAGAACAGAGACATACAATTCAAGTTTGCAGTTAGGAGCCCGCCTGAAGAACAGAGGTGATATAATATAAATTTTAGTTTTCAATCAATTTCTTTGTCTATTTTGAAGTCAGGAGTCCGCCTGGAGAACAGAGACATACAATTAAAAAATCAGCAGTCAGGAGCTCGCCTGGATAACAGAGAAATATTTTCAAATTCAAAATCAGTAGTCATGAGTCCACCTGAAGAATAGAGACATACAATTAAAGTCAGTAGTCAGGGGTCCGCCTGAAGAACACAGACATACAATTAAAGTCAGTAGTCAGGGGTCCGCCTGAAGAACAGAGACATACAATTCAAGTTTGCGGTCAGGAATCCGCCTGAAGATCAGAGACATACAATTCAAGTCTGCAGTCAGGAGCCCGCCTGAAAAATAGAGGAGTTTGCCTGGAGAACAGAGACATACAATTCAAAATCAGAAGTTAGGAGTTCGCCTGGAGAACATAGACATACAATTCAAAATCAGCAGTCAGGAGCCCGTCTGGATAACAAAGGAATACTTTCAAATTCAAGCTCAGCCGTCAGGAAGCTGCCCGGATAACAGAGGAACGCATATTGTTCAAATTCAGCATTTTGGAGAAAGGAACAACATCTCAGTCAGCAAGTGGAAGTAACAAAATGAGTTTCACCAAGGGAATGCAAGACAACAAGGAAGTACAAGATGCAAGTTTGAAGATTTTAGATAGGACTTTTGTAATTGATAGTTTATAGCTTAGGCTAGCTTCATTTATTTTGATAGGGTGTAATAAGGAAGGTCAGTAAGCAGTAGCAGCAGCAACACCAGTGAAATCACAACTACTGGTAGTCCCAACTACCAGGCACTCCTGAACTACACTGACCTGATTCCTGTTTAGCCCAGATATGTAGGCAACCTTTGAAGCAGGGTGCGGTCAAAGCTTTTCAAAAAATGCTTCACACGGAATATGCAAATGGGAAAAAATCCCTCGTTTCCGCTCACTTGTCTTTGCACAAAAACTCTTCGTGTTTTCGGGCAAAGAGGGGCAGCTGTGTGATTTTTGCCCTAAGCAAATTATTCCAAAAAAAATTAAACAAAATAATTTTTCTTTATTTTTACAATTTTTGTGTATTTTTGTGTCATTTTCTGATAATTTGTTGTGTTTTATTTGTGCGTGTTAATTCATAAAAATACAAAAAATACGCATTTTGCATTTAGGAATTAATATCATACTTTAGCGTTCTTTAAGGTTTATTCCTTCTGGGTCGTGGTTTCTCTGCATGATTTTACAAGTTCCTGGTTTACAATTAGCATTTCTGGGTTTCTTATTGATGCTGATTCACTAAGCACTCTGCTGCCTTAAGCTGTTGCTGACTACCTTCTTCTATTTTTGAATTCCAATTTTCAGGTACAAGTTCTAAGACTCCTAAATGTATGTTGGATTCAAGAGATGAAATCAAAATGGCTTTAGCTTGGTTTTCTGATTGATGCTGTTGTCCTTATTAGTTCCTCATTTATACTCGTTCATGGCTATGTCTAATTAAAATTTGGGTATATTAGTTGAATGTTGTAAAGATCTGATTATATAGGATTTTTTCAATTAATGTTAGAGTTGAAAACTGGGCTGTGATGGTTGTACTGCTGAATTGGTCTATACTGTGATAGGGGATGTTTGTTTCTGAGTATTTGAACTTGTGAAACCTGTTGCGTAATTGAATAAGAGAGACTTTGGAGTATTGGTTATATGATCGTGAGTTTAAACTGAACTGTAGGTTCCAGATTGGTTATATTTGGTTAATCATGTCATTAACATGAATATGAGTATGGGTTGTATTACTTCATTATTGTAGTTTCCAGATTTTAAATGCTAGGGTCATAGGCAAACATGAACTCAATTTGAAGCCTGATTTGGTATTCATATGATAGGACCGAGAATTACGTTTGTGCTGTTGAAAATTGTTTAAGTTGTTTGATTATATTCAGTAATTAATTGTGCACATGGTAGTAACTTGAGATAAAGCCTATGTTAAAAAAGAATCCTTTGAAAGCTAAGGCTTAACAGCCAATTGGAGATATATCGAAAAAATGAGGGTTGTGTTTGTTTCCCCTCAGGCTCGATCTGGGAGCCGCCTGGTGCTATTGGAATGAGGAACTTCATTTTGGGCCAGTAATTGGGCCGTCTTTGATTTAAGATTTTAATTAGTATTAGATAATTTGGGTTTCTTTAAGTTAGGATTTTCCTTTATTTTAGAGACAAAAAAAATGGATTAGATAATGTAGTTACTTTAGATTGGCCTTTAATAAAAATAACGAGCCTCGCCTCGCCAAATAATAAACAAATTGCGGGGCCCTCAATAATTGATTATCGAAATAATTTAGAATATGGGAAGGTCGTTTAGTGAATTTCATGGCCCTCCCCAAAGTAATAATGCGCTAGAAGTCTTTAGACGCGTTTTAATTAAAGTACTTTTCCTAAATTCGGGTGTGCATTGATGCAACCCAAATCCAAATCTCGACGAAGTAGAAATATGTTGATAACCACGGGTGCCTTGATGGCGACGGGGTTAGAAATGCATTTTCATGACGTCGTAATTCTTATAAAACAAATAATGATTGAAAAATGGTTCAAAAAATGGAGACGAGCCTCACCGAACAAGTGTAAATGTGGGGCCTTCAATAATTGGTTGTTTAAAAATGATTAGAATTTGGAAGGGCCGTTTAGCGAATTTCAACGGCCTTTCCCAAACAATATTACGTTAGAACCTTTAAGCCCGATTTAATTAAATTATTTCCTTAAACTCGGGTGCGCATTGATGCAACCTAAATCCAACTCTCAATGAAGTCGAAATTATTGATGAACACGGGTGCCTTATTGGCGGCTTGGTCAGAGATGCGTTTTCAGGATGTCGCAAGTCTTTTGAAATAAATAATGGTAAAAGTGGTTTATAAATAAAAAGGCACATAAATTAGCATGTAATTAAATCAGTTGAAAGCTGAATGCAACAGTTGAGCGACCTCGCTAAACCACGGAACCCAGGAATGCCTAACACCTTACCCAGGCTTAACATAATTCCTTACTCGAATTCTGGTTCGCAGACTGTAACAGAGTCATAATCTTCCTCGGTTCGGGATTCAAATCAGTGACTTGGGACACCATAAATCTCCCAAGTGGCGATAGTGAATAATAAATAACCAAATCCCGTACTGACTGTCCTTTAATTGGAAAAACTCATTTATGCCCCTTGCGGGGTGTAGATAAAAAAGGAGATGTGACAGCCACACCTCCTCATAATTTAACAAATCTTTCATTTATCTTTTCTTTTTCATAAGCTTGATCTACTGCCTCTATAAGGTTTTAATCTGCGCAACACGCTTATTGACTGCGTGCTGAATGCTACCATTACCAACAATTGTGGTGGCATCCTTAGTCAGCACTACCTTAGAAGCATGGTCTAGAACTTCCTTTTCAGTCTTGTCTAAGGTAAGGCCATGTTCCTCCCTAATTACAGTGCCTCCAGTAAGAGGTGCTGTCATCAAGATACTGGCTTTTTCGTTCGCCAAAATCTGGAGCTTTAAGGGCAGCAACCTTCAAAGAAGCTGTTAGCTTATTGACAACAACGGTGGCTAGTGCTTCTTGCTCAATATCTTCGGCAATAATTAAAATTGGGTAAGCATTTCTGATAGCATCTTCCAGGACACCAACAAGATCTCTTGCATTTGTTATCTTCTTGTCAACCAGTAGTAACTTACAGTTCTCATATCCAACAGACATTTTCTCACTGTCAGTAACGAAGTATGGTGAGATGTAACCACGGTCAAATTGCATTCCTTCAACCACACGGAGACTGTTTTCAGCACTTTTCCCTCTTCAAGGGTCACAACACTTTTCATGCCAACCTTGCTCATGGCTTCAGCAATCATACTCCCTACTTCAGAGTTGTTCCCAGCACTTACTGCAGCAACATCTGCTAGATCACTGTCTTCTACCTATTTTGACATATTCTTCAATTCAACTACTAAGGCTTTTGTGGTCTTCTCAATTCCTCTGGTGATCAGGACTGGGTTTGCACCAGCTGCAACCACCTTAACTCCTTCAGCAACTAGGCCCTGGGCTAGTATGATAGATGTTGTAGTCCCATCACCAGCCAAATCATTGGTTTTGGCACCAGCTTGTCTCACTAGTTTAGCACCAGTGTTTTCTACTGGATCTTCTAACTCAACCTCTCTAGTAACACTAACTCCATCATTGTCAATCTTTGGAGCGAGATACTTGCTCTCAATAACAACATTCCTGCCTTTTGGACCAAAAGTAACTCCAACTAGATCAGCGAGTTTGTTCACGCCAACCTGTAGCCTCTTGATAGCTGATCCATCCTTGTTGAAATACAAGTCCTTTCCTGAAAAATAAGGAAATGATACTGTTACTATCTTTTTATTTGTCATGGAGCTGTCCTTTCCACTCAGCTTTGTGAAAATAGAGAATCTTATCAATTGCTATAATCCAGACAATGATACACCTACTAAACTTACTGTTCTTTTTTTCAATTCCCATACCTACTGTGATAACATTCCGTCTACATTGTTATATATAATTTTTCTAACTGAAATTTCTTATTTCTTCTACAGGTTTTGGATATTGAAGTTTACTAGAAGCAGATTTTTGACGACATATAGATTAGCTATCATTTTGCAAGGAATTTCAAGAAAATTTTACATTACAATCGAGAGATATTAGTGATATGTAATTTTTTGCAAAATATTTATGAACACTATTGTGACTAGCTTACATTATTGATGTATGGTGCAACGACTAGCTTACATTATTGATGTATGGTGCAACTAAGTTATGTTGAGTATTTTTTGTATTATTTTCTGAAAACAACATCATCTATATATGAATATACCTGATTTCTGGCTGCAAATTGAAAGTGAATTAGGGACTTGTAACTTGTTTTTTTGGGGACTAGATTGTTAGTCCTTAAATTCTTTTTAGGAGTAGAAAATTTGATTGCTAAAATATATATGCAGCTTTGTAGCGCTGACTTGTTAGACATTAGGGACCGGCTTTAAATTTCACCGAAAAGATATAACGACCAGCTTCTAACTGGTCGTGAAATATTTTAACGACGACATTTAAACTAGTCGCGAAAATAATTTAAGGACCAGGAATTTAGTCGCTAAAACATACAAATAGGCACCAGATATATGGTCCTTAAAAACCTTTTAGGGCCAGTTTTAATCTGGTCGCAAAACTGATTTAGCGATCAGTATTGTATCTCGTCCTTAATGACCTTTAGCGGCGGAAGCTATAAGGGCCAGGTTATTTGGTCGTTATTAACTATTTGGGACCAATTTCTTACTTTTAAGGATCATTTTCCCTTCGCTATTGAACATTTTTCTTGTAGTGAACCACATTTAATCTCATACCAACTGTTTATTTGGATGAGGTATCATTGTATTACGAACACAATAAAATCTAGAAGTTTGAATTCTTACAATTGAGCTATACAACACGATCTAGAGTAAGAAGAAAAAGTGACAGTCCTAAATGCCATGTAGCCTCTTGCTTATAAGTGTGGTGCACAATACACCCATAAACAAGACTCTACTAAACACGTCTTGTAGACTCTCTAGGAAAGACCTGCTCTGATACCACTTCTGTCACGATCCAAACCGAAGGTCCGCGACTGGTACCCGCTGCCTTACTCAACCGAGTACCAACGCAATATGATATACAAACTTATACATGTGACGTACGGGCTCATAACGCCGACATGACCATTTGTAAACTCAAAACATAGGCCGATAAGGCCATACAAGTATCTATAAATCTGACATTCATCTGCAAGCCTCTAAGAGTACATAAAATCATAAAGGGTGGTATAGGGCCCTGCCATACCAATCAATACATATCCAAATCATACTGACCCAATAGGCCACTCCGGAGCAAGTGGAGTGTACCAACACCTCCGTTGTGCTGATAGCCTACTAGAAGGAATGTCAACCTATCAATTAGGACCTGCGGGCATGAAACATAGCGTCCCCAGGAAAAAAGGACATCAGTACGAATAAAGTACTGAGTATGTAAGGCAGAAAAGAATAAATAAGAACAGAAATGTAAAGAGAAATAAAGGAGATACAACCTGTAATATCTGCGTGCCTCTGGGGATACTGACATGAAATTTTAAAAACATACGCCTCAAAGATTTTACATAAAATTTTAAAAACATACGCCTCTGGAGGCATCATCATCATATCGTATCAGGCCTCAAAGAGGACTCGATAAAAATGTACCCGGTCATCATAAGGCTCGGTAGAATCGTACCTGGCCACGTGGAGCTCGGTAACCCAACTGGACTGTGGTTGCACAATAGATGTTGTACCCGGCCAACTATAGCGCATCTCGGTAGAGTAAAATAGATACTATATATAATGCATGCTAGACTCATGGAATTACATTCTAAACCTTTCGGAGTGACTTAAGGTCGTTGCACCTTTGATTAATATTATGGATATCATCCTTCAATATGAGCTTGTATTGGATTCAAGGATCATACATACTTACTAAAAGTAACTTTATGACGAAAGAACAACAAGGAAAACCTTAGTTTCTAGGAGTAGATCCTTTATGAAATAGCGTAACATTTATGTTCATGTCACTTTAGATCATGTCAAAAGCAAGAAGTACCTTAACATACCTTAACCATGGTGAGTCATTAATAGCTCTCAAGCAACTCTTCAAAAAACTCAACTCAATCTACCATTGCATAAGGAGATTCAAAATTAGTGTTGAATCTCGTTATGCAATGGTAGCTTGTATATATAAATTCTAGCAGCAACTCCCCTGTAACAAGAGCCTCCTCCAATACCATATAACAACAAAAAATACCAGAGAAATCTAGAAATATATAATTATCAATAACAAGACACTATAAAACAACAAAAAGTCATAACTATTTTACGACGAGCGACAAGCTCCAATTGGAATTCGTATATCCCATATCATCCCTTATAGACTTTTTACTTTAACTTAATAGTATCATTAACATGATAATGAAATCTTTCATCAATAATTCCATCCTTATACCATATATCCATAATAAAGAAAATAACCCACAACTCCAATTATTCTTAATTAGCAATTTTATTCACTAGTTCATGTCTAGTTCATCCATTTAACTCAACCGATGTCAATATAACCTTAAGCACATGCAAGAACACAATATAATACATCCTACAGTATATGTAAGTCGAAATCCATGTTATATTTAGCTTACAACAGCCCAACACACCCCAATCAATTTATACCAAAAACGACGACTACCGTAGTATCTAACACCCCGAAAGTATTATAAAGATTTACTAATCCATCATTTCAACATTGTGTGGTGTTTCTCAATACCATTTATCCTCCAAAAACTCCATTAAATAGCAGCAAAATATACAACCCCAAAAGCTATACGAAACATGCTACAAAACAGTGCATTACAAATCAAATAACTTGAACTCATGACTTTCGATTATTGTCCTGTGAGTTCTAAATATTATGAAATGAATTAATAAACCTTGCTTGATATTTAATATGCCGGAACCATAAATTAGGCATTTTTATTAACTTCAAAATACCTTTCAAAACTCAAACTACAAAGAACGTGGGGATCGTTCTTGTGTTATTGCTTCTTGATTTCGTGCCCTGAATGATAATACTTATGGAGGAGTTGGGGGTAAGTTTAGGGGTGTTATATGGTCGAGCTCTTTGGAAAAATAAAGTGGGAACGAGACATAGAGATATCATCCCATTTTCTAAAAGCTAAAAAGGTGCCACATGCCACTATCTCATTGACCCTTTTTCAAACGCTTATATATTTTTATGAACGGTTAAGAGCATTGGAAACTACATTCCAAGATCTTCAATTTGATATATAATATGCCCCAAAAATACCATATATAGCTCACAGAATTTATTTCTCAAAAAGCTCCATTACAAGGCAAATCCTTAGTCAGTTTATCCACAACTTAAATCCGACTTTTCTCAAACTTTATACTTCATATACAAACTTCATATATAGTCATATCATGTCTTTAAACTCATTTAAATTATGATTTAGAAGTCTCATATTCATCTTAACTTGCTTAACACTTCGGCAAACCTTTCTTGTCCTTGTAGAAGGATTTCATCCTTTTTGAGCTTATATCAATTGAATCACGACGTACTAGGTACAAAAATATGGGTTGTAACAGCGCACACACAACACAACCCCCAAACGATTAACGAGATGACTAGTGATTGGTGAGGGCGTAAGCCGTGAGGCGAAGAACTGGTGAGGGTGTGCGCTGTGGTGAGGTGAAGAACTAGTGAGGTTGGGTCGTAGGGGTACGACAAAAAAATTGAGAAACTGAGAAAGAGAAACTGAATTACTAAGAATTGAGAACGAATAGGAAAAATCAATTATGAAACCCTAGTATAGTGTGTATATGCTGAAGGGTAAACTAGTAAATTAGTTAATTCTTATAAGGTTATCGGTTTTTACCCAATAATAGAATTGAAAACGGATCCCGAACCGATAACCAATAAAAAAATCGGTTACCGAACCGTTAACCCAATAAATAATTAACGATTCGAGTTATCAGTTTTACCGAATATATGCCCACCCCTAGAAGGAAGAAGTCTTTTCTTCTTTCACTTTGGTGTATATTTTCATTGCAATTACATAGCCTTTTATAGGCATAAAAAGTAAAGATGATGGACAAAAAATAGGAGATTTAATCTTTAAGCTATTCATAACATGAACATCCAATTATTCATAATAGGCCAAACTGTTTTTGGCTAGAACTTTTTTTGTTGCCAAAGTATTTTTTTTCCAAAGTTAAGGGGTTTAATCAAAGCTTTTAAAAATAAAAAAAGTACCTTTGAGTAGAAGTACAGGCTATTTTCGAGAAGTCGAAAAAGTAATTTCTCCATGAACATATCACATCATTGTTGATCCAATGGTCAAGAAACAACAGTTTCGTATGATGTTTCACGTACGAGCACTTTTCCTGTTGTACTGTCACGATCAGGATTTCCCACCACCGGGGATCTTGATGGCACATACTCGTAGAAGTTAAGCAAGTCATATTCATATATTTCCAACTCCTTTATTATTAATCCATTAGTATTAAGCATATCAACAAGTATTAGTTAATTAAACCAGAGCGGAAAACATAAAATTAATGCGAAAGACTTAGATTAAATAAGTTGTACTATAATGCGGAAGCCATCATATATCTCTACCCAAGAACTGGTGTCACATCACTCTCTCTCAGTGGGAAGTATGACAAGAGCATGTCGAGCTAGAACGATAAACTTGATTTCATACTGAGTGATCGTCATTGAACCCTGCTAGAGGTGCTCAAACTACCTCAGATAAGCCTCTCGCTGAGTCACGGGGAGAAACTTCTCCAGACACAACACTGAAAACTGCTCTCATGTCAAAGGTGGCAACCCGGCTAGTTTGAGCGCCGCCAACAGGATTCCATGACGGTCACTCAGTATGAGACCAGGTTCATCGATCTAGCTCGTCATACTTCCCACCGAGAGAGTGATGTGACACCAGTTCATGAATAGAGATATATGATGGTTTCCGCATTATAGTACAACATATTTCGTTTAAGTCTTCCGCATTAATTTTATGTTTTCCGATGTGGTTAAATTAACTAATACTTGTTGATATGCTTAATAGTAATGAATTAAAAATAAAGTAGTTGGAAATATTTGAACGTGGCTTGCCTAACTTCTACGAGTATGCGCCATCACGATCCCCGATGGTGGGAAATCCGGGCCGTGACATGTACCCAGACCATTCCTCGAGAAAGATTCATTACATGGAGTTTTTTGGAAGAAAATATAACATATAATTTGCTAAGGTTGTGCACCAAATGTTGATCCAATTACTTCAATTTTCCTTTTTCTACCAACTGCTTCATTGTTCAGTCAACCCCTTGAATATTTTCTCCAGAAATATTGCCTACAAAATACATTAGTTTATGCAAGTCAATATATGTAATATCTGCTAGAAATCAAAGGTTTTTAAATGTTCACTACATCGTGTGGACATTCTTTAAAGCGTTACAAAATGTTCAAGCTCTTATGCATGTATTAGCACAAACTTGCTTGTGAAAACGCCATACAATCACACACTAAGGTATGATATATAATTCTAATTATGGCACTACAGGCAAATCCCATAAATTTATATATGTTCAACAATGTTGTGTAATATAACTGAATACTTTTACAGAGATATTTCTGTGTGTATCAGATGATCGAAAAAATATGTAAGAGGCTGCTTAAATGAGATAACTTACGATGAAATTGCCATATTGGTTTCTCTGCATTAGTAACAACCTCAAACAGTATGCGATCTCCCTCCTTTATGCAGTTTGTATCACGGAATTCATGCCATCCGCCTCTAACACATGCACCAGTACCAAAAGAACGTAACCTTAAAATCCATGACCTTTGCCTTTCATCTCTGATAATCAAATCGCATTTCTTGTTGATGAGAGCATGTGCAAATTGTCTAGGAATGCACTGAAATTTTTCATAACCATTTTTACATATTATCGAAACAGCTATGATCTTCATAATTTCACCAAAACTAGTCCGAAAACAAATAGAAAAGAAGAAAATGATGTGCATGATTAATTTAGCCTAAACAAGACTTACCAAGAGATCATTTGAAAGGCAATATGGTTTGACAGTGCATACGAAATAGGAATAACCAAAAGGCTTGTGAGTAGCAGGTTCTGTGTGGGTAAATGGCATGCTCGATGACTTGATGCTGGGTTTTGGTTTGTCTGTTACATGGTTAATTGCATGCAAACCCATGTCAATAAATTAAGTATGACAAAGAGATCACAAATTAAAATACAAATAGTGTGTCCACCCAATCTTCTTTTCTTTTTCTTTTTTGGCTGATAGCGGTGATGTCATCCCAAAAGATGGCTCATGAGGGAGGACGGGCCAAGATCATATACAGAGATGTACAATTCATTCCTCAACCAATGTGGGACTGTAACCCACTCTAACACCTTCACACGCCCAAGAAGCATGTGCAATAACACGGGGCCCCAAATAGGGATGAACCTGGCGTTGCATATAAAGTTATGCCATTTAATGTAACTCAACCAAAAAACTAGCTCATGAAAGCAGGATTTCTCGAGACCATATGAGGAGACAAGCAGTTCATTCCTCAACAAACATGGGACTCTGCCCCACTCTAATAGTAATGTTCATTAAAGTTTTGAACAGACAAACACAAAAAAAAATCAAGGTGAAGATAACGAAGTAAAGACACCATTGAGGTTGGTTGCTTAAACCAGAAAACATACCATGAAATTTCCATATTGGTTGTTCTCCATTAGTAACAACCTCAAACATTATTTTATTTCCCGCCTTTATGTCATTTGCAGCACGGAATTCTCCCCATCTACCTCCCATATTGACTTGAGAACCATAGGTGGTTAGCCTTAAATCCCATGACCTTTGTCTTTCATCTCTGATAATCAAACCACATTTCTTGTTGGTGAGACCATTTGCCAGTGCAAATTGTTTAGGAATGCGCTGAAATGTTTATAAACATTTGCACATATCATCAAACATTCATACTTTCAACGTAAATAACTCCAATAAACAGAAAATGGTGCACATGTTTCCTTTAGCCTGAGGATTCTTGAATGGTTGGGGGATGAGTTGGAGACTTACCAAGAAACCATTTGTGAGGCAATATGGTTTAACAGTGCATATAAAATATGATTGACCAACAGGGTTGTGAGTAGCACCATCTGCATAGGGAAAACCCTTGCATTGTTAATTTTAGACAAATCCATATCAAGAAATTAAATATAACAAGATAATTTACAAATAAAATATGAATAGCATCTAAAGAACATCCAAGTGCGCAAGTTATCCCCGTCATGTAGGGTCTGCCATAATGTAAGTATTAGTGAATGCTGACACGGTTCGAATCTCTGACCTGTACGTCGGAGATAATTTTTGGCTAACTTTTCACTTAAGTAAATTAAAACATATTATAAGTTAAGGGAATTAACTTGCAAATACATCAAGAACAAATATAATAGACTTTAAAGATCTTAATTACCTTTAACTTCAAAATTCTTGAAAGCCTCTTCAACAATATGGACTTCTCCTTCTTCTTGTTGCAGATACTCTGCATATTCTCTGTCATATTGACTTGAATCAAATATAATAACCTCAAACTCCATGTTTCCTTCATGTCTGAAAACTAACAAATCTCCTAACTGCAAATCGTGTTGTTGTGCAAAATCAGCCCAACCCGCTTCGAATCGACGGCCGTTCACCTTCACCAGCCAAATCTTACCAGCCCTTCTTAGTATTGCATGTTCAATATGGTCGTATTCCTTCAGATACTTCAAGAAACCAACAGGAATTTTCTGCAGTACAACATAAAGTCAGAGTAGCGCTGTTTCAAATCATTATGCTGGTTGTTGTTTAGGACATGAAATTGTAATATCTACTTAGTTAGACAATAACAAAATGATCATATGCACATGCATTATGGTTTTGATTTTGAGTGTTTTCCTTTTCTGTGACAAATTCTTCCACCATATACACATGCTGACCCAGGATTTGAAGGTCGGGATGTACTTTTGGATTCTTGACAAGAGGGGTTGCTATGATGATAAACAACCTCACACGAGTCTCCTCAAGAGCAAGGTGTAAAGTTCTTGGAGCGAAGAATGCCGGGATTCATTTGGAAACAACCTCTTTAGGGTAGGGTAAGTTCTGCGTAGACACTATCTTCCCAAGACCCCACAAAATGGGATTACTCTAGGTTGTTGTTGATTCACTTTTGAATTCAACCAAAATCTTCAAAATCTGTTTTGTATATAGGATGCGCATCACTATTTTCTATATATATGTATATATATATATATATATATATATATATATATATATATATATATATATATATATATATATATATATACATGAAATTTTTCCCAAACTTTACGGGTACGAGCCACCCTCTTTGTATAGCATAAGTCCTCCTCTGCATATATACACATAATACATATACTACTAGACAAAGGAATTATAAATGACAAAGATTACTCACAAGATGATGCTTGAAACCTGACAGCATAGGTTTGAAAAAATGAGGCTTCTTTGGAGGAATTTTCATGGCTGCCAAGACTATTATGTGGTTCTGTTTTGTAATTGATATAATTGGTAGTTGAAACTTGACTTCAGTTCAGGGTAAACGAAAACTTGAAATAAGTTTCAGAATGTTCATTGCCCACATTCTTATGCAATACTGGTATTTCTTTTTTCTGATTCGGATTCCTTAGTCAGAATCATCGTACATGTATAAATACCTTCTAGTGTGGTTTTGCTGTTCAAGTTAGTGGGCTATGTAAAGCAGTAACATTAAATAATAAACAATTTAGCACTAGTTGAGTAAGACAAGGAGCTAAAGGTACCACTAAATTTAGTCCAAGCTCTATATTTATATTCAAATTTTATAAAAATTTATATTCACTTTTATTTGTCCATTATACCAAATACAAAAAAACAAAACAAGACAATATCAGTATTACCCATAAATCACAAGAAAAGTAACAACAACGTTGGAATAAGAAGATAGATGCAATCTTAAAGGAAGTACTAAGTAAAAAATGAACAGCTAAAAATAAACCGAAAGAATAGTTACTAACACCTTAGATTTCAAATGTTGATTTCGCCTGGCGCATATTCAATATATAGCACATAAATGGGTAAACAGAATGAAAGAAGGAAAAAGACATCATTAAGCACTTTCACCAACTACGAGATTTTCCAGAATCCCAAAAAAATGGTTGAACAAAGATGGTCGGATTAGGTGTAAGCTCACTGTCAATCAGAGAGAATGCCAGTCATTGGGACAAAGAAAAGAAACAATGGAAATGGGACAAAATATTTACAGCTTACAGGTAGTGGGCAGTGGCGAGTTTGTCATAAAAGAGGGATTGTCAGGCTTATGGTCCGTTTGGTTAAGTTTTAAAAATTAGCTTATTCTAAGAAGTGTTTTTTTTTTTAAATTACTTTTCTAAAAGTATTTATGATGAGAGATAATTTGTATTTCGCTAATAGATTTAAACAGCATTTCTGAGCAATAATTAGTGTTTGACCAAGTTTTAAAAAACTATTTTTAAATGTATTTTTCTCAAAAGTGTTTCTCAAAAAAGTGCTTCCGGAGAGAAGCTATTTTTTTCTGCTTCTCCAAAACTGCTTCTGTTTCTCCTCAAAAACATTTTTTTTCTTCCAAAAGCTTGGACAAACACCTCAATTTTTGGCCAAAGTACTTTTAACAAAAAAAAAGCACTTTTAGCCATACATGCTATTAATCCAGTTATTCAATTTCCAAAGGGAGTCCAAGAGGGGTTGTGAGTCCAAAAGCGAGTTTGTCATAAAATGCCAGAGTTATTTTGTAAGTGATTCTTTTTAAAAATACTTTTTAGGAGAAATTACTTTTTTCTGCTTATGCTCGAAAAAGCTTGAAAAATGCCTTAACTTTAAAAAAAATACTTTGAAATTAATGGAACTTTAATAGTGCACCGCACATTTAGGGGCAAACATGTTGCCAGATCGGATATGGATGAGTCGAAAATGGGTAATGCAAAAAGTAGATAAATTATCCGACGCAATTTATATCTAATATGGATAAAAACAGATTATCCAGAGGATAATATGAATATTATCATCCATGGCTTCTTGGATATAATCACTTTTGGGAGAATTACTAGTCTCTCAAATTTGAAGAATCCCTAATTTGAGGTTTTATAAATATAAAAGCTAAACTTATTAGTTATCCATTGGTTAACCGTTTTCTAAGTGAATAATATGGTTTTTATCATATTTGACCTGTTTCTAAAAAGTTCATTAATCAATTCATTTTTAATGACTAATATGGGTAAATAACTATTTTTTAACCATTTTGTCACCCATATGCCCGTCGAATGAAAACGCAAAAAAAAATAATGGAAAAAAAGCGAGGAAGTCAAAGACATATCTAAATTGATGTGTATGGATTCACGTGAACCCATGCTTCTCTCCCAAAACCATGTATACTATGTTATATTTTTTCAAAATTACTTAATTATATTTGCATGAACCATGCTCAAAGACTAGTATGGTGCGCAACTATTATTTGGTGTCCCTCTACAAGTAAAATTGACAATTCGAATCCAACTCTGAATGGATTGTTTTTGGCATTAGTATATATCATACTATATTATAAGCATGAACAATTTTAGGTGAAGTTAGTTTACTAAAATGCCCTTTAAAAGCTAAATGACCAAATCACCCTCTAACTAATATTAAAATTACCCCCATTAAATGATATTTTGTACATTAATTGATGCCTCTTGATATGATTTATTCCAACTAATTACAGCTTAGTTATTCATAAAAAAATATTAATAAAGCTGCCTTTTACGTTATTTGATTAGATGGGGCACTTTGACTAAGGAGAAAGCCCAGGAGTTGGAGAGAAAGTTAGTTGATGGCGGAGCTTGGAGAAGTTCTGGGGAAGCGGACGCAATGTGGTAAAAAATGACGAACTTGGTTAGGGATGTAGCGCGGGATGTGCTTGGGGTAGCCAATGGCTATTCAGGTAGGCATTAGGGCGACTGGTGGTGGAACGATGTATTCCAAGGAAAAGTGGAGGTGAAAAAGGCAGCGTTTGCCAAGTTGACAAGGAGAACAAGCGAGGATGAAAGGAGGATGAACAGGGAGATCTACAAGGTGGCGAACAAGGAAGCAAAGATGGCAAGTCACGGAAGCTAAAAATGCGGCATTTGGTCGCATGTACGAGGAATTAGGGGAGAAAGGTGGGAACAGAAAGTTATTCTGGTTAGCTAAATAAGGGAGAAGAAGGCGCGAGATCTCGACCAAGTTAGGGGAATAAAGGATGAGGATGGCATAGTTCTGATGGGGGAGTCTCAAGTCAAACAGAGGTGGCAGGCGTACTTTCGAGACCTTTTTAACGAGGAGGGGGATCGAAACACAGAGCTAGGGGAGCTGGGGCATTCAGAACGTCATAGAGATCTTGGGTACCTTTGATGAATCTGCTATGGTAAATAAGGTAACAAGTAAAGATACAAGACAAGATGATGGTGCTTCTAAGCAGGTGGAGTTTGAGGGAAAATTTATTTTTCCTACACAAGAAGCAGAGTAGGAAACAAATGAAGGTTACCCTGTGGATGGAGTGCCGGTAGGGGAAATTCCAACTCAGGAACCTCAACAAAAACTTGAATCAATAGCAACCAGCTGGCCAAAAAGGACAATAACAAAACTCGTTCGTCTCATAGAGACTATTGTTTGTGCAACCGCAATTGTAGCTGATGATGTTCCTACCACTTATAAAGACGCAGTCCAAAGTTCAGAAGAAGATAAGTGGAGGATTGCCATGAATGATGAAATACATCCCCTTCATCATAATCATACATGGAGATTGGCCAATCTCCCGAAGGGAAATAAAGCAATTGGGTGCAAATGGGTATTTGCAAAGAAGAAAGGCTAACCAAGTAGATGTTCGCTACAAAGCAAGATTGGTGGCCAAAGGATATGCTCAAAAGGAGGGAATTGATTGTAATGAAGTGTTTTCTCCAGTTGTAAAATATTCCTCCATTGAAATTATGTTGGCTTTGGTAGCACAGTTGGATTTGGAACTAGTTCAGATGGATGTAAAAACTGCATTTTTACATGGAAACTTGAAGGAGGAAAGCTACATGACTCAGCCAGAAGGATTTAAAGTTGCTGGAAAAGAAAATATGGTGTGCAAACTTGAAAAATCATTATACGGTTTGAAACAATCTTCTAAACAATGGTACAAGCGATTTGACAAGTTTATGTTGCAGCAAGGATACAAGAGAAGCAAATACGATCATTGTGTGTATTTGCGCAAGCTTAAAGATGGTTCTTTATATATCTTCTCATATATGTTGATGATATGTTGATGGCTTCCAAGAATTCGGAAGAAATTGATAAGTTGAAGATTCAACTGAAGAAGGAGTTCGAGATGAAGGATTTGGGTGAGGCAAAGAAAATTCTTGGCATGGAGATAATAAGAGATAGACGTTCAAAGAAACTCTGTTTATCTCAGAAAGTATATTTGAAGAGAGTACTACAACGCTTTCGCATAGATGACAAGACTAAGCCAGTTAGTACTTCACTTGCTCCCCATTTTAAGCTAAGTACTACTATGTCGCCAATGGATGAAGCTGAATGAGAGTATATGTCAAAGGTACCATACTCAAATGATGTTGGTAGCTTGATGTATGCAATGGTCTGTACAAGACCTGATATTTCACAAGATGTTGGAGTTATTAGCAGATATGTGCACAATCCAGGAAAGGAGCATTGGCAAGCTGTGAAGTGGATTCTACGGTATATTCATAATACTGTAGATGTTTAGTTAGTTTTTGAGCAGAAAAGTAATCAATCAGTAGTTGGATATTGCGACTAAGGTTTTGCGGGTGATCTGGAACTACTGGTTATGTGTTTACTTTTGCAAAGGCACCAGTTAGTTGGAAGTCTACCTTACAGTCAACAGTTGCTTTATCTACAACAGAGGCAGAGTACATGGCTATTACATAGGCTGTGAAGGAGGCAATTTGGTTTCAAGGATTGCTAAAGGAGCTTGGTGTTGAACAAAAAGGTATCACAATTTTTTGTGATAGTCAAAGTGCTATTTAATTAGCGAAGAACCAAGTTTATCATGCAAGGACGAAGCACATTGATGTTCGGTATCATTTTGTACGAGAAATCATAGAAGAAGATGGAGTCATGGTGAAGAAAATTCATACTATGGAGAATCATGCTGATATGCTCACAAAAGTGGTGACTGCGATCAAGTTTCAACATTGTTCGGATTTGATCAATATTGTTGAATACTGAAGATTGAAGATGAAGACACAACCAAAATTTGTTATAGAGAGAAAATTGAAGATGTGGAATTTTTGCCAAGGTGGATATTTGTTGAAATGTCAAAAAACAGTGTCACACCGTTGGGAAACAAAATATTGGTTGTGTCCGAGGAGTAGGCAAAATTGACCGAACCTCGTTAAATTATGGTGTTCCTTTTATTGTTGCTTTATTATCTTATTTATTATTTAGCGGCTGCCATAATTTTTGGTATAGTAATTGTGACTCATTCACACTATATACATTTGGCTTCCACAACAACTTTAACATACTTGAAAGACTAATACAGCACCACTTTATATTTAAGTGCCATTTTGAATCAAAGTCCAAACTTACGGGACGATGTTATGCCTTTTATCAAGATTTTACATATAATAGATCTTTTTTCAATTATCAGACTAACTAGTATCCTAACATTCTAATAATATGGCTAAATTAGAGATATGATTACAACATAGCCAAATTGTGGATGTAATTAGACTGAAAGAGGTTTCATGAACGTTCCACGATACGAATGGCAATAGACAAGAATCCAAAAGGCTACCTTAATCTAATCACTAATCATGCATGAACGGATATTGTAGAATACATCATATATAGAAAGTAGGTTTGTGTGAGATTTAGCAACATGAACTCTTTTGTGCTGCAATGGCATGTTTAGTGCATGGTTTACATTAATACAAACTAGTTGAACTACACAGTGGCTGGTAGTGGACACATAGATAGGTCATTAAAAAAGTAATCTTTGTAAAAGTTGGCAAGAGATATAGTTATCTTTTATCTCAGTAAAAATTGTTTCCTGGTTCCAACTTCCATATTCTAATAATTAAACGGACAAAGAGGAAAAACGACAACATATATACTAACACACACGATGATCATGAACTCAAGAGCAAGGTGGAAAGTTCTTGGAGGGAAGGATACCGGGAGTCTATTTGGAAATAGCCTCTCTATCGAAGGATAGAATTATATTGGGTTGTGGTTGAATATACTAACACACACGATGATCATGAAACTCAAAAAGGAGATAAAGAAATACTCACAATGGACATGCGCTATAGGTCTTGTGCTATTGTTTATGAGTTCGAACTTATAGGTATTTCCTACTTGAACACCATTTGCTTTCATGATGTGGCCATCCCCATTTAATTCCTAAGTGATGTCCTATCGGCCCTAGCCACACTGACCATGATGAATGTTTCTCATATATGAGAATAATCTCAGTGTCTATTCATCAAGCCAGTTGATTTTGCAACAGCCAATGGAAAATACTGCTCAAATTTTTATTCGGTTTATGTATTTAATTAATAAATTAAATACTTAAAAAAGGCTGAATAGGAAATGGAGAAAAATAAAAATTTTGAGTGAAATTTCAAGTTTTCCTCCCTTGGCATATGGACATTGTCCCATATTGGAAGAGGAAGAAATTTTTTATGGGTTTATAAGCAATTGTTCTTATTTTAGCTCTTAAAGAGTTGAGAAGAAAGCAAGCCTCGCGCCGTCGTCGTCACTCGGCTCCGGATTCAGATTCGGTCAATTGATTGATTAACTTTTTGGACCAAATTTATTTGTTAATAGTAAAATATTAACAAAACTGTGTTATTAAATATTTGTTAATAACAGAATATTTGTTATAAACTAAAGCAAAAGACAAGAACAATAGAACAAGAACAATAGCAATAGAGAGAAGAGTAGAGAGAGTTCTTCTTATTGAGTTGAGAGGGGTGAATTACAATGGTAGAGAGCACCTCTATTTATAGGGAGGAGGAAGATCTTGCTACCAATAATAGGACTCTAAAATCTCTCTAATTAAATACATTAAAGACATTCACCTTAAATAGAAGTGTAAGAATCTTCTATTTCATAACACTCCCCCTTGAATGTCTATTCAATGATGTGCCTCATAAAACCTTAAAACCAAAACCCAATGGGAAAAATTAAAGTAAGGAAAAAGAGTACACATGTTTGAATATGCGCCTATTGGTTGCCTCGTTAAAAACCTTGCAAGGAAAACCCAGTGGGACAAAACCTTGTAAGATAAAAAAAGTGCAACGCGCATTGACTCCCCCTAATGAGTACATCAATTTATATCTTTGAGCATTTGCATTCCAACCTTGTGCATCATCTTCAAAACGATCTTTGGTAGATATTTGATAAATAAATCAACTATGTTGACTTGAATAAATATTCCGCACCTTGAAATCATCATTCTTGATAGATATGAACATCTTCATATATTGTCGTGGAATAACTCTTCAATATCTCCATAGATGCATTCTCAATGCCATCATGCTTATAGTTATAGCAAGATACATATGTACACAAATTGTACTTAGGATGCGGTACTTCAGGACCACGAATTGCATATGCTTCAAGCAATTTAAATCTTTCAAGTTAAGTCATATAAGCCATATAATAACCTTTAGCTGCATATCAAGCTTTCATTAGTGATACTAAACAAATAAGATATCGAAAACTGATTATACATACCTTTGACTTTATACTTTCAAGCATTTGAACTATAGGTTCAAAACTACATGTCTTTCATATGGAATCAATTCTTCTTGAATTGTATCTCTTCCATTTAGTTGCTTTCTTTGAGTCAGCAAATGCGTATAGCATGCTTTGCAATATGTTGCAATTGCATTTCCCTTTTTATGAACTACAGGTTCATATCATGATATTCGGGGATATACATATACAAATGAAAATTCATCCCATGTAACACTTTCTCAAGTGTTTATCATGTCTCCCCCTCATGTTAGTAAAACTAACATGTTTCCTCAACTTTGGGAAATCATCTTTGTGCATTATGTCAATATACACAGCACCTTAATAATAAGATGAAATTATTTGGTTCCTAACCCTGAACCACTTGTGAGGGGAGAATATACTCTCGTATACAACTTATATCAAACTGATATATATATATAACTTAGTTCTCATAAGAAACAGTTTAGCTATTAAGTGGAAGCACTCAATAATTATCTTGCTAAACCAACTTTAATATAAACCAACTTATCAAGATGAACTGTCTTGAGTAGAGAATCTGGAAACTATGCTCGAAGTTAGATTACTGAGCGATTTACCTCGCAAACACTGCCAGGCTGCGGGTTAATAACAATGGCGCATGTAACCATATCATAGATGCATCATATGTGGTATACATGGCAGGTGAATGGGCCCATACTCACCTTTGATATTTCCAGAATCAAGGGGCTTCAACCCGAACTCTTTAGTTGGTCAGTTCATTACTGAGAACAAGAACTTCTAGTTCTTTGATATTCACCTATGTGAATTGCACATCATACTTCAAATGAGATGGCTAACACGAATGTCAACTGAATAAATTATCAATATTGGTAAACTTCAAATTTACACCATGACATGTGCACTTATCAATAAACTTCGGGTTTATTATGACATGGGTTTTATACCAATAGATATCCACTTTATTGTGGCATTCTTTCGTTTGTGTAGTACAAACTGGAGAACAAAGCGGGTAGCTTTTCATATACAAATTACCCCGCTACAAGTTGTAGTAATAGGAGAATCAAAGCCTTCCTTTATTTATAGTCTCAATATCATCAATCGCCTTCGCGTGTACTTTTGGAAACTGGATAAGTTTCTTTGAGACTTACTACAGCACAATACTCAATTGTGTTTCTCCAACATAGTAATAATTGGCTCTTCGAGAGCTCTCAATTAATTTTGTACTACCACAGACTGAGGTTCGAGATCCTCACATTCTTGCATTCCGTATTTTCAAGAGTCTCAGGCTCAATAGATTCTTCGTGAATCTCGGAATTAATCAAATCATGAGCGTCCTCATGTGATTCTTTCTTAGTGTCATTTAGATCGTTCTTTTTCCTCTTTATAGAATTTCGATCTTTGGAACCTAATGGTCTGCCACGCTTCTGGCGTGCATTTGACTCATTGGATATGACACTAGATATTTGTCCAATAGGGACTTCAATACGGATCGGAACATTTTCCGCGTGAATGTGGGATTTCGTTATCCTCTTCAAGTCCGTAAATGCGTCAGGCATTTGATTTGCTATTCTTTGCAAATGGATAGTCTTTTGTACCTCTTTCTTTCAAATAGAGGTATGTGGATCAAGATGAGATAATGATGCATTTTTCCACAAAATTTCCCGTTTGGTTTCACCAACTTCTCCCCCTAATTTTGGGAAAAGTGTCTCATCAAATTGACAGTCTGCAAATAGTGCAGTGAACAAATCTCCTGTCAATGTTTCGAGGTAGCGAATAATGGAGGACGCGTCAAACTCAACATATATTCCTAACCTCCTTTGCAAACCCATTTTGGTGCGGGATGGCGGTGCTACAGGCACATATACTGCGCATCCAAAGCTTCTTAAATGGGATATATTGGGTTCATGACCCAAAACCAATTGTAATGGGGAATATTTGTGTCAATTCGTCAGTCAGAGACGAACTAGCATTGCTGCATGCAACATGGCGTGACCCCAAACCGAAGTGGGCAGCCGACGAACTAGCATTGCTTCATGCAAAATGGCGTGACCCCAAACCGAAGTGGGCAGCCAACGAACTAGTATTGCTGCATGCAAAATGGCGTGAACCCAAACCGAAATGGGCAGCCTCGTTTTCATGAAGAATTCAAGATTATTCTCATCTATTATCCATTAACTTTGCAAACGCAAGGTTGCGTGATGGCAACAAGCACACATTAGACCATCTACAGGATGCGTCTATCAAGACCATGAAATACCTAAACTACCCACTAGGTGGGTGAATAGGTCCACAAATGTCCCCTTGTATACGTTCCAGAAACTGGGGTGACTCAGTCCCAACCTTTGTTGAGGATGGTCTGATAATCAGCTTGCCTTGATAACACGAAGTGCAAGGATATTCATTACTTGAAAGAATTTTGAAATTCTTTAACGGATGCCCATATGAGCTTTCTATAATCCGTCTCATCATGGTTGATCCTGGGTGACCCAGTCGATCATGCCAAAGTACAAATGTATTGGACTCAGTATTCTTTAGATTTACTGTTGAATGTGCCTCAATTGCACTAATTCTTGTCCAATACAGGCCACAAGATAAAGACGGGAATTTCTCAATAACCCTCTTTTGGCCGGAGACATTCTTTGAAGTGAGGACGAGATATTCGAGATTATCTTCATCCATTGTCTCAATATTGTAGCCATTCCGGCGTACATCTTTAAAACTCAACAAGTTTCTCATAGACTTGGAGGAGAACATAGCATTCTCTATGATTAACGTCGTGCCCTTAGGCAGAGTTACAATGGCTCTTCCGGAGCCTTCGATCAATTTACTTTCCATGGTATGACATACAAAATACATAAATATAAGTATAAACAACTTCAATTCTTTTGTTTCGCGTTTAAACAGCGTTTTTGGAAGCAGTTATTTAGGATATTCGAATATTGTATTCTAATATTCGAATATAATGCCTTGCGGAAAAAATAATACTTTAATGCAAAAAATATTAGATATTCGAATATTTAAGCACATATTCTAATATCTTGCCAGATATTCGAATATAGGAATTCTGATATTCGAATATCTGGCCCAGATATTCGAATATCAGACTCTGATATTCGAATATCTGGCCGAGATATTCGAATATCAGACTCTGATATTCGAATATCTGGCCTGGCGGAAAAAAGTTCGTTTTATTGCTAAATATTAGACGATCGACTAGTTTTTAGGTTAGTCGATTACCTCTACTGTACAATAAAAATATTTGAGCATATTGAAACATTCTAAAGGGCTAATACTAACATCATATCATGAATTAACTAATACGAGCTAATGCTAATGACTATTAATTTATTCATTGACTAATACAAGTAGAATCAAACAGCTCCATCTTCTTTCATCATGGTTCCATCACCGATTAGGTGGTCTATCTTTCCCTCGGGTTGCTCAAAGAAGTCTGCCACATCCAGGTGGGTGAAGTCAAAGTTGTCATCAGAGACAAAATTTGTTTCAGGGCGTTTTCTCTTTCGAGATGCTTGATAAAGGTCAACCAAGTGTCTTGGTATTCGGCAAGTCTTAGACCAGTGCCCGTTTCCACCGCAACGATAACATATAGTTTCTGAACTATTTGCCTTAGGATCTTCGGGATCCCGTTTCTGCTTTCGGTGGTTATCTCTCTTTGTGGGGTGACGGACTTCTTTGGAATTTCTTCCTTGTCCACGTCCTTGGCTTTGACCCCGTTTATGACCGTGATCATGGTCCCTTTTATGTTTGGCATAATGCGAGTGCACCATATCTGCTTCAGGCAGTGGTGTAGACCCAGTTGGTCTATTTTCGTGATTTCTCATGAGCAGATCATTATTTCGCTCAGCCACTAGTAAGAGAGAAATCAGTTCAGAGTACTTCGTAAAGCCTTTCTCTCGGTACTGTTGCTGCAGTACCATATTGGAGGCATGAAACGTTGTAAACGTTTTCTCAAGCATATCGTAATCGGAGATGTTATCTCCACATAGCTTCAGTTTAGAAGTAATTCTGAACATAGCAGAATTATATTCAGCAACGGACTTAAAGTCCTGTAGCCTCAGATGGGCCCAATCATATCGTGCTTGTGGCAGAGTGACCAACTTCAGGTTGTCATATCTCTCCTTTAAGCTGTTCCACAAAACGAGTGGATCCTTGACGGTGAGATATTCAATCTTCAAACCTTCATCAAGGTGGTGGCGCAAGAAAATCAAGGCCTTCGCACAATCTTGGGTGGATGCTTTTTCTTTATCTTTGAGGGTGTCTCCGAGACCCATAGCATCTAGGTGGATTTCAGCATCCAACACCCATGTCATATAGTTCTTGCCCGAAATTTCAAGGGCAACGAACTTTCTTTTCATAATGTCAGACATACTCGAAAATTAAATTAGGAAGAGGGAAAATACCTTGGATTTTCGAGAATGGTACTTGAGACGGTAGAGTCTCGTGCTGATAACGTGTTATAAACTAAAGCAAAAGACAAGAACAATAGAACAAGAACAATAGCAATAGAGAGAAGAGTAGAGAGAGTTCTTCTTATTGAGTTGAGAGGGGTGAATTACAATGGTAGAGAGCACCTCTATTTATAGGGAGGAGGAAGATCTTGCTACCAATAATAGGACTCTAAAATCTCTCTAATTAAATACATTAAAGACATTCACCTTAAATAGAAGTGTAAGAATCTTCTATTTCATAACAATATTAATATTAAATCCAATCCGTTTTTCTATTTTTGTAACAGAAAATTAACTACCCATCAATTTTCCCTCTTTATTGTTGAGTAAATAGCCATTTATGTAATGACATTTATGCTGTGACAGTTTTGCAGAAATAGCCATTCTGAAGAGTTTCACCTCTTCAGATTCCAGTCCAAATTTTGGCTATAAATACAATACTATTCTGCTCAGAATTTCACTACGAATTTCTGAGTTTTCTCTCCTTCTTCTGCATACTTTTAGCATACAAACAAAGTAAAAAGTAAGTGTGATTTGCTACTGATCTTTGTGTTCGCTGAAACACTGGCGTTTGGAGTACCACTACACCTTTCACTACGAATTTCTGAGTTTTCTCTCCTTCTTATGCATACTTTTAGCATACAAACAAAACAAAAAGTAAGTATTGATTTGCTACTTATCTTTGTGTGCTGAAACACTGGCGTTTGGAGTACCACTACACCTTTCACTACGAATTTCTGAGTTTTCTCTCCTTCGTCTGCATACGTTTAGCATACAATTGCTACTGATCTTTGTGTTCGCTGAAACACCAGCGTTTGGAGTACCACTACACCAGTGTGTAATTTCGTTCTATCCTGGGAGGAAATAATCCATAACTTTGGGTGCTAGAAGGGGATTAAATTCCTAAAAGAGACACTGTAAATTTAGTGGGTTCGAATTGTTTATGATCATTTTGTTTTATGTCATTTCTGTTTATCATAATTTCTATTTATATTAATTTATATTTCCAGAATTCATATTAATTTATAGAGAGATAAATGCCGCATTGTCACAAAAAAAGGAAACTAGTAGTAACATTTAACTGGAATTTATTCTAATCACTTCTGTTCATAGAGAATTGAACAGAAGCTGTATGTATGTTGCAGACTCAGTGGCTTATATCTGTCCGTAAAAAGAAAAATTCAGCAAAATTACTTTTAAAGATGAAATTTAGCACACTAGACTATAAGGACAAAATTTAAAGAGCAACCTTAAAAAAAGGTCATACAGTGCAAATATTCCACATAGTTTATACAACCAGAACAAAGCCATACTATTACTGAGTAAGTGAGACCTGGAACAAAAGCTGGCTAGGCCAGTCATTACTTCCAAGTCTTTTTAGGAGTAGTAGTTTTCAGACATTTACTTACAACAACAACAACCCAGTATAATACCACTTAGTGGGATCCGGGAATGACAGTATGTACGCAGACCTTACCCCTACCCTTGGGTAGAGAGGTTGTTTCCAAATAGATCCCCGACATCCTTCCCTCCAAGAACTTCCCAACTTGCTCTTGGTGAGACTCGAACTCACAACCTCTCGGTTGGAAGTGGGGGTTGCTTACCATCAGAGCAACCCCTCTTGTCTTCAGACATTTACTTACCTTACATGGATATTTTTATAAGAAAACATTATACATACTTTTTGAGGTTATGCACATATATTGGATCAACAAAATTAAAGTTGCTTCAATGTTCCTCCGCTTTTCCAGAATATTTGCCTGCAAAATATATTACCATAAAAGTTGTTACAACGTCAGCTAGGGAGGCCCATTATAATGTGTTCAATATAACATCCTTAGTAATGTTATATAATTTCACACTATAACAAACGTGTTAATACCTTTTAAAATAACTATTTGCAAGAAATAATAACACAATTATGAGAAACGTTAAAGAAGCCATAAAACTGTAAAAATCAATTTGCAATTACCGACCTGATTGCGTGAATATTCTTTTACAGCGTCAATTCATAGAACTTAAACCCGACAAGACAACAAAAAAAAAAAACTAGTGGAATCCCACAAGTGGGGTCGAGGGAGGGTAATATATATGAAGACCTTACCCCTATACCAGCTAAAAAGAAGATGAAAAGAAACAATAAAAACAAGCAATATCAACAACAAAGGTCAGAAAGACAATAGCAACAAGCTAAGCTCGACAAAAATATAATAAAATTGGAAGAACACGTACAATGGAAGTGAGCTATAGGTATTTTCCCATTCTTGATGAGTTCAAATTTGTAAGCATCTCCAACTTGGAGACCTTTTGCTGCTCTGAATTTGGCCCATCCACTTGTAATTCCAAAATGATGTCTATCTGTTTGCGGCCCTAATCGTACTGACCAAGATCTTTGTGCTTCATCTTTCAGAATCATCTCACACTTTCTATTCATCAACCCACTTGACTTTGCAAAATCTCGTGGAAGATAGAACAAGGTCAGTCATTACCAAAAGGAAAAAAATGAAAGAAAAGGACAACAATCAAAAGCGTTTAAGTTCTGTGAACTGATACAACAACTACAATCCAGTGTAATTCCACTTAGTGGGGTCTGGGGAGGATAGTGTGTACGCAGACCTTACTCTTACCCTTGGACAGAAAGGCTGTTTCCAAATAGACCCCCGGCATCTTTCCCACCTTTCTCTTGGGGAGACTCGAACTCACACTATAAATTTTAGTGTATAAACTTAAACTCCAACAAAATCAGTTCAAATCACTTACCAAAACTGGCTTGCTGATGCAATAAGGTTTAATGGTTGAAGTAAAATAAGGAAGATCATTATCACCAGAAGTTGGAGTACA
Organism: Nicotiana benthamiana; assembly: GCA_034376525.1. NCBI lineage: Eukaryota > Viridiplantae > Streptophyta > Magnoliopsida > Solanales > Solanaceae > Nicotiana > Nicotiana benthamiana. Next base: position 13,614,801 of record CM067336.1, read on the forward strand.
TGCTTGTGCATTGAGAGGAATCGTGTTTGAGGGCTTTTTCGTAATGTCTGTTGCTCATTATAAAGAAAGAAAATAAAAGAAAGAGAACACGTAATGAGCAAGTGTTACATTTGAGATAAAAGCAAGATCACATAAGTGTAATAAACAAGGAATGAGAGAATAGTTGATGTGTTATTCCATGGAGTAACAAAAATAAGTAGCTGTACAGGCAGTCCTCACAATAGAAAGGAATAAAGAGGCTATACAGAGAATCCTAACTATGAAAAGAAATAAAGAGGAAAATCCTACAAATTTATTATCAATCCCTATAATTATGCTATGTATGTATAGTACAAGGAATATGACTACATAAGAGGAAAATCCTACAAATTTATTATCAATCCCTATAATTACGCTATGTATGTATAGTACAAGGAATATGACTACATTCATCATTTAACACTCCCCCTCAAACTGAAGCATAGATATTAATCATGCCTAGCTTGTTGCAAAGATAATCTACTCGAGTTCCATTCAACACCTTTATGAACAAATCAGTTGGTTGCTTTGGTTGCTCTTCTGGCTGCGTGAGTGGAGATCAAGTTTTCCTGAATCTTCTCAGGAATAAAATGCCAATCAACTTCAACATGCTTACTTCTTTCATGATACACCTGATCTCACGCAATATGGAGGGAAACTTGATTGTCGCACCAAAGTTTTGCTGGTATTGGATGCTCCAACCTAATTTCAGTCTAAAGATGATGTATCCACATGATCTCACAGGTAGACTGTGACTTAGCTTTGTACTCAGATTTTTCACTGGATCGAGATATAATACTTTGTTTCTTACTCCTCCATGATACCAGGTTCCCTCCAACAAATACATAATAGCCTTTAGTAGATCTTCTTTCAACTTTGGATCCACCCCGTCAGCATCTGCAAAAAACACACAATACGAGTATGACCGTGACTGCTGTATAATATGCCAAGTCTAGAAGCTCTTTTCATGTAAAATAAATCTATTCCAAAGCTGCCCAGTGTTTGACTATTGGTGTGAACTTTGACTGTTGGTGTGGACATGAACTGGCTAACAACACTTACTGCAGAAGCAATATTTGGACGAGCCACAACGAGGTAATTTAATTTCCTGACTAACCTCCTATATTTCTATTGATCTTCATAAAGAGGTGCACATCAGGAACCATGGGAGTACTACCGGGTTTAGCTGCCAACTTTCTTGTTTCTGCAAGCAAGTCAAGAATATACTTTCTTAGAGACAAAAAAATTCCCTTATTGCTTCTATTTATTTCTACTCCCAAATAATATTTCCACAGGCCCAAGTGTTTTGTATGAAACGTAGCGTGTAGGAAAGACTTGCGAGAAGTGATAACAATGTCATCAACATATACAGCAAGAAGAACAGTGCCAGTTGATGATTGCCGATAGAAGATCGAGTGATCACACTTGCTCATTTTCAACCCAAACTCCTGAACTGCCTCATTGAATTGCCAAACCAAGCTTGAGGACTATTCTTCAAGCCATACAAGGAATTCTTCAAAATGACAGACTTCCCCATACTCTCCTTGAGCAACAAAGTCGGGTGGTTGCTCCATATACACTTCCTCCTGAAAATCACCATTAAGAAATGCATTCTTGATATACAATTGATCCTCATACAATTTGCAAAAAGTCAACACCCTAGGCCCGCACCTCCGAATCCGATAAAATTTACAAAACCCGAACAACTATTCCGATATGAGTTCAACCACACCAAAATTATCAATTTTCGACATCAATTCATCCTTCAAATTATTATTTTACATTTTGAAAATTTTTACAATTTTCCCCAAATATTTCCTTAGATTCTCATGAATTTGATGTAAAATCTAATGTATAATCACAAAATACAATTGAAAATTGATTAGAGTTACTTACCCAATAATTTGGTATGAAAATCCTTCGACAAAATGCCGCCCCCCCCCCCCCCCCCCCAATCGAGGATAGGGTTCAAAATATAACAAAATGAAGCTAAATCTCGAAATGTCCAGCTATTTGTAGGCTGCAAATGCCGCATTTGCGACAAGGGGTCCCAATTGTGGACCCCACAAAAGCGAGCATTTTATGGCAAAAGAGAAACATGAGCTTTTCTTCTAAAGTCGCATTTTCGACCAATTTCTTCGCAAATGCGAAGACAGATGCCCTCGCAAAAGCGAACAGACACACTTCGCAAATGCGGGGGAATTCTTCGCAAAAGCGAGCTCTTCCCCCAAGGTTCGCAAATGCGAGGCTGCTTCGCAAATGAGGTAGACGCATTTGTGACCAAATCCCCAACCAGCAGTAAAAAATTTAACAAAAACAATCTGAAACCAATCTCAAACTCACATGAGCCCCCGGGGCTCCAAACCAAACACTCACACAAGTCTAAAAACATGATACGAACTTGCTTGTGCAATCAAAACACCAAAATAACCTTTAGAATCCCGAATCGGACACCAAAGCATATGAATATCACAATGAACTTCAAGAACTTCTAGAATCGCAACCAAGCGTCTGAACCGTATCAAATCAACTCCAAATGGCGCCAAATTTTGCAGACAAGTTCTAAATGACGAAATGAACCTATTCCAAGTTCTGAAACCAAAACTCAAATCCAATAGCCTTAAGGTCAAACTATGGTCAAACTTAGGAAAATTCTAAACCTTTAAATTGCCATCTTCCGCCAAATGAGGCTGAAACCTTCTAGAAACATCCAAATAAAAATTCTGGACGTACGCCCAAGTCCAAAATCACCATCTAGTCCTATCGGAAACATCGAAACTCTGATCCGAGATCAAATACTCAAAAGTCTAACCTTGGTCAGTTCTTTCAACTTCAAGCTTCTCAAATGAGAGTCACTCCTAAAAATCCTTTTCAAACCTCTCAAAAACCCAAACTGATGATGCACGCAAGCAAATATACAGTGTGTGAAGCTACTCATAACCTCAAATTGCCGAGCTGGACTCACTTGCTCAAAGCGACCAGTCGAGTCGTTACATAGTTAGCCTTAAATTCCATGACCTTTGTTTTTCATCTTTAACAATCAAACCACAATTCTTGTTGGTGAGACCATTTTTCAATGCAAATCTAAGTTGCTCCGACACGTCAGTTTAGGTTCCGCACCCGTATCGACATGACACTAGTATGTGTATGGGTATGGGATCCGTACCGGATTTGGTCAAACACTTTTGGGTACTTTGACCACAACGGACGAAAAAATTCGATACAAGATACAATTTGATTCCCGAAATCATAACTGAAACTAGGATATATTTGAAGAATGAACATACTTTATCTACGACATCAATCCTTTACATATTCACAACTTGAGAATGAAAAAGAAATTCACACTTTACAAGCTATACGCAAGTATTTCACTAAATTTCTTACAAATTTAGAGATATTTTTTATATTTTTATTTTTATTTTTAATTTGTTTTAGCTGGATCCCCGCATCTGTGTCCATACTAGGATCCGTATACCCGAATCTTAGAATTTACATCTCGAAGGATCCGATCTTTAGATCTGCACCCGTGTCGGACATCCGCACCGGTGTCCGAACAACTTAGATGCAAATTGAGTTGGAATACACTGAAATCATTTATATTAATTTGCACATTTCATCACTTATGCATCACATTTTCACCATAAATAACTCCAATTGAAAAAAGAGAAAAAGGGATTCTTAAAGGAGTTAACTTACAAAGTAACTGTTTGACAAGGCATATGGTTTAACAGTTTATACAAACTGAGATTGACTAAGGGTTGTGACTACCCGCTTCTACATTGGAAAAATCCTAGCTTGATGACAAAAAGTAGGGCTTTGCTTTGTTTGTTATATTGTTAATTATAAGCAAATCCATGTCAAGACATTACATAGCATGACAAAAGAGAGTCACCATTTTTGGAGTCGTTTGGTATAATGGTAGGATATCCCACGGGATTCCAGTTATTCACTTGCTACATATGGGATAGCTAATCCCACCCTTTTAGTGTAATAGTTATCCCGGATTAGCTAATACCTCAAACTAAACATGGAATTAAGTTAATCCCAAACTTTATTCCTAGACTATTATTCCTATCCCATGATTCTTATCCCATATACTAAACGACCCCTTATAGTTGAGTAACGTGTAAACATCCACCCCCTCTTTTGGCTAATTTTTAAACAAAAATTAATCTCTAATTTTAAGACTAAAAGAATTCATTTGCTTACTCATCAAGTATACACTAATGGACTCTAAGATCTAACCTTTGAATTCAAACAATAAAGATGATACTAAACCCCAAATAATTTATCCAAACATTGTATCCACAATACAATATAAAATGATAAATTATGAAACGATGGGTAACAATCATCCAAACAAGCTGTAAAGATCTTACCTTTGAATTTAACATTGTTGGCTTCTTCTTCTTCTTCTTGCAGATACTCTGCATATTCTTTGTTACAATGACTTGAATCAAATATGACAACCTCAAACTCCATATTTCCTTCATGTCTGAACACCAACATATCTCCCAATTGTAAATCATGTTGTTCTGCAAAATCAGACCAACCCGCTTCGAATCGATAGTCATTCAGCTTGACCAGCCACTTCTTACCATCCCTTCTCAGTGTTGCATATTCATTATGTTCGTGTCCCTTTAGATACTTCAAGAAACCAACAGGAATTTTCTGCATGCAGTACAACTTAAACTCAAATTAGCCTTTTCCCAAATCTTCAGCAGGAAATTGTACTATCATACATGCATCTAATTAACAATTAAAAAATGTTCATATGGACTATGCTTTTTAATTTTTAGGGGCTTTTTACAGTTTTACCTCTATGTCATACATGATACACGCATATAATAAACAAAAGAAAAGATGAAATTTATATCATACTTACAAGACCATTCTTGAAACCTGGCTGAATAGGTTTGAAAAAATGAGGTTTCTTTGGAGGGACCTCCATGGCATGCAGCCAACAAAATGCAGTCACAGTGAACAAAGTATATACCTCTTGTTTAATTCTGATTTTTTGTAATTAAAATACTGTAAGGTGTAGCTTCTGTTCATTGGGATGCAATAATTTGGTAAGTTAAACTTGAAAGGAATGATTTTTAGTGGAATTTACTGACAGCAAAGGCAGCTTTTCCAATTCAGTGGACTGAAATCAATAAAAGACATCATACGACATATTCAGCAAAGACCACATTTTCAAGAATCCCAATGAAAAAGTTGAGAGAAATGGTGTAAACTTACCGTCAATCAGAGAGAATGCTACAGTCATTGGGACAAAGCAAAGCAAAGATGGCAAAAGAGGAAATGGAGAATCGATCAGTATAAATGAAATATTTTACAGGGGTCGGAGGTGGCGGATTTATCATTTCATCTTTGGTTTATTTATTACGATATGCTATGATTGTTCCTTCACTTATTCTAATTGTGTTATAATTATAAAGTGCATGAAAACTTTGAGCTAAACAGTAGTATTAAACTATCACATTTTATATATATTGAGCACATTTTATATATAATAAATATCTTGTAAAAACATTTTAATTTTAAAAAAATATTACATATATAAATCGAAAAAAGCCTAAAGAAGTATAAAAAATAGATTTTTATATATAATATAGGTGTAGTAACCGAAGTTAAAAAAGAAAGAGTATAAAAGAGAGATTTTGAGTCAAATCTGTTGAAGATTTTATGATATGTTTATCCTTTCGTTTAAATCCTTGAAGGATTGTAATTTTAATTATGGTAGTATTAAATTAACTTTAATTATTTTTCCCTTTAAGACTATAATAATTTCAAATTTCAAATGTACTAGTAATTAATTCTAATTCATGTCGGATTAAAAATTTTTTTTTTGTTTTTTCAGTTTAAAAAAAAAGGAAAATATTTTTTCTTTATAAAAAATTGAAAAACGATAATAAAAAGAAATGCTTAAAACAACTGAATTTTTTTTTCCAAAAATGAAAATATTTTTTCAGTTTTAAAGAAAACAAAAATATTTTATTAAAAAGATTTTTTTTCTTTTTTTACAGAAAAAAAATAATCAAGTTTTTACATTAAAAAATTTGAAAAAAAATGAAAATTAACGGCAAAATTTTAACGGATAGCATAAATGAGCCATTTCTAAAAGTTCAATGGCATATTTAGACCTTTTCCGTTGAAAAAAAAATGTCAAAACTGAAACTGAAGATGAACTCAAACCAAAATTTGAACATTAAGTTGAAGCAAAAAAAGATATGTTTTGTTCATTCTGATGACAAGTGTCCTTTTCTAGATATTTGAATACATTTACAATAACAATAACAACAACAAAAATTTACTTAATTCCTCAAGTGGTATGAGGAGGGTAATATGTACCTTGTGAAGACATAGATGTTGTTTCATTTGAACACATATCATACTTCTTTTTGTTTTGTATCAAGATTATATATATATATATATATATATATATATATATATATATATATATGAATTCATTTTCATCTAACAACATGTAGTTGTTTAATCTATACCTACTGTCGCATCGGGTACTTAATTAAACAGTTAAGTACCCGATGAACATGAAATTAAACTATGAATTCATTTCATCTAAACCATGAAATTTAAGACAAACGCTTAGGTGAGAAACTTGCCGTGAAATTTAAATATAGGTTTCTCTGATCCACTGGAAATTATCTCAAACATTATGCGATCTCCTTGCTTTAAGCAATTGTCAGTGCAGAATTCATGCCATCCATGTCCAATGTAGGTATTTCTGCCACTTGTATACAGACCAAGTGTCCATGACCTTAGTTCGTCCCTCATAATTATCCTACATTTCCTCTCGTTGAGTCTGTTATCTAGCGCAAACTGTTTTGGAATGAGCTGAAACAGTTTATAATTTCAAATTAGTAAACAGTCAATGTGTGTATATATTTATATGGATGTTCAGAGATACAAATCCAAGACTTAAATTTTATGTATTCCTATAACGACCTTAAGTGAATATACATTAATAAGTAACTAGGTTCACACTCAAATATTTATTGATATTTAATGAATTTATTAACACCTATACTGGATATACGCAAAGCTACTGGGTTCACAGAAATCCATATGCAATAAGCTGGATCCGCCCGTGTATGTATGTAAATCTATGTTTCACAGACTCTTTAATATGTTATCGCACACGTGTTAGATCCTCCAAAAATACACTACTTACTTTTGGAGTGTCCTACACGTATTCGACGATATTTTCGAAGAATCTGAGAAACATAATACGTATGTATATTTTACACCTCCATATACATAGGTATGTATGCATAAGCTTATACATACAGGAAAAGAATTCATTTCTTTCCAATTTTCTTTGTGTTCTTCTGTGTAAAAGATTAACAATCATAGTATATGTTTGACTAAAAAGTTATTTAAATACTTATTAGGCTTAAGAACAATCGAAAATAATGAGGGTTAATCGGAATCAAGAGTAATATGAACTAGAGAAAATTGTATAGCTAAGATCCGTAATAATAGTAAAGGTATCCTTACATGTAAGAACAACAAGGCAAGTAATAATCTTAGCTCAAGAGAGAGAGAAAGAGAGTTGTATATTCTGAATAGCAAAATACACATGAGTCTTTACAAAGGGAAGGTCCCCTTTATATATTAATGGGCCTTCCTCAAAATAATCAAAGAAAAATACAAGGGTTGGTGGTCTCAGTGTATGCGAGAGTCAGAGCTTCAAACGACGTCGTCTTGAGTCATGTCACTCGGTCCGTCCACTTACTAGGGCCGACCTTACTCGAGTCAGCCTCAATTAAGCCGCTCTCTCAAGGGCGTGCGTAGATAACATGAGAACATAGGGAACCAAATTTGTCCAATAGAGATCCCTCTGTTTGTTGAGAACGTATCCAAGAGACGTCTTCAACGAACAGACATACGTGCTCGACCTTTCTAGAAATTTGGCCGTACTTGTAGATACTGTGGAAAAGGGTGTGATCATATGCGAAGGTGTTATGCCGTTGACATATAACCTCCTTTTAGGGCTCCTTTTTAGGATGACATCATCGATTACGTGCGTGATCAATACTTTTTCTCCCCCCGCGGTTCAGGACATGACGTGACGTTTTGGTTTCCTGCACCGGTTTTTGAATCATGCCTTTTCGATTTCCATGTGCCTTTCCTTATAAATAGAGGAGAGGTTAAATCCAACTCAACTTTTGAACCTTTTTAGAGAGTTTCTCAATCTTTTCCTCATCTTTTTCTAGTACTTGTTGATCTTTTATTCCCTGAAGCGCCTTTCTCGCATGACTTCCATCATGGTTAAGCATCGCCACGATAGTACCAGGACCAAGGGTGACGCCTTTTCTAGGGCTTCGTCGTCTTCGATGATGGGGAAGCTGAGGAGGTTCTCGTTCCTCTATCAACGGCCAATACACTTCCACTGGACCAGGTTACACGGAAGGATTTTAAGAACAAGTGAAAACTTCCCCCTTGGGAACTTAGTTAACTGACGCTATCTTATTTGGCTACTCTCAGGGAGTCGTACGATATCCCTGATTACATTGAGATGGCTCTCGCCGGGACGGACTATGCAAATGTGCAGAGGCCTGGGTATTGCACATTTTACGAGTATGCTTTTTGTATTAGGTATAGCCTCCCGCTCAATCCTCTGGCGGAGGAACTTTGTCGTTTGTATGGGGTGTGTTCGGCCCAACTTACCCCGTATGCGCTGGAGGTGTGAAAGATTCTTTCCACCTACGCGGCTAAGGCTGAGAAGGAGGTCACTGTTCACCATCTCTTGCAAATGTTCGGCGTGAGCTTCGTGAGAGGCTCAATGCTCCAGTTAGTACGTCGAGGAAAGAAGAATTTTGTGGTGCGAGCTGACGACAAGGCCAGTCGGAAATTTTGGAATATATTTTTCTACGTGCGTACTTAACATCTGGTGTCTAAACCCTGAAGGGTTCCTGGAGGCATGGAACGCAGCATGTATGCTTCCTGTACATAGTCTTTTACGACGACCTTATCTTGTTGGCTTTAACCATTATAGATTTTTTTCTACCTTTATGTAGTGACGACTCGCACTCCTCGAAGGATTGACGACATTAGGTCGTGGGTGAAAGCGGCTATACCATTTGCGGAGGAGTGCCATACCTGGCCGGAATTCCTCAGTCTCTATGGCCCGACAGGTAACGGCCTTGCTTGGTTTTTCCTTTCCGTTCTGACTTGGAGGCTCCCCTTAATTTTCCTTGCTTATCTCATACATGTTTTGGTAGGCGGGGCGCTTCTAAGAAGATGCAGAAGAAGAAGAAAAACAGTGTGGCTGGCACTTCTAGGGCGTTGTCTGATTCTGACGAGGGGGATATGATCCTCGTAAGTACATTTAGGGGTAGTGCTTCTCCCCCCTCAAGACAAGAGGTCGCATCGACGGCGGCACCCGAGGCATTATCTGAGGCAGCGCCTGGGGCCGTACTTGAAATGACGCCCAAGGAGGTACCGGCGGCTGTGCCCAGGACCGTCCCCAAGGTTGCCCCCATAAGGACGCCTACGATCGTAGTGATGCCATCTGAGCCCGACTCGCCTCCCACGGAGGGGGACCTTGAAGAGGAAGAGTCGTTGGAGAGGATGAGACGCCGGATTCGTACTGGCAAGGTGGTGGTCACACAGATAGAGAAGGTTAAACCACCCCGCCCCGAATCTAGGCCTGTCTTTATGGCTGAGGCCATTCTCTTGGGTGTTAGAATATACGCTTAACGCTAGAGGGGGGGGGTGAATAGAGTTTAAGTGAAATTCTATGCAAATTTGCGGAATTTAATCTTGCAAGAATAAAGTGAATGCGGAAATAAAAATAGCAAGGAGAGAACAAACCAATTTTATCCTAGTTCACCACAACGTGTGGTTAGTCTAGTCCTCGAGAGACTCTCTCGAGTTTTCCACTAACTTTGTTAAGCTTACGGGTGCCTAACAAACCGTTACAAGTGCTCGTAGATATACCCTCTACAAGACTTCAATCCGCTCGAGGATTTACACCTCAAGACTTCACAACAAGGAATTGACCTTTCCTTCTTACAACAAGGGATTTCAACTTCCCTTCAAGTGTTTACAAACACTAAGCACTCAAAACAAAACTCTCTTAATAGAGTGGGTATGAGTAAAAATAATAGGCTCAAGATCACAACAACTTATACAAGGATTTTGGCTCTCAAATGTAATGAAATGAATATAAAATGATAAGCAAGAGTGTGTAAGCTTTAAGCAATGATAATGATCAGTTGTTGTGCAGAAACAAGTGATTTTGAGGTGTATTTATAGTGTTCAAAATCACTATGACCGTTGCTTAATTGCCAATTAGTGATTGCTGAAATTGTGCTCATATAATCGATTATGCGATTCTATATAATCGATTATTTAAGATCAGTCAAAAATGATATGCAGATTTCACGCTAAATAATCGATTATGTTTGACTTAATAATCGATTAGTTGGTAACGTTAAAAAATCAATCACCGATTTTACGCTCATACAATCGATTATAAGAATCTATATAATCGATTGTTTTTCGGTGATTCAAAAATCGTTGGTAACGGTCTTAACATAATCGATTACTTGAAAACACATAATCGATTATTTTCTTACTTTGAAAAATCTGATGCACACTACCTCAACATAATCGATTACCTGTAAGGACATAATCGATTAGTTTTGTACTTAGAAAAATCTGGTGCATACTGTTTTAAAATAATCGATTACTTGGAAGTGGATAATCGATTGTTTAGCTGTCTTTTAAAATCTGGGGCACACTGTCTCAATATAATCGATTGTTAAATGTATATAATCGATTGTTTCGTTGTTTTTGAAAAATCCAGTTTTGGCGGTCTTAATATAATCGATTGTATGGTTCATATAATCGATTATATAGGTCCAGATTTAAAAGACATGTTTAAAAAACCATTTTGACTAAAATGCAAATCATTTTGTTTTAACACAACGATGCATGATTTGTTTAAAAATGATTTTACGAGAGAAGTCAAGTCTTAAATCAATTGTCGGATCAAGAGCATAAATATAAAACGACTCAACTATAACTTTGCTGATTTTCTTGATCTTGCTCGTTATTTCTCATGTGCTTGATCTTTGGCATATGTCAATATTCCATGCGCGTTGGTTTGTCATTTATCAAAACCTACAAGGATGAACACACGTTTAGTTATATCGACTTGAGGACGTGTTTCAACAATTTCCCCCTTTTTGATAATGGCAAACCAATATCGGGATATGCATATTAGATAACGACAATTGAAGACAAGTGAATTAATTCCCCCTCAATTTATGAATTCCCCCTTAATTTATGCCAATATTATTAGTATGCATAGCCCTTATTCTTCCCCCTTTTGACATTAGCAAAAAATAATGAACTTTTCATTAAACGATAATAAGCATACATAAGAAGGTACGAAAAATAGACAATAGATTAATCAAACGACACATAATAAGAAAAATAATTTATTCTTCATTGACATCCATCTCGGCACCCGAAACTCCTTCCTGAGGTATAGTTGGGCATATGGATAGTTGACATGATCGAAGTACCCGTGAAGCTCAGTGGTCAAACGAGTGACGTTTTGATCAATACGATACACTGAGGTGGACAAGGAAGCAAGTTGGTCCGAAATGGTTTGAACAGTGGGAGCTTGAGGACGTCGTAATTGTGTAGGAGGAGGAGGAGGACGATGTTCGCCAATATTGGGAAGCGAAGATTCGTGAATCTCCCAATGCTTTGTAGCTTTTTGTTGAGGACCCACGGAGGTGTCGATGCCGGCGGTTTCAAGAAGAGCCATTATGAGTAAGGCATAAGGGAGTGGTCTACCGTTTCCAATAGCGTCATACATATGTGTCATGACGAACCGGCACCAATTTATGCGAGCCCCGGTCATAATTGCATGTAAGATTTTTGCGTCCTCTTTTGATAGAGTGGTGTGATTGAACTTGCGAGGTTTGAGGACTCGTGTGATGAAATAAAAAATAGGCGATATTCGGGGAGCATATGAGTTAATAGATGGGCGACGACTATCCGGAATGTCACCAATACCAATTTGGTGAAAAAAAAGTTGTTCGTCAAATAATGCGCCGTCATCTCTAGTGTATAGAGAAATATCTTCACCATTTCGGGGAAGTTTAGTGAGGAATTGCAAGTTCTCCTCATTTACAAAAATTTGAACTCCATTGATTGTAGAGACAAGTTCATCATCGTCGTCCTTCTTTAGATTAGAATAGAAGGCACAAATTAAATCTTGGTGTATATAGGAGTATTGAAGATATAAAAAGTCAATAAGTTGACATTGAGTAAGAATATTTTCTGTTGTGGGAGGTGCGCTATTGCGGAGATATCTTGTAGTGGAAAAACGAGGTGGGAGTATCTCTCGACTTTCAAATTTTCATGGAATCGAGCGAGTTCGGATTGAGAATCAAAACGCAAATAAGAACCGTCTTTATAAGGAAAAACGGGTGGAGGTGCGACGGAAGAGGAGGCAATACTCTTGCCGGCACGAGAACGTTTGGACTGCCTACTCGTCATTTTTATGAAAACTTAAGAGCTGATGCAACTTATTTGAAGCTTTGAGAAGGGTGTTTGAAGCAAAGATTGAAGATGAAGTGAGAAAATTTGAAGAGTGGAGACCCCTATTTATATTGTGGAGGATGGGACAGCATTTAAGGTGAAAAAAGCTGTAAAATTGAAGACTCAAACGGTAAAAAAACGGTAAACAAAATGGTAAAAATTTTGAAAGCTGACCGTTGGATAATCGATTGTGGAGATATGAGAATCGATTATTTGCGTGACAGAGACTTTAGCGTTTTTCGGAATCTGGGAGATAATCGATTATGGATTTGGGAATAATCGATTTTTGCTTGACAGTGAGCTCAGAGTTTTGCGGACACAGGAAATAATCGATTGTTGATTTTGAAATAATCGATTATATGGTAGGCAGTGAGTTACGAACATCCGAGACGGTAACATACTAATCGATTAGCTAGTGTCCCATAATCGATTATTTACTAAACACCTACAAAACATACGAGACGGTAATGTAATAACCGATTAGCCAGTTTTTAATAATCGATTGTTTACTTAACACCTGCAAAACTTAACATTCAATAATCGATTAGCCAGTTTCAAATAATCGATTATTTTGCCTGATGCCCAAATTCCTGCAAAATCGATACGTTAGATAATCGATTATAGTGTATGAATAATCGATTATATTTCACCAGTGACTGAAAATTCCCCCTATCTTTGGGGCGATACCTGCAAAAAAGAATTAGGCGCCTCCGACGCTCAAGTCAGTAATTATTCAAAAAAATGCAATGCATGAATTAGATCATCGTGGAGTCAAGAATTTCGAGTTCACTACGAATACGGAAAAAGGACTCTTTCTCTAAGGGCTTTGTGAAGATGTCGGCTAGTTGATATTTGGTTTCAACAAATTCAATTTCGACATCGCCCTTGAGAACGTGATCTCTTATAAAATGATGTCTAATTTCTATGTGTTTCGTTCTTGAATGAAGAACAAGGTTCTTCGTCAAGCTAATGGCGCTAGTATTATCACATCGAAGAGGGATATGATCGATACTAAGGCCATAGTCCAAGAGTTGCTGTTTCATCCAAAGGATTTGAGCGCAACAACTCCCCGCGGCTACATATTCAGCCTCGGTTGTGGACAACGCAACACTTACCTATTTCTTGCTAAACCAAGAAACTAGAGAGCTACCGAGCAAATGGCAAGTGCCACTAGTGCTCTTGCGGTCCAATTTGCAACCTGCAAAATCGGAATCGGAGTAGCCAACAAGTTGGCATGAAGAACCTTTGGGATACCATAGTCCCACATTTATGGTTCCTACGAGATATTTCATTATCCGTTTTACCGCAGTTAGGTGCGACTCTTTAGGACATGATTGATATCGCGCGCATAAGCACACGCTAAACATGATGTCCGGTCTACTAGCAGTTAAATAAAGAAGAGAGCCGATCATACCTCGGTACTTTTTGGTGTCGACTTCCTTACCTTTTTCGTCCTTGTCGAGATGGTCGGATGTACTCATTGGGGTAGCCATCGCTTTGGCGTTGCTCATTTCAAAGCGATTTAGTAATTCCTTGCAATATTTCGATTGACAAACGAAGATTCCTTCCTTCATTTGTTTGACTTGTAACCCCAAGAAGAAATTAAGTTCGCCCATCATAGACATCTCAAATTCGCTAGTCATGAGTTTTGAAAACTCCTTGCATAAAGACTCATTAGTTGCACCAAAAATAATATCATCAACATTAATTTGAACAACTTGAATACCATTGCCTTTCTTTTTGATAAAAAGCGTAGTATCGACTTTTCCTCTATTAAATTCATTTTCCAAAAGGAATTTGCTCAAGCGTTCATACCAAGCTCGTGGAGCTTGCTTTAGACCATAGAGTGCTTTCTTGAGCTTGAAGACATAATCCGGAGATTTAAAGTCTTCGAACCCGGGGGGTTGCTCAACATATACTTCCTCTTGAATAAATCCGTTAAGGAAGGCACTCTTAACATCCATTTGATACAATTTAAAATTTATTGATGAAGAAAAGGCAAGTAATAGACGAATTGCTTCTATGCGTGCTACGGGTGCATATGTTTCTTCATAATATATTCCTTCTTCTTGGTTATAACCCTTAGCAACTAGCCTAGCTTTGTTTCTAGTGATTATTCCATTTTCGTCTAATTTATTACGAAAAACCCATTTCGTACCAATTATGGTATGATTATCGGGTCTTGGCACCAATTCCCAAACATCATTACGTTTGAATTGGTTAAGCTCCTATTGCATTGCCAAGGTCCAATGTTCATCCCCAATTGCTTCGGAAATGGTTGTAGGTTCAATTTGAGAAACAAATGCCATATGACCTACGGTGTCTTTAAGAAGGTTACGAGTACTTACCCCTTGTTCAATGTCGCCAATTACCTTATCGAGAGGATGATCTCTAGATGTCCTCCAGGCCTTAGGCATTACAGAATCTACCTCTTGTGATGGTGCTTCCTCCGTTGGTTGTTCCAAGGTTTCGTCTTGGGTTTCCTTTGGATTTTCCTTTTGCACTTTGTCTTGAAGATTTAATTTGTTTAAACAATCTGCAAGATCAACACAAGAATCTGACCGAGCCGATGCCAATAATTTTTCCTTTGTTATTGTCTCCAAAAACAACACTTCCTCCTTCCTTGGGTGTTAGTTGAAGGAATTTGGATGCGTCTCCGGTCATATGTTTTGAGCATCCACTATCAAGGTACCAAAGTACACTTGACCCCTTCAAACACACCTACAAAACAGATTAATGAGTTTTTGGTACCCAGGCCATTTTGGGTCCTTGTGCGTTAGGTGTAAAATAGTGTTGTGATTGACTAGCCGTGAAATGTCTATGTCTAGTGAAGCATGCAGGGGCTATATGTCCTATTCGATTACAATAGTGGCAAATCACATTTGGATTATGCATTCTTCTAGGTTGATAGTAATTAGAGGGTTTAAATTCATTTACTCTATTTGGAGCATTGAAATTTCGAAGGTCTCTTCTAGGTGCTCTAAATTGCTCAAAATTTCTTCTAGTGTTTGTAGTGGTCCTAGGGTAGTTGTTTCTAGGTTGAGTATGTCTAGGTTGCGATCTTTGAAGCCATTTCGAGATGTTCTAAAATGATCAACATTTCTTCTAGGATGCATATTGGTTCTAGGATTGTTATTTCTAGCATTTATGTTATTTTGCCTAGGTTGAGCCTTAGGTTGTTGGGGGATGGTCTCAACTTTTTCTTTAGGCTCATTTTTAAAACCTATGCCATGTTTTGTAGACTTTAAATTAACAAGAACATTATTTAGGTTTTTGTGAGAGGAATTGAACATATTTAAGGTACCTTTAAGACTTTCTACCTCATCTTTTAAAGCTTTACAAGAAATACAATCTTTATTTGAACTTTCCGGCTTATCGGAGCTTCTTTTTCCATAAAATTTATTTTCGTGTTTTAGTTTCTCATTTTCAAGAGTCAATTTTTCAAACTCATTTTCTTTCAAAGATAATTGTTTCTTTAGTTCATTTATCTTCTCATTTTCAAGAGTCAATTTCTCAACATCATTTTCTTTTGAAGATAATTGTTTCTTTAAATCTTTTATGGTTTTAGAAGCTCCTATAAATTCACCATATAGTTCATCAAAAGCATTTTGCATTTCATCAAGAGAAAAGAATTTCTTGGAAGAATTTTCACATACCTCTTCTTTGTTTTCTTCATGTGCCATGAGACATAGGTTGGCGGTTTTCTCTTTTTCTCCATCGCTTGATTCATCCCCGGAGTCACCTCCCCAAGAGATGTAGGCTCGTTGTTTCTTTGTGGATTTCTTTTCACCTTTACTATTAGGACAATTTGATATGATGTGTCCGGCTTCTCCATATCCATAGCATTTTAATTGTCCTCCTTGACGCTTTCCTTTGTACTCCTTCCGCATGAATTTTTGAAATCTCTTGATTACTAGTCCAAGCTCGACATCTTCGTCGCTTGACTCCTCATTGTGTTGAGGTTGAGTTGTTGATGCTTTGAGCGCAATCTTCCTTTTCCTTTGATCATCCAAAGGAGAGCTAAGAATAGTGGATTCGTAAGTTTTGAGATTACCTCGCAATCCGTCGATGGTGATGTTTGTGATGCCGATTGATTCTTGGATTGCATCGGCTTTGGACCGCCATTCCGGATGAGGCTTCGTAGAATTTTCCGGACAAGCTCCTTATCCGTAAACGTCTTTTTGAGGGCGTGGAGATCATTAACGATTTTTGAAAATCGTTCGAACATCTCATCTATCTTCTCGTTTTCCTTCATACGAAATAATTCATATTCGTGGGTTAGGAAATCAATTTTAGCTTCCCTTACCTATTCCGTACCTTCGTAGGTGATTTCTAGTTTGTCCCACATTTGCTTGGCAGTGGTGCAGCATGATATTTTTCTATAGTCGTTGGGGTTCACTGCACAATACATTATATTGATTGCCTTTGCATTGTTCTCCACTTTTCTAATATCGTCCGCGTTATATTGCTCTTCCGATTTTGGGACGAGTTCATCACCAACCTTTTTGGTGGGTTGTTGTTCTCCATTTTTGATAATTTTCCACAATTGGAAGTTGTTGGATTGGATGAAAATCCTCATTCTCTCCTTCCATTAAGTGTAGTTGGTGCCATCAAAAAGTGGTGGCCTTGTGGTGCATGAACCTTCACCTATTCCTGCATAAGCACTACGAGTAGAATCCATGGAAAGATTCTCTCAAACGGTTAAGTCTTACAGGGAGTTAGGCTCTGATACCAATTGTTAGAATATACGCTTAACGCTAGAGGGGGGTGAATAGCGTTTAAATGAAATTCTATGTAAATTTGCGGAATTTAATCTTGCAAGAATAAAGTGAATGCGGAAATAATAATAGCAAGGAGAGAACAAACCAATTTTATCATGGTTCACCACAACGTGTCGTTAGTCCAGTCCCCGAGAGATTGTCTCGAGTTTTCCACTAACTTTGTTAAGCTTACGGGTGCCTAACAAACCGTTACAAGTGCTCGTAGATATACCCTCTACAAGACTTCAATCCGCTCGATGATGATAACAAACCTCAAGACTTCACAACAAGGAATTGACCTTTCCTTCTTACAACAAGGGATTTCAACTTCCCTTCAAGTGTTTACAAACACTAAGCACTCAAAACAAAACTCTCTTAATAGAGTGGGTATGAGTATAAATAATAGGCTCAAGATCACAACAACTTATACAAGGATTTTGGCTCTCAAATGTAATGAAATGAATATAAAATGATAAGCAAGAGTGTGTAAGCTTTAAGCAATGATAATGATCAGTTGTTGTGCAGAAACAAGTGATTTTGAGGTGTATTTATAGTGTTCAAAATCACTATGACCGTTGCTTAATTGCCAATTAGTGATTGCTGAAATTGTGCTCATATAATCGATTATGCGATTCTATATAATCGATTATTTAAGATCAGTCAAAAATGATATGCAGATTTCACGCTAAATAATCGATTATGTTTGACTTAATAATCGATTAGATGGTAACGTTAAAAAATCAATCACCGATTTTACGCTCATATAATCGATTATAAGAATCTATATAATCGATTGTTTTTCGGTGATTCAAAAATCGTTGGCAACGGTCTTAACATAATCGATTACTTGAAAACACATAATCGATTATTTTCTTACTTTGAAAAATCTGATGCACACTGACTCAACATAATCGATTACCTGTAAGGACATAATCGATTATTTTTGTACTTAGAAAAATCTGGTGCATACTGTTTTAAAATAATCGATTACTTGGAAGTGGATAATCGATTGTTTAGCTGTCTTTTAAAATTTGGGACACACTGTCTCAATATAATCGATTGTTAAATGTATATAGTCGATTGTTTCGTTGTTTTCGAAAAATCCAGTTTTGGCGGTCTTAATATAATCGATTGTATGGTTCATATAATCGATTATATAGGTCCAGATTTAAAAGACATGTTTAAAAAACCATTTTGACTAAAATGCAAATCATTTTGTTTTAACACAACGATGCATGATTTGTTTAAAAATGATTTTACGAGAGAAGCCAAGTCTTAAATCAATTGTCCGATCAAGAGCATAAATATAAAATGACTCAACTATAACTTTGTTGATTTTCGTGATCTTGCTCGTTATTTCTCATGTGCTTGATCTTTGGCATGTGTCGATATTCCATGCGCGTTGGTTTGTCATTTATCAAAACCTACAAGTATGAACACACGTTTAGTTATATCAACTTGAGGACGTGTTTCAACATTGGGGAGGTCCACTCTTAGAAGGGAAGCTGCTACTAACCTCCGCTCGGCATGTGCTCGGAACAGGGGGTCGCGGGAGGCTGCAAAAAGAAGGGGAAAAAGTGTGGATGTGGCGAGCCCTGAGATCGCCATTGAGGATGTGGGCAGAGAAGGCGGGTCCTTAAACCAAGTGGAGATGATGGCCGGCCAGTCTTCCCGTCGCATAGTGATTCGTAGCAATTATAATTTGTTGGAAAATTGTGAAGAGGCGGCCACCAGCATGACACTTTTATGTGCGGGCGCTGGGAGCGCGGCCCTAGTGGAGACCAGTGACAAGGACCTGGCCCGAAGAGTAGTGGGTGCGGCCTTGCAGGTATGTCTTTTGACTTGATTGATGATTTTTTTCTTTTGCATTTGTGGAGGGTGATTTCCCTGCGCTTACATTTCGGTTTTTTCCAGACTCTTATCTTGGAGGTGGAGAGGGGTCGACGCCTGAAAAATAAGATGGCCAAATATAATAGGTTGGTGCAGAAATACAACAAGATACGTGAGGCGCGCCAGACCTTGGCCGATATGTACAAACAGGACCCTAACTTCAGGGTGATCCGTGATAGCCTCGTGCAGTCTGAGGAGCAGTTGAAGAAGAGGGTGGCTGAGCTAGAGAAAGTTGATGAACAACTCATGGCCACTATTGCTCGGACTGCAGAGATGGAGGTCCTTATTCAAGCTAAGGATGAAGAATTACAGCTCGGCCGCGTAGTGGCAGAGGAGGCAGCGGAATTGCACACTCGGGTTTCGGCCTTAACGGAGGAACTTGATGCCAAGAAGGCGGAGGTTGAGGACTTCAAGCGGGATCTTGCATGGGCCGATGCATCTCGTGAGACACTTGAGATGTGGGTGTATGCAGAAGCCCGGCTGGTCGTACTTGAAGAATTTTTGGCGGTCGGGCGAGCATCAAAGGCGGAAGTTGAGAGCCAACGCCAGTTGGTTAGAGCTGCCCGCAAAGCGGCCGGCTATAGTCCCAAATCACTGGCCCGGGAGGGGGGTAACTTTGCAGATGTTAACCGTTTGGAGTGCACCTCTTGGAGTTCCAAGGCGTATCCTCCTGGGAATGAAGACAGGCCACATAAAGGCCATGCAGAGCAGGATAATCAGATTGGCGGAGGCCATTAGGATTTTTGTAAATATGTTTGTAAATACCGATTTTTGTATCATGTGTGTTGACCCTTTTGAAGATAAAGACATATGACTTTTGCCATTGTTAATCTTTTCTGTTTTCTATAACCTTGTTGTATATGTATATTTTTTTGGCCATTGTTAAAGCTAAGTGGGTGGCCTTGACCGTGTTGAAGTGATGGCTTCGGCTACGTAAATTTTGACAACCTTAGTTACGTGAAAATGGTGGACTTAGTCGTATAGAACAATGGCTTTTAGCTATGTATGATTCGACAGCCTTAACCACGTAAAAATGATGGCCGTAGCAATGTAAAATTTGACGGCCTTAGCCGTGTAAAAATGACGGTCGTAGCCATGTAAAATTTGACGGCCTTAGCCGTGTAAAAGCAATGACCGTAGCCATGTAAAATTCGAAGGCCTTAGCCGTGTAAAAGCAATAACCGTAGCCATGTAAAATTTGATGGCCTTAGCTGTGTAAACACGATGACCATAGCAATGTAAAATTCGATGGCCTTAACCATGTTAAAACAATGACCGTAGCCATGTAAAATTTGACGGCCATAGCCGTGTAAAAGCGATGGCCGTAGCCATGTAAAATTCGACGGCCTTAGCCGGGTAAAGCATTGACCATAGCCATGTAAAATTTGATGGCCTTAGCCGTGTAAAACCGATGGACGTAGCCATGTAAAATTCAATGGCCTTAGCCGTGTAAAAGCAATGACCGTAGCCATGTAAAATTCGACGGCGTTAGCCTGTAAAATGATGGCCGTATCCATGTAAAATTCGATGGCCTTAACTGTGTAAAAACAATGTCCTTAGCCATGTAAAATTTTACGGCCTTAGCCGTGTAAAAACAATGGCCTTAGCCATGTGAAATTCGACGGCCTTAGCCATGTAAACACGATGGCCGTAGCCATGTAAAATTCGACGGCCTTAGCTGTGTAAAAGTAATGACCGTAGCCATGTAAAATTCGACAGCCTTATCCATGTAAAAACAATGGCCTTAGCCATGTAAAATTTGACGGCCTTAACCATGTAAAAATAATGGCCTTAGTCTTCTCGTGCATTGGGGATGGTCGTAGCCTTTTCATACATTTGGAGATGGCCGTAGCCTTTTCATATATTTGGAGATGGTCGTAGCCCTTTCATACATTTGGAGATAGCCGTAGCCCTCCATACATTTGGAGATGGTCGTAGACCTTTCATACATATGGAGATGGTCGTAGCCTTTTCATACATTTGGAGATGGCCGTAGCCCTTTCATACATTTGGAGATGGTCGTAGACCTTTCATACATTTTCAGATGGCCGTAGCCCTTTCATATATTTGGAGATGGTCGTAGCCTTTTCATATATTTGGAGATGGTACTAATCCAGTCCCTGTATCATGTCGGTCTTGGAGAGTACACGGAGAGGCTGATATGATATACTTGTACTGCAAACATCTCCATGTGTTCCCTTTTCTGCCTCGTTAAAAATCTTCCCGAGAAAACCCAATTGGGACAAAACTCGGGTAAGGGAAAAAGAGTACGACTTAGGGAACGCCTTTTAGAAGTGGAAATGTTTGAGCTCAGCGATGTTAAAGTTGTTCTGGATCATTTTTCCCTCCATTGTTTCTAGCTGGAATGCTCCTTTCCTGGATGCCGCTGTGATCTTCTAGGGTCCTTTCCAGTTTGTGCCCCAGCTTTCCTTCATTTGGGTCTTTGGAGGCCAACGTCTTGGCATTGAGGACGTAGTCTCCTACTTTGAGTGGCCTTATTTTTGACCTTTTGCTGTAATATCTTTCGATTTATTGTTCTTGGGCTACCATCCTGATGTGGGCCATTTCCCTTCGTTCTTCGGCTCCATCAAGATCTTGAAGTCTGCTGGTGTCGTTTTCTGTTCCACTGGTGTACAAATACCTTAGGCTGGATTCGCCTACTTCGAAAGGTATGACCGCGTCGGTTCCATAAACTAGTGAGTACGGGGTTTCCCCGGTGCTGGACTTGGGTGTAGTTCTGTGTGCCCACAAGACTTCAGGCAATAGTTCGGACCGTAGCCCTTTGGCATCTTCAAGCTTCTTCTTCAGTATGTTTAGAATTGTTTTGTTGGAGGACTCCGCTTGGCCGTTTGCGTCGGGGTGGTATGGCGTGGATAATATCCTTTTGATGCACCATGTCTCGAATAACTCGGTTGTTTGTTGACCAATTAACTGACGCTCATTTTCATAGCTGATTTCTTTGGGGATGCCGAAGCGGCATATGATGTTCTTCCATATGAAGGCGATGACTTCTTGTTCCCGTATTTGCGCGTACACACCTGCTTCCACCCACTTGGAGAAATAGTCAGTTAAATCAAGTAAAAATCGTACATTCCCTTGTTATGCGGGTAGCAGGTCGACTATATCCATTCCCCATTTGACAAATGGCTAGGGGGAAGTGACGGAATGGAGGGGTTCTCCTGGTTGGTGTATCATTGGAGCGTACTTTTGGCATTGTTTACAATTGCGGACATACTCAGCTGCCTCTTTTTTCATGGTGAGCCAGTAGTAGCTGGCATGTATGATGCATCACACATGGGCGCGGTTGCCAGTGTGAGCACCGCAACGGCCTTCGTGTACTTCCTCGAGTACTGGACTCATTTGGTGCGACCCTAAGCATTTGGCTAGGGGGCCACCGAACGTCCTTTTATAAAGGTCGTTGTTGATCATGCAGTATCGGGCGGCCTGTATGTGAAGCTTTTTTACCTCCTTTTTGGGGGGGGGGGGTAATTTCCCATCCTGTAGATAAGATATGAATTGGTTGCCCCAGTCCCAAGTCAAGTTTAAGGAAAGTACCTCACTGTGGTCAATGGTCGAGTGGCGGATTGTGACCACACCTTCTTTGTTGATGTTTTTGGTGGGTGCAACCAACTTTGTCAGGCCGTCCGCTTCGATGTTCCATGCTCAGGGAATTTTTTCGAAACACATTCGTCAAATGTAGCCATCAGTTTGCGGATTTCTGTCTGGTGCTTTTGTAGCCTTTGCTCTTTGACTTGAAAAGTCCGAGTGACATGGTTTACCACAAGTTGGAGTCACAGTGGAGGAGGATTCGATGAGCCCCGTACTTGGTGGCCAGTTTCATGCCTGCAATAATGGCCTCATACTTGGTCTCATTATTAGTCATTTCCGGGCATCGTATGGACTGGCGAATTGTTTTGCCCGTGGGGACCTCAAGAACGAGTTCCAGTCCCAATCCCAATGCATTGGCGGCACCATCCGTATAAAGGACCTATAGGTCGTTTTTGGAGGATGCGTGTTGTTCCTTGAGTTCTCCCTTTGGCAGGACTTCCGCACTGAAGTAAGCAATAAAGTGTTCTAGGACTTGTGACTTGATGGCAGTCCTTGGAAGGTATGTGATATCATGCTCGCTAAGCTCAACGGTCCATCTGGCGACTCGTCCTGAGAGTTTGGGTTGGTATAAGACACTCCTTAAAGGGAAGGTCGTTACTACCCTTATGGGGTGGCATTGGAAATAGGGTCGTAGCTTCCGTGAAGCTACCACGAGTGCCAATGCCAGCCTCTCAAGGTGTGGGTACCGGGTTTCGGCGTCCACTAAAGTTTTGCTAATGTAATAAATAGGAGACTGCCTACCTTTATTTTTGCACACTAGGACGGCGCTGAACGCGACTTCCGATACGGCCAAGTACACCAACAACGGTTCACCTGGGTTGGCTTTGACTATTAAGGGTGGCGATGACTGATATGCCTTCAAACTCCTCAGGGCATCGATGCATTCTTAGTTCCATTGCAGTCCCTGGTCTTTTTTCAATACACCAAAGAATTTGTGGCACCTGTCGCAGGAACGTGAGATGAACCTGTAGAGGGCGGCTATTCGACCTGTCAGCTTTTGCACTTGTTTTTTACTGCTTAGTATTTCTGGGATGACTTCTATGGCCTTGATGTGGTCTGGGTTGACTTCGATGCCCCTTTGTGACACCAGAAACCCCAGGAACTTTCCCGAGGCTACGCCGAAGGCGCATTTTTAGGATTCAGTTTCATACCGTATCTTCTTAATATTTCGAAGGCTTCTTTCAAGTGATCTATGTGGTCCTCTTTTTCCGAAGACTTCACTAGCATGTCGTCAATATAGACCTCCATAGTTTTGCTGAGTTGCTCTTGGAACATCGTAGTCACTAGCCTATGGTATGTAGCCCCCGCATTCTTGAGCTCGAAGGGCATTACTCTGTAGCAGTATGTTCCTTGGTGAGTGATGAAGGTCGTTTTTCTCCTGTTCTTCCTCGACCATCATGATTTGATTGTAGCCGGAGTACGCATCCAGGAAGCTTAACAGCTCATGCCCTGCTGTTGCATCTATCAATTGGTCGATGTGGGGCAATGGGAACGAATCTTTCGGACACACTTTTTTTAGGTCTATTAAGTCCACGCACATCCGCCACTTCCCATTTTCCTTCTTGACCATTACAACGTTGGCGACCCATTCTGGATATTGGACTCCCTAATGGAACCGTTCGTCAGCAGCTTGTCTACTTCTTCACTTACTGCTTTGTTGATGGAAGCATTGAATTTTCTCCTCACCTGCCGCACGGGCGGGTGTAGCGGATCGACATTCAGTTTTTGGGAGGCAATTTCTCGTGGAATCCCTAGCATATATGCATGGGAAAAAGCAAACATGTCTGCATGGTTAGATAGAAATTCAGGATACTTACTTGGATTTGAAAGGCAGTGGCCTATATAATCCTTCTTTGTGGAATCACTGTTGCTCAGCTGGACAGGGTATAGATCTTTGGTCGTGGCCTTGTTCGCCTCAATGTCGTCGAGATCTTTGACGGCATCCTCTGTCTGGTGGACCTTAGACCCCGATAGGGCTGATTGTTATGCCTCCGCACTCTCTCCTTTGAGCTGTTTGGTGTGCGTGTAATCTTGATATATTTAATAACACTCTAGGGCGGTGCGCGGCTCGCCCCGTATGCTGTACATCCCCCATAGGGTAGGGAATTTGATCACTTGGTAGAAACTAGAGGGGACTGCCCTCGTGGCATGTATCCACGGACGTCCGATGATGGTGTTGTATGTCGTTTCTTGGTTCATTATGTGGATAGTGGTTTCCATCGTAACTCTTCCTTCCAGAACGGGCAGCATCACCTCTCCAGAGTTTCTTTCCACTACATTGTTAAAATCAGTTAGCATATAAAGCGTGGAATTATCTTATCCTCGAGTCCCATTAGTACAAGGAATCTTGGATGAATAATACATGCGCCGCTGCCATCGTCGACCATAATCCTTTTAACGTCAGTATATAATATGCATTAACTAATAACTAAAGCATCATAATGGGGAAAAACAAACCGTCAGTATAAGACTTATCGAAGGTGATACTATCTTCGAAGTCGTCATATCGTTCATGAGCGATGGTTCGCTTTAATTTGTGAGTGGCAGTGAATTTGACATGGTTGATTGCTGAGTCATTGTCGTCCCCAATGATCATGTTGATGGTGCGTGGTAATGAGGGCAGCCTTGGTGGGCCGTGAAGTTGTTCCTGCCCGCATGCGATGTTGAGTTTTCCTTTGTCGCTGAGCAGTTCTTTCAAGAGTCCTTGGTTCAACATCTGGACCACCTCCTGCCGGAGACTTATGCAGTCTTCGGTTCTGTGCCCCCGTTCCTGGTGGAACTCACATAGGGCGTTTGATTTTCTGGTGGCGGGGTTGGACTTCATCTTTGCAGGCCATTGTACTTTGTTGCCCAGTTTCTCCAGTGTGTACACTACTTCTGAAGGAGATACACAAAAGTGATGTGCAGATAGTAAAGGAGGCATACCTCTATCGTTCCTCAGTAGGGCGACATGTCGTTGTAAGGCATCTGCGTGCCTTGGAGGATGCGGAGATTTGATGTACGGTTGGTGCCTCTCCCTGTTGAGGCGTGGGACTTGTTCCCGTTGTCCCTCGTTGCGTCAGTCTCTTCAGATTTCTGGGTTCACCGTTATTAGCTGCCTGCTCGGGCCATTAAGTTCGTTGTCTTCTCCACGTACCTCGGCGCAGTAGGCATTGTGAATTTCCTCCCGGGTGGTGGGATTTTTCATAAGACAGCTAAGCAGTTTCCTGGTCGCCCATGAGCCGTCCATGATGAGTCCATTCTAAAAAGATGCGACTACCATGCTTTCAGACATGATTGGTAGGCTCATTACGACCCTGTTGAACCTGACTAAGAACTCTCTGAGCCCTTCTCCTGAGGCCAGTCGGACAGCAAAGATGTCGTTGCCGTGCTTCCGCTTTCTTGGCTTATGCGTGGGCGGTGACAAATTTATCTGCCATTTCCTCTAATGTGGAGATGTTTTTGGCCGGTAGCTGGGAGTACCACGTTAGGGCCCCTCATGTTAGTGTTTCGCCGAACTTCTTCAGAAGTACGGATGGTACCTTCTCCTTTCATAAATCATTACCTTTGACTGTCGTGACATAGTGAATCAGCTGGTCCTCAGGATCTGAGGTCCCGTCATATACCTTCAAGTAGGGGGGGATTTTTGAAGGTCTTTGGGATAGGGTATGTTGCAGCTCCTTTTGTGTAGGGTTGTTCAATGAACTTTCCCACGTCTCGCTTTGGCAGCAACATAGGCGCATCCGGGATCTTTTTCATTCTTTCTTGGTGCTCCTTCATCTGGCCGCGAAGCGACCTATTTTCGTTTTCCATTTCCTCCTTCTTTTTGAGGATGGCTGTAAGTGCCCCCCCCTCCCCCGTGAGCTTGAGAATCGAGGGGCACGTTGTTTGTTCATGTGACCTCGAGTTCATCTTCGGTTACGACAAGGTCTGTCGCTGGTGTGCATCTAGCGTTTTGGTGTGGCTTCCCAGCTAAACTACTCAGAGCGCTTGTCAACCATTCTTCCAGTAACCTCTGTACCTCTGGGGGTGATTATTTAGTTGTAGATGTAGAAGCCTCTTTTTCTCGTGGAACCACCAGATCTTCAAAAGGGGAAGGCGTGTTTTCCACGTTTATCAGGGTACTATGGGTTGCGTGTGGAGCATCCCCTTCAGCAGCCGCGTTGAAAGGGCCCATAAGATTGGCTCTAGCGTCTATGATAGCTTTCATTCTTGCGTTGTTTTCAGGCATTCTAGGTTGTAGAAAGTGGTTTTTGAAGGATCTCTAGAAGCAAAATACAACTTTGGTTCACGAAATCCCCACAGACGGTGCCAAATTGTTTGGCTAAAAAGTTATGTAAATACTTATTAGGCTCAAGAATAATCGAAAATAGTGAGGGTTAATCGGAATCAAAACTAATATGAACTAGAGAAAATCGTATAGCTAAGATCTATAATAATAGTAAAGGTATCCTTGGATGTGAGAACATTAAGGCAAGTAATAATCTTTGCACAAGAGAGAGAGAGAGTTGTATATTCTGAATAGCAAAATACATATGAGTCTTTACAAAGGGAAGGTCCCCTTTATATATTAATGGACCTTCCTCGAAATAACCAAAGAAAATCACAAGGGTTGGTGGTCTCAGTGTACGGGAGAGTCAGAGATTCAAATGACGTCGTCTTGAGTCATGTCACTCGATCCGTCCACTTATTGGGACCGACCTTACTCGAGTCGGCCTATATTAGGCCGCTCTCTACGTCAAGGACGTGCATAGATAAAATAAGAACATAAAGAACCAAATTTATCCAATACGGTATATACTAACGAACTTACAATAAAGGTCTGATAGTACAAATGAGATGAGAGTGACTCATATGGATCTCCTTACTAGCAGCTTCTACATTGGGGAAAGCCTTGCCTGATGTCTTGATATTGGCCTTTGGTTTTTCTGTTGCAATCGTAAATTACACACAATGTCACTTAAGAAAATAACGCAAAAGAATAAAATAAAACCTCCATTGAGTTTGAAAAAAAGCATCATTAGGTTTATGTATAGTTTAATCTCCATTACATGTTGCATGATTAATCAAGAAAACAATTTCCATGATAGATAACAGAGAAAGATAAGAAGAAAGTTGAGGAATGTATCACAAATGAGCCCTAGAGAACTTTCACCTTCAAATTTCTTGGGGGTCTCCTCCTCCTCGTCTTCTTGCATATACGCCGCATATTCTCTCATAATGACTTGAACCAAAGATGGAAACATCAAAATTCATATTACCTTCATGTCTAAACACCAACATATCTCCCAACTGCAAATCATGCTCCTCTGCAAATTCTGCCCAACCAGCTTCGAATCGATGGCCGTTCACCTTCACCCGCCACTTCTTACCATCCCTTTTCAGTATTGCATGTTCATTAATCTTATATCCCTTCAGATACTTCAAGAAACCTATAAGAATTTTCTGCAATACGTCCAACAAATTAAATATGAAAAGTTTTAAGTAGCCTTCTTGTCCCAAAATGATTGTTACTTACTATACTATTTATTTTTTTAGGACGTGACAATATACTATTAAAAAATCTCTAACTCACATCCCCCTTCTTCACCTTTATACCATAATCTTTCAGTTTCGTGAGTTTGTTTGACTAGTCACGAAATTTACGAAAAAATGAAGACTTTTAGAATTTGTAGTTCTAAACAAGTTAAAAAGGGTCTGGAATATTTGTGTGATTATTAAAGCTTCTAATAAATGGTAGAATAGTAAGTTTAAGCTAAATTGTTACTAAATTTAAAAAGTGGTATTTTTTTCGAAAAAAACCAAAAAATAAAATGTTCACATAAACTGAAACAGCTGAAGTACATGTAAAGCAGGTAATACATAAGAAAGATGAAATCTAAATGTGTAATAACTCACAAGGTCATTCTTGAAACCAGGCAGAATTGGTTTGAAAAAATGAGGTTTCTTTGGAGGGACTTTTTCATGGCTGCCGATTAGGAGATGTAGTTACTGTGGAATAAAAGGTGAAACTACAGAGTTACACAGGAAACTTGAAAGTTAATAAAGGTGAAAAAAGGTGGCTTTTCATGTAGGAACCAATATCATTAAATTAATTAAATTAAGCATTAATCGCGAGGATATTAATCTGACCACAATGAGCCTTCAGGTCATTTCAAACATGTAGAAAAATGTAAGGTACTTCAAAACTAACAGGAGTACTACTTACACTTGGGGTCGTTTGGTAGGGTGTATAAAAATAGCATAGAATAAGATGAATTTGTAATACATATATTAGTTATGCAGATATTATTTCTTATTTATTGTTTGGTATGATATATTAAAATTATAATACGTTGCATAATTTTTAAAAAAAATAGTTGTTTACAAAAATATCCTCCATATTCTCTAGCCTTAATAGACTTTAAGAATAATTTTGTCTTTGACCATACTAATGCATATATTAATAGTCTCTATATTATTAATGTTATAATTTTCTATGCATTACTTATATATAAAATAATATTACCATGTATAATGTATAACTAATACAAATATTAATTATACATATATGAAAAAAAAATATACCAAAAAAACGCTATAAGTATAATGCATAAAGTTAATGCTTACATTATTTTTTCCTGCCAAACGATCCCGTAATTTTTAGTCTCAAAACAACAAACCCCAAGAACCCGATTATAATTACATATGCATCAGACTGATTAATTCGGAATGGGGTAGTAAACTTACTACTTCTGCAAAGTTATTTGACATTCATTGGCTTTTAGGAAAAACACGAGGATAATTGTGTCGTTTTGGTGCTTTATCCATGTGTAAGTTATATATGAATTAATTATTCCATATTGTTGGTTGTATATAATAATACATCAATTGATTAAGTTATACAAAAGTTAGTTATAAATGATTCAAAATGTAAACGAAATATATTAATAATTAATGTATAATATTAAATAAAATTATACATTATTGAAGGAATATTAGGAGTAACAATAAAGCTATCTTCATATTGTTAGACATTTGGATTTATACTACATATATATGGATAATATATGGGTTAATTATATGTTATGTGCTATCTTTTGGTTTGGCCTATATTAGTGGTCTTATGGACATTATTGTTAAGGGAGCCAATACATTGTCATATAAAGTGTAGGACTAATGTGTAGATACCCAAAAGAGTAACCTTAGTTAATGATGGGCTAACTAAGGTTACATACATGTAACCAAGATTACATTCTTGTGACCTTTGAGTTTCATAACTCACATGTTATAATAAGGGGGGTTATGGTTCCCACAAGAATGCAAGACATTCTCTTCTTCTTCGTCCCATTGAGAGAGAGAGCACAAACTTGTTCAAGAAGGATTAAGGAGCTTCCACTTATGGATTCAGGTACGCTTCCGCTTATATTGTTGTTCCAAGTAATTCGATATGAAGGCTAAAGTGTTTTATTTGGATTCATTCCAACAAAGTGTTTTATTTGGATTCATTCCAACAATTGGTATCAGAGCCTCCTTCGTATTTGATCATTTGGAAGTTCATGAAATCCATGTTATAAAGCTTCATGATTAACTTAAGATAGAATTTTGATTTTGAAATTCTAGTACCTTGATAAAGCATGCTTTCATGAATGATTTGTTGATGATAAACTTTAGTATTTCGATACCATGTTATCATCATATGAATTGAAATGTTGAAATAAATTGCCTAATTTCGATTGTTGAACATGATTCCTTGATTAAGCCTTTTGTTGAAAGCCACATTAAGTTTATTATCGTTGAGTGACGGCAACTCCAGTTTCAATACATAGTCGCCACTAATACATTTAGCGGCGACTTCTATGGTCTTAGTGGCAGTGTTCGTCGCAATTTTGCCACAAATAACCTTCAGTGACGGCAACTCCAGTTTCAATACATAGTCGCCACTAATACATTTAGCGGCGACTTCTATGGGTTTAGTGGCAGCGTTCGTCGCCGCAAAAGGTCCTGGACAGAAACGTTTTTCTTTTTATAAAGATAACGTTTTTTTTTTTAAAACGTTTTTCTGATGACACTAATGAAACCATAATGCAAAAATTAATTAATAGAAACATTTTTCATTATTATTGAAACCGTTTTTTTATTTAATTAAGATATTAATGGAGTAATAATGCAAGATTAATATTAAAACATTAATCTTGCATTATTAAAGAAACGTTTTTTCAATTAATTAAAGAAACATTTTTCATTATTAATTGAAACGTTTTTTAAGTTTTCAGATCTTAATTGTACATTAATAATATGTCAATTAATATTCAGGTTTTTAATTATTAATGTTTTGTACATTAATATTCAGTTTTAAGATTAATTATTTTTTTTTTGTCCATCATGCTTCAGATTTTGTTTTGTACAATTAAGATTAAGTTTTTAATGTTCAGTTTTTTCATGTCAAACATGTAACTTTTTCAGTTAAGGTTCAATATATGGCTTAAAGAACTATTTAGTTTTGTATCTAATATTTTAAATTAGTCCATTGAAATATTATGTTACCAAAGTAACATCTTTTGTGTAGATTGATTGATTTTGAAGTATAAGATGACTGTGTATGTTAGTAATCCATGCGTTTAACACCGGCCCAAAGGAAGGTTGTTATTTGGCAGGAATTCGAACATGCTTGTGGTGATAAATATGTGACAATTATTAAGTTTTCCATGTGAATATTAAGTCGGCCCAAAGGAAGGCTTGATATTTGACAAGAGTTTATTGTCAATATTTGATTACTACACCAAGAGTACCACTTACAAGATTTTCTGTCCAAAGACTAAAATCAATGTTGTGCTAGGTATCTTGTAATGGGATTTGCCTATTTTGAATCTGTAAACTCCAGTTTAAAATTCAAGTAATTGTAAGCATGTATTAAGTTGTCCTTGTTCTATTTTCAGTGAATTCTTCAGCTGCTACAATATCTGCAAACATTAACAGCATCCCTGTGCTTAACGGCACAAACTTTAAGGAATGGAAAGAGAACATTATGATAGTTCTCGGTTGCATGGATCTAGACCTTGCACTTCGGATTGAGAAACCTGCTTCTTTTGAGGATACATCTTCTTCTGATGAAAAGAAGGAGATGGAGAAGTGGGAACTCTCAAATCGCATGAGTCTAATGATCATGAAACGTGCAATTCCAGAATCTTTTAGGGGCACTATGAATGATGAGAATAATGCCAAAGTTTTCCTTGAAAACCTTGAAAAACGTTTTACACAAAACGAAAAGGCGGAAACAAGTACTCTTTTGAGTAAACTTGTTTCCATGAGGTATAAAGGCAAGGGAAACATAAGGGAGTATATTTTGGAAATGTCTCATCTTGCTTCGAAACTAAAGTCACTCAAGTTAGAATTACCTGAGGAACTGCTTGTGTACTTAGTTTTGATCTCTCTTCCTGCACACTTTAATCAGTTTAAGGTCAGTTACAACTGCCTGAAGGAGAAATGGACTCTTAATGAGCTCATTTCACATTGTGTGTAAGAGGAAGAGAGAATAAAGCAAGATAAGACAGGAAGTGCTCATTTGGCATCCTCTTCTAAAGATAATAAGAAGAGGAAAAATAAGGAAGTTGCGGTTGCAAGGCCCCAGAAGAAGCAACATAAGGAACCTAAGGTTGAAACTACAGAATCAGGTTGCTTTTTCTGTAAGGGTACTAATCACATGAAGAAAGATTGTACCAAATACCACGCTTGGCGTGCAAAAAAGGGTATATCTCTTTCTCTTGTTTGTTCTGAAGTTAATTTAATTTCGGTACCTAAGAATACTTGGTGGGTAGATTCTGCTGCTACTACTCACATAAGTATATCTATGCAGGGTTGCCTAAACTGCCGAAAATCAAATGATGGTGAAAGATACATCTACGTTGGTGACGGCAAAAGGGTTCAAGTTGAGGCTATTGAAAAATTTAGGCTGTTGTTTAAGACTAGTTTTTATTTAGATTTGAATGAGACTTTTGTTGTACTGTCTTTTAGACGGAATTTAATTTCTGTTCCCAAATTGGACATATCCGGTTATTCATGTTCATTTGGTGACAATAAAGTTAGTCTCTTTCAAGGTTCAAATCTTATCGGTACTGTTCTTTTATCAACATATGATAGCCTATATTTAGTTGACATAATAACCTCACATAATGAAACTTTGCATACAAGTTCAAGTGGTACCAAAAGAAAATTAACTAATGAGAATTCTTTATCACTCTGGCACAAACGTTTGGGTCACATATCTAAACAAAGAATTCAGAAACTTGTGTCAGATGGAATTCTTGATTCTCTTGATTCCTCAAATTCGGATATTTGCATTGAGTGTATCAAGGGTAAACAAACAAACAAGACGAGATTAGGTGCTAAGAGAGCTTCGGATGTCTTAGAATTGATACATACGGATATTTGTGGGCCATTCCCTACACCTTGTAGAAATGGTCAACAATACGTTATCACATTCATAGACGATTACTCTCGTTATGGGTACCTATATCTCATTCATGAAAAGTCCCAATCTATAGACGTGTTCAAATCATATAAGGCCGAAGTTGAAAATCAACTAAGTAAAAGGATTAAAACCGTTAGATCTGACCATGGTGGTGAATACTATGGTAGATATGATGGTTCAGGTGAACAACGTCCAGGGCCATTTGCTAAATTCCTAGATGAGTGTGGGATCGTTCCTCAGTATACTATGCCAGGCAGTCCTACTATGAATGGCGTAACTGGGAGACGAAATCGGACCCTTAAGGACATGGTAAGAAGTATGATTTGTCGTACTACTTTGTCAGACTCACTCTGGGGAGAAGCATTGAAAACCGCAGCTTATATTCTTAATGGAGTTCCAACTAAAGCTACAATCAAAACCCCATATGAACTTTGGACTGGAAATAAACCCAGTATTAAGCACTTACACATTTGGGGTTGTCCAGCAGAGGCAAGGCCTTACAGGCCAAATGAAAAGAAACTGGATTCTAAAACGGTTAGTAGCTATTTTGTTGGATACTCTGAAAGATCCAGGGGGAATAAGTTTTATGATCCCACTTCTAGAACTATTTTTGAGACGGGTAATGCTCGATTTTTTGAGGATATTGAGTTTGGGGGGTGGGGAGATAAAGTTGTTAGAGATTTTGTCTTTGAGGAATAACATGTGTCTTTCTCTCCAGTTGTTGATCTTGGTCAGGGTGTTCTCATTCCTGACACGGATCACACAACTCCAGTTCAAGACAATCTTGAAAATCTCCCTAATCAAGTTCCTGATATTATTAATGAAAATCAAACTCAACAACCTCAAGAACCTGAAGTGCCATTAAGGAGATCCACTAGAGAGAGGAGAAATGCAATTCCGGATGATTATGTTGTATTTCTCCAAGAACAAGAAAGTGACATTGGACTTGAGGAAGATGATCCAATCAACTTCCATCAAGTCATAAAAGGTTCTAACTCTCAAAAGTGGATTGATGCCATCAATGATGAGATGAAGTCTATGAGCGATAACGGCGTTTGGGAGCTTGTTACATTGCCCGAAGGTATTAAACCAATTGGTTGTAAATGGATATTTAAAACCAAGAGGGATTCAGGGGGCAATATCATTAAGTATAAAGCTCGTCTTGTCGCAAAAGGCTACACTCAAAAGGAAGGCATTGATTATAAAGAGACTTTCTCTCCAGTTTCAACGAAAGACTCTTTCAGGACTATAATGGCACTAGTAGCACATTTTTATCTTGAACTTCATCAGATGGATGTTAAGACAGCGTTTCTCGATGGTGACATTGAGGAAACAATTTATATGGTGCAACCTGAAAACTTTGTTTCAGGAGACTCAAAGAAAAGGGTTTGCAAATTAAAGAAATTCATCTATGGGCTCAATCAAGCTTCCCTTCAATGGTATTATAAGTTTCATGAAGTCATTACATCTTTTGGTTTTGAACCGAATATGTCTGATGACTGTATATACCATAAGTTCAGTGGGAGTAAATATATTTTTCTGGTTTTATATATCGATGACATACTGCTTGCCTGTAACGATATAGCATTATTGCATGAAACTAAGAAATTTCTTTCAAAGAAATTTGAAATGAAAGATCTTGGTGATGCCTCTTTTGTATTAGGAATTCAGATACAACGAGATCGCTCCAAAGGTGTTCTCGGTCTGTCACAAAAGGGCTATATCGATAAGGTTCTTAAAAGATTGGCATGCAGGATTGTAAACCAGGCAACACCCCTGTTGCCAAGGGAGACAAGTTTAGTCTCAAACAGTGCCCAAATAATAATTTTGAAACTACGGAAATGGAAAAGACACCTTATGCTTCGGCTGTAGGTAGTCTGATGTATGCTCAGGTATGTACACGACCTGATATAGCATACATTGTTGGGATCCTGGGCAGATATCTAAGCAATCCGGGAATGGACCATTGGAAGGCAGCCAAAAGGGTCATGAGGTACTTACAGAGAACAAAAGATTACATGCTTACATATCGTAGATCGGACCAGCTTGAGATCATCGGGTACACCGACTCCGATTTTACTGGATGTACATCAGGCTATATTTACATGCTTGCTGGCAGTGCTATCTCTTGGAGAAGCATCAAGCAAACTCTTACGGCCACTTCCACTATGGAAGCGGAATTCATGGCATGTTATGAAGCATCCAATGAGGCATTATGGCTGCGAAATTTTGTTAGTGGACTGCGCATAGTAGACAGCATTAAAAAGCCACTCAGGCTATTATGCGACAACAGATTAGCAGTCCTTTATGCTAACAATAACAGTAGTTTGACGAAAGCAAAACATATGGACGTCAAATTTCGGGTTGTTAAAGAAAGAGTACAGAATGGACAATTGTGCATAGAGCACATCAATAAAAACTCCATGATTGCGGATCCGCTCACTAAGGAATTGCCACCCAAAGTATTTCATGAGCATATTGCTTGCATGGGTGTCAAATCGGTTAAGGATTATGAATTTTAGTGGGAGTTTGTATTATACAATTATGTATTGTCCATTACATTCAGTAATTCAGTTTTAAGGTTATATCTGCAGATATTCAGTTTTAAAGTTTTATGTACTCTTAAGGTTTATGATTGATCTCAATAAAGAGAACCAGTTGGAAATAGACATTCTATTTCAGACCATACTTTATGTTATTTCCATGCTACACACCTATACTTGATCCATGTCGTTGGCTATATTGATATACGTGATCTATGTTGGGTCTAATTAGGCAAGAGTAACTAAGATCTCTTAGATCCTATGTTGGTATGATTGATAGACCGGATTGTTCATGACAATTTTATTATGATAGCAATTCTGAGCTCATAAAGTTATAATGTAACATATAATGCTAAGGTTTGTACATATGCATGAATGTATAGTCCAAGTGGGAGATTGTTGGACATTTGGATTTATACTACATACATATGGACAATATATATGTTAATTATATGTTATGTGCTATCTTTTGGTTTGGCCTATATTAGTGGTCTTATGGACATTATTGTTAAGGGGGCCAATACATTGTCATATAAAGTGTAGGACTAATGTGTAGATACCCAAAAGAGCAACCTTAGTTAATGATGGGCTAACTAAGGTTACATTCTTGTGACCTTTGAGTTTCATAACTCACATGTTATAATAAGGGGGGTTATGGTTCCCACAAGAATGCAAGACATTCTCTTCTTCTTCCTCCCATTGAGAGAGAGAGCACAAACTTGTTCTTGCATATCAAGTGGAAAACCAATCCTCACATTTGTCTTGGATATCAAGTGAAAGCCAAAACTTCAAGACAATCTTC
The DNA here is from genome assembly GCA_034376525.1 of Nicotiana benthamiana. Classification (NCBI taxonomy): domain Eukaryota; kingdom Viridiplantae; phylum Streptophyta; class Magnoliopsida; order Solanales; family Solanaceae; genus Nicotiana; species Nicotiana benthamiana. Next base: position 13,651,446 of record CM067336.1, read on the forward strand.
AAAAAGGATCAAGGAGCTTCCAAAGGCAAACCTTGAACAATCTTCAAGAAGGATTAAGGAGCTTCCACTTATGGATTCAGGTACGCTTCCGCTTATGTTGTTGTTCCAGGTAATTCGATATGAAGAAAGTGTTTTATTTGGATTCATTCCAACAAAGTGTTTTATTTGGATTCATTCCAACACATATAACATATAGGTTATGGGTTTGAACAGGGAAAGTGTAACTACCCGATATTTTTTTTCCAAAAGTGAACTTTGGATGATTCGGCTTCGCCCGGAAGTGGTGTTGAACAAGCTTCATTTCCACCACCACCAACACAACCTCCTCCCAAGCTTGACGGATTTATGAGATTTGTTAGAGATACAATGTAGATTATGATGTAACTTGTACATTGGCACATCTTCTTTTAGTTTTTTGTCCTTTTAATGGTGGTATTAGTACCTTGTTGTCCTAATTCCATTGGAGGAAGCAAGACTAAGAAAGATATGCCATTTTGGGTAATAAATATTATAAGATATACCCTTAAATATCTTTTTACTCAATATTTTTTTATCTTTACTTCGAATTATTTATAAGTTATAATATATATACATAAGATACAATATATATATATATATATATATATATATATATATATATATATATTATGAAAATATATAAGAGAATATATATACATAACATACAATATATTACATACAATATATACTACAAGAAAATATATATGAGAATATATATACATAAGACACAACCTAAACTACAAGAAAATATATAAGTAATAACATATATACATAAGATGCAATATATATATAAGAGAATATATATACATTATACATAGAGATACAATATATATACTACATGAAAATATATAAGAGAATATATATATATACATTACATAAAATATATACTACAAGAATATATATATATATATATATATATATATATATATATATATATATATATATATATATATATATATATATATATATATATATATATAGTAATAACATATATACATAAGATGCAATATATATAAGAGAATATATATACATTATACATAAGATACAATATATATACTACATGAAAATATATAAGAGAATATATATACATTACATACAATATATACTACAAGAAAATATATAAGGGAATATATATATATATATATATATATATATATATATATATATATATATATATATATATATATATATATATATATATATATAATACAATATATACTAATTACTACAATACAATATACAATGAAATATATATTATATATACTATACTAATAACTAGTATACTATGTAAAATATATTCTATACTATACTTATAACTACTATACAAGATATCGCCTTAAAAAAATCCCGCCAGGTTCGGCCCGCTAAGCCCAGGATTACTATGGCTTAGGCCCGTCACGGGCTGGTCTCACCCGTCAGGCCCACAAAGTCCGGAACCACCAATATATATATATATATATATATATATATATATATATATATATATATATATATATATATATATATATATATATATATATATATATATATATATATATATATATATATATATATATATATATATATATATATATATATATATATATATAATACAATATATACTAATTACTACAATACAATATACAATGAAATATATATTATATATACTATACTAATAACTAGTATACTATGTAAAATATATTCTATACTATACTTATAACTACTATACAAGATATCGCCTTAAAAAAATCTCGCCAGGTTCGGCCCGCTAAGCCCAGGATTACTATGGCTTAGGCCCGTCACGGGCTGGTCTCACCCGTCAGGCCCACAAAGTCCGGAACCACCAGAGCCCTGACCCACAAACTTCGAAACCGTAAAGCCCGGCCCGTAAACTTATTTAGGCCCGAATCCGAAACAAAATACACCCCTACTTGGACTAGAGTGATGTGTCATAATAGGCTATATTAATAGTTGTACAGATTGGTAATAACTAATTTTGGATTTAGACCGGAGAGAGAGACTGCCAGCAACGGTGCCTCGCTTTCCAAGGATAACTTTCCAAAACTAGAAAGTTTACTTCACCTTTCCAAATTAACCAGTCTGATGCATATGTAACTATAATCGAGCTCTTGGGGAGTAAGTTTGATATAAATTCTCAAATATTTTTAAAAAAAGTTAATTTGGGTAAAATTTAATTTGAAATTAAAAATGTATTCGAATATAAATTTTCGGGGCAATTTTGACATGTTACAAAATCTCTTTTTTTTTTCAACTAAAAAATCTTGAATGGTCATGATTGGGCACAACACCTACCAAGTGTAATTTACTCTTGTAATTAGTTAGTGCTTAATGTAGCCAGTAGGTTTCGTTTAGTATGATATGTCAGTGTGGTGCACAAAGTATTAAGTATCTCACATTAAAGTATGGTTAGAATAAAGGTTATGCGTGGGACGTACACTGTCTACTTTAATGCTAGTATTAGTGCATGCTTTCTGTCACAATCCAATTTAGGATTGTGACCGGCGCTTAGGAGCAAATGCTCCCTAGTAAGCCTCATCGGAAATTTTATAGAAATCGGGCAGAGTTTCCCCTGTTTTTGGACCATCCCAAAAATTTTTCCTGTCTCAAATTAACAGCCAAACATCCTAATATCATACCAAACAATTTACAACATATCAATTAACCAACACAAGTATCCAACATGACTGAAGCACCAACTAAAAACCAGATACTAATTATCTCCAACTTTAATGCAAAAGAACGATACTCAACATAAGAATAATAGCAAATAATACTCATGACACTAAAAGAATGACTATGGAGCGACTCTAAGAGTTCAATGAAAAGACCATAACAGTAATTAAAATCTCTGTCCACGCGAACATGCGAGGCTCGCCGAGAATTTATCAACCTGTGCGCTCTAAGTAACCAAATCCTCGCCGGCGTTAACTGTTGTCTCTGTAAAAAAAATTAGCGCGGAATGAGTCGCTAGCTCAGTGAGTAATAACACTTAATCACAATCGTTTTTGATTTGGGGACAATTCAGAAAACATGCTTGCATAATAATCACAAAATAAAATGCTCTTTTTTAAAACGGTAATGATAATCAGTCTCATCATGTGTTTTCTGTAACACAATCAATTTAACAATTTAGTAATAAACTCGATAAATACTGTGTCATAGTCAATCTTTATATTTGGGAGGTTTCCAGAAAAGGATCATGTAATCTGTATCACTGTGTGGGCCTTTTCGTAAAAGGAGTCAAATATAACTGTAGGTCCCTACTCGAGGGAAAACTGTAACTGTATGCTAGTTATACCTTCCCACTAGCGAGGGCTATAACTGTATTCGATAATCGGTAAATACAAGGTGCACCAGGTCTAATGAACCCGCCGTTAGCTACGGGATCCTTCAAAGTCTCCTCCCATTTATATTCTTTCTTGTAAACCATAAATACTCGTATAGAACCATTTTCAAAATAATAAAGGGCATATTATTCCTTTTCAAATCTTGAAATTTTATTTCGATAAGAGTAATCATGTCTCAAGTAACGGTGAAAATATTTGATTAATCGATAAACATCTCAAGTAAACTGTTCGGTATCATATCAAGTAAAGGACTGGCCCCACATGCAATTTCAAATATTAGGTAACACATTTATTTTCAAAAATTATATATAAATCATGCAGGTTATGAAAACATAAATTGCGGCAAGATTACTACTCACAGTACTCGTACCGAAATACTAATTGTTTCACCTCAAGCGATCTGCACAACTTTCTCCGATCAATCTCTTCTGCGGATTTTCCGCCCAAAAACTTCCAATTCGCAGACTTTGCTTCTTGTTCAATTCTTAATATTGGGTATTTAATGAATGGTATAAATTTTCCAGATTTGTAGGCGCCTAATTTGAAAGGAATCAATTGTTAATATTGTGTATTTAATGAATGGTATAAATTTTATAATAAAAATATAAACATGACGAGTAGTAATAAAAATGTGTACAGTTTTAATAATAAAGTTTCATATATGGTATAGATAGAAAAAATCCCTAAATAAAATAGGAACCAAATAGCTTACTTTATTTCTCCAAGTATATTTGTAAACACTATCTATGTAGGACACGTCAAGAGCATTGTAGGTTGGGCCTACTTAAATAACTAATTTATACACCTTTCAAATATGCAAGTTAATACTCCCCATCCTTATTGTCAGGTATAAGCCAAAATGTGTATAAATTTATTAAATAAGTAATCATGGTTATATCCTTGCTTCTTTCTCCGAGTATCGCCCAAAACATATGTAAATGAGTATACATAAATAACCTAATACGAATCATTTCTTCATAAGCTTCATCTATCGCCGGTTGTGATTCTGAAATTTTAAAGTTTCTTTTTTTCGCGCGGATCCAATCTCTAAAAAGTACCGATTTTTCCAAGCTATCCCTCATCGCCGCTCTATGATCACCTATTTGTAGTCTTGCTTGACTGAAAGCGCTCTCCGACGCAATAGTTGAAGCTTGATAAAATATCCCGAGCCATCCTTGCAAGAACCAGAAAATATTTTTCCCTTGCCTTCCACAATTCCAAAAGATCGAAAGAGCCTTCTGGATTCTCCTTTTCAAGTCCCTGAGACAAGTAAACTTGAAGCTCATTTAGATGTGAAGTTTCATCATAATTATCACCTTGAGAATCCCAGAACTCCGTCCAAGATTTAAGAGTTGTTAAACCCGCAACTCTTTTAGACGATTGTAAGCTAGACGAAGTAGGAGTTGGAATATTTGGCCTAGCATGCTCTAAGGCAACTTGATAAGCATTATAAACTGTTTGAGAATTAATTTTAATTGATGCTTTTGCATCTGCAAGTGTAGCAACTTCCTCGTTTGAAGGATCTAAAACCTTATAAATATTTGAATACCAAAAATGAGGACCTCCCAATTTCATTGTAGGATTTAACGTTGCAGCAACACCAAAAATAAGAGGGATGGGGAAAAATATGTTTTAAATTTTTGTTTCATTTCATTTATAGCAAGTTCATAAATATCCTCACCCTCGCCAAATTCAACAAACAAATCAGCTAGTGCGGCAATATAAACTAAACAGTTTGAAATAGTAGGATAATATTGCCCAGAAAATGCATTTGTAGCAACTTGAAAATGTTCAAAAAAAATCTAAAAGAATTTTAACATTCGTCCAATCTTGGGTAGTAAGCATTTCATCACCATCCTCACCACCTACCCGAGAATTAAACGTTGCATTAATTGAGTTTCTATATTCATAAGCAACTACTAAACTTTCGTACATACAGTTCCATCTAGTCGGGCAAGGATTAGGAACCTTTCTTTCTCTAAGGCTATATTCATTGCATTTTTTAAAATACTCTCTAAGTCTAGTTCTACGGTTTGAATAAAAAAGCCAATTAAGAGCCATTCGAACCTTTTAAATTTCTATGTTTAAAATTCGCATACCATCACCGACAATTAAATGATAAATATGACAAATACATCTACCATGAAAAATATTACTAAATGCAGGATTTAGTGTTTTTGTAAGCATGCCTATAACACTAGTATTACTAGAAGCATTATCCATAGAAATTGCCATTATTTTATCGCTAAAGCAAAAATATTACAAATATATGAAACAGTGTTAGCTATAAACTTACCTGTGTGACGTGAATTAATTATTCTATACGCAATTATACGTTTTTGCATTGTCCAGTCCTCATCTATCCAATGACTTGTAACAGTTAGATAATCACAGTCATTATTACTTCTACTAATATCGGTAGTAATAGAAATCCGATTAGGTATATGAGTAAATAAATAGAGGAAATATTGTTCATATTCATGTTTGAATTTATAAATATCGGCCTTAACTGTTGCGCGAGGCCAACCTTTATAAGTAGGATTAAAAACTCTTCTGATATAATGAACTCAATTAGGATTAGAAGCAAAAGTATAAGGTAAGCACATAACAATAATCATCTTTGCTAATTCTTCACGATCTCTATTTGGATCGTAATATAAAATACCTCGGGTGACAGTGTTAATTCCTGGTTGAACTAGATTTGAACCTGTACTAGGGTTAACCGCAGAATCTACACTTGTCCACTCTTGTTGCGCTTGCATTTGAAAAAATCTAGCCCTATCTGTAGGGTGTGTTTTTATGCGCCTAGTCAAACTACCCGTGCCGCTACGGTCTCCAGTAAATTTATGAACCAGTAATTTCCCACAAGTTTTACACTTAGCCTTATTTAGTTCTCTTACTTGAGTAAAAAAATTCCAAACTAATGATGTTTCTGGACGTTTAGCAGGTTGTCTACTAAAAGTTGGAGTTTCTACAGGTGGGTGAGCACCGCATTACTTGAGCTATGAACAGGACTAGTAGGTGTATCACCTAAATCTGGTGCTTGGGGTTCATCATCATCGTCATCATCCTCATTTTATTCTAAGATAGGCTCATTAGGATAAAGAGCATTCATAATTTCATCATATAATCTATCATCTACTGCAACATCATGTAGAAATTCACTATCGATAAATTGAAAACAAGGGTGATCACGATCAAGCATAATGGGAGGCGGAGGAGGACGTCTAGGTTGGCGACTACTTTCAACTTGCTTATCTTTTTTAGGTCGGGGAGCCGGGGGAAGGGTAGTATTATGGCCACTACTTTCACCGGTTTTACCTTTTCCTTTACCGAATATTTTTTCAAAGAAAATGCCATACAAATTATAATTATGCAAACTAAACCACACAAAAATATATTATTAAAACGTAAGAGTTGAAACGAGTTTACCGGATTGCCGAACAACTTCTTGAAAATTGAAAATCGTTGAACACTTGAAAACTTCAATTCAACAACTTCACAATTTTTCACGAATTTTCAACAATAAATTAAGCAATTGTAGTAGAAAGATTGAGAGAGATTGAGAGATATTGACGAATTGGTGAATAAAAATGAAAGAATGAGGGGGTATTTATAGTTGAGATATGGGAAAAAGTATAATTATATAAAGTTTGGGGGTCAAATGGCTATTTTATAAAGTTCCAAACGGCTATATTTGAAATTGAGCCGTTACTGATTTTTTAAAATTTTTTTTATTTTAAAAAATAGCCATTGGGCCCGTTTGGGCCCGCCAGGCCCGGTTGACGGTCCCGGGCCTGGCGGTCTCGTGCTCACGGTCTTTCACTCTTGGACCGCCCGTCGCGGGCCTGTAGGTACCACCAGACCCAGGACCACCTGGACCGGCCCACCAGGCCCATTAGGCCCGCCATGACCACGGGCCCGGTTCAGGCCCGGGCCACAGTACACCCTTAAGTCCAAGCCTACTATTAATTCAACCTATATAAAACCTCTCAAAGCATTGAAGAGCCATCAAATAAAGCATTAATAGTGCAACTCAATCATACTAGCCATCTTAATTCTAAAGTAATTACTAAAATCTACTGCTTTACAGAGTGGATTACTTAGTGCGTCTAGAAATCTGTATAGGATGGTTTGGTTGCCGGCTAAGAGTATAGTTATACATATATTCCCTCCGTTCTGATTTATGTGAGTCTATTTGACTGGAGACAAAGTTTTAAAAAAATAAAAAATTCAACTTGGAAATCCCTGAACTCCTCATCTTTCTATACATAGAGACGCTTAAGAATGTCCCTCTCTTCCACCAACATTTTGTGTTCAGCTTCACTCGGACGAATTCGGTTCGAGATTTATAAAATTCTTGTCAATGAAGTGCCATAGCCTTCAATCTAATAAATAAAGTCAGAATTAGAAAAACGAGAATAAAACTCGAGCGTAGTTATAGAGACAAAAACTTACTCGTTTGAGAAGTCTTTAGGCCTCATCCAAGATAAACGAGGCATCAGGATCTAGACCATCTTTGACCCCTGCAAGGCACTCCCAAAAATATCACTTCCCGTTCCCACATCAGGAATCCTCATGTCCTGGGCATCACGGAATTGCCCTTCGGACAATAATGGCCCAGAGATGAGTCATCTACATTAATTATCCTAACTTATTCACTTGGGATATTATCTTCTCTTTGGAATCTCCGAACTAGGTTCCTCAGGATCACCTGCCAAATGTCCCCTGGGACGAGACGTACTTTTACCACCCGATGGCTCGAGGACTCTAATCTAGCTCCCCTCTGAAACTTCTTTGGTTTGGAATTGAACCGCATCAGCCACCATTGGTTTATCGGCCTTGGAAGCGTCAGTGCTTCCTCTTTTCTGAATTACCGACAAGCAGTCATCGTCTTCACCCTCCTCGTCATCCCGAAGGTGTTGGGTTGCTTTTAAAAATAGGGTCGCGAGATTAGCCCAAGGCTTTCGAGCCTATCTTTTCTTTGGCTTCAGGGAACTTGGGATTTCTTCTTTATCGGGCGGGGGTGGCCGTACAGCAGCATCTCTGAGGCATGCATAATGGTTAAATGAGTATTCTATTAAGAACATCAATATGTGAACAAGAGAATTCACCATGGTTTTTAGCTTCCCATCGACCCTTGGCCAAATCACGCCAACTGCGTACCGCGTATGTGGTCTTAAATCAGTTAAAATGGTGCCCACAGTATTTGTGTGGTTATAAAAATTCTCATTAAGGGTAGAATCGTAAGTTTAAGCTAAATTATTACCAATAGAAATGGGTCATTCTTTTTGGAACAAACCAAAAAGAAGATATTCACATAAACTGAAACGGAGAGAGTATTAGTTATGCAAAAATAAGTAATGCATATATTAATTATACATATATTAGTTCTGTCGGAATTAGTCATACAATAATAAACTTGAAATTCAAAATAAAGAGCTATACTAATTGTAGTGTATATAGTTCTTTCTTGGGAATTTTAGTTGAATTTCTTGCAATATTATTACAGTTTATTTAGTAATTCAAAACCATCATAGCACAAGATTGTTATTTGATGGAGAAAACAGAAGTGAAAAATTTGCTAGAGAAAATGGCAATGATTTGTGGTAAATTAATAGGAGTAAATTTGTCATTTTAATTTTATCCATATATTACTAATATATGTATTAGTTATTCCACCTTCAACCCCGCATAAAATAATACACAGATTAACTCATAACTTATACATGTATTATTTATGTAGAACTGTAAAATGTTAACTAAACATGGTTCTACTAATTATGATGAATTTGGTACGAAATAGTTAATGGCTATCAAACATGGTATACGTTTTGTTATTTCTAATACGTGAATAATTTTTCCCCTAATCGGCTACCAAACAACCGCTTTGTGTACAATTCGAAATTTTTTATTTTGTATCTCATACAACTAGTATTGAATGAGACACCTTTTTATTTTATAATATTGTGAACTCGAATTTTTGTGAATTCAAAAGTATAAAATTGAGTTTCACAAATTTGTGAGAGATAAATGAACCTCACACAACTATTGTCAGTTAGGTAGTTAGGTGAAATACATAATAAAACTTCTCGTACAATTATTTCAAGATTATTTCTCTTGTATTAAAATTTTGACGGATACCATAGAAAGACTTAGAACTAATGGGGGTGTTTAACTTTAATTTGTGGCAGATATACAAAATTTAGATTGGATGGATCAAGGGTCCAACCTCTAAATTTTACTATTGCATTATTGTATTCGTTGAAATTCTTGGTGAACTTAATATTTCTTAAGATATTACTCCCTTCGTCCCGTCTTAATTGTTGCTTTAGCATTTTACATGAACATTAAGAAAATAATAAATACTACAAGATATAGTTTAGTAAGTTATTCCAATTAAATATCTTTTGAGAATCGAACAATATTTAAAAGTACTACTACTTCTTTAAAATTAAGTGGTATAATTAAAAATAATTAACAAATTTAGTCTTGAATTCCTAAAGTAACAATTATTTTGGGAGAATATATGTTTCTTGAGCTAAAGAAAAAATTAAAATGGAACGAAGGGAATAGTAATCATTCTCATAAATTTATGCAAAAAACACAACATTTTCACTTTTGCTTCAGTGCTCGTTTTCTTGCCCATCATAAACTGCTTCATCATTAATGTCAATGGCTACTATGATGCTTGGCATCCTTCCCAGAGTATTTACCTACATTTTTTGCCAAAAAAAAAACATAGCCTCAGTTATTAATCGTAATTCCGACACTCAATTGTAAACAATAACCATTATAAAATCATAGAAATCTAAGCTGGTAGATTTTTCATATGGAAAGTTTCATCATAAATCAAATGTTAGGATATGGACACAAAATTAAACGAGAATTTTGTGTCCCTTTAGCCGTGGATAAATAAGAAAATGACTGCAAGTCCCACAATGTAATTTCATGGGGAAAAAAATTTATTCATTTCACAATCTGAATACTCAGATATCAACAAAAGTTGAAGGAACTTTCGTATCAGATACAGGAGTTGCACAAGATTACGTTCCGATGATAATGTTCCATACAAAAAGGCAACCCGGTGCACTAAGTTACTGTTATGAGCGTGACCGCCGGGGAAGGGCTAGACCACTGGTCTATTGGGCCGGACAACAAGGGAAGTTACATACATTTTCAAAATTCTCAGTGAAAATTCTTGGTTTCTAAACATCTCCAATACTCTAATAGACAAAGAAGAAAAACAACATATACTAACATAGGATGGTTGTGAAGAAAAATACTCATAATGGACATAGGCTATAGGTATTTTGCCGTTGTTGATGACTTCAAACTTATAAGTATCTCCTAGTTGATATAAAAACCACTAAGTTTTGCGGCTTCAGGGATTACTAGTTTTGGAGTTTGAAACAAACACGTCGATAAATATTCACATGGAAAATGCGTTGATCACACCCGATTATACCTTATAAAAGGATATACGGACATTGCAAATATAATCTGGGTATTTATGCCTAGTGTCGAATCCACAGAGAATTAACCTATCAATTACTTTTGTTGGACTTACTAAATTCTTTAGAATCAACTTCCCCAAACGTTGAAATAACAATTGATGGTATTTCTAATAACTAAGATTGAAAGAAAATAAACAGCTGTAAACTAAGTATGCTTGAGTTGTAAACAATAATGAGAAGGTTCTAAGATAGTGATTTTCCCTATTGATGGAATCCATTTCGGTTATGTTTCATATAGATTCACCAAAACATCTCTATCAATTATGAACACTCCTTTTACCGTAAATTTGTCCCGATTAATCGCGATAATTAACTAGACGCACTCTCGAAATACGCTAGCTGGCTTTGTTTATTACAGCTCACTTTAAATTGCACCCAAGGCTTCGTTATCCCTAATCCCGCCTTTAAACCCGCGATTATAGATCTCTCTTATACTTTGGGAGTGGTGTTGTTCATCAATTAGCTAAATATGCACTCTCTCCCGAGTTATGCACACTAAATAGGCACAGCTAATTAGGATCCTATCAATTAACTACAACAAACACGTAGTTGAACAAATAGAGATTAACTGGCAAACTATATTAACATAATCAAGAATTCATCCTTCAATAGGTTCGATCAAAACCGTAGACTAAAGTATTTAGATACTCATAACAATGTAAGAATAAACTACGAAAATATTCATAATGGAAATTGCACGAAAAATAAAAGAGATAATGAATTATAATGTTCTTGGGTGATCTCTGACACTTGTTTGTCTTCCAAAGTAATCTCAAAACAAGCCTAACCTATCTTGGGCGAGTTTCTACACCTTGTAAGGGTTTTACAAAAAAAAATTCCGAATTTACACTTTGACCCCTCGAATTTCTAGGTTTGGAATAGGCCGCCACGTTGACCGCGGTGCTGACCGCGGAGCACTCTGCCTCCAACCGCGGCACGAACCGCAGTGGCAACTGTGGGGATCACTGTTTGGCCTTTTGTTTCCATGTTCCTTCTCTTTTTGCTCTTTTGTGTTCGGATACTTCTTGAGTAGGTGTTTTCTTCACGTTATTGACTCTAAAAAGTTCATTTTACTTCCTCACATCTTGTATTCCCTGTGAAATCAAATAGCATCAATTAAAGCATTTTATTGGCAACTTACATTACAAAACAACAACAAAGCATGGGCAATTATAATATAAATAATAACTATCCCTATGCTTTTCCCTCAACGACGCACACCATAAACATTCTACAAAAGTTACACCTAGTAGTGAGCAGTTTTTACCTCAAGAATCAAGTTTTTCGGACCCTGCAATATTTGCACTTACTCAAACCACTCTGCACAATAGTCAAGATGCACCTTTTCTTTGTGAATCACATGCCCTCACATCACATATGAGAGTAGTTTCATATATATAATGATAGTGATAACAATTATGAACTCAAATAGACATAATTCATTCACTATCCAAAAAGAACATTCACATGCCACAAAGATTCACCATAGGCTTGTTCCTAATGTAGTACTCGACTAATCGATCCTCACTCAGTCTAAGATCAATATGACTTTATTTGGTTGTAATGTAGGCTAAGGGACGAGTAGGATACATTTGGATATAGTGACTAACCTCCCTAAGCACTTTTAATACAATTACATTGAACTTCAAGACCATCATTTTGTAAGCCAATACTCCGCCATATTTATTTAAACATCCCCATACATTAGGTGCAATTTATACAAGCTACCACTTGTTAATCACTACAAAATAGATGATTTTTTTCATGGTGCTTCTCTTTTTACGCTTCACATCCTGCACATTTTTCTCTATTTTCATGGTTCCACTTCGAAAACCAAACCACCACCCAAAACTATTATTTTTGCATAATCTCAATACCATTCTAGTGCTTAGTGAGAGGGAGGAAACTAGTTCAAACAGCAGGCTATACAAACAATTGGGTAAGGTTGACAATGTGGTTGTCAAAGAAACAGGCTTATTGGCTCAACGGAATTAACTAAGATATAATGCATTCATGTAGGTTCACTTTATATGTAAGGCTCAAAAAAAAATGCCTACATCACTTCTAAAACTGAATGAATCTAGTATTTCGCTTTGCAAACGCATAGGGTAAGTTTTAGGCATCAAATGTACAACATAGAATACAAATAATACCCACACCCACATGGCATATCAGTCACTCCGGATTAGTTTATCAAGACATTCTCTTTCAAGTGTTCAAGTTAGGTACAAACATACAATGTTTAAAGCACTCAAACAAGATTCAACCCTTGAAGCTAAGCGATACACTCTAGCGTCTATCGTGTTCAGGTGTAAGAACGCTAAGGGTTTTTCTTCTTCAAATTTCAGCTCTTTGCCCATTAATCGTAACCTAAAATGAAATCTACCTATACCTGGTTCAAGCTAAACCCTTGGAAAAGAACCGTGGCCCAAATAAAAATTAAGGGGAGTTAATACACTACCTAAAAAATAAATAAAAAATTTGGTGTTTTCTGTAGACTAACTTCCCTCAAGAAAATTGTCTAAAGAATCCGTCATTTGGAAGAGTCTTTATATTTCCAATTTTGTTTTGTTTCTTTTTCTCGACTTAGTCCCTCGAGAACCCCGCCGAAAGAGATCCATCGTCGGGACACGTCGCTTCTATTTTAACTTCCTAAAACAAAATAAGTGCGACTCCATACATAAAGCAACTAACACAAAAACACATAGCAACTAACAGATAATATTCACAAGTACAATATAGAATGAAATTCCCCCACCCCACACTTAAAAATAAGACCTGTCCCCATGGATTAACAATATAAAAATCAGTGAGGTAAAGGAACTTCCCTGAAGGGTCACTCTTGATCTGAAACTGTGTCTGGGTTCACGCTGCAGGCGCGACCCAGAGCTCTCAACCAACCCATGAATTGTTTTCCGACCTTACCTGTCGGTCAGCCACAACATCAATACGGGTACCCAAGTCAGCAATGGAGGTCTGCAGTCCCGTCATCCACTGCTCCAAAGCATCCAGGCGAGTGCTTTGGTGTGGCTGTGATGATTCAGCCTCGTCCCGTCTAGGAGGGGCGGTGATATCAGTAGCTTCCGCAACATCATCATCATCCTCAGACTGTGACTTATCAGATGAGTCATCATGGCGTTGTACCGGCTCACGTCCCTCTTGCCCAGTTTTTGCTTGCCCGGAAAGGTATTTTATAGGTAATTTCTCATCAACTTGAGAGTTATCAAGGGCATTAGCGAGGCGTCATATAAGGGTGACAAGCGAAGGTAAGTAGTGGCATTTGATTAGTTCGGGCGATCGAATGAACATTTCTTCAGAGAGGACTCGGGTGACATCAAACCCTTGGTGAGTCATGAAGCAGTAGATCATAGCGGCCCCCAGCCCATTTACATTGGTGGTATTGCTAGAAGGAAGCAACCGAGTGTTGATGAAGTGAGCCAATATTTGGCCTCCAAAGTAAGAGACTTAGAATGCAGAGTCGTCGGTTGTGCTACCTATTTGGGTTGTTTGCCAGGTATACCAATGACCGCTAGAATTCTATCCCAATCAACCGCCGGGTAACTAGCTATGATGTAGTGATCAGTACCCATGAAAGCATATAGGCGATACACCCTGTGGCTGACCTCTGAAGAAGAAATAACCCGGGTGTTGCGCACAATCACCACCCTATCCTCATGTTTTGACAAGTTTGTGTAGAACTCCCGCAGTAGCTGAATATTAGCTTCCTCGGGAGCCTCAAAGAAGATATCCAGTTGACACCCTTGTAGCTTATAAAAAGTTAGTGGGGAATTCTCTCACCAAAGCCTTCCTATCGATATGGACCTCAGGGAGTAACTTCTTGGTAAGTTTTTTATTGTACCTTGTCTCAGCTTCTTTAAAGATGAACCGAGTGCTATCAAATTGTGGTGCACTAGTTTGGCCCCTAGCTCGTAAGGAGCCTCCTAGGCTACTAGCAGATGACCCGATGTTCTGTCTCTTACGTGAAGAACTCATATTTCCAGTCAAAATAAAGAAACACGTATTAGTATGAGCCTAAATGTGTGACAATGGGTGGTTACTCAGACTTCACCACAACCATGTCACAATCTCTCTTTATATCTCCATTGAGGCAATTTTTCAAACATATTGTAGGCAAGGCATTTTTCTTCATGTTCATGGCCCAAGGGAATCAAGAAAACATACCCAATTCAAATCTTCACTACACTTACACACCCTACACTTGGTCTAAACCATCACCCACCAACAACACTATTCCAAACAAACAAAACACAGCCCATTCACCAAACATATGCCAAAAACGAAATAACACTAAAAAGAAGAAAAAAAAAACTAAACTAAACAAAATCAATCACTACACTACATTAGAACAACATATGCTAGCATACAACACAACAAAATAGAAAGAAAAGAGAAAGGGAGGGGGGGTCGGAATCAAACCTTTGGGGAGGGGGAAGAAGATGATGGGTCTTGTGAAGGAGGAAGAAGAAGAAGAGAGTATGGAGGGGAGGGTTAGGATTTAGAGAGAGAGAGAGATTGATTTGGGGAATTTAGGGGGGAATGTTTGTGTTGATTTTTTTTTGGGGGGGGGGGGGGGGGGTTGTTTTTCTATTAATAATTAAATGAGATGGAAGAAAAATAAAGAAAACAAAAAAATAAAAAAAAATTCAACCCTGGTACCCGACCGCGGTGCGTGCCGCGATTTCAGTTAGAGTGTCCCGCGGTCGACACCGCGGTCCGCGCCGCAACCACAATTAGATATTCTTCCTTTAGTTATTTCCACGGTTCAGACCGCAGTTGACGTTGCGGTCGTGGAGGATGCTTTTTTTTGTCTTCTAAACATGAAGTTACATACTACACTTACAACACATTCGTGGGTTGCCTCCCATGTAGAGTCTGATTTAATGTCGCGGCACAATGCAGGTGAGGCGCATTTAAGGCTCGATCGACCTCTAAGGTTGAGTCAGGTGGGTCTCAGACACTTCATTTGGTTCGTGCATGCCCACATATAGTTTCAATCTGCCCATTGAATCTAAATGCACGAGGGTCTTTCTCTGCGACAATCTCTACAGCACCTGAAGGGAATACTTCAATCACTCCAAACGGACCAGACCATCTTGACTTAAGCTTACTAGGACACATTCGTAATCTTGAGTTATAGAGCAATACTATGCCCCCGGGTTTGAAATGTCGCACAACAATGTTCTGTTCATGTAACCTCTTCATTCTTTCCTTGTACAATCTTGTGCTCTCAAAAGCAAGATATCTGAACTCGTCAAGCTCATGCAACTCAATGATTCTAGTTGTGCCTACAGCCTCAATATCTAAGTTCATCTGCTTCAATGCCCACCACGCTTTATGTTCTAGTTTCACTGGCAGGTGACATGCCTTTCCAAATACCAACTTATATGGTGACATACAATTTGGTGTTTAAACGCAGTTCTGTAGGCCCAGAGTGCATCATCTAGCTTTCTCGCCAATCAGTTCTTGTGGCATTCACAGTCTTGGTTAACACAATCTTTATCTTTCTGTTGGACTCTTCAACATGCCCACTAGTTTGCGGGTAATAAGTGGTAGCCACCTTGTGGCATACATCATACTTTGTAAGCAACTTCTCGAAGGCTCTATTACAGAAGTGTGTGCCTCCATCACTGATAATCGCTCTTGGTGTCCCAAATCGGGTGAATATGTTCTTTTTCAGAAATCCCACCACCACTCTTGATCATTAGTGGGAAACGCCGTAGCTTCTACCCACTTGGACATGTAATCCACAGAAATAAGTATGTATTTATTGCCAAAAGAGCTGAAGAAGGGACCAATGAAATCAATCCCCTAGGCATCAAATACTTCCACCTCTTGAATCAGGTTCATAGGCATCTCGTGGCAACGGGAAATGTTCCCAGTCCACTGACATTCATTGCAACCCTTCACCCATAGGTGTGAATCTTTTAACACCGTTGGCCAAAAAAATCCGGCCTCAAGCACTTTCGCAGCTGTCCTGGCCCCTCCAAATTGTCCTCCATATATCGATGCCTGACAAACCTGCAAAATAGAAGATTGTTTTTTCTCGGGGACACACCTCCGGATCATATTGTCAACACATATTCTAAACAAATAAGGCTAATCCCAATAATACATGTGACTATCATGATAAAACATTTTTCTTTGGACAGATGAAAGGCCATGAGAAACCATACCACTAGCCAGGTAATTAGGAAATTCTGCATACCATGGCGCTTCCTCAAGACTAGTAGCGAGTAGCTGCTTGTCTGGAAAGGTTTCCAGGATCTCTTCCACCTCGACTGATTTTTCAGCTCCTTCAAGTCGTGATAGATGATCAGCGAATTGATTTACTGTGCCCTTACGGTCACGAATTTTGAGATCGAATTCTTGCAACAACAGCACCCAAGGAATCAGGCGTGGCTTAGACTCCTTTTTCTCAATTAGGTACCTGAGAGCTGCATGATCAGTATATACAATTACCTTGGAACAATCAGATATGATAGGAAGAAACATCACAGCCAACATCTCCTTCTCAGTCACAATGTAGTTCAGCTGTGCTCCGCTCAGTGTTCTACTAGCATAGTATATTGGATGCATCAACTTGTCTTTCCGTTGTCCCACCAGTGCCCCCACTGCATAGTCACTAGCGTCACACATGAGTTCGAAAGGTTTCTCCCAGTCGGGGGCAACTATGATAGGTGTTGTGACCAACCTCTTTTTCAGCTCCTCGAATGCTACCCTGCAATCATCAGAACAAGAAAGGGTGATCTTTTTCTAACAACTTACAGAGAGGGTTGGCAATTTTGAGAAGTCTTTTATGAATCTGCGGTAGAAACCGGCATGCCCGAGGAAACTTCTGATTGCTTTGACTGAAGTTGGAGGGGGTAGCTTTGCTATCACATCTAACTTAATATGATCAACCTAAATTACTTTGCTTGACACCTGGTGTCCCAAGACTATGCCCTCTTGTACCATAAAGTGGCACTTCTCCCAATTCAGAACCAGGTTAGTCTCGATATATCGTTTCGGCACACGAGTCAGATTTACCAGGAACTCATCAAATGAGTTCCCACCACTGAGATATCATCATGAACACCTCCATTATATCCTCTATCATGTTAGTGAATATGGCCATCATGCACCGTTGGAATGTGGCGGGTGCATTGCATAGGCCAAAGGGCATCCTCCGAAAGGCATAAATGCCATACGGGCAAGTAAAAGATGTCTTTTCTCTATCAACTGGTGCAATAGAGATCTGATTGTACCCTGAGTACCCACACAGAAATAGAAACGTGACCTCCCTGCCAATCTATCTAACATCTGTCAATGAAGGGAAAGGGGAAGTGGTCTTTCCGGGTGGCTAGATTTAACTTTCGATAGTCCATGCAAATTTTCTAGTCCATGACAATTCTTGTAGAGAGCAATTCATTGGTATCATTCTTAACTACCATAATTCCACCCTTTTTAGGAACACATTGAACTGGGCTAACCCAGCTGCTGTCACAGATTGGGAAAATAATTTTTGCATATAATCATTTGGTTACTTCTTTCTTTACCACTTCCTTCATATTGGGATTCAGCCTTCTTTGGTGTTCCATGAAAGATCTGTATCCCTCTTCCCGTAGAATTTTATGATTACAGTAGGCGGGGCTGATCCCTTTTATATCTGCCATGGTCTACCTAATGCAGTCTTGCACTCCTGAAGTACCTACAATAGTTGTTGAGCATGCACATCTAACATGCTAGATGAGATAATAACAGGTAAAGTAGAGTTAAGTCCAATAAACTCATACCTGAGATGGGCATGCAATGGTTTTAATTCCAGATTTGGTGGTTCTTCGATGGATGGCTTGGCTGGAAGAGTTTCTCAATTTTCCAAGTGCAAGGGCTCAACCTCTAGAGTTCTATCCCAATTTTCCAAGTGCAAGGTACTCGGTAAAATTCTTGGAATTCATAATGAAACATTTAAACAACCTTTAACATTTCGAATAAACCTAAATACATCCCAGAACTTGGTGTCGTAAGTACATGATCATTTTCTAAGAGAAACCAATAAGGACATTAACTGTCCGGAATACAATTGGACAGAAAATAAAGAAAATTCAGAGAGAGACTATACTAGCTGCGGAATCGCCTCGAAAAAATACAGCTCACCTAGTCTCTATGCCATCCATGCCGCTATTCCACTAAGCCACAAGCCACGCAATAAACATGTGCAACAAAAATACACAGAAGTATAGTATGAGTACAATAATAATGTGTATCCAATGAGTATCCCGTCTAATTTTGAAGAAGTAGAGACGAGATGGTCAACATTGACACTTACTAATGGTCCAATAATAATATACTAAAATGTGAGGAAAATCATGGATTTTATATAGCAAGCTCTAACTCCCAAAACAATAAAATAGGTAAACACCTTTAACTATTAACAAAGGATTTTCAAGATTTCTTTTCATTTATCTTCAGCAATTTATGTTGTTGGAAACACGTTCTCAATGCGATATACTAAACGTGTATTCTTTTGTAGGTTTTGATGAATGACAAACAAAGCACAAATTGATATATGACGGAGTTCAAGTACAAGAGCACAAATGTTGAGATTGAAGCTCAAGACGTTGTTTTTAATTGTTATTATTGAGTTATTCTTAAATGTGATCTTGATCCTATAACTTGACTCCATAACATGGCTTCTCTCATAAAACTATTTTCCAAAATCATGCATACTTATTTCTGTATCAAATGATTTCAAATGATGCATATTTACATTAGACAAAATGTTTTCTAAACATACCTCAGAAATCTGGGCTAAGAATAATCGATTATGTACTTATGATAATCGATTGTTTATAAGCCAAGACTGCATGACAATCGATTATGAACTAATGATAATCGATTGTGAATAAGACAGTTAACATCAGGTTTTTCCAAATCTGCAAGATAATCGATTGTGAACTAATGACAATCGATTATTGATGAGGTAAAGTTTTCCAATACTCAGAATAATCGATTATGAACTAATGGTAATCGATTATGTTGAGTTGATGTCTCCCAGTGATTTTAAAATTACTTAAGTAATCGATTAGTAACTAAAAGTAATCGATTATGTTGAGTTAACTGGGTTTAACAATCGATTGTCTATGTCCAACAATCGATTGTCAAAGTTTATACTTAGTCGCAAAAACTTTGGCTTGAAACAGTGTGATTTGAGATTTTCAGAAAATGACAAGTAATCGATTGTTGCAAGGGACAATCGATTGTTGAAGCTGACCGTTGTCAAATGATTTTCAAATACCTCAAAGTAATCGATTATTGGTTTTCTGTAATCGATGTTTTGCTCAAAATCCGGAAATAATTTTTAAAACGTTAATGAGGTAATCGATTATTGATTTGCTATAATCGATGTTTTTGATTAAAATCTGTAAATGATTTTTGGAACGTTGCTGAAGTAATCGATTATGGATTTGGTATAATCGATTATCTGAATTTGAATTTTGCCAGTAATCGATTATGGATTGTAAGTAATCGATTATTAAGCGTAAAATCTGGGATTGATTTTTGATCTGACTGGCAGATAATCGATTGTTTGGTCTTGACAATCGATTGTCACTGAGTAAATTCAGCAATTCTTAATTGGCAATTAGACAACGGTAAGACCAAGTTTTGCACCTATAAATACAGCTTCAACTCAGTGTTTTAAACACAACAACATACACTAACTGATCATTACATTGCTTTAAGCTTTCATTCAATTGTTCATAATTTTCTACTCATTTCATAAAGCTTTTGAGAGCCATATTATTGTTCAAAGTTGTTGTGATCTTGAGCGTATTATTTTACTCATATCTACTCATCAAGGAGTACCTTTGTTAAGTGAGTGTTCAAGTATTTCAAATACTTGTAAGAGAATTTTGATTCTCTTGTGTTGAGGAACTTGTGCTTCCTCTGTTGAAGTCTTTGGGATTGTATCCCCGAGCAAGTGAAGTCTTTGGGATTGTATCCCCGAGCAAGTGAAGTCTTTGGGATTGTATCCCCGAGCAAGTGAAGTCTTTGAGGTGAGGAACCTCCGAGCAAGTGAAGTCTTTGAGATTGTATCTCCGAGCAACTGTAAAGGTTTGTTAAGCACCCGTAAGCTTAACAAGTTAGTAGAAAATCTCGAGAGAGTCTCTCGGGGACTGGACTAACCACTGTTGTGGCCAACCAGGATATATCCTTGTGTAAGTTATTTTTATTGCACTTATTTACTTCCTGTAAAATTTAAATTCCGCAAGAAAACGCTAAATTTCATTAAAACGCTATTCACCCCCCTCTAGCGTTAAGCGTAGTTTCTAACAATTGGTATCAGAGCCCAACTCTCTGAAAAACTTAACAGTTTGAGAGAACCATCCATGGCTTCTACTCTAGATTCTTTTGCAGGAATTGAAGAAGGACAATGCCCTACACGACCTCCTCTATTCAATGGCACAAATTACTCATACTGGAAGGAGAGGATGGAAATCTTCATTCGGTCAAATTGTCCCTACCTTTGGAAGGTGTACACAAAGGGAAATGAAATTCCAGTCAAGAAAGTGGAAGGCGAATGGATTCCCAAATCCGAAGAGGAGTACACCACAGAGGACAATAGAATGATTCAAAATAATTATAAAGCTGTAAATTTATTGTATTGTGCTATTAACGCTAACGATTACAGGAAACTTTCATGTTGCAAAACAGCAAAAGAAATGTGGGACAAATTAGAAGTCACTTACGAAGGGACTGACCAGGTAAGAGAAGCAAAAGTTGATTTTCTTACTCATGCTTACGAATTGTTTCATATGAAGGAAGGAGAAAAAGTAGATAAGATGTTTGAGCGCTTTTCAACAATAGTAAATGATCTACACGTCCTCAAGAAGACGTTCACGGATAGAGAACTTGTTCGAAAAGTTCTTAGAAGCCTCACACCGGCATGGCGATCCAAAGCCGATGCTATCCAAGAATCAATTGGAGTCTCAAACGTCCCCATCGACGCACTAAGAGGTAATCTTAAAACCTATGGATCTACTATTCTTAACCCGTTTGTTGATGATCAAAGAAGGCAAAAGAATGCTCTAAAAGCAAGCACAAGCCAACCAAAGATTGAAGAGGAAGAAGACAACGAGTTTGGATTAGTCATTAAAAGATTCCAAAAGTTTATGCGCAAGGAATATGAGCGCAAAGGGAAAAAACAAGGTGAGCAAATAAAATGCTATGAATGTGGAGAAACTGGACACATCAAAACAAATTGCCCAAACATCAAAAAGGAGAAGAAATCCTTTAAAAAGCAACGGGCATATATCTCGTGGGGAGGCGACTCCGGAGATGAATCAAGTGAAGAAGAAAACGACGAAGCTGCAAACCTTTGTCTCATGGCACAAGAAGACAACCAAAATGAGGTACGTCAAATTTCGTCTGAAAACTTTTCACTTGATGAAATGCGTAATGCTTTTGATGAGTTATATACTGAATTTTTAAAGGCTTCAAAAACTGTCACTAGCTTAAGAAAAAACGCTTCTCTAAAAGAAATGGATTTTCAAAACAGATTTCTTTAAAAGAAAAGGAATTAGAAAAACTGGTTTTGGAAAATGAGAAGCTACACGAACAAAACAAGTTTTATGGAAAGAGAAGTGCCGACAAACCTGAAAGTTCTACTAAAGGTTGTGTTTCTTGTGTGAACCTTAAGAATGAAGTAGGTAGACTTAAAGGCACACTAGATAAGTTTAATTCCTCGCATAAAAACTTGAATGTTGTTCTTGATAACCTAAAATCAACTAAGCACGGAATAGGTTTTAAAAATGAAGAAAAGGTTGATGCTAAACCTCAAAAACCTAGAGCTCAACCTAGGAACAACAACAAAAATGTGTATCCTAGAAATAGCTATCCTAGAACAAATTTGCATGCTAGACCAAGAAATGACCCTCCGCCTAGAAATAGTCACCATAGACATGATGCATATTTTAGGCAAAATTGTGAACCTCCTAGAAGACCCCAAAATGGTCCTCAACCTAGATATCATTACTCTAGAAACACTACCCATCCTAGAGATCAAAGTAGGAGAAATGATAGCGTTCAAAATAAGGTAAGCAACCTTCATTCATCTAGCTACTATGAACCTAGACGAATGCATAATCCGAATGTGACATGTCATTATTGTAGACGCATTGGTCATATTGCTCCCGCATGTTTTACTCGTCATAGACATGCTACTCAAACATATTATTACAATATGCCTAACCCTCAAGGACCCAAGATGGCATGGGTACCCAAAGAAAATTAATTTGTTTTGTAGGTGTGCTTGAAGGGATCAAGCGTACTATGGTACCTTGATAGTGGATGCTCCAAACACATGACGGGAGATGAATCCAAATCCCTTCAACTAGAGCACAAAGAAGGAGGAAGCGTCATATTTGGAAACAATCATATTCAGATCGGTTGATAGTTTAAGCAATTTGAAAAACAAAATACAAGAAAAGGCATCGAAGGAAATCAATGATGAAATTGTGGAACAATCAACGGAAGAAGCTCCACATTTGGGGAGTGAAACAAAAGAACAAAATGAATGGAGGACGATCAAAGATCACCCTCTTGATCAGGTAATTGGCGACGTCGGAGGAAAGGTAAGTACCCGAAACTCTCTTAAGAACACTCTAGGACACAATTCTTAAGAGTTCACGATATCACTTGATAACACTAGTGTAATTTATTCACGTCACTATAAATTACTGACTTGAGCGTCGGAGACGTTTAATTCCATTTTGCAGGTACTTCCCCAAAGGTAAGATAAATTATGAAGTCTTAGCACACCGCAATCGATTATCCCAAGAAAATAATCGATTATCTACTGTGCAGTACATCGATTATCAGTATCAATAATCGATTGTTTTGACTGATTAGTTTTATTATGCAAATGTGTTTAATTTGTTAACTCCTTATATTGCATAATCGATTTCCGTCTCAGTCATTCAGCAATACTTTTCCAGACAATCGATTATTTCTTCCTATAATCGATTAGTTATCATATTCAGAAATTCTCCGAGTTCTCTGTATCAACCATATTTCAATAATAATCGATTACCAAAATTGACAATCGATTATTTCTTGTTTAAACTTTGTTACCGTTTGGCTCCAACATCGATTGCTGTCAGGACATAAATGCTCCATAATCGATTATTTTGTGTTGATAATCGATTATCTCATTCAAATTTTTTTACCGTTTGTCTCTTAAATCGATTTGTCAGTTTCAAAATTCAATCCAACAGTAAATACAATTGATTATCTCTGCCAAATAATCGATTATCTAACGGTCAGTAAATTTATTTCTTACCGTTTTTGACTGTTCCAACTTTCAATTTTCAGCAGGTATCTTTAGTAAATGGCTGATCACTCCTTCTCCTATAAATAGCCCTCATATAGGATCATTCTCACTCACTCAAGCACCATTTCTAAAAATCAAAGGTCAATTCCTTGCATCTTAGTCTCAAAAATTCAGCAGTAAAAATTTTCCAATATGTCTGGACGCTCCTCCAAACGTTCTCGTTCCAGGCAAGGTGCCTCAGCCTCAACAGTCCCTCCTCCTCTAAACTTCCCATATGAAGACGGGTCCGTTTTGTTCTTCGAAACTCAAGCTGAACTTTCTAGGTTTCTCTCCAAGTTTGAGAAGCGATTTATTCTTCCTCCTCGCTTCTCAACAAGCAAGCTCCTTGAACCTTTCGCCCCTGCCGCCAACATGCTCAAAGAGTGTCAACTCTATGATTTCTTGCTCCTTACCCATCCTCATATTAACACAACTTTAGTTGAAGCATTCTATTCAAATCTTCACAAAGATGAAGATGGTGAGGTGGTCACCTCCATCAATGGCATTCACATTCTCCTCTCTGACGAGAACCTTCACACCATCGCCCGCATTCCAAATGATGGTGAAGATCTTATCCGGTATATTGATGAGGCCGGCTCTCTCTTTGATGAATCCATTCTTTTCCGCCAAGCCGGAATCTCTTATGATCAAGCTTCTTCTCGTCGTCCTACCATCTCGGGCATGGACCCAAATTATCGATTTCTCCTCTACTTCATCACCCGTGTCCTAAGACCTCGTAGGCACAATCATACCACCATATCCCAAGAGGACTCCAAGCTCTTACATGCCATTGTCACTGGAGCCAAGATCAATTGGTGTCGGCTCATTAAAATGCACATGCTCGATGCCGTCGCCGATAACATGCCCCTTCCTTATTCTCTCCTCATCATGAATTTTCTTGAAGCATCCGGATTTGTCACTGAAAATGGTCCTCTCAAAAGGAGTACCAAAATCTGGGAAATCTCGGAATCATCCTTCCATCATGATGGTGATCATGCTCCAGCTCCTCCTCCTACTCGTCCTGCCCGTCGTGCTCGTCCATCTCAGGAGCCCACTCTCCAAACTATATCCGACCAGCTCTCTCAGTTGACACACGAGATCCATGGTTATTTTGACCATGTCCATTATCCCTATGCGGGTCTCGTTCCCTTTGAAGCTGCGCCGGATGACGAGGCGGATCGTGACGGAGATAATTGATATTGTATTGTTTTTTTTTTCTGTTTTTAATTGTATTGTTGGATGTCCCTCTGCTGTACCCCTTTAATTTTCAATAAATAAACCTTGTTTTATTTCGTCTTTGTGTATCTTTCCTTACTATTTTTTTGCTAATGGCAAAAGGGGGAAGGTAACGGGATAACAGGTATGCACCACCTCTACATTGCTAAATTGCACCACCTCTAAATTGCTTAATTGCTTATAAGCTTAAATTGAGGGGGAATTCTTAAATTGAGGGGGAACAAGAACAAATATGCATACTTGTTACTTGTCTTGAATCGTCAATATTATTTGTCAAAATTGCATATCCCGCTTAATGTTTGCCATTATCAAAAAGGGGGAAATTGTTGGAAACACGTTCTCAATGCGATATACTAAACGTGTATTCTTTTATAGGTTTTGATGAAGGACAAACAAAGCACAAATTGATATATGACGGAGTTCAAGTACAAGAGCACAAATGTTGAGATTGAAGCTCAAGACGTTGTTTTTAATTGTTATTATTGAGTTATTCTTAAATGTGATCTTGATCCTATAACTTGACTCCATAACATGGCTTCTCTCATAAAACTATTTTCCAAAATCATGCATACTTATTTCTGTATCAAATGATTTCAAATGATGCATATTTACATTAGACAAAATGTTTTCTAAACATACCTCAGAAATCTGGGCTAAGAATAATCGATTATGTACTTATGATAATCGATTGTTTATAAGCCAAGACTGCATGACAATCGATTATGAACTAATGATAATCGATTGTGAATAAGACAGTTAACATCAGGTTTTTCCAAATCTGCAAGATAATCGATTGTGAACTAATGACAATCGATTATTGATGAGGTAAAGTTTTCCAATACTCAGAATAATCGATTATGAACTAATGGTAATCGATTATGTTGAGTTGATGTCTCCCAGTGATTTTAAAATTACTTAAGTAATCGATTAGTAACTAAAAGTAATCGATTATGTTGAGTTAACTGGGTTTAACAATCGATTGTCTATGTCCAACAATCGATTGTCAAAGTTTATACTTAGTCGCAAAAACTTTGGCTTGAAACAGTGTGATTTGAGATTTTCAGAAAATGACAAGTAATCGATTGTTGCAAGGGACAATCGATTGTTGAAGCTGACCGTTGTCAAATGATTTTCAAATACCTCAAAGTAATCGATTATTGGTTTTCTGTAATCGATGTTTTGCTCAAAATCCGGAAATAATTTTTAAAACGTTAATGAGGTAATCGATTATTGATTTGCTATAATCGATGTTTTTGATTAAAATCTGTAAATGATTTTTGGAACGTTGCTGAAGTAATCGATTATGGATTTGGTATAATCGATTATCTGAATTTGAATTTTGCCAGTAATCGATTATGGATTGTAAGTAATCGATTATTAAGCGTAAAATCTGGGATTGATTTTTGATCTGACTGGCAGATAATCGATTGTTTGGTCTTGACAATCGATTGTCACTGAGTAAATTCAGCAATTCTTAATTGGCAATTAGACAACGGTAAGACCAAGTTTTGCACCTATAAATACAGCTTCAACTCAGTGTTTTAAACACAACAACATACACTAACTGATCATTACATTGCTTTAAGCTTTCATTCAATTGTTCATAATTTTCTACTCATTTCATAAAGCTTTTGAGAGCCATATTATTGTTCAAAGTTGTTGTGATCTTGAGCGTATTATTTTACTCATATCTACTCATCAAGGAGTACCTTTGTTAAGTGAGTGTTCAAGTATTTCAAATACTTGTAAGAGAATTTTGATTCTCTTGTGTTGAGGAACTTGTGCTTCCTCTGTTGAAGTCTTTGGGATTGTATCCCCGAGCAAGTGAAGTCTTTGGGATTGTATCCCCGAGCAAGTGAAGTCTTTGGGATTGTATCCCCGAGCAAGTGAAGTCTTTGGGATTGTATCCCCGAGCAAGTGAAGTCTTTGAGGTGAGGAACCTCCGAGCAAGTGAAGTCTTTGAGATTGTATCTCCGAGCAACTGTAAAGGTTTGTTAAGCACCCGTAAGCTTAACAAGTTAGTAGAAAATCTCGAGAGAGTCTCTCGGGGACTGGACTAACCACTGTTGTGGCCAACCAGGATATATCCTTGTGTAAGTTATTTTTATTGCACTTATTTACTTCCTGTAAAATTTAAATTCCGCAAGAAAACGCTAAATTTCATTAAAACGCTATTCACCCCCCTCTAGCGTTAAGCGTAGTTTCTAACAATTGGTATCAGAGCCCAACTCTCTGAAAAACTTAACAGTTTGAGAGAACCATCCATGGCTTCTACTCTAGATTCTTTTGCAGGAATTGAAGAAGGACAATGCCCTACACGACCTCCTCTATTCAATGGCACAAATTACTCATACTGGAAAGAGAGGATGGAAATCTTCATTCGGTCAAATTGTCCCTACCTTTGGAAGGTGTACACAAAGGGAAATGAAATTCCAGTCAAGAAAGTGGAAGGCGAATGGATTCCCAAATCCGAAGAGGAGTACACCACAGAGGACAATAGAATGATTCAAAATAATTATAAAGCTGTAAATTTATTGTATTGTGCTATTAACGCTAACGATTACAGGAAACTTTCATGTTGCAAAACAGCAAAAGAAATGTGGGACAAATTAGAAGTCACTTACGAAGGGACTGACCAGGTAAGAGAAGCAAAAGTTGATTTTCTTACTCATGCTTACGAATTGTTTCATATGAAGGAAGGAGAAAAAGTAGATAAGATGTTTGAGCGCTTTTCAACAATAGTAAATGATCTACACGTCCTCAAGAAGACGTTCACGGATAGAGAACTTGTTCGAAAAGTTCTTAGAAGCCTCACACCGGCATGGCGATCCAAAGCCGATGCTATCCAAGAATCAATTGGAGTCTCAAACGTCCCCATCGACGCACTAAGAGGTAATCTTAAAACCTATGGATCTACTATTCTTAACCCGTTTGTTGATGATCAAAGAAGGCAAAAGAATGCTCTAAAAGCAAGCACAAGCCAACCAAAGATTGAAGAGGAAGAAGACAACGAGTTTGGATTAGTCATTAAAAGATTCCAAAAGTTTATGCGCAAGGAATATGAGCGCAAAGGGAAAAAACAAGGTGAGCAAATAAAATGCTATGAATGTGGAGAAACTGGACACATCAAAACAAATTGCCCAAACATCAAAAAGGAGAAGAAATCCTTTAAAAAGCAACGGGCATATATCTCGTGGGGAGGCGACTCCGGAGATGAATCAAGTGAAGAAGAAAACGACGAAGCTGCAAACCTTTGTCTCATGGCACAAGAAGACAACCAAAATGAGGTACGTCAAATTTCGTCTGAAAACTTTTCACTTGATGAAATGCGTAATGCTTTTGATGAGTTATATACTGAATTTTTAAAGGCTTCAAAAACTGTCACTAGCTTAAGAAAAAACGCTTCTCTAAAAGAAATGGATTTTCAAAACAGATTTCTTTAAAAGAAAAGGAATTAGAAAAACTGGTTTTGGAAAATGAGAAGCTACACGAACAAAACAAGTTTTATGGAAAGAGAAGTGCCGACAAACCTGAAAGTTCTACTAAAGGTTGTGTTTCTTGTGTGAACCTTAAGAATGAAGTAGGTAGACTTAAAGGCACACTAGATAAGTTTAATTCCTCGCATAAAAACTTGAATGTTGTTCTTGATAACCTAAAATCAACTAAGCACGGAATAGGTTTTAAAAATGAAGAAAAGGTTGATGCTAAACCTCAAAAACCTAGAGCTCAACCTAGGAACAACAACAAAAATGTGTATCCTAGAAATAGCTATCCTAGAACAAATTTGCATGCTAGACCAAGAAATGACCCTCCGCCTAGAAATAGTCACCATAGACATGATGCATATTTTAGGCAAAATTGTGAACCTCCTAGAAGACCCCAAAATGGTCCTCAACCTAGATATCATTACTCTAGAAACACTACCCATCCTAGAGATCAAAGTAGGAGAAATGATAGCGTTCAAAATAAGGTAAGCAACCTTCATTCATCTAGCTACTATGAACCTAGACGAATGCATAATCCGAATGTGACATGTCATTATTGTAGACGCATTGGTCATATTGCTCCCGCATGTTTTACTCGTCATAGACATGCTACTCAAACATATTATTACAATATGCCTAACCCTCAAGGACCCAAGATGGCATGGGTACCCAAAGAAAATTAATTTGTTTTGTAGGTGTGCTTGAAGGGATCAAGCGTACTATGGTACCTTGATAGTGGATGCTCCAAACACATGACGGGAGATGAATCCAAATCCCTTCAACTAGAGCACAAAGAAGGAGGAAGCGTCATATTTGGAAACAATCATATTCAGATCGGTTGATAGTTTAAGCAATTTGAAAAACAAAATACAAGAAAAGGCATCGAAGGAAATCAATGATGAAATTGTGGAACAATCAACGGAAGAAGCTCCACATTTGGGGAGTGAAACAAAAGAACAAAATGAATGGAGGACGATCAAAGATCACCCTCTTGATCAGGTAATTGCACCTTTCGGATATCATCTGCGTCATATTCTTCTTCGGACTTGGGAACCCATTTGGTTTCAACCTTTTTGGTTGGAATTTGATTTCCCTTCACCTTCCAAAGAAGAAAATTGTTTGCTTGAATGAAGATTTTCATCCTCTCCTTCCAGTACGTATAGTTTGTACCGTTGAATAGAGGTGGTCGTGTGGAGCATTGTCCTTCATCAATTCCTGCAAAAGAGTCACGAGTAGAAGCCATGGATGGTTCTCTCAAACTGTTAAGTCTTCAGAGAGTTGGGCTCTGATACCAATTGTTAGATAATACGCTTAACGCTAGAGGGGGGGTGAATAGCGTTATAATAAAATTTAGCGTAAACTTGCGGAATTTGAAATTTGCAGGAAATAAATAAGTGCGTTAAGTAAACAAAAATGAAAGAACGCACCGATATATTCTGGTTCACCACAACAAGTGGCTAGTCCAGTCCCCGAGAGACTCTCTTGAGATTTTCCACTAACTTGTCAAGCTTACGGGTGCTCAACAAACCTTTACAACTTAAGGACACAAGCCTTAACACCTTTGCTCGGAGATACAACACTCCAAGACTTCACTGTTAAGCTTACGGGTGCCTAACCAACCTTTACAATCTGAGGACACAAGCCTCAACAATCTTGCTCGGAGATACAACACTCCAAGACTTCGACCAAGGAAACACAAGTTCCTTACAACAAGAGAATCACAATTCTCTTCAAGTGTACAAAACACTAAACACTCAAACAAAACACTCCTTAATGAGTAGATATGAGTAAAAGAAGTAACCTCAAGATCACAACAACTTTGAACAAGAATATGGCTCTCAAAATTTATGTAATGAATATAAAATGATAAGCAATAGAGTATGCAAGCTTATAGCAATTGTATGATCAGTTGTTGTGTGTTATTGTGTTTAAAACACTGAAATGAAGCTGTATTTATAGTTGAAAAACTTGGCATTACCGTTGCCTAATTGCCAATTAAGAGTTGCTGATTTTACTGTGTGACAATCGATTGTCAAGAAGTCACAATAGATTGTTTGTCAATCGTTCCAGAAATCAATCCCAGATTTTACGCTTAACAATCGATTGTCCAAGATCAACAATCGATTATTGGTAACGTTCAAAAAATCATTTCCAGATTTTACGTAAAACAATTGATTGTACAAAATCAATAATCGATTATTCAGCAACGTTCAAAAAATCCTTTCCAGATTTTAATTTCAACAATCGATTGTACAAAATCAACAATCGATTACCTGACGGTATTTGAAAACTTTACGACAACGGTCAGCTTCACAATCGATTGTGCAATGTTAACAATCGATTATTTATCAGACTTTGAAAATCATTTTAGACACTGCCTCGTGACAATCGATTGTTATATACTCACAATCGATTATTTAATAACTTTGAAAAAGTATGGAAGACACTGCCTCAACACAATCGATTGTTATATGTTCACAATCGATTATTTTGTGACTTTGAAAAATCTGATGGACACTGTCTTTTCACAATCGATTGTCATTAGCTTCACAATCAATTATTTGAGTTTTGAAAAACTTTGATGTACACTGGCTCATCACAATCGATTGTCATAAGGTTCACAATCGATTGTCATGCAGGTTTGAAAAACCTGATGCTCACTGCCTTAACACAATCGATTGTCATTTAGTTCACAATCGATTGTCATGCAGTCTTGGCTTAACATAATCGATTATCATAAGTACATAATCGATTATCTTAGTCCAGATTTTAGAGGCATGTTTAAAAATCATTTTGACTGAAGTAAATATGCATGATTTAAAATCATTTAGCATTAAATTAAATATGCATGATTTTGTAAAAATAATTTTACGAGAGAAGCCATGTCATGAGTCAAGTTGTCAGATCAAGATCACAATTAAGAACGACTCATTTAAACTATAAAACTTTGTCTTGTGCTTGAATCTCGTTATCCACCAATTGTGCGCTTGTACTTGAACTTAGTCATATATCAATTTGCGCTTGTTTGTCATTCATCAAAACCTACACATAAGAACACACGTTTTAGTATAAAGCCTTGAGAACGTGTTTCCAACACTGATCTCTACCACCAACATGCCAACTCAACTATGGCTAACCAATCTATCATCTTTCGGTTTATCCTGTTTGCTTTAAAAATAATAATAACTCCATTCAGCACATAACACACTCCATCCGCACTCAGCCCGAGTGACCTTGTATCACGAGACCATGCAGTCTCAAATCCCACGAACAATGTCATACCTCCCAATTGCTACATCTCCAGCCAAAACATCACGGAACATTCTGTCCCTTTTCTCATATGCTTCTTCAAGGCTTGATTCTTAATTGAACCAATAAGCTCGACATCATTAGGCACCACATATTTACCTCTTCAATTCACTTGGACCGTTACTTGGAGCCACCCGCTCCGAATCAGAACCGAATATAATCAAATCCATGAATATCCTCTCGTCGAGGCAGAATCACTTCCCTCGAAACCCGCATCTATACAAGGCATAAAGCCTGAGTTCTTTTCCAAATCTGAACATGAGCCAATAAGGCCAATCGTAGCACACCTTCAACAATTCCTTTGCTCAATTACCACTTATGTTTTTATCCCACAGTTGGAATAACCCATCAATATGCTAATAACCAGAAACCTCATAAGGAGTTAACCATGCAACCCAATCATAGGCAGTGGGACTCTCCCACTTAACTTGAAGCCATTATTTCACAGCTCTGCAGTTCACCAAGATTCTTTATCTCTTATCGACATAACCGTGCGCAATCATCCGCCGAAATTGTCGGAATCATTCGGTAAAACCCCTCTTTTTATACTCTGAATCATCAACCACATTCGCACGACCAATCGCTTCGTTGTATAACCAATAGAATTCCTCGCAGAAGCCTCGCCAACTATGCGACTGCTAACCTACTCACAGGAAATAACCCACATGTGAAATTGCTTCTCGGCATCTATCAATTGATGCTGCACGAGATACAATCACTATCCTGAGTCCAAGCTCGCTCTCTAGCTGCACCAATCCATTTACCCCTCATGGACATCAATTAAATGTGCGACAATATCCCTCCAATTCAAAGTTATGTTGTATCCTTCTTCATTTCAAGCAACTTCTTCCCATTATATCAAATCTTATGTCGCATAATGGCCCATGCTTCAAGTTAACTCTGTAGGCCTCAATCACTAATCTCTGAAATTCTCAAATAATTCCATGCTCTCCTTAAGATGCGTAGTCATCCTACCACACTGCCCATATGCAACTCTGCCACTCTCCCACTTTGGCAAAACTCACTCTTTTAATCGACTACTCGACTTTTGCTTCACACCCTTGGCCTTTTAGGAATTTTAGTCACCGCCTAACACTTTCCACACATCTTTCCTCATCCTTTGCTGCTTAGTTATTGCCTTAATAAAATCTATCTTCGTAGCATTTAAACCCACAAATCGCTACTAAATTTAAACTTTTCCGAAGATCATCTTTCTCGAGCTGCCAGTATTAGAAATGCCGATTCAATCCTAAACCAACTTACCTCACGATATCTAATAGTCATTTCTCCATAATTAATTCACAATGTCCTACCTCGAGGCGAATTGCATAAGACCATATCACCGGCAAATTTAGTACATTCAATAAGGAAAACGACACCTCATTGTAAAAGAAAACTCCACCATGCTATAAAATACCGAGTTTCGTTACCCCATCACCCAAACTTGAACATTCTCAGCCCGATTGCCTTTTCCCTTCCGGGAATAAAATACCGAATATCTAGATCGTGCACTGAGTAAACCTCCCTTCAAGTTATTCACTGCCTCGACACGTAGGTAAACACCATACCATCTTAAAAAAATACCGCAGAACAATCGTTCATAGTAGTCATGGCAACTTACGCCTAGCCTCAGAGCTCTCAGAAATACCACTACTGAGCTGAAAAAATAAAATATCCTTCCACAAGGCGACGATAATAGTCCCATCAACTATACCGGGAGAAACATACAGCACCACATCTGTAGTACCAATACAATTCTGCATTTCTCAATTCACAATAAGTGATTCACGTTGCATAAGATTGAGTAGGAAAGAAACAAAGGCATAAGCCTCATAGGAATCAAATCGCACGATTAGGAATCAAAAAGGGAAGTACTCCTAACAGCCCTATAGCTTCCCGAAGATAAATACATACATTCCGTAGCGATCCGCGAGACTTTACTAGACTGGCTCATGACTCATGAGACATAAAGGAACCTAGTGCTCTGATACCATGTTGTCACGACACAAAATCCACAAAGGGTCATGGTGGCGCCGGACACCGCTGTCAGGCAAGCCAACTGAAACACTTAATTAAATTCTCGTTTCAATAATTTTAAAACATTTCTTTTATAGGATTAAAAGAGTACTCAGTAAAATTCTCCGAATTAATAATGAAACATTTAAACAACCTTTAAAATTCCGAATAAACCTATACATCCCAGAGCCTGGTGTCACAAATACATGAGCATTTTCTAAGAGAAACCAATAAGTACAATAACTGTCCGGAATACAATTGGACAGAAAATAAAGGAAATCCATAGAGAGACTATACTAGCTGCGGAATCGCCTCGAAAAAATACAGCTCACCTAGTCTCTATGCCATCCATGCCACTATTCCACTAAGCCACAAGCCACGCAATAAACATGTGCAACAAAAATGCACA
The DNA here is from genome assembly GCA_034376525.1 of Nicotiana benthamiana. Taxonomy (NCBI): domain Eukaryota; kingdom Viridiplantae; phylum Streptophyta; class Magnoliopsida; order Solanales; family Solanaceae; genus Nicotiana; species Nicotiana benthamiana. The sequence goes on from CM067336.1 coordinate 13,686,152, forward strand.
GAAGTATAGTATGAGTACAATAATAATGTGTATCCAATGAGTATCCCGTCTAATTTTGAAGAAGTAGAGACGAGATGGTCAAAATTGACACTTACTAATGGTCCAATAATAATATACTAAAATGTGAGGAAAATCATGGATTTTATATAGCAATCTCTAACTCCCAAAACTATTTAACAATTAACAAAGAATTTTCAAGATTTCTTTTCATTTATCTTCAGCAATTTATGTTAGGCCAAAAGACAATATCAACATCAAGTATTTCAAGTAAGCAGTATAAACATGCGCATATCGTGCCGAGGTCGACAGCCCGCTCCCACAGAGATGTAAACTATGCATTATCTAGGGTCGAACGGCCCGAACGATAGATGCATCTATTACCCGCTCGCGAATCATACGTTCGACGCAGTAAAATTTGAATAAACAAGCACCCTGCTCGCGAATCATACATGCGACGTAGGTACATATAAAATAAACAATCAACCTACTTGAGAATCATATATGCGACGCAGGTACACATAAAATAAATGCTCAAATAGCAAATTAAGAATTTATCAAGGAATAATTATTCAAATGAAAGCCATTCCTCTTTTAACAATTTAAGAAAATGAAGTTTAATCCTTTTAGAAATGCATTCATTAATTCACTTTAATTTAAGAAATTCGAATGTCCATAGGATTACAGATACTCCAAGTATGGCATGCTTTTGGGTCCTAGACTACCCGGACTAATAGTAGCTATGCACGGACTCTCGTCACCTCCTGCGTACATAGCCCCCACAATTAAGAGAAAATAACTAATTAACTCACCTATGGGGATAATTCCCTCTTACAAGGTTAGAAATGAGACTTACCTCGCTCCGAAGACCCATAACCGCCATTCTACATTCTTCCGAAGACTTGAACCAACGTATAATGCTCCAAAACTAGCCAATATTTATACAAATTCATTAATATATGCTAAGGTACTCATTATAATCCAATTTATAACAATTCCTAACCCCGATCAGAAAGTTAACAAAAATGCCCTCGGGCTCACGTGCCTGGATTCCGAAATTTTTCGAAGATAAACTTTACCCATAAACTCACGAATTCAAATATATGATTTTCTCTTAATTCTATACTCAAAATCATGGTCAAAATTTAAGAATACTAATTTTCTAGGTTTCCCTCAAACCCCAAGTTTTCTACAATTTTCATGTTAAAATTCATACATAATTGATGTATTTAACTCAAAATAGGTAGGGATGACTTACCATATTATTAATGATGAAGATCTTTTCTTCAAAGCTCCAACAATCGCCTAAAATCGCCCAAGAATCGAGCTCCAAAAATTCCAAAATGAAATAGCAAAGTGACTGATCTTTGTGATTAAATGCTTCGGCCCATCCGTCACTAAAGGCCATTTTCGTCACTAAAGTCGTCACTAAAAGTCCACTAGAAACAGCTTTACCATCTCTTATTCAATTGATCATAGCGTTTCGTAAAAATATCGAAATGATGAATGGTTTAATGTTCTGAAAACTAGAATGCAAGGGCTACAATTTTATTATGTCGCACATTTTCAGATTCATTATATATTTCGAGATATAAACATCCAAAGTAGGCTCCTCGCATCAGAAATTTCTGGGGAAATCGCAAAAATAGCTTTATCAGCCTTCATTCAATCTATCATAACTTTCTCTGTTAATATCCAAATTATGAATGGTTTCTTTTTAAGGACTAGATTTAAAGGGCTACAACTTTTATATTTTATAAAATTTCATATTATTTATATATTTCGAGATATAAGCTTTCAAATTTGCCTCCTCGATTATATTATTGCTGTCCAAAATAGCAGTTGCAGCAGATTTTTTGCAGCTTTAAAGTTCCGAAATCGATCCGTTAACCTTCCGAAATCCACCCGAGACCCTCGGAACTTCAACCAATTATACCAACATGTCCCAAAATGTAATATAAACTTATCTGAGGCTTTAAATCACATCAATCAATGTCGAAATCATAAATCGTACTCAAATTTAAACTTTATGAACTTTGAAATTTGAAACTTCTACCTTCGATGACGAAACCCGTCAAATCACATCCGATTGACCTCAAATTTTGCACGGAATTCATACTCGATATTATGGACCTGCTCCAACTTTTGGAATTCGAGTTCGACCATGATATCAAAAAGTCAATCTCTCGGTCAAACTTCTCAAAAATCTTCAAATTTCTATCTTTAGCCAAATGACTTCAAAATGACCTACTGACCTCCGAATTAACTTCCGACCACGCTCCAAACTCCAGAATCACCATACGGCGCTATTACCAGACTCAGAATCCTAAACGGACATCGACAAAATCAAAATACACTTCAAGCCAAACTTATAAAATTTCTTCCAAAATGCTAACTTTCACAATAGGCGCCAAAAATGTACCCGGGTCATCCAAAACCCTATCCGGGCATATGTCCGAGCCCGAAATCATCATACGAACCTGCTGGAACTTTTAGATTCTGATTCCGAGGTCGTTTACTCAAAAATCTAATCCTAGTTAGTTCTTTCAACTTTAAGCTTCCGAAATGAGAATTCTCTTTCCAAATCAACTCCAGACTTCCGGAAATTCAATTCTGATCACGCGTACAAGTCATAATGTCTTAAATGAAGCTGCTCATGGCCTCAAACTGCTGAACGACATGCTAGAGCTCAAAACGACTAGTCGGGTCGTTACAAAACCTTAGACTGAAGTATTTAGCTACTCATAACAACATAAGAATGAATCTACGAAAATATTCACAAGGGAAATTGCAAGAAAAATAGAAGAGATAATGAACTATGATATTCTTGGGTGATCTCTCACACTTGTTTGTCTTTCCAAAGTAATCTCAAAATAAGCCTAATCTATCTTGGGCGAGTTTCTACACCTTATAAGGGTTTTACAAAAAGTTTCCCCAAATTTACACTTTGACCCCTCGAATTTCTGAGTTTGGAATAGGCCGTCGCGGCAGCGGCGTCGGCCGCAGTGGAAACAACGCGGAGCACTGTTTGGCTTTTTGTTTCCGCGTTCCTTCTCTTTTTGCTCTTTTGTGTTCGGGTACTTCTTGAGTTGCTATTTTCTCCACGTTATTGCCTCTAAACACTTCATTTTACTTCCTCACATCTGGTATTCCCTGCAAAACCAAATAGCATCAATTAAAGCATTATATTGGCAACTTACATTACAAAACAACAATGATGACAACTATATAGCCTATTATCATGAGTGCATGCAGAAAGAACTGTTGACACAGTTCGTTCTATATATGTGTCTGAAGTTTAACACTGCCAGTCCACTAGTTCAATTGACCATTACACAATCTTTTTAATGAAATAATGCACAAAACAACCTAGGTAAATCTGCTAATGCATTGTCAAGTTGCAAGTGCTACTGGATATCCAGCGTTTAATGCTATAGTTGGCAGGAATTTTCATTCTCCTTAATCGATAATAGTTGAATCTATCGCTTTATAAACGTACTCTTTTGATGAAATGTATCAACTAACATACTAGAGATAGATTATAGGATATCATGTTGTTTTAACTATTAGTGATTAGTTGGATCACATAAAAAAATTAATATACGAAGATGAACAAGAAAGATTTTAAACATTTTAAAGATTCCAACTACACTTTAAGCAACTGCCAATGTTATTGTTGCCTTTGAGCAAAAGTTGTTTGCTGAAATGTCTTGCTCATCATTTTAATCCTATGTTTTCTTGCTTTTTTCTTTTGAACTTTTCATGAAAAAATTTGTACTCTACTTTATAATTGCATGTTTCCTATTTGATACTCCATCGGTTCTAATTTATATGAACATATTTAAGTATGCACGAAATTTAATAAAAATAAAGACTTTTAAAATTTGTTATCCTAAAGAAGCCAAAATTAAGGGGCCCAGAGTGTTTGTGTGGTTATAAAACTTCTCATTAAATGTAGAATTTTAAGTTTAAGCTAAATTATTATCAAATTTAGAAACAATTCATCCTTTTTAGAACGAACCGAAAAGAAAATATATTCACGTAAACTAGAACAGAGGGAGCAGTATTTTGAGACTGTAATGTATGATGTGACTCATCCCACGATGTTATCAATTTTAAAAGAAAAGATTAGAGAATCAACCTAAAGAAGTAGATAGCTGAAACCTGAGATTTTGATACGATTGCTTTAGAATTTTGTTAATAATATGGGGTTTTGCAGATAATTTCCTTCTTACTATAATAAAACAATTTGTTAAGATGTTACAATCATTAATATTTCGCATGCTAATTAAGCAACTAATTAATTAGACCACATTTTTTCTGGTTTCATTTGTCTTTCTATGTATGGCATTCTTCGCTTTTTCCATGTTTGAAAATGGCAGAATACATAGACAGACACTTAAACAATCAACAAAAGTTCACTTGAACACCTCAACTAAGATATTTTTCATCGAAACGCTTCTACTATACTTTTACTGCACCAGTTTAACACGTCCTAAAGAACTTCACCTTCCAGAGATAATTATATATTTATTATACGTTGACTCCCCTTAACTTTTTGACGTATTTAATTATTTATATTTTAATATTCCTTAATGAAAATTTTGGTTTCGCCCCTACCCTTAATAGACCCTATAATTACACATCACTCTAATCCAAGTCTAGTTTCCCAAACAACTCTAACCCCTTTTGCGTTGTCAGCTTATATTCAACATCTCGAACCACTGAAAAGTGAAGAGCCATCAAATAAAGCGTTAATAGTAGAGGTGTCAAACGGGCCGGGTGGATCTGGACCCGGCTATTCGGTTTGGTCCGGCTCGTTACTTAGGGAACCGGTTAGGCTTGATTACAAGGGTTAGGGGTTGGTCTGTTCACTTTAATTTATCCGGTTAACTGAACCGATCAAACCCGGTCAACCAAAATGCCTATGGAACCGGTTAACCGGCCCGGTTTAAAGACTATATTTCATTTTTATTTTATTTATTTTCTAAGGTTTTAGAATCTAAGGCAATGCAAAACTTTTGAATTTACTCTTTTTTCGTTAATTTACTTGTTGTTAAATGTAAACTTTTCAATTTGTAAGTTTGAATTTTGAAATAAATGTAGAACTTGCAATTTATAAGTGCAATTTTTTTTCATCTTCAATTGTATTTTTTATATTTTACTTTATATTAATATAAATTGCAATAGTTATACAAAATAAAAAAAAGTACATTAACCCGGACCGGCCCGGCCCCTTGGACCCATAGCCCTTACGGTTTATTTTTTATCCAGATAAATTTGAACCTGTTAAGCAAGGTAACCCCTAATCTGTAACCGGCCTGGTAAACCCGAATGGTTTCAATTTTGGGATTTTTACCTACCTATACCATATATCAAACCTTATTACAAAATATGTTCATAATTTGTTATTTACCCATGTTGTCCACACTTTTAATACAAATTATATACCAATCCAAAAATAGGTAGATTTTACCATTAAAAACGCGCTAAAATAAAGGCCCCAAATCTGCGTATGATTCTGTCAATAGTAAATACGAAATTTGAAACGGAAAAAGATCTCAAAGTTGAAAAAATCTTTTCTTCCATATATTTTCCACCATTAATATCCATTAAAAAACTTAAAAGCTTTGAATTCAAATTTGAATTTTTAAAAAACATTATTTGTTTGGATTGGGTGATGTTGTAAATAATTCGGAATATGTTTAGGAGTTTATATCTCAATTTTGAGGGGTTTTGGTGAAGATTAGACTTGGTTTTGACTGAATTTCACATTAAAATTTGTCGAAGAAGAAGAAGAAGATTGTAGAAATGTAGATAAATTGTAGATAAATTGTAGATTGGGAAGACTAAAACTTCTACAAGTCTTCTACAATTATGCCGAAAATGCCAATTATGCTACAATTGAAATGGGAATTGGGATATTAAAATTCAATGTATTCAGTTTGTAGATATCTTGTAGATAAAATTTCTACAAATAAACTACAAATCAGTTTAAGTATTGTATAAAATTATATTGTTTTTATGGGTATCTACAAAATTACTACATGTATACTACAATTAAACTACAATCTTGTGTCAAAAAAAATATTGACAATAAAATTTGCTCTTCATCTACAAAATTTCTACATAAAAACTACAAATAAACTACAATTGCACCCACACTGTCAACTTTATTGTCTTCCACGAGAAAATTATTTTCTTTACAATTGCACAACCCAATTACTCCTTTATCACGAGAAAATCATTTCATATTGATGGCAAAAGTAGTGATACCAAATGATGGAAACTTGATCAGAAGTTGCAGCCGCAACAACCACCTTGCTATCCCAATCAATTGTAGGAGACTAATTTACTTGGGCAAACATAACGAGTGGCTTGCACTTTTGATTCATTCTCCAATTGTGACAGCATCAACGGCAAGCCCTTTCAATCAGCCATTATGTATGCAAAAGATGCACCTTACATATATGATTAAGCATCAACTATCTCCATTCCCTACAGTTACCACACTTCCGACAATCTTCTCCAGGCTCCTCTTCATTCCAAGGTGAACAATGTCTGTGGATCCACATTTCACATGTATCACATGCATACGAAAATAGGGAAATTTGGAAGGTAAATCGTGGGTGGGGGAGGGGGAATTAACTGAAGTTAAATCGTGGGGGTGGGTGGGTGGAGGAGAGAGAGGCGGTTAAATGAAATGAAGTGAATATATGCTCCTAAAATTACGCCTAGAATATATGAAGCAATAATTATACCCTTAATTTGAATTATGGTATATAAATGGTAATTTGGTATGCTTAAATGTAATTAACATAATCCTTAAACAATGAAGGTAATAAAGGTTTGGTATCTAGTTGAAATTCTTGGTTTAGACTTTAATATTTCTCAAAATTTTATTTCCTTTGTCATTTTAACTATCGCTTTAGCTCTTTTCACGACCATTAAAAAAATATTTTTTACGGTACACTTTAATTGTTTTTTTTTAAATATTTTCACAAAAATTAGGAATCTGCCTTTAATTGACCAAATTAACTTTCACTATCTCGTACTCCCTCCGTTCCAATTTATGTGAACATGTTTGACTGTGCACAAAATTTAAAAAGATGAAAACTTTTGAAATTTGTGGTCTTAAACAAGTCAAAAAACCCAGAGTATTTGTGTGGTTATAAAAACTTCTCTTTAAGGGTAGAATTATAAGTTTAAGCTAAATTGTTACCAAATTTAGAAAGAGCTCATTCTTTTTGGAACAGACCAAAAAGTAAATAGGTTCACAGAAACTGGAACAGATGAAGTAATTTTTTTCGATGGGAATATAATATATAGTTTAAGACTGTTTACTCCAAGAGCAACTTTTGAAAAAAGTTCATTCTTCTAGATATTTGAAAAAATAGACGTAATTTACTAAGTTACCCCTATTAAATATTTTTTTTAGAATTGAACAATATTAAAAATAACTACTACTTTAATATTAATAAGGGTATAGTTGACGAAAGGGTACTAATCACTCTCATAGAATTAATGTTCCGTGTTAAAATTATTGATCACAGTAGAAAATTAAAAGTCAGGCCGATGATCATAACCATTTAGTGAACCCTAAAGGCTACCTTAATTAACTGCTAGTCAGAACAAAAAAAAGGATATTTTCAAAACTTATATGCAAAAAATACTACATTTTCACTTCTTTTAAGAATTTTCATTTTCCTTTGTTGATTAATAGCCTTATCATTAAATAAAATGCGCTTTATACCAATATCACATATACATTTCAACCTCGAATTTTCAATTACGAAAAAATTAGAGTCCATTAGTTCACGAATCATGACAAAAAATTTCTCTCTCGAAATAGAAATCAAAATGGAATTATAGGAAAGAAAGAATAAAAACAAAAAAAGAAAAAAGCAAGAAAAAAAAAAAGACATCCCCCTTTTTTTAACCATCAAAGTAATTCCATCTCCTACGGTCCAAAGATTAAAATCTTTATAATATTCTGAACCATTCTTATTTATAGCTCCTACGTAAATAAGTAGCTGCGCTTCAGTGCTCGTTTTCTTGCCCATCATCAACTCCATTATTGTCAATGGCTTCTGTGATTCTTGGCACCCTTCCCAGAATATTTACCTACATCATTTTCCAAAACAAACATGGCCTCACTTATAAATCGAAATTTAGACTTGATTGTATAAATAACCATTATAAAATCATAGAAGTCTAGATCTTTTATATGAAAAGTTTCATCATAAATCAGTTGTTAAGAAATTTGAAACATAATTATCAAATACCAAAATATTACGGACACAAAAATAAACACATTAAAGTTGTCTCCGCGACTCCATGTGACCTATAGGTGACGGATTCAAGCCGTGGAAGTAGTCACTAATGATTGCATTAAGTTAGGATGTCTACATCACACCCCTTAGGTTGCGGCCTTTTCCTATACCCTCCGTAAATGCGGGATGCCTGGTGCACGAGGCTGCTTTCTCTCTTTTTCTTTTTTTTTGGGTCCCTTTACTTGGGGATAAATAAGAAAATGAGTGCAAGTCCCACAATGTTTCATAGAAAGACAAATCTAGTCCTTTCACGATATAAATATTCAGAAATCAACAAAAGTTTTTAACATGCAGGGAACAAAAAGGAAAGAATTTATCTGGAATTCCTTCTATCTTTTTACACTCAAAGTTGAATGAACTTTCATATCAAATATTGGAGTTACTTAAAATTAGATCCCAAACTCCCTTCGATTACTCTCTCATCAGTCAATGTCAGCTAACGCGGACAAGTAAATATTGATCAAGTCAAAATTAACCAACAACAAGATTTCGTCTAGCTTATAAAGTTACATACATTTTCAAAGTTCTTTGTGAAAATTTATTCTTGGTTCCAAAACATCTCTAATATTCTAATATCCTAAGGGACAAAGAAGAAAAACAACACATACTAACATAGGATGGTCATGAAACAAAGGGAAACGAAGAAATACTAACAATGGACATAGGCCATAGGTATTTTGGCGTTGTTGATGAGTTCAAACTTAAAATTATCTCCTACTAAGACAGTACTTGCTTTCACGAATTTTGTACATCCCCCGGTTATAATTGCAATGTATGAAAGAAATAAGCCCGTAATTATTACCTCTCACCAGCAGAGGCAAAAACACTATGTTTTGCCGCTTCAGGGATTACTAGTTTTGGAGTGTGAAATTAAGAAACACGTCGACATATTTTCACATGAAAAGTGAGTGCAAGAACGCTGGACACACTTTTCGTTCTATATATGTTTCTGAAGTTTAACATAGTCAGTCCACTACTTCAATTGACCATTACACTCTTTTTAATGAAATAATGCATAAAACATCCTAGCATTGGGCGTTTATGCTAGTTTAGTAATTTTCAGAGAAGTCACTTAAAAAGAAAAACAATTTTCATACTAGATGAGAAAACTTGCCTTGATACTTCCTCATTGGAGTCTTTCCCACTAGTAACAACCTGAAATTTCCATATTGGTGTCTCTCCACTAGTAACAACCTCAAACATAATACGATCTCCCTCCTTTAAGCAATTATCACCAATGAATTTACGTAACCCATCTCCAATATAGACTTGAGTTTTGCAAACACTTAGCCTTAAAGTCCACGATCTTTGCCTTTCATCTCTTATGATCAGAATGCACTTCTTGTTGGGCTTGAGACCATTTGCACATGCGAAATGTTTAGGAACGTTCTGACATGGGGTATAATCATTTGCACACACAGTTAGTATTCTTCATATTTTCAGTTAACTAACACAAAAGTAAAAAAAATGGGGCACATGCTTCCTTTAAGCTGATGATTCTTGAAAAGTTAGGGTGAAATTAATGAGTATTGAGACTTACCAAGAAACCATATGTAAGGCAATATGGTCTAATAGTGCATACAAATTTAGAATGGCCAAAAGGCTCGTGAGCAGCAGCTTTTGCATCGGCAGAAGCCTTGTTTGACGACTTGATGCTGGGGCTCGGCTTTTCTGTTACATCATCAATAAATTAAGTTTCTTGGATGATTTAAACCATGTGGCATAGACAGAAGATGAAGATGATTTAAAACCACAATAACATTATCTCAGGAGCTTTCTATCTTTCCTACTATATGCAGATTTTTTTCATATTAAAGCTACTTTTCGAGCCATTACGTTGATTAATCATCTTTTTGCAGGTTCTTTGCATTATGAGGTCATGGTTTTGCTAAATTGAAAATGATTATAATATGTGAAAAAAGTCATATAACTTCCTCAATTTGGTTAATCAAACTATATTGCAAGCCCTGATTCCATATTGCTGCATCGAGATATCTTTTCCCGAAGTTCCTTTTTGTACAAGTAATGCTTGTATATATCTCTTCCTCTCGAGCCGAGGGTCTTTTCGGAAAAATCCTCTATACCCTCCCAGGATAGGGGCAAGGCCTGCGTACACACTACCCTCCCCGACCCCACTTGTGGGATATCCCTGGGTTAGTTGTTGGTTAATCAACTATATACAGCATTCTTTAGCACTATATTTTTCATCATACAACACCAGTAGATCGAGTAGGTTGCTCTAGTGGTGAGCACCTTACACTTCCAACCAAGAGGTTGTGAGTTTGAGTCATCCCAAAAGCAAGGTAGGGAATTCTTGGAGGGTGAGATGTCGCGGGTCTATCGGAAACAGCCTCTCTACCCCAGGGTAGGGGTAAGATTTGTGTACACACTACCTTCCCCAGACCCCACTAGTGGAATTATACTGGATTGTTGCTGTTGTTGTAATACCAGTAGAGTATCGGATCTTTGGGAAACCTCAAACAAGTCCTTCTTAGCTCTGCTCTACTATCACACATTCAACAGAAGTTTTCTATTTACCATTAGACATTTAGCCTTGGCATTAGAAATGAAAAGGAAAAAAATGTATTAGATACAACAAGGATTTCTTGAAGTCCAGACCTTGAGTGGAAACTCTTTCAGTATCCAAATTAGTCTTCTTTCCTTCGGGCTGGAATGACGCTTCTCCTCTCAGATCTAGTTTTTAAATCGACAAAAATAATCAACAATGTTAAATCGAAAGAGAAGATGAATCGAAAATCAATAAAGTAGAAAAGAACTGGTATTGTCACAATACAGAAAGAAAATAAATTGAGGGGAAAAGGAGAGATGAATAGTATCTCGAAACAGCTAATTCAATTCTCAGAAACATATATAGAGCTCTTTTTTTAGGGGATTACGTATCTCACGGTATACTACTCGGTAAAGTGCTTGAATAAGCGAAATAAAAAACTGGAGAAAGAAATTTTTCAAGAGCTATAAGTAGCTCGAAAAGGCCTTCGACGAACTCAAGAGCATTTCGCAGTAATTGTTACTCTCAAGAAATGGGAAAAGCTTTACTTTCAAAGATTCTTTAAAACCTACCAAAGACGAGCTCGACATGTTAATGTCATTTGAAGGACTTCATAAAAACTTGAGAAAACATAAAAGATGCACTATTAATAAATGGACAAACATGGTGTGGTCTGTATAAGGAAGACACTATTTTTCACTAGCAAAACTCATGTCTAGCTAGTATTTAAAACCAGTAGAGAAGAAAATAGTAGAGAAGCTATTATTATCTACTAAGATTGGAGGTGTTCAATTAAGATTGGAGGCGAAAATAGTCGAGAAGCTGTACACTTAGCTGGATGCAAGGTAATTGCGGATCTCAATAAGAGGTTTCCCTAAAGATAAGCATACTAGATAGCTAGAAGCTATATATGTATGATTAAATTTTGCGTAAATATACATTAGGAGATCAGTGTATACATGGAGACTTTATGAGTACTAGTTTTTAGTTTCAGATATATGTATCATATACTCTATGAATGTGGTGATATATATTACAGTTTAATTGATTGTGCATGATATATATTGATAAGAAATGGACTTTAGGCCCAACTCTAGCTCATGGGGTGAGAATTGCCCAAGATCATATAAAGAGTCCCATTGCATATCCCACAACAGTGTGGGACTACTAACACTCCTGCACGCCCCAACTAGAGCGTGAACAACATAATATGAGGGCCCAACATCAGATTAAACAGGAACAGAGATGGGCATGACACTGATATCATTATAAGAATTGGACATTGGGCCAAACTCCCAAAAGCTAACTCATGAGTTGAGGATTGCCTAAGACCATATAGAGATGCATAGATACCAGTACTTTGTAAATGTCGTACACGCATGAAAGCATTATCAGTTGACTGAGGATGGCCAGCGTCCAATCTAGTCGAGTTTTCCAGTATCAGATTATAATTGATGGCTCGATAGTCCATCCAGTTCACATAAAACAGTATCAAATTCTGATATTTGTGATGGAACAGGTGTCCATCTACTATAGCATACAACTTATAAATCAGTTACAAAGAAACTATGGCATAGCAACAGTTACAAACAGAAGCTTTAATAAGTAGACAGGATCCTTATAAAGAAACAGAATGTCATTTCATTGTAATTTTGATTTATAAGAAGTAGATAAATAGTGGAAAAGCGGATGAAAATAAGAAAAGGCTAAGATGTGAAACTTACCGCAAAATTTCAATATAGTTTTCTCTCCCTTGGAAAATATCTCAAACATTATATGATCTCCTTCCTTTAAGAAATTAGCAGCGCAAAATTTACGCCATTCACCTCCAATGAAAGTGCTGCCTCCACAAGAATACAGCCTAAATTCCCATGACCTTTGCTCATCTCTTATCACTATTGTACATTTCCTGTTGCTGAGCCCGTTTTCGCATGCAAACAGTTTCGGAACATGCTGAAACAGTTTATAACAGTTGCACGAATATAGTTCATATTTATACTTCACATTTTCAAATTATTAAGGAAAAAATATTTCTCATAACAAAATGAGTTCATCTTTTTTTCCTTTTTTTCAAGTGTTACAATTGAAGTAGAATATAGATTTGCACTTGCCATCAAATGCTTTGAAATCCAATGGGGTTTGACAGTAGTAATTAAATGAGGGCGACCCAGAGGCATGTCCTTAGTTGCTTCTACATCCGGGAAAACCTCATGTGATGACATGATGTTGGAATTTAGTTTTTCTGTAGCATTTGTTAGTTACACAAAATGTCATGTCAAAGATTTGAAGAAAGTACATCACGAACAAAAGAACATATCAATAGTTCAACCTAATAGAACATGTCTCAACGTCTAACTTTCCTACTAAATGTACATTTTTTGTACAGTACAACAACCATTTAAGTCTACAAATTTGATTAATCTACTAATTTCAAATTCTCTTGTACTATCTGGTTAGGTCTTACCTAAAATTAATTCAGACTACTTACCAAAACAGAGCTACTGATGGAATAAGGTTAACTATAGTAGAAAAGATAGGAGGGTTAGCATTAGAATATGTTAAGTTTTAACTATTAAGGTCTTAATTTTATGACCTGTTATTCGAAAAAGAATGAATAATTAGGAAAGATAAAAGATACAGAAACAAGATTTGCTCTTGAAATTCAGACCTTGAGTGGAAACTCTTTCAGCATCCAAATTAGTCTTATTTCCTTCCGGCCGAAGAGATGCATTTCCCCTCAAATCTAGTTTTTAAATGAAACAACAGTATCAGAACTGAAACTGAACATGATACCAAATTTTCCCTAAATTAAAGAAGAAGATTTAACCTAAATAGCAACTCATTCAATTACTTAAACTAAAAATAGCCGGTGAATATATAATATACGTATAATCTGTTATGTATAATCTACGTATATCGGCAAGGAAAAGTAAAGAGTGAAACATGCCAGCTATGTGTAAAGATCCCATTAAAGAAGTCTCTTCAACATTATGGACTTTTTGTTCTTGTTCATATTCCCTCTCACATTGATTTGAATGAAATATGGAAACTTCAAACTCCATATCTCCTTCGTGTCCGAACACCAACATATCTCCCAATTGCAAATCATGCTCCTCTGCAAACTTTTCCCAACCTTCTTCTAGACGTTGGCCGTTCACCTTCACCAGCCACTTCTTACTACCTGTTCTCAGTATTACATGTTCAATATGGTCTTGATCCTTCAGATACTTCAAGAAACCTAAAGGAATTTTCTGCAATATAACAACTATGTAAAATTAGAACAGCCTTGTCCCGGAATGACTGACATCCTCATTTAGGACGTGCAATCAAGAGGCGGATTTGACGGGTTCAACTGAACCCATCATTTATTTTTACAGAACATCAAAGTATACATGTGAATTGAAATGAAGGGGTAGGGGTATTAGCCTCTGATTTAAGTGATGTGAGCTCATTACTAAGAACCTTAAAGGTTGATCTCGTCAAGTTTAAACTTTGGTACCTTCTACTGTGACAATACTATTATTTACCCAAATAATCAATTAAAGAAGATTCATTTTAGATTATGGTTTTGATCTTCAGCTTCCTTCTATGATAAACTGGCACCTTCGCCCCCACCCCCACCCACCTCTGTATCACACATGCAAACAAAATAAAGATGAAAAATTGAAAAAGTACAAGTAGTAATTACAAGACCATTCTTGAAATCTGGCATAACTGGTTTGAAAAAATGAGGTTTCTTTGGAGAGATTTTCATGGCTGCTATGGAAATGTAGAGAAAAAGTGCTCTATTTGTTTTCCATTGCATGCAAAAAGAAAGAATTGAGGAGAAACAATAGAGTACTATGAACTAAAACATTAGTACTAAGTTGATGTGCTATACTCAGTATTCTGACACTAAAGAAAAAGATCATTTATAATTTTGTCTCAACTATCGCAATTTTAGTACTCCCTTTGTCCTAATTTATGTGGCATTATTGATTTGCAATAAAATTTAAGAATTAAATAAAAAAATTATTAAATTCTGATAGAGAAGTGCGGCGGTCGAGAACTAAGATAAAAGCTTAAGTAGACCAGTGTTCTCTTTATTCATATCAGTAGTTGCGTACTCTAATATTTTATTGGTATTTTATTTTACTACATGTTGTTCCGTTCATTTAGATCATCCTATTATTTTGTTATTATTAACGTTTCTTTCTATGGCTTCTTATCGTTGTTTCGTACGGGTTCTTTTTATTAACTTTATGTTTACCTTTTAACAAGAGGAGTTGCTCTAATGGTAAGCAATCGTCATTTTCAAACGAGAAGTTGTGAGTTCGAGTCTCTCCAAGAGCAACGTGAGAAGTTCTTGGAGGGAAGGATACCGGGGGTCTATTTGGAAACAACCTCTCTACCCCAGGGTAGGGGTAGGGTCTGCGTACACACTACCCTTCCCAGACCCCACTAAATGGGATTATACTGGGTTGTTGTTGTTGTTATGTTTATGTTTTCTAGAGCCGATGGCTTATAGAAACAGCGTCTCTATTTTCATAATGTAGGAATAAAATTTGTATATATACTCCCTCCCCAATTCACATTATATGAATTACACCGAATATGTTATTGTTGTATGGTCTAAATCAAGTGTTACACATTTGTGGTTAAAAATACCTCCTTCGGAAGGCTTTCAAGTATAAAGCAAGAAAGTTTATAACTTTGATTATATCGAAAGAATGTTAGATGTGTTATAAATACACTTCTATTTAAGGTGAATGTCTTTAATTAGAGAGATTCTAGAGTCCTATTATTGGTAGCTAAATCATCCTCCTCCCTATAAATAGAGGTGCCCTCTACCATTGTAAAACACTCCTAACATTCTCTAAGTATCAATAAGAAGAACTCTCTCTACTCTTCTCTCTATTGCTCTTGTTCTTGCATTATTGTTTTTGTCTTTTATATTATTTCATAACACGTTATCAGCACGAGACTCTACCGTCTCAAGAACCATTCTCGAAAAATCTAAGGTATTTCACTCTTCCTAATTTAATTTTCGATTATGTCTGACATTACGAAAAGAAAGTTCGTTGCCCTTGAAATTTCGGGCAAGAACTATATGACATGGGTGTTGGATGCTGAAATCCACTTAGATGCTATGGGTCTCGGAGACACCATCAAAGATAGAGAAAAAGCATCCACCCAAGACTGTGCGAAGGCCTTGATTTTCTTGCGCCATCACCTTGATGAAGGTTTGAAGATTGAATATCTCACCGTCAAGGATCCACTCATCTTGTGGAACGGCTTAAAGGAGAGATATGACAACCTGAAGTTGGTCACTCTGCCACAAGCACGATATGATTGGGCTCATCTGAGGCTCCAGGACTTTAAGTCCGTTTCTGAATATAATTCTGCAATGTTCAGAATTACTTCTAAATTGAAGCTATGCGGGGATAATATCTCCGATTATGATATGCTTGAGAAAACGTTTACAACGTTTCATGCCTCCAATATGGTACTGCAACAACAGTACAGAGAGAAAGGCTTTACAAAGTACTCTGAACTGATTTCTCTTCTACTAGTGGCTGAGCGAAATAATGACCTGCTCATGAGAAATCACGAAAATCGACCCAGTGGGTCCACACCACTGCCTGAAGCAGATAAGGTACACTCTCATTATGCCAAACATGAAAAGGGCCATGGTCATGGTCGTAAACGGGGTCATAGCCAGGGACGTAGACAAGGAAGAAATTCCAATGAAGTCCGTCAACCCCCAAGGAGAGATAACCACCGAAAGCAGAAACGGGGTCATGAAGATCCTAAGGCAAATGGTTCAGAAACTATATGTTATCGTTGCGGTGGGAAAGGGCACTGGTTAAAGACTTGCCGTATACCAAGACACTTGGTTGACCTTTATCAAGCATCTCGAAAGAGAAAAGGCCCTGAAACAAATTTTGTCTAAGACGACAACTTGGACATCACCCACCTGGATGTGGCAGACTTCTTTGAGCAACCCGAGGAAAAAATAGACCACCTAATCGGTGATGGGTCCGTGATGAAAGAAGATGGAGTTATTTGATTTTGTTCTACTTATTTGTATTAGTTAGTGAATAAACTAATAGTCATTAGTATTAGCTCGTATTAGTTAGTTCATGATGCAATGTTAGCAGTAGTTCTTTAGAATGTCTTCAATATGCTCAAATATCAATAATATTTTTATTTTCCAGTAGGGGTAATCGACTAGCCTGAAAAACTAGTCGATTATCTAATATTTTCGCATTAAAGCTGAAAAACAATTGATCAACAATCGATTGTCTATGTCTAACAATCGATTGTCGTTAAGACAGTGTAATCTGGAATTTTTCAAAAATCATCCACAATCAATTGTCTTTGTCTAACAATCGATTGTCGCTAAGACAGTGTAATCTGGAATTTTTCAAAATCATCCACAATCGATTGTCGTTATAACAGTGTAATCTGGAATTTTTCAAAATAGTCAACAATCGATTGCCTATACATAACAATCGATTGTCTTAAAACAGTGTGCTCTGGAATTTTTCAAAATAGCCAACAATCGATTGTCTATGCATAACAATCGATTGTCTTAAAACAGTGTGCTCTGGAGTTTTTCAAAATAGCCAACAATCGATTGTCTATATTTAACAATCGATTGTCTTAAGACAGTGTGATCTGAAGTTTTTCAAAATAACAAATAATCGATTGTGTGTGTTTAACAATCGATTGTCAATGTTCAACAATCGATTGTTTGTGTTTAACAATCGATTGTTTGAAGAAAATGCTTAAACTGAAATTTTCAAACTGCAAAGTAATCAATTATGGATAACATATCTGATTTTATTAGTCAACTGTTAGCAGCAGATTTTGAAAATATTATGTGACACAAACGAATTGAACTTTTTTATTCTTATGTTCGTGTATCTCTTTTGTATGTCAAACTATGGGATAGCAAATATGGATATCCCACAAAGCGAACTTGGATCAACGTCCAACTGTAAAAGTGTTTGCCTAGTTGATTCATGTACTACACATACAATACTCAAAGAAAAGAAATATTTCTCTCAACTAAATATGTGTAAGGCAAACGTTACTACAATCTCTGGAAGTAGTAAATTGACTGAAGGCTCCGGAAGAGCAATTGTAACTCTGCCCAAAGGCACGACGTTAATCATAGAGAATGCAATGTTCTCCTCCAAGTCTAAGAGAAACTTGTTGAGTTTTAAAGATGTACGCCGGAATGGCTATCATATTGAGACAATGGATGAAGATAATCTTGAATATCTCGTCATCACAAAGAATGTCTCCGGCCAAAAGAGGGTTATTGAGAAATTCCCGTCTTTATCTTGTGGCCTGTATTGGACAAGAATTAGTGCAATTGAGGCACATTCAACAGTAAACCAAGGGGTTACTGATTCCAATACCTTTGTACTTTGGCATGATCGATTGGGACACCCAGGATCGATCATGATGAGACGGATTATAGAAAGCTCATATGGGCATCCGTTAAAGAATTTCAAAATTCTTTCGAATAATGAATATCCTTGCATTTCGTGTTATCAAGGCAAGTTGATTATCAGGCCATCACCAACAAAGGTTGGGACTGAGTCACCCACGTTTCTGGAACGTATACAAGGGGACATTTGTGGACCTATTCACCCACCTAGTGGGTCGTTTAGGTATTTCATGGTCTTGATAGACGCATCCTGTAGATGGTCTCATGTGTGCCTGTTGTCATCACGCAACCTTGCGTTTGCGAAATTAATGGCACAAATAGTTCGACTACGAGCACAATTTCCAGATAATCCAATCAAGTCCATTAGACTGGATAATGCTGCTGAGTTTACATCCCAAGCATTTAATGTTATCAATCGGGATAAAAGTTGAACATTCTGTAGCTCATGTTCACACTCAAAACGGTCTTGCAGAATCGTTAATTAAACGCCTGCAGTTGATTGCAAGGCCATTACTTATGAGAACGAGGCTGCCCACTTTGTTATGGGGTCACGCCATCTTACATGCAGCAATGCTAATTCGTCTCAGACCGACGAATTACCACAAGTATTCCCCGTTGCAATTGGTTTTGGGTCATGAACCCAATATCTCCCATTTAAGAATTTTTGGATGCGCAGTATATGTGCCTATAGCACCGCCATCCCGCACCAAAATGGGTCCGCAAAGAAGGTTAGGAATATATGTTGGGTTTGAATCGCCCTCCATCATTCGCTACCTCGAAACATTGACAGGCGACGTATTTACTGCACGATTTGCATACTGTCGATTCGATGAGACACTTTTCCCAAAATTAGGGGGAGAAGTTGGTGAAACCAAACGGGAAATTTTGTGGAAAAATGCATCATTATCTCATCTTGATCCACATACCTCTATTTGTGAAAGAGAGGTACAAAAGATTATCCATTTGCAAAGAATAGCAAATCAAATGCCTGACGCATTTACGGACTTGAAAAGGATAACGAAATCCCACATTCCCGCGGAAAATGTTCCAATCCGTATTGATGTCCCTGTTGGACAATCATCTAATGTCATAACCAATGAGTCGAATGCACGCCTGAAGCGTGGCAGACCATTAGGCTCCAAAGATTGAAATCCTAGAAAGAGGAAAAAGAACGATCAAAATGACACCACGAAAGAATCTCATGATTTAACAAATTCTGAGATTCATGAAGAATCCATTGAGCCCGAGACTCTGGAAAATACGGAACTATCCCTAAATCCAATTAATATTGAGGCAAATATTAATCGAGTGGATATTGTAGTGGATAATGCCTTTGCTTATAATATAGCATCTAGCATTATGCAAGAATGTGAGGATCTCGAACCTCAATCTGTTGAAGAATGTCGAAAAAGACAGGATTGGCCAAAGTGGCAAGAAGCAATTCAATCAGAGTTGAATTCGCTGGCAAAACGTGAAGTTTTTGGCCCTATAGTTGAAACGCCTAATGGTGTTAAGCCTGTCGGCTATAAATGGGTCTTTGTACGCAAAAGAAATGAGAAAAACGAGGTACAAATATAAGGCACGCCTTGTTGCACAAGGTTTTTCTCAAAGGCCTGGTGTCGATTATGAAGAGACATATTCGCCTGTAATGGATGCGATAACCTTTCGTTATCTCATAAGTTTTGTTGTCCATGAAAAGCTCGACATGCACTTAATGGATGTGGTTACTGCCTATCTTTATGGCTCACTTGATAATGAGATATACATGAAAATTCCCGATGGACTCAAGGTGCCAAACGCGCACAATTCGAAATCTCGGGAAATGTTTTCAATTAAATTGCAAAGGTCCTTGTATGGTCTAAAGCAATCAGGACGAATGTGGTATAATCGTCTTAGTGAGTACTTGTTAAAAGAAGGCTATATAAATGACGCCATTTGCCCGTGTGTTTTTATAAAGAAAACAACATCGGAATTTGTTGTACTTGCCGTATATGTCGATGACATAAACCTTATTGGAACCCCTATAGAACTCCAAAAGGCAATTGATTATCTAAAGGATGAATTCGAGATGAAAGATCTCGGAAAGACTAAACTATGTCTTGGTTTGCAAATTGAATATTTGGCAAACGGAATTTTTGTTCATCAATCTACCTATACAAAAGGTACTGAAACGGTTTTACATGGATGAAGCACATCCTTTAAGTACACCGATGGTTGTTCGATCACTTGATGTGAACAAAGATCCATTCCGACCACAAGAAAGGAATGAAGAGCTACTTGGTCCTGAAGTACCATATCTTAGCGCAATTGGCGCACTAATGTATCTTGCAAATACTATAAGGCCTGACATATCCTTTTCAGTTAATGTCTTAGCAAGATTTAGCTCGGCTCCCACGAGGAGACACTGGAATGGGATCAAACACATATTGCGGTACCTAAAGGGAACTACCGATATGGGCTTATTTTATGGCAAGAATTGCAGCCCGGATCTTGTTGGTTATGCTGATGCTGGATATTTGTCCGACCAACACAAGGCTCGATCTCAAACGGGTTATGTGTTTACCTGTGGAGACACCGCCATATCTTGGCGATCGACTAAGCAATCAATTGTGGCTACTTCATCTAATCATGCGGAGATAATTGCTATTCATGAAGCAAGTCGGGAGTGTGTGTGGTTAAGGTCGATAATACATCATATCCAAGACAAATATGGTTGAAGTGTGATAAACTACCCACAACTTTGTATGAAGACAATGCAGCATGTATAGCTCAATTGAAGGGAGGATTCATAAAAGGAGATAGAACGAAGCATATTTCACCAAAGTTATTCTTCACACATGATCTTCAAAAGAATGGTGATATCAATGTTCAACAGATTCGTTCAAGCGACAATATGGCCGATTTGTTCACAAAATCTCTACCAAAGTCAACCTTCAAGAAGCTAGTTCACAAGATCGGAATGCGAAGACTTAAGGACATAAATTGATGTTCTTATCAGGGGGAGTTAAGGCGCGTTGCACTCTTTTTCCCTTACAAGGTTTTGTCCCACCGGGTTTTCCTTGCGAGATTTTTAACGAGGCAACCAATAGGCGTATATTTAAACATGTGTACTCTTTTTCCTTCTCTTTAATTTTTCCCATTGGGTTTTGGTTTTAAGGTTTTAACGAGGCACATCATTGAATAGACATTCAAGGGGGAGTGTTATAAATACACTTCTATTTAAGGTGAATGTCTTTAATTAGAGAGATTCTAGAGTCCTATTATTGGTAGCTAAATCATCCTCCTCCCTATAAATAGAGGTGCTCTCTACCATTGTAAAACACTCCTAACATTCTCTAAGTATCAATAAGAAGAACTCTCTCTACTCTTCTCTCTATTGCTCTTGTTCTTGCATTATTGTTTTTGTCTTTTATATTATTTCATAACAAGATGAATAATTAAATAAAGAACATTTTCTCATAAAGTTATTCAAAGTTGAGCTCATTTAAAATAGATAGAATGAAATCTTCGCACTTTTCGGAAAAGATGGTAGAATGTACTGTATACAAATCAAAATGCAAGATGACACGTTATGTACAAAAAGTTTACCATAGTAGGTTCAAATTATGAGTCCACCCAGTAATTTATGGGAGAAATTTAAAAATAGTCAGACTTATAAGTGGTTATTCAAAATAGTCACAATTTTAAAGTCATCGAAATTTAGTTATTTTTTATGTAAAGATAAAGCTGAACGAAAATATTGGTCAAAATCAGGAAAACATTGCATCATAATATACTGAATTTCGAGCATAAGTATACTGGAACTCCAATATATTATAATGGAGTTCCAGCATAAGTATACTCGAACTCCAGCATAATATGCTGGAATTCCAGTATAATATATCGGTCCAGTATAATACGCACGAAGTTCATACAATGGTGCTCCAATCTCCAGTATATTATGCTAGAACTTTCTGCGTATTGGAGTTCCAGTATAATATGCTGAAAATTCATACACAGGTGCACCGATCTCTAGTATATTATGCTAGACTGATCCCTATTGCGGTAAAATAGAGGCTAGTTTTCATTGATTTTGCAAACGCTGACTATTTTGAATGACCGGTCCGAAAACTGACTAGCCCGTGCTATTTTTACTAATTTATGTGAAAATAGCACGGACTAGCTAGTTTTTCGATTGTTAATTGAAAAATAGTTAGCGTTTACAAAGTCTTGAAAAATAACCATTATTTTGTTACAACACAAAAAGTTGCAGCATAATATACTGAAGATTGGTGCACTTGCGTATGAACTTCCAGCATATTATGTTAGAACTCCAACACACTGAAAGTTCAAACATAATATACTTGAGATTGGAGTATTTATGTATGAACGTCCAGCATATTATGTTGGATCAGTATATTATGCTGGAAGTCAGTATACTATGCTGGAACTCCAATATATTATGCTGGAATATATTTCAGGTTTTGAACAGTGTTTTCGTTCAAATTTATTTCTATATGAAAAGTGGCTAAAGTTCAATTACTTTTGAAACTGAAGCTATTTTTCAATTACCACTTGTAAATCTAGCTATTTTTGAATTTCACCCTTAATTTATGGGTTCACGTGAATTTAATAATTTCTGTCCAAATTTTATATATATATTAAAAAGCTACAAAATATCGATAAATATACGTTAGTGAACTCAATTATTATTGTATAGTATATTAATTTGAATATTACAAATAAATTTCAAATTCTGAATTTGTCTTTTGAAAAATGTGGACGTATATGTAACTATGCAACAAACTTGTTAAAAGGGTCAAATTACAACTACGTGATCATTGAATACAACTAAAATCTTGAAAAATCATGTGCATGTCATGTGATCAAATGAAGGGTGACTGAAGCAGAAGTAAAATAAGATTGAGCTCATTTATGAAATGACGGTGATTTTTTGCATTTTTACTAAAATGCTTGACTGTAGTTTACTTTACAAGTCAAAAAACAAATCACATTGAATTTATTTTGTCAAAATGTACTTGTCACTTTTAAGGTAAGACATAATCTGGCTTCTTATTAAAATGTACAAAAACATCTATAAAAGTAAGGAAAATGACACAGTAATAGCTGAAAAATGTATAAAATTTGTATATTTTGTGTATATATACACATTCTATATGTTATATGAAAAATTATACAAATTTTATATACTTTTTCGACTACCAAATTTGCATAGTTTCTGGCACGGACTAAAAGTGATAATACCCCAAAAAAGTATGCAAGTAACATTAAAATCGGTTAAATTACAAGACAACTACACGATCTTTGAATACAGCTACAATTTTTAAGAAACATGTACATGTCAAATCAAATGAGCCAACTGAAGCAAATATAATATAGCATACAAAAAAAGTTTGGCTTTTGAAGAACAAAAAAACTAAAGGCATATCTTCTGTTGAAATTAGGCAACATGTAGTAAATCCAAGAACATCATATTCTTCAGTTTTCCTTTCCTTGCCCATCTCCAACTGCTTCACTAACTTGTCAAGGGCTTTGCTTGGCATCCTTCCCAGAATATTTACCTGAAAATTCTCTTTTAACATAACATACTCTCTTCGCAATGAATCAAAAGTTTGTAGACACCACAAAATAATAAAAGTCTAATACCCTAAGCTAGATTTTCTTTGGGGGCGGGGGTGAGGGTGGATTTAGTCAGCATCTGCACAAATTGCCTTTTTGACGCCACTAGACTAACGGGGTAGTATTTAAAGAGGCCTCAAAAAAAGGCAATATAGTGCAAATAATTCGATTTTTAAAGCAATATATCCAACAACATATCCAGTGTAGTCCTACAATTGGAATCGGGGAGGTAATGAGTATGCAAACTTACCCCTACCCTTATGCAGGTAGAAAGGTTATTTCCGTTACACCCTTGGCTAAAAGCTAGAAAACCTTTCCAGATTTTGTAAAGCAATACATCCATATTATTTAAAACCTTTCGAGATCCTTTTATCCATATTATTTAAAACCTTTCGAGATCCTTTTAACATAAAAAATAATCTTCTGTAGCGAGGATCATTGAAATAAGCCAAAACTATTTCAACAGAAAATACAATTTGCGGGGATTAATTCTTTCAAAGGGTGGCATAATATTTTCAAATCACTAACATAGAAAACTTGTTCATGATTCCATTCTCTCCATTGTAATAGCCTCTGACGGGGAAGAAGAAAAACAAAAGCATGTGTGGAAGATCATGAAAATAAGTAATACTTATCTGCATCCAGTTTTCATACAAATCAAGATATTTTACCAAAGCAATTGAAAAATAAAGTGAGAATACATATCACTTAACCATGGTTAAATGATAATTGCATGTATGAAAGGGACTTGTCATGCATTTTTTGGTTTGGGAAACACCTTGTGCAAATAAGTTTTTATCATGAAAATATAGGGAAGCAAAGGAATACTCACAATGGAAATACGCTACGGGTACTCTTTCTTTGTTGATGAGTTCAAACTTATAAGTATCTCCTACTTGGACATCAATTGCTTCTCTGAACTGTTGCCATACCCTGTTAACCCCAACATCATCTGCCATTCGCCCTAGTTGAACTTTGAGAATCATCCCACAACGTCTATTCATCAAGCCATTTGATTTTACAAAAGCCAATGGAAGATACAGCTCAAGTTTTTCACATTGTACAGACCAATGTCGTTTTAGCATTGGCATCGTCGACAGATGTTGAAGCAGGTACTTGTGCTTTTGGAGCACTCACATTTGAGGTCTGAATCGTAAGGTCTGTTATTCCTTTTAAAAGTACATGAAAGAAAGATAGAATAAGAGAAATGAAAGGAAAAAATGTATGAATACAGCAACAAGGGTTTGCTCTTGAAAGCCAGACCTTGAGCGTAAACACTTTTAGCATCCAAATTGATCTTCTTTCCTTCGGGCTGAAGTGATGCATTTCCTCTCAGATCTAGTTTTGCAAGACACAACAATATAAGAAACAAAACTAAAACCAAAAAGAGAATTTGGAAAGAAATGTTTTTGTCACATTAAAGATTGAAATAATTTTTTAGCGGAAAAGAAGAGATGAAAAGAAATTTGGAAGGGCTTATTCAACTCCCAGAATTATAGGGCTTCTTTCAAGGACCTGAAAAAGGTCAACTGTAGCAAAAGCCTAACTTGACCATAAGTAGCTCCAGATTTCATTCTCAGCTGATGGAATTTTTTAAGAACTCGTAAAACTTGAGAAAACATAAAAGATATGCTACCAATAAATGAGTGAAAATGTCGTCCTCTCTTTTACTAAAAAATTGTGTCTAGTGTTTTAGAATTCAGTCCATAGAAACTACAACAACAACAACTACCCAGTATAGTCCCACAAAGTGAGGTCTGGGGAGGGTAATACGCAGACGAGCCTTACCCCTACCCGAAAGGGCAGAGAGGCTGTTTCCAATCGACCCTCGGCTCACTGAAGGAAATGAAAAAACAAAAACAAAAACAAAAGGGCATTAGTAACTCTAACAGAAATAGCTTAAATAATTATCTAAACATAAGAATCATAAATAGCATGCAATAATATTAGACAGTAACTACCATAAATAACTACCACATAAGGGAGACACAATCTAATGCACAAATCATCTATGGATAACCCTATTCTACAACCCTGATACTAGACCTCCAGACTTTCCTATCAAGGGTCATGTCCTCGGAAACCCGCATTCTAGTCATGTCATGCCTAATCACCTCTCCCCAATACCTCTTAGGCCTCCCTCTGCCTCAACGAACGCCGACCATCGCCAGCCGCTCACAACTCCTCACTGGGGCATCCGGGCTTTGTTAGACATGGTATGGAAATCATTGATATCTTTGATATGTGTGCTTTGGTTGTATTAGCATGATTTCCAAGTGTAGGTTTTGATGAATGACAAACAATGAAGTCAATTGTCAAACAATGTTATTGTATGACAAACAATGAAGATGCATTAGCAAACAATCAAGATGGTTGACAAATCAATGATGATGAACCAAACAATGAAGATTGAATGCCAAGAAGCATATTGAAGAAGGGATTGCATAGACAAGCCAACGGGCTCAAGAGTTCAAGACCGAAGACCCAAGGCGTAGGTCGTTAGGTAGAACCAATGTAAGAGCAACGTTTAAGTTATCTTGTCCTTTGGCTCAACATAGGTCATCATTAATATGCATAAAATCATTTTATCAAATCATGCATATCATAAATATAAACATATTCCAAATCATTATTTCATAAAAACCACAGTTGATTTATGGTCGTCGTCTAAACATATGGAAAACATCTTTGACAAAGTGACGCGACGTTTATGACCTTGGAAACTTGTTTCTTTAAGAACTAAGTCTTGGTTTTCACTTTTAATACCATAAACAAGCTTTTCCAACACTTGGTTTTTGATTTGGAACATTTTAATGTTTGGGTTGGTTTTCAAAGTTCAATAATCGATTATCCTGCTACTGCAGCTTTTCCAATTTACAGAAGGCCCTAATAATCGATTATCATGTTAAGATAATCGATTATCACCTTAGATAATCGATTATCATTGTCAAATAATCGATTATCCAGTGTTCTTCAGCCAAAACTTGAAATTACAGAGAGGTTGAATAATCGATTATCATATATCGTATAATCGATTATCCTTTAAGATAATCGATTATCACTTGAACATAATCGATTATTTAAGTTTCCGTTGCCATCCAACGACTAGTTTTTTGAATGAGATAATCGATTATACACCTAAGATTATCGATTATTCTGTCCAGAATTCAAAAATATTGTTTAATTGTTGGGCAACGGCTATATCACCTCTACACCCTATAAATAGAGGTCTTTGGGGCTTATTTTAGATGAACAACATCTCTCATTATTCATTAACATATTGATAATATTTGTGCATCACATTTAGAGCTTTTGTTGAGCCATTTGAGAGACAACTTTGTGTTGTTCATAGAGCTTATATTGTATCTCTTTATCTACTCTTCCTAGAGAGTTCTTTGTTGTAAAAGAGAGAGGTTCTTGAGAAGACCATATCTTCTCATTGAGCGTTGGGTTTGCTAAGTACCCTCAATCTTAGTGTGTGAAGTCTTGAGGTGAGGTATCCTTGAGCGGAAGTCTTGTGGTGCGGTATCCACGAGCAAGGTGAAGTCTTGTAGAGCGTACATCTATGAGCAAGCGTAACGGTTTGTTGAGCACCTGTAAGCTTAATGGAGTTAGTTGAAACTCGAGAGAGTCTCTCGAGAGACTGGACGTAACCACACGTTGTGGCGAACCAGTATAAACTTGGTGTGCTCCCTCCTTACTCTTTTATTTCCGCATTTACTTTGATTTTTATTCTTGCGATTTTTTATTAAACGCTATTCACCCCCCCCCCCCCTCTAGCGTTGAGCATATACTCTAACAGGCTTCTCCTCCGCACATGCCCGAACCACCTCAGCCTCGCTTCTCGCATCTTCTTATCCACCGGGGCCACCCCCACCTTCTCTCGAATAACTTCATTCTTAATCTTATCTAACCTGGTGAGTCCGCACATCCACCTGAGCATCCTCATCTCCGCAACCTTCATTCTCTGAACATGAGAGTGCTTCATTGGCCAGCACTCCCCATACAACATTGCAGGTCTAACCACAGATGAAGATAAAAACAATTGCAAAGAGAAGCTTTAATAACTAGATAAGGACCTTATCAGTTAATATTATGTCATTGTATTTATGATTTAAAAAAGAAATAGATGTACACTAGCAGTTGACATTTGGAATATGTTTTTACCAATTTCTGGACTTGCGTTTAGTCATGCCTTACGGTTTCAAGGATGCCTATGAGAGCTGGTGCCTTTGAACTTGTTGCGGAAGCCAAATATACATAGTGTGAATGAGCCATAACTACTATACTAAAAATTATGACAGCCACTAAATAATACATAAGAATATAAGACAACAATAAATGGAACACCAAAATTTACGAGGTTCGGCCAATTTCACCTACTTCCTCGGACACAACCAATATTTTAACTCCAAAATTACGAATGAAATTATACTAAAGAGAGCAGATATAAATGCCTTAAGGAAATATGAAAGCAAATGAGAGGTGTGTATAAATCCTAAACATTAGGCCTCCTTTTATAGGGAAAAATTCCCAACCAAATATGCTCCTTCACCGATGTGGGACTTGGCACTTCACAAATCTCCACCTTGGCGAAAGTCCACATCCTCAATTTTCTCTAAATAACAAAATTTGGTTGTCTTCATCTTCAATCTTCATTGTTCAACAATGTTGATCAAATCCAAACAATATTGAAACTTGACCGCAATCGCCATTTTTGTTAGCATATACTCCACCTTCTTCTATAATTTCCCGTACAAAATGATACCGAACATGAATGTGTTTCATCCTTGCATGATAAACTTGGTTCTTCGCTAATTGAATAGCACTTTGACTATCACAAAAATTGTGATACTTTTTTTGTCCAATACCAAGCTCTTTTAGCAACCCCTGAAGCCAAATTGCCTCCTTCACAGCCTCTACAATAGCCATGTACTCTGCCTATGTTGTAGACAAAGCAACAGTTGACTGCAAAGGAAACTTCCAACTAATTGGTGCCTTCGCAAAAGTAAACACATAATCAGTAGTTGATCTTCATTTGTCGAGATCACCCGCAAAATATGAGTCATAATATCCAACTACAAACCGATTGCCTTTCTGCTCAAAAACTAACCCAACATCTACAATATTATGAATATACTGTAGAATCCATTTCACAGCTTGCCAATGCTCCTTTCCTGGATTATGCATATATCTGCTAATAACTCCAACAGCTAGTGAAATTTCAGGTCTCGTACAAACCATTGCATACATCAAGCTACCGACAGCATTTGCGTATGGTACACTTGACATATATTGCCATTCAGTTTCATCTTTTGGCGACATAGTAGTACTTGGCTTAAAATGGGGAGCAAGTTGAGTACTAACTGGTTTAGTCTTCTCATCTTATGCCAAAACGTTTTAGTACGCTCTTCAAATATTCTTTCTAAGATAAACAGAGTTTCTTTGAACGTTTATCTCTTATTATCTCCATGCCAAGAATTTTCTTTGTCTCACCCAGATCCTTTATCTCGAACTCCTTCTTTAGTTGAATCTTCAACATGTCAATTTCTTCCGAATTCTTGGAAGCTATCAACATCAAGAGCGGACCTATAGCTCACATTAGGGGGCACGTGAACCCATATTCCCTCTGCCAAAATAGGTATTTTATGTACGTATTTTTTAGAGTTGATCCCGTATTATGTATTAGCACTCATGCTCATAAAGGTCGAATGGCACACTTGATTTAATATTTAATGATTTACTCAAAGAAATAGGGATCAATTTCCACGTAGCACTTTTTTCCCCTCTATCTTTTAGTGGTGCACCCATGTTTTAGAAATCCTAGATCCGCTTCTGATCAACATATCATCAGCATATACGAGAAGATATACAAAGGAACCATCTTTAAGCTTGCGCAAATGCATACAATGATCGTATTTGCTTTTCTTGTACCCTTGCTGCAACATAAACTTATCAAATCGCTTGTACCATTGTCTAGAAGATTGTTTCAATCCGTACAACGATTTTTTAATTTTGCATACCATATTTTCTTTTCCAGCAACTTTGAATCCTTCCGGCTGAGTCATATGGATTTCCTCCTCCAAGTTTCCATGTAAAAACACAGTTTTTACGTCCATCTGAACTAGACCAAATCTAACTGTGCTACCAAAGCCAACATAATTCTAATGGAGGAATGTTTTACAATTGGAGAAAACACTTCATTGTAATCAATTCCCTCCTTTTAAGCATATCTTTTGGCCACCAATCTTGCTTTGTAGCGAACATCTACTTGGTTAGAAAATTCTTCCTTCTTTGCATAAACTCATTTGTACCCAATTGCTTTCTTTCCCTTCGGGAGATTGGCCAATTTCCATGTATGATTCTGATGAAGGGACTGCATTTCATCATTCATGCCAATCGCCCACTTATTTTCTGAACTTTAGACTGCGTCTTCTACAATTGAGGCTGACAAGCCACTGTCTCTATGAGACGAACAGGTTTCTTTATTGTCCTTTTAGGTTTACTTGTTGCAATTGACTCAAGTTGTAGTTGAGGTTTCGATCTTCTTCCAGAGGATGATCTTCATTTGTTCCTCCTCTGCTTTTGTCTAAGAAAAATAAATTTTCCCTCAAATTCCACATGCTTAGAAGCACCCTCATCTTGTTTGGTATCTTCATTTTTTAACTTATTTACCATAGCAGATTCAACGAAGATAACATCCCTACTAAATATTACTTTCTTTGTCATAGAACACAGTTGAGTTGTCCCACATCGGAGGGATTTGAGGTCCTTGGTCTCCTTATATGGCTTGGGCAATCCTCACCTCATAAGCTAGCTTTTGGGGTTGAGTTAGGCCCAAGGTCCATTCTTATCGGACACCATAAGCGGTATCCTTCGACTCCAGAAGTAATCCCACTAGATTTTTTTGCCCTTGGATCCAATTTTGACTCCGTCACATAATAATATGCAGTTGAGCCAAACACGTGCAAAGAGTCATAATCTACGGCAGGCTTTCCGCTTTCCATACCATTTTTCAAATAGTGTCTTGCCATCAATAGCAACAGATGGTAGACGATTAATGAGGTGGCATGCATATGTATCTGCCTCATCCAAAAATTCTTTGCCCAAGCCAACATTGGACAACATACACTGTACCTTCTCCAGTAAGGTCCGGTTCATACGTTCTGCCACTCCATTCTGTTGTGGTGTATGTCTAACAGTGAAGTGTCGGACGATGCCATCATTTTCACGGACCTTATTGAAATGATCATTTCTGTATTCACCTCCATTGTCTGTGTGAATACACTTGATCCTCCTGCCTGTTTGATTCTCCACCATCGACTTCCATTTGAGAAAAATTCCCAACACTTCAGCTTTCCCCTTCATTGTATAAACTCACACTCTTTGGAAAAAATCATCAACAAAGGTTATAAAATAGTGCTTCCCACCCAATGAAGGAGTTTTGGAAGGACCCCAAACATCAAAGTGTACATAATCCAAAATGCCTTTAGTATTATGGATCGATGTACCAAATTTAACCCTTGTATGTTTTCCTTTGACACAATGCTCGCAAAACTCCAAGTTGTAAGTCTTTACCCCTTTTAACAATCATTGATCTGATAGAGTTTTAAGGATTTTCCTCCAGCATGTCCCAAGCACATGTGTCATAGTCTAGTTGCTTCTATGTATTTGTCGTCACTGGATATCACTATGTGGAAAGAGTAAGAAACTTGAATAGTTTCATTCATATTTTTGAGTGTCATATACATGGCTTTATACACAAGAAGAGGTTAGAAACAAATCCCATAAAATCTAACAAAATCCCACAAAATCTGGCATTGTACAAAATAAATCAAACAGAATCAAAATTTGATATGGAAAGATCTTAGAGAATCAAAACTTGATATGGACAAATCTTAGAGGATCAAATCTTGATATGGAGAATATCTTCTTGGAAATCCTCTATCATTCAACACTCCCCCTCAAGCCGGTGAATGGATATCTTCCATTCCTAGCCTGCTTATCAAGTCTTGAAACACATTGCTTGGCAGTCCTTTTGTTAAAACATCGGCTAACTGATCTTTTGTAGATACAAATGGTGTACAAATGATCCACTATCTAATTTCTCCTTAATGAAGTGTCTATCTACCTCAATATGCTTAGTGCAATCATGTTGTACATGATTATGAGCTATATTTATTGTTGATTTATTGTCACAATATAATCTCATAGGTCCTTCCCATCTTATCTTCAAATCATCAACGATTATATTTAACCATAACTCACAAACTCCCATCACCATAGATATGAACTCGAATTCTACACTTGATCTGGCCATCACATTCTGTTTTTTACTTCTCCAAGTAACAAGATTTCCTCCTAAAAAGGTACAGTATCCAGAAGTTGACCTTCGATCCACTAATGCACCTGCATAATCCGCATCAGTATAAGCCTCTACAACCATGTCTCCTTCTCTTCTGAATAGTATTCCTTTTTCGGGGCTTCCTTTAAGATATTATAGAATCATGTTCGCCGCTTGGAGATACATTTCTCTAGGGTCATGCATAAATTGGCTAACGACACTTATAGCAAAAGCAATGTCTGGCCTTCTACGGGACAAGTAGATCAATTTCCCTACAAGCCTTTGATATAAGCCTTTATCTACCACAGAATCTTCTGGAGAATTACACAACCCATGATTATATTCAATTGGTGTGGCCACTGGTTTACACTCTAATTTTCATGTTTCTTTCAACAAATCAAGCACATATTTTTGTTGGGAAATAAAGATTCCTTGTTTAGAATGTGCTACTTCAATTCCCAAAAAATACTTTAATTTTTCAAGATCTTTGATATCAAATTCCTTGAGTAAACAATTCTTCAAATTGTGTATCTCCTCTGAATCATCACATGTTACAATGATATCATCTAATAGACTAGTAGAGCAGCTATTTTTCCTGTTTTTGACTGCTTTATGAACAAGGTGTGGTCTCCTTGACTCTGCCGATAGCCTAGCTTGATCATAAGCTTTGTAAATCTTCAAAACCATTCACGGGGTGATTGTTTTAGTCTATAAAGTGCCTTCTTCAGTCTACATACCATTCCCTTCTTGCTTTCAAAATCAGGTGGTACCTTTATTTAGATCTACTCATCTAAATCTCCATGTAGAAAAGCATTTTTAACATCAAATTGTTGTAGGTTCCAATTAAAAATCGTAGCCAATGACAATAAGATTCTCACTGTATTCATTTTTGCCAATTGCCACTGGGGCAAAAGTCTCCAAATAATCAACATAGGTCTGTGTGTAACCCTTTGCTACCAAACGTGCTTTAAATCTTTCTATAGACCCATCAGACTTGTATTTCACGGTAAACACCCATGTACACCCTACCGGCTTTTTCCCTTTTGGTAATTTCACCATTTCCCAAGTTTTATTCTTTTGCAATGCTTCCATTTCCACCTTCATAGCTTCTTCCCACTCTTTGTTACCTAATGCTTCAAATAAATTTTTTGGAACAGGAATTGTGTGGAGGTTACTAAGAAAAGCTTTATGGCTTGGGGATAGGTTTTGATAGGTCAAGCAAAGGCACAAAGGGTATTGTGCAGGTTCTGGTTCCTTGTCTAAGTACAATGGGAAGGTCAAGATCATTTGGTTGGTTATGATCTTCATGATCAGTTTGGTTTGGTGTTTCTGATGGTTCAACAGGTTCAGTATAGCTATTAGGAGCAGGAACATGAGGAGATAGTTGTGGTTGAGTAGTTTGATCTGCTAGCCTCTTTCTTCTAGAATAAACCTGCAATGGTGGATTACTTTCTTGAATTCCTTTATCTATATCAAGATTAGAAGACTCAATAGGTTCATTAGGATTTAGAGACTCGGATGAGTTAAGAGATGGTGACTCAGGCAAGGACATAGATAAGGATTTGTCATGGCTAGGAATAGACAAATCAAGTAGTGATAAGTCTAGAGATCCTTTTCCATCCAATGACTCCCCCCCGGAATGTAAAAATTTTAAAAAATGACTCACTTTCATGAAATGTGACATCAGCTGAAACAAAAAACTTCTTGGTTGATGATTGGTAACACTTATATTCTTTTTGAATAGGAGAATATCCAATGAAAACACACTTAAGAGCGCGTGAATCTAATTTGCCTCTATTGTGAGAATGAATGTGAACATAGGCAATATTCCCAAAGATTCTAGGAATCAATTTACTGGAATTTTTGAAATTCGGGAAGAAACTCAAGAATATCAAGTGGGCTCTTAAAATTCAGAATTCTTGATGGTATTTTGTTACTAAGATATGCAGCAGTTAGGACAGCTTCCCCCAATACTGATTTGGAACCCTTTTGTGAAACAATAGTGATCTAGTAATGTCAAGTAATAAATCGTTTCTTCTCTCCGCTATCCCATTTTGTTGAGGAGAATTGACACATGAAGATTCGTGAATAATTCCCTCATTTTTGAAGAAAACAAAGAGGTTTTGATTGAAGTAGTCCTTGGCATTATCAGAACGGAAACTTTTAATTGTCACATCAAATTGGGGTTTTAACCAGATTAAAAAAGGCAGTAAGAACGTGGGTGACGTCTGATTTTTGCTTTAACAAATAGATCCATGTTACTCTTGTACAATCATCAATGAATGACACAAACCATCTAGCACCGGAAATATTAGGAATGGAAGAGGGTCCCCATACATCACTATGAATAAGAGAAAACGGAGTCTGACATCTTTTGTTGCTTATTGGAAAGGAAACAAGTTTATGTTTTGCGATTTGACAATCTTCACAATGAAAAGACTCAGCAACAAAAATTTTGAATAACAATGGAAACATTAGCTTGATTATATAAAAAAGGATGACATAAGCGACGGTGATAGAGCCAAACTCTCTCTTTGTTGGACATAACAGATTTGGACAAGAATGAACTAGATAAGGAATTCTTAATTGTATCTCCACCATTGTGAAAATCCAGAAAATAAAGACCACCTTTCTCACTAGCACGCCCAATCATCTCCTTTGTGTCCTGTTTCTGAAATGCACAATATGAAGAGAAAAAGTTTACTTTGCATTTGGATCTTTGGTGACTTTGTGTACAGAAATGAGATTTGCAAATAACTTTGGGACATGAAAAACATTCTTAAGTATCAAAGACTTTCCAGTTGTACATCTCCTTGGCCAGCTACAGTAATAAGTGAACCACCGGCTACAGTAATTTTTTTATAGGTAGGGCAAGGTGAATTTGATATAAAGAGATGGGAGAAACAAGTCATATGATCAGTTGCCCCGGAATCAACCATCCACATTGGAGAAAATTTGTCTCTAACATTAGCAACAAAAGGGGAAGAAATACCTGCAAAGGCCATTGAACAACTATTTGCCGAAGATGATATCTCCAGAGATTCCAGCAATGTCTTCAATTTCTCAATATCTTCTTTGTTGAATTTTGGGACTAATGGACTTTTTTTATCAACCTAAGGGCTGCTAGCAATGTGTGTCTGCGTTCCATCAAAAGTATTTTTGGTTGGAGGTTTACCATTGAGTTTCCAACATCTCTCTCGTGCGCCAGTACTTTTTGCAGTAAGTGCAGTAAAGATTGTCCCTATTGACAATCAGTTTGAATGAACTTGCGGGATTGATGGCACTCTCCAATTGTGAAATTCCAGATTCCTTATTATTTGTCCCTTTTGTCATAAGAGCTGATCCTTCATTTATTTGAGCTTCAAGCATAACACTCCTCTGTCCTTCCTCTGTCCGTATAATGGCCATTGTCTCATTCAATGATGGCAGATCTCTTTCACTAAAATGTGCACTCGTACAGTATCAAACTCTGCATTTAGCCCTGCAAGAAAATCATAAATCCTTTCTTTTATAAACCTTCAAAATTAAAGCATCGTCTGTGCAATGCATTTGAATGCATTCATAGTGATCCATCTCTTGCCATAACCCCTGTAAAAGGTTAAATATTCAGTGACAGATCGAGCTCCCTGTTTTGTTGCAGATAATTTTGTTTTTATTTCATAGATCCTAGCAGCATCATGAACTTTAGAGTATGTCTCCTTCACTGCATTCAAAATTCCTTAGCAGTATTCAGAAACATAACAATATCACTAATTTCTGGAAGCATGGAGTTCCATAACCATGACATCACATTGAATCATGTTCAACTCATGCATCAAACTTGGGGTCTTCTTTGGATGGTCCTGTACCAAGGAGATGTCTTAATTTTCCTTTACCTTCTAGAAAGTTACGAACAAGCTAAGACCATTTTAGATCATTTTTCCTATTCAACCGATAAAAGGCTTGAATATTTTGTAAATCTCCAGTTTCGACGGTAGAGCTATGCTCTATAGTGGCAGAAACATTTTCACAGACTGGAGTATTTGCAATAGTACTCTCTTGGGACATGGTTTTCAAATGGTTTCAACCCTTGGGCAGAATAAAGAGGACAAATGTGATGAAAAGATGGATGAATGAAAAAAATCTGTCAGTAATAAGCCTAAGGCTCTGATACCATGTGGAAGAGTAAGAAACTTGAATAATTTCATTCATATTTTGAGTGTCATATACATGTTTTTACATACAAGAAGAGGTTAGAAACAAATCCCATAAAATCTAACAAAATCTCACAAAACCCGGGATTATACAAAATGAAATAAAAAAAAAGAATCAAAATTTGATATGGAAAGATCTTAGAGAATCAAAACTTGATATGGACAAATCTTAGAGGATCAAATCTTGATATGGAGAATATCTTCTTGGAAATCCTCTGTCATTCAAAATTTAACCCTTGTACGTTTCCCTTTGATACAATGCTCGCAAAACTCCAAGTTGCAATTCTTTACCCCTTTTAACAATCCTTGATCTTGATCTGATAGAGTTTTCAAGGATTTTCCTCCGGCATGTCCGAAGCGCATGTGTCATAGCCTGGTTGCTTCTGCCTCTTTGTCGTCACTGTCGATGTCCCAATAATTGTACTACCGCGATAGTGGTACATGTTATTGCTCTTCCGATTAGCCTTCAATTCATTACCACTAGTGCAACGGAGCATATTCTCACCACTCTATTTTCTGCAATGATTTTGGACCCTTTTAATTCTAGGGCTCCCACAGAGATAGAGGTTCTTCTTCAAACCCGGTACATATCAAACATCTGCTAATGTTCTTATCATTCCATCATGGTTCCTTAATCGTATTGAACCAATGTCATATGAGATTAGAGGGCTGTCAATCCGTTGTGTGGATGACTTCATATTCTCCTTGAAAATCTACGAACCAGCCCATGTTGGGACACAATATGATAGCTACAAGCGGAGTCCACCAACCATCTGTCTGATGATGTTGATGACTCTATTGTAACTAATGAGAAGTCTGAATCATCACAATCAGCTACATTTGAATCCATAATGGCCTTTCCATTATTATATTTAGCCTTATTCTTTAACTTCGGACAGTCTTCCTTCCAGTGCTCCTTTTCTCGACAAAAGGCACATTCATCTTTGCTGGATCTAGATCTTGACTTGGATCTTCCCTTCTTTGTACTCGTTTAATTTTGAGATGACCCATCACAACCAGTGGTTCTCCTCCGCCCTTCTATTTTTTTCCCTTTCTTTGTTCATAGTTGTACAATGCCGAACAAACTTCTCAGAGAGAAAGTTCGTCATTTCCATGGAGTAGAATAGTTTTAAAGTGCTCATACTCATTAGGAAGCGACCCCAACAACATCAAGGCCAAGTCACCATCATCAAAAGTTGCATCCATATTTTGCAAATCTGTGACCAACTTATTGAAACTGGTGATATGTTCATTCATTGTAGTACCAGGAACATAGGTGAAGCGAAATAGTCTTTCTTCATGTACAATTTATTTTGACTGTTTTTCTTCAAATATTTATCCTCCAGTGCTTTCCATTATTTACTTGCAGAAGTTTCCTTTATGTATGGATATTTCTGCTCCATAGCAAGGTAGGATCGAATGGTACCGCAAGCAACACGGTTGATAATTTTCCAATCTTCTTCCCCAATAACATATGGTTTTTTTTCTTTAATGGCAAGATCTAGCCCTTTTATAGGTGCGTATAAATCCAAAACATTAGGCCTTCTTTTATAGGGAAAAATTCCTAACCAAATATGCTCCTTCACCGATGTGGGACTTTGGCACTCAACAGAACTTCTTTGGATTGTGTCTGCTCCTTAGTTATTCAGCAAGTTTTTGTATGTGAGCAGTCACTCTATTGTATATTTTTTTTGGTAATAACTGTGAAATATTACCATTTAACAACCAAATTAATACATCCTAAAGAGCACCTAGACACACTACCACCTTCTAGGAAGGGTGCAATGTACTCATAGGCCTCCAGTCATTCATTAATACAAAATTTCTGCAGCAAATAAGCACATCTTCTAGCTTTCCTAGAGTTTCTGTGTATATCTATTCCATCTCTAAATTCCTTTTGTATATGTGTCGTCACAAAGCTACTATTTACATTGAGTCCTTTAAACACTTTTCATTCCTGGCTTTACTGGTGTGAAAAATAGAGCCCCCAAATTGTTGCAGCTATTTCCTTTTTGAAGAACTTCTGATGCTTCCTTTAAATCCTTTCCAGCACCTGCATTACAGTCCCTTGTGGTATTATCATATTTGTCCAATTCTGTATCACAACCCTCAATTCTGTTGTCCATCGACAATCCCGAAACATGTGGTCTTGGGTTTCAGCAACCATATCATTACATAAGCAGCATTCAATGTCTTGTATTGGCACATGTAGTTTCGAAAGTCTATCTTTCGTAAGCAATCGACCATGAGCAGCTAACCAAAGAATCATCTTGTGTTTCGGCTGCATAATAGATGTCCATATTAGCTCTGCCAAAGGTAGTCTGATCAAATCACTCTGTAGAGCGATGTAGCTACCATTTATTGAATACTTCCCTGAAGCAGTTAACACATATTTCCCATTATGGTACCACTCCGTCATTTCAACTTTTAGGGAAGTTAATTTCCTCCAATACCAACTACAATCAAGTGGAGGTACATGTGCCCATATATTTTTGTTATGCATCTTCTTGATGCCATTTAATGAAATTCTCCACTTCATAAAGAAAAAAGAACTAGACAAAAAACTGGAGAACTGGATTAAATTTAAGAGAAGGACAGAGATGAGAGATTAACCGTGAAACTTCAATATAGGCTTCTCTCCATTGGCTACTATCTCAAACATTACTCGATCTCCTTCTTTTAAAAAATTAGCAATGCAGAACTCACGCCATCCACCTCCAATGTAGGTGAATCTGCCACATGAATATAGCTTAAATGTCCATGACCTTTGCTCGTCTCTTATCATTATCGTACATCTCCCATCTCTGAGACCATGCTGTCGTGCGAATGGGCTAGGAACATGCTGGAACAGTTTATAACCAGTATCACATAAGCGGTTCATATGTTTTTCCTGAATTTTCTCATTACCAGATGAGTTCTTACCAGAAAACGCTTTGAAAGGTAATAGGGTTTCATGGTACTAATGAAATGAGGTTGACCAAGATGCATATCCTTAGCAGCTTCTACATCGGGAACAGCCTTGCGTGATGATATGATGTTGGACTTTGGTTTTTCTATTACATTTGTTAATTAATGCACAAATCATGTAAGAAATATATATATGGAAATAATACTTACGATATACGAACAAAAGAACATACCAATAGGTCAACATGATAGAATCTGTCTTGGAGGCTATAGATCTTTCCTACTGTATGCAGATATCTTGCATAGTAAAACTAATTTTCCAGCTATGAAAACGATGAATCTACTTCCCCATATTCTCTCTTGCACTACGTGATCATGGTTTTATTCAAATTCAAATGTTTATTATTTGTGAAAAAGTCTAATATTTTCTCAATTTGGTAAATCAACTATATACAGCATTCGTAGTGTAATACATCCTTCCTAAAAAGAAAAAAGCCATGTAAGTTTTTAACCTGTGGTGTATAGATCTATGGGAAAGCTCAAACAAGACCTTTCTAGCTCTGTTCTACTATCACATATCTGTTAGAAGTTAACTCTAGTTACCATTACAATTAGCCTATGTATTATAAATGAAACGAAAAAAGCGTGTTAGATATAACAAGGATTTGCTCGTGAAATCCAGACCTTGAGTGGAAACTTTTTCAGTATCCGAATTAGTCTTCTTTCCTTCGGGCCGGAATGATGCATTGTCTCTCAGATCTATTTTTAAATCGACATAAACAATCAACAATTTTAGAATTGCAACAGAATATGAATCTAAACCAAGTAGAATAGAAATGCTTTAGACACAATAAAGAAAGAAAATAAATTCAGTGGAAAAGGAGCGATGAAAGTTATTTTAGAAGGGCTAATTCGACTCCCAGAAAAATATAGCCTTTTTGTTAGGAAATCTTATCTCATGGTATGCGCTACTCAGTGAAGTGCTTGAATAATCCTAACATAAAACTTGAGAAAGAAATTTTTGGAGAGCTGCTGTAAATAGTTCAAAAGGCGTGCTACGAAACTCAAAAACATTTCTCAGTAACTGTTACTCTTAAGAAAGGGGAAAATCTTTCATAGATACTTCTAAATATACTTTAATAAAATTACTACATTTAAGACTATTTAATAAATAAAAACATCAATGATGAGTATGTATTTTATTATCAGTTGATGGAATTGGTCATTTGAAAGACTTCATAATAACTTGAGAAAACATAAAAGATATACTACTCACACCAAAACAAACTTGGCAAATGGTAGCTACTATCTTTTGTGCATCTGGAATGAGAGGAATCACAGATGGAATTTCAAGTCCTAATCACTCTGTTAAAGCAATTTGTCTAAACAATTTATTTACTTGGTTCAACCAAGTTCCGTAACTAGCATTGAACAATGTGTTTGCTCCTTAGTTATTCAGTAAGTTTTTGTAGAGCAGTCACTCTTTTGTCTATTTTTGCTACGCATCAAGATGATTCCATTTAATGAGATTATCTTACTTCACCCCCCAACCCCCCCAAAAAAAATGAACTAGAGAAAAAATTGGAGAGCTGGATTAAATTTAAGAGAAGGGCTTAGATGAGAAGTTAACCGTGAAACTTCAATATAGGCTTCTCTCCATTGGCAACTATCCCAAACATTACTCGATCTCCTTCCTTTAAGCAATTTGCAATGCAGAAGTTATGCCATCCACCTCCAATGTAGGTGACCATGCTACATGAATATAGCGTAAATGTCCATGACCTTTGCTCATCTCTTATCAGTATCGTACATTTCCTATCTCTGAGACCATGTTGTCGTGCGAATGTGCTAGGAACGCGCTGGAACAGTTTATAACCAGTTTTACATAAGCAGTTCATATGTTTTTTTCTGAATTTTCTCATAACGAGATGAGTTCTTACCAGAAAGCACTTTGAAAGGTTATAGGGTTTCATGGTACAAATGAAATGAGGATGACCAAGATGCAAGTCCTTAGCAGCTTCTACATTGGGAACAGCCTTGCATGATGATATGATGTTGGAATTTGGTTTTTCTGTTACATTTGTTAATTACACAAAAAGTCATGTAAGAAATATATATGGAAAGAATACTTACGATATATAAACAGAAGAACATATCAATAGCTGAACATGATAGAATTGGTCTTGGAGGCTATAGATCTATCCTACTGTATGCAGATTTCTTGCATAGTAAAACTACTTTTCAGCTATGAAGACGACGAATCTACTTTTCCCATATTCCCTCTTGCACCATCTGATCATGGTTTTATTCATATTCAAATGCTTATTATTTGTGAAAAAGTCTAATATTTTCTCAATTCGGTTAATTAACTATATAAAGCATTCATTGTGTAATACATCCTTCCTGAAAAGAAAAAAAATCATGTAAGTTATCTCAAATTCTCAATTAGTTATTGTGAATCATATCTTAGAACAACATTTCTCATCATGTAATACCTGTAGTGTATCAGATCTATGGGAAAGCTCAAACAAGACCTTACTAGCTATGTTCTACTATCACACATCTGGTAGGAGTTGACTCTAGTTACCATTACTATTAGCCTAGGTATTAAAAATGGAATACAAAAAACGTATTAGATACAACAAGAAGGATTTGCTAGTGAAATCCAGACCTGGAGAGGAAACTCTTTCATTATCCGAATTAGTCCTCTTTCCCTTGGGCTGAAGGGATGCATTTTTTCTCAGACCTAGTTTTTAAATCGACACAAAGAATCAACAATGTTAGAATTGCAACAGAATATGAAGATAAGAACAGTAACAACGGGAGTTTTAATTGTATTTATGATCTAAAGTAAGATATAGATAAAAATTCCCATCTCAAAAAAAAGTAAGATATAGATAAAAAAAGAAAACTGGATGAAATTTAAGAGAAGGGCTTAGACGAAAATGTTGCCATGAAACTTCAATATAGGCTTTTCTCCACTGGCGACTATCTCAAATGAAATGAGGTAGTATGGTAATATGGTTTCATGGTACAAATGAAATGAGGGTGAAAGAGAGGCATGTTCTTAGCAGCTTCTACGTTGAGGAAAGCCTTGTGTGATGACATGAGGTTGGACTTTGGTTTTTCTACTACATTTGCTAATTACACATAAAGCCATGTAAGAAATAGAAATATTTTGTGGAACGGATACTTCCAATATACGAACAAAAGAACATATGAATAGTTAATTATACACAAATACATGACTAGAAATTAAATATGACTGAAAAGATTACAGTTAAAGTATGAATAGCATCAAACATGCACCTCAGCTTTTGGCTAATTGTTTATCTAATAAAAGTTGAAACTTATTATAAGGTTAAGAGAAATAACTTGCAAATTCATCAAGTATAAATTGATTGTACTATAATAAGCATCAATTGATTAATTTTGTGATGCTATTGATCTTTGTTTCAGTAATTACAATGTAGTGCTACTGTTTAAAATTCTAATTTCCTTTAGAAGATCATAAACTACTGCTTTAGTACATACTCATGTCATCAATATATCTCCAGAAAGGTTGAGGACTACACTGCATCTCTAATGTGACTCTAAAGATCTTTACCATTTGAAATCAAATTTCCAACTGTTTGGTTGGGTAAATTTTTAGAAGTGTAGTTGATATGAGAATCATGTTTTGCAGTTTGGAGTTTGGACAATCAAACACTAAGATAGCGTTTGGACATAAATTTGGTTGAAACTTGAAAAAAAAAGTTTTTGAAGTTGTGCTTAAAAGTTGAAGTTGTGTTTGGACATGCATTTTATTAGAAAAAAAAAAATAAGTTTTGTGAGTGGAAGAAAAATTTTCACCCAAAAACTGGTTAACTTGAGAAACTGTTTCAAATTGTTTCAAAAACTGATCATGTTTTCAAAAAAAAAATTGAAAAAATATACCCAAAATTTATGGCCAAACGGGTGCTAAATAATTTGATTGGAGATGTAATAAGGTGTTATGGTATATATAACAAAGTAAAAAGATTGTGGAAAATTAAGAGATAGCTTAAATGAGAAAACTTACGATGGAATTTCCAAATTGGTCTTTCTCCATTAGTAACAACCTCAAACACGATTCGATCCCCCACCTTTAAGTCATTTTCAGCACGGAATTTAGCCCATCTGCCCCCAATATAGACGTGATGGCAGGAGGTATACAGCTTTAAGTTCCATGACCTTTGTCTTTCATCTCTAATAATCAAACCACATTTCTTGTTTCTGAAGCCGTTTGCCTTTGTAAATTTTAGAGGAAGGCGCTGAAATAGTTTACAACAATTTTCAAATTTCATCAGACATATCATATGCTTCATATTTTTGCAGTAAATAATGCCAATAAACCAAGGGGGAGAAAAATAAAATGGTGCACAAGTCTCCTTTAGCCCGAAGATTCTTGAAGGGTTAGGGCGAAATGAATTTTGAGACTTACAAAGTAACCTTTCGAAAAGCAATAGGATCTAACTGT
Organism: Nicotiana benthamiana; assembly: GCA_034376525.1. Classification (NCBI taxonomy): domain Eukaryota; kingdom Viridiplantae; phylum Streptophyta; class Magnoliopsida; order Solanales; family Solanaceae; genus Nicotiana; species Nicotiana benthamiana. The sequence goes on from CM067336.1 coordinate 13,729,993, forward strand.
GCATACAACATGAGATTGGCCAATAGGGTTTTGCGGAGCAGCTTCTGCATGGAGAAAAGTCTTGCATTATCAATTGTAGATAAATCCATATCAATAAATTAAATATGACAAAATGATTACGATCAGAACATGAATAAGATACAAACATCCACCCGATCTTTGAGCTAATTTTAATCTAAACAGATTGAATGTTATGTTAAGATTAAGGGAACCACTTATAAAAAAAAAGATTTTAAGGGAATTAAGTTGCAAATTCATCAAATTTAAGCTAATGGTTCTAAATCACCTGTGATTTCAAATTTCTTGGAAGGATCTTTAACAATATGTGCTTCTTCTTCGTCTTGCAGATACTCCGCATACTCTCTGTCACAGTGACTTGAATCAAAGATGGTAACCTGAAACTCCATCTCTCCTTCATGTCTGAAAATCAATAAATCTCCTAACCGTAAATCATGCTCTTCTGCAAACTTTTCCCAACCCTCTTCTAGTCGCTGGCCATTCAGCTTCACCAGCCACTTCTTACTACCCCTTTTCAGTACTGCGTGTTCATGCTCATGTCCCTTTAGATACTTCAGAAAACCATTAGGAATTTTCTGCAGCACAACATAAACTTACAGTTGTCTTGTTAGGAACCATCAAGCAGTTTTATTTAGCATGTGAAACAGTACTATTTTTCTATGCAGATAAACAATTAAAAAGAGCAAGGGTCAAATTTGCCCCTGAACTATGAGAAATAGTCTATGTCTGCCTCTGGTCTGGTAATAGCCGGGGTCAATCATACGCCCTTACCGTAACAAAAATGGGTAATATTTGCCCTTATTGACTAATGCAATTGATTAGCACAGTTTACTGCCACGTGTCCAAAACTTAATAACGAGAGACGGGTCAAACTTGCCCTGAACTAAGAGAAATGGTCTAGATATTGCCTCCGTTAATAGTTTCTTTCAATCATGCCGGTAGATATGAATTCTCGAAGGAAACGTGGCAAGAGAGCTGCTCTATTTCATGGAATTGAGGAAGGTATAAGGACTTCTTCACCACATCCTTCACACGAAATTGATGAGGCATGATATGGTTAGTCTACTAAAAAGATCCTCCACTGACACCACCCTTGTGGTGGACACTGACACCACCCGTGTGGTGGACACTGACACCACCCGTGTGGTGGACCTTGTCATGTGCTGCTTTTCGTATCAAGTATCTTTCCGATTGACAATATGCAGACCCAGCCCAGTGAATTTTCAGATCCATTACAGCTGAGAACCGCCACTACTAGTGCAAGCAAGCTCTAAGGTTTGTTGGGGCTATAAGCACAAAGCGCAAATAAAGCGTGGGTTTTAATTAAGAAAGGTGTAAATGGAGAAAAAAATACAAATACGCATGTATAGTCCAAGACAAATAATTACAAGTTTACAGCATGAATAACAAATATATGCGCAAAGAAGTTGAAAAATATTAACGATACAGTGAAATATCAATTGTTTAATGTCACCTCCTCAGGATTAAGCTCATTGGGCAAAGAAAGTATGTCTTCTTTCCACCTTGATGACGACAAGTGCCCACTAGGCGAGGCAAAGCACTTTAACATGTTTTGCACCTCGCATCAAGGCTTAAGTGCGCCCTTGACAACACTGCTACCAGTAACTTTTACAGTTGCCTGAGTTTCCAATGTCCGCTCTCGTCTAGTCTAATCTCCTCTCCCCCTGGCTACTCCGATAGAACCCTCTCAGCTATCAAACCCCAATTATTTGGTCATTTTCTCCCACTGCCAAGATTCCTTATCCCTTAGCCAGTATCTGTTTCGCCCGAGAATGGTTTAATTATCTGTTGCAGTGGAACATTATTTCACTGTTGCCATATCTCCAATTTGTGGTTGTTCGTCGGTTAAGAAGATAAAAATAGGTGGGAGTATTTAAAGGCGGAGAGGATAAAAAGGACTAATTAATTTTTAAGCCAGGAATGCCATATCTAGGCCATTTCGCACATTTCTCGGGCAAGATTTGAACCTTTTCTTGTTATTAAAATTGGACACATGACAGCAAACTAATCAGTTCAATTAGCCATCGAGTCACCCCAAGAGCAAGGTGGGGAGTTCTTGGAGGGAGGGATGTGGAGCGTCTATCGAAAACAGCGACTCTACCCCACGGCAGGGGTAAGGTCTACGTACATATTACCCTCCTGACTCCACTTGTGGGATTATAGTAGGTTGTTGTTGTTGTTGTTAGCCATTGAGGCTAAATATAGCCCAGTTTTGTAACAAACTAACAGTAAAGGCATGATTCACCCCAACTATCAACGGAGGGTATATGTCGACCTTTTTGCATAGTTCAAGAGCAAATTTAACCTTTTTGCATGTTCATATGGACTATGGTTTTTGAATTTTAGTGTTTTTCTTTTCTGGGACGAATTGTTAAATCCATATCATATAGTATATAAATATAGAAGCAAAGATGAAATAGTTGCTAAAACACGGTTAATTTTGACTCACCAGAGCGCGCTTGAAGCCTGGTTGAATAGGCTTGAAAAACTGAGGCTTCGCAGGACGGACTTTCATAGCCAGCTGTCAAAAAATGCAGTTAACTATCCTTTTCTACTTTGTAATTGATAGAATTGAAAGATTGAAACTTCAATTCAGTTCAGAGGATACAATTATTTGGTAACTGAAACTTGAAAGTAATGTCAGCTTTTACTGTGGGACTGTGTGAAATTTGACGGAATTTTCATAGAATCCCGAAACAAATTGGGAAGGGAACTGGGAACTGGCGGGTTTTTCATTAGTGACGGGTAAACCACTCAATATGGGCTAGCCTATGCAGGCCTTGGTATTTGACGGACTGGGGCCGGGTCGGTCCAATAGCACGTTATAACCAGTTTTTGAACTCAAAAATAACCAGCGTACGAAATCAATTAAAAATAGTCATTATTTTGCTGCAACAAAAACTGGTTCAAAAAAATATACTAGAGTTCGGTGCACCTCTGTATGAACTCAGTATATTATGCTGGACCGGTATACTTTGCTGACTCTAGTATAATATACTGGCGACTGTAGCACCGCTGCTTCAAACTCCAGTATATTATACTGGAAAATTATATTTGCTGGAACTCCAGTATATTATGCTGGAGTTCTAGTGTACTTATGCTGGAACTTTATCATATTATGTTGGAGTTCCAGCATACATATCCTGAAACTCCAGTATTATATGTTGGAGTTCAAGCATACTTATGCTGGAACTCCAGTATAATATACTGACATATTTTTTAGGTTTTGAACAGTGTTTTTGCTCAAATTTATCTTTACATGAAAAGTGACTAAATTTCGATTACTTTTGAAACTAAGCTATTTTTGAACAACCAATTATAAATCTGGCTATTTTTGAATTTTAACTCAGTTCTATGTGAGCCACGGGCTCCCACGAGCCGGACCACAATTCTTTAAGGACTTCTTTTTTATATTTTCTTTAATTTAAGTTCTAATTTAAAAGTGAAAGAAAAAATATTTTGTTAGACAGAAAATTTTTGGTAAAACTTAATAACTTTTGATATTATTTCAATATATTACAAATAAATAAATAGATAAAGAGGACAATATTTCATTGATTATTAATCAAAACTCAAAACAAACTACTTAAAGAACTTTCACGGTAGTAGTGAAAATACGTGATATGGCTTGTTGGACTAATTGTTTTGTCCTTTAGGTATTTCGTATTTCACCATTCCTTCAATGGCGAACTAATATGAATAATTTTATTTTTTAATATATAACTGACTTTTTTTATTAGCATCTTATTTGTGATAGTACAACAACAACAACAACTACCCAGTATATTCCCACCAGATGGGGTTTGGGGAGGATAATATGTAGACGAGCCTTACCCCTACCCGAAAGGGTAGAGAGGCTGTTTCTTATTTGTGATAGTAGAGATTTCTAATTTAAGGAAGTATACATTAAAAAGGATTAATTTGCATTTCATGTGTCAACTAAGAAAAATGAAATATTGTACTCTAGAAAACTAGCGAGCCTTGCCATTCGGAGGATGCGCTAATTTTCTTGCCCATCACCAACTGCTATCTTGTCAGTGGCTTATGATGCACCTTACTAGAATATTTACATCTTATGGTAATTAAACATCTTTATATTAACCACCAAGGTAAATATTTACAAAGTAGTAGATTACCACGACCTACTTCCAAACTGGAAAAAAAAACATCTCAATTTAACCTTCATGGCCTCCTAACCTCATTTATATAACTCACGATGCTAGCTACTCAGTATTTACATTTTGTACGGACACGAGTATAACCCTCAGCTCTAATATTGCACATGCAGACCACTCTCTTGGCAAGGACACCCCATGTAGTTGCTTGTTTCTCAAAGATCCTTGCATTCCTCTCAATCCACATTATGTGTATTAGAGGTGTACATATACCGGATTGGTTCGGATTTTACAATTACCAAACCAAACCAATTGTATCGGGTTATTAAATTTAAAGACCAAACCAAACCAATAAATTCGGGTTTTTCAATATCAGTTTTTCTCAGGTTTTTCAGGTTTTCGGGTTATTCGGATTTTGTCGGATTTTTTTTCCGGTAAAATCTTCGTAGAACAAAATATATAACGTATACTCAAATTTTTCTTTAATCCTAGTAAGATACAACTATATAAAGTATTTTTCAAGAAAATAATACAAAATATGAGATATGTCATGACTCATGACATTATCCTAAAATATTCAACAATAAAAATAATAAAATTATGTACTATAAATATTGCTAATTAAAAAGTCATAATAAAAATAAACATAATCTTAAAGCACTAATTCATGCTAAACTAGATAGACTAATAAGGGAGTATTAATTATATGCCTAAAAGCTAAAGCAAAATAAAAACAGGTTATGTATTTTTATCTAAATTATTACAAAATAAAAAATAGACATTTAACACATTCCCGTTCGTAATGCTGAATTGAATGTCTTTTGGTAGCATTAGTATTGATTGCTAGCATTATTTAATTTACCAATATTAATGGCTATAAAACTTGTTGGAGCATTCAAAAGTTCTAAATTCAACCTTGAAATAATACATTAAAAGATAAAATTATAAAAAAAAATTAAGAAATATTTATAAATTACATTAGAATAAGTATATTTATATATTAAATATATCTAAAATTGTTATATATGTAATGTCGGGTTGGTTTGGTTTCGGTTTGACTTTCTTTAGTTAAAACCAAACCAAACCAATTATGGTCGGATTTTTTTTTCAACACCGGACCAAGTCAAACCAAACCATAGTCGGATTTTTTTTTACTCGATTTGACTCGAATTATCGGGTTGGTGTGGTTTACCGGTTTTCTTTGTACACCCCTAGTTTGTATATTCTGCGTACACTAATTTGAATAATCCGGCCACCTGAGATCACCCCTTTGTTTTTATTACAATCCAGTGATGCCACGATGTTGTAGTAGAAGGATGTTGTATCTATAACCATTGCATCAGTCTGGATCATATGCTTCTATGAAATGCACATTCTACAAATATATGATCTCTCGTTTATTGAGTTTGATTTGCAAAAGCAACATGTGTCTTCCACTTGCATGCCCACTTCTTCAATCTATCAGCAGTTAGCAATCTTCTCTGAACTTGTAGCCACATTGTGAAGACTGCTTTTGGTCCTGTTTGATTCTGATACATTAAACATTTCCATGAAACTTTAGCCAAATCTCCTAATTGTTGCAAATAAATCTGTTTGATTATATTCCTTTGTTGAGTTTGCCTATTGCTTACCTACAGTTTTTAAAGGAAACAATCTAAATTTACACCTTATTATACTTAATATCTCAATTTTATCCTCTCTTAAACTTTCACGTCATTCATAATCTTGCCATTAGTAAATTATCTCGTGTTTCCCATTATCTTTAATGGAACTCCAGCGTACATTAGACAAATTTCACGTATCAAAATACTTCAAAAGAAATTCAGATTTAACCCTCTATTATTTACTATAATTTGAAATTACTCTGCGTTATACTTCAAGTTGAAGCACCATTAAAGTCGAAGGCAAATACAAGACGATTTGCTAGCGGCAAGGATATGAATTAATCCAATATATATGTAGGGTAAAATCAAGATATTAAATATAGTGGAGATAGATAACCTTTTTATCCTTTACCTTTTCTTAAAGCAACGAAAAAAGGGTACAGCCTCTGTTGAGATTAGCCAACTAAGTAGTAAATCCAAAAACACCATATTCATCAATGCTCCTTCCCCCTTGCCTATCACCAACTGCTTCACTAACTTGTCAAGGGCTTTGCTTGGGATCCTTTCCAGAATATTTACCTGAAAATTTTCTTTTAGCACAACAGACTCTCTTGATAAAAATTTTGTAGACTTGATTTGATACAACCACTACATAATAATAGAAGCCTAAGCTAGATTTTCTTTTGGGGGGGGGGGGGGGGGAATTTTGTAGGGGCATTTGCAGAAATGGCCTTTTTGAAGCCACTAGACTAACCGGGACAGAATTTAAAGGGTGACCTCAAAAAAAGTCGAGCAATAAATCCAGACTATTTAAAACCTTTTGAGAGTCGTTTAATGTAAAAAGTAAAGTTATGTAACTCATTCCAAAAATCCATCACTCTTCCGAAGAGTGGCATAATATTTTCATATCACTACCATAAAAATTTTGTTTATGATTCCGCTCTCTCCTATATTCTAAAAGCCGGAGGGACAAAGAAGAAAAACAAAAACATGAATAACACAGAGGAAGACCACAAAAACAGAGGGAAGTAATGAAACTCACAATGGAAGTATGCTATAGGTATTGTTTCGTTGTTGATGAGTTCAAACTTAAAAGTATCTCCTACTTGGACATCATTTGCTTTCACGAATTTTTTCCATCCCCTGGTAATCGCAACGTGATGTCCTGTTGGTCCGAGCTGCACCGACCATGATCTCTGTTTCTCATATGTGAGAATCATCTCACAACGTCTATTCCTCAAGCCATTTGATTTTGCAAAATCCGCTTGAAGATACTGCTCAAGTTGTATCCCAATATGCAGATCAATGTGCGTTATCCCAAGAAATAAAAAACTTTTACTGAAGATCTAAACTATTCGGGGCTTAGTTAAAGTTATTTCAAATTGCTTACCAGACGAGGTTTGTTGATGGAATAAGGCTTAATAGTAGAAATAAAATGAGACATTATTAGCAGATGTTGAAGCATGTACTTGTGCTCTTGGAGCAGTCATATCTGACGTCTCAATCCTGAGGCCTATTCTTCATTTAAAAAGGAATACATGAAAAAAAAAAGAAACATTAGAATCAGAGAAATGAAAAGGAAAGAGGTACTTGATACAGCTATAAGACTTCACTCTTGAAATTCATACCTTGAGCGGAATATCTATTAGCATCCAAATCAGGCCTCTTTCCTTCGGGCTGAAGTGATGCATTTGCTCTCAAATCTAGTTTGTAAATAAATAAAAAAACCATCATAACTGAAACTAAAGAATGAATTTAAAACCAACGAAAGAACATTAAGTTGAAGGGAAAAATACTTGTTAAAGTCATAATTCAGAAAGAAGATAAATATCGAGAGGGCAAGAGAGATGACAAATAATTTCGGAAGGGCTAACTCACTCTTGATAGTAGTGAAGATCCCTAAAATCTGGAGATTGTTTTACACAAGTTTTTACCAGCTGAAGATTGATTATAAAAAATGAAAGCGATAGAAACAACAAGGAAAAAGCCTCACTAACAAATGCATATTCGCCCTGATTAATCAAAGACAGAGTTTACTGGTACCTGGCCGACGCTGGTTTTTTAAACCTGAACAACGGAATTTTGGGATTATATGGATAATAGCTTTACCAACACTACTTGGTAAAGTGCTTTAAAATGGCCTTTTAGAAAACATGAGCAAGAACTTTGCAGAGATACTGCAAGTAGCTCAAAAAGAGCATATACGAAAATCAAAAGTGTTGCACACTAACATTGTGAAAAGCATTCATAGATTACTTAGTTAAACGTTGTTTTTTGAACAAATGCAGAACATAAAGATTTTTCAAGAACATAAAGTGTGGCATAATATTTTCATATAAATAGTATAATATGATATGAGAAAACTTGCCCTGAAACTGCTGCTTTGGAGTTTCTACGTCAGTAACAACATGAAATTTCCATATAGACTCCATTTTTCCATCACTAACAACCTCAAACATTATACGTTCTCCAACAACAACAACCCAGTATAATCCCACTTAGTGGGGTCTGGGGAGGGTAGTGTATACGCAGACCTTATCCCTACCCTTGGGTAGAAAGCCTGTTTCCAAATAGAAACCCGGCATCCTTCCCTCCAAGAACTTCCCACCTTGCTCTTGGGGAGACTCGAACTCACAACCTCTCGCTTGGAAGTGGGGGTTGCTTACCATCAGAGCAACCCCTCTTGTCATTATACGTTCTCCAACCTTTAAGCAATTATCAGCAATGAATTCACGCCAGCCATCTCCAATAGAGACTCGATTTTTGCAATCAGAACTTAGCTTTACATTTCAAAACCTTTGTCTTTCATCTCTTATAAACAAATCGCATTTCTTGTTGGAGAGACTATTTGAAAATTGTTGAGGAAGGCGCTGATAAAGTTTATTGCCATTTGGACACATCATTAAACAGTTCATATTCTACAGATTTTCACTAACAAGGACGAAAAAAATTAAAATAGTGCAAATGCTTCCTTTAGCCTGAAGATTCTTGAAGAGTTTACGTGAAATTAATGAGTTTTAAGAGTTACCAAGTAACCATATGTCAGGCGATATGGTCTAATAGTGCATATAAAATGAGAATGACCAACATGCTTGTTAATAGCAGCTTCCGCATATGAAGAATCCTCGTCTACGACTTGATGTTGGGGCTTGGTATTTCTATTACATCGTCGATATCTCTTGAATAGCTTAAATGGCACGACGTGGATGGCAAGGATCCATATAGTCGATCCCCACTTGGGATTGAAGCGTAGTTGTTTGTATCTTCAAGAAATTAAATATGACAAATTCCATTTAGAAAAGGGAACAACATTTAACTATCTACCACACATTTTGGCTAATTTCTTAAACTAAATAAATTAAAACAAATCAGCATTTTCTTGTATAAACATTACAGGAATTCATCACTATAGTTTCTCTTTCTATTCCACTTTTCCTTACTACTCCCTCTGTCCCATATTAATTAGTTTTCATATTTCCATTTTGCACGCCCAAGGAATCATAAATAAGAATTGTTTTTTTGTGACTAATTTATCCTTATCTCTATGCAATAAATAAGCGCTCTATTAATATTTTTTACTTTCAAGAACAATTAACATTATGGGTAAAATGTGAAAAAATTGACTAATTCTATCTTGATTTTATCAATTGACAAGTACTATAGGGCAAACTTTTTAGTAACCTTGACAACTAATATGAGACGTGGAGTATTAAATCAGCATCAAGGATCATAAATAAATACAACAACAACAACAACTACCCAGTATACTCTCACCAGGTGGGGATTTGGGGAGGGTAATATGTAGACAAGCCTTACCCCTACCCGAAAGGGCAGAGAGGCTGTTTCCGATCGACCCCCGGCTCATAGGATAAAAGGAAAAACAGCAGTAAAACAAAAACAAAGACAAAAACAAAAACAATAAAGCATTATTAACTCCAGCAGAAATAACGTAAATAGCGTAAATAATTATCTAAACATACGAAACATAAATACAATAGCATGCAATAATATCATACAGTAACTACTATAACTAACAGCCATAGGGGGGACATTAGCTAAAACACAAATCATCTATGGATAACCCTGCTGACCCACACCCAACCCCGGATGAGGCGTACGAAAAACTCTAGGAGCCCCTATCCTACAACCCTGATTCTAGACCTCCAGACTTTCCTATCAAGGGTCATGTCCTCGGAAACCTGCATTCTAGTCATGTCCTGCCTAATCACCTCACCCCAATACTTCTTAGGCCTCCCTCTGCCTCGCCGACCGCCAACAATCTCCAGCCGCTCGGAGCTCCTCACCGGAGCATCGGGACTTCTTCTCCGCACATGCCCGAACCACATCAAGCATCATATATAAATAATCAGGAAAATACTCCTCACCCGGGGTTGGGTAAGGCTTGGTAGGGCTATCCATAAATGATTTGTATTTTGGCTTGTGTCTCCGTTATGGTAGTTATTTATGGTAGTTACAGTATTATATTATTGCATGCTATTTTATTTATGTTTCTTATGTTTAGATAATTATCTACGCTATTTCTGTTGGAATTACTAATGTTCTCTTGTTTTTGTCTTTCCTTTCCTTCACTGAGCCGGGGGTCGATTGGAAACAGTCTCTCTGCCCTTCGGGTAGGGGTAAGGCTCGTCTACATATTACCCTCCCCAGACCCCACTTTGTGGGACTATACTGGGTAGTTGTTGTTGTTGTTGTTGTTGAAAATAACTTCCATAAGTAACAGAAAGGTAAAATCTAAAAAAATGAAGTTGAGAACCTAAATAACTTCACCTTCAAATTCAAAATTCTTGGAAATCTCTCCAAAAGTACGTGTTGCTGCTTCTTCTTCTTCTTCTTGCAAATACTCTGCATATTCTCTGTCACATTGACTAGAATCAAAGATGATAACCTCAAACTCCATGTTTCCTTCATGTCTGAACACCAACATATCTCCAAGCTGCAAAACATTCTCCTCCGCAAACTCTCCCCAGCCCGCTTTGAATTGATAGTCGTTCACCTTCACCAGCCACTTTTTATCCGCCCTTCTCAGTAGTACATTTCAAGCTCATGTCCCTTTAGATACTTCATAAAACCTTAAGGAATTTTCTGCAGCACCACACAAAATTAGAGTTGCCTTGTTCCAAATAAAGTTGTTTTATTTAGTGCGTGGAAGATACTGTACTATTTTGACACCCAGATAATGAGAAAGGGTCAAGTTTGTCCCTAAACTATGCGAAATGGTCCAGATATATGCCCTCCGTTAATCGTTTCAGTCAATCATGCTTTTTCAGTAGATATGAATTCTCGAAGTGCACATGGCAAGAGAGCTGCTCTATTTGATGGAACTGGGGAAGATGGTATAAAAACTTCTTGTTCTTACCCTTCGCTCAAAATTGATGAACAAGAGAAAGGAAAGGTAATAGATTGATTGTATGATATAGTTAATCTGCTAAAAAATCGTCTGGTGGCACCGCTCGCCCATTGATTCTTTCCAGCCAAGAACCACCACTACTGGTAACTTTTACAGTTGCTTGATTTTCCTCCGACCGCCCTCGTCTCACCTCCTCACCTCCTCTCCCTTTAGCTATTCCGATTAAACTCTCTTAGCCAGTGTTATCAATGGTGAAAAGCGCAAAAAAGCTTTAAGGTCTGTTGGAGCTTTAAGTGCAAACCACAAATAAAGCGTGGGTTTTAACATAGAAAAGCGCAAATGGAGAAAAACTACAAATATATGTGTAATCAAAAACTAATATCTATAAGCATGAATACCAAATATATGGACAAAGAAATTGAAGAAAATTTATGATAAAGTGAAATATCAATTGTTTAGTGTCGGTTCTTCAAGATTACGCTCACTGACAAGGAAAAGTATGCATTAGAACCTTGATGACAACACTAAAGTACCCGTTAAGTGAGACGAAGTGCTCAACACGTTTTGAGCCTCACTTCAGGGCTTAAGCGCGCCTTTGATAACACTGCTCTCAGCTATCAAACCCCAATCATTTGGTCATCGTCGGCTTGTCGCCCACTATCCATAATCTATATCCCCTAGGCGGTATCTGTTTCGCGCGAAAATGGTTTATCTGTTGCGGTGGAACATTGTTCCACTGTTTCCATCTCTCTAATTTGTGTCGGTTAAGAAGATTAAAATAGGGGGGAAGTGGGCAAGAGCACAGATAACCATTCTCAAGATGCTATTTAGAGATTAGCCATTACTTATTTTTGTCCTAGAATTTTAAACTAAAAATCTTAACTTCATACAAGTCAAGACATTTTTGTCCTAAAAAATTGAACTGTAAAACTAAAATTCAGGACGCACTTACTAACTCTTAAATAGCAGGCTTTTAGAGTGGCTACCTAATGTCGTTTCTAATAAAATGGGTGCGGGTGGAGGGAACACAAAAGGATAGTTAATTTTGAAGCCACAAATGCCATAACTAGGCATTTCGCATAGTTAAGGGGCAAATTTGACCTTTTCCCGTTAATAACTTTGGGGCACATGGCAGCAAACAATACTAATCAGTTTTGTTGGCCAATATGGGCAAATATAGCCTAGTTTTTCAATATGGGCAAGTATGGCCTGGTTTTAACAAACTAACAGCAAAAGTGTAATTGAACCTAACTATTAATGGAGGGGATATATACTTTTTCATATAGTTCAGGGGCAAGTTTGACCTTTTCCATGTTCATATGGACTACTATGTTTTTGAATTTTAGTGTTTTTCTTTTTTAGGATAAATTCGTACCATGCATAAATACAAAGGAAAGATGAAATAATTACTAAAAACCCGTTAATTTTGACTAACCAGAGCGTGCTTGATGTTGAAACCTGACTGAATAGGTTTGAAAAAGTGGGGTTTCACCGGACGAACTTTCATGCCGGCAGCCAAAAAATGCAGTAACTGTAATTGATAGAATTGAAAGATTGATACTTCAATTCAGTTAAAGAGATGCAATTATTTGGCAAGTGAAGCTTGAAAGGAATGGCAGTTTTTTTTTGTTTCCCGGGCTGCTGTTCGGTACGCCGCCGCGTAGGGCCCATTTGGGAATGCTCTCCAGCAAGTATTTTTCCAGGAATGGCAGCTTTTACTGTGTGACTGTGTAAAATAGACGACATTTTCACTGCATCCCGAAGCGAAATTAGGATAAAGAAATTCAATAACGGAACTGGCGGATTTGGGTGGTTTATCATTAATAATGGGGCATCTTGAGGGTTAATCCAAGTTTTTTCTTAATAAAAAAAGGGCAGTGAGAAGTAAAAAGGGTATTATTACTTTTAACCTGCGATATAAGATTTTTTATATTTATTAGCAGAAAAAGTATATAAAATTTATATAATTTTTGTATATAACATACAGAATGTATATATATACAAATTGTTATGAAATAGAAGATTCTTACACTTCTATTTAAGGTGAATGTCTTTAATGTATCTAATTAGAGAGATTTTAGAGTTCTATTAGTGGTAGCTAAATCTTCCTCTCCCCTATAAATAGAGGTGCCCCCTACCATTGTAAATCATCCTTGGGACCCCTCTCAACTCAATAAGAAGAACTCTCTCTACTCTTCTCTCTATTGCTATTGTTCTTGTTCTATTGTTCTTGTCTTTTGCTTTAGTTTATAACACGTTATCAGCACGAGACTCTACCGTCTCAAGTATCATTCTCGAAAATCCAAGGTATTTTCCCTCTTCCTAATTTAATTTTCGAGTATGTCTGACATTATGAAAAGAAAGTTCGTTGCCCTTGAAATTTCGGGCAAGAACTATATGACATGGGTGTTGGATGCTGAAATCCACCTAGATGCTATGGGTATCGGAGACACCCTCAAAGATAAAGAAAAAGCATCCACCCAAGATTGTGCGAAGGCCTTGATTTTCTTGCGCCACCACCTTGACGAAGGTTTGAAGATTGAATATCTCACCGTCAAGGATCCACTCGTTTTGTGGAACAGCTTAAAGGAGAGATATGACAACCTGAAGTTGGTCACTCTGCCACAAGCACGATATGATTGGGCCCATCTGAGGCTACAGGACTTTAAGTCCGTTTCTGAATATAATTCTGCTATGTTCAGAATTACTTCTAAACTGAAGCTATGTGGAGATAACATCTCCGATTACGATATGCTTGAGAAAACGTTTACAACGTTTCATGCCTCCAATATGGTACTGCAGCAACAGTACCGAGAGAAAGGCTTTACGAAGTACTCTGAACTGATTTCTCTCTTACTAGTGGCTGAGCGAAATAATGATCTGCTCATGAGAAATCACGAAAATAGACCAACTGGGTCTACACCACTGCCTGAAGCAGATATGGTGCACTCGCATTATGCCAAACATAAAAGGGACCATGATCACGGTCATAAACGGGGTCAAAGCCAAGGACGTGGACAAGGAAGAAATTCCAAAGAAGTCCGTCACCCCCCAAAGAGAGATAACCACCGAAAGCAGAAACGGGGTCCAGAAGATCCTAAGGCAAATAGTTCAGAAACTATATGTTATCGTTGCGGTGGAAATGGGCACTAGTCTAGGATTTGCCGTATACCAAGACACTTGGTTGACCTTTATCAAGCATCTCGAAAGAGAAAAGGCCCTGAAACAAATTTTGTCTATGACGACAATGAGGATATCACCCACCTGGATGTGGCAGACTTCTTTGAGCAACCCGAGGGAAAGATAGACCACCTAATCGGTGATGGAACCATGATGAAAGAAGATGGAGCTGTTTGATTCTACTTGTATTAGTCAATGAATAAATTAATAGTCATTTGCATTAGCTCGTATTAGTTAATTCATGATATGATGTTAGTATTAGCCCTTTAGAATGTTTCAATATGCTCAAATATTTTTAGCAATAAAACGAACTTTTTTCCACCAGGCCAGATATTCGAATATCAGAGTCTGATATTCGAATATCTGGGCCAGATATTCGAATATCAGAATTGCTATATTCGAATATCTGGCAAGATATTAGAATATGTGCTTAAATATTCGAATATCTAATATTTTTCGCATTAAAGTATTATTTTTTCCGCAAGGCATTATATTCGAATATTAGAATACAATATTCGAATATCCTAAATAACTGCTTCCCAAAACGCTGTTTAAACGCGAAACAAAAGAATTGAAGTTGTTTATACTTACATTTATGTATTTTTTTTGTATGTTAAACTATGGGATAGCAAATATGGATATCTCACAAAGCGAACTTGGACCAACGTCCAAGTGTAAAAGTATTTGCCTAGTTGATTCATGTACAATACTCAAAGAAAAGAAGAGTAATTGTGTAAGGCAAACATTACTACAATCTATGGAAGTAGTAAATTGATTGAAGGCTCCGGAAGAGCAATTGTAACTCTGCCCAAAGGCATGACGTTAATCATAGAGAATGCAATGTTCTCCCCCAAGTCTAAGAAGGACTTGTTGAGTTTTAATGATATCAATCAAAGTGTTCTCCTCCAAGTCTAAAAGGAACTTGTTGAGTTTTAAAGATATCATTCAAAATGAATATCATATTGAGACAATAGATGAGAATAATCTTGAATTCTTCATGAAAACGAGGCTGCCCATTTCGGTTTGGGTTCACGCCATTTTGAATGCAACAATGCTAGTTTGTCGGTTGCCCGCTTCGACTTGGGTTCACGCCATTTTGCATGCAACAATACTAGTTTGTCGGCTGCCCACTTCGGTTTGGGGTCATGCCATTTTGCATGAAGCAATGCTAGTTCGTCGGCTGCCCACTTCATTTTGGGGTCACGCCATGTTGCATGCAGCAATGCTAGTTCGTCTCTGACTGACGAAATGACACAAATATTCCCCATTGCAATTGGTTTTGGGTCATGAACCCAATATATCCCATTTAAGAAGCTTTGGATGCGCAATATATGTGCCTGTAGCACCGCCATCCCGCACCAAAATGGGTTTGCAAAGGAGGTTAGGAATATATGTTGAGTTTGACGCGTCCTCCATTATTCGCTACCTCGAAACATTGACAGGAGATTTGTTCACTGCACTATTTGCAGACTGTCAATTGGATGAGATACTTTTCCCAAAATTAGGGGGAGAAGTTGGTGAAACCAAACGGGAAATTTTGTGGAAAAATGCATCATTATCTCATCTTGATCCACATACCTCTATTTGAAAGAAAGAGGTACAAAAGATTATCCATTTGCAAAGAATAGCAAATCAAATGCCTGACGCATTTACGGACTTGAAGAGGATAACGAAATCACACATTCACGCGGGAAAATGTTCCGATCCGTATTGAAGTCCCTATTGGACAAATATCTAGTGTCATGTCCAATGAGTCAAATGCACGCCAGAAGCGTGGCAGACCATTAGGTTCCAAAGATCGAAATCCTAGAAAGAGGAAAAAGAACGATCTAAATGACACTATGAAAGAATCATATGAGGACGCTCATGATTTGATTAATTCCGAGATTCACGAAGAATCTATTGAGCCTGAGACTCTTGAAAATACGGAATGCAAGAATGTGAGGATCTCGAACCTCAGTCTGTGGTAGTACAAAATTAATTGAGAGCTCTCGAAGAGCCAATTATTACTATGTTGGAGAAACACAATTGAGTATTGTGCTGTAGCAAGTCTCAAAGAAACTTATCCAGTTTCCAAAAGTACACGCGAAGGCGATTGATGATATTGAGACTATAAATAAAGGAAGGCTTTGATTCTCCTATTACTACAACTTGTAGCGGGGTAATTTGTATATGAAAAGCTACCCGCTTTGTTCTCCAGTTTGTACTACACAAACGAAAGAATGCCACAATAAAGTGGATATCTATTGGTATAAAACCCATGTCATAATAAACCCGAAGTTTATTGATAAGTGCACATGTCATGGTGTAAATTTGAAATTTACCAATATTGATAATTTATTCAGTTGACATTCGTGTTAGCTATCTCATTTGAAGTATGATGTGCAAATTCACATAGGTGAATATCAAAGAACTAGAAGTTCTTGTTCTCAGTAATGAACTGACCAACTAAAGAGTTCGGGTTGAGGCCCCTAAATTCTGGAAATATCAAAGGTGAATATGGGCCCATTCACCTGCCATGTATACCACATATGATGCATCTATGGAATGGTTACATGCGCAATTGTTATTGACCCGCAGCCTGGCAGTGCTTGCGAGGTAAATCGCTCAGTAATCTAACTTCGAGCATAGTTTCCAGATTCTCTACTCAAGACAGTTCATCTTGATAAGTTGGTTTATATTAAAGTTGGTTTAGCAAGATAATTATTGAGTGCTTCCACTTAATAGCTAAACTGTTTCTTATGAGAACTAAGTTATATATATATCAGTTTGATATAAGTTGTATACGAGAGTATATTCTCCCCTCACAAGTGGTTCAGGGTCAGGAACCAAATAATTTCATCTTATTATTAAGGTGCTGTGTATATTGACATAATGCACAAAGATGATTTCCCAAAGTTGAGGAAACATGTTAGCTTTACTAACATGAGGGGGAGACATGATAAACATTTGAGAAAGTGTTACATGGGATGAATTTTCATTTGTATATGTATATCCCCGAATATCATGATATGAACCTGTAGTTCATAAAAAGGAAATGCAATTGCAACATATTGCAAAGCATGCTACACGCATTTGCTGACTCAAAGAAAGCAACTAAATGGAAGAGATACAATTCAAGAAGAATTGATTCCATATGAAAGACATGTAGCTTTGAACCTATAGTTCATATGCTTGAAAGTATAAAGGCAAAGGTATGTATAATCAATTTTTCGATATCTTATTTGTTTAGCATGACATGAAACTTTGATATGCAGCTAAAGTCTATTATGTGACTTACATGACTTAACTTGAAAGATTTAAGTTGCTTGAAGCATATGCAATTCTTGGTCCTGAAGTACCACATCCTAAGTACAATTTGTGTCCATATGTATCTTGCTATAACTATAAGCATGATGGCATTGAGAATGCATCTATGGAGATATTGAAGAGCTATTCCACGACATCATATGAAGATGTTCATACCTATCAAGAATGATGATTTCAAGGTGCGGAATATTTATTCAAGTCAATATGGTTGATTTGTCAAATCTCTACCAAAGATCGTTTTCAAGATGATGCACAAGATTGGAATGCAAATGCTCAAGGATATAAATCGATGTACTCATTAGGGGGAGTCAATGCGCGTTGCACTCTTTTTCCCTTACAAGGTTTTTTCCCACTGGGTTTTCCTTGCAAGGTTTTTAACGAGGCAACCAATAGGCGCATATTCAAACATGTGTACTCTTTTTCCTTTCTTTAATTTTTCCCAATGGGTTTTGGTTTTAAGGTTTTATGAGGCACATCATTGAATAGACATTCAAGGGGGAGTGTTATGAAATAGAAGATTCTTACACTTCTATTTAAGGTGAATGTCTTTAATGTATCTAATTAGAGAGATTTTAGAGTTCTATTAGTGGTAGCTAAATCTTCCTCTCCCCTATAAATAGAGGTGCCCCCTACCATTGTAAATCATCCTTGAGACCCCTCTCAACTCAATAAGAAGAACTCTCTCTACTCTTCTCTCTATTGCTATTGTTCTTGTTCTATTGTTCTTGTCTTTTGCTTTAGTTTATAACACAAATTTTATTTTTCCAATTATTCTTTTTGCAACGGTTATACCGTCCAACCAATGTTTCGCCAGCTAATTTAACAGTTAAACTAATTCATATATAAAATTTAATTATACTTAAGTGAGAAATGTGTATATGTAAGACAATTGTCTTGCATCCATTGGTTCATACAAACACCGAGTTTGAATAAATTTTTGTAAAGTTGACGGGACAAATATTTTTCTACACCTTATATTCCATCAAACCAATAAAGATAAAGACTTTGTCTTTTATAGTTAGTTAATCAATCAAATGCTTTGTTTTTACTTTAATTATTACTAATTGTTAAAATTATAATGCTTAATTCCTTTTAAATACATTGTTGGTGAGTAAGATCACTAGTGAAAATTGTTGATGTAGCTTGTTTAACACCTGGTATCTTGTCAATGGCTTCTATGATGCTTAGTGTCCTTCCTGGAATATTTACTTACAAATTTTAAAGGGAGAAAAAAAAGTTGCGCCTTTGCTATACGTACATTATACTTTTGAGGGTTATTAATATATTCGCCATTAGCAAATTATCTCGTGTTTGACATTAACTTTAATGGAACTCCAATGTTGATTAGACAAATTACATGTGTCAAAATACTTCAAAAAGATCCAAATTTGTTCTTCTACTTTTGCCTATGATTTGAAAGTACCCTATGTTATACTTCAGGTTGAAGCTACAACAATAACAACTACCCAGTATAATGAGGTCTGGGGAGGGTAATATGGGCAGAGAGGCTGTTTCCAATCGACCCTCGGCTCAGTGAAGGAAGGAAAAACAAAAACAAAAACAAGAGTATTTGCTAGCGGCAAGGGTATGAATTAGCTCAAAGCATAATGGAGGGTAAAATTAAGATATTACATATAGTGGAGGTATCGTTTCTCTGCGAGCAACTATGAACCAACAATTTCTACCATGGTCACTGAAAGATAAAATGTCGAAACAAAAACACAAAGGTGATTAAAGACCATATTAACATAACCCCAGCGCAATCAGCTATATATACAACTCAGGCAGGAAAAGTGGATCAAATTTAAAAGAAATGGATAAGCTCCAAAACTTTTTATAGGAATTCATGGATATCCAAGCAGATGAAGCAGAAAAGGCTAAAAGATGTTAGCATTCCAGGAGAAATTCTCAATTTATGCATGAACATATCACACCATTGTTGATCCAATGGCCAAGAAATAGCACTTTACAACCTCTTTTCCTTCTACACCTGTGTAACGATTTACTAAGGACTCCAAACCTTTTACGTGTAACTAATTACTTTCCTTACATGGAGTTTTTTGGAAGAAAATATAACATGCTTTATTGACGCGCTGCACCATATACTGAATCAATTGTGGGGGGCGGGGGGGGGGGTTACTTCAGTTTTCCTTTATTCTTTTTTTGTTACCAACCATGGAAACAACCTCTTGCAGAAATCCAACGTAAGACTGCATACAATAGATCCTTCTGGTCCGGCCCTTCCCCGGACCCCGTGCATAGCGGGAGCTTAGTGCACTAGCCTGCCCTTTTGTCACGAACAACTTCATTGTTCAGTAATCCCTTGAATGACATTTGTATCCTCTCCAGAAACTTTGCCTGCAAAAATACATTAGAATAATTACAGTCCACTATCTTGTGTGACATTCTTTATAGGGCTACATAATCTTCAAACTTTTATAAAGCATGTACATACTTTTTAAAACAAACTATTTCTAAAATAACTACAATTACGAGAGATGATACATCAACCAGAAAACTGTTAGAATCAAGTAGGAAGAAATACTAACCTAGAGTAGGAATTTCCTTACCAAACTTTACCTTCCTCTTAGCATTAGCAGAAACTTGTTTGTGCACAAAAAACCACAATCATACTAGCTAACATAGATTTCTTATCATGGCAATATTGGCAAATGCAAAAACATTAAACATATGAAATATATGTGAGAAAACTTTTATAGAGTACAGTATTGTAAGCAGTAAATTTATTTAACATCATCCAAGACTCTCTTTACTATAACCAATCTGTTACACGTCACTAGTATACGTCCTCTCATTTATAATTCCACAATATCTTCCTTACTCTAATAGCCAATGGAAAAGAAATAGACAACAACATCAATTAGTGTAGAAAAACGCTACCAACGGAAGTACACCATAGGTTCTTTCCCATCCTTAATGAGTTCAAACTTATAAATGTCTCCAACTATTCGCTGCTCTGATGTTGTCCCTCCATCCACTTGTTACTGTTATATTGGCTTGTCAATACACTAATGAGGAAGATCATTAACAGATACTTGTGTATAAACGCATGTTAATTGTCTTTTATCCTAATGAACTGTTGTTAATCGTAGTGGAAAAAATCAGAAAAAAGTAAAATAAAGAAAAAGAAACGACAAAGGTAACAATTAGAAAGAAAAAAAATTTAAAAAAAAATCATAGGAATACATTCAGAAATAGGAGTGCCTCCCTCTCCATATATAGAATTTTCTTAACATCTCTGAGCTTTCAAGTTATTTTGAAAGAAAAGGATCAAGGAGATGAGAACTATGTCATGAAAATAAAGTTTAAGGAATAAGGTCTAATTTGGATTTGACTTAAGCCAAAGGTATGTTTGTAGAGTGTGCCTATGAATGATTTTCCAGTTTTTCAATAATCTCCTCCTCCTAATACATGAAGATTGAAAATTTCTCCTCGATGGAACCTAGGACCAGAGCCTTAACTGACTCAATCTTCAGATTTGGGTGATCCAACGGAGCAAATTGCCCTACGAAAGAAATGCAGTTCATCAATTATTTTGTTTCTTCGTAAGCCATGTTCCGTAGGATGTAAAATGCTTTCTACAAGAAAAAGTATATTTTTCTTGAAAATTGTTTGTGATATCTTATGTTTAAGAACTCGACTTTGTGTTTTGAGGCCTTTAAAACCTCGTTTTATTCCTCCTCGATTTGCGTGCGCAATCCGGACGTGTTTCCGAAAAGCTTTCAAGTTGAAAGTTGATAAAAATAGGAATTTCGCTTAAAACCTCGTTTGAGTTGACTTCGGTCAACATTTTTGATAAATGGACCCGGACTCGTGTTTTGACAGTCACGGTGGGTCCGTATCGAAGTATGGGACCTGGACGTATACCCGGAATCAAGTTCCGAGGTCCCTAGCTCGAGATATGAGTTGAAAAAGACTGAAAATCTAATGACTTTAGGAATTTGGTTAGTGTTTGATCTAGTTGGTATCGGGTCTGTATTAAGATTCCGGAGCCCGGTACAGGTTCATTTGATATTTAAGATTTATCTGTGAAATTTGGTGATAAACGGAGTTGGTTTGACGCGACTCGGACGTCCGGTTGTGAAAATAGAGGTTTTTAAAAACTTTCTTGAAAATTTCATTCAATTTGGTGCTAAATTCGTAGTTCTAGGTGTTCTTTTGGCGATTTGATCGTGCGAGCAAGTTTGTATGATGTATTAGGACTTGTGTGCATGTTTAGTTTGGAGCCACGAGGACTGGGTGAGTTTCAGATAGGCTACGGAATGCTTAGAACTTAGAAAAATCTTGTTTTTGGCTTCAGCTGATATCTGGTGTGTCGTTCATCGCGTTCGCAGAGGTACTCTCAGGAATGGTAAAATGAGCGCAGGGTGACTTTCTTCTTCGCGAACGTGAAGGCTAGGTCGCGAACAAGGAGCATTGGCGGCATTACCCTTTGCGAACGGGAACAGCCTCTCGCGAATGCGTAAGCATGAGACTGGGGGAGGAGAAGTGACCCATACTCTTCGCGAACTTAGAAAAATCTTGTTTTTGGCTTCAGCTGATATCTGGTGTGTCCTTCATCGCGTTCGCAGAGGTACTCTCACGAATGCGAAAGGTAAAATGGGGGCAGGGTGACTTTCTTCTTCGCGAACGCGAAGGCTAGGTCGCGAACAAGGAGCATTGGCGGCATTACCCTTTGCGAACGGGAACAGCCTCTCGCGAATGCATAAGCATGAGACTGGGGGAGGAGAAGTGACCCATACTCTTCGTGAACGTGGCACGTGGCTCGTGAACGCGTAGATAAGCCTTCACAAACCGAGAGAGTATCTCGCGAACACGTAGGCTAATTGAGTCGATGTTTCGCGATCACAACAGACCCTTCGCGAACGCGAAGAAGGTCTTACGCATGTGATTTAAAACAAATCAGTGACGGGATTTTTCCAAATTTTCACAACACTTTTGTTAGAACTTGACCTAGGAGCGATTTTGAAAGGAAAATTCAACACCAAATCATACATTTGTACTCTTTAACTCATTTTTCTTCCATTTATAACATCACCCATCAAATTCCTAGCCCTAATCTTTTTCTTTCATGGTAGAAAACTAGGAATTTAGGAAGAAATGAGGATTTATGCAAATTGGAGATTTAGACCTCAATTTGAGGTCGGATTCCAAAACCAATTGTATATCTGGGCTCGTGGTTGAATGGGTAAATAGATTTTGGTCCAAACCTCAGGATTTGACCAAGCGAGCCCGGGGTCGATTTTTGACGTTTTGGGGAAAGTTTGAGAAATCTAAATTTATGCATTGTAGTTGATTCCTTTAGCAATAATTGATGTTGTTGAGTTAATTTTGGCTAGATACAAGTGATTCAGAGGTGGATACTAGAGGAAAAGCGGTAATAGAGCATTGAGTGGCATGCGGAGTGAGTAAGTCTCGTGTCTAACTTTGACTCGACGGATTAGGAACCCTTGACTTATTTGCTATGTGAAATCCACGTGAGCGGCGTATAGGTGAGGTAACGAGTACCTATCCGCCGCTAATTTATCTGTTTTGCCTGTTTCCTTCCCGTTCTTCTTATATTGCTTTTTCCTGCTTTAATTGCTACATGCTTTACTTGTATTTCCATGCTTAATTGCTACTTATTAGACATTATTTCTCTTTGCCGAAAGTATTAGATATTTCGTAGTTTCGTTGCCTCCTATTATTTGCTTAAGTTGTTTATCCATACTTTGAAGGCATGTTTTTCCCAAGATGAGGTTTCCTTTCTTGGTTCAGTTGTTAATTATTAATCGTAAGGGCCTTGTGATTTAGCATGTTGATTTGATTGCGCATTGAGTGTTTGTTACTAATATGGTGGGATCGGGCTGCACGCAGTAGCAAGTAAAATAAGGAAGGATGGATATGGTGGAATAAGGGTGAATATGTATTTTCACAGGGATCAGGTTGCACGCCGCAACAGGTGGAATAAGGATGGATTGATATGGTGAAAAGAGGGTGAAATTACGATATTTAATGTTGATATATGGTGGGATCAGGTTGCGCGCTGCAACAAATATGTTCATTTCTATTGATATTTTTATGGTAAAATAAGGAAGGATTATGTGTTGTCTAATGGGATCGGGTTGCGCGCCGCAATAACTTATATGTTTGTATTTCTTGAGTTGCGTTGTTTTTACGATATTTTGTTTGAACTGTTAACATTGGTAATTTTGGACGACACTGGTTTATTTTCGAGGATGTGGTTTGGACGACACTGGTTTAATTTTGTACTGTATTTCAATTATTCTGTCATTATTATATGTTGCGTACAGGTTTTAGCGTAAGTGACCCGCCTTAGCCTAGTCACTACTTCGTCAAGGTTAGGCTCGACACTTACCAGTACAATCTGCACACTGTGCAGACTTTGGAGTCGGTCCCAGCGGCGTATCTTAGCGTGCTCGGATTGGATATTGTTGGAAACTTGAGGTACGGCTGTTCAACACCCACAGGCCTGGAGATCCTCTTTTCTTTTTAGCTGTATAACTTCATTCAAACCGCTTGTACTTATTTCAGACTCTTATGTGTATTACTTTAGAAGCTCGTGCACTTGTGATACCAGGTTCAGGGAATTGTAATAGACATTTGGTTGTTTAACTTTTGCATTTATACTTAGAACGTATCTGTTATTTCAGTTCGTTATTAATGTTATTACTTAAATTGTTAAAAGAAGTAAACTGTTCTAACATTGGCTTGCCTAGTAAGTGAAATGTCAGGCGCAATCACGATCCCGACAGTGAGAATTCCGGGTCGTGACATTGTTATAGAAAAGAAACATACATCTCAAATCATTCTCTACCAGAGACTAGGAGGTTGGTGTTAGGTGATAATAATCAGTATCAAAAAGAAGAAACGATACTTATATATATGTAGAAGCCACAGATAATAACTAGGGATCAAAAAGTTACAAATGAAAATGAATTATGCTCCCCTAGAATGCAAAGTGCTTTCTTCCAATTAAGTAAAAACTGCTTCATCCAAAATGCACGTATAACAGAGTCATAGATAATGTGCATATAAGATGATCGAAAAATGAGACCACTTCTTAAATGAGAAAGCTTACCATTAAATTTCAGTATCGGTTTGTTCCCATTAGTAACAAGCTCAAACATTATGCAATCTCCTTCCTTTAAGCACTTTGCATTACGGAATTCATGCCATCCACCTCTGATAAATACACTATTGCCAAAAGAACATAAGCTAACGTTCCATGACCTTTGTAATTCATCTCTAATAATCAAGTCGCATTTCTTGTTGGTGAGACCATTTGCAAGTGCAAATTGTTTGGGAATATACTGAAAGAGTTAATAACCAAGTGCACAGGTTATCAAACAGTGGTTTACTTCATATTTTCATCAAGAAAAAAAGAAAAAGAAAAAGAAAAATGGCGTTCTTGAAGGGTCATTGCAAGATATGTTTTAGACTTACCAAGAGATCATTTGAGAGGCAGTAGGGTCTAACAGTGCATACAAAATGAGATCGACTAAAAGGCTTGTGAGTGTTAGATCCTGCATAGGGAAATGCCTTGCTTGATGACTTCTTGCCGGGGTTTGGTTTGTCTGTTACACAGTTAATTGTATGCAAAACCATGTCAAGAATTCATGTGTGACAAAGGGCTACAAGAAAATTTTGAATAGCATCTAAACATCAACCCTGTAGTTTGGACAAAGGGCAACCCAGTGCACTAAGCTACTGTTATGTGCAGGGTACGAGGAAGCGCCGGACCACAAAGGTCTGGTATGCAGTCTTACCCTGCATTTCTGCAAGAGGCTGTTTTCACAACCCACCCTGTATTTTGGATAATTTCCAAAATTAGTAGGAGCTCACTCTCCAAAGTAGACCATACTTGAAATTCTTTTGGCTTCCAAATAACAAGGAAATTACTAATATAACAAGAACAATGTTATGAAAATAAAGTTAAAAGATTTTACTAGATTCCAAAACATTGAAACAAGAATAAGATCAGATGTATTAACTGTTTTAAGCTATCAATGCATATATTAATAAAACATATTTAAAATCACCACCCTCCCTCAACTTACACAAGAAATGAAGAAATTCAAAAGCAAGCAAACTAGAGAAAGGATAGCACACTTTGGTAGAGTTTAGTAGGACGAGTAAAAGTGCTTTTAGGTGTTAAAATGACTATTATATCTCTAGAAACATTGAGAAAGAACTTATAGAAGACCATCTTAATAAACGCAAATACGTACAACAAAAAGGCCTTCTACGGAGCTATTTTATGCCTAGCTATTTTACTCTTTTCAACAAAAATACTTTTGTAGATATTATTCGTCAAATATTGTTTAACGTATATGAGCTAATTTCTTTGAACTTTTTTAATAACAAAGTACGAAAATTTATCCTCATGAAACCGGGACAGGGCCTTTAGAGGACTCAATAGATAAACTTGAGTGAGTAAACAGAGCAAACAGCCCCTTTACATAGGACTATAGCCTATGAAAGACAAAGCACTCTTCTTATAACAAGCAAAAGCAACTAATAAAGAAAGGACATTGTTTTTCTGTATGAAGAAAAAAGGACAATGTTATATAACAGTTTAAATACACTATTTACTAAAGAAATGTATAAATAAGGACTTAGATTTACAACTAAATTGTTTGCTACAAGATATACTTCCGTAGAAAATGTTTCACAAAAACAATCATTTCATAACTCATCTTCCATTGTTTTGTTGGGTAACACCATCATACACAATATTGCAAAACATAGTGTCATGGTGCATATAACAAAGAAACAATGTTGTTGAAAAGTAAGAGGTTGCTTAAATGAGAAAACTTGCCATGAAATTTCCTTATTGGTTTATCTCCATTAGTAACAACCTCAATCCTAATGCAATCTCCCACCTTTAAGTCATTTGCAGCATGGAATTCATTCCATCCACCTACAATACAAACTTGAGAACCATAGGTAGCTAGCCTTAAATTCCATTGCCTTTGTGTTTCATCTCTAATAATCAAACCACAATTCTTGTTGGTGAGACCGTTTACCCGTGCAAATTGCATAGGAAGGCGCTGAAATGATTTATAACGATTTGTACATATCATCAAACATTCCATATGCTTATCTTTTCGCTATATATAAAAAATGGAGCAGTGTTTCCTTTAGAGACTTACCAAGTAACCCTTTGTAAGGAAATACGGTTTAACAGTGAGCAAAAGAAGAGATTGACCGTAAGGGCTGTGATTAGCAGATTCTTCATTGGGAAAAGCCTTTCTTGATGACATGATGATGGGATTCGGTTTGACTGTTACATAGTTAATCATAAACAAATCTATGTCAAAAAATCAAATATGACTTAAAGATTACAACCAAAGTATGAATAGCTTATATACATGTACCCCATCTTTTGGCTAATTCTTAATCTAAAAATAAATTGAAAGTTGAAAGTTATTTTAAGGTCAAGTGAAATTAACTTGCAAATTCATCTAGTATAAACTAATTGTACTACAATACGTAGAAATTGATTACTAGTGTGATGCCATTTATGTTCATTTCAATTTTCAGTAAACTTCTGTTTTTAGCTCTAACTCCCTCTGTAAGATCATAAACAACTGCATTGTATTCATATCACCAGTATATCTCCAGAAAGGTTGAGAACTAAACTGCATCTGTGATGGACTCTAAACCATTGAAATCAATTTTCTGACTATTTCGTTGGGTAATTTTTTTTAAAGTGTAGTTGTTTATGAAGAACATGTTTTACTGTATGGACAACTGAATATTCCTTTTTTGGATAACCGTAGTGTTCGGGCCAGCTTGCGCAGACCTCAACTACTTTCACGGAATACCTACTACCTCCCACCAGCAGCAAGTGTCAGGTAACTCCATTCACCAAGGCTTGGACAGATAGGAAGAAATCACCTAGTTTTTTTTTGCCTTTGTTGGGATTTGAACCTAAGACCTCATGGTTCTCAACTCACTTCATTGACCAATACGCCACACCCTTGGATGTATTACTAAATAATTTTATTAAAGATGTAATATAGCTTCATGGTGTATATAACCAAGTAAAAAGATCGTTGAAAGATAAGAGGTTGCTTAAATGAGAAAACTTACCATGAAACTGCCATATTGGTTTTTCTCCATTAGTAACAACCTCAAACATTATGCACTCTCCCACCTTTAGGTCGTTTGCAACAATGAATTCTTTCCATCTGCCTACAATACAGACTCGAGAACGATAGGTAGCCAGCCTTAAATTCCACGGCCTTTGACTTTCGTCTCTAATAATCAAATCACAATTCTTGTTGGTGAGATTGTTTGCCAACGCAAATTGCTTAGGAAGGAACTGAAATGGTTTATAACGATTTGCACATATCATAAACATTCATATGCTTCATCTTTTCGCTGTATATAACTCCAATAAACAAAGAGAGAGAGAAAAAAAGAAAATGGTGCACATGTATCCTTTAGCCCGAAGATTTTGAAGGTTAGGAGGAAATAATTATAAGACTTACCAAGTAACCATTGGAAACCCAATAGGATCTAACTGTGCATTCAAAAAGAGATTGACCAAAATTAGCTTCTTCTCCTTGTTCCTCTTCCTCCCCTCGTCCTTCCTCTTCTTCTTCATCTCCTTGACCTCCTCCTCCTTCTTCTTCTTCCTGCAGATTCTCTGCATATTCTCTGTCACAGTGACCCGAATCAAAGATGACAACCTCAAACTCCATGTTTCCGTCATGTCTGAACACCAACATATCTCCCACTTGCAGATCATGCTCCTCTGCAAACTTCTCCCAACCTTCTTCTAGTTGACGGCCGTTCACCTTCACCTGCCACTTCTTACCAGCCCTTTTTAGTACGGCATGTTCATGCTCGTGTTCCGTCAGATAGTTCAAGAAACCTACTGGAATATTCTGTAGTACAACATATCATTTGGTGAGAAGTTACATAGGGTAGTAATAGTATAGAAATTGCAATGTAGGAATTATAATATTGGGATTAATAATGCGGAGAATGTAATGCGCGGATTAATAAAACGGATTAATTATAATACAAGTAAAATATGTATTTTGGTTACTTTAAAATGCTTAACACAACTACGCGTTAGTCCACCTTAGTTGTCTTACTCCATGTATTAATCCTCATATTCTTATTCCACCTTTTATCCCGCATAAAATAATACACAGATTCCTGCATAACTTAAGCATACATTATTTATGCTTGCAATAAGAATGATAACCAAACACCGTATTGCTCGTGCTGAAATTTATGCAAGCATCAAATTAGTAACCAAACATTGTATAGATAGAGTGGGATAGAATGTAGGCAACCAAACTACCCCTCGTATTAGCCCCGTTCCAAATCATTATGTTGTTTTGTTTATGACATGAAACAGATAGAGACTACCTAACAAGTTAAGCAAGTAAAAAACTGTTCATAGTGGTTTTTGAGTTTTTTGTGTTTTTCTTTTTCTGGGATAAATTCTTCAACCTCGAAGCCATACATACATATAGAGTGTGTTTCATATGACTGGAAAATGTTTTTCTGGAGTTTGGTTGGTGAATAAAGTTACTCCATATATTAAGGATCAATAATAATATCAGCAAATTGGTGAGTAGCATTAGTTTATCTTCTATTTTATGAGGGAGAAATTCGTATGGGCCTACCCTTAGGACCAAGAGCGAAGTGTACTGGTAGCCACTTTTCAATATGTTGTTTAAAATATATCCATAATTTACAATATATTTAAAGGTTAGCCAATTAACTCAACTTCAGTACCAAGTATCCCGAATTTTTGCATCTTAAATTATTTAGCTGCTACTTTGGAATTCAGTAATGTCCTAAATTAATTTTTGAGCTACTAATTTGAAATTTGAATTTCTGCACTACTAGATAAACTTCAGGAAATAAAATTTAAAATTTTTGGATACAATTTTCAAACTTTAGGACACCATCCATAGAATGAAGCTTAAACTTTGGGACCGGCTACCTGGTGTTCATTCTACTAGGACCGCATTCTCTGAAATTCAGTGATAATGGGCCTGTCTATGGGGCCGACTGGAACCTGTGACCTAAGTCACAAGTCACTCAGCCGCTTGAACTAAGTTAAAAGTGAGGGTTGTTGTAAGGAAAATGACTTACCCTCTACTTTTGAGATAAAAATGATTTTCATGGAAAATGACTTGTTCATTGAAAACATTTTCCGTGAAGTCATTTTCCCTTGTACCAAACACATAAAGAGGGTTATTTAGACTTACCAGACCCTGCTTGAAACCTGGCTGAATGGGTTTGAAAAAGTGAGGCTTCACTGGACGGACTTTCATGGCCGCCAAGTCAAACAAATGCAGTTAGTATAGTCAAACAAATGCAGTACGGTACTGGTATTTGTATGAGCGAATTTGTTTCTGAGAGTGATATTCACGGCAGAGAAAAGGGAAAGAGAGAGGGAAAGGGGTAACTAAATCCCTAATTTAAGGCACTAATAGTGAAATTGTACATAAATTATAGTAAGAAAAATATAGTTGGGAAATTAGAAGCTACATCTATGTACAAGTAGCTCATTAAAAAAATTAGCTTATTAATAAAATATTATTAATATTAACTAAAATTGTCAATTAATTATTTGTAGTAAGAAAATATCAAATTTTTACTTTCTTTTAAGCGGATGCTATTAGAATAAATTATGTATATTTTAAGGAGCTTGAATCTCAGTTTTTGGATGATTTAGTAAAGTTTTGAGGTGGTTTTAATTGAACATTCCAAGTAAAAACTAAATATGAAAAAAATTATATACGTATCACACTATGTATCACATATATATCTTATTTGTATCGATTGTGTATCATATGTATATCTGTGTGTGAAATACATGCGTAATACGTGTTTGATACATGTGTCACCGAAATTTTTTTGACATCGATTTAATTATGAATTTGATACAAAACCAGTCCAAATCACCTCCAATCTTCTTCAAATTTTATATACTGACTTATCTATATGTTTTCAATGAATTTTGACTACTCATTAAAAAAAATTATTTGTTTCGATTTTTGAAATATTGACTAGAGGTTATTAAGTTAAAACTTATATGAATATTTCTGTGAGTTTCCTAATATAATTAAAACGGATAAAATTTTAATACATAAATTTCAAATATGGTATAGGAATTAAAAATATTCCGCTGTGTAGGTGGGACAAAGATAAAAAAGGATGGAAAATGAAATCAGCAAATGCCCGTGGTTGGTTTATCAAGTGAGTTTTGCGTTTATAATGTCAACATTAAACGGTCTAATCATTTTTTGAATTGATCATTTAAAAATATCTAATGTTAGCCAAATCATTAAAAAAATAGCTAATAATTTGCTGCAACAGAGACTGATCCAGTATAATATACTGAAGTTCGATACACATGTGTATGAATTCCATCATATTATGCTTGATCGATATACCTTGATGGCTCTAGTATAATATACTTTTAGTACAGTTCTTTAACTTTACATTCTAGTTTAATTGGTAGTTTTCTTTAATTAAATGTAAGAATCTATTTCATGTTAAAGATAGTATATTTTTAATTGAGTCCTTAAATTATTCATCATTATTTGATTCAATTATTATTAATATATCGTGGTAAATAATAGATTTCTCAAAAGGCAATTTATATGATAGTGTTACGTTAAAAATGTGGTCGCCAAAATATGTATTTGGTAGTGTATGTCTTATATTTAAGAAAAAAATCGACAAATAACCGAAAAACCGACATAAACCGAATCGAGAAAAAACCGACTTAATTGATTTTGTTTGGTTGTAATATTTGAAAAATTGACTTGGTTGGTTTTGTTTTTTTTTAAGGGAAAAACCAATCTAAACTTAACCATGAACACCCCTAGTTCCAGTATAATATAGATTTTGAACAGTATTTTCGTTCAGATTTATCTTTACATAAAAAGTGGCGAAATTTTGATTATCTTTAATAATGTGACTATTTTTTAATTACCACTTATAAATTTGTGTATTTTTGAATTACACTCTTTAATTAAGAGTATTATCACTTTTATCACGCGATATAAATTATTTATATTTAGTAATAAACGTGTATAAAATTCATATAATTGTTGTATATAATAAATATAATTGTTATGAAATAATATAAAAGACAAGAACAATAACTCAAGAACAAGAGCAAATAGAGAGAAGAGTAGAGAGAGTTCTTCTTATTGATACTTAGAGAATGTTAGGAGTGATTTACAATGGTAGAGGGCACCTCTATTTATAGGGAGGAGGATGATTTATCTACCAAGAATAGAACTCTAGAATCTCTCTAATTAAAGACATTCACCTTAAATAGAAGTGTATTTATAACACTCCCCCTTGAATGTCTATTCAATGATGTGCCTCGTTAAAACCTTAAAACAAAACCCAATGGGAAAAATTAAAGTAAGGAAAAAGAGTACACATGTTTGAATATGCGCCTATTGGTTGCCTCGTTAAAAACCTTGCAAGGAAAACCCGGTGGGACAAAACCTTGTAAGGGAAAAAGAGTGCAACGCGCCTTAACTCCCCCTGATAAGAACATCAATTTATGTCCTTAAGTCTTCGCATCCCGATCTTGTGAACTAGCTTCTTGAAGGTTGACTTTGGTAGAGATTTTGTGAACAAATCAGCCATATTGTCGCTTGAACGAATCTGTTGAACATTGATATCACCATTCTTTTGAAGATCATGTGTGAAGAATAACTTTGGTGAAATATGCTTCGTTCTATCTCCTTTTATGAATCCTCCCTTCAATTGAGCTATACATGCTGCATTGTCTTCATACAAAGTTGTGGGTAGTTTATCACACTTCAAACCACATTTATCTTGGATATGATGTATTATCGACCTTAACCACACACACTCCCGACTTGCTTCATGAATAGCAATTATCTCGGCATGATTAGATGAAGTAGCCACAATTGATTGCTTAGTCGATCGCCAAGATATGGCGGTTTCTCCACAGGTAAACACATAACCCGTTTGAGATCGAGCCTTGTGTGGGTCGGACAAATATCCAGCATCAGCATAACCAACAAGATCCGGGCTGCAATTCTTGCCATAAAATAAGCCCATATCGGTAGTTCCCTTTAGGTACCGCAATATGTGTTTGATCCCATTCCAATGTCCCTCGTAGGAGCCGAGCTAAATCTTGCTAAGACATTAACTGAAAAGGATATGTCGGGCCTTGTAGTATTTGCAAGATACATTAGTGCGCCAATTGCGCTAAGATATGGTACTTCAGGACCAAGTAGCTCTTCATTCCTTTCTTGTGGTCGGAATGGATCTTTGTTCACATCAAGTGATCGAACAACCATCGGTGTACTTAAAGGATGTGCTTCATCCATGTAAAACCGTTTCAGTACCTTTTCTGTATAGGTAGATTGATGAACAAAAATTCCGTTTGCCAAATATTCAATTTGCAAAGCAAGATAGTTTAGTCTTTCCGAGATCTTTCATCTCGAATTCATCCTTTAGATAATCAATTGCCTTTTGGAGTTCTATAGGGGTTCCAATAAGGTTTATGTCATCAACATATACGGCAAGTACAACAAATTCCGATGTTGTTTTCTTTATAAAAACACACGGGCAAATGGCGTCATTTATATAGCCTTCTTTTAACAAGTACTCACTAAGACGATTATACCACATTCGTCCAGATTGCTTTAGACCATACAAGGATCTTTGCAATTTAATTGAGAACATTTCCCGAGATTTTGAGTTGTGCGCGTTTGGCACCTTGAGTCCATCGGGAATTTTCATGTATATCTCATTATCAAGTGAGCCATAAAGATAGGCAGTAACCACATCCATTAAGTGCATGTCAAGCTTTTCATGGACAACAAAACTTATGAGATAACGAAAGGTTATCGCATCCATTACAGGCGAATATGTCTCTTCATAATCGACACCAGGCCTTTGAGAAAAACCTTGTGCAACAAGGCGTGCCTTATATCTTTGTACCTCGTTTTTCTCATTTCTTTTGCGTACAAAGACCCATTTATAGCCGACAGGCTTAACACCATTAGGTGTTTCAACTATAGGGCCAAAAACTTCACGTTTTGCCAGCGAATTCAATTCTGATTGAATTGCTTCTTGCCACTTTGGCCAATCCTGTCTTTTTCGACATTCTTCAACAGATTGAGGTTCGAGATCCTCACATTCTTGCATAATGCTAGATGCTACATTATAAGCAAAGGCATTATCCACCACAATATCCACTCGATTAATATTTGCCTCAATATTAATTGGATTTAGGGATAGTTCCGTATTTTCCAGAGTCTCGGGCTCAATGGATTCTTCATGAATCTCAGAATTTGTTAAATCATGAGATTCTTTCGTGGTGTCATTTTGATCGTTCTTTTTCCTCTTTCTAGGATTTCGATCTTTGGAACCTAATGGTCTGCCACGCTTCAGGCGTGCATTCGACTCATTGGTTATGACACTCGATGATTGTCCAACAGGGACATCAATACGGATTGGAACATTTTCCGCGGGAATGTGGGATTTCGTTATCCTTTTCAAGTCCGTAAATGCGTAAGGCATTTGATTTGCTATTCTTTGCAAATGGATAATCTTTTGTACCTCTCTTTCACAAATAGAGGTATGTGGATCAAGATGAGATAATGATGCATTTTTCCACAAAATTTCCCGTTTGGTTTCACCAACGTCTCCCCCTAATTTTGGGAAAAGTGTCTCATCAAATCGACAGTCTGCAAATCGTGCAGTAAACAAGTCGCCTGTCAATGTTTCGAGGTAGCGAATGATGGAGGGCGATTCAAACCCAACATATATTCCTAACCTTCTTTGCGGACCCATTTTGGTGCGGGATGGCGGTGCTATAGGCACATATACTGCGCATCCAAAAATTCTTAAATGGGATATATTGGGTTCATGACCCAAAACCAATTGCAACGGGGAATACTTGTGGTAATTCGTCGGTCTGAGACGAATTAGCATTGCTGCATGTAAGATGGCGCGACCCCATACCGAAGTGGGCAGCCTCGTTCTCATAAGTAATGGCCTTGCAATCAACTGCAGGCGTTTAATTAACGATTCTGCAAGACCGTTTTGAGTGTGAACATGAGCTACAGAATGTTCAACTTTTATCCCGATTGATAAGCAATAATCATTAAATGCTTGGGATGTAAACTCAGCAGCATTATCCAGTCTAATGGACTTGATTGGATTATCTGGAAATTGTGCTCGTAGTCGAATTATTTGTGCCATCAATTTCGCAAACGCAAGGTTGCGTGATGACAACAGGCACACATGAGACCATCTACAGGATGCGTCTATCAAGACCATGAAATACCTAAACGACCCACTAGGTGGGTGAATAAGTCCACAAATGTCCCCTTGTATACGTTCCAGAAACGTGGGTGACTCAGTCCCAACCTTTGTTGGTGATGGCCTGATAATCAACTTGCCTTGATAACACGAAGTGCAAGGATATTCATTATTCGAAAGAATTTTGAAATTCTTTAAAGGATGCCCATATGAGCTTTCTATAATCCGTCTCATCATGACCGATCCTGGGTGTCCCAATCGATCATGCCAAAGTACAAAGGTATTGGAATCAGTAACCCTTTGGTTTACTGTTGAATGTGCCTCAATTGCACTAATTCTTGTCCAATACAGGCCACAAGTAAAAGACGGGAATTTCTCAATAACCCTCTTTTGGCCGGAGACATTCTTTGTGATGACGAGATATTCAATATTATCTTCATCCATTGTCTCAATATGATAGCCATTCCGGCGTACATCTTTAAAACTCAACAAGTTTCTTTTAGACTTGGAGGAGAACATTGCATTCTCTATGATTAACGTCGTGCCCTTGGGCAGAGTTACAATTGCTCTTCCGGAGCCTTCAATCAATTTACTACTTCCAGAGATTGTAGTAACGTTTGCCTTACACATATTTAGTTGAGAGAAATACTTCCTTTCTTTGAGTATTGTATGTGTAGTACATGAATCAACTAGGCAAATACTTTTACAGTTGGATGTTGATCCAAGTTCGCTTTGTGGGATATCCATATTTGCTATCCCATAGTTTGACATACAAAAGAGATACACGAACATAAGAATAAAAAAGTTCAATTCGTTTGTGTCACATAATATTTTCAAAATCTGCTGCTAACAGTTGACTAATAAAATCAGATATGTTATCCATAATTGATTACTTTGCAGTTTGAAAATTTCAGTTTAAACATTTTCTTCAAACAATCGATTGTTACTTACAAACAATCGA
Source organism: Nicotiana benthamiana (assembly GCA_034376525.1). Lineage (NCBI taxonomy): Eukaryota > Viridiplantae > Streptophyta > Magnoliopsida > Solanales > Solanaceae > Nicotiana > Nicotiana benthamiana. Next base: position 13,765,894 of record CM067336.1, read on the forward strand.
TTGTTGAACATTGACAATCGATTGTTAAACACACACAATCGATTATTTGCTATTTTGAAAAACTTCAGATCACACTGTCTTAAGACAATCGATTGTTATGCATAGACAATCGATTGTTGGCTATTTTTGAAAAATTCCAGAGCACACTGTTTCAAGACAATCGATTGTTATGCATAGACAATCGATTGTTGGCTATTTTGAAAAATTCCAGAACACACTGTTTCAAGACAATCGATTGTTAAACATAGACAATCGATTGTTGGCTATTTTGAAAAATTCCAGACCTCACAGTTTCAAGACAATCGATTGTTAAGCATAGACAATCGATTGTTGGCTATTTTGAAAAATTCCAGATTACACTGTCTTAACGACAATCGATTGTTAGACAAAGACAATCGATTGTGGATGATTTTTGAAAAATTCCAGATTACACTGTCTTAATGACAATCGATTGTTAGTCAAAGACAATCGATTGTTGATCAATTGTTTTTCAGCTTTAATGCGAAAATAGTAGATAATCGACTAGTTTTTCAGGCTAGTCGATTACCCTACAGGAAAATAAAAATTTTATTGATATTTGAGCATATTGAAGATATTCTAAAGAACTACTGCTAACATTGCATCATGAACTAACTAATACGAGCTAATACTAATGACTATTAGTTTATTCACTAACTAATACAAATAAGTAGAACAAAATCAAATAACTCCATCTTCTTTCATTACGGATCCATCGCCGATTAGGTGGTCTATTTTCCCTTCGGGTTGCTCAAAGAAGTCTGCCACATCCAGGTGGGTGATGTCCTCATCGTCGTCATATACAAAATTTGTTTCAGGGCCTTTTCTCTTTCGAGATGCTTGATAAAGGTCAACCAAGTGTCTTGGTATACGGCAAGTCTTTGACCAGTGCCCTTTCCCACCGCAACGGTAACATATAGTTTCTGAACCATTTGCCTTAGGATCTTCTGGACCCCGTTTCTGCTTTCGGCGGTTATCTCTCTTCGGGGGGTGACGGACTTCATTGGAATTTCTTCCTTGTCTACGTCCCTGGCTATGACCCCGTTTACGACCATGACCATGGTCCTTTTCATGTTTGGCATAATGAGAGTGCACCTTATCTGCTTCAGGCAGTGGTGTAGACCCAGTGGGTCGATTTTCGTGATTTCTCATGAGCAGGTCATTATTTCGCTCAGCCACTAGTAGAAGAGAAATTAGTTCAGAGTACTTTGTAAAGCCTTTCTCTCTGTACTGTTGTTGCAGTACTATATTGGAGGCATGAAACGTTGTAAACATTTTCTCAAGCATATCATAATCGGAGATATTATCCCCGCATAGCTTCAACTTAGAAGTAATTCTGAACATTGCAGAATTATATTCAGAAACGGACTTAAAGTCCTGGAGCCTCAGATGAGCCCAATCATATCGTGCTTGTGGCAGAGTAACCAACTTCAGGTTGTCATATCTCTCCTTTAAGCCGTTCCACAAGACGAGTGGATCCTTGACGGTGAGATATTCAATCTTCAAACCTTCATCAAGGTGATGGCGCAAGAAAATCAAGGCCTTCGCACATTCTTGGGTGGATGCTTTTTCTCTATCTTTGATGGTGTCTCCGAGACCCATAGCATCTAAGTGGATTTCAGCATCCAACACCCATGTCATATAGTTCTTGCCCGAAATTTCAAGGGCAACGAACTTTCTTTTCGTAATGTCAGACATAATCGAAAATTAAATTAGGAAGAGGGAAATACCTTAGATTTTTCGAGAATGGTTCTTGAGACGGTAGAGTCTCGTGCTGATAACGTGTTATGAAATAATATAAAAGACAAGAACAATAACTCAAGAACAAGAGCAAATAGAGAGAAGAGTAGAGAGAGTTCTTCTTATTGATACTTAGAGAATGTTAGGAGTGATTTACAATGGTAGAGGGCACCTCTATTTATAGGGAGGAGGATGATTTATCTACCAAGAATAGAACTCTAGAATCTCTCTAATTAAAGACATTCACCTTAAATAAAAGTGTATTTATAACAATAATATATATATTGGCTATTATTTTGACAGCAAGTTCAAAACAAGAAAAAGTTCAAAAGGATTATAGCTATTGAGATTGAACCAATCACCTTTTAAAAGTTTGAATTCCTTTATCACATTTTTAGGTCATGTCAAGAAAATTTAAAACATAATATATAATAATAAACAAACAGATTTTTCTTTATATATACCCATAAATCTGCCCGTGTCTAATAGAAGCCATAGAAATTGTGTGGAGTGTGGATTGAAATCATAAAGGTAAAGAACAAATTTAAAGCTGAAAGGAACATATACATTGAAACAAAGAGATTTTTTTTTTTAGTTTAGTTAGTATTAAATATTAACGACACCAACCAGAAAATAGAAAGATAAAATGAGATATTTTTATTTTACTTATTTTGATTTATTAATAATTTTTTAAAAATTTATTTATCATTACTATTAAAACTGCTACTCCTTATTTAACCATTTTGCCCTTTCTTAGTACGTTGTTGAATTAAAAAAAAAACATGGCCATGGACACATAACACTAATTTAAGATGGAAAAGAAAAGAAATTAAAAATGGACAAAAGAAAAAAATAAAAATAAAAGAAGCTAAGGCCTCGTTTGTTTTTATTAAGATTAAGACGACTGAATCTGAATACACATTTGAATATCAAGATGCGTATTAAGATTAAGACATCTGAATCTAAATATACATCCAAAATTATTAAGACGTATATTAATATTTAAATAGAAATAATTAAGATTGTTTGATTTTTAACACCTTAATATATAAAATTTATTTTATTTGAAAATTAATAACATAAAATTCAAATAAAATACTAACTAATATAATATTCTATCAATAAAATATATAATTTTTTAAAATATGATAGTTTGTGGTGGTCATGGCTAACGTGCGAATGCCGACTAGATGCGGTGGTTTGTAGTAGTTTTGGTTGATGATGGTAATTCGTGTTAGTAGCTAGTAGTGATTGGTAGTGGTGTCAATTATGATTGAGGATGGTGGTGGTAGGTGGTGATAGTTAATAATGGCGGGTCGTGATAGTAGTTGTGACCGAGAAAGGTGGTGGGTGGTAGATTATAATGATGGAGAATTTCGGCTGTGGTTGTTGATGGTGATGGAGTTGTCAGTTGTGATAGTTGAGGTGGAGAGTGTTGATTGTAGGTGATAATGTTATATGGCCGTCAGAGTGATGGGAATAGTCGGTGGTGGCGATGGTCCATAATGCTGGTGGCTATGATTGAGGATTATGGTGGTGTGGTGGTGGTGGTATTGACAGCGACATGGTGGTAGTTGATAATGGTAGGCGGTGACAACAATTAATAATTAATATGTGATAATTGTTATAAATAGACTTCTATTTAAGGTGAATGTCTATAATTATAGAGATTCTAGAGTTTTATTCTTGGTAGCTAAGTCATTACCTCCCTATAAATAAAGGGGTCTTCTACCATTGTAAACCATCCCTAACATTCTCTAAGTATCAATAAGAAGAACTCTCTCTACTCTTCTCTCTATTTGCTCTTGTTCTTGAGTTATTGTTCTTGTCTTTTATATTATTTCATAACACGTTATCAGCACGAGACTCTACCGTCTCAAGAACCATTCTCGAAAAATCTAAGGTATTTCCCTCTTCCTAATTTAATTTTCGATTATGTCTGACATTACGAAAAGAAAGTTCGTTGCCCTTGAAATTTCGGGCAAGAACTATATGACATGGGTGTTGGATGCTGAAATCCACTTAGATGCTATGGGTCTCGGAGACACCATCAAAGATAGAGAAAAAGCATCCACCCAAGACTGTGCGAAGGCCTTGATTTTCTTGCGCCATCACCTTGATGAAGGTTTGAAAATTGAATATATAACAGTCAAAAATCCACCCATCTTGTGGAATAGCTTAAAGAAGAGATATGACAACCTGAAGTTGGTCACTCTGCCACAAGCACGATACGATAAGAATCCAAAAGCAAATAGTTTATAAACTATACATATAAACTATACATTATCGTTGCGGTGGAAACGGGCACTGGTCAAAGGCTTGCCGTATACCATGACATTTGGTTGACCTTTATCAAGCATCTCGAAAGAGTAAACGCCCTGAAACGAATTTTGTCTCTGACGACAACTTTGACATCACCCACTTGGATGTGGCAGACTTCTTTGAGCAACCTGAAGGGAAAATAGACCACCTAATCGGTGATGGTTCCGTGATGAAAGAAGATGGAGTTATTTGATTTTGTTCTACTTATTTGTATTAGTTAGTGAATAAACTAATAGTCGTTAGCATTAGCTCGTATTAGTTAGTTCATGATGCAATGTTAGTATTAGTTCTTTAGAATGTATCAATATGCTCAAATATCAATAATATATTTACTTTCCAGTAGAGGTAATCGACTAACCTGAAAAACTATTCGGTTATCTCATATTTCGCATAAAAACTGCAAAACAATCGATTGTCAATGATCAACAATCGATTGTCTTTAAAACAGTGTGATCTGGAATTTTACAAAAACAGTCAACAATCGATTGTCGATGATTAACAATCGATTGTCTTTAAAACAGTGTGTTCTGGAATTTTTCAAAAGCAGTCAACAATCGATTGTCTATGTTTAACAATCGATTGTCTTTAAAACAGTGTGATCTGGAATTTTACAAAAACAGTCAACAATCGATTGTCGATGATTAACAATCAATTGTCTTTAAAACAGTGTGTTCTGGAATTTTTCAAAAACAGTCAACAATCGATTGTCTTTAAAACAGTGTAATCTGGAATTTTTCAAAAATTATCCACAATCGATTGTCTATGCATAACAATCGATTGTCTTAAGACAGTGTGCTCTGGAATTTTTCAAAATAGCCAACAATCGATTGTCTATGCATATTAATCGATTGTCTTAAGACAGTGTGCTCTGGAATTTTTCAAAATAAGCCAACAATCGATTGTCTATATTTAACAATCGATTGTCTTAAGACAGTGTGATCTGAAGTTTTTCAAAATAGCAAATAATCGATTGTGTGTGTTTAACAATCGATTGTCAATGTTCAACAATCGATTGTTTGTGTTTAACAATCGATTGTTTGAAGAAAATGTTTAAACTGAAATTTTCAAACTGCAAAGTAATCAATTATGGATAACATATCTGATTTTGTTAGTCAACTGTTAGCAGCAGATTTTGAAAATATTATGTGACACAAACGAATTGAACTTATTTATTCTTATGTTCGTGTATTTCTTTTATATGTCAAACCATGGGAAGTAAATTGATTGAAGGCTCCGGAAGAGCAACTGTAACTCTGCCCAAAGGCATGACGTTTATCTTAGAGAATGCAATATTCTCCTCCAAGTCTAAGAAGAACTTGTTGAGTTTTAATGATATCAATCGCAATGTTCTCCTCCAAGTCTAAAAGGAACTTGTTGAGTTTTAAAGATATCATTCAAAATGGATATCATATTGAGACAATAGATTGGAATAATCTTGAATTCTTCATGAAAACGAGGCTGCCCATTTCGGTTTGGGTTCATGCCATTTTGCATGCAGCAATGCTAGTTCGTCGGCTGCCCACTTTGGTTTGGGGTCACGCCATTTTGCATGCAGCAATACTAGTTCGTCGGCTGCCCACTTCGGTTTGGGGACACGCTATTTTGCATACAGCAATGCTAGTTCGTCTCTGACTGACGAATTGACACAAATATCCCCCGTTGCAATTGGTTTTGGGTCATGGACCCAATATATCCCATTTAAGAATCTTTGGATGCGCAGTATATGTGCCTGTAGCACCGCCATCCCACACCAAAATGGGTCTGCAAAGAATGTTAGGAATATATGTTGAGGTTGAATCGCCCTCCATTATTCGCTACCTCGAAACATTGACAGGAGATTTGCATGATTTGCAGACTGTCAATTTGATGAGACACTTTTCCCAAAATTAGGGGGAGAAGTTGGTGAAACCAAACGGGAAATTTTGTGGAAAAATGCATCATTATCTCATCTTGATCCACATACCTCTATTTGTGAAAGAGGCACAAAAGATTATCCATTTGCAAAGAATAGCAAATGAAATGCCTGACGCATTTATAGATTTGAAAAGGGTAACAAAATCACATATCCCCGAAGTGAATGTGACAACATCTGATTCACGAATACATATTCATTATTGGAAGAATATGAACATGAAATTGGTATTAAATATACCACACTCACCCTAGATGGAGGTTTGAGATGATACCACACTCACCCCTAGAAGGAGGTTTGAGATGATATATGGCATGAATGATCGTTGGTCACGTACCTATTGTACGCCAAAGTATTTTGGAAATATGACTATTAAAGGACAACGATAATGCAAGAAACATATCTTGCATATAAGTTTGACATGACCATAATGGTATAACTTTCTCTTTAAGAAAGATATTCACCGCATGGATGTTGATGAATCTGTGGTAGTACAAAATTAATTGAGAGCTCTAGAAGAGCCAATTATTACTATGTTGGAGAAACACAGTTGAGTATTGTGCTGTAGTAAGTCTCAAAGAAACTTATTCAGTTTCCAAAGTACACGCGAAAGCAATTGATTATATTGAGACTATAAATAAAGGAAGGATTTGATATCTCCTATTACTACAACTTGTAGCGGGGTAATTTGTATAGCTACCCGCTTTGTTCTCCAGTTTGTACTACACAAACGAAAGAATGCCATAATAAAGTGGATATCTATTGGTATAAAACCCATGTCATAATAAACCTGAAGTTTATTGATAAGTGCACATGTCATGGTGTAAATTTGAAGTTTACCAATATTGATAATTTATTCAGTTGGCATTCGTGTTAGCCATCTCATTTTAAGTATGATGTGCAAATTCACACAGGTGAATATCAAAGAACTAGAAAGTTCTTTACGAATTCTCTTGTATCACTTGTTCTCATTAATGAACTGACCAACTAAAGAGTTCGGGTTGAAGCCCATAAATTCTGGAAATATCAAAGGTGAATATGGGCCCATTCACCTGCCATGTATACCACATATGATGCATCTATGATATGGTTACATGCGCAATTGTTATTAACCCGCAGCCTGGCCGGTGCTTGCGAGGTAAATTGCTCAGTAATCTAACTTCGAGCATAATTTCCAGATTTCCTACTCAAGATAGTTCACCTTGATAAGTTGGTTTATATCAAAGTTGGTTTAGCAAGACAATTATTGAGTGCTTCCACTTAATAGCTAAACTGTTTCTTATGAGAACAAAGTTATATATATATCAGTTTGATATACGTTGTATACGAGAGTATATTCTCCCCTCACAAGTGGTTCAGGGTCAGGAACCAAATAATTTCATCTTATTATTAATGTGCTGTGTATATTGACATGATAATGCACAAAGATGATTTCCCAAAGTTGAGGAAACAAGTTAGCTTTTCTAACATGAGGGGGAGACATGATAAACACTTGAGAAAAGGTTACATGGGATGAATTATCCTTTGTATATGTATATCCCCGAATATCATGATATGAACCTGAAGTTCATAAAAGGGATAATTCAATTGCAACATATTGCAAAGCATGTTATACGCATTTGCTGACCCAATGAAAGTAACTAAATGGAAGAGATACAATTCAAGAAGAATTGATTCCATATGAAAGACATGTAGTTTTGAACCTATAGTTCAAATGCTTGAAAGTATAAAGTCAAAGGTATGTATAATCAGTTTTCAATATCTTATTTGTTTAGCATGACGTGAAAACTTGATATGCATCTAAAGTCTATTATGTGACTTACAACTTAACTTGAAAGATTTAAGTTGCTTGAAGCATATGCAATTCTTGGTCCTAAAGTACCACATCCTTAGTACAATTTGTGTACATATGTATCTTACTATAAGCATGATGGCATTAAGAATGCATCTATGGAGATATTGAAGAGTTATTCCACGACATTATATGAAGATGTTCATATCTATCAAGAATGACGATTTCAAGGTGCGGAATATTTATTCAAGTCAATATGGTTGATTTGTCAAACGTCTACCTAAGATCGTTTTGAAGATGATGCACAAGATTGGAATGCAAATGCTCAAGGATATAAATTGATGTACTCATTAGGGGGAGTTAATGCGCGTTGCACTCTTTTTCCCTTACAAGGTTTTGTCCCACTGGGTTTTCCTTGCAAGGTTTTTAACGAGGCAACCAATAGGCGCATATTCAAACATGTGTACTCTTTTTCCTTCTCTTTAATTTTTCCCATTGGGTTTTGGTTTTAAGGTTTTAACGAGGCACATTGTTGAATAGACATTCAAGGGGGAGTGTTATAAATAGACTTCTATTTAAGGTGAATGCCTATAATTAGAGAGATTCTAGAGTTTTATTCTTGGTAGCTAAGTCATTACCTCCCTATAATAAGGGGTCTTCTACCATTGTAAACCATCCCTAACATTCTCTAAGTATCAATAAGAAGAACTCTCTCTACTCTTCTCTCTATTTGCTCTTGTTCTTGAGTTATTGTTCTTGTCTTTTATATTATTTCATAACAATAATATTTTAATGAAATTAAGTCTTTATTATAGATCTTAATCATACATGCCTATTCAGACTCATTAAGTGGTTGTGAAGTAAAAAAATAAATATATTTATGATTAAGATCTGAATAATTAAAATTATAATTTTAAAAATAAATATATTTAATGTTTGGGATCTGAATAATTAAGTTTCACACATTAGATGCAAATAAATGAGACGTAAGTGCATCATCAATTTCCATTACTGTCCCCTTCCCCCACCCCGCCCCCTCCTTCCACCCAAAAAATAAAAATAAACTCCTCCTCGCTTTTGACTCTCTCTCTCTCTTTCTGATTAAACCTCAAATGTGAATTGATGAAAACCTTGCCACTTTTCCCGCGATATGAAAGCTGATGTCTCAGTCTTTACATTTCTTTATCCAAATGAACATTAGGATATAGCTGCACAATTTCTGTCACAGTTCACTGAAAAGCTGCAATTCCTTTTCAAGTTTCACTTACCAAAAAATAATCACTTCCTTCAACTGAGTTGAAGTTTCAATCTTTCAATTATATCAATCACAAAGTAGAAAGTGTACTTTCTCCACATTAACTGCAATTTTTGACCGCTGACTATGAAAATTACTCCAGCGAAGCCTCATTTTTTCAAGCCAATTCAATCAGATTTCAAGCAGGGTCTGGTGAGTTAACCCCTTTAGTAATTATTTCATCTTTCATTTCCTCTACTTTATGTATTATGTATAATATGGAAGGTTGAACGGCGGTATATCAAGGAGTCTTTGGGTACAACAACATCGACCTAGTATAATTCCACTTAGCCCGGATTAGCTGATACTCAAACAAAACATAGGATAAAGTAAATACCAAACTTTATCCTGGGATTATTATTCTTATTCCATAATCAAATGACCCCCAATGAATTAAGTGGTACTAGTACTCAAGGGTGTCACGTAGTGGTTAATGAAGTCCGTTGAGAACACTCAGGTTCAATTCCCAACGGAGTAAAAAAACTAGCTTATTTCCAAGCCTTTGTGGATGGAGTTACCATGTACCTTTGCTAATAGGAGGTAGTAGGTATCCCGTGTAATTAATAGACGTGTGCTTAAGTTGGTTCGGATACCATGATTATCAAGGGGAAAAAAAGAGTAGGAGAAGGGACTACCTACATCGGGGAGACAAAGAGAAACATAGTTTTTCATTGAAGGAATGCCATGGTAAATTAGTTAGAGCAGCCACAACATTGATGATTAGCCTTTAAAATTAATTTAGAAGACAAAATTTCCCACAAAAGTGGCATGCTTTGTATTGGTGACAGTGTTGGGGGCATGTTTAACTTAAGAAAATTTAAGAAACAACGGTATAGCAGGCATTCTGCAACCGGTGTTATTTATATTTGGCAGAGAATGAGAATATAGACTTTTTTTTTTTGCATTGTCCTGTATACGGGGATCCAAGATTTAAACTTCATGGGTTCGAAGTGCTACTAAATCCACTGACCATTTGAGTTATTGGGTTCGAAATTTGATATTTGTACATATTTAATAGATTCTTTAACACATATAAAATTTGAGCTAAAGCTATTGCATTCAATTGAATCCGTCAATATGTTTTACATCCGACCCTTGTCCTATATTGAGGGGATCCAAGACTTGAACTTTATGGATTCGGGGTGCCACTAAATCCACTGACCATTTGATTAATTGGGTTCGAAATTTAATATTTATTCATATTTAATAGATTCTTTAATACATATAGAGGGTCTGAGCAAAAGCTATTGGATTCGGCTGAACCTGTAGCTATGTTGTACATTTGGCCCTGGTACTATAAAGATGAATGCTTGGGACATGCTTTTTGTACTTTTTTGTGGTAAAATGGGTATCTCTCGACTGTTTGAACTCTGAAGAAGCATTTGTTATCTGTGAAATGTGGAAAGTTGGGAAATCCATCATAAATACTTGGAAAATGGTCCCATTTGTGTTATTTAGAACATTTGGAAGGAGAGGAATCAAAGGTGTTTTGATGGAGTCTCAAATTTAATTCATGCACTGAAGACTAGATGTTTATTGAACCTTTTTGCTTGGTGTAACCATTGTAATGTAAATAATGCAGTTATGTTTTTAGATTTTGTAAGCTCATGGAATTGTATTAGGAGTGAAAGGAAAGTATAGAAGCCCCTTGTTTTTTTTTTACTGCAATTGTATCCCGATTAATGAAAATTCAACTTTTGCCTGATAAAAAAAAGGATAGAAAATATGGTAGAGTTTTAGGGCCTAAATGAAACAGCATAATGATTCGGGACAAGTTTGTGTTATTGCAGAAAATTCCCGTAGGTTTCTTGAAGTATCTGATGGGATATAAGAATGAATATGCAATACTAAGAAAGGATGGTAAGAAGTGGCTGGTGAAGGTGAATGGACGTCGACTGCAAGAGGGTTGGGGGAAATTTGCAGAGGAGCAGAGTCTGGAATTGGGAGATATGTTGGTGTTCAGACATGAAGGGAACATGGAGTTTGAGGTTACCATCTTTGATTCGAGTCACTGTGATAGAGAATATGCAGAGTATCTACTGGACGAAGAAGAAGCCAATAAAGTTGAATTCAAAGGTAAGATGTTTAGAGTCCATTTTTATATACTTGATGAATTTGCAAGTTAATTTTTTTTTTGATGAAGTAAGGAGAATCCAGTAAAAGCATCCAGCGGATGCAGGCGAAAGATTACAATTAAGAGAGATGGTGTCTGCTCATATATACAAAAAAAATATTCTATCGCTAAGGAGCAGACACAATCAAAAAATTTAACAAAACTAGTTACAGGTGCCTGATTTAGCCAACTAAACAAATTCAATAAGCATTTTGCTTTTTTGTTGCACTCTTCAATAATAGTGGGGGACGGTAGAAAGACTAAATTCTGGCAAGATATTTGGCATGGCAACTCTCCTATTAAAGGCAGCTTCCCAGACCTACACAGAATCACTTACTCGAGCAATGCTCTCATTTCAGATTTCAGATTGGATCATGGTTGGCTCATTAATTTCAGGAGAAACCTAAACGATTGGGAGGTGGATAGGCATCTGAGTCTCTTGGACTTTATCCATAGATCTTCTTGTTCTTCTTCTCCTACCTCTGATTGCCTTATCTGGACAGCGAATTGGAAAGGCACATTCTCGGTGAAATCATGTTATGCTATTCTGACACAATCTAATCCTCTTGAATACTCCTTGGCCTTGGAAACCCATCTGGAAGGGGCTGGCCCCTCCCAAGGTTAAATGTTTTTCCTGGTTGGTATCTAGAGAAGCCTGTCTCACATAAAGCAACCTACAGAGAAGGGGTATGCAACTTGTAGACAGATGTGTGTTATGTGAAGAGCAGCTGGAGGACGTCAACCATCTTTTCCTCCACTGTAATTTACCTCCCAAATTTGGGACCTTTTCCTCAATGTCTTGGGCATTTTTTTGGTTTATGCCCTTTTCAACTCTTCAGCTGTTGCAAGGGTGGCACAAATTAGATATTCAGCGACCTTCTATCAAAATTTAGAATACTATCCCGGCTGCAATTTGGTGGTGCATCTGGAAAGAGAGAAATGATAGGTTGTTTGATAGTAGGAAGAACAGAGTCATTGATATCAAACACAACTGCATTGTTTTGCTTAGTTTTTGGTGTAACATGGCAGATGTACATGCTTTATTAGCACATTACACAATTTGTAATGTTTTTTTTTCTTGTAACCCATCCAACAACTTCTTCTTGCTGGTTTTATTATATATATATACATATATAAAATACTGCTCTTTACCGATCAAAATAAATAATAAGCATTTTGCTTTGACTACATGGATCGGAGTTGAGATCCCATCAAAAATATGCGGTTCCTTTCATTCAAGATGCACCAAAAGATAATAGCAGGTACCATTACCTAAGTTTTTTTTGATGAATTTACCAACTCTCCATGAACATCAACATTCATATGCTTCCTTGATGCTGTTAGGCCTGACCCAGGCTAGTCCAAAAATAGAGAGGAACATGTTCTAAATATTATATGCTAAAGGACAATGCAAAAAGAGATGTCTAACACTTCTGGAATCCAAATTGCACATGTAGCACCTATTCACCGTTAATATACTCCTTCTGCTGAGGCTGTCTTGAGCGAGGCATGCTTCATTTAAGGCAACCCAATTGAAACAAATTACTTTAGGAGGCAGTTTTGTTCTCCAAAATAGTTTCCATGGCCAATTGTTTATCAGATCATTGTTGGAGCACAGGTGTGCATATGCTTTCTTCATTGTAAATTTCCCGTCCCCCCATTCCTTTTTGCCCTTCAGCTGGGGTTTGACAACAATCTGTGCTAGTTTGGCCAGCAATTCCATTAGGTCATTTATCTTCCAATCTTGAAAATGTCTCCTGAATTGAGGGTCCCAAGAGTTGTTCTGCCAACATTGTTCTACAGTGGATTCTTGATCTACTGCCAGTAGGTTCAAATTTGGAAATTCATCTTTTAGTGCCATTGATTCCAGCCACTTGTCTTTCCAAAACTTGATGAGTGTTCCACTCCCTAACTTGAATTTTGAGTTAAGTTGGAACTCATCCCATAAACTGGATATGTGTTTCCATAGGCATGCGCCATGAGGTGATCTGTTATGTCTTGTGCACCAGCTGTTCCTCACACCATGTTTAGCAATTAGCATTAATCACTGATTTCCACAAACCAGGGTCCTCCAAATTATACCTCCAATGTCATTTCATTAGCATACTCTTATTATGCAAGTTAATTCCCTTAATCTTGACATAAATTTCAAATTGTTTAGATAAAACTTTAGCCAAAAGATGGGGTGGATGATTAGACATTTCTTAATACTTTAATCTTTTGGATATGTTTTGTTTTTAATATGGATTTTCTTACAATTTACAATGCAACAGACAAACCAAATGCGGAAACTGCTACTCACAACGCTTGTGATCAATCTCATTTTTATATTATTGTCGATCAATTATTATTGGTTTTCTGTAGGTAATATATTGCATTGATTACGGTCATTGGCCATAGCTGCCGGTGACATATCGGAAGGGTCGGGATGCACGCCGCATCACTAATAAAATATTGCATTGATTTATGTTATTGGACATAGTTGCCGGTGATATATCGGAAGGGGCGGGGTGCACGCCGCATCATTTACAGATATTGATTATTGTTATTGGCCAGAGTTGCCGGTGACATATTGTGAACTGAGTTGACAATGAAATGCGAGGAAGAGTGATTATGCACGACGAGTCTTTCCGTGCTATGTTTTGAGTGATTATGCACGATGAGTCTTTCCGTGTTATGTTTAGAGTGATTATGCATGACGGATCTTTCCGTGCCTTGATATGAGTGTGCGAGTACAAGTACGATGGGTGATGCCGTACATCTTCATTGATTATTTGGTAAGAATGAGAGTAAAAGCACGATGGTTGGTGCCGTGAAGATTTTTATTTACCCGTCCTCATTAATTGAAGTTCATTTATTCTGCACCTGTTATTATATTTTGTTGCTATCCCAAAGCATGTTTTCCCTTCCCAAATATTAAATGTTGTTTCCTGTGGTTTTGTTGTACATATATATTTTGAACTCTACATGTTTATGTGAGTGTCTGGTCCTAGCCTTGTTACTACTTTGCCGGGATAGGCCGGGCACTTACCAACACATGGGGTCGGTGCTGATGCTACACTCTGTGCTCTTTTTGCTTAGATACAGGTTTTGGACAGCAACAACAATAGTAGTGCGGGTGTTAGCTTTTGATCATCGAGACACCGAGGTAGCCTTACAGGCGTCCCCAGGACCCGACATCTCCTCTACTTTTATTTTCAGTCTTTATCTCATGTATCCGAGATAAGCAGTGTTATATTTCTTTCAAATAGTTATGTGTATTATTCTTAGAAGTTTGTAAGTATTGTGACACTGGTTCTTTGGTAGTGTTTTATGTTGGGATTTTAGTATCGCACCTAGTAAAAATTGCTAAGTCTTCTGTTAAATTTATTTATTTCAGCTGAAGTTTTAATATTGTAGATAATAGATTTAATAAGTATCGTAAGAATGGAAATATAAGTAAGAGTTGGCTTGCCTAGCTCTAATTAGTAGGCGCCATCACGACCCCCGATGGTGGAAAATTCGGGTCGTGATAAGTTGGTATCAGAGCACTAGGTTACATAGGTCTCACAACTCACAAACAACCTTAGTAGAGTCTGAGGGATCGGTACAGAGACGTCTGTATTTATCCCTAAGAGGCTATAGAGTTAGGAAAATTTCACCTTCATTCTTTCCTATCGTGCGAATTTGTTCTTCAAAAGCTAATTGAATTTCTACTCTTGTCTTCCCACAAATGGCGAAGTCACATACCGCTTCTCCAGCCGAACAATGGCACATGCTGGTGATAGATCAATGATGCCATTAGGAGTTTTGCGGAGGTCGGTTATGTGTTACCAAACTCTTCGCTACCACCTTCAGCGGTGTATCTTTTGAGAACCCACAAGATTTTTCTTAACCGCTGCTATGAGGTATTGCAGAACGTGGGAATAGTCAAAAGCGATGGGGTTGACTTCGGATGGCAAATAGAAGTAGTGAGAACATAATGAATCTACTAACTAGTTGTGGTTCCAATGGAAGGTATAGACGTATGAGGAGATCACCTAATGAATCATGCAAGGGTTGAATGGACCTTGATGTCTGGTCGATTTATTTGAGTCGTGAAGGACTAATATTGTGAATTATCAGATGTCATGACTTTGGCTTAGCGCCAAATGGTGAATTCCACTATTAGTGAATGGACTGTATGGCCATGTGTTATGTCAGCTTTGACTTGGAATGTATATATATGGTACGGAAAGGTTCCCCAAAGAATTTATACATATTTAAGGTTTGATACTTTGCAGGGGTAAGAATCGCCCCCAAAGAATAACGAAGAGTATATGAATAAACTGGGTAGTTCTGCAGTGTCAAGTCAGCATAGCAAAAGAGGAAATTGGCCGTCGGTGTTTGTGACAAGCCTACAGAGAGGGCATACTGGCCAATGCAATACTACCTGCTCAACTCTATTCTGAGAAATGTTTTGAAGGAGGTTACCTCCCGAATTCTCTGAAATATGTGGTATATGTGATCTGAACGGTTGTGCCTGGTCGCCATGACAGTGTCCAAATATGTTATCAGGTTTAGTAAGCTAGCTGAGCCTCAAGGGAATTGTTGTGAATATTGTAAATTGGAGGAGCATAATTTATGAAAGCACACAGGCTACGTGCCCCATTGCAGTCAATACTTAGCTTACCTAATCAACCATAGGGTAGGAGTCAGGATGCTAGAGGTGGAGGTGGAACTCCTAGAGGTGGAGACCCAGCCGTTAATATAAGTTCTATGGTATGGTTGAGGTCGAAACACTAGATGGTGTTGTTACAAGTACAGTCTCAAATTATTGTAGAGTAACAATTTTGTTAACTTGATTCGTTCCGAGTATCAAGGCAAGTCCTCCTATTGCGCTCCACTTATGAGAAAACTTCATAATTCTAAAAATCTGCTTATGTGAATACTCCTGTTGGGAAATTATATGGAGATAATTATATCTACCATTATGTGTTGGTCACTTAAAATATCTATGAGGATAAAAGTGACTTTCTATTACTTACTACAATGGGTTTTTATGTAACTTCAGGATAATTGATTTCAATTGTCAAATTATATGCCCTATCGGTATGAGGGTTCATTATATGTTGTGATTCTCTTTGACGGAAATTATTGAAGAGAGAAAGAAAGAAAATGAAAAAAATTTGAGCTGGCACAATGTGCAAATACTTGTGATTCAGAGCTGAGGGTGATATCCTCAAACATTTATATAATGTAAAATATTTTGAACCGAGCTAGAAGCTTCGGTGGATGTTATATAAGGACAAAGTCCTGGCGGTGAAAAATTTATATGTTTAAAATTCTCAGTTCATAAAATTTAAGATTTTGTACTATATTGTAAAAAAGGGAGTCATGCCTGTTAGGCTTATTTGATAATTCTTGTGTATTTTCTTTTCATATTTAGTCATTTTTGTGTTGTAAACATTGAGTTTTAGCCTACGAGATGGGTGCCCAGGGGCGTAAAATGTGACTTGTTAATTCGGGTAAATAATAATGAGATGTTCATGCCTCGTTATGAGTAAAACGGGGTATGAAATGAGATGTTTGTTAACATAAGGTTAATTGGCAATGTTGTGATTTATGAATAACTATTATGGCCAGAGACGAGGTTATGGGCATACAGATGACGTATTTCATGTCCGGATATCATTATGATAATATGATGCTTGTAATGCAAAGATTTGCATTATTTATATATACATTATGGTGTTTCATTGGGTTGTAGATATGTTGCTAGGAGCTATTTTGGTGTTACTCTGGCAGGTGGATAGGCCTAATTACAGGGGAGGCTCTGCCGAAATTTCTGAAAACTTTGGGAGTTAGAAACAATTGAGACTTTAAGACGTGCGAAGAAAGAGATAAGCTACGTCGTGTATTTGAGGATGAATGACCCTAAGTGGGGGAGAGTATAACATTGCGAAGAAAACAATTTCGAAGTAATTAAGCGCTACTAAAAGTTAAAGTATGTTGAAATAAGACTAATGCGGTGTGTCAATGTGGAATTCAGTCCCTATGATGAATGTTAGATGTTGAAGTTTAGGTCTTGTCCTAAGGTTATGGACTAAGGATGAGGTAAAATCTTCAGTTAAGTTGAAGGATCAGTTATAGGAATTTCCTTGAAAAAGGTTTTATTCGGCCTAGTGTATCACTTGGGATTCTCCTGTGTTATTTGTGAAGAGAAAGGATAGTTCTATGCGTATGTGCATTGATTACCGCTAGTTGAATAAGGCTACACCGAAGAACCGTTATCCTTGCCTTATTTTGATGATCAGTTTGACTAGCTTAAGGGCGTATAGGTGTTTTATAAGATTGATTTGCGCTCAGGTTACCATCAGTTGAAGGTTTGGGAGCCAGATATCCGAAGACTGCTTTCAAGACTTCGTATGATCATTGCGAGTCTCTTGTATGTCATTTGGGCAGACCAATGACCCATCAGTTTTTGTACATCTGGTGCATAGAGCTTTTAAAAGCTTAAGACAACTTTAACCAAGACCCCAATTTTGATATTGCCTACTATTTCAGGGTCTTATATGGTGTATTGTGATACTTCATGGGTTGACCTTGGACTGTTGTTGATGCATGATGGTAGGGTGATTGCCTACGCATCCAAACAGTTGAAGGTACATGAGGAAAATTATCCTATCCACGATCTTGAGTTAACTTCTATTGTTCATAACTTAAATGTCTGGCATCATTATTTGTACGGTGTGCCTTATGAGATTTATATTGATCACCGGAGCTTATAGCACATATTTAAGCAAAATGATCTAAAAAATTTGTGCCACATGATGTGGTTAGAGTTGCAAAAATATTATGATATCACTAATCTGTATCATCCGGGCAAAGTCAATGTACTGGCTGATGCTTTGAGTCGCTAGGCAGAGAATTGGGGAAGTTTGGCTTACCTACCAGTATCAAAGAGGCCTATGGCGATGGATGTTCATGCCTTATCCATCCATTTGTGAGGTTGGATCTTTTCATAGCCTACTCAGGTTGTATCTCGGTGCCTCAACTGTGAGCAGGTTAATTATGAGCACCAGAGACCCGGCGGGTTGGTTCGAGTCTGGTGAGGTTGGATTATTGGGCACTGACTTGGTTTAGAATGCTTTGGAAAAGTTTAAAGTGATTCAGGATTTACTCTATATAACCTCGTCCAAACTTCAGAGTTATGCGGACCGAAAAGTTCGTGGTGGTTCCGATATGGATGGAGAAAAGGTTCTGACTCCTGTTACGCCTGTAAAGGGCATTATGAGATTTGGGAAGAAAGGGAAGTTGAGTCTGAGGTTTATTGGAACTTTTGGATTATTAAGGCATGTTGGGGAGGTTGCTTAAGAGCTTGCCTAACCTCCCTGCTTAGCATGTGTTCATCCGGTATTTCATGCCTCGATAATTTGGAGGCATCACGATGGCCCATCGCACATGTTGGATTTCAGCTCAGTCCAGTTGGACACAATGTTGAGGAGCCAGTGGAAATATGGGACATGCAGGTCCGCAAAGCTCAGGCCAAAGGGAATAGCTTTAATAAAGGTTCAATGGCGGGGCCAGCCGGCCGAGGAGGAGATATTGGAAGACCGAGCGAGATATGCATAACCGATACCCTCATCTTTTCACTACTCCAGGTATGTTCCTTATGCTCGTTCGAGGACGAACGAATGTTTAAGTTTGGGAGAATATAACAACCCGGCTAGTCGTTTTTAGAATTTACACCTCGTTCCCCTATTAACTGCTTCATTGTGTTTTATTAACGGTATTGGGTGCGTTAGAATTGAATTGGAGTGATTTTGATAAGAAATGAGACACTTAGTCTCTTTTAAGAAGCTTAAGTTAGAAAAGTTAACCGATCATTGACTTATGAGTTAAAGGGATCGGATATGAATTTCGATGGTTCGGTTAGCTCCGGGAGATGATTTTGGACTTAGAAATGTGTCCGGAATATTTATGTGATGACTGATGTAGAATTAAGCTTGAATTGGCAAAGTTAGTATTTTGACGATTTCCGCTTGATAGGTAAAATTAATATCCGAGGGTCGGAACGAAGTTCCGGAAGCTTTCGTATCTTCATTTGGTGATTTGGGATGTGTATGAAAAATTTCAAGTCATTCGGACGTGGTTTGGTCGGGTTTTTGATCGAATGGGCGTTTTGAAAGTTTTAAAGGAACTTAGGCTTGAATTCGATGTAATTCGATGATTTTGGTGTTAGTCGAGGTGTTTTGATACTTGGAACAAATTTGGATAACATTATAGGATGTATTGGTATTTTTGGTTGAGGTCCCGGGTGCCTCGGGATGATTTCGGATGGCTAACAGGAACTTTGGAAGTTGGAAATTTCATACTAGACAAAAATTGTAAATGAGTGCGCACAAGGCCTCAATTTGGACGACCATATCTCCCAATATATAAAGATTTGTATGAGTTACAACCTATCAAATTAAAGCCCTTTGAGTCTAGTTTCCAATACAACAAATTTTTTGTCATTTGGAGGTGTATATAAATTGTTATGCCCATTTTACTAGCCAAACGTCACCAGCGCGCCCAGGAGCGCGGCCGCGGGGTGGACTGCGGGGCTTACTGCATGGAACCGCGGGGAACGCCGTGGACCGTGGGAAAACCTGTAAAATGTCTAAAAATACCCCTGGTATGTGTAAAAACCAAAGGGGTATCACCTTTCCTTCATTTTTTTCATCCAAGCTCAAAATTTTGGGGTTTCTTCACCCTCCTAAGACCTTCAATCCCCAATCTTCAACGTAAGTAATCTCCATCATCTTGGTGTGAAATTCCTTCATTTATACACTAGTATTGATGAAATCTTCACCTAAACACTTGGATTTCAAGAAATTCCTTCAAGAACTCGAAGGAGGGTTTTGCAAGATTTCTTCCAAAAGGTAAATCCTACACCTTAGACTTACATATATGGATATCTTATGAGAATATGAGTATGAATCAAGTATTACAACTTATGGTATAGTGATTGGAGACCATAAATTCCCAATTCAAATACATGAACATGGTAGGAATTTAAAAGGTGTTTATTTGATAAGATTTATTGGTTGGGTGTGAATGGATGGTCATACATGTGTAGTTGGAAGTTATAAAATTGGTTAGGAATGATGGTAAAATGAATTGTTGGTTAATGATGATAGTTGGAGGAACCAATACTATAGTTATGAGGTGTAAATATCTATGCATACAAGGTGTTTGATAATATGCCTAAATGACATAATTATGGAATTTATTACCAATATTGGCCCTATTAAATGTAGTATTGTAGATTGAAGTTACATAATTATATTGGATCATAGTAGTATCATTAAGAGGCGATTTTCAGATATGTATGGCTAAAATCTTGTCTTTTAAAAATCGAGCTTCATCAATGTTCGTGTGATTTTTGGGCAGAATGTTTTAGAAAATATATTTAGCCATTTGGATTAGTTTGTTAAATATTATTGATGATGTTAAATCCATTGTGTATAGATACGATTGAATTGGAGCCAAATTTGAAAGGAAAGGCATTGCTTAAGGATCGAGCTGGTCGTAAACCTTCGAGGTAAGTGTTTGATCTATCCTAGCTTGAGTGAATATGGGTGAGTCTATTTGCTAGTTGCTAATGTGCAGAGTCCGACGTATAGGCATGGTGACGAGTATCTATACGGTGGGGGTCGAGCATGACCGTGAGTCTTATATTGATTAAACTTTTAATAATCTTATGAGATTATATGAAAGGAAGGATTAATGGTTTTATACCGGTAATATTTATATTGTTGATTTAAAAGATTATTGGTTTCATACCGGTAATATTTAGTTGATTTAAAAGGTTATTGGTTTCATACCGGTAATATTTATATTATTGATTTAAAAGATTATTGGTTTCATACCGGTAATAGTTATATTGTTGATTTAAAGGAGTATTGGTTTCATACCGGTAAATTATATATATTGTTGATTAATTATTATTGGTTTTCTTCCGGTAATATATTGCATTGATTACGGTCATTGGCCATAGATGCCGGTGACATATCAGAAGGGTCGGGATGCACGCCGCATCACTAATAAAATATTGCATTTATTTCTGTTATTAGCCACAGTTGCTGGTGACATATCGGAAGGGTCGGGGTGCACGCCGCATCATTAACAGATATTGATTATTGTTATTGGCCATAGTTACCGGAAACATATTGTGAACTGAGTTCGCAAGGAAATGCGAGGAAGAGTGATTATGCACGATGGGTCTTTCCGTGCTATGTTTTGAGTGATTATGCACGATGGGTCTTTCCGTGTTATGTTCTGAGTGATTATGCATGACGGGTCTTTCCGTGCCTTGATATGAGTGTGCGAGTAAACGTACGATGGGTGATGTCGTACATCTTAATTGATTATTTGGTGAGAACGAGAGTAAAAGCACGATGGTTGGTGCCGTGAATATTTTGATTTACCCGTCCTCATTAATTGAAGTTCATTTATTCTGCACTTGTTATTATATTTTGTTGCTACTCCAGAGCATGTTTTCCCTTCCCAAATATTAAATGTTGTTTCCTGTGGTTTTGTTGTACATATATATTTTGAACTGTACAGGTTTATGTGATTGTCTGGTCCTAGCCTTGTCACTACTTCGCCGGGATAGGCCGGGCACTTACCAGCACATGCAGTCGGTTGTGCTGATGATACACTCTGCGCTCTTTTTGCGCTGATACAGGTTTTGGACAACAACAACAGCAGTAGTGGGGGTGTTAGCTTTAGATCATCAAGATACTGAGGTAGCCTTGCAGGCATCCGCAGAACCCGACGTCTCCTCTATTTTTATTTTTAGTCTTTATCTCATATATCCGAGATAAGCAGTGTTATATTTCTTTCAAACGGTTATGTGTATTATTCATAGAAGTTCGTGAGTATTGTGACACTGGTTCTTGGGTAATGTTTTATGTTGGGATTTAGTATCGCACCTAGTAAAAATTACTAAGTCGTCCGCCAAATTTATTTATTTCCGCTGAAATTTTAATATTGTATATAATAGATTTAATAAGTATTGTTAAGAATGAAAATATAAATAAGAGTTGGCTTGCCTAGCTCCTATTAGTAGGCGCCACCACGACCCCAGATGGTGAATTGGGTCGTGACAGAAACATACATACAAAAAATATTATTCACAAAGAAGCGTTCGTTAAGATACCGTTATATTAAATACTTTTTGACTATAATAATAATTATCTAACATGACAAAATTAATCATTTTGTAAGTTTTGATACTTTCTTTTTATTTTAAATTCATGTATTATGCTAATGCAATAATATTTTTCGATATTTAGATAGTATTATTATACATAAAATTACTCTCATTAGTTAAATTTTTTTATTTTTTTTATGTAAATAAATGTTTAAACCATCACATGTCATGATTAACGTGCAACACATGTTTATAGATACTAGTATATATATATATATATATATATATATATATATATATATATATATATATATATATATTGTTATACCATGTCATTTTCCCAAAAACTTTACTTTAGGCTCTTTCCATGGGTTATTTTTTTAGTTTTAATCTTATCCTTCTAGAAGGCTATGCAGTGGCAAACTTATTAGCCACTTGTTTGTCATGTACTATGAATTTCCATGCAACTTCTACCATAAAAAGGTATCCTTGACAAGGAAAAATCATGAGCAAAAAAACAAGGCTCATTTCTCTCCTTTTCTTTCACTTCTTCCTTATTTTTTTGTTGTCCAATATTAATATTGGTTGTTTTCTTTCTTATTTACTTTACCTATTTGCTAGTTGGGTTTGTAATATTTAATTTTGCTGATTCCTGTATCCTCCCTAATAGAGGTAGGCTTGTTTAATCCTGGGAAAATATTTCACATTTCTGAAATAGTTTCTTAGGGCAGTGCCTAGCACGACTCAAGCTAGTTGAAGTATTTCCGCTCACAAATAATATTATGAATGAGATTAACATATTTATTTAAGCCTATTTGTGACTAACAAATGGTGCGACCATTTATTCACACAATTATCGGCAGTTACCCAATTTGACAACTACGGTCACGGCTTGGCCGTCCTTGCGAGGGTGTCCTCTCTATGTGGTCCCAACCCCTTGGCGCCAGTTGGCAAATCTCCTAGCTATAAATACTAAGAGAAAGAATCCTAAAAAGGGGGCTTCTTCTTCTTCACATCTACTTCTAAAAGAAGGAATAATACATCATCGTAAGGCTCTGAACCTCTCCATGGAGAGGCAGACCAAACCAATATCATTAATAAAAGATCACCCTCCTCCCTTTATCTAATATCTATTGTCTCTCATGTTTTATTCCTTCGGTCTTTGAATTTATTACAATCTTCTATGATTGGCCCTCCATGTATTTCGATTGTTTTATGCTTATAAAGCGAATGAAAACTTTGAGCTAAACAATTTGGCGTCGTCTGTGGGTATTTCATAGCAGAGTCACGTAGTTTATCCTTAGACTGAAAAAGGAAAATGAACAACCCAGCTCGAACGAGCCCAAGCGGCATATCGGATCATAGGAAGTCAAAAACCTCGAGATGAGCTTGCTTCCACATCCCCGCATCTCCGAGCAAAGGGAAGAAGAAGCAGATCCCCCATCCCTATGGGGAAAATAGGCCTAAGGTACCCGCCCCTTTTTCCACACAGGATCCTACCAAAAGGAAAAAAGAAAAAAACACAAAAGCATCTCTCGACCGAGATCTGTAACGGGGTACCAACGCGAGCAAGTCAAAAAGACCACAAGCGCAAGTTAGGCAAGATATGAAATCAGAAACAAATCCCAACCCCCAATACGAAGCGGGCTATGTGGGAAAACAAAAAGGTTCAACTACGGTTGAACGGCAGTTTGGGCTATGCGCCTTCAAATATTACAAAGCTTCAACTACGGTTAAACGGCATTTAAGGCTATGCGCCTTCAAATATTACAAAGGTTCAACTACGGTTGAACGTCAATTCAGGCTACGTGCCTTTGACTCAGGCTACGCGCCATAAAAAATTATAAAGTTTCAACTACAGTTGAACGTCAACTCATGCTATGCGCCTTCAAATATTACAAAGGTTCAACTACGGTTGAACGCCATTTAAGGCTATGCGCCTTCGACTCAGGCTATGTGCCTTAGACTTCAAATATTACAAAGGTTCAACTACGGTTGAACGTCAATTCAGGCTACGTGCTTCGACTTAGGCTACGCGCCTTCAAAAATTATAAAGGTTCAACTACGGTTGAACGTCAACTCTGGCTATGCGCCTTCAAATATTACAAAGGTTCAACTAGGGTTGAACGGCATTTCAGGCTATGCGCCTTCGACTCAGGCTATGTGCCTTAGACTTCAAATAATGTAAAGGTTCAGCTACGGTTGAACGTCAATTCAGGCTACGTGCCTTCGACTTAGGCTACGCGCCTTCAGAAATTATAAAGGTTCAACTACGGTTGAACATCAACTCTAGCTATGCGCCTTCAAATATTACAAAGGTTCAACTATGGTTGAACGACATTTTAGGCTATGCGCCTTCGGCTCAGGCTATGTGCCTTAGACTTCAAATATTACAAAGATTCAACTACTGTTGAACGTCAATTCAAGCTACGTGCCTTCGACTCAGGCTACGCGCCTTCAAAAGTTATAAAGGTTCAACTACGGTTGAACGTCAACTCAGGCTGTGCGCCTTCAAATATTACAAAGGTTCAACTACGGTTGAACGACATTTCAGGCTATGCGCCTTCGACTCAGGCTATGTGCCTTAGACTTCAAATATTACAAAGGTTCAGCTACCGTTGAACGTAAATTCAGGCTACGTGCCTTCGACTCAGGCTACGCGCCTTCAAAAATTATAAAGGTTCAACTATGGTTGAACGGCATTTCAGGTTATGCGCCTTCGACTCAGGCTATGTGCCTTCGACTTCAAATATTACAAAAGTTCAACTACGGTTGAACGGTAGTTCAGGCTATGCGCCTTCAAAAATTACATAAGTTCAACGACGGTTGAACGATATTTCAGGCTACGTGCCTTCACCGAAAAGTTCAACTATGGTTGAACTGGGACTCAGGCTACGCGCCTTCAAAAGTCACATAAGTTCAACTACGGTTGAACGATAGTTCAGGCTACGTTCCTTCACCCAAATTTTCAACTATGGTTGAACTGGGGCTCAGGCTATGCGCCTTCAAAAGTCACATAAGTTCAACTACGGTTGAACGATAGTTCAGGCTACGTGCCTTCACCCAAAAGTTCAACTACGGTTGAACCGGGACTCAGACTATGCGCCTTCAAAAATTACATAAGTTCAACTACAGTTGAACGATAGCTCGGGCTACGTGCCTTCACCTAAAAAATCTCGACTATGAGTCAGATGGGATTCGGGCTAAGCACTTCCACCATTATGAATTACAAAAGAATTCAACTATGAGGCGAACCAGAACTCAAGCTACAGGCCTCCACCGCAAAAGCCGAAAATTCAACCACGGAAGAACCCCGGGTCGGGCCAAGCGTCCCGCCGTTCATGTAAGTACGACTAACTCAAACTAAAGTGTTGACCCACGCAAAGTTCGGCCAAAGTCGAACTACAAGGCCGCGCTTTTCATTATCATGACCAGTAGTTCGACTAAGCCCGAACTGGGACTAAGGCTATGTGCCGCCACTGCCCAAATGCGGCCACAATACGCGCCCAATAAGTGGCGGAAAGTGACGAAAAAAGCGTCTATCTATGGCCAATGCCATCCACACCAACTTTCCTTGAGGCAAGAAATCCGTCTGACATTGGTCAAGACCACTTAACCGGTCGAGACCATTAACATATCCAATAGAAAAACTCTCGCAAACAAGTACAAAAAAATATATAATGTATTCGACGCAAAACGAACGAAAAATAAGAAAACCAAATATATTAACAATATTTACACAAGGTTATCCCCAATTACATCCGCCTAAGGCTGGCAGAGAAAAAAAAGAAAAAGAAAACAAGAACTAAACAAATATTACAAATTTTCTTTTCACTCGGCGCCCCCAGCGCCCCTTTCAGCATTATCAGCACCCTCAGCGCCATCATATCCCCCGGGGTAGACAGATCAAAACCACAGTCAAAGCGGGCTTCACGGGCCTTTTGACGTGCCTCCTCATAAGTGGCTTCAGACACGACGCCAGCCTCCCACAGCCGCCTGTACACATCAAGCTGGGCCTTCGCATACGTCCAAAGCTCGCGGACAGGACCGAAAGCAACGGCTTGATCCCTCAAGCACCGGTTCTCGGCCTCCAAGGCGGAAATCCGATCCGCCGCAGCTTGGGAGCCCCGATCGCAGACGGCAATACGCCCCTACAACGACCGTTCTCGAAAGGCAGCGGCAGCCCTCTCTAATCTGCGCTCCCTTTCCTGGGCATGGTTGGTCGCCTGGAGCGCTTCAACCCTCGCCATGGCGTCCTCTGCCTGCCTCCTTGAAGTGGCGGCCTCAGACTCCAGGGCTGCTACGTACATGGTATAAGCCTCGGCGGCCTCCGCCACTGCAGCCAGGTTTTGGCGCTCGCTCTCATCAGCCGCCCTTCTCTCAACATCCACCCCTTCGTTTGCTTGGCGGAGCTGCTCCTCAAGAGTGGATACCCTGCCGAGGGAACGTTGCATGTGAAGCTCCCTCAGTGCTAGCTGTTATACCAGCTCCCGGTTCCGTGGGTCGTTCCTTATGCGCTCACGCAAGCCACGACACCGGTCACGGTAGCGGTGGTACTTCCCCAACAGCAGCGCAAAAATCGTCAAACGAACATTAGGCCGCCTAATGCTCTCCACCTCCAGCAAAAATGTCTACAACGAACAGAGTGACAGTTAACGCGAGAAGACATGCTAAGAAAGAAAACAAACCAAAGTTTTGCACATACCTTTATACTTAGGGCGGCCACCTCGCCCATTAGTCTGACGTCCGAAATGCCCATCACGGACGTGCTCTCTGTTTTCGAGCACAGGACCCCGAACATCGTCACTAGGTTCTCCTCCTCGAGCAGCAGGTTCAGGCCGTTAGGAATCTCCAAATAACGATAATCCCCCTCATCCTGCACGACCGAGCGGGTATAACCCCCCTGAGCAAGATGGATGTCCTCCGGATCCATATCGGACTCCGAATCATCCTCCTCTCTTGAAACTCCCCTTTCTCATGCCGCCCTGGAAGTTGAGGCTTCAGCCGCCCGAGACGTCGATACGCCCGCATTCGCCGCAACATCGGTGCCTTCCATCTCCACCAAAACAGCTGCCGAGGAGCCTTCTTCCCTCGTAGCAACGGGAATGGAAACTTGAGTTGCCGAAGCGACTGTATCACCTTGGCCTAAGCCAACCGGGGCAACCCCCACTGAGCGCTCACCTTCTGGTGCAAGGTTGGTTGCGCCTCCCTCCTCCGCCGACGGCGAAAAATCTAAACTGATCACCATCGGGAGGCCCGGGGTGAACGCCACCCTGCGCTGAGCCAGCAGCCTCTATCTTCTTCTTCATCCCTATTCTACGATCGCTCCGCCCTGGAGCGCACGACCCCTGGAGATTCCTCAACTCGAGGTACAGGCCGTACCAGAGAATGTGCAGCTGAAGACTCCACCGAAGTCACCCTCGGAACCGGACGAGGCGCCGGCATTGTAATCATTCGGACGGTCGCCCCTGGCCTGCGAAAAGCAAGCTGAGGAGCCCTCCTGCGCCGTGGTCATTCTGACCAACCAAAGAAGAAGAGTTAGGTCAGAAGAACTGAGGACTACGAAGAAAAAGCGATAAACAACAAATCAAATTCTTACCAGCAGCGGCCTACGACCATACACCTCCCAGAAAGACGCCCACGTGCGAATCCCGGGTGTAACAGGGAGCACAGCCTCAACCCACTCGTGGATGCCTGAAATTGGCGCCGGTGGAGCACCTCCCGCTACGTCACAGAAAGAAGATCATTACGCGCAAACATAAAGCAGGGCATTTAGCCTAAGAGAAATCAAAGCCAGCATAAGAGAAACTTATGTGCATGGTTCCACTCCGCCGGGAAGTCAGTGACACACGCCACCATGTGGTCAGTCCTGATGTAAAAGAAATACTCGAAGGGACGGGTAGCGACCTCATCATCGAGCTCCGCAATCAAGCCGTCGGTCCCACGAGGAACCAACCGGATCATAGTGCCACGTACCCTCTGAGGAGCATACAGAGTCAACACTCAAAAGTAACTTCCCTCCGTGCCAACTACGCATATTTAATCATCAACGCCAATAATTTGTAGCAGGAGGGGACGAGCTGACCAGGGCATACCTTGTAATAACGGCAAAGGTCCACTACCACATGGGGAGGGGAAGTCTAAATCCCAGCCTGAAAGGCTAGGCGTAGAAGATGCAGTATCCTCGATGGTCGACGTGCACCCTGTCGCCGCTCCTGGCCAAGACGATGTCGGCAAAGCGAGGAATCTCACATTGCTCCTTTAGTTGAGCTAAGCCAACTTCCCCCATTAATGGAGCCTCGTCCACTTGATCTTCTCCCTCAGGGTCGGTAAAATCGGACGCCGGACCACCAGGAAGGGAAAGAATGTCGGTCACTGATAGGAACCGATCAACGGTAGGCGAACCAGTGGCTCCCGCCACCATAGATGGATCCTCTGCCGCTGCAACCGCCGCCGGAACTGCGTCTGAACGGGAACTACTCGCCATTATCAATATAATGGAAAGAAGATGGTAAGATTCGCCGGAACAATAAAGGAATACATAGATCCGACGAAAATGAAGGAGAATGAATAAGCAAGGACTGAAAAACCAGACAATCTGAAAGCAAGAAAGCTTATCTCCCTCAGAATTCCACTTAGATAGATATCGGAGAAGTGAGAACTGAGCAACACAACCCCTTATTTATAGGTAAAACGTGAATGACCCTCATGAATCCCAAAGGTCACAATTAACTACCCCACCAACCGCAAAACGGTTCAGGCCTACAGTAATGGGCATCATTATGACAGAAACCATTAAACGGTCATTCAATCGTCAATCGGTACGTTCCCCTTGAAACAGTTGTGACAACCTTAAGGTGTCATAGGCACGCCCCATGCATCACCTTGCGTACAATGTTCCCCTTATACGTGGTAAGCGTGATCGTACTCTCCCCATGCACGTATAAAAGGCTACGACCATTTCAAAAGTAAAAATGGCTACGGCCATCTCTAAAAGATAAAAGGCTACGGCCATCTCAAAAGTAAAAATGGCTACGACCATCTCTAAAAGATAAAAGGCTACGGCCATCTCAAAAGTAAAAATGGCTATGGT
Source organism: Nicotiana benthamiana (assembly GCA_034376525.1). NCBI lineage: Eukaryota > Viridiplantae > Streptophyta > Magnoliopsida > Solanales > Solanaceae > Nicotiana > Nicotiana benthamiana. Next base: position 13,795,339 of record CM067336.1, read on the forward strand.
CATCTCTAAAAGATAAAAGGCTACGACCATCCCTAAAGTAAAAATGGCTACGGCCATCTCTAAAGTGAAAGTTGCTACGGCCATCTCCAAAGTAAAAATGGCTACGGCCATTTCTAAAGTAAAAGTGCATGCGGACTTCTCCAAAGAACAAAAGGCTACGGTCATCTTTAAAAATATGAGCGGCTACGGCCACCTCCGAAGAATAAAGGACTACGATCATCCCCAATGCAAGAACGACTGCGGTTATTGGCGGAATCCGCTCATCTAGCTCGACCTGAGCCCGACCTCGATAAGCGGAGGGACAATCTGCATGGGTCAAAATTTAACCTCATGATAATGAATGAGATTAACACATTTATTTAAGCCTATTTGTGACTAACAAATGGTACGGCCATTTATTCACACAATTATCGGGCAGTTACCCAATTTGACAACTAAGGTCACGGCTTGGCCGTCCTTGCGAGGACGTCCTCTCTATGTGGTCCTAACCCCTTGGCGCCAGCTGGCAAATCTCCTATCTATAAACGCTAAGAGAAAGAACCCTAAAAAAGGGGCTTCTTCTTCTTCTTCACATCTACTTCTAAAAGAAGGAATAATACATCATTGTAAGGCTCTGAACCTCTCCACGGAGAGGCAGACCAAACCAATATCATTGATAAAAGATCTCCACCCTCCTTCCTTTATCTAATATCTATTGTCTCTTATGTTTTATTCCTTCGGTCTTTGGATTTATTACGATCTGCTATGATTGGCCCTCCATTTATTTCGATTGTTTTATGCTTATAAAGTGAATGAAAATTTTGAGCTAAACAACTTATAATATGTGGCACAACAGTATGATACCATCACTATTATAGATAAACTTGTTTATGATTCCGTCATATCTACCAATTCCTAATAGCCGAAGTGGCAAGAAGAAAAAAGGACATGTACAAGTTGGAGGATGGTGATGAAAAGAAAGGGAAGTAAAACAAATGCTAACAGTGGAAATGCGCTACTGGTACTGTGCCATTGTCGATGAGTTCAAATTTATAAGTATCTCCTACTTGGACATTATTTGCTTCTCTGAACTGTCGCCATCCCCTGGTAATTGCAAAGTGATGTCCCTGTGGTCCTACCTGCACTGGCCATGATCTTTGTTTCTCATCTCTGAGAATCATCTGATGACATTTATTCGCCAAGCCATTTGATTTTGCAAAAGCCGCTGGAAGATACCGCTCACATTTATCCCAGTATGTAGATCAATCCCGGGTTATCACGAAAAAAAAGAAGAGAAACTACTACCGAAGATCTTAACTATTAAGGGCTTAACTAAAGTTAATTCAAATTACTTACGAGGGAAGGTCTGCTGATAAAATAAGGCGTAATAGTAGAAACAAAATGAGGGTTTGCATTAACAGATGTTGAAGCACAGACTCGTGCTTTTGTAGCAGGCATATCTGAGGTCTTAATCCTTCAGCCTGTTATTCCTTTAATAAAAAGCACAAGAAAAGAAAAGAAAGAAGAAACATTAGAATCAGAAAAATGAAAAGAAAAGATAAGGGTGTTTGATACATAAACAAGGATTTGCTATTGTAGCCAAACCTCGAGTGGAGACTCTTTTGCCATCCAAATTGGACTTCTTTCCTTCGCGCCGAAGTGATGCATTTGCTCTCAAATCTAGTTTTTAAATTGGAACAACAATATCAGAACTGAAACTGGAGATCCATTTAAAAGACAAAAATACAGCAACAAGGATTTGCACTTGAAATTCAGACCTTCAGTGGAAACACTTCTAGCATCAAAATTAGTCTTCTTTCCTTCGGGCTGGAGTGATGCATTTCCCATTAAATCTAGTTATTAAAATGAAACAAAATGTCACACACCGAAAATGCAGAGGATTTAAAACCAAAAGAAGAACATTATTGATACAAAACAGAATCGTTATTGGCATAATTCAGGAAAAAGGATGAATTTCAGAGGATAAAGGGATAATAAAATAATGAAATAAATAAAAAGTGGAAAGTTGAACGAAGTTTAAGAGAAATGATTAGATGAGAAACTTGACGTAAACTTTCAATATAGGGTTCTTTCCATTTGCAACTATCTCAAGCATTATCTGATCTCCTTAAAGCCATTTGCGATGCAGAATTTACTCCTCGCACCTCCAATGAAGGTATGTGAGCCAGAAGAATATAGACTAAACTTCCAAGACATTTGTTCATCCCTTATTGTTATCGTACATTGCCTGTTCCTAAAATTGTTTTCTCGTGCAAATGGTCCCGGAAGTTGCTGAAACAGTTTATAATCAATTGCACAAAAACAGTTCATCTTTATGCTTCACATTTTAATATTGTTATAGAAAAAGTAGTTCAACATAGCAAAATGAGTTCATCTTTTCGAGTGAAACGAATGAATTATATATTAGCTTTGAACTTACCAGAAAACTCTTTGAAAGGCAATATGGTTTGATTGTGTAAATGAAATGAGGGCGATCAAGAGGCATGTCCTGTGCAGCTTCTAAATAGGGGAAAGTCTTGTGTGACGACTTGATGTTGAGCTTTGGTTTTTCTGCTGTATTGACTAGTTACACAAATATGTAAAAGATACGACTAGATATAATTTATGAACAAAAGGACATTTGTTTATTAGTAAAAAAGGGAAACCCGATGCACTAAGCCCCCACTATGTCCTATTGTAACAATAGGACATATTACTAGTTCAACGATGAAACCTGTGCTGAAGGCCATCTTGCCTACTATATGCAGATTTTTGCTTAGTAAAATTGCTTTTCAATCTATGAGGTTGATTAATCTACTATTTTCAAATTCTAATACACTACATGATCATGTGTTAATTAAATTCAAGGTGCATAGCATTCCTTGTGTAACACAACATTCATGAAAAGAGGAAAGTCCTTGTACTGTTCTCTATATTATTTATTGCGCTTCAGCATGTAGCAGATCTTAGCATAATATTTTTCACCGTGTAAACTTCAGTGGTGGCAAATTTCGGTCATAACCATGGAAGCATGACAGACCAAACGAATAGACATACCGTGAAGGCACGAAAGTCCACAAGACTGACAGCCTTAGCAGCTCGTGTGCCCAGCACTCGACAGACATACCTTAAAAGCAACTTTCATACCCACCTCGCTCAACTTCATCCCCACCGCTTCTGACTATGTCAAATGTAACGGCCTTAACTTTCACGTCTTTCGACAGATTCCGTGAACCAAGGATCCATTTCGGCATTACTTGTTGGCCGTTACTATCTGTGACTCTATAAAAGAGGCACCTCCGCCTCGAGGGAGGGCATCAAATATGTTCTAATCTAATCTAATTTGACTAGGTACGAGCTAATATAATTAAAGCTAGCCACACCCTGCAACTTACACCTCCCTTTTCTTATTTTTCACATGCTTCGCGGCTTTTATTTTGTTAGTCTCTTCTTTCTTTGCCTTGCCCCCAAAGGCCTTGGACTCGAAGGAGCTTGAAGAAGAACTCTAAATCTTTACTTTTTCTTCTGTTATATTTGTGTTACTTTCATTGTGCTTAACTTTATGATTATTACTTTATTCACAATATACACTCAATTAGTGGTGTTAGAGCGCTAATTTTTCCTCATTTCTGTGGTGATACTAATATTGTCTCATTTTTGTCTTTTTCTTTTTTTGAGTCGAGGGTCTTCCGGAAACAACCTCTCTACTTCTTCGGGGTAGAGGTAAGCTCTATGCACATACTACCCTCCCCAGACCCCACTAGTGAGATTTTACCGGGTTGTTGTTGTTAGTGGTGTTAGAGCAGTCTCATTCTTGTAGAACATATTATCATCCCCATAGTCTATCAGATCCATAGGAAACCTCAAAAGAGACTATATTAGCTTTTGTATTACTATCAGAAATTGGGATAGAACACTTCCACCGCCAATCAATATGTTAGAAATCAGAGTTTATAATGCTCAAAGACATGGCCTAGTAGTCAATGAAGTTGGAGTAGAAATATGACCATCAGATCTCATGTTCAAATCCTAATGGAGGCCAAAAAACACTAAAGTGATTTTTTTCCATCTGCCTAAATCTTGACGAGTAGAGTTATCTGGTACTTGTAGACGGGAGGTAGGAGGAAACCACTGAAATAGTAGATGCACGAAAGATAACCCCGACTCCACCATCATAAAAATATTAGAGTTTATTAAGTGAGAATACTATTGACCCTCTTGGCATAAGGTAAAATTTAAGAAATTAAGATTAAAAATAAGAACATGAAATAGAAACAAATACCAAACCTTTTGATGTGAACTTCTTGAAAGAATGATTGTTTTCCTCTTGTTCTTCATTAAGTCCTTCCAGATGCTGTTCATATTCTCTTTCACACTTACTTGAACCAAAGATTGAAACTTCAAACTCCGTGTTTCCTTCATGTCTGAACACCAAACAATCTCCCAACTGCAAATTATGTTCCTCTGCAAATTTTCCCCAACCCTCATCCAATTGCTGTCCGTTCAGTTTTACCAGCCAATTCTTACCTGCCCTTCTCAATATTGCATGTTCTTGATTACATCCATTCAGATACTTGGAAAAAGCTATGGGAATTTTCTGTAAAAGTGTAGTATTATTACTATTAAGTATTTAAAGCATTTCAATACAGAGTTTAGTAGGAGTATTTATATCACTTGAAAATACCTATGCAACTACTGATTGAAGCTATTAACAATAACCCTAACAAAGATTTTTACAAAATGAGTTCTATCAACAATAACAACAATCCAGTATAATCCCACTTAGTGGGGTCGGAAGGTAGTGTGTACACAGACCTTACCCTCAACATTCTTCCCTCCAAAAACTTCCCACCTTACTCTTGGGGAGACTCAAACTCACAACCTTTTGGTTGGAAGTGGGGGTTGCTTAACCCAGTGTAATCCCACTTAGTGGGGTCTGGCGAGGGTAGTATGTACGTAGACCTTACCCCTACCCTTGGGTAAAGAGGCTGTTTCCAAATAGACCCCCGGCATCCTTCCCTGCAAGAACTTACCACCTTGCTCTTGGGGAGATTCGAACTCACAATCTCTCGGTTGAATCCCGTCAAGGCATCTTTTCAATTTCACCTTCTCTGTGTTTTCTTTTTTCTTTTACTTTTTTGTCGGAATTCACACCATATAATTAAGGTCCATTAAAAGAAGTCGCACTCTCTAGAGGAATTTCTTCATTCACAAGCCTTGAAGACGAGACATCTGTTTAATAGTGGAAGGATCACACACATCCTACCAAATCACTATGTATCAAAAAATTTCTCTATTCCCATAGCTCGAACATGTAAAATTGCACTGTATAATTAGATATATTTTATTTTTTATGTATACATACATATGTGAAATATTTTAATGGTCAATGTTTTATATTTTAACACTCTTTAACGAAAATCCCGACTCCGTGCTGCCCCACGACATCTTTTGACCTTCTCTGCGTTGCTTGTACAGTGCTTTGACAAGATGGATTTCATAAATTAAAAAAATATGGAGCTTATTGTACGTAGACATATGAGATGGAAAAAAAAGATGTAAACCAAGAAACAAGAAAGTAAAACAATGGAAAAAAAAGAATTAATACTCACAATTCCATGCTTAAAACCTGGCAAAATAGGTTTAAAGAAGTGAGGCTTTATTGGAGGAATTTTCATCGTTGCTGCCTTTGTAGCATACAAGGAACACAAGCAGAGCAGCACCTTTGGAAGTTGAAACGATGAGTCTATTTGTATTCTCTTAAAGTCACGAAATTAACTGAAAGTTATATATATTATTGTAGTAAAATTACAAAATTCTTTGTCATGTTAAAATACTTCCAATTTTAGTGGTTGTAAATTGTAATAGTTACCAAAATTTAATGTATTAACTTTTAGTTGTCTTTTAAATGACCTAATAATATAAAAATTGCCCTACAAATGTGTACTAGAAGTTAAACTCATGTGTTAACTTATATTTATGGGTTTTGAAAGTTTTTACACTATCAACTATTTTAACCAAAAATATGTTGCTTAGGAGGCTGGAGCTGGAATAATGGTTTGTGACCAATCTAACTTCAGAATGCCTAATGCTTTATGGAATGGTCGAGTAAACAGATATTAATTGATTAGTACATGTTGTTTCCCTTGCATCGATTATTTTATTGCTTTGTTATTTTGCTTTTATTATCGTTATGCTTTCATTAGTATCGACATGACCTCTTCCCTGCTATTTTTCTTTTCCAAGAATAGCTTTTCTTGAGCCAATGACCTATTGTAAACAGTCTCTCTATCTTTCTAAAGTAGGGGTAAAGTTTACATACATACTACTCTCCCTAAACCCTACGAAGTACACTCTTGCTGTTGTTATCTTCAATTTCGCCAACTGCCAAGGTACTGTATTGGTCTATTGGACATTGTTAGGAATCTTTAACAAAGGATTAAAACATGCTCCTTTTGTACAGTGGCTGATACTTAAAATTCATCAGTACAAACTAATAAGATATGCCATTACAATCACTCATACCAATCTACTTTAAAGAAAAAATTATATGATCCCTACCAAAAGTCTTATATTTATGCCATTAGTATACAGACAAGAGGAATAAAAGCAAAACAAAGTAGATGTGTATATTCTGTTGACTGATATACTAACAAGAAACTGCATTTATAATGCCTTAACAATACAGTTTCGCTCACTCTAAAAGCCTTAAAAATAAGACGTTTTTACAAAAACTTTACCAAAAGAAAAGGAGTAAGCTTGTGACATGTTCATTAATCCTTTGTACCCAATAATTTATTTTAAAAAATTGATAAGCTTAACACAAAAGCAGAAAAAAATAATAATAATAACTTAATTGGTCCCGTGCATCTACCATTATACTCCCAATGATCGGTCATACTTGGCTGCGCGAAGGCAACGTGTAATGTTCTGAAGAAGAGGTTGTATATGACAATCCAATAGCTACCTATTGCATGATAAGACACTCAAGAATGTCTCCTCAAGGCAAACGCAATTCTTTGGTTATACTTTACAAACAAACCTGAGGATTGGAAAGGAATTATTGGTAGAGAGACAAAGGTTAGAACATTAACCAAAGATTTCACTTTCTCCCAGTAATCATTGCACAGTTCCACCTTGTAGACTTTCCTTGTTCTTAGGCAAGGAGCATCTGAGACTCTTGTATCATACAAAAGTCTAGACTGCTCTATATGAACCCCTAACTCAACTAGGTATGTTATAACATAACTAGCTCGCACAATATCTGCAATGAATAAAAGTTGTTTCCTTCATCAACGAAAAACCCAGTGAAATGATAAACCAATGTGTCCAGTGTCCGCCAACCCTTTCAACAGCGTAAAACATCCTACAACCTAGTGAAATTTGAAAGATTTGGAAACAAATGAGAGAAGATTTTGTATTATCATGAACCAGCCCATTGTTAAATCTCAACTTACAAGGCATTTACAATTTAAGAGCATAACAAACATTTGCTCACACTGTAAAATACAAATAAAACACATTGTTTTGACCGGAGAAGAACTAATCTAGCAGTATCGCAACAAAAATCAGATTTAACAGAAAACCAGATACATGATGTACATTACCGTCTCACTCAACTGCAAATCCTTAAGATAAACTTGGTATTATCCAAAGTGGCTGAGAGAATGCAAAGGCAGATACATTTTCCTGAATAAGAGGTTGTATCCCGCCATTCTGAATATTGTAAGTACCCATATCATAGCCATGTACTGCATTGTAATAAACTCCAGAGAAGTCATCTGTGAAGTATATGCAATTACTCTCACATTCTGGGTAAGCACAGCAAGAAATTGAGAAGGAATGACTGCTTCCTACAAAAATAGACCAATCACCCAAAGATTTCACTTCTTCCCACTTCTCATTGTAGACATCCAACTTGTAAATTTTGAAACTCCAAGTGCTTAGGCAAGGAGCATCTGTGATTCTTGTATCAAACAAAAGCCTCATTATGGCATATATTTGACCTTCTAGCTCGACAAGATATGTAGTAATATACACCAAATTATCCATATCGCGAGATGGTGTGAAAGCTATTTTCTTCAGGAAAGAGCCAGCGAAGTCCCAAATCAGAACTTCGCCAAAAGTGTCGATAGCATAAAACTTTCCACCATGACATATGGCATCGTCAACATGGCCACGGATGGAACTCAAGGGAGTCCAAGCAACGTCTCCTGGCTTTGCAAATGCCATCTTCCAATTATCAGAATAGAGAGCAAAAATTACACAATCTGATGAAGACGGACTAGCAGACAAGATAACTTTGGAAACAAATGAGTCGCGAAAGCTCTTTCCTGTACATATCAGAGTATTCAAATTAGGGCACTTATTCAGTGATGGAAGTGAAATTTGGACCCCTGATAGTGGATTTAGCAAGTGCATATCAAAATTGGCACCTAGAGTGACCAACCAACCATGAGAAGAACCCCAACAGCGTTTATCTAGAATACCTGACAAACAGATATCATAACTCTTACAGTTGAAAGGACTATAGAATGTGCGCGAGCTTTCATGTGTCCTCTGAGGAAGCATCAGCCAAGGAAGGAAAGAGCACAAAGAATTGCCATTTTGTACAATACCAGTTCTCCATGACTTACAAACTCCACCAAACCGAACCCAGTCTTCGGCAAAATGCAGACGACTAGCAATTAAACCCAAAAGATCCACTGGCAACTTTGACCAATCTGCTGTTAACTGGAAAAACAAAAGAAATAAAAATTATAGAAAGGATTATTAAAAAGGGCAGTCTGGTGCACTAAGCTCCCGCTATGCGCGGAGTCCAGGGAAGGGCCGGACCACAAAGGTCTATTGTATGCCGCCTTGCACTGCATTTCTGCAAGAGACTATTTCCTCATCTCGAACTCGTGACCTCCTGGTCACATGATAACAACTTTAGCAGTTATCCCAACGCTCCCACAGAAAGGAGTATTAGAACTTGTAAAATCTCTTAAAAGAATAAGTATACTAAACATCTTATTGAAATATCAGTGATATGCCAGATGATCAACTAGCATTCTAAATCTATGATATGTCAGACTAGTTCATTTCCCTTAATTGAAATATCAAAACTAACTACCCAATCATAGGTGTGTCGGCATGGAGGAAAATGTTTAAACTAATTGTCCTCGAAAATGTTTTACCTTATAAGATCGTGTTTCTTAAACTTCATTTTCAAGTGCTCGGACGGATATGAGAAGTTGTTAAGACATGTAATCATACAAATTGTAGGAATATTATAAAAATCATGTTCTGACGATATTACAGAGCACTAAAAGTTTGATAATACTGTCTAAGTGTTAACAGATGTGAGTGGTATAGGGTTGGAGTTTGATATTGATATGGAAAAATGAATTCCCCCACAAATAGGAAAATCTTTTCTTCCCCTTGAGAAAAGGTGTTCCATAATATAAGTTAACCAATTTCTATCATACAAAATACACCTTTGGAATTCCTTTTCCTATTCTCATTCCTCAAAGTAGTAAGTTTCCACCTACCATTATAGTACTGATTACTGAACAACCGAAAGAGTCTGCAATATTTTGCACCAAGGAACTTGCAATCCTGAAATAAATTTAAAAAAATAAAATATTTAGATGAAACATATTGACCATGGGTAATTTCACGAGTGGTCACTCAACTTCTATTTTATTGCAGCAAAGTCACTACATCATTTTTTGTCAAGCAAGTCACTCAACTTTACCTGTGTATCACAAAAATCACTAAACTAATTTTTGTAACCAAAAACTCCCTCATTTTTGCCAAGCATCCCAGAAAATGTTTCCTTTGTTTCCTCCTAATGACCTTCTGTGATACTTTAAATCAAGTTGAGTGACTTTTAAAAATAGTTTAGTCATTTTCATTAATCTCGGGTAAAATTGAGTGACTTTTTCGTACAAAATAATAGTTTAGTGATTTTAGTGCAACAAAGTGAAAGTTGAGTGACCATCAAGGAGATTAATCCAAATTAACCATTACAACTTCTAATCCTATCTCAGGCAGGAACATCCTCCAACTTTTCTTCAAAAAAATACATATCATGAGCACTATAAAGTATCACCTAGCTAAACGGAACCTATATGTGTATAAATATATACTTATTTGACCCTCACTCACTCTAAATTCTGAATTGACTGTAAAGTCTAACACCGACACCCTTATTAGTAGCCCAAGTAAAGGATGCTATCACGTGCCCTAATATAAATCACACCTGAGAGAAATTCTGAATCAGATGCATACAAAAGGAGTCTTTCTGACGTAAATTTAACACAGACATTTTATCAAACAGTTGGGTGACAATAAGGATCTCAAATACACATCCGCAATGCATATATATGTGTATAAAATAATTACACATTCGTTCTGAAACTCACTAACTCTAAATTCTGAACCAACGTCAAGTCAAACACCAACATCCTTATTAGAACCTAAGTAAAGGCTGCTGTTACTTGCCCTGAAACAAATCTCACCTAAGAGATAAATTCTGAATTGGATGCATAAAAAAAGGAGTGTTTCTGCCGCAAATTTAATACAGACATTTTAACAAACATTTGGGAGACAACAACGATCTCAAGTATATACTTGCATAATACAGAATTTCTTACCTTGGGGAATCAGCAATGTTTACTACACCAGTCCTGCCGGGTAACACAACCAAATGAATACCTCTTTCGCAAGACTGAACAGATTTGCATAGTCGTTTCGATTGTGGCTTTTGATTTGCTTTTGGAAGTCATTTCAACAAATTTCTAAGTTTTAATGCGCAAAAAATAAGAAGGAATAATAAATTATACTTTAGGGACACTATGTTTGTTAAATGTCTTCTCATGGCCCTATGTGTCCAAAAATCAAATCTACATCCCTTTGGAGTTTGGTCTAATATTATTGTATAGGGTCAAATTTGAGCCTCAATGTCCCGACGCCAACGTGTACGCCCAATGAGTAGGCACCGGCCAGAGTGAGGGCACGGCTTCGGCGTGGGGATGAAGGCAACGCTGTTTAGAACCTAATTTCTTCACTAAGAAAAAACCACCTACTTTTGTTTCTTTTTCTTTGATTATTTCAAGGACCTTCACATTGTACTAGACATCAGTGTTATTATCAATAATACTTCTCTCTCTCTATCTCCATGAATTGTTTCTCTCTTAAGCTAATATTTTTTTTATCTCCGTGATCTATAACTACAACATCGTCCATATAATCTCTAGGTCATATTATATTTGATCACGATTTACCCTCATTTATTTTTGATTGTTTCTAAGCTTGCAAAGTATTCCAATAACTCTTGAGCTAAACAATTTGGCGCCGTCTGTGGGAATTTCGAGAATCAAAACCATAGTTTGCACCTAAAGAACAACCAACAACTATTCTCTACACCACACGAACAAAAATGGCTGAAAACAAAGCAAGAATGAAAGCGATAGAAGATGTTACAACTAACCTCATAGATCCTCTCAATGAAGCCGGTGAATAGGATGTTTTGATTACAACCCCTAGCACCACAACAAGTGGGGAGATCCTACCTCCTCCACCTAAAGATCCGACGATCTTGCACGAAAAGGGTGCTTCTACATCTGCAACCAAGGAAGCACCCTCAGAGGTCAAGAAGCTACTGGAATAGTGGCTAACGGGTGCTCTAAGTGGCTTGATCAAAACGTCACCACAAGGTAACATCAGATGTGCACTGATAGTGGACCTTAATGTTGCCATGGCTGAACTTGAAATTGCACGAGCAAATAACATGCCAGGAGAGGTACGGGCCAACGATGGCACGCTCACAGCCATTCTTAAGAAGAAGGAGGAAACGAAAAATGAAAACAAGCCACTCCGTGACCAGATAAAGGAGCATCAGGAAAGGGTAGACAAGATCCTCGCTGCCCCCCAAGTTGCTGCCAAAATACGACATGGGAAGATTTGTTGAACAACCCTACACTAAGGATGCTGCCCCGTACTCCATTCTGAAGACCTTCAAAATGCCGCCCTACCTAAAAGTTTACGATGGGATCACAAATCCCGAGGATCATCTGATCCACTATGTCACGGCTGTAAAGGGCAACGACCTATTAAAGGAACATGTACCATCAGTGCTGCTGAAAAAGTTTGGCAAAACGCTGACAGGAGGAGCCGTGACATAATACTCCCAGCTACCGGCTAAGATCATTTCCACGTTCGAGGAAATGGCGGACAAGTTCGTCACCGCCCATGCAGGAGCAAAGAAAGCAGAAGCAAGGGTTAACGATATCTTTGCCGTCCGTCAAACCGCAGGAGAAGGACTCAGGTACTTCCTAGCCAGGTTTAACAGGGTGGGGATGAGCTTACCCAACATATGGGAAGGCATGGCGGTGGCCACTTTCTAGAATGGGCTGAGCAGAGATGGTTCGAGGGCGACCAAACAGCTACTAAGCCGTTTCATGAAGTACCTTCCTACCACATGGGAAGACATCCATAATTCCTACTTTGCTGAGGTACGAGCAGACGAGGATGACCTCAATGGGCCAACCTAACGGTTGACAACAATACATCCAGAAATTAGAAGGGATCGACGCATCAAGGGACGACGGGAACAAATTCCATGTCTCAACAAAGAAAGGTACCAGCCTTACGCCAAATCCTCCCATCCGCCGCCACCAAGACACACGGATGCACTACAGCGACATGTCGCTCCATTCCAAAACGAAAGAGGTATGCCTCATTTATTATCCGCCCATAACTTTTGTTTGTCTCCTTCAGAGATAGTGTACACACTAGAGAAGCTGGGCAGCAAGGTACAATGGCCGAGGAAGATGAAAATAGACCCCCACCACAAGGAAATCAAACGTCCTATGCGAGTTCCATCAGGAAGGAGGGCACAAAACCGAGGACTGCATAGGCCTGCAGCAGGAAGTGATCAGAATGCTTAACCATGGATACATGAGGGAGCTACTCAGCGACAAAGGGAAAACCAACTTTGCACGCGGATGTGAACAACCCCATAGGCCCGAAGCCTCCCTCCTCAACACGTATATACGACTCAGCAATCAACCACGTCAAACTCACCACCACGCACAAACTGACGACTTCGAAGATAGTATCACCTTCAATAAGTCTGATGCTGACGGTTTGTCTTTCCTTCACTATGACACTTTAGTTATCACTTTACGTACCGCCGATACAGATGTTAAAAGGATCATGATTGATGACGGAAGCGGCGCCTATGTTATCAACCCGAGGGTCCTCGTACAAATGGGACTCAAGGACGAGATAATACTGCGCTGCATAACACTAACTGAATTCAATAATGCAGTGGAACATACCTCAGGAGAAATATCCTTGCTAGTCTTAGCGGGAGGAGTCATGCTGGAGACAACTTTCCACGTGATGAACCAGGAAACGACATACAATGCCATCATAGGAAGCTCATGTATACACATCATGCGAACGGTCCCGTCAAACTTTTATCAAGTGGTCAAATTCCCTACCCCATGGGGAATATTCAGCATCTCAGGCGAGCCACGCACCGCAAAGGAATGCCACAAAATAGCTCAAGATTGCGCCCACACCAAACAACTTAAGGGGACGAGTGCAGAGGCATAACAGTCAACTATGCAGGGGACTAAGGTCAACCTGAAAATGGACGCTATTAAAGATACTGATACCGTAGAGGCCTGTAAAGCTACGGTCAAAGATCTCGACCCATTCCAACTGGAGAACGCCGACCTCACGAAGAAAGCCTACATCGGGCACGGTCTCGCTAATCCTAGTAAGTATCGTAAAGTTTTTACTAGCCATGCAAATCTGATTGCTTTCTCCCATTCAGATATGCTAGGGATCCCGCGAGACATCGCCGCTCACAAGATAAACTTTGACCCATTACATCTGCCCATGCAGCAAATGAGAAGGAAATTCAATGCCGATATCAACAAAGCGGTCAGTGAGGAAATAGACAAACTACTGGCTAATGGCTGCATCAGGGAATAAAAATACCCCCAATGGGTTGCCAATGTTGTCATAATCAAAAAGAAAAATGGAAAGTGGAGAATGTGCGTGGACTTCACCGACCTGAACAAGGCGTGCCCAAAGGATTCATTCCCGCTGCCCCACATTGATCAACTGATCGACGCCACCGCAGGACACGAGCTGATAAGCTTCCTAGACGCTCACTCCGGCTACAATCAGATCATGATGGCCGGGGAGGACAAGGAGAAAACAACTTTCATCACCTAGCAAGGGACATATTGCTACAAGGAAATGCCCTTCGGGCTAAAAAATGCATGAGCCATGTACCAGAGACTTGGTCACCAAGATGTTAAAAGAACAACTCGGTAAGACCATAAAAGTCTACATCGATGATATGCTGGTAAAATCAGCAAAGAAAGAAGACCATATCAACCACCTAAAAGAAGCCTCCGAGATATTGAGGAGGTACAGAATGAAGCTGAACCCTGAGAACTGCGCCTTCGGCGTGGCCTCAGGAAATTTCTTAGGTTTACTCGTATCATAACGAGGTCAAGGTCAAACCAGACCAGATCAAGGCAATAGACGCAATACCTGAGGTGTTGAACAACAAAAAATAGGTGCAAAAGCTGACAAGGCGGATAGCTGCTCTATCCAGATTCATATCACGGTCCTCCGATAGGTGCCATAAATTTTTGAATGTGCTGAAGAAAGACTAAGGTTTACAGTGGAACGAGGAGTGCGTAGAAGCCTTGAGAAAGCTAAAAGCATACCTACCTTCACCACCCCTGCTAGTCAAAGCGAGCCCAAGCGAACCCCTGCTGGTATATCTGGCGGTATCCGAGGTCGTCGTTAGCGCAGTACTGGTCCGCGAAAATGAAGGTACGCAATCTCCTATTTATTACTTTAGCAAAACCTTAGTGGACGCCGTAATACGGTATCCACACCTTGAGAGATTAGCTCTGGCATTGGTCGTGGCTTCACGGAAGCTCCGGCCCTATTTTCAATGCCACCCCATAAAAGTGGTGACGACCTTCCCGTTGAGAAGCGTCCAACACAAGCCTGAATTATCAGGCCGACTCACCAGATAGGACATTGAGATCCGCGAGCATGATATCTCGTACCACCCAAGAATCGCCATCAAGCCGCAAGTACTTGACGATTTTATAGCCGATTTCAGTGCAGAAATCTTGCCAGAGGCTGAACCTGAGGCATAACATGCCTCCTTCAATACCGACCTATGGACTCTCTATACTGACAGTGTCGCCAATGCATTGGGATTGGGACTGGGACTCCTCCTCGAGGTTCCTGCGGATAAAACAATTTGCTAGTCCATACGATGCCCCAAAATGACTAACAATGAGGCCGAGTACAAGGCCATTATTGCAGGTATGAAATTAGCCATCAAGTATGGGGCTTGACAAATCATCCTTCATTGCGACTCCCAACTCGTGTTGAACCAGGTCACTGGGACTTACCAGATAAAAGAACAAAGGCAGTAGAAATACCAGTCGAAAATCCACAGCCTAATGGCTGAGTTCGACGAGTGCCGCTTCGAGCAAATTCTGAGGTCACAGAACGTCGAAGCAGACGGTCTAGCAAAACTTGCCACAACCACTAAAATTTTTCACAAAAAAAACGTGGTCTCCCTCTTCCATTCAGCCATCGACCATACTGAGGTATTCTCTTTAAAGCTGACTTGGGACTGGCGCAAACAATTTGTATCCTACCTACAGGATGGAACGCTGCCACTTGACAAAAAAAGGCAAAGAAACTCTGCGTACAAGCTTTCCGGTATTGCTTGATAAACAACATCCTCTACAAAAGGACGTTCTGCAGACCCTTGGCCAAATGCCTAGGGTCGCACCAAACGAGGCCAGTACTCGAGGAAGTGCATGAGGGTCACTGCGGCGCCCACACAGGTAACCGCGCCCTCGTACGATGCCTCATACGGGCCGAATGTTACTGGCCCACCATGAAGAAAGAAGCAATGGAATACGTTCGCCGGTGCGAGCAGTGCCAAATGTATTCCCCCATGATACACGAACCAAGAGAACCCTTCCACTCGGTCACCTCCCCATGGCCCTTTATCAAATGGGGAATGTACATAGTCGGACCCTACCCACGGGACGAGGAAAGGGATGTACATAGTCGAACCCTACCCACGGGACGAGGAAAGGTACGATTTTTACTAGTTTTAACTGACTATTTCTCCAAGTGGATGGAAGCAGGTGCGTACGCTCAAATACGAGAATAGGAGGTCACTACCTTCATATGGAAAAATATCATATTCCGCTTCGGCATCCCAAAGGAAATTAGCTATGAGAACGGACGACAATTTGTTCATTAGAAAATAACAGAATTCTTCGAAAAATGGCATAAGCGAATACTCTCAACGACATGCCATCCCCCCCACCCACCCACCCCCCCCAATGGCCAAGCAGAATCCTCCAACAAGACAATACTAAATATACTAAAAATAAAACTTGAAGAGGCCAAAGGGCTATGGCCTGAGCTACTGCCAGAAGTATTATGGGACCATTGGACCACACCCAAATCTAGCACAGGGGAAACACCGTACTCACTGGTCTACAGAACCGACGCCGGTTAACCAAGCTTGAGGTATTCGCACACCAGTGGAACAGAAAATGACATGAACAGGCTCCAAGACCTCGATAAAGCCGAGAAAAGAAGAGAAATAGCCCACATCCGAATGGTGGCCAAAAAACAACAGGTTGAAAGATACTACAACAAGAGGTCCAAGATAAGACCACTAAAAGTGGGAGACTATGTCCTCAAAGCCATTGGCATCCAAAGACCCAAGCGAAGGAAAATTGGGCACTAATTGGGATGTACGCTACAAAATCATAGCAGCAGCCAATAAAAGAGCATTCCAGTTGGAAACAATGGAAGGAAAAACGCTACAAAAAAATTGAAATGTCGCCCACCTCAAGTATTTCCATTTCTGAAAGGCGTCTCCCGAGTCGTACTCTTTTTCCCTTACCCGAGTTTTATCCCAATTGGGTTTTCTCCGGGAGGTTTTAAGCGAGGTAGCGGAGGGGACGCCTGGAGATATTTGCGGAACAAGTTTATCATATCAACCTCTCCATACGCTCTCCAGGCCAACATAATAAAGGGACTGGACTAGCATGATCTCCAATGTATAAGCGGCTACGGTCATCTCCAATGAATAGACGGCTACGACCATCTCCAATGTATAAATGACTACGACTATCTCCAATATATAAACGGCTACGACCATCTCCAATATATAAATGGCTACGGCCATCGCCAATGTATAAACGGCTACGACCATCTCCAATGTATAAACGACTACGACCATCTCTAAGGAATAGGCAGCCACGGTCATCTCCAATACACAAATGGCTACAGCTATCTCCAATGCGTAAGTGGCCAAGGCCACCTAATTCATCATGGCTAAGGCCATCGCCGCCAATGGTCGATCCAGTTCGACTACAGTAAGCTAGTGATTTGACGACAGTCGAAGTCACCGATATGGCCAAGGCCATTAACAAGATATGACAAAGGTCATCAACTTAATTCTGGACAAGGCAATCGACTCCATTATGGCCAAGGCCATCGCCGCCAAAAGTCGACCCAGTTCGACTACGACAAGCAAGTGATTCGATGGCAGTCGAAGTCACCCATATGGCCAAGGCCATCAACAAGTTATGACCAAGGTCATCAATTTAATTCTGGCCAAGGCCATCGACTTCATCATGGGTAAGGCCATCGCCGCCAACAGTCGACCCAGTTTGATTACGACAAGCAAGTGATTCATCGACAGTCAAAGTCACCCATATGGCCAAGGCCATCAACAAGATATGACCAAAGTCATCAACTTAATTCTAGCCAAGGCCATCTACTCCATTATGGCCAAGGCCATCGCCGCCAATGGTCGATCTAGTTCGACTACGGCAAGCAAGTGATTCGACAATAGCCGAAGTCGCCTATAAGGCCATCAACATGATATGGCTAAGGCCATCGCCGTCCGACATCGACCCAGATTGACCAAGAAAAATAAGTGAGTGACTCGACGACAGTCGAAGTCACAATCACGGCTAAGCCCATCGAAAGTGTATGTCTAAGGCCATCCTTTCTATCATTGGTCAAGGCCATTGAGATCGGCTACGACAAATTAACGACCCGACATAGGCTGAAGACATATGTATGGCTAAGGCCATCGATGTTAAAACAATGACCTAGTTTGATTGTTCTCCACTGATCGCCGACCTAGTTCTACTGCAACACAAAGTACTTGAACAATAAGAAGAAACACAATAAAAATCCAACAAATAAATGAGCACCCGCTCTACGAAGATGGGGCACCAAAAAACAAAAAAAGCAGAGGAAAAAGTAAATTAGCAGAAAACTATATTTCATTATCTCCAAAAACTACATGTACATCCGACCCTGAAAAAGGCCCCGGTTACATCCAAAAAAAAGAAAAGAAAAAAATATACACACAAGTCCTAAGAGCCTTCGCTGCTTCGCCCTTCACGCCCTGATTGGCCGCTATTTGGTCCATCATCGCCCCCGGGCTGGTAAGTCTTAGAGATTTAGGAGCCAAACTCTAGACGGTTGACATCTTCAGAGTTATAGCCCGCTTTATCAGGGGAATCAGAGCTATGACCACAAGTCGCACGGGCGACGCGGGCTAAGCGTTGTTGCTCCTCAACCTCTGCTTCAGTGACCCGACCTGCAGATAAGTGCTCCTCGAGTACGACCAATCTAGCTTCAGCGTAAACCCATATTTCATGCGCCTCATGATGCGCGTCATCTTCGGGCTTTGACAAAGTGGCCCACTAAAGGACCTCCACCTCAGCCGCATGGGTATCGAGTTCGGCAATTAAAGTGGAGACGCTGGCCTTCAACTAAGCCGCCTCTGCCACTACCTCGCGGCTGATCTCCAACTCCTCTTCTTTTGACTGAAGGAGAGTCTCTAGCTCGATGTTTAGAGCCAAAGCAGCCATCAGTTGCTCATCAACCTCCTCCAACTCGTCTACCCTTCGTTTCAATTGAGCCTCCAATTGTTCAAGGCCCTCACGGAACACTCGAAATTAAAGGTCCTGCTTAAACACATCTGCCAACGCCTGATGCTTGGCACGGCACTCTTTGTATTTTTTCGTCATTTGGTTGAAGGTAGCCGCCTTCCTTTGCTCACGCCGCCTCCTCTCCACCTCCCAAATGAGAGTCTAAATAGGAATGGAAAAAGGGAAATACGAGTCAATACGTACCAACGCCGTCTTCACGACCGACCCATAAAAGAAAAACCGAAAACTACCTGCAGAGCTGTACCAACGACCCTCCTAGACACTGTTACTAACACCTTTCAACGTTTCATGCTCCGCAGCCGTGCATAACAGAGTCATTTCCGCTGCAGTTTGCTCACTATTTTCTAACAAGTTGTACCCGCCAGGGATCACAATTCGGCAGTTGGACCTGCCAACCATCATCCCCTCACGGGCAGAAGCCCCCACTACCTCGTCCGCATCTCCAACGGTGGCCTCAGGGCTCATCCTCTCAACCTCAATGCCCGCTTCTCCAACTACGCACGCTGAACCGCCCTCTGGAATGCGGGCTGAGCTGGCAGCGGTGGCGGTTCTCCTTCGAGGAGCCAACCTCCCTGAAAGGATGGCCTCGGCCATGAAAACTGGCCTTAGCTCTTGACGGGGCTCGCTAGTCCTCACCTCTTCAGTCGCAATCCCCTTACCAGTGATCAGTCACTGCCTCTTTATCTCTAGCGGCTCTTCACCTTCAAAAGCCTCCTTCACAAGCTTCGGGGACGGCTCTGAAGGAACCACCTCATCAGCGGGCGCGGCCTTAGGCTCCATCAGTGGCACAGCCTCAGGCGCCGACTCAAATGCCGCCACCGGCACAGCCCCAGCTGAGAACCCGCAGGGCCGCTGTCACTGGTCGAGCCGCAGGATATGACTTCGTCATCAGTCAACCTCCGCCCTAGACGGGGCAACTACGGTATTCTTCTTTCTGGAAACAACCCGACCTGCCAACACAAGCAAGTAAGGTAACGAAAATTTAAGGGGCCTTCAAAATCGAAGCCAAAATGAAAAAAAACCTACCTAGCGGGCCATACTGGTTGCGGAACGCGGGCCAAGTGTGGCACTCCTCCGTGTAAGGTATCAACCTTTCCACCCATGATCTAATATTTTCAATGAACCGGGGTGGAGAAGCCACCACTACAAAAAAAGAGAAAAGGAAATCACGATGGATGATGAGTCAGGACCCCAAATAATCACGAAATCCACACAAGGATACGTACATTCTGAGTTCCACAAGAATTTGTGGGAACCCTTCAGGATTAGGCACCATGTGCTCCGTCCTGATGTAGAAGTATCTTTTCCAGAAGCAGTGATTGGTTTTATCATCGGACTTCACTACAAAGCTCTTTGTACCACGGCTCTTCAAATGAAGCATGGTACCCCTCAAGTGGCTTGGGCTAAACATCTATAGAAAATGGTGAACCGAGACCTCGCTCCCTGCCTTGCCTGCGTATGTGGTAAGGATTCTACATACCTTCAACGTATAAGGTGTGAGCTGGGCCGGGCACACCCTATAGAAGCGACAAAGCTCCTCTGCTAAAGGGTTAAACGGTAGGTTGTACTTGATCATAAACGGATACTCATAAAATGTACAGAACCCAGGCCTATGCACATTGGCATAGTCCATCTCAGCCGGAACCATTTCTACATGGCCGAGAATGTTGTACGTTGATCGAACGGTGTCTAAGTGGGATTACAACAGTTCACTGTGCTCCCAAGGAATAAATGATCTCTTCATTTTAAAATCATTTCGAACGTGCATCTCTTTCGGGAGCATATTATCTACTGAAAGAGGAACAAATGCCTTTTCCACCTCTTTCTCTTCGCCACCAGAAGAAGGCGGAACCCTAGATGGAGCAGCGTCTTTGGTCTTTTTGCTGCTCTGACGGCATTTTGCCATATGAACTTGTTTTGAAATACTGGTGACGGGAAATATAACTACACAGAAACGGGAAAAATCTCACACGAGATATCAATTACAATAAAGAAAGACAGAAAAGGGAATAAGAAAATACTCTCAAAGGTTCGAAAGATGAATCAGTTTGAATCTTTCCCTTATTTATAGGGTGAAGTTGTGTGGAAATCGTAAAGGTATGATCAAAACGGGCGCGGGAAACCAAAACGTCACATCACCTCCTGAATCATCTCGGGAATAAAAGTAATAATGATGCATGTGGGCGGTGATGTCATCCTAAAAAGGAAATCACACGTCAACTGATCAACAACGTTGGGCAAATCACAACGTTCCTGTTGCCACCTGAGCACGAGGTCAAATTCTCCAAAAGACGAGGTTCGCAATTCCGTCCATTGAAGACGCCCATCGGGCACGTCTTCAACAAACAAAGGGATTAACTGTATAGGATCAAATTTGGCCCTCAACGTCCCCACGCCAACGTGTATGCCCAATGAGTAGGCACTCGGCCAGAGTGAGGGCACAACCCGGGCGTGGGGATGAAGGCGACGTCGTTTAGAACCTAATTTCTTCACTAAGAAAAAGCCACCTACTTTTGTACTTTTTCTTTGATTATTTCGAGGAAGGTCTCCTACTATATAAAGGAGACCTTCACATTTTAATAGGCATATGTGTTATTGTCAATAATATTTTTCTCTCTCTCCATCTCCATGAATTGCTTCTTTCTTAAGCTAATATTTTCTCTTTATCTCCGAGATCTATAAATACAACATCGTCCATATAATCTCTAGGTCATATTATATTTGATTACAATTTATTCTTATTTATTTTTGATTGTTTCTAAGCTGACAAAGTATTCCAATAACTTTTGAGCTAAACAATTATGTCCCTTAAAATTTGAGGTGGGAATAAAATAGCCCCCAAATATACCCTGAGTAGTTTTGTTCCTTTAAATTTGCCAAAATTGAAATATTTTTGTCTTGTTAATTTTAATTGAAATTACAAATAAAATAAAAAATATTTAATGCGAACTCACATTTGGAGTTTGCTGTTTTGAGCCTTCAAGTGCCTGGTGCAGTTTTCTAAGGTGCATCTTTTAGTATTTTTGGTTTTTATGATATCTGTTATAATTTTTTTGGATTTGATAGAATTTTCTGGCGGTTCTGATTTTTTTATTTCATATGAGAGACATTATTTCAAAAAGTGAAACTACTTAATAAGGTAAAAAAAATTTATTAACAATTATGGGAAAATCTCGTATACAAGTCATAAACCAAAAAAAAAAACTAGAAATAAAAGATTACCATGCAATTCTAAGAAATCTAGCTCTATCTCATTGAATGCCTTCTATTTCTCTCGTTCCAAACAACATACATGATTGCTAACCAGCTATCACCATAGAAAATCGATTGTGTTGTGACCCTCTTGAAGCTTTAAGCTGGATTGTGAAATCAGGTGTATTGTTCCAACAGAGAAGTTACAGCAGCATAACCAGCTATCTCTCTTGCTACATAGGACGTACCTTCAGAGATCTTCACAAGAATTTTAAACGAAGAAATTTGCAGAAAATTGGCTCTCAAAAATGATAAGTTTGACTACTGCTAAGATATCAAGATGTGGTCAGTAATTTGTTAAACACTTCTTGGATAACTTTACTCTAGTTTTCTATACGGAAGCAATTTAAGCACTGGGAAATAATAAAGTATGATAAATAGTAGGAGACCAGTACTACTAATTACATTGTAGCCAATATAGGTGGTCTTTCAAAACAATTGTTAAGTTTCCTAGAGCTGGGCAGTTACTTTTTCTTGGTTATGATTCTTCATTTCAAAAGCTGAAGATTTGAGAATATTATGTCCTAAAGTTTGAAAATTGAATACCAAATATGTAGCTTTCTGCAATAGTCATTGGCACAGCATGGACATGGCAAAAGAAAATAACAAAAACAAACAAAAGAGGAGACAAATATGCAATACATATAGTCTATGTGTTCACACACCACTTTCTTCATATTTTTTTTCAACACTTTCTTTATATTGAATGCTTTTTCTTATATATGTGTGTGTCTGTATAATGTGTGTGTATATATATATATATATATATATATATATATATATATATATATAAGATAAAAATTCTTATTCAGCCTCACCTATTTTCTATAAGGTCTCGACAACTAGAAATCTAGAATATTGAAACAGTGAAGTTAAAAAATAAACGGTTAAGGGTCAGATTTGCCCTTGTACTATTCAAAATAAGCTACATTTACTCTCCGTTGCATTCTTTAACAAATATACCCCCACCGTTACACTTTCGGGCCACATTTACCCTTCCTCCGTTAAACCTGGTTTCCTCAAGTTTTTTAAACACGTGGCCTACTTACATTGGTCCAAAATTAGCCCACCCAAAAATTATAAACCCGCCCGATCCGTGAGCAAATAACCCGCCCCGAACAAAAAAACCGACCCCCCTGACCTCACCTTCCTCACACCAACCTCCCCTTCACTAACTTGCCATAACCCAGTGGCGAGAAACAAGAAGCCCGCCGCTCTTCCCACCAGTTCGTCGCCACCACACCCCTAACCGACGAGCTACTGCTACTTCTTCATTTCCAGCCGCAACACCAACCAAAAACACCTCCCTGTTCTTCGTCTTCTTCAGCAGCGAACGAGAACCAGGGACCTTCAGACATTGCCCTCATCTGATTTTGCTTTCTCTCCGTTTTTGAATACACATACACATACAAGCAGAGATGGGGAATTTCAGTCCGAAAAAATCGAGTGAACCATAGTGAGAACAGATCTGGACGAGCTGAAAGCAGGGTAAAAAACTTTCCAATTTTGAAGCAAGGTTCAGTTGCTGAAGTTTCGGTGGCGATTTGGTCTGTGTTCGGGTTTATTTTTTCGAGTTTTATTTGCGTTTCAAGTATGAATTTTTGATTTGAAAAGTTTTAATCTTCAGTGGGGGCTCTATTAGGTTGAAATGTATAAATACTTTTCCTTTGTTTCTATGAAAATTTCGTTACTCAGTTTCTTCTTTCTCTGTTTTATTTCGCTGCTTACATGATGATTCGATGCCTCAGTTTTGGCTACTGTTCAGTTTTGCGATGTTACTCTCGTGGTTTCGAAAGGAATATTTGGCTGGTTGTTTGCTCGTTGAGTTTAAGTGGAATTCCTTTGTTTGTCCTGAACTAACGAGATTAACTTACCAATTACCATACTTGATCCTTTTGTTAAGAAAGATAATGGGTCAGATGGGTTTAGTTTGTGGCCTTGAATACTCAGTTCTTTGTGTTGGTTTTGCTTTTGGATTTATGCATGATATTTTATTTTTCATGAGCATTTGGCCTGTTCTTGGTAATGATTTTAAAGTTGAAAGTTATTTATGCCAAAAAATATGTACTACTAGGCATTTGAATGGTGCTTTTGGTTTATTGTAGAACATATGTATACTGCTCTAATTTTAGTCGAAGGCAGCGGAATCCTTATACTTAGCATCAAATTGGAGGAAGGGCTGGGGGTCGGGGCGGGTTATTTGCTCACGGATCGGGCGGGTTTATAATTGGGTGGGCTAATTTTGGACCAATGTAAGTAGGCCACGTGTTTAAAAAACTTGAGGAAACCAGGTTTAACGGAGGAAGGGTAAATGTGGCCTGAAAGTGTAACGGTGGGGGTATATTTGTTAAAGAATGCAAACGGAGTGTAAATGTAGCTTATTTTGAATAGTACAAGGGCAAATCTGACCCTTAACCGAAAAATAAATATACTAATATTGCAATCGAAAAAAAAGATGCTATAAGAAAAAGAGAGAGAGAGAGATGCTATATTACCTGCTTTAAAAAAAAAGTAATAAAGTTAATTAACCTATTGAAATAAGGAAGTTATATGTGAAAGTACTGACTCATCTCATATCTAAAAATGTTCTCTTTTTAAAATTTGCTTCCAAGTTGAATGACCAATTTGATGAAGTTTTAAAAACACTTCTTTCTAAATCTTGTTCCAACAATTTTCACAGAGAGATAGTTCAATAAGATTTGATTTATAGATAAAGCCCCAGAAATACAGAAATAAAATAGAGGTGACACGAAAAATTTATACTGGTTTGGTCGTTTGGATCACCAATGTGGTGCAGATTCCAGTTCCTTCGACTTCCAAGGGAGTTGTATTACTCCTCTTTTTTACTCGGTCACAAGAAACAATTGGTTTTCACATGGTCACCAAAAATGCGTGGTTTTTACTTGCACACCAGAACAATTACAAGTTGGTTTGTACTTGCTCAGTAACAACGAAATTCTCCGACGGTTTTAACTCGCTCACCACCCAACAATTACAAGTAGTAGAAAGAAAAGGGGGAGTTTCACAACCATTTAAATTCAACGAACCGAGTTTTGCACTTACAGCATTACAACATTAATAAGGTTATGGTGAACATTGTGAATAAACTCAGAAATGTACAATCTCCACAAAGATATACAAGAGGATAGAAAGAAACCTTCCATATCTGCAAAAGTAACTACAGAGTTTGATCTGCTCCCTTTTATACTCGAAAGCCTTCAATCTCTCTCTGCAGCTTTTGAAATGTCTTCCTCGTCCTTCGGGCATTTTTTCTTGGAATCAGCTTAGTTGACAATATTCTCTTCCTTCATAACTTGTAAACATGCTCCTCTCCATTAAAGAAATTTAAACTCTTGCTTTCTTGCATGCCTTCTCGTGTCGTGAACTTCTTAATCTCTAACAGCATCATTGAATGCACTTTGATTACAACATGCATATCTGAACTAGGTTTGCATGTGAACAGTCCTTCTCTTGGGTCTTCTTGCTGACTTGGCTGTACTGTTGTCTGGGTGCCTTAGTAATGTTCTTTGTCACGTGCTGATTGTATCTTCACATATTCCCTTGATTATTTCTTTGAGTAATTAATGAAGCTGCATCTTGCTCGTCCTTACCAAACTATTCGACCAATCTTCTTTTCTTGTCATCTGATGTGGTTTACAGAGTCTTTCATTCAGCTCGACATATTTTCATCATCTATCCAAGTGATTTCTCCCACGTGTGGGATTATACTGGGTTGTTGTTGTTGTTGTTTTATCCAAGTGATTTCTGTTCCTTTGTGAGTTGGCTAGTTATCCAAACAGATTTTCCTGTCAAGAGAAAATAATGTTAGTCTTTTCGAAATACTAGAATATCTCTTTTTATCATTATCAAAATACTTCAGAGGTTAACAATTTTATGATGACAAAACTTCTTCAGAAACAATTGAAGAGTGGTGATTGGTGAGAGCAGTAGACGAGACTTTCCTCTGAGTTGATGCTTCTCCCCCTAAATTTATACATGTGTCTCTGACTTTTTCTGTTGATGTGTAAACTGTCTATCCTGGACATTAGATAATGTGTCCACTTCTCTCCCCTTTTTTGTCATTAGTAAAAAGGAGGATTAATCACACAATGATCTGTACATTGTTCATAAAAATCATCTGTCTACAGCGGGATCAATAGATTGCAGCCATTTAAGTTTCCTCAACTCAAAGAGAGAAGATGCTGAGAAATTAAACGGTTCGTGAAATCTGTAGTTTGTAACTCATGCAACCAAAATAAAAGAGAAGAATTCCAAGTAATTAATATGACGATGAACAAATTTTTTATAGGTAGCTAGGTTTCATTAGATGAAAGCACCAGGTGGGTGCTCAATAATTATGTACAGGTAAAGGTAAAAACTCCATTAGCATGTACAGGGCCTATCAGATCCATCACAGATTCTATGTTATTTTCAGTTAAAGAATTGCTTCTTCAGTGGCTCCAAAACATGTGTGTTTCCTCTCCGATAAACTGTCCATTGAATACACAAGAGTACTGTTCTCCATATTCTCTAAGTTGCTTCTTTACAGTAGGGAGCCTAGATGAAGTACTAGCCATCTATCAGAGAAAAAAGAACGAATAGATCTTGTAGGATACCCAAGAAATTATTCGATTTCTTCTGAAAAAGATGATTAATCATCTGTTTCTCATGTTCCGCGAATAACTGGGGCATTGAAGAATATCTAGAAAGGCGTTTCAGGAATCGTCCTGATTCTAATCATCTGCTTCTCACATTCAATAAATAGCTGGGACATTGAGGAATATACATAAAGGCATTTCGGTAATCAGCCTGATTCTATCTTCTTTCGTTTCGTTTGACGAGATGAAGGATCCAAAAGAATCAATCTCTTTTTTTTCATTGTTGAATCTCTTTCCAGGATAGCAGAGCTTCCTTCAATATGCACAGAAGAGTTTACTGTTCTCCATGTTAGTTAAGAAAATAACTAGCATATCTGCTATGATGTGTTGCAATTCAGAAATAGAAGAGTTGATGATAAAATTTTGTGCCATTACAATCCATGAGAACTCCAAGCTGCTGCTTCAGTCGACTCACTCTCAAAAAGATATAGACAATACATAACTCACCAATATTCTTTGTAGATTATTGGAAGTAAAAGAAGGAAAATCATTGGCTTTATCCATTGGTACTCCCTAATATGCATGTCTCCTGTTTCCACATGGATCGATAAATTGCAACCTTATAAGTTCTCTCGACCTGAAGATAATAGGTGCAACGAAAATTAACTTTTTGATTTAGCTTGTCTATCAATCAACCTGTTATAAGTAGCAATATCAGGTATAAATCCCAAATCCAACATCTCTTCCACCAGAGCTTCCGATTCCTTCTTTTGACCCTCCCTCTTAAAACCTAATATCAGAATATTGTACATCACAGCCTCAGGATCCAAACCCTTGTTTAAACCCAATAACCTCATCTTATTCGCTTCCTTCGCTCTTCCTGCATCACACATGTCACTAAGTAGACAATTAAAGGTTACACTATCCGGAAGCATACATTCCTGTAGCATTTTCTCCATAATTTCATATGCTTCATCAATCCTTCTTGTTCCCCTTAAACCTTCAATCAAGGTTGTACACGTGATTAAGCTTGGAGAATTCCTGTTCCTCCATAAGTCATTCACCAATTCCATTGCTCTAGCCACATTCCCTTCACTACAAAGCCTCTCAAGTAACCCAAAATAATTAAATGTTCTTGGTAGCAACCCTTTCCTTGAAAAGTCAACCAATAGATCGCACACTTTCAACATCATTCCCTTCCTGCAAAGACCATCAACCAAAATCTCACAAGTCACTGCCGAAATCTCCCATCCCATCTCAGTCATCTCATAGGCCATCCCAATCCCCTCTTCAAACTTACCATCCAAAAGAAACCATTTAATTAAAGTATTAAAGCTGACTACATTTGGTGCACATCCGTGAGTTTTCATCTCCTTAAACATTTGCAAAGCCAAGCCCAATTGCGAGTTCTTACAGTACCCAGCAATCAGAGTATTGAACGTAATTACATCAGGCTTCACTCGTTCTCTAATCATCCTATGATAAAACTCCAGAGCCTTATCAAAATGCTTAAACTTAGCAAATCCATGAATTATTATATTGTAAACAGCAACATGAAGCTTCCCATCAATCGATCTTCTCATTGTGTCAAAAGCTAACAATGCATCATCAATTCTACCAGCTTTGCAATAAGCATTAATGGCAAAACGAAAAATAGGTTCAGTTTTGGGGCAAGAGAAAATACCGTCAGCACACGGGCAGGGATTAGAAGCGATAAATTGAAGGAGAGAAGTAAGAAATTGGAGGCGGAGGGTGATGGACAGCGTGCGGACCATCCACTCAAAGGTGGAGTGATCATGGCGGAAAGAATCAACAGAAGCAGCATAGTTGAAGAGGTAGAAGTCAAGGTTAGTGAGGACAGGGTGGTAATGGACGTGATTCTTGAGGAAAGAGAGAAAATCTTTGGCCGTGAAAGAAGGTTTAAGGTGGGTTTCCATGAGTTGGTTCAGTTGGTTTTGGGCAACAGGGGTGAGCTTGTTGGTGGTGCACACTGAGGAATCTATCATTCTCAATGAAAGAGGTAACAGTGAAGTCCGATCAGAAGCGGTTTGTTTAGGAATGGATCTGAGAAATTTCTGAAATCCCATTTTCTCTTTGTGCTGCGTCCCTCGGCTGACTTTGGCGCCCTTCACTTCTCTGGTAGCTAACTTTTCATGTGAACCCTGTAAAATGAAATTATGTCATTCTAATATCAGTCTAACAATTAGTTATTTATGATGTGGAGATTGCATTAGCTAGATCACTAAGAAGAAACAAATTACTACTATATTTTAATGCTTCAGTTTTTCAACCATGTTCAATCAACTAATATAGACCCACTCCTGCTACATGTTAGAATTTCAAAAGGTCCAACCGAAGCAATCAAAGGAAAAATATCTCATCAAATTTGGTGAACCTAGAACCAACATCAGTATAATCAACATATGGTCTTAAATATCTGGCATAAATATTACATATATACAATATATCACAATGTCAAATCAGACAAAACCAACATGGTTCGACCTAGCCATTGAGACTATGATGCCTCTCCGGTAAGTTCAAATCCATCCTTTTTAAGGAAGCAGTCATTCCATGTCAACGAGGGAACATTATTAGGTCTGAACAAAATAATTACTTTAACTATTGTGAATAATTTCTATATGAGAAGTCAATCGAACAACATAAGGTTCCACAATTTCATAGATAAGCTATGAAACACTCAGGTGTCTCACTAAACCGTACTCATTGTTCAACATAAATTATCTTGACAATGAAAAATGCAGAAATACTTCTCAAACTTATTTCAAAAATAAACTAGCAACAGTTAGACTAAAGAACCAATATCATGTCGCCTACAAAAGCATATTGGTATATATTTTAGCAGGAATAATAACTATGTTACCAAATTAACTCGAACTAAGAATTAGTAAGATCAGCACATAAAAGCGCAAACTTCGTACCGTAAAAAACAATAATATATTTGAAAGAGCACCAACCAGCTTTAACCTAAAGAATGGCGAAAGAAGAGGAGGAAAAGAGAATTCTGGATATATGTGCTTAACCTTTTGCCATGTGAAATTTCAGTTGCATAATGAAGTGTGAAGCTTGACTAGAATCAATCTTGTTAACAACACAAAGAGCTTCAAGAAGGCACTTTATTTGGCTAATATGCTTTTCGAACCTAAGCTCTATTGATAAAATATAGAATAAACATTTTCTTTTTGATAACCAAGAAATCCCCGAGGACAAGTGGCGCAAGTTTCAAAACTTGGTGGATAATGGACCCGTCCCTCTAGATTCTCCACTTAAATAACCAAGCTTTTTTTTTTCGCGGCAAGGATCAAACACGTGTGACACGCCTAATCCAAACCGAGTTATATTAATAAAAGATAGAATAACATTTTTGGTGATAACCAAAAAAGTCCCGAGGACCTACGGCGCAAGGTTCGATACTTGATGGATAATTGCGCCTGCCCCTTTTAATATCAGGCTTTTGTTTGCAACAAGGATCAAACCCATGACGTGCGCCTAACCCACATATTATTGCTACACTCTTACCACTAGACCAAAGCCCTGGGGGCGTAAAAGATTTAAAAAAAACAATTATCCTTACTAGCCATTAAAAGATTTGTGCACCCAAGAGTGTAGCCTAGTGGTCAACGGAGTGGGAAGAGAACGATGAGGTCTCAGGTTTAAATTCCAACGGAAACAAAAAACACTAGCTGATTTCATCTTATCTGCCTAAGTGACGATACATGTGCTGAAGGGAAGTAGCATGTACCTGGTGAAATAGCTAAAGTGGCCACAAGCTGGCCCGAACACCACCGTGATAAGAAAAAAACCAAGTCCTTAAAAGATTTCCGAAGGGGGCAATTAGTTAAACCAATGTATATCCAACTGGTAGTCAAGTGTAGCATAGGATAATGAAAAGCAAAGTAAAAAAAGCTCCCTTAAACTTATGATTATAAGTCATTTCAGTACGGAAATACATTGTTATTTTCAATTAAAGTCATCGTGAAATCCCTGATCTTACACAGTAGGCCAAAATTGCTAAACCCAACCCAATATAGTTAGAGATTTCAATCTAAAGGTGAGAAAATTGGAACAACGAAAGGGTAACAAAATAGAGGATAAAACTAAACTTTCCAACTACGCCAATACCTTGAATGATAAGATTCTGGTGTGAAAGTAGGTGGCTGAAACATCAAAATCTCCGACGGCTTCGAGTGTATTAGGTTGTCGAACTACGAAGGAACAAGCCAAATGACTTTGGGTAACCTCCTCAAATGACATAATCAGCAAAATAAGGGCATAATAGGAATTTAACAGAGTTTGCCTTCACAAGTTGGCCACAGCACTACCCTCCTTAAAAATATTGGAATTATAATGTTTTTTATTCTTATAAAAAATAAAATAACTAATCTCAAATAATTAATTTTCGAATAATTAATCACGTGATAATTCATTTTCGATAAACCGCCCTCATGTTAAACATGACATACACTGTTAATGAGTATACAAACATTGAGAGCGGAATAAGAAATTTAAGTTAATGTTATAAAATAATATAAGAACAAGAACAATAGAGAGAAAAGTAGAGAGAGGAGTATTCTTATTGATACTTTTGGGATGATTTATAATGGGGTAAGACCCCTCTATTTATAGGAAGAGAAAGGACTTAGCCTCAAAGTAGAACTCTTCTATAAGATAGACATTCACTCTAATCAGAGTTTTATTTATAACACTCCCTCTTGAATGTCTATTCAATAATGTGTCTCGTTAAAACCTTAACTAAAACAAAACCCAATGGGAAAAAATTAAAGAAAAGGAAAAAGAGTACATGTGTTTGAATATGCGCCTATTGGTTGCCTCGTTAAAAACCTTGCAAGGAAACCCCATTGGGACAAAACCTTGTAAGGGAAAAAGAGTGCAACGCGCATTAACTCCCCCTGAAAAGAGCATCAATTCATATCCTTGAGTCTTCGCATTCCGATCTTGTGAACCAGCTTCTTGAAGGTTGACGTTGGTAGAGATTCTGTGAACAAATCAGCCATATTATCGCTTGAACGAATCTGTTGCACATTGATATCACCATTCTTTTGAAGATCATGTGTGAAAAATAACTTTGGTGAAATATGCTTTGTTCTATCTCCTTTTATGAATCCTCCCTTCAATTGAGCTATACTTGTTGCATTGTCTTCATACAAAGTCGTGGGTAGTTTGTTACACTTCAAACCACATTTGTCTTGAATATGATGTATTATAGACCTCAACCACACACATTCCCGACTTGCTTCATGAATAGCGATTATCTCGGCATGATTAGATGAAGTAGCCACAATTGATTGCTTAGTCGATCGCCAAGATATGGCGGTGCCTCCACAGATAAACACATAACCCGTTTGAGATCGAGCCTTGTGTGGGTCGGATAAATATCCAGCATCAGCATAACGAACAAGATCAGGACTGCAATTATTGCTATAAAATAAGCCCATATCGGTAGTCCCTTTTAGGTACCGCAATATATATTTGATCCCATTCCAATGTCTCCTTGTGGGAGCCGAGCTATATCTTGCTAAGACATTAACTGAAAAGGTTATGTCAGGCCTTGTAGTATTTGCAAGGTACATTAGTGCGCCAATTGCACTAAGATATGGTACTTCAGGACCAAGTAGCTCTTCATTCCTTTCTTGCAGTCGGAATGGATCTTTATTCACATCAAGTGATCGAACAACCATCGGAGTACTTAAAGGATATGCTCCATCCATGTAAAACCGTTTCAGTACCTTTTCTATATAGGTAGATTGATGAACAAAAATTCCGTTTGCCAAATATTCAATTTGCAAACCAAGACATAATTTTGTCTTTCCGAGATCTTTCATCTCGAATTCATTCTTTAGATAATCAATTGCCTTTTGGAGTTCTATGGGGGTTCCAATAAGGTTTATGTCATCGACATATACGGCAAGTACAACAAATTCCGATGTTGTTTTCTTTATAAAAACACACGGGCAAATGGCATCATTTATATAGCCTTCTTTTAATAAATACTCACTAAGACGATTATACCACATTCGTCCTGATTGCTTTAGACCATACAAGGATCTTTGCAATTTGATTAAAAACATTTCCCGGGACCTTGAATTATGAGCGTTTGGCATTTTGAGTCCCTCGAGAATTTTCATGTATATCTCATTATCAGTGAGCCATAAAGATAGGCAGTAACGACATCCATTAAATGCATGTCAAGCTTTTCAAGAACAGCAAAACTAATGAGATAACGAAAAGTTATGGCATCCATTACAGGCGAATATGTCTCTTCATAATCGACACCAGGCCTTTGAGAAAATCCTTGTGCAACAAGGCGTGCCTTATATCTTTGTACCTTGTTTTTCTCATTTCTCTTGCGTACAAAGACCCATTTATAGCCAACAGGCTTAACACCATTAGGTGTTTCAACTATAGGGCCAAAACTTCACGTTTTGCCAGCGAATTCAATTCTGGTTGGATTGCTTCTTGCCATTTTGGCCAATCATGTCTTTTTCGACATTCTCCAACAGATTGAGGTTCAAGATCCTCACTTTCTTGCATAATGCTAGATGCGACATTATAAGCAAAGACATAATCCACCACTATATCCACTCGATTAAAATTTGCCTCAATATCGATTGGATTTATGGATAGTTCCTTATTTTCCTGAGTCTCTGGCTCAATGGATTCTTCATGAATCTCAGAATTTATTAAATCATGAATTTCCTCATGAGATTCTTTTGTAGTGTCATTTTGATCGTTTGCTTTCCTCTTTCTAGGATTTCGATCTTCGGAACCTAATGGCCTGCCACGCTTCAGGCGTGCATTCGACTCATTGGATATGACACTAGATGATTGTCCAACAGGGACATCAATACGGATTGGAACATTCTCTGCGGGGATGTGGGATTTTGTTATCCTTTTCAAGTCCGTAAATGCATCAGGCATTTGATTTGCTATTCTTTGCAAATAGATAATCTTTTGCACCTCTTTTTCACAAATAGAGGTATGTGGATCAAGATGAGATAATGATGCATTTTTCCACAAAATTTCCCGTTTGGTTTCACCAACTTCTCCCCCTAATTTTGGGAAAAGTGTCTCATCTAATTGACAGTATGCAAATCGTGCAGTGAACAAATCCCCTGTCAATGTTTTGAGGTAGCGAATAATGGAGGGCGATTGAAACTCAACATATATTCCTAACCTTCTTTGCGGACCCATTTTGGTGCGGTATGGCGGTGCTATAGGCACATATACTGCACATCCAAATATTCTTAAATGGGATATATTGGGTTCATGACCCAAAACCAATTGCAACGGGGAATATTTGTGATAATTCGTCGGTCTGAGACGAATTAGCATTGCTGCATGCAAAATGGCGTGACCCCATACCGAAGTGGGCAGCCTCGTTTTCATGAGTAATGGTCTTGCAATCAACTGCAGGCGTTTAATTAAAGATTCTGCAAGACCGTTTTGAGTGTGAACATGAGCTATAGAATGTTCCACTTTTATCCCAATTGATAAGCAATAATCATTAAATGCTTGGGATGAAAACTCAGTAGCATTATCCTGTCTAATAGACTTGATTGGATTATCAGGAAATTGTGCTCGTAGTCGAATTATTTGTGCCATTAGTTTTGCAAACGCAAAGTTGCGTGATGACAACAGGCACACATGAGACCATCTACAGGATGCGTCTATTAAGACCATAAAATATCTAAAGGACCCACTAGGTGGGTGAATAGGTCCATAAATGTCCCCTTGTATACGTTCCAAAAACGTAGGTGACTCAGTCCCAACCTTTGTTGGTGATGGTCTAATAATTAACTTGCCTTGATAACAAGAAGTGCAAGAAAATTCATTATTTAAAAGAATCTTGAAATTCTTTAACGGATGCCCATATGAGCTTTCTATAGTCCGTCTCATCATGATTGATCCAGGGTGTCCCAATCGATCATGCCAAAGTACAAAAGTATTGGAATCAGTAACCTTTTGGTTTACTGTTGAATGTGCCTCAATTGCACTAATTTTTGTCCAATACAGGCCACAAGATAAAGACGGGAATTTCTCAATAACCCTCTTTTGGCCAGAGACATTCTTTGTAATGATGAGATATTCAAGATTATTCTCATCTATTGTCTCAATATGATAGCCATTCCGGCGTATATCTTTAAAACTCAACAAGTTTCTCTTAGACTTGGAGGAGAACATTGCATTCTCTATGATAAACATTGTTCCTCTAGGCAGAGTTATAGTTGCTCTTCCGGAGCCTTCAATCAATTTACTACTACCAGAGATTGTAGTAACATCTGCCTTACACATACTTAGTTGAGAGAAATATTTCTTTTCTTTGAGTATCGTATATGTAGTACATGAATCAACTAAACAAATATTTTTACAGTTGGACGTTGATCCAAGCTTGTTTTGTGAGATATCCATATTTGCTTTCCCATGGTTTGACATATAAAAGAAATACACGAACATGAGAATAAACAAATTCAATCCGTTTGTTTCACATTTAAACAATATTTTCAAAATCTGCTAAGGTTAGTCGATTAACTTAGTTGATAGTCGACTATCTTGGAAAGTAGTCATTAGGTTAGTCGACTATCTAAATCAGATAGTCGACTATCTTGCCTTGCGGAAAAATCCAGTTTTAATGCGAAATATTAGTTAGTCGACTAACTAAGTTGATAGTCGACTAACTTAGTAAACAGTCATCAGGTTAGTCGACTAACTAAATCAGATAGTAGACTAACTTAGCTTGCGGAAAAATTCAGTTTTAATGCGAAATATTAGATAAATCGACTAACTGTTAGGTTAGTCGATTAACTCTACTGAAAAATAAAAATATCTTTGAAATTTAAGCATATTGAAACATTCTAAAGAACTAATACTAACATTATATCATAAA
Organism: Nicotiana benthamiana; assembly: GCA_034376525.1. NCBI lineage: Eukaryota > Viridiplantae > Streptophyta > Magnoliopsida > Solanales > Solanaceae > Nicotiana > Nicotiana benthamiana. Next base: position 13,831,137 of record CM067336.1, read on the forward strand.
CTAACTAATACGAGCTGATACTAATGACTATTAGTTTATTCACTAACTAATACAAATAAGTAAAATAAAATCAAACAATTCCATCATCCTTCATCACAGATCCATCACCGATTAAGTGGTCTATTTTCCCCTCGGGTTGCTCAAAGAAGTCTGCCACATCCAGGTGGGTGATGTCAAAATTGTCGTCAGAGACAAAATTTGTTTCATGGCCTTTTATTCTTTAGAGATGCTTGATAAAGATCAACCAAATGTCTTGGTACACGACAAGCTTTTGACCAGTGCCCTTTTCCACCGCAACGATAACATATAGTTTCTGAACTATTTGCCTTTGGATCCTCATAATCCCGTTTCTGCTTTTGGTGGTTATATCTCTTTGGGGGGTGACGGACATCAGGGACATTTCTTCCTTGTCTACGTCCACGGCCATGACCCCGATTACGACCACGACCATGATTAGATCCATGGCCTTTTCCATGCTTGGCATAATGAGAATACACCTTATCTGCTTCAGGCAATGGTGTAGACCCAGTGGGTCGATTTTCGTGATTTCTCATAAGCAGGTCATTGTTTCGCTCAGCCACAAGGAGAAGAGAAATCAGTTCAGAGTACTTTTTGAAACCTTTCTCTCTGTACTGTTGTTGCAGTACCATATTGGAGGCATGAAACGTTGTAAACGTTTTTTCAAGCATATCATAATCAAAGATATTATCTCCACAGAGTTTCAATTTAGAAGTAATTCTGAACATTGCAGAATTATATTCAGAAACAGACTTAAAGTCTTGGAGCCTCAGATGAGCCCAATCATATCGTGCTTGTGGCAGAGTGACCAACTTCAGGTTGTTATATCTCTCCTTTAAGCCATTCCACAAGATGAGTGGATCTTTGACTGTGAGATATTCAATTTTCAAACCTTAATCAAGGTGATGGCGCAAGAAAATCAAGGCCTTAACACAGTCTTGGGTGGATGCTTTATCTCTATCTTTAATGGCGTCTCCAAGACCCATAGCATCTAAGTGGATTTCAGCATCCAACACCCATGTCATATAGTTCTTGCCCGAAATTTCAAGGGCAACGAACTTTCTTTTCATAATATCAGACATAATTAAAACCAAATTCGGAAAAAGGGAAATACCTTAATTTTCTCAAGAGGATTCTTGAGACGGTAGAGTCTCGTGCTGATAACGTGTTATAAAATAATATAAGAACAAGAACAATAGAGAGAAAAGTAGAGAGAGGAGTATTCTTATTGATACTTTTGAGATGATTTACAATGGGGTAAGACCCCTCTATTTATAGGAAGAGAAAGGACTTAGCCTCAAAGTAGAACTCTTCTATAAGATAGACATTCACTCTAATTAGAGTTCTATTTATAACAGTTAAATTATTTTTAAATTTAAGAAAATTTCATTTTTTTTCCACGAATTTAAAAGGCTGCCAAGTTTCTTTATCTAAAAATAAAAAAATCTTCATTCCACGTGACAACAATTAACTTGCTACAATCATATTCAACTGGTACCACATATGATTTCGAAAATCCACGTGTCTGGCTCAGAAAAAACACCAACTAAAACAAGTTCTCCATTGAGTCACTTCGGGATGCCAAAACCCCATGGCCACTTACGTCATCGCCGGCGGCGGCGCCACCACCACTGCTTTCATCAGAAATCCTCGACGTTGCTCCTTTTCAGATGCTCCGTTAAGTTCGCAGCCCGTACATCACAATAGCTCTAACCGTCGCCGATCAGCACGAAGAATATACGGCCCTGCGACATGAACAGCCATTTGATCTCCATCAAAATCATACGTTGAAAAAGTTGTCGCCAATTTATGCTTCCGTTTCCGCTTCGCCGGCGCCGGTGACTACATTCTTTCCAAGGTAAATTTACGTGAATTTATTTTCGGAGACATATTTCGAAGAAATTTGGAAAAAATGAAGAAATAATGAAAAGATTTTCAGCTTTTGCAAAAACTGAAAAACCGGGTCGTTTGTCTTTTTGCCAAATGGAGTAGCTTTTTTTATTCTTTATTTTTCTTTTTTCTTCTCTTATGTTGTTTTAAGTGCGTTTCATTTAGGATAATTGATCAGCAAAATTTTATGGGTCATAATACGACTCCGTGATGATTAGTGAAATTAATTATACCTTAAGCTAATTTTTAGTTAATAAGTGATATGACTACTTATTAATCACGATATCCCGGCTTGATCAACAAGGCCACGGCCAATCCACCCTCGTAGGGACTGAACCTCAACGTGGTCACGGCCGTTCATCGCCAGCTCATACAGCTTGCAGCTATTAATACTAAGAGAAGTAACCCTAAAATGGGCTTCTTCTTCTTCATCACTACTCTCGAGAAAAGGGGAACATCATTGTAACGCTCTGAACCTCTCTATTGCAGGATAGACCAAATCGATACTATCAATAAAAGCTCTCTATACATTTCTCCTTGATAAATAACACTTGCTTTTCGTTTCGTTCATTTGGTTTCTTGATTTATTACGATCTGCTATGATTGACACTCGATTTCTTTTGATTGTTTTATGCTTGCAAAGTGTATGAGAACTTTGAGCTAAATTTGGCGCTGTCTGTGGGGATTTCATAGCAGAATCGCGTAGTTCTTCCTCGGACCAAAAGGAAAGAAACGCCAAAGAACAACCCAGCTCGAACAAGCTAAAGCGGCATATCGGACAAAGGGAACTCGAAGATCTCGAATTGAGACCCAACTCCTCTGCCATTCCTCTCTCGGATAGTACAAGCAAGAAGAAGAAGCAGCCTCCCTCCCAGGGAGGATCTCTGTAAGACATCTCCCGCATCACTAATACGGGATTGAAGGTATCTCGAACCAAGAGTCACCTCAAGCTAGCCTACATACCTCAGTTGGGAAGATAGCTCGTGAGCTACTCAAGATCTCGAATCAAAACCAAGCTCCAGCTCTCTAGCACCGACATAACGAGGTCCAGGCTATGTGCCTCCGACAATAAGATCAACTACGGTTGAACCAAGACATGCTATGCTCCTTCGCCATCAAAAATAAAAGTTCAAACTACAAGTTGAACTGGGACTCAGGCTATGCGCCTTCGCCATAAAAAATAAAAGTTCAACTACAAGTTAAACTGGGACTCAGGCTATGCGCCTTCGCCATCTATAATAAAAGTTCAACTACGAGTTGAACTGGGCTTCAGGCTATGCGCCTTCACCATCAAAAATAAAAGTTCAACTACAAGTTGAACTGGGACTCAGGCTACGTGCCTTCGCCATTAAAAATAAAAGTTCGATTACAAGTTGAACTGGGACTCAGGTTATGCGCCTTCGTCAGCAAAAATTACAAGTTCAACTACGGTCGAACGTGGTTGGAAGAGCCGGCCTGATCCCTTAGGCACTAATTCTCTCCCTCCAAGGCCGTGATCCGATCCGCCATGGTTTGGGGACAGTGTCCCACTCATAGACACCAAGCGGTCCTCCAGCCCCGCCTCTCTAAAGGTCGCGGCAGCTCTCTCCATGGTCCACTCCCTCTTATGGATGCGGATCTCCGCCTCCAACGCCCCTTCCCTCGATGAGGCATCCCTTGCTTGTAGCCTCGAAGCAGCAACCTCATTCTCTAAAGCGGCCACCTTCCCGTTCAAGGTCGCAGAGGACCGCCGCCATAGCCTGATTCTGGCGCTCCCTCTCAACTGCAGCCCTTCTTTCGGCCTCGATCTCTTCGTCTTTTTGACGAAACTGCTCCTCGAGTGCACGAATCTTGTCAGGCGTCTATTGCATCTGAAGCTCTCGCCTCGCCAGCGTCTCGACCAAGGCCCGGCTATGGGGGTCATTCCTCAGGTGCTCGCGCATCTCGCAGCATCGATCTCGACAGCGGTGGTATTTCTCCAACACCCGCAAAAAAATTTCTTTGCAGACATTGGCTCGACGGATGCCCTCCACCTCCAACAGATAAGACTGCAAAGCAAAGATAACGATTAAAGTAAAAACAAACTAAGGCAAGAGGATAGAAGAAGGTCATCATACGTACCCTCAGGCCCATCACAACCACCTCATTCATCAATCCGATGTCTGTAACGTCCCTTAACAACGTGCTTTCCGCCTCCGAGCACAATACCTCGAACCGCGGCACCAAGTTGTTCCCTTGAAGCAACAAGTTATGCTCCGTGGGAATCTCAACATAGCGAAGCCTCCCCTCCGCATGCACTCTCGAGCTAGTGAAGCCTTCATGGAACGAACGGATGTCCTTTGGGCCCAAGTCGGACTCAGACTCGTATTCACCTCCTGTAACGCACCTTTCTCCTTCTGCCACAGTCGCCGAATGAACGCTCGATTCTCCGATAAAGCAGTCGCTGCGGAACTACCTCCTACCTCAGCAACTGGAACTATCAATTGAGTCGCCGAAGCGACAGTATCATCATGGCCTGAGCCAACCGGGGCAACCCCACTGTTTGTCAGCCCTCAAGGGCGGGCACCGCAGCTGCATCTTACGGGGGAGAGTCCAAGTTTATCACCACAGGAGGGGCCGGCGTGAAGGCAACCCTCCACCTAACTAGCGGCTTTTCCTCTTTCTCCTTCTCCTCATGTGAGGGCGACTCCGCCCTAGGACGCACCACCCCCGACGGCCCTTCGGTCCGAAGTACGGTCCATGTTGGGTAAGGTTCTGCTGAAGATTCAATCGACGACGCCCTTGGTATTGTGCGTAGTATCGGTGCTGCAAGATGAGCAGTCTCACTCGGACGACGGAAGGCTAGTTGAGGAGCCCTGACACGGTGTGCCCTCCCTGATAACAAAAAACACAAAGTCGGTAAATATAGTTAGAAACAAGAACGAAATAGAAGGAAAAGTCAAATCCTCACCAGTTGCAGGCCTGCGGCCATGCCTCTCTTAGAAAGACGTCCACGTGCGTATTCCCGCTGTATGCGAAAGCATGGCCTCGACCCATTCACGTATCCCGGTCAGCGGAGCCAGCAGCGATCTGTCGGCTACAAAATCAACACATGTTAACGCTTATGAGCACGAGAAATATTTTTGGAGGAATTGCATGTCATTGTTGATTAGAAAACGAGAAAAGAGCAAGATTCGACGGAAAATATGGGGATTGTGACGAATGAAGAACAAAGGCGAAAAAGAACGTACAAGAGAGAGAGCTCTTTCAGAAATCTTACTCAGACAAACAACGAAAAGGTGAGAAGTAAATACCTCAACCTCTTATTTATAAACAACAAAGTGGCTTTCACGAATTCCAATAGCCATCATTAATTACATGACCCAGCGCAAAACGGTTCAGTTCCACAGAAACATGCGCCATTATGACAAGCTCCATGAAGCGGCTTTTCAGTCACCAATCGGCGGTTCCACTTCCAAAATGGTTGGAACGGCCTGTGAACGCTGAGGGAACGTCCTGTGCACCTTCAAAACTTTGGTCATCGCCAAACGCATGCCAAGAGTGCCCGTACTCCCTTCGGCCGCGCACATACTACTCGTCCGCCAAGGACGACGACTACGCCTTCAGACAAACAAAGATTCAAACGCCATCGAGCTCGACCCCACCCGAAATAAATTGAAAGGCTAAGTGTCTTCGCCAAGGGGGGACGATTCGACCTCCCCCGACCGATGGCGCAGTGACGTCGAAATAATATCAACACCCCACAAGGCTAGAGGTCGCCGCAAAAAAGGTCATGGCCTTAGCTAAAACTTCATTCAAGCCACAGTATCAAGGCTATGTCCATCTCCAGTATGTAAACGGCCAAGGCCGTCCACAATATTAAGGCTATGGTCATCTTCAGTATGCCAACGGCCATGGCCGTCCACAGTACTAAGGCTATGGCCATCTCCAATATGTAAACGGCTAAGGCCGTCAACAGTATTAAGGCTATGGCCATTTCCAGTATGTAAACGGCCAAGGCCGTACACAATATTAAGACTATGGCCATCTCCAGTATGCAAACGACTAAGGCCATCCACGGTACTAAGGCTATGGCCATCCCAGTAAGTAATCAACTAAGGTCGTCCCCAATGTGTAAGCAGCCAAAGCCATCAACACGAAATGGCTAAGGCGATTGATTTCAACGATGTAATCTCCCATGTATAAACGGCTACGGCCATTTTGGTCTCGACCGAAGCTGCATTCGATGAAGTCCGCTCATCGAGCTCGTCAAGGCACGACCTCAATAATCGGGGGGACTAACTGTACGAGCCAGAATACGATCCCGTGATAATTAGCGAAATTAATTACACCCTTAAGCTAATTTTTAGTTAATAAGTGGTTTGACTACTTATTAATTACGATATCCCGGCTCGATCAGCAAGGCCACACCCGATCTGCCATCACAGGGACGGAACCTCAACATGGTCACGGCCATTCATCGCCAGCGCATACAGCTTGCGGCTATAAATACTAAGAGAAGTAACCCTAAAAAAATGGCTTCTTCTTCTTCATCACTACTCTCGAGAAAAGGTTGTAAGGCTCTGAACCTCTCCATGGAGGGGCAGATCAAATTAATACTATTAATAAAAGCTCTCTACACATTTCTCCTTGATATATAACACTTGTTTTTTGTTTCTTTCATCTGGTCTCTTGATTTATTACGATCTGCTATGATTGGTCCTTGATTTATTTTGATTGTTTTATGCTTGCAAAGTATATGAGAACTTTGAGCTAAACAAAAATGATAGCCTGTTTGGGGGTAATTCTAATTTTATAAATTTGGATATTAATGAGAAATTGTAATTAATTTATCACATTTGATTGTTTCAAATCGGTTTAGGTACAAAGGCGGAGGTAGGGTACAACTTATGGGTTCTAACGAAACTAGTACCTTTGTTCCAAAGCCCCTGTATTTGTCTTAAGAAATCCATTGAATATATTATTAGTTTAGAAAGATTAGAATCCCGAATCCATAAGCTTCAAATCCTGGCTCCGCCTCTGGTTAGGTAGCCAAGTGTACTAAGATTCAGCACAACCTTGGCCTATCTTGGCACTTTGCCGTGCACTTTGGTAAAACAACTTATACTCTATAATTCAGAAAGAACCCAAAGGAAGAAAAGAAGCAATATAAAACCTCTATATGTGCATATTACATAGGCTCAACTAATTTAACACCAGTGCTAAGTCTTGAGCCTCAAATAGTTTGGTAAAATTTGCAAGTGTCCTTATAGATTGTAAATTGCTTGCCAAAATTTTTGGGGAGATCATGACAAACACTCTTAAGAGACTAACTGAATTGCTGCTTCATAAAGTGGTGAAACTAATATCTCAAGTTAAGAGGAAAACACTAGATCATACTTACCCAACCACAGGGAAATGCCTTGTATAGAAGCAGTTCGTCAACTATATAATTGAATTCTGAGTACTTCTGTTTTGGAAGTCTTAGTAACATCAACCTCATCATCACTTAACCAGGTTATGCAAACAGATCGAGGGGTTTCCCTGACAAGGGATGAGCACAAAAGGGTAGCCGAAGTGGCTCAAGAATTGAACGTTTTTGTGTGGATGAACCTGTGAAATGCCCTCTAATATGCGGAGGTGAACTTTAGTGTAACTTTTTAGTAGAAACAGAGTTCCATTAAACTCTATGTGCTCTTGCAGATTATATCTCTGTGATCTTTTTCCTATTTCCCCTCTTTGGACATATATTAATTATCAGAAGTAATTTCCTTTATTAACCTAGCATGTCTGGCCTAGTTATTTTTCCTCATAAGTACAGTATCCCTATTTCTTGTTAAGCATCGGGTGCGCCATTCTTCTGAACAAGTTCCTGCCAATTCCTTCTGTTTGGTTTAGAGCAATTTGTGCATGCAAATTAACATACTCAGCAGATGATCTAGATTTTTCACTTAATAAGTCTGCAGAATATGATCACTTACGAAATACTGTGTTATAATACATGATTTTGTATACGATAGAACAAAATGTACCAAAATAGTGAATAACCTCTGCAGTTATATGTTCACTAACTTGAAAACATCGGCAATCTAGCACCAGTTAGGGCAGTTGGATGATCATGTTGCCTATTTACACAAAGTATCAAATGTTTTGTTTGATAAGTAAAATAACTTCTTTTTTAAAACTTGGACGCCCCTTGTGTGATTATCATGTTTTTCAATCACAGAGAAGGCCTGAGATGATTATTAGAATGGTGATTCAAGAGGTGAATGCAAGAGGTCTCATGAGAAGTAAGATTCATTTGTTTTTTTTTAAGATTAAAACGTCTGAATCTGAATACACATCTAAATATCAAGATGTGTATTAAGATTAACACATCTGAATCTGAATATACATCTGAATATATTAAGATGTGTATTAAGATCTGAATAGAAATAATTAAGACTGGTTGATTTTTAATATCTGAATGTATAAAATTTATTTTTATTTGAAAATTAATAAACATAAAATTCAAATGAAATACTAACTAATCTAATATTCTATCAATAAAATATGCACTTTTTAAAAAAATGATAGTTGTTGGTGGTGATGACTAACGGGTGAATGCCGACTAGAGGCGGTGGTTGGCGGTAGTTTTGGTTGTTGATGGTGGTTCATGCTAGTAGTGATTGGTAGTGGTGGCGATTATGATTGAGGATGGTGGTGGTGGGTGGTGATAGTTAATAATATCGGGTGGTAGTAGGTTAAAACGATGGACACTATCGGTTGTATTTGTTGATGGTGATGGGGTGGTCAGTTATGGTAGTTGATGCGGATGTGTATTAATTGTGGGCAAGAATGATGGTGGTCGGAGTGGTGGGGATAGTAGGTGGTGATGGTCGATCATGAAGGCTATGATTGAGGATGATGGTGGGGTGGTGATGGTGGTGGTGGTGGTAGTGGTAGTGGTGGGTGGTGGCTGCGGCGGCGGTGGTTGAGTATGGTGGTTAGTGGTAGTTGATAATGGTAGGTGGTGGCGGCAGTTAATAATGAATATGTGATAACATCTTAATGAAATTAAGTCTCTGTTATAGATCTTAATCATACAGACCTATTCGGACCCATTAAGTGGTTGTGAAGTAAAAAAACAAACACACTTAATAATTAAGATCTGAATAATTAAGATTCAGACTTTAAAAACAAACGCACTTAATGTTTGAGATCTAAATGATTAAGATCCAGACCTCCATTAAGTGCAAACAAATGAGGCCTTAGATAGGCTCAATTTCAACCCATGAATTTAGATACTATGGTCGGGTGGTTCAATAGATAGTTTTGCTGCTCTATGTTTGGCGCTTATGGCCAAACTGCAGATTGATGGGTTTTTTTTTTTTGAGCTGTATATATTCCTGCTTTGGTAATAAAGTCTTTATTTACCAAAAAAATAATGAGTTTGTGTGTGTATATGTGTGTGCGCACGCTTGTGTGCATGCTCTTTTTGCACTGTACTATAAGTTGTTCTGCTGACAAAAGATGTTAGTTACTTCTCTGGTTTCCTGAAGTGCAATTCTAGCAGTTTTGTGCATAAGTGCCGTAGTTATTTTAACCGTGTCTTATAGCAAATCAGCTTCTAAACTGCAATTAATAATGAATTCCTTGCAGAATGGGATGTAGTGTACTGCTCAAATCCCACTTCACCTGGGAGTGGCTATCGGAGTGCGTTTGGTCGCCTTTTCTTCAAAACAAACGAAATGATTTAGGTTGTTGAAGCCCCTGACATTGTCAAGAACAGAGTATCTTTTTCACTTTTTGGTTTCCTTGATGGGGAGGTTTCCTTAAAAGGTACGAAAACATATCCTATCTTTCAAATTTATCTCTTATTAAAGTTCTTTTATCCTTTATAGAGGAATAGAAATGTCGGTGTGTTTATATGGTAAGTGTGACTTGCTGCATTTGTGACTTGCTGAATCAAATGCCAAACATAACAATGTGGACACTCAGACTCAGTTGATGCATAATTGCTTTTGCTTGTAATTTGCATATTTTCTAAGAAATATACAGGCATCTCACTGTTTCTGGCTTCTAAGTTATTTGTTTTTTTTCTCAATCTGTTATATGAAGTCCCTAAATAAGAATGTTGTAAATAGGCACTTAAGAGGGTGGACTAGTGGTCAATTAAGTGGGTTGAGAACCATATGGTCTCAGGTTCAAATCCATCGGAGGCAAAAATACTAGGTCCTCCCATCTGTCCAAGCTTTCATGGACAGAGTTACCTGGTACTTGTTGGTGGGAGATGGCAGATGTCACGTAGAATTAATTGAGGTAACCCCGATACCACGGTTATCCCCAAAAAAATATGAAAGCTATGGGATCAGGGAAGTACCTTCTCCCCACTGGCACTCAAAATGTTTCTACCGGCAATTTCATCTGTTTACCATTTCTTCATTACACCACATGGCCCTAATCTAGTCAACCTATCAATCGATCTAACAAGCCTTAGTAGCAAACCACTTGAAGGTGACTATATGAATCCTCTATATCCATCCTGGTCCATTTTATTTCAGGACATACATAATACTTTGTCTTTCTAAGGCAAACTATGGGTTCTCTAAATCTCAGACTTGTTCACCGATTCCTTAAGCAAACCAAACAAGAATTGAAAGAAAAATCAGTGCAAATATGAACCTGAGGTTTATCACAACAACTAAGCCTTAGTACCAACTAGTTGGCATCGCCTAAGTGAATCATTTGCTTCTATTATGTTCTAGTTTTAGTTATATATGCAATTTGCTCTCTCTTAGTCTGATGAACAAATGGGGCCTATTTTCTGTGGTAGGTAGCAAAGTAATGATAATTAATTGCTACCATAACGATTTCTTTGATTCAGTATCAATATAGCAAGGTACTAGCTTATGATATGTAATTTATAGCTGAATACATCTCCAGCCCCTTAAACTTGTCCCTTTTTTTCATTTAGGCTCTTGAACTAAACCTTGTTCCAATTGAACAGCTGAACTCAATCAAAAATGTATCAATTAGACACAAGTTGCTGACATGTCAAAGTGAGTGTAATTCACCTCCTTTGAGAGCGTGAAGTTCTGTTTCTCTTTCTCCTTCCACCATCTCCAATCTGCTGCATCCCTTCACTTCCATAACACTAGCTCCAACACCATCTTGCCCACCTCCACTATTATAGTCATTATTCCCATTTTTTTGAACCACCAAAAAGGCCACTGTCCACCAACTATGGAAACTACCCTCCAACTCCACCATCACCATTTTATTCATCAAGAAAATAAAAAAACATAGAAGCAAAAAGTGAAAAGGACAAAAGCGGGAAAATTTATTATGCAAATGTGTAGGTTGAATTGGGGAAGCCACATGGATTCAATTTCAACAATATTTCACATTCAAACCAAACTGGAATCTAATAAGTACCAAGTTAGATACACCAAAAATTCATTTTTTGTAGGAAGATCAATAACCCAATTGGAGAATTGAAAGAAAACTATTTGGTAGTAGGATCTCATTAATAATCAATTCTTCTTCACATTTTATATGTCAAGTGGCAATTTGTTAATTGGGTCTTCTAAATTTTCCCCAACTTTTGTAAATATAGAAGACGAGTTTGAATGGGATGTGAACAGTGTTAGAGGGAGCATTTGTTATTGGTGGAGGTGGTGTCGAGTGGAGGACAGAACAGGGGTGGTGGATGCCGGAGGCGGAGTTGCTAATTAGCGATAATGTGGCTGGAGGTCGTCGGTTGTGATCCCTTTATGCCGCTCCGTCAAGTGCCTTTAACGGTGAAATCGTCTCCTCAAAACTTATCACCATAGAAGTTTCTGTAGTTTTTATGTGGGTGGTATTCCATGAATAAGAAGAAGAAGATCCACGTTTTTTCTTCTTTCAATTTTTTTGGCTGATGTGCCTTTTCTTTATTGGTTTTATTCCATGTCATCCGTGTGTATACTTTACGCGTTTAGATTTTAGGGTAGGCTGTTTGTGAGGGGTTTAATAGATACAATTTCTAACAAGATAAAGTGTTCCATAGGAACCAGGTTTAGTTCATGTGCCTAAATGGATAAAAGGGACAAGTTTAAGGGGCTGGAGATGTATTTAGGGTAATTTAATTCATGCCCAAGACAGAATTCGATACCTCAGGTCATGGTCTAGACTAGTTCATGATGTGTGTCCAGTTCTTTTACCATTCTAATCTGGGATTTTTCTAACCATCAGCTGTTTCATGCAGGAAAATTGAACGTCCTAGATGAAAAATGGATACAAGTTATTTTCGAGCCGCCTGAACTCAAGGTAGGGGCACTAGATTCCAGTATGGTGGCGAGAGTGAAGTTAAATTAGAGATCACATACATTGACGAGAAGATCAGGTTGGGAAAGGGCTCCAGAGGTTCCTTGTTTGTGTTTCAAAGACGCAAATCTTGAAAAGGAAGTCGTTTAAGCTACTCTTCCATATACACTATACACCTGATTTTATGTACAAACATATCGTTGAAAGTGAAAGCCAAATTAAACATTGTTTAGAGAGAACCGATCGCATTATTCTGGATATGTAATGTAAAATATTGTAAGACAAGAGGGGTCGCTCTGATAGTAAGCAACCCCCACTTCCAACCGAGAGGTTATGAGTTCGAGTCTCCCCAAGAGCAAGGTGGGAAGTTCTTGGAGGGAAGGATGCCGGGTTTCTATTTGGAAACAGCCTCTCTACCCTAGGGTAGGGGTAAGGTCTGCGTACATACTACCCTCCCCAGACCCCACTAAGTGGGATTATACTGGATTGTTGTTGTCGTTGTGATGTAAAATATTGTCACCTGCTTTCAGCCATGGAATCAACTTGATCAAATCAAAAAGATGTACTTACCCAGTAAATTGTTCATCTCTGATTTAATTTTGCCAGATATTGTTTGTTACTTGTGAGTTCTTACCTACAGAAGAGTGAGTTTCACGTAGATTTTGTGTTTTGCAATTTTGTTTTGATAAAAGCTTGAACAAGAACCATTGAAGCAAAGAACTCCACTTTATAATCTAAAAAGTTATTGGTTTACAAACAGTTTAAAAAAGGATAAGGTCCAAAATTTCCGAATTTCTTAAATTTTGTCATCCATTACCTTTTTGGTTTATTTATATATTTGTCATTAGCAAATCGTCTCGTATTTGCCCTTGCTTTTTACTCCATGTTTCCAAATTGCTTGAGAGAAAAGTCCAAATTTGCCCCTCAACTTTTGGCTCATCTTGGAGGTAAGGGGTCGAGCGAAAAATGAAACTTTTTTCTTTGACAAGAATAATATTAGATTAAAAGTTAACCGAAGGTAAAATTGCTCAATTTATGAATAGGGTGAGGCAAATTTGACCATTTTCTCCATAATACATAGACTGTAACAATTAATACAAAATTGCAAATATTCATTGCATCAACAACAATAACAACAACAACTACCCAGTAATGTCCCACAAAGTGGGGTTTAGGGAGGGTAATATGTAGACGAGCCTTACCCCTACCCGAAAGGGTAGAGAGGCTGTTTCCAGTCGACCCTCGGGTCAGTGAAGGAGAGGAAAAACAAAAACATAAACAAAAGAGCATTAGTAAGTCCAGCAGAAATAGCATAAATAATTATCAAAACATAAGAACCATAAATAAAATAGCATGCAATAATATCAGAGAGTAACTACCATAAATAATACCATAAATAACTAACATAAGGGAGACACAATCCAATACACAAATCATCTATGGATAGCCCTGCCAAGCCTCACCCAACCCCGGGTGAGGAGTACGAAAAACTCTAGGGGCCCCTATCCTACAACCCTGATACTAGACCTCCAGACTTTCCTATCAAGGGTCATGTCCTCAGAAACCCGCATTCTAGCCATGTCATACCTAATCACCTCTCCCCAATACCTCTTAGGCCTCCCTCTGTCTCGCTGTGCGCCGACCATCGCCAGCCGCTCACAACTCCTCACCGGAGCATCAGGACTTCTCCTTCGTACATGCCCGAACCACCTCAGCCTCGCTTCTTGCATCTTCTCATCAACCGGGGCCACCCCCACCTTCTCTCGAATAACTTCATTCTTAATCTTATATAACCTGGTGAGCCCGCACATCCACCTGAGCATCCTCATCTCCGCAACCTTCATCCTCTGAACATGAGAGTTCTCCATTGGCCAGTACTCCGCTCCATTCACTGCATCAATTTTCACAAATTTTTATTGGACGCTGATATCAACTACTCTGTTTTTAATTTCAACGCAAATATTATCAGAACACTTACTAAAATGGGTAAACATGCATTCTGGTCTAAATTAGATATATATTTCTTCTTAAAAAAAGCCCTTTGTCATCTTGAATAACCACGATCTGTATAACTATCTTGGTCCGAAGAATATCGTAGTAAAAGAACTTATGCAATTTTATTCCTTGCCATAAAACAAATCCCAATGAAAAGAGTCATGAATTGTATTATACTTTCATTTTCATAACCTTGTAGTTATAAAATTACGCTCTATCATACCAAAGGAAAAATACGCATGTTGTTCACAGTGGAGGAAGCAGAATTTTCATCAAGGAGATTTAAAAAGCAAACACGCAAAGAAGCTAAAGGATTCAAAATCTAATATATGTACATGAAAAAAAATAATATTATATACATAATATAATTTTCGGACGAAAGAGGTTCGATTGAACCCTCTTCCGCTCACCTAGCTCTACCCCTGAGCATATATATGCGCAAGTTTTACGTGATAAGAGGGCAAATTAAACAAAAAAAAGGCAACCTCAATTATTAGCAATTGTTACTATTTACTAACCTGATTTTAATTTCTTTTTACTAAAATTTTCAATTTATGTTGGAATATGATTTTTTTCTTATTAAAAAATTAATTTATATTAAGTGCTTTTATCCAGTGTAAAATAATAGCATGTAAGTACCCGCATGAGCTATGCGAACGAAAGTTTATACAAAGTGTATTAACGGACAGGGGCAGATTCATAATTTTAGGTTTATAAGTTTCTATAAAAAATTGAGTTAATATACAATATTAACTGCATGAATGAACTGAGTTCCAAGCAAAATATTCTTATATATTTAATAAATTTTTTAATATAAATAAAGATTCTAGACAAAAATTACTGGGTTCACAGGAAAGTGAGTTCCCTCTTTAGTGGACGATTAGGTAAGATAATCAGACTTGGGTTGCCTCATAATTGTACGTTGCACAAGCACTTTGAACTACTTTAGAACTTCTTTTAAAATACATATGACATCACTCGTATCTTTACACATACGTAGTAGGCGCCTCGCTGGTCATTTTGACATTTCAAGCATGGTCGAAAAATATTTCTTTGAAAATAGTAGCATTAACTTTATTCCCTTTGTGCACTGCCTGTTTGCCTAGAAAGAATGAGTAAAAAGTTGCTGGTTTTTTTAATGTATTTAATTAGTATATTAAATACTTAAAAAATGGTAAATAGAAAAGGAGGGAAATAAATTTTAAGTTCTCCTTCGTAAATAGACATTGTGCCATACTGAAAGAAGATGAGGCTTTTTTACGGGTATATAAGTAATTGCTTTTCTTCTAGCTCTTAAAGAAGTCAAGCATCACGTCGTCGTCGCTCGGCCCGGCTGGGGCTTCGGCTTCTGTCAAATCGATTGATTGATTAACTTTTTGGACCAAATTTATTTGTTAATAGTAAAATATTAACAGAAATGTTATTAAATATTTATTTTAATAACAAAATATTAATATTAAATCCAATCCAGTTTTCTGTTTTGGAAACAGAAAATTAACTACCCTCTTCAATTTTTCCTTTTTATTGTTTAGTAAATGGTAATTTATGTAATGACATTTATGATGTGGCCATTTTGCATAAACAGTCATTCTGAAGAGTTGCACCTCTTCAGATTTCAACCTAACTTTGGCTATGAATAAAATACTGTTCTGCTCAGAATTTCACTTCGATCTTATAAGTTTCTCATCTTTCTTCTACATAGTTTAAACATCAAACAAAGCAAAAGTAAGTGTGATTTGCTACCGAACTTTGTCTTCGCTGAAACACAGGGGCTTGAAGTCACTACTAGAAATTAGGTGATTTTCGTCCACAATTTCCGGCCAAATTCCGACCGTTATTAATTGGACGGAAAAATAATGGTCGCGAACGCAGCCCGACCGCAAGTGGTTGCAAAATTCCGACCGAAATCAATCTGAAAATATTGGTCGAAAATTTCCGATCGAATTCGGTCGAAAAATTCTATACGTTGACTGCCCAAGCAAACTTTATTTTCCGACCGAATTCGGTCGGATATTATTAATTTTATTTTTTAATTTTCAAATTTTCGACTAAAATCGGTCAGAAAATATTATAATTTATTTTTTAATTTTCTATTTTCGATCGAATTCAATCGGAAATTAAATTTTTTTTTATTTAATTAAATAATTAGTTATAAATTATTAATTTATTTACAAAAATAAATATAAATTCATAATTTCCGACCTAATTCGATAGGAAATTTTGAATTTCTCAAAAAAAAAAAAGTGAAAGTTCTCATCGGTTTTCAATTACAAAATACTAGCCATTAGAGCTTAAAACAACCAAATCAGTCCTCATTTTGAAGTACCAATTAGAAGCAATATATCACGAAGTGTGCCTGACAAAAATTACTTTGTACTTCATCGAATAAGCACATCCTTCCACCACGATATAACATTCTCTTATAAGAAACTAGCCAGGCCACTGCACAGTTCTAATCTTGAAAACTAAGAAAAAGATTATGGCTCACTTAAATGCCATAAAACTTCTGTACATGAACTATACTCATGTATATAAACAACTCGAATATCACCTAATTTGACCAAATGTTTTACCACTTTCCGACCCAATTCGGTCGGAAATATTGAATTATAATTTTCCCGCCATTTTGACTTGCGCGGAAAACAAAAACAAATTTGTCTCCATTTTAGAATTTTTTTTAATAAATAACTATTTTTTACATTATATATAAGTTGGACTAAAGAATTGACCAGTTTCCGACCGAATTCGGTCAGAAGTTTGAAAATATTTTAATAAATAATTATTTAACCAAAAATTTGATAGCTTTCCGATCGAACTCGGTTGGAAATACCGAGTTATAATTATTTCGATACTTTGACTTGCGCGGTAAAAAAAAAGTTCTGCCCGCAATTTATATTTTATTTAATAAATAATTATTTTTTACAATATATACAAGGTTGAACAAAAAATTGACCAGTTTCCGACCGAATTCGGTCGGAAATTTAAAAATATTTTAATAAATAATTATTTTTATATTACATGCAAGTTTGACCAAAATATTTGACAAATTGTCCGACTGAAGTTGGTCGGAAAATTTATTTTTTATGTTGTCCGTCACTTCTCATTACTATAGTATTGGTTCCTCCAACTATCACCAATCAACCAACAAATCACTCGACCTTCATTCCTAACCAATTTATAACTTCTAACATTCATACTCAACCACCAATCTCCTTAATTAAATCATTTCACAATTTCTACAACCAACACAACCTAGGTTAGGCACTTATGGTTTTCCATCATCATCTCATGAATTATAATGTATATATTATATATAAATAATCACCATAGAGTAGTTAGAGATGATAGATATGTTAGATAATACGCTTAACGCTAGAGGGGGGGTGAATAGCGTTATAATAAAAATTAGCGTAAACTTGCGAAATTTAAAAATTGCAGGAAATAATAAGTGCGATAAATAAGAAAGAACGCACCGATGTATCCTGGTTCACCACAACCCGTGGCTAGTCCAGTCCCCGAGAGACTCTCTCGAAATTTCAATTAACTTGTCAAGCTTACGGGTGCTTAACAAACCTTTACAACTTGAGGACACAAGCCTCAACACCTTTGCTCGGAGATACAACACTCCAAGACTTCAACCAAGGAAACACAAGTTCCTTCTTACAACAAGAGAATAACAATTCTCTTCAAGTGTACAAAACACTAAGTACTCAAAAAAGACACTCCTTAATGAGTAGATATGAGTAAAAGAATACGCTCAAGATCACAACAACTTTCGACAAGAATTTGGCTCTCAAAAACTTATGTAATGAATATAAAATGATAAGCAATAAAGTATGCAAGCTTTAGCAATTGTATAATCAGTTCTTGTATGTTGTTGTACTTAAAAGACTGAATTGAAGCTGTATTTATAGTTAAAAAACCTTGTATTACCGTTGCCTAATTGCCAATTAAGAGTTGCTGAAATTACTCAGTGACAATCGATTGTCAAGTTACCACAATCGATTGTTTGCCAGTTCTTCCAAAAATCAATCCCAGATTTTACGCATAACAATCGATTATATAAGATCAATAATCGATTACTGGCAATGTTCAAAAAATCCTTTCCAGAACGTAAAACAATCGATTGTCAACAATCTACAATCGATTACTCAGCAACGTTCAAAAAATCCTTTCCAGATTTTAATTAAAACAATCGATTATAGGAAATCAATAATCGATTACCTGACGGTATTTGAAAATATTTTGGCAACGGTCAGTTATACAATCGATTATACTAAGTTAACAATCGATTATATATCAGTCTTGAAAAATCAATTTAGACACTGCCTCTTGACAATCGATTGTCATAAGTTCACAATCGATTATTTGATAACTTTGAAAAAGTCTGGAAGTCACTGCCTCAACACAATCGATTGTCATAAGTTCACAATCGATTATTTTGTGACTTTGAAAAATCTGATGGACACTGTCTCTTCACAATCGATTGTCATTAGCTTCACAATCGATTATTTTGAGCTTTGAAAAACTTTGATGGACACTGCCTCATCACAATCGATTGTCATAAGGTTCACAATCGATTGTCATGCAGATTTGAAAAACCTGATGCTCACTGCCTTAACACAATCGATTGTCATTAGTTCACAATCGATTTTCAAGCAGCTGACTTAAACATAATCGATTATCATAAGTACATAATCGATTATCTTAGTCCAGATTTTAGAGGCGTGTTTAAAAATCATTTTGACAAAAGTAATTATGCATTATTTAAAATCATTTAGCTATAAATTAAATATGCATGATTTTGTAAAAAATAAGTTTACGAGAGAAGCCATGTCATGAGTCAAGTTGTCGGATCAAGATCACAATTAAGAACGACTCATGTAAGACTATAAAACTTGGTCTTGAGCTTGAATCTCGTTGTATATCAATTGTGCGCTTGTACTTGAACTTCGTCATATATCAATTTGCGCATCGTTTGTCATTCATCAAAACCTACACATATAAACACACGTTTAGTATAATGCTTTGAGAACGTGTTTCCAACAATTTCCCCCTTTTTGATAATGGCAAACTTTATGCGGGTTATGCAAATTAAGCAATTCATAATGACGATTCAAGACAAGTAAAGATATGCAACAAGTATGCAATTAGTTCCCCCTCAATATATAAATTCCCCCTCAATTTAAGCTAAAAAATATTGAGAGTGCATACCCGTTATCTTCCCCCTTTTGCCATAGCAAAAAAATATAGATTAATCAAAAAACTTGTTTATTTATTAAAAGAAACGGTTACATAACGGGAACAATAAAACATAGAACAATAAAATAGAAAAATAAATAAAGAAATTATTCATCATCATTTCCCGCCTCATCATCCGGCACTGCTTCATAGGGAACAAGACCGGCATATGGATAATGAACATGGTCAAAATATCCATGGATCTCATGTGTCAATTGATCGACAGAGGTGGTCAATGAAGCAATTTGGTCGGAAATGGATTGAAGAGAAGGTTCTTGAGGCTGACGCGATCGACGAGTTGGAGGAGGAGCAGGAGCTACATGATCGCCGTCATGGGGAAAGGAGGATTCTGAAATTTCCCACTTCTTGGTGCTCTCTTTGAGAGGACCGATGGAAGTGTTGAATCCGGAAGCTCCAAGAAAATTCATAATAAGGAGGGCATAGGGAAGAGGTCTATCATCTCCGATGGCATCACGCATGTGAATTTTGACGAACTTACACCAATTGATGTGAGCCCCGGTTATAATGGCATGCATGAGCTTAGCGTCCTCTTGGGAAAGAGTGGTATGATTATGCTTCCGAGGCTTGAGGACTCGGGTGATGAAATAGAAAATCAAACGATACTCGGGGAGCATTCCCGTGATAGTAGGGCGCCGAGTAGATAGATTAGGATCATAAGATGTAAGACCTATTTGGTTTAGGAGAGTTTTCTCATCAAATAAGGCGCCAGCCTCTCTATTGTAGCGAGAAATGTTTTCGCCACGTCGAGGAAGATGGGCAATGGAATGCAAGTTTTCATTGGACAAAAGAATTTGAACACCATTAATATTTGACACAAGCTCACCATCGTCATCCTCATGAAGGTTTGAGTAAAATGCTTGAATTAATGGAGGATTAATATAAGGATAGGTAAGATATAAGAAGTCAAGAAGTTGACATTCCTCAAGTATGTTTGCAGCAGGGGTATATGATTCAAGATACTTGCTTGTTGAAAAGCGAGGAGGAAGAATGTCACGCTTTTCGAATTTTGTCAAAAATCTAGTAAGCTCGGTTTCAGTATTGAATTGTAAAATAGACCCATCTTGATAAGGGAAAGTTGGAGGTGGAGGAGCAGAAGAAGATGCACCTTGTCTACCAGAACGGGAACGTTTAGAGTGTCTGCCCGACATTTTCAAAAAGTAGTAATGAACTTGTAAGAACCTTGGGAGATTTTTGAAGGTTTGGGAGCAAAGATTGATGCTTGAGTGAATAAAATTTGAAGACTTATGATGCCTATTTATAATGGGAAGAATGGTATTTCATTTATGATGAAACTCTGCAGACATTTATGAGCCAAAACAGTCAGAAACGGTAAAAATAAATTGCACTGACCGTTAGACAATCGATTGTTGACACGAAATAATCGATTGTTTGAGCAGATTTTGACTTGAACTCGAAACTGACACAAAATCGATTGCAGGGCCCAAACGGTAACAAATATTTGAATTTCTGACAAAAAATAATCGATTGTTGAATTATGATAATCAATTGTTGTGATACAGTGAGCACGGTGATTTTCAGACTCGGAAAATAATCGATTATATTTATGAAACAATCGATTGTTTTAGAAAAGCAGTACTGAATAGCTGAGACGGTAATCGATTATACAGTTAAAAAATCGATTATTAAACACAAATGCATAATAGGCATCAAATATAAATGATCGATTAGTGATACTTGCTAATCGATTGTCCGCACAGTAAAATAATCGATTATTTGCTATACAATCGATTGTTCTATGCCATTTCTTTATAATTCCCCCTGCCTTTAGGGCGATACCTGCAAAAGAGAATTAGACGTCTCCGACGCTCTAGTTAGTAATTTGTAACGAAATAATGCAATGAGAACGTGATCTCTTAAGAACTGTGTCCTAAGGTGTTTTTAAGGGAGTTTCGGGTACTTACCTTTTTTCCGACGTCGCCAATTACCTGTTCGAGAGGGTGATCTTTGATTGTCCTCCACTCGTTAGGCATTTTCGTTTCTTTCTCCAACTGTGGCGTTTCCTCCGTTGATTGTTCCAAGATTTCATCTTGACTTTCCTTAGGAGTTTCTTCTTGTATTTTTTCTTTCAAGCTATTTAAAATACCTGCAAGATCAAAACCGGAATCCTTTCTCGCCAAGCGAGCATTATTTTCGGAAAACACAACATGAGGGGATTCCTCCACAGTTTCGGTTCTTTTATTAAAGACCCTATATGCTTTGCTACGTGAAGAATATCCAATAAAAATTCCCTCATCGGACTTGGCGTCAAATTTTCCCAATTGATCTTTTCCATTGTTATGAATAAAACATTTGCAACCGAATACTCTAAATGGGAGATATTTGGTTTCCTTCCCTTATAGAGTTCATAGGGGGTTTTCATGAGTATTGGCCTTATGACTACTCTATTTAAAACGTAGCATGCGGTACTCACGGCATCCGCCCAAAAAAGTTTGGGAATCTTAGCCTCTTCGAGCATGGTTCTAGCCATCTCTTCGAGACACCTATTTTTCCTTTCCACCACCCCATTTTGTTGTGGTGTACGTGGAGCGAAAAAGGTATGCTCGATCCCGAGTTCGTCACAAAAGTCCGCAAAGAGATTGTGATCAAACTCTCCCCCATGATCACTTCTAATTGAAGTGACGGTTGTTTCCTTTTCGTTTTGAACACGCTTAAGAAAATATTTAAAATTCTGAAAAGCATCACTTTTATGGGCAAGAAATAAAGTCCAAGTAAATCTAGAATAATCATCAACAATAACAAAAGCATAACGATTTCTACCTAGACTTTCAATGCGAGATGGTCCAAATAAATCCATGTGAAGCAATTGCAATGGTCTAGTAGTTGAAACAATGTTTTTAGATTTGAAAGATGCTTTTGTTTGTTTCCCTTTTTGACAAGAATCACAAATAGAGTCATTTTCAAATTTCAAGTTGGGAAGACCAATAACTAAGTTTTGTGAAATCAAATTGTTCAAAAGATGCATGTTGATGTGTGCTACTCTACGATACCATAACCAAGTATCATCCTCTTTGCTCATATGACAATCCACATATTCGGGTGAGGAATTAGCAAGATCAACCATATAAATATTATCCACTCTAAAACCACGAAGGATAATTTTAAAATCACTACGTCTAAACACTAAGCATTCATCCGAATCAAATAAGGCAAGATTTCCCTTGTCACATAATTGACTTATGCTCAAGAGATTATGCTTTAAACCTTTAACAAGTAATATATGCTTAATGGAAGAAATTTCATCCTTACCGACCGATCCAATGCCGATAATCTTTCCTTTGTTGTTATCACCAAAAATAACACTTCCCCCTTCCTTGTGTTCTAGCTGAAGGAATTTGGATTCGTCTCCCGTCATGTGCTTGGAGCATCCACTATCAAGGTACCATAGTACACTTGATCCCTTCAAACATACCTACAAAACAAATTAATGAGTTTTAGGTACCCATGCCATTTTGGGTCCTTGGGGGTTAGGCATATCATAATGATGCGTTTGAGTGTTATGTCTATGTCGTGTAAAACAAACAGGAGCAATATGAACAATTCGTCTACAATAATGACAAGTCACGTTAGGATTATGCATCCTTCTCGGTTCATAGTAATTGGACGGACGAAAATTGTTTACTCTATTTTCGACACTATAACTATTGCGCATTTCATGAACATCATTTCTCCTACTATTTGTTCTAGGATGTACAGCATTTCTAGAATAATTATTTCTAGGTTGGAAGTCATTTCTAGGTGTTCTAAAAGGTTCAAAATTCCTTCTAGTGTTTGGCCTAGAATATGCATCATTTCTAGAGTAGTTATTTCTAGGTGGTAGGTAATTTCTAGGTCTCCTAAAGTGTTCCACATTTGGTCTAGCATGCATATTGGTTCTAGAGTTGTTATTTCTAGGATGAGCATTTGTTTATTAATACTAGGTTGAGCCTTAGGTTGTTGGGGTTTGACTTCAACCTTTTCTTTAGGCTCATTCTTAAAACCTATGCCATGCTTGGTTGACTTCAAATTAACAAGAACCTCATTCAAATTTTTGTGAGAAGAATTAAACTTATCTAAGGTGCCTTTAAGCCTTTCTACTTCATTTTTGAGATGCATGCAAGAAGTACAATGTTTAATAGAACTTTCGTGCTTGTCGGCGCTTCTTTTTCCGAAAAACTTGTTTTCCTCTTTCAACTTCTCATTTTCTAAAATTAGTTTTTCCAAATCCTTTTCTTTCAAAGAAAGTTATTTTTGAAAATCCTTTTCTTTTAAAGAAGCATTTTCTTTTATGCTTTTAACAGTTTTTGAAGCTTTAATAAATTCACTATATAACTCATCAAAAGCATTTTGCATTTCTTCAAGGGAAAAGAAATTTTTAGAAGAGATTTGACATACCTCATCTTGTTTGTCTTCTTGCGCCATAAGACAAAGGTTTGCGGCTTCGTCTTCTTCTCCTTCGCTTGACTCATCTCCGGAGTCGCCTCCCCAAGATATATATGCACGTTGCTTCTTGAAAGGTTTCTTCTCCTTTTTGGTATTTGGGCAATTGATTTGATGTGCCCGGTTTCTCTGCATTCATAGCACTTTATTTGTTCTCCTTGCTTTTTGCCCTTTCGTTCATACTCTTTTCGCATGAACTTTTCAAAACTTTTGATAACGAGTCCAAACTCGTTGTCTCCGTCCTCATCATTTTGAGGTTGGCTTGTGCTTGCCTTAAGAGCGATTCTTTGCCTCCTTTGATCATCAACAAAAGGGTTAAGTATAGTAGATTCATAAGTCTTAAGATTACCTCTTAATGCGTCGATGGTGACATTTGAAACGCCGATGGACTCTTGAATCGCGTCGGCCTTGGATCGCCATGCCGGAGTGAGACTTCGAAGAATTTTTCGGACAAGTTCCCTATCCGTGAATGTCTTCTTGAGAGCATGTAAGTCATTTACGATTATTGAGAATCGTTCGAACATCTCATCGACCTTTTCACCTTCCTTCATGTGAAACAATTCATATGCATGGGTTAGGAAATCAATTTTAGCTTCCCTTAACTGGTCCGTACCTTCGTATGTAATTTCCAGCTTGTCCCACATTTCTTTCGCCGTTGTGCAACAAGATATTTCCTGTAATCATCAGCATTTACAGCACAATATAATAAATTAATTGCTTTAGCATTATTTGCACCTTACGGATATCATCCGCGTCATATTCTTCTTCGGACTTGGGAACCCATTCGTTATCAACCTTTTTGGTTGGAATTTGATTTCCCTTCATTATCACCTTCCAAAGATGAAAGCTATTTGATTGAACAAAGAATTTCATCCTCTCCTTCCAGTACGTATAGTTTGTACCGTTGAATAGTGGTGGTCGGGTGGAGCATTATCCTTCATCTATTCCTGCAAAAGAGTCAAGTAGAAGCCATGGATGTTTCTCTCAAACTGTTAAGTCTTCAGAGAGTTGGGCTCTGATACCAATTGTTAGATAATACGCTTAACGCTAGAGGGGGGGGGGGGGTGAATAGCGCTATAATAAAAATTAGCGTAAACTTGCGAAATTTAAAAATTGCAGGAAATAAATAAGTGCGATAAATAAGAAAGAACGCACCGATGTATGCTGGTTCACCACAACCCGTGGCTAGTCCAGTCCCCGAGAGACTCTCTCGAGATTTCCACTAACTTGTCAAGCTTACGGGTGCTTAACAAACCTTTACAACTTGAGGACACAAGCCTCAACACCTTTGCTCGGAGATACAACACTCCAAGACTTCAACCAAGGAAACACAAGTTCCTTCTTACAACAAGAGAATAACAATTCTCTTCAAGTGTACAAAACACTAAGTACTCAAACAAGACACTCCTTAATGAGTAGATATGAGTAAAAGAATACGCTCAAGATCACAACAACTTTCGACAAGAATTTGGCTCTCAAAAACTTATGTAATGAATATAAAATGATAAGCAATAAAGTATGCAAGCTTTAGCAATTGTATAATCAGTTCTTGTATGTTGTTGTACTTAAAAGATTGAATTGAAGCTGTATTTATAGTTGAAAAACCTTGTATTACCGTTGCCTAATTGCCAATTAAGAGTTGCTGAAATTACTCAGTGACAATCGATTGTCAAGTTACCACAATCGATTGTTTGCCAGTTCTTCCAAAAATCAATCCCAGATTTTACGCATAACAATCGATTATATAAGATCAATAATCGATTACTGGCAACGTTCAAAATATCCTTTCCAGATTTTACGTAAAACAATCGATTGTCAACAATCTACAATCGATTACTCAGCAACGTTCAAAAAATCCTTTCCAGATTTTAATTAAAACAATCGATTATAGGAAATCAATAATCGATTACCTGACGGTATTTGAAAATATTTTGGCAACGGTCAGTTATACAATCGATTATACTAAGTTAACAATCGATTATATATCAGTCTTGAAAAATCAATTTAGACACTGCCTCTTGACAATCGATTGTCATAAGTTCACAATCGATTATTTGATAACTTTGAAAAAGTCTGGAAGTCACTGCCTCAACACAATCGATTGTCATAAGTTCACAATCGATTATTTTGTGACTTTGAAAAATCTGATGGACACTGTCTCTTCACAATCGATTGTCATTAGCTTCACAATCGATTATTTTGAGCTTTGAAAAACTTTGATGGACACTGCCTCATCACAATCGATTGTCATAAGGTTCACAATCGATTGTCATGCAGATTTGAAAAACCTGATGCTCACTGCCTTAACACAATCGATTGTCATTAGTTCACAATCGATTGTCAAGCAGCTGACTTAAACATAATCGATTATCATAAGTACATAATCGATTATCTTAGTCCAGATTTTAGAGGCGTGTTTAAAAAACATTTTGACAAAAGTAAATATGTATTATTTAAAATCATTTAGCTATAAATTAAATATGCATGATTTTGTAAAAAATAAGTTCACGAGAGAAGCCATGTCATGAGTCAAGTTGTCGGATCAAGATCACAATTAAGAACGACTCATGTAAGACTATAAAACTTGGTCTTGAGCTTGAATCTCGTTGTATATCAATTGTGCGCTTGTACTTGAACTTCGTCATATATCAATTTGTGCATCGTTTGTCATTCATCAATACCTACACATATAAACACACGTTTAATATAATGCTTTGAGAACATGTTTCCAACAAGATATATCTCTTGTATTAAGAATCTTGATAATTCAAATTGTAGTGTTCTTGAATCAATTTAGGAATTTGAATGAAATCTAAGGATTTTCAAGATCAATCCATGTTAATAAAAGTGTTTAGGAGTAGTAATCAACTTAAAGTACTCCAAAAAACCTTACCTTGGATATGGGAGGAGTTGGAGGTCTTGAGAGAGTGGAAGAAAACCCTCAAAAACTCAACCTTGAATGTCAAAAATGAAGGAAAGATGATACCCCTTTGGTTTTTACACAAACCAGGAGTGATTTAGAGATTTTA
This sequence comes from Nicotiana benthamiana, assembly GCA_034376525.1. Taxonomy (NCBI): domain Eukaryota; kingdom Viridiplantae; phylum Streptophyta; class Magnoliopsida; order Solanales; family Solanaceae; genus Nicotiana; species Nicotiana benthamiana. The sequence continues at coordinate 13,858,013 of CM067336.1, forward strand.
CAGGTTTTCTCGCGGTCGCGGCGTTCCTCCGCGGTTGAACCCGCAGTTCGGGGCAGAGAGCTCTGCGGCCCAACCAGCGGCCGCGCGCCTGGGCGCGCTGGTGACAGACGTCCAGTAAAATACTCATAACTTTCTCTATGCACCTCCAAATGACGAACGGTTTATTGCGTTGGAAACTAGACTCAAAGGGATTTAATTAAATAGGTTGTAATTCACACAACTCCTTATATAAAGGGAGATATGATCGTCCAAAATGAGGTCTTGTGCACACTCATATACAATTCCGTCTATTATGAAATTTTCTAACTTCAAAAGTTCCCGTTAGCCATCCGAAATCATCCCGAGGTCCCCGGAACCTCAACCAAAAGTGCAAACATATCTTAAAACATTATTAAGACTTTTTCCATTCAACAAAAGTCCTCAAACAACACAAAAACCATCAAATTACATCGAATTGACTCATCATTTCTTCCAAACTTCCAAAATACGCATTATGATAAAAAAACCCGACCAAATCACCTCTGAATGTCATGAAATTTTGCGCACACATCTCAAATCACATATTGAAGCTACAGAATTTCTCGGAATTCCATTTCAACCCTCGGATCAAAATCTCGCCTACCAACCGGATTTCGCCAAAATCCTAACTTCGCCAAAATAGGCTAACTTCTACACGAACCTCCAAAATTACTTCGTATTGCTCTCCTAAGCCTTAAATCACCCCCCGAAAACTGAATCATCAGAAATAAATTCCGAGCCCTCTAACTCACAAGTCAACGTCCGGTTGACTTTTCAAACTTAAGCCTTCGTAAAAGAGACTAAGTGTCTCATTTCTTATCGAAATCACTCCAAAACAACTCGGTCACATGAGATACAGATAATAAGTCATAAAGAAGTTGAAAAATGGGAAAAACAGAGTGGTAACTCATGAGACGACGGGTCGGATCATTATACCCTCATCCTTTTTTTAAAAGAAAAATTTGGCCTTACCCATCCTCTAAATATCAAGGAGTGAAGGTCCCACACGAAAAAAGAAGCTTTGGATTCCGTCGTTTTGGTGCAAAAAATTTGATTTAAATAATATTCAAAAACTTAAATCGAGGTATTTCGATTTAAATTATGTCGGATCTTGTATAGTAATTTATTTGATACCCGAATTTATGTTATGTTTGTGACCAAAAATGCTACTGATTGTTTGTTTTATATTTGATTTATATACCCGAATTTATGTTATTTTTGTGAACAAAAATGCTTAAAATGTGATAAATAATTTGTATTCTTATATAATTTGTAGTAAAATTTGATAAATAATTTGTATTATTAAATAATATTATTTATTTTATTTACTTGTGTTGTTAATGTTATGTTCATATTGTAGAGCCTTTTAGTGTAGTAAAATATAGAGCCTTGTAGCGTAGTAAATATAGAGCCTTGTGGCGTAGTAAAATATAGTACCTTTTGGCATAGTAAAATATAGAGCCTTTTAGCGTAGTAAAAATGTAGAGCCTTTTAGCGTAGAGTCTCAGTAGCTAACAAAATTTTAAAAATATTGAAATTGAGACGCATAATAATTAAGGATAACTTGGTTCTACCGGGCCTCAAAATCAAGTTTGGAACCATACATAACTATTCTCTCTAATTCAAAAATTTATAATTTAATTTATTAAGGTAACAAAATTCTATAAATGTTGAATTTGAGATGCATAATAATTAAGGATAACTCGGTGCTACCGGATCTCAAAAATTATGCCTGGAACCCATACACAATTATTCACTCCAATTCAAAAAAATTTAATTTAATTCTTTCAGGTAACAAAATTCTAAAAATGTTGACATTGAGAAGCATAACAGGTAAGGATAACTCGGTGCTACCGGGCTTCAAAGGTCAAGCTTGGAACACATACATAACTATTCTATCTAATATTAATCATAATTAATTATTTAAAATATTAAGTTAACACAAACACTTAATTATGTTTAAGTTGTAGTAGATGACATGGCCTTTACTCCGTCTGCGCATCCTGGACCTGCCGAGGATCAACTATTAGATCTGCAGGGCGACCATAGGTCCTCCTATGTTTGGGAGGGACAACTATCGGAGCAGCCTCTCCGCCCCAGGAGACCTAACGATTTGTGGACGATTGGAGCATCCTTTCTATGAACGCGTAGTAGAGAGTCTCAAGACTATGGGATTATATACCATTTTTTAGCTTGGACGGATGCAACTTGATTGGTCGCTCATCACGGCCTTGGTAGAGCAGTGGCGATCGGAGACGCATGCTTTTCACTTACCCACTGGAGAGGCCACCATCACACTGGATGATGTCCAGGTTTTATACAGACTGAGCGTAGAGGGACGCGCCTTGACACTGGCCCACTACATTAGAGGAGTGACACGTGCACAGTTGGCGGATTTGATGGGGCACTAGACTTGTTTTAGACCTCAGGGTGAGCGAGGGGCAGTCTCGTTGCTTTTTCATTCATCAGATGACAGATTTGCACTCAGATATTACCCACGAGACGGAGGATCTTTGGGTATTGAGGTACACACGGTTGGCATTTTTTCTGCTTTTCGGGTGTGTCTTGTTCCCAGACACTCGATGAGTAAAGAGAATATGCGCTTTGTCCATCATCTAGTAGAGCTGGGTGAATTACCCCAGTACTGCTGGGGTGCTAGTGTTCTGGCGTACCTTTATATGAGCATGTGCCGACCGAGCATAGATCCAGCGGTTGATATATGTGGTTTTCTGCCCCTCATACAGGTGACCGAATTTCCGAATACTTTGTTTTTTACTCCAAATTCTATATCATGAAATGACTCATAAATTTTACATCAAAATTTTATCTTAGTTTTGGGCCTGGCAGCGGATCATGCTGTTGCAGCCACCTCTACCAGCACTTCTGCTTGGTCAGTATTATCCATTTCTCCATCTAGCTATCAGGTGGATTCAGCGGCGTGGGAACTAAATGCGCTTTGTAGTACTTTTTTCTACCGTCTTCATCAAATCATACATCAAATTCACATGTAGGCTTATCGGGTTGCTCGTTAAGCTTGTTTGTACAACCAAGTAGCGGCGTCTACCATTTAGCCACCATTTGAACAAACTGCATTTTTCTCCGCAGTAGCACCTTGGGACATAAACGGGTTGTTCAGATATTTTTAAAGAGAAATTTTGGTTATTGTTAAGTGCAGAAAATAAGCAGCGTGCGACTGTAATTTATAGTCAAGATTTCATATAAAACGTAATATTATACTATGATTTACATATTAAATTATTTTGAAAAAATAGCTTTTTTCACATAGGTTTTCAGAACGTCGTGACAACGCAACAAAATTTAGTATTTTACTGCGAATTACATATTTACTTTTTCTGATAAAAACAGGGTTTTAACATGCTTTTACGACACAAAGAAGTTCAATATTTGAACAAGCATATCAAAATATAATGTTAAAAAATAAGATGTAACAAGATTGTATAATTTTATTTTGTTTCATATAAATTGAAACTTATGTAAGTACAAACATGAATTACAAAAAACAATACCAAAATGAAATACTAGGGGTGTCCTTGATAGTTGGGCACGTTGGACGAACTTGCACCAGGATTACCACTGCCACGCACACTAGCGGAAGGGCATTTACGACAGTTGTGTCCTGTTTGCGAGCATGTGACACATTTATGCGCATAAATTGTGTCATCAACATCCATTTGGTTCCATATGTGTGTTCTCTTTTTCACTTGCAGCTTGCGCAAATAGTCCTTGTTACATACCATCTTAAAAGATTCCGGCGGCCAATAATGCTTAGCACCTAATGGCTGTAACTTCCCCCTGTATGTGTCTACGTATGCAACAACACTGTATTGCCTATCAATATAGTTTGTTGCCCCATATCCAACTTGTTGAAAGCACTTCAACGCATGTGCGCACGGCATATGGTTCATTTCCCATATGAACACAACCTTCTATTCTCATTCATCGTCTGTAGATTATTTCCACGGTGTCCGGGGATAGCTGTCTTAACTTCAAAAATACCTTGTTCATGATCGTACTGAAGAAATGAATGCCACTGTGCTCGCCTCCTGGACCTTTCAAATCTTATCATGGGTATTACAATAAATTCAACACCCAAGTCCATCAATGCTGAGGCAGCTGCATGCCTTTCAAAAAACCTCTATGCACTCTGTTTGAATGTCATGCGGATCATGGCAGTGACAGGTAGTCCACGAGCAGACTTCAACAAGACGTTGAATGACTCTGACACGTTGTAGTGAGGGCTCCTCATCGTCTGCCTCCATTAGCATGCAATGTCCACATGTGAAGCTCATGCTATAGTCTCTTGGTTCTAACTACTGGATTGCTTCCATGCGCCTCGTGAATTTGCACTGTTGGTACTTAGTTGCAGCCATCCACATTAAGTCATGCAAGATTTTGTCAGAAAAATTCTTCTGAAAATTGTCCTTAGTGTCGTACACAGTAATAGTGGTATGCATATGGTTCCTGCCATTCAGTCAAGTGACGTACAAAACATAAAATACCACCATACTGATAAGATATTAGACAAATACTTGAACATTGTTTGAAAACGTGCTGCTTCAAGTGGTTCAAAAGAAGCGCTCATGTCTCTTCGCTTTCGTTGGCACATATGGCAAAAGCTAATGAAAATATTTTCTTGGTGGCATCTACTGCAACTGCAATCAAAAGTTTAATATCATACTTTCTATAGACATGAGTACCGTTTATGGAAATAACAGTACGACAATGCACAAAACCATCAATTGCCGGTTTAAATGACCAGAGCACATAGTTGAAAATATATTCGGGTCTGTCCGGACTCCGCTCATGTCTCCATTCAACAATAGTACCGAGGTTAATGTGTTGCAGCGCGACTATGTACCTGGGCAGAATTTGAAAAAGATTTATCCCAGTCACAATAAATATGTTCAAAGGCACGTTTGTGACTGAGATATGCCTTTCTTTTGGTTATAGTACAATCATACTCCTGGTGGATGGTTGTAATACACACTTTAATCTTGAACGTGATGGACACTTCCAAATATGGAATAAAGACAAGAGAAATCAAGTCCACATCCAAGTTGAAGTGATTCTCATTGTATGTGTCCATTTCACATCTATGCTCACTAATAAATTTACCAACTTTCCACAAACCGGATTTCTTCTTGGTGGTACGCAACATCTAGTGAAAACCCAAAAACCACCTACGACATACAGCCTTGTATTTCTCTGTAGTTGACTCACTTACCATTATCTCACAGCACTCTCTTATACTGTAGATTTTTACATCCCTAATTAGGCGAGCTTTATCGGGAAAATACATGCCCTTTGTCAGAACAGCTGGTCTAGACTCATCCTACATCTGTGATTGAAATTCATCATCATCCCTTGTAAGGGCATCCACGTTCGGCATGCTTGGTAAATTATCTAGGTAGGGAATATTCCTCTCATGAAATGGCACTTGGGACTCGTACACCTTTGGTTTAGCGGGAGGTAGATTCACATGCTCCCTCGTCAGCTCAGGTTCAACATTCACATGCTCCCTCGTCAGCTCATGTTCAACATTAACTTCCTCCTCATCATCATCACCCTAATCATGGAAGGGTGTGTCATCCCGAGACTCATCCGCATTGTTGTCATAATCATTATCATCTTTCGGAATCTGAGCATCTACAAAATCATGAGTAAATACGTCGTCTATGGGCAACTGTGTTAGGTCAGGAGCTTCAAGAAGCTCATTTTCACTGCACAAAATGAACAAAAAGATAAGTTACCCAAAACTCTTGAAAAATACTTTAGATAACGCTATATCATTTTACTTACAAGTCATACTGTCTTGACATTTCATGATGGATATTTTCTTGTTGGTCACGACTCCCGGATGAACCACCATGGTCCAATACTCCGGACTACGCATATTCCAACTAGGGGCGGAGTCATAACTTGTAAAATTTATATCTGGACGGTACAACCTATGAAAAATATGAGTGTTAATACAAATCGAATTCAAACATAAAACAAACATCGCTAAAGTGTAGTAAAATTAAAGTTTACCAGTCGTCTTGTTGATTATATAAAGTGGAAAAACTATTTTGTGGCGGCTCATTCGACGGTGGTGACAAGTTTAAATCAAGGCAAGCTCTTTCATCAGCAATCTGTCCGGCAAAAACTTCTCAAGAATAACCACCCGATAACTGGGGGTTATTCCTGCTATGCATGCCCTCGTTACTGGGAACGTCTTCCACCTTGACGTACATTACCAATAATTTTATTATAATAAATTTCCTGTATTCATCAGGTATCCGCAAAAAGTCTCTAAGAGTTTCATCATCCTTGATGTTAAACTCAGAATAATAAGTAAACACCTTTGGAGTCACTGAATACGGAAATCTTCCGGTTACTTTAAGGTTAACTGAACGCCTCCTCTCAATCATTTTTTTCGTAACAACGATACCAATGTATCATACTCCATAGTAAGCGGCATTTAACATGACACTGTGGAGGTGATCTATACCTTAGAGAGTTATTCTCCACCATAACCTCATCCCCCCAATATAGTGAAACCCTTATTTTTGGCACTTCAGATATTGTAAAAAAATGATTGATAACAAGAAGAGAGAAAGAAGGATGAATGTAAGTTTTAAGTTAAGTATTGAGTGAATGTTCATGAAAATGAAACGCATATAAATAAGGCAAGTTCGAGCTATGGGCATAGAATTTTTCTAAGAAATTCACAGTACAATATTGCGTTTTACACATTTGAATTATTGTTATGTCAGTTATATTATTTAGGTGGGGCCAAAAATCAAAAGGCAATTCGCAGTATAAAACTATGAATTATTAATTCGCAGTACTATACTGCGAATCGCCTTAATAAATAAAGGCTGGGCCCAACTCTTACATGAAACACCGCGTTTAATCTATTTGTAGTATTATACTACAAATTTGATTTTAAAATAAATTTAATAGTTCGCAGTACTATACTGCGAATTGCCTATTTTTGTAACTTTATTTAAACATTAAAACTGTACTTTAAGTCCAAAGTGTCATTAATTCAGTTTCGGACTCAGAAAACTTGCCCCTTGAAACATACAACCGTCCCTGTTGAGTAGATTCTAACCCTTAATGCACTTGCCCACATGATGTCATTTCATGAGCTTTAATGCCATAATATCCTCGGGTCGATCATCCGCGGTCAAGTTACATAGGAGACCTTTTCACGCCAATCCTTATCTTTTGCTTGAAAATAAAGAAATAACAAAAATAGTCCATTTTTTGTATTTTTAATTGTTAACGGTTGAATTTATCATGAGTTTATTTTTAAATAGGGTTTAAATAATTTATGAATTAATTAGCTTAATTTGAAAATATATTAGGTCTTTAGTTTTATGTTAGCATTTTTATAAAATTAGAAAAAAAATATACAAAATGAAAACAAAATAATTAAAAGGAATAAAAGAAGAAAACAAACCAGTGCATGTCCAATCAAATCTAGGTCGGCCCACACACAAACCCCCTTGATCTAGTCTGCCTCCCCCACCAAATGACATCGTTTCCCCCACCCCCCCAAGTTAAGTCTGAGCCTTCAATCTATTTCATCCAACGGTTCAGAATCCTTAAGAGAAAATGCACAAAAGTGTAATAATCATTATACAATTATAGGGACAAAAATCCATCCTCCTCGTACAACCCAAGCCTGTAACACCATCATATCTCCGCCGTTCGCTGCTGGCCGTAAACCGCCTCCGCTAGCGGCGAAGCTCCAAATCACTCCAAATTTACATCCCATGCTCCTCTCTTCCTCCTCTTTCTATATCCATGTCCAGTTTCTCACGAATCCCATCCAATCGCCTCAAATATCGAATCTAAACTTTCCCGGCCATGACAACACCTCGTCCAAATGACACCAAATTCACACCAAGTGTTCACCTCCCTCCCCACGTCACGAATCCACACTCCTTTTACTTTGAATCACCCTACATCCGTTCGAATTTTGAATCAAACTCGGACTCCAAAACCCTAGCTGCATGAGTCATGGGTTTTTCAGAGGGCTTGATCATATAGCATTTAGTTGTGTATTTTCTCATGAAAATATATGATTAAATGCTCATTTGGTCACGGGTTTATCAGATTTTTTGCCCAGCTGAAGTCTCAGAACTTGTAAACTTCCCCGGTTATTTTTCTGTTATTTTTATTATCTGTTCCTTAGTATTTTCTTATTAAGTTTTCTGCTGCCGAGTCTGATTTTTGTTCTTATCCAAGTTTCGATTTTGAATTCAGTGATTCAATGGGGGATAATTTGTTATTTGAATGATGGTTGATAGATTCGAACTGTTAAGACTAATATATGTTAGTGTTTGAAGGGTTCGATTTTGCAAAGGTACTGTTTGACTGATGCCAGGTTGATTGGATTTGATTTTCTTTCTGTTTCTCATAAATAATGGCTAATCCAGATAGTCCATTTTGTGTTTGCGTTAGATGTTTAATGATGTAATGAGGTTACAGTTACATTATAGAATTGAAGCTAATTTTGACTTTTATTTGGTGATTTCCATTCTTCTAGTGCAATACTTGGATCCTGAAATTCCAGGTGTTCATTAGTTCGATTTCGAGCAATTTTGGGTATGTCTGAACTGGTTTTGGATAAATTTTGGTTGCTGAAGTTCAGAGGTTCATTTCGAGTGATTTTGAGTCAAATTAAGTTGGTTTTCTTGTTGAAATTTTGCACTGTTGAAATTTCAGAAGTGTTCCTAGTTGATTTCGAATAGTTTTTAGGTTCAATCATTTTGTTTTGGGTGTTTGTTGCTGCTGTTGGGTTACAATTCATTCCCGGATGAGTTTGAATGTGTTTGAGACATTGAGTTATTCTAGTTGGTTTCAAGTTAAAAGTGACTTGTTCAAAATCTGTTATGGGCCATATTACTGATATTTTTGATCTGCTGTTTCTCACTGCTGCTGATTTCCCCTTTCTTCTACTCCTTTTCAATTCCAGGTACACTACGAGACTTGGTTGATGTGGCATCTGTAGTTGAAAACATGAAATGAAATAGAAGCCCCAAAATTCTGATATTGCCTTGTTATTCTGCATGTTTAGATGATTTTTGTGATTTGGTCAGTAGTATATTGTTGCTCCTGTAGGCATAAATGGAATTGAAAAACTGGACCATATAGGTCGTAGTTTGAACCATTTCGGATTGTTTTAATTCATGGTTACTTAGCCGTGTATAATTAACACATTTAAGTTTAGCATTTTCCTATTAAAATTTGACAATTAGAAGCAGTTTGGAAGTTCATATCCAGTTTGATTTTGAGCTGAACATGTATCCCAAAGCAATATTTCGTACTGAACTAGTTAATACCAACAGATTAGTAATTAATACTAGTAATTTTCTTAAAACGACTGTGTACCATCAGCTCGTTAGTTAAACTGGTTGACTGTGCGTAACTGTATGTAAATGAGTTGTTAATTTGAACAAGTATACGTTGGTGTATTTCATTTCTATTTGGTAAACACTTAACTTTGATGTAAAAATAATTGTTGGCTTGCCTTCCCAGAGATTCGATCCTTCGATCTCTTAGGCCTGGCCTATTTCCACTTTGGGCCACTGAAATTACATGGCTGGCATGCACGCGTTGTATGGCTTCGGCTCTTTTGGGCCCAAGGCTGATATGGAAATTGGCGTTCATATTTAATGGCGGACTAGGTTTTTTAAATTTGGTATAGATTCTAATTAAAATGTTCTTCCTCTTGTTTGGATCCAGAGGCGAGATTTTACAATAATAATTAGTTAGGATCTTTATTTTTTTATTTTTTTGTAGAAACAAACAAAAAATAGAAAATCATAGTTTGCTTTTAGATTTGCCTTTAAAAATGAAATGGGACGAGCCTCGCCGAACAAAACAAATAAATTGTGGGGCCCTCGACAAATGTTATACTAAAAATACTTAGACTTCGGGATGGGCCGTTTAGCGAATTTTGTGGACTTCCCCAAAAATAATAATGCATTAGTCTCTTTAGGCGTACTTTTAATAATATTACATTCCTAAACATGTGTGCACATTTATGTGACCCAAATCCAAATCTTAACGAAGTCGAAATGTGTCAACAATCACGGGTGCATTGATGTGGCATGGTTTGAGGCGCGTTTTCACGACGTTGCAATTCTTGTTAAAAATAAATAATAATAAAAGCGGTTCAAAAATAAAAAAAGCACATAAGCTAGAACATTTCTCAAAATCAGATAAAATCAAATACAACAGTTGAGCGACCGTGCTAGAACCACAGAACATGTGAATGCCTAATACCTTCTCCTGGGTTAACAGAATTCCTTACTCGGATTTCTGGTTCGTGGACTTTTAACAGTGTCATATTTTTCCTCGGTTCAGGATTCAACCAGTGACTTGGGACACCGTTAATCTTCCAAGTGGCAACTCTGAAATCTTAATAATAAATTCCGTTCCGATTTTCCTTTAATTGGAAAAACTCCTTTATGCCCTCTTTCTGGTGTTTAGGTAAAAAGGAGGTGTGACAGCTCTGGTGACTCTGCTGAGGAAAAGAACCCAGAACGTTTTGTTTAGGGTTTAGAATTCGAGCTTAGATAAATTGTTGTATTTGGTTATATCTGGTTTTCCTACATGTCTTGTGCTATATGTTTACCATTTTGGTATTATCCGAACTGTATAAAAACTGTGCCGACACCCTTATCTTCTCACCTCCGCGGATGTGCTTACTGGTTGAGACTCCATTCTATGTTAGTGTCATACACGAAAATATGAAAGATGCCGGACAAGTTACGAAGCTAGATGGCCTTTTGGTTCCCGATAAGTTTTCCCCTCCTCGACTAGAGTTGTCCGCTCGGGTACACAGTCTAGAACACATACCCAGGTTTTGAACCTAGACTAACATGATTTCATGCTGGATCACTAGTAGGAACGCTTAGTTGCATCATGTTGCATTTGACTTAGGGGACTCAACACAGGGGTTGGGTCCGTCTAGGACTAGCAACCTGAAATGAAAAAGACCATCCTGATGCATCCTATTTGTTTCTTGCATTTATTTGTTTCGGACCTGCATGCTGACCGGCTTCTGAATATCGGGAATATGGAAAAATTGAGAATAAAAGAAAAAGTGAGAAATAACAGTGTAGAGAGTTAATTACCTTTTTTAGAAAAAACAAGTGCCCAAATACTACCGAAACTCTGCTGAAATTTTGAAAAAATGAAAAAATTATTTTATTTTTAATTAGTTTGTGTTACTCAAAAAGAAAAAAAATAAACAGGTCTTTGTTTTAATTTAGGAAAATATATTGTTTTATTATCTATTGAGAAGAAAAGAAAAAAAAGAGACTTTTATTTTTAGTTTGGAAAAATAGGTTGTTTTCTTGTTTGTTGAAAAAGAAAAGAAAAAGGGGTCTTTTGTTTTTAGTTTGGAAAAATAGGTTGTTTTGTTGTTTGTTGAAAAAAGAAAAAGAAAAAGAGTCTTTTATTTTTACTCTCGAAAAATGGATTATTTTATTGTTTGTTGAAATGGAAAAGAAAAATTAGGAGTCTTTTATTTTTAGTTTGGAAAAATAGGTTGTTTTATTATTTGTTGAAAAAAGAGAGTCTTGTTTTTAAAAGTAATTTTTTTATTTGCTTATAAAATGCCAAAAATAAAAATTTAAAAGAGTCATGTTTAAAAATAGTTCGGTTAATTTGCCCGGACTACGCAGGTTTGATTCTCACAGGGGGTGAGATACGTAGGCAACCCTCTCCCGGTCCAACCTCCCCTTTGTAAAAAATAGCCCAAAAATATCAAAATTTTAATAGTTGTGATAAATAAGTCGGGTGATGCTGCTTTTGTCAAAAATAGCCGAATGTTCCCTAAAGGGCGCCGGAAGGCTGCTTTGCAAGAACATCCACCTTTTGATCAGTTTTCAAGGTTTTGGCCAGTTAGCCAATGCAACCTTAAAGTCTTCGTCCTCGAGGTGCTGAAAGTCTGTGTTTGCAAAACCAGGTATTTAATTTTAATTTGAATAATAAGGAAAAGATTCAATGATCAAGTGAGTACCGTTTGGATTTTGGTCAAAATAAGCCGATCCAACTTCGACAGTGTCTTAAATCGTTCTTGCCTAGATAACCTTAGAGTATCTTTCAGTTGTCGAAAGACTATTTGTGTAAAGAACGAACATGTTTGTGAAGTGTCATAAAATAATCTTCCACGGCCTCAAAATTCATGTAAAATTGAGAAGAGGCCACGTTTGCAAAAATAGTCATTTGGTTAAAATTGGCATACAGGGAAAGAATCTGCCAGTTTGTTTTCTCTTGTGATTAAAGTTTGTGGGTTGGTTGATTTTTGAGTTTGTTTCGGCTTTTCATCAGAGTCTGTTAGTTTTGTTTAAGTTTGTTAGTTTTTGAATCAATGTAGTCAGAGTTAGTTTTACTATGAAAAATTGAAAGTTTCAAAATATGTTTCATTGTTTGTTTTTTACCTTTTATTTGCACGAACTACGCTCGGTCTGATTCGTATGGGATCACGATACGTAGGCGATCCTCATCGGATTCGACCATAACCTTAAGAGAAAAATGAAAGAAATACAGAAAAGAAACAAAAGAGCGAGAAAATGCGAAAACCAAGAAAATCACAGCAAAAGAAGTCAAAATGAAAAAAAAGGAAAAGAAGAAGAAAAAGGAAAGAAAGAAAGAAAGAAAGAAAAGAGCAGAAAAACAAGAAAGAAAAGAAAGGTCGAGGGAACGAGAGAACCGAAGCAAGGAGAAAACAAAGGCAAGAATTGAAAAGAAAATAGAGAAACGAAAGAAAAAAGCAAGAAGAAACAAAAAGAGAAACAAAAAGAAAAGTTTCCATTAGAAATAAAAACTGAGATGACGCAACCAGTTGAGCAAATGCATATAGACTCAACCAGTTGAGCAAATGCATATAGACTCAACCAGTTGAGCAAATGCATATAGAATCCATTAAACTATTTAGGTGCATTCATTCATAACATGCGGTAATCAAATCTACTCATGTCCTAACCATTAACCAAGATGTTGTTGATATTGAGTTCAGGCAGGTGGTTAGTTGTTTGGCATTCTGGCAACGCATTCCTACAACACCCGATCAAAAGATAAGCTGAGAATGACAGGTCAGGTATCTGATACCAGTATTGTGGACCTGGTAAAAGAGGTAGATGTGTTGGATGTTAATGTGATGAGGGAGGAAATGCATAAGTTGAGGCAGCAAATGGCTTAAATGCACCGAGCTTGGTCTAGGGGTCAGCCGGCGCCAGTTTATCCCGCAAATCTAACCTACATCCCACCTTTGGCTCAATCTCAGAAGCCTCATACTGTGAATTCATCCCTAGTTTTTCCTCTCTACCAACAGAGTTATGGTACCACCTCATACCCTCCCCAAGCTCCACCACCAAAACAAAACCTTCCTCTACCAATCATTCGTGTCTTTGTAGCACCTCCACCTGCCACACTGCAAATATCTTCCAATGAGCCTTTGTTTCAAGCTCACAACTGTCAACATTACCTTCCTGAGGATACCTTTAAGGTATTCTTATACCCCTCACTTTGAGCTCCCAGTGGAAACTGAAAACCCACTTAAGAACCTTGAGTAGGAAGAGATGATTCCAAAAATTAAAAGCCTGGAGCAGTCCTTCAGGAATATGCATGAATTGGGCAATCAGGTCAGTGTGGCCTAAAAATATGTGTCTGTTCCCAAATGTTCAGCTACCTACGAGGTTCAAAATTCCAAATTTCGATATGTATGATGGTCACGGCGATCCAGTGGCCAACCTGTGGGGATTCTGTAGCAAAATGAGAGGGGCCAATAGGAAAGATGAATTACTGATGGCGTACTTCAGCCAAGGTCTGAGCGGGTCTACTTTGGAGTGGAATACACTATAGGACCACGGTAAGTGGTATATTTTGGATGACTTGGCACAAGCATTTGCCAGTCATTTTCAGTACAATCTAGAAATTATTCTAGATCGCCTATGTTACAACCCATATTCACGTTTTTAACTCATTTTATAAGGTAATCAACATAAATCCATGAAAGGATTATGTTTAAGATGATAAGAAGTTAATTCTATTGGTCTTAAATGAGATAAAGGTGTATCTGGGTGGATAACAAGTACTAGAAGTTAAACGAATCAAAGATGTTGTCACCTGCATTTTCAGATAAACCTAGAGGTTCTTAGTACACTTAAGAGGTTGTGTTTTAAGGTATTTTAATCATATAATACCCGTATTATAAGTCTTGAAGTCAAATGAGTTATGAGACAAAAGTCGACAAAAGTTGTCGCAACTTAGGTTCATAATTTTACTTAAACATTAGGTCAAATGTTACTACGCTTTTGTCCCAATTTACTAAGAATTATGGATTGATCTAACCACAAAATTGAATATCTATAATTCTAGTTTCTAAGTCATTAAACCGTTTGTGGATACGATCTCGGAGTAGAGAGATATTCGCATTTTTGTGAGATTGCGCCAAACATCTCTACATTGGGCCCACTAATGTTGTTTAAGACATTTGAGACGATATATGCCACTTCCAACCCGTTTTAAGTCATTTATTTTCACTATATTCAGATATTAGAACCCTAGGAAACTCCTCTAAAGGTTCTCTCAAGGTTCAAGACCCAAACAAAGGGCAAATAACACAAATCAAGTGTCGGGAATTCCGTAGCGCTAGTAAGTCTCTTGTTCTTCTTGTTGTTGCTCATTTTTGTGTTGTTCCAGATCGTGTGGGAGGTTGTTTTAGAGGGTTTATGTTTTGTAAATACTCCCTCATGTTAATAATATCAACCCTAGGTGATTTCACGCCTCCTAAAGCAATTTTAGTGCTGAAAACTACTAATTGACCGCTAGTTTCATTTTCTTGTTGTTGTGGGAGCATTGGAGGGATATTTCATGGTTATTTAAGGTGAAATTGGAGTTTTTCTTTCTGAATAAAGGTAAGGAACCTCTTACTCTATATGTATTTAAGATAATCCAAGTTGGCTAAGCCATTGAAGCTAGAACTTGTGAAATATATATCGAAAGGCTTGGTAGTAATGTTATCGGTCGGTGGACTGTTTTGGAAGACTCAAAATGATTATGCTTTTTGGGATGTTTGGTGATTTTTTTGAATGGTTTGAAGTCATAAATATAGGGAAGGTGCTGTCCGTTTATCGTAAAATAGGTTGTCGTCGATACACAATGGCTATGACGCTTATATGATAACGATAATATCGTTTATGTTATTGTAGACTAAGGGGTGTGACAATTGCATTGCTTGAGATTTGGGAAATATATACAAGGTACGTGAGTCTATACCTTTTCTTCTTTTGCATGACTCTGATTATACATAATGTAATGAATGAGCTTCCAAAGATACTCTACTCTTAGAAGCTAGCAATACTTACATTGTTTCCCCTCTTATGGAACGATTGATGTTAATGTTGCTTCTCTTATTCTTATGTTATCAATGTTGTTGGTACTTCATGATTCTTGTAAGGTTCATAGTGAAGAGTTAGTCCTAATAACGTGTACAGAGGATACCGTCCTTTCGTCACTCCAAAAGGTTTAGAGTCTGATTCCATGAGCCGAGCATGCATTATATATATGTATCTATTTTACTCTACCGAGCCGTACTATAGTCGGCCGGGTACGTCACCTACTGTGCAACCAGTAATCAGTTGGGTTTTACCGAGCTCTACGTGGCTGGGTACGATCTACCGAGCCTTACGATGACCGGGTATGTTTTTATCGAGCCTATTACGGCCGGGTACGATATGATGATGATGATGATGCCCACAGAGGCGTATGTTTTAAACGTTTATGTATTTATACATATGTATCATGCATTTCATGTCAGTAACCCTCAGAGGTACTCAGTTGTTACAGGTTGTATATTCTCTATCCATGTTTACATTACTGTTTGTATTTATGGTTCCCTGCCTTACATACTCGGTACATTATTCGTACTGACGTCCTTTTATTTGTGGAACGCTGGATGTTGTGCTGCAGGTCCTGATAGACAGGCAGGTGCAGCTCCCCCACCACAGTAGCCTGTCCAGTTCAGCGATGATTGGCGAGATCCCTTCTCTGGAATTGCCTTGGTCTTGGTATGCATTTTTGTTATAGACATTATAGGTATGTCGGGGCCCTGTTCCGGCTATGTTGCAGCACTTATGTTCCTTTAGAGGCTGATAGACAGGTGTGGACTCATGTATAGTTTGGTATGCGTTGTCGGCTGCTTTTTGCTGTATAGCCTTTCATGATAGTATGGTAGCTCGTACTATATATATATATATAGTTTCTTGATTGTCTGGTCATCCCAGGTTATGTAGGTTCATGCCATGATATTTTATTGTTGGTTGTCCATGATCCATGTCTACCATTTATATTGATCTCCTCAGCCCTAAGAGATAATAAAGAAGGTTAGATAAAATGTACGTTGGTGCTCGGCAAGTATGGTTGGGTGCTAGTCATGGCCCTCCAGTTTGGGTCGTGACAAACTTGGTATCAGAGCAAGTCTGTCCTAGGGATTGTCTATGAGCCGTGTCTTGTAGAGTCTTGATTATGGATGTGTAGCGCGCCACATTTACAATCAGGAGGCTATATGACATCTAGAGCTGTTACCTTCTTCCTTAATCTAGATCGTGCGTAGAGTTGAGTCATAAGTGTTCGTCTATAATATTAACCTTGTTTTCTTTCAGAGATGCCTTCGACTAAGAAGCAAACAATTAGTAGACGGCTTGATACAGCTGCGGGAAAGGGTACCAGTCAGATGCCCCAAGCCAGAGCAGGCCAATGTGAGGATCAGAGCGAGATGCCGTCTCATACCTCATCTACTCCGTCTCCTCCAGGGGATATTAAGAGGCACCCAACACCTCCAGTTCCTTCATCTGGCACTACAAATCAGGAAATGCGGAGTGCTTTGCAGTTATTGACCAGCTTTGTGGCTGCTCAGGATCAGAGGCAGAATATAGGTGCTGCTGATAAACAAGTTAGTTGGAGAGTTCGTGATTTTATTAATTTACCCCCCAGTGTTTACCAGATTAGACCTCAAGGAGGACGCGCAGACTTTTATTGACTAGGTTTTTCGTACACTGCGGGTTATGCATGTTAGTGATACAGAGGCAGTAGAGTTGGCATCTTATCGGCTACGTGATTTAGCGGCTCTCTGGTATGATAGTTGGGAGAGATTTAAGGGTTCGAACGCTCTTCCAGCAAAGTGGAAGGAATTTTTTGAGGCCTTTCTTCGTCATTACTTGCATGTTCATATACAACGAGTTAGAGCTGATAAGTTCTTGAACCTTAGACAAGGTAATATGAATGTGCGAGAGTACAATATGCAATTTGTTTTTTAGCAAGGTATGCTCCCCATATGGTGGCCGAGATGAGTGATAGGGTGCATTTGTTCATGAACGGGTTGGGACCACATCTGATAAATGAGTGCACGACAACCTCCTTGGTAGAGGGCATGGATATTTCCTGTATTCAGGCCTATGCCCAGACCCTAGAGGATCGTAAGCGCCAGTAGAGGGCAGATAGGGAGCAGGATAGGGGCCAGCATAAGAGGGCGAGATTTGCAAGGTATTTTGATGACTTCAGAGGCAGTGTCAGGCCCCAGCCTTCGAAGAGTTCAGCTCCATCTGTAGCTTGTGCTCCTCCACTGTTTCAGAGGCCTCGATATGATCGATCATATTCTGGTCCAGGTCAGAGTTCACGGGCATCTGTCACGCAACAACACACGAATACTAGTCAGATGAGACCCCAAACACCACGTTGTGATCAGTGCGGCAAGGCCCACTTTGGACTGTGCCGTCGAGGTTCTGATGCATGCTATTCGTGTGGATAGCCTGGCCATATGATGCGGGATTGTCCTAATAGGGGAGGTGATGGTATGGCTCAACCGACTGGATCTATTTCTAGTTCTTCCTCATCAGTTTGACATCCAGCATTGGGTTTTCAGCAGTCGACAGGTCATGGTAGAGGTAGAGGTGCAGTGCCGAGTTCGAGTGGGCTAAAAATCGAACCTATGCTCTAGTAGGTCGACAAGATCTCGAGTCATCTCCAGATGTTGTTATATGTATATTGTCTATGTTTTCTTATAATGTATACTCGCTGATTGATCCGAGATCTACATTATCATATGTTACACCCTTTATGGCTATTAAGTTTTGCATTGAACCAGAATTGATAAGTAAACCCCTTGCGGCATCTACTCTGATAGGAGATTCTGTGATTGCTAGAAGGGTATATAGAGGTTGTACTGTTATGATTTATGGTCGTCAAACCACGACAAATTTATTTGAGTTAGAAATGGTTGATTTTGATGTGATAATGGGAATTGACTGGTTGGCCTCATGCTATGCAAATATTGACTGTCGTACGAAATGGTTAGGTTTTAATTTCCGGGAGAACCTATCATTGAATGGAAGGGGGACATTGCTACACCAAAAGTAGGTTTATTTCCTATCTTATGGCAAGGAAAATGATCTCAAAAGGTTACATTTATCATCTCGTTCGCATTAAGGATGCGAAGGCGAAGCCGCCTACTCTACAATCAATCCCTGTGGTCAATGTATTTCCAGATGTTTTCCTAGATGAACACTCAGGCCTTCCTCCTGAAACGGAGATTGAGTTTAGCATTGATGTGTTGCTTGACACTCAACCGATCTCCAAAAAGAATGGTCCCGGCAGAGTTGCGAGAGTTGAAATCGCAGTTAAAGGACCTGCTGGATAAGGGCTTCATTAGGTCTAACACTTCACCTTGGGGTGCACCAGTCCTATTCATGCTGAAGCAAGATGGGTCGTTACATATGTGAATAGACTATTGACAGTTGAATAAGGTTACAATAAAGAACAAGTATCCACTTCCAAGAATTGATGACTTGTTTGACCAACTCCGGGTGCCAAGTATTTCTCCAAGATTGACTTACGTTCGGGGTATCATCAGGTGAGGGTTAAGGAGAAGGATATTCCAAAGACGAATTTCTGAACACGATATGGGCAGTTTGAGTTCTTGGGGATGTCGTTCGGGCTACCAAATGCCCCAGCTTCTTTTATGGGTCTCATGCATACTGTATTCAAGACCTATCTTGATGTGTTTGTGATTGTATTCATTGATGACATTCTTGTGTATTCTCGTTCGGAGGTGGAACATGCGGGCCAATTGCGGATAGTATTACAGACGCTTCATGATCGTAAGTTATATGCTAAGCTCTCCAAATGTGAATTCTGGATAAACTCAGTAGCATTCCACGGCCATGTGATATCTCATGAGGGTATTAGTGTTACACTCAGAAGATCGATGCAGTAAAGAATTGGCCGAGACCTACAACACCATCAGAAGTCTGCAGCTTCCTAGGGTTAGCAGGATATTATAGGCGGTTTGTAAAAGGGGTTTTCTCTATATAAGCACCATTGACTAAGTTAACATAGAAAGCTACCAAATTCCAGTGGTCTGACACTTGTGAACGTAGTTTTCAGGAGCTGAAGAATCGATTGACATCCGCACCAATGCTCACACTCCCTGAAGGAACAGAAGGTTATATGGTATATTGTGATGCCTCAAGTATAGGTTTGGGGTGCGTATTGATGCAGCGTGGGAAGGTGATTGATTATGCATCAAGACAATTGGAGAAGCATGAAAAGAATTATCCAACCCATGATTTGGAATTGGCTGCAGTAATATATGCTTTGAAGATATGGCGGCACTACTTATACGGCATCCATGTTGACATCTACACAGATCACAAGAGTTTACAATACATCTTCAAGCAGAAAGAGTTGAATTTGAGGCAGCGTAGGTGGCTTGAATTACTGAAAGTCTATGACGTCGAGGTATTATTTCATCCCGGTAAAGCCAATGTTGTGGCAGACTCTCTCAGTCGTAAGTCAATGGGAAGTTTAGTACATATTGATGCAGTTAGATGGGGGTTGACAGAGCTTCTTCAGCTTGCCAATATGAGAATCAGATTGTTAGACTCTGATGACGGAGATGTTACTGTACATAATACATCAGAATCATCTTTGTTGCCGAGGTAAAAGCATGGAAATATGAAGATCCTATCCTAGTACGATTGAGAGAGAGCATTCAGTAGTGTAAACTTACGGCTTTTGAGATTAGAGGAGATGGGGCACTGAGATACCATGCCCGATTATGTGTGCCTAATGTGGCAGGGTTGCGAGGGAAGATTATGATGAGATTCATCAATCTCGGTATATCATCCATCCCGGCTCGACAAAGATGTATCATGATGTCAAGGAGCAGTATTGGTGGGATAACATGAAGAATTCTATTGCATAATTTGTAGCCCAGTGTCACAATTGTCAACAAGTAAAGATAGAACATCAGAAACCCGGTGGATTGCTCTAGGATATAGAGTTTCCAACCTGTAAATGGGAGGTGATTAATGTGGAATTTGTTATTGGATTACCTCACACTTATCATAAGTTTGAATCCATCTGGGTGATAGTTGATCGACTTACGAAATGTGCCCATTTTCTGCCAGTTAAGACAACTTACACGGCTGAAGATTATGCAAAGTCGTATATCAAGGATATTGTTAGGCTTCATTGTTTGCCAATATCTATTATATCAGACCGAGGAGCTCAATTTCCAGCTAACTTTTGGAGGTCTTTTCAAAAGGGATTAGGCACACAAGTGAATCTCAGCACCGCATTTCAACCGCGGATAGACGGACAGGCTGAACGTACAATTCAAACACTGGAAGATATGCTACGAGCGTGCGTTCTAGAATTTAAGGGGAATTGGGACGACCATCTTCCACTCATAGAATTTGCCTACAATGATAGCTACCATTCTAGTATTAAAATGGCCCCATACGAGGCACTATACGTGAGGATATGTAGATTACAAGTTGGATGGTTCGAAGTTGGTGAAACAGAATTATATGGCCAAATTTGATTCACCAAGCCATTGAGAAGGTGAAAGTGATACAAGAGCGATTGAAGACAACACAAAGCAGGGAAAAGTCTTATTCCGATGTCCGACATCGTGATCTGGAGTTTGAGGTTTGTGATTGGGTTTTCTTGAGGATCTCACCAATGAAGGGTATTATGCGTTTTGGGAAGAAAGGTAAGCTATGTCCAAGTTATATCAG
Organism: Nicotiana benthamiana; assembly: GCA_034376525.1. Lineage (NCBI taxonomy): Eukaryota > Viridiplantae > Streptophyta > Magnoliopsida > Solanales > Solanaceae > Nicotiana > Nicotiana benthamiana. The sequence goes on from CM067336.1 coordinate 13,879,138, forward strand.
GCCGTATAAAATTCTTTGACGAGTCGGATAGGTTGCTTATGAGTTAGAATTGCCATCCGAATTAGAATTTGCTCATCCGGTATTTCATGTATCTATGTTAAGGAAATGTATTGGAGACTCTTCTCGGGTTGTCGCTATCAAAGATATACAAGTTACCGAGGACCTATCATATGAAGAAGTTCCTGTGGCTATATTGGATCAACAAGTCCACAAGCTGAGAACAAAAGATGTAGCTTCCGTCAAAGTATTGTGGAGGAAAAAGAATGTAGAAGATATGACATGGGAATCAGAAGAGGAGATGAAGTCTAAATACCCTTATCTATTCCAGAATAAAGATAACAAGGATGTTTGTGGAACAAAGGATACATTGGAAGGTGAAACGACTCTATGAGGTAACCAATATCTTGAGAATGCTCTTCCTTAATACAAAATAGGGATATGCAGATATAAATATCCATAATACTTTGTGTAGCCGGCCATATGTTGGGATTAAGTGCTTGCAAGTTTGTCTAGTGACCATTTTATAGGGGGGGAAATTGATCAAAAATTTCCGTTGGAATCCACGATGATTTGGACTCCCCATAGACCCTTCCATTCGAGGACGAATGTTCCTAAGGGGGGGAGGGTGTTACAACCCATATTCACAGATGTTAGCTCATTCCATAAGGTAATCGACATAAATCCATGAAAGGATTATCTTTATGATGATAAGAAGCTAATTCTATTGGTCTTAAATAATACAAAGCATATGGGTGGATAACAAGTACTACAAGGTAAACGGATCAAAGATGTTGTCAGTCGTATTTTCGGATAAACCTAGAGGTGCTTAGTACACTCAAGAGGTATTATTTTAAGGTATTTTAATCATATAATATCCGTATTATAAGTCTTGAATTCAAATGAGTTATGAGACAAAAGTCGACAAAAGTTGTCGCAACTTAGGTTCATAATTTTACTTAAACATTAGGTCAAATGTTACTAAGCTTTTATCCTAATTTACTAAGAATTGTGGATTTATCTAAACTCCAAATTGAAGATCTATGAGTCTAGTTTCTAATTCATTAAACCGTTCATCGATACGATCTCGGAGTAGAGTGATATTCGCGTTTTTGCGAGACTGCGCCAAGCACCTCTCCATAGCCCCCACTACGGCGGTTTAAGACATTTGGGCCTATATATGCCACTTCCAACCCGTTTTAAGTCATTTATTTTCAATATTTTCAGACCTTAGAACCCTAGGAACATCCTCTCAAGGTTATCTCAAGGTTCAAGACCCAAACAAAGGCAAACAACACAAATCGTGTTCGGGAGTTCCGTGGCGCTAGTAAGTCTCTTGTTCTTCTTGATGTTGCTCATTTTTGTGTTGTTCCAGCTCGTGTGGGAGGTTGTTTTATAGGTTTTAGGTTCTGTAAATACTCCCTCATGTTATTAATATCAACCCTAGGTGATTTCAAGCCTCCTAAAGCAATTCTAGTGCCGAAAAATACTAATTGACCGTTAGTTTCGTTTTCTTGTTGTTGTGGCAGCATTGGAGGGATATTTCATGGAAATTTAAGGATAAATTGTAGTTTTTATTTCTGTATAAAGGTAAGTAAACTCTTACTCTATATGTATTTAAGATTATTAAAGTGGTGGCAAAGCTAGTGAAGCTAGAACTTGTGAAATATATATCGAAAGGCTTGGTAGTAATGTTATCGGTTGGTGGACTGTTTTGGAAGACTCAATATGATTATTATTGATGCTTTTTCTTTTTTTAGTGATTTTTTTGAATGGTGTGAAGTCATAAATATATGGGAGGTGTTGTCCGTTTATCGTAAAATAGGTTTTGGTCGATACACAAGTGCTATGACGCTTATATGATAATGATAGTATCGTTTCTCTTATTGTTGACTAAGGGGTGAGACAATTCCATAGCTTGAGATTTGGGCAATATATACAACGTATGTGAGGCTATACCTTTCCTTCTTTTTCACGACTCCTATTATACATAATGTAATGAATGAGCTTCGAAAGATACTCTACTCTTAGAAGCTAGCAGTACTTACACTGTTTCCCATCTTGTGGAACGATTGATGTTAATGTTGCTTCTCTTATTCTTATGTTATCAATGTTATTGTTACTTCCTGATTCCTATAAGGTTCATAGTGAAGAGTTAGTACTAATAACGTGTACAGAGGGAACCGACCTTACGTCACTCCAAAAGATTTAGAGCGTGATTCCACGAGTCGAGCATGCATTATATATATGTATCTATTTTACTCTACCAAGCCGCGTTATAGTTGGCCGGGTACGACACCTACTGTGCAACCACAGATCAGTTGGGTTTTATCGAGCTCCACGTGGCCGGGTACGATCTACCGAGCCTTATGATGGCCTGGTACATATTTACTGAGCCTATTATGGCCGGGTACGATATGATGATGATGATGCCCACAGAGGCATATGTTTTAAAAGTTTATGTATTTATACATATGTATCATGCATTTCATATCAGTAGTCCTCAGAGGTACTCAGATGTTACAAGTTTTATATTCTCTATCCATGTTTACATTACTGTTCGTATTTATGGTTCCCTGCCTTACATACTCGATACATTATATGTACTGACGTCCTTTTATTTATGGACGCTGCATGTTGTACTGCAGGTCCTGATAGACAGGCAGGTGCAGCTCCCCTACCACAGTAGGCTTCCCAGTTCAACGGTGATTGGCGAGATCCCTTCTCCGGGCTTGCCTTGGTCTTGGTATGCATTTTTGTTATAGACATTATGGGTATGTCGGGGCCCTGTTCCGGCTATGTTGCAGCACTTATGTTCCTTTAGAGGCTCATAGACAGGTGTGGACTCATGTATAGTTTGGTATGCCTTGTCGGCGGGTTGTTGTATATATATAGTTTCTTGATTGTCTCGTCATTCCAGGTTATGCAGGTTCATACCATCATATTATTGTTGGTTGTCCATGATCCATGTCTACCATTTATATTGATCTCCTCATCCCTAAGAGATGATAAAGAAGGTTAGATAAAATGTACATTGATGCTCGGCATGTATGGTCGGGTGCTAGTCATGGCCCTCCAGTTTGGGTTGTGACAGCCTGTCACTAATAAAACTTGAAAAGAAGCCCAGGGAAATTTTCAGGGAATATGGGTTCCGCTGAAGAGAACAGGCTGCGAGGATCGATCCTCCAATGAGGGAAAGTTTAATGGTGGACTATTTTTTGCAGGCTTTGGAGCCAACTTACTTTGGTAACCTGGTGACAGCAATTGGCAAATCTTTTAATTAAGTGGTGTAGATGGGAGCCATGGTCGAGGAAGGATTAAAATCTGATAAAATTATGAGCTATTAAGTTATTCAAGCAACCACCCAGGCCATCCAAAGCAAAACTGGGGGTGTGCTGGGAAAGAAGAAGAAAGAAGAGGTTGCAACAGTCGAAGCCGGAGCTTGGTCCAGATCTAGAGGCCCTCCGTCCTATTACCAACCAAGACCCTATCACCCAAATTACATATACACCCCATATGGCCATCCAAAACCCTACTTCCTACCGCTGGAGCCACATTTCTCCGTTCACCATGCTCAAGCCTATACCTAGCCTCCGGCTCATGCGCAATGGCGTGCACTGGTTACCCAAAAACACATACCCACCTCCAAAAATATACATATCCACCCCCAGGGCCTACGGAAATCCTCCAGGGTCCAGTTTTCATGGGAATCAATCTTTCAAGAATGAGAGGGTGTAGAAGCAGAGAACATTCACTCCGCTGGGCAAGTCATATACTAGTCTTTTCCACAAAATGAGGCAGCTGGGCCTTTTGACCCCAATTGAGCCCAAAGTTCCAAATCCCCTTCCTAGAAATATGGACTAGTCATTGAGTTGTGAATATTGTTTGGGAGCCCCCATTGACACTCACCGGATTGAGATTCAGACCCCTGAGGCACCAAATATCAATTAGAATCCGTTGCCGACTCACCATGAGGCTCATGTGATTGAATTGATGCATAAGGGAGAAAATCCTAAGAAACCATCGCAGACGGTAATGATGATCCATTCTAGCAAAACCAATTTGAATGAAAAGCCAACCAGTGAGAAAGTGGTGGTTCAGTTGAAAAGGGTAGATAACAAGCCGCTATCATAAAAGGTTCTTGGGTCATTGAGTGGTGCGGATGGATATGTGGGACAAGGGTTCAAAATATTATTCACTAAGGTAAACATTGTTGAAGTAGGAGAAGGGTCGAGCAAAGCAAATGTGCAGTTCGTCTGACCATGGCAAAAGTCAACGACTGGAAGTCTTGGTAGTGGGTCTTGTTTTTCATTAAGCTGTCTAGATTATTCTAGGGTTGTAGTCCAGATACTATGTTCTGTCCGTTTGGATGAGTTAAATCCCTGTTATTTGTTCCTTCTATAAAAAGAAATTGTCTTTCTTTCTTTATTCTTAATTCCGTTTCAGTTTGTTTTTCTTCTCTGTACAGTTCTTTTTATGTTGGTATCAATAACATGACATGCATGCGGAATCCTTGTTCCAGTCTTGAAAGCCGATCTTATTCTGAAGTGATAATACAAGAAATTGAGTGTGATAATGAGTTGGAACATGATGGCGGTTTCACCCGCCTTGGACAGTTGAGTTTGATTAATGAAAATAGATTAGTATCAGTGCGTCATGACCAATTGTACCAACAAAAATGGCAAGAGCGTACAACAATAAAGTGCATCCAAGAAAGTTTGAAGTCGGACACTTATTTCTGAGACGTATCTTGCCTCATCGGGCTGAAGCAAAAGGAAAATTTGCCCCAAACTGGCAGGTTCCATTTGTTGTAACCAGAGTATTGTATAGTGGTGAATTATATCTAACAGATGTGGAAGGAAAATGTGAATAAATGGCCATCAACTCCAATGTGGTCAAGAGGTACTCTGTATGATTTCTTACTTTTGATTGTACTTGTTTTGTATTTGGCATATTTTGAAGATTGAAATGACGAAGGTGTTTTGTTCTACTATCTTAAACACTTTCATACCCCTATTCAGAATTAATGGCACAATTAAGAAACGCAAGTGCCGAAAATAAGTAAATGAAAACAAGGAAGGAAAGAGACGAAAAGGAAAGGGAAAAGAAGAAGAAAGAAAAGGAAAAAAAAAGAAGAAAAGGAAAAAAGAAAAGAGAAAAGAAAAGAAAAGGAAAGAAGAAGAAAGAAAAGGAAAGGGAAAAACAAAAAGGAAATAAAGAAAGGAGAAAAGAAAAGGAAATAAAAGAAGAAGAAAAAAGAAAGAAAAGAAAAATGAAGAAGGAAAAAGAAAGAAAAAAAGAAATACAACAACGTAGTTTCTATGACGTGAACTATGTTTGACTTGATCCCAAAAGGGTATGTAGGCATCCTCTCTAAGGTTCAGTCATACCAAAATAAAAATTCTAAAGTTCCCAAGCAAGAAACTGGGGCAGAAGTTATGGTTGTTGGAATTATATGATTCCGAAAGTTGTAATTTTAACACATTTTGAAATTGTTTTGAGCCTTTCATACCCTTAATTTCTTACCCCGTCCAAAGCCCACATTACAGTCCAAAGAAAGACCTTCTGATCAGTCTTTGAGAAGTGACAAGTCAAGAAAGGTAAAAGTAATTCATGTCTTGGGCAACACTCTGGTTCAAGCCGGAAAAATTAAAAATAAGAGAATCTTATTGGTGAAAATCCTCACGAGCACCGTAAGGCGACGGGAGCTGAGAGAAATAAAAATGGGAGAGTCTTATTGGTGAAAACCTTCACGGGAATCGTAAGGTGATGAAAGACGAGAGAGATTGAAATGAGAGAGTCTTATTGGTGAAAACCCTCATGGGAACCTTGAGGCGAAAGTGAGTTAAGAAATGAACAAATGAGAGAGGTCAGCTGGTGGAAAACTGTTTCAAGGCACTGCATGATGAACAAGGTTAAGGTTTGGGTAAAGTAATCAAGTGATGGAAACTCTGGGGCAACAAAGTGTGGCGACCAAGAGGTGGTTAGTTGGACAGATTGGGCCTATTAGTCCAGAGTGAATGACATGACCATTGATACCAGCAATTCCGGTCAGATAAGTTTCTTTTCCTTCTCTTTTAGCAATCATCCAGTTTTGGATTCTTCTTATCCTTAACTCATAAAATCATTGCATTTTATTTTTTTGAGAGTTTTATCTGTCTAAGATGTTCAATGTCGGTTTTTTTCAATGCAAGTAGAAAGGATTCAAAGCTCGCTAACAGCTTTCGGAATTTGTAAAGCACAATGTGGTCAGAACGCGTCAAAGACAACGTAATGTAAGGAGGAATACAGGGAATCACCAGAAATGTCATCCATAGAATAATTGGGAAATGTTGTGGGAAAATGCAAAGGTTCAGATAAAGGGGTCAGAGATGTGAAACAACAGCATGTGTACAAAACATTGGGGTTGTCAGAGGTTGGGAATTTGAAAGACAGTCAGAAGGTCAAGCGGTTTAGGGCTAGTTCGGGGAAGATGGTAAAAAAAAAGCAATATAGTGGAAGGATTTTCAGCAAGAATGCCATCAACTAACCACCATTTTAAACTTATAAAATTTTCTTTGATCGAAACAGGGGCAGAAAAGTCGGTTGTTCAGGAAATATTCTCCGCAAAGGAAAAAATGAGCAATAATCAGGTTTGACCGCAAAGCGTGGTGTGATTAAAGTACAAGATAATCATGAATAACATAGAGGAATAAAAGTTTGCATGTTTACGATAAAATTCAAGTAGAAGTCGTCAGGGCCTTCCTGGATAATAGGATGTGGTTCAAAAACCCTTGTAGATAACATGATGTAGCGAGAGTAATACCTGAGGTTTGTAATTGTTAGGAGTTGTTAGGACCTTCCCTGATAATATGATGTAGTTTAAAAACCCTTGTTGATAACGTGATGTAGTGAGAGTAATATCTTGGGTTCATAATTGTTAGGAGTTGTTAGGATCTCCCTGAATAATAGGATTTAGCTTTCAATTCTCAGTAATATTTGGTAATATGATTTGGTTTAAAATTTACCCATATACCCAGCTTCCAACTGGGGTAGAGAATTTTATTTTGTTGCTTATTTTGTTGAAGTCAGGAGTCCACCCGGAGAACAGAGACATGCATTTCGAATTTCAGAAGTCAGGAGTCCGCCTGGAGAACAGAGACATACAATTCAAGTTTTAGCAGTCAGTTGCCTGCCAGAAGAAAAGAGGTGATACAATTAAAAATTTAAGTTTTCAATAAATTTCTTTGTCTATTTTAAAGTCAGAAGCCCGCCTGGATAGCATGAGAATACATTCAATCGCAACAGTCAGGAGCCCGCCTGGAGAACAAGGGAGTACAATTTAAAATTTTAGCTTTCAAAGTTCTTTGTTTTGTCTATTTTGTGAAGTCACGAGAGCCTGGAGAGAAAGGAATACATTTCAAGTTCCAAATTCAGTAGCCTGCCCAGATAGCATAGGAATACATTCATGTTTTGAATCTAGGAGCTCGCCTGGATAGCATGGGAATACATTCAATCGCAGCAGTCAGGAGCCCGCCTGGAGAACAAGGGAGTACAATTTAAAGTTTTAGCTTTCAAAATTCATTGTTTTGCCTATTTTTTGAAGTCAGGAGTCCGCCTGTAGAACAGAGGTATACAATTCAAATTTTAGAATTCAGGAGCCCGCCTAAAGAACAGAGAAATACATTCAAGTTTTGTCATCAGGAGCTCGCCTGGAGAACAGAGGTATTACAATTCAAGCTTTAGTTTTAATTCTTATTAAATATCCGATAAAATGTACCCAGTTTTCCAAAGTGGGGCCGAAAGTTTTCTTTGTTTTGTTTATTTTGTGAAGTCAGGAGCCCCACCTGGATAATAGAAGAATACATTTCATGTTTGAAGTTAGGAGCTCGCCTGGAGAATAGACGTATTACAATTCCATCTTTATTTTTCAAATTCTTGTTAGTATCTGGTAACGTAACGCCTAGGTTTCCAAACTGGGGTAGAAAGTTTTCTTTGTTTTATCTATTTTTGAAGTCAGGAACCCTCCTGGAGAACATAGGAATACAATTCAAGTTTTGAAGTTAGGAGTCCGCCTGAAGAATAGAGGTATTATAATTCAAGTTTTAGTTTTAATTCTTATTAATATCCTGTAACATGTACCCAGTTTCCAAACTGGGGCAGAAAGCTTTCATTGTTTTGTTTATTTTGTGAAGTCATAAGCCCGCCTAAAGAACATAGAAATACATTCAAGTTCAAGTTTAGAAGTCAGGAACCCGCCTGGACAACGTCGGATATATTCAAGTTTAGCAGTTTGAAGGAAAGGAACAACATCTCAGTTTACAATTCGAAGTGATAACAATGGATTTCACCAAGAGAACACAAGATAATAAGGCAACAGGAGAACACAAGACAACAAGGCAACAAGAAATACAAGATCAAGTTTGAAGAATTTAGATAGGACCTCTATAATTCGTAGGGCATAACGTAGTTTAGCTTCTTTTATTTTGACATGGTGTAATAAGGGAGGTCAGCAAGCAGTGCCAACAGCAATCACAGTGAAAATCACAGCTCCTGTTAGCCCCAGCTACCAGACATTCCCAAACTACACTGACCTGATTCCTGTTTAGCTCTGGATATGTTGGCAACCTCCGAAGCAGGGTGCGGTCAACTCTTTCAAAAATATTTCATGAGAAATATTCGAACGGCCAAAAATCGCTCATTTCTGCTCACTTATCTTTGCACAAAAACTCTTCGTGTTTTCAAGCAAAGAGGGGCAGCTGTGAGCACGTGATTTTTGCCCTATATATGAATTACTCCCAAAAATTCAAAAAAAAAATTTCTTTCATTATTTTGCAAATTTGTGAATTTTGTGTTATTTTCTGTTAATTGTTTGCATTTTATTTGTGCATTTTAATCAATGAAAAATATAAAAATACTTGGCATTTGTATTTATAATTTAAATTCATACTTTAGGATTAAGTAATAGTTTAAATCGCTTGAAAATAAAGAAAATAAAAAAAATAGCCCACTTTTACATTTTTAAATGTTAATGGTTGAATTTGTCATGAGTTTATTTTTAAATAGGGTTTAAACAATTTTGGAATTAATAAGCTTAACTTGGAAATATATTAGGTCTTTATTTTTATGTTAGCATTTTTAAAATCAGAAAAACATATAGAAAATATACAAAATGAAAAAAGAAAATTAAAAGAAGAAAACAAAAAACAAACCAATACATGCCAAATCCAATTGGGCTAATTTTATTTGAACCAGCCCAAACCAAAAGATACCTAGGCCGGCCCATAGCTAAACCCCTTGATCAAGTCTGCTTCCCCAACCAAATGACATCGTCCCCTCCCCCCCCCCCCCCCACTTAAATCTAAGCCCTTCAAACTGTTTCATCCAACGGTTCAAAATCCTTCAAAGAAAATACATAAAAGTGTTATAATCCTTATACAATTATAGGGACAAAATCCATCCTCCTCGTACAATCCAAGCCTATAACACTACCATGCCTCTCTTCCTCCTCTTTCTATATCCATGTCCAGTTTCTCTCGAATCCCATCAAATCGCCCCGAATATCAGATCGAAACTTTTCCGACCATGACAACACCTCGTCCAAATGACACCAAATTCACACCAAGTGTTCACCTCCCCCCACGTTACGAATCCACACTCCTTTTTACTTTGAATCACCCTCCATCCGTTCGAATTTTGGATCAAACTCGGAATCCAAAACCCTAGCTGCATGAGTCATGGGTTTTTCAGAGGGCTTGATCATTATGGCATTTAGTCGTATATTTTCTCATGAAAATATACGATTAAATGCTCATTTGGTCAGGGGTTCATCAGAGTTTTTTCTCAGTTGAAGCCTCAGAACCGGCAAACTTCCCCGGTTATTTTCTGTTATTTTTATTATATGTTCCTAAGTATTTGCTTGTTACGTTTTCTGCTGCTGAGTCTGATTTCTGTTCTTATCCAAGTTTTAATTTAAAATTCAGTTGATTCAATGGGTGATAATTAGTTTGCTGAACGTTGGTTGATAGATTCGAATTGCTAAGACTAATATAGGTTAGTGTTTGAAGGGCTCGATTTTGCAAAAGTACTGTTTGATTGAAGGCAGGTTGATTGGATTTAATTTTCTTTGTGTTTCTTGTAAATAATGGCTAATCCACGATTGTCCATTTTGTGTTTGAGTTAGATTTTTAATGATTTAATGAGGTTCTGATCGGTTGTTGTTAATTTGCCTTAGTTTTGAATTAATTCAGTAGTTCCTTTGTTTGTTACTAGTTGCTTTAATTAGTTTAATTCAGTTAGTTTAGGATAATCAATAAATTGTGCAGTGTTTGGTGAATTAGCAGATCTAATTAGTTAAAAAGTGCTGTTAGAGATTGGCTATAGCTGAATAATATAGTTTTAGTTGATTATGAGGGTTTGGGACAATTTGGGTAATTTCAGTTTGAACTAAGGGTAATTAGGGCAATTCAGGGGTATGGAACTTAGTTAGAACTTCCTAGAAGCTTCTCGATATAGGTTTTAAGGTACATTTCAGTAAAATAAGGGTGTAACTTGGGTAACAAGTCAGGGAGTAAAGGACCAAAGCTGAAAATAAGTAGGAGCTGAGTGTGTAAACAGAAATTATGGGGGTTGTCCTCATCTATGCCTATAAAATGCATGCACCTTGCCTTCATTGACAAGTTTTGGAACCCTCAAATTCCCCTAAAAAAAAATACTCCTCTGATTTTTAGATCTCAAATTAAAATTTGAGATCCCAATCTTCTTCTAATTCTAATCTAAAAATAAAAACCAAAAAACAAAACAAAAATCTTCTGAAAAAAGCAAAAAAAGTACTGTTCCATTAAGACTTCAAGTTAATTTTGACTTTTAGTTGTTGATTTCCATTCTTCTAGTGCAATACTTGGATTCTGAAATTTTAGGTGTTCATTAGTTTAATTTCGAGAAATTTTGGGTCTGTTTGAACTTGTTTTTGATAAATTTTGGTTGCTAAAGTTCAGAGGTTAATTTCGAGTGATTTTTAGACAAATTAAGTTGGTTTTTTGGTTGAAATTTTGCACTGCTGAAATTTCAGAAGTTTTCCTAGTTGATTTCAAACAATTTTTAGGTTCAATCATTTTGTTTTGGATATTTGTTGCTACTGTTGGGTTACAATTCATTCCAGCCTGAATTTGAATGTGTTTGAGCTATTCTAGTTGGTTTCAAGTTAAAAGTGACTTGTTCAAAATCTGTTCTGGGTCATATTACTGATACTTTTTATCTGTATAGCTTGGGCATTTTTGGGCCCAAGGCTGATATGGCAATTGGCGTTAATATTTAATGGTGGACTAGGTTTTTTAAATTACGTATGTATTATAATTAGAAGGTTCTTCCTCTTGTTTGGATCTAGAGGCCCGATTTTACAATAATAATTAGTTAGGATCTTTCTTTTTTTTATTTTTCTGTAGAGACAAATAAAAAATAGAAAAATCATAGTTTGCTTTTAGGTCTGCCTTTAAAAATGGAATGGGGCGAGCCTCTCCGAACAAAACAAATAAACCGCAGGGCCCTTGATTAATGTTTATACTAAAAGTATTAGACTTCGAAATGGCCCGTTTAGCGAATTTCACGGTCTTTCCCAAACATAATAACGCGTTAGTCTTTTTAGGCGCGCTTTTAATAATATTACATTCCTAAACTTGGGTGTACATTTATGTGACCTAAATTCAAATCTCAACGGAGTCAAAATATGTCAACAACTACGGGTGCATTGATGTGACGTGGTTTGAGACGCATTTTTATGAGTTTTCAAATCTTGTTAAAAATAAATAATAATAATAAAAGCGGTTCATAAATTAAAAAATCACATAAGCTAGAACATGTATCGAAATCAGATAAAATCAAATACAATAGTTGAGCGACCATGCTAGAACCACGGAATCCGGAAATGCCTAATATCTTCTCTCGGATTAACAGAATTCCTTACTCAAATTTCTGGTTTGCGGACTGTTAACATATTCATATTTTTCCTCGGTTCGGAATTCAACTGTTGACTTGGGACACCATTAATCTCCCAAGTGGAGTCTCTGAAATCTTAGTAATAAATCCCATTCTGATTATCTTTTAATTGAAAAAACTCCTTTATGCCCTCTTTTTGGGGTGTAGGTAAAAAGGAGGTGTGACAATTATTATGAAGCAATGAATTATGAAAGTCATTTGTGGAAAATGGTTTCGCTATTGATTCATTGACAAACCTAGATCTCTACGACTTGTTAACAATTGTGCATTCAGCACCGCTAAAACCTTAATCAACTTTCACTTTAAGCTTGAAAAGAGGACAAAATTAATGCATAAACAAAATACACTCTATGTAGATACCTATAAGAACTAACTTAACCATTAAGTCTATTTTCTTTAAACAAAATCCATCCAACCAGCATCTAAACAAAATTACCAACTTTGAGAAGAGTTGGCCAGAACCTCTCCATCTAAAGTATTTCAAAGATATAAGATTCTTAGCATTTTCTTAAACAAACAACATTGAGATTGTCACGACCCTAAATCCAAACCTGATTGTGATGGCGCCTCTCGTGAAGATAAGATCAACCAACACAACACTCACTTTATTTTTAAGTAATTAAAATAGTATAACTAAGTCATTAACATGATTAAATCCCAAATGAACAGTGAAACAGTACAATTTGCGGAATAGACACAAGCGACATCGGGGTGTTACCAGTCATGAGCATATATCATAAAATTACAAGTCTGAAAGAGTTTACACACTCTATTACATAACTAGGACAAGGGAAATAAGATAGGAGGAAGAAATATTGGACTGCAAATGTCGAGCAGCTACTTAGTGGACTCTGAAGAGCCTGCTGAGCAATCAACCCTCGCTGGCGGGACCTGAAGCTCCTGAATCTGCATACAGGGCGCGAGGACTAAAGTGTGTACTCCAACTCAGTGAGTAATAATAATAAATAAATACAGAGCGATAAGAAATCACGTAAAGAACACACCAACATGCTATAAAAAAGCAGTGTGAAACCAATAAAAAGCAATGAAACAGTAAAATCATATAAAGACACCTTAGTTCAGAATAAGCTTCTTTAAAACACCTTTTTAACAGTAAAACAAGTAAATGAAAATAAACTAAAAAATATAAACACATAAAATCTGTCCCTCGGGCACAATGTCAACAGAAACCACCCCTCGGGCAATGGCAAGGAACAACAATAGCCCATCGGACTATATCTCATATCACAATGGGTACCCGTACTCACTTGGGGTATATAGACTCTAGGAGGGGCCCCTTACGGTCCAAGCGCAATATATCAAGCCATCTCGTGGCATAATCAATAGGCTCCCGGCTTCATATCAAGCCTCAGCTCAAGCCCTCGGCCTCATAATCATAATCAGTGTATCATTGTTGCGACGTGCAGCCCGACCCAAAAGTATCCTCACAGCACAGGCCCTCGGCCTTACTCAGTAAGAACCTCATAAGCCACTCGGAAAATAATAAAACATGATGCTCAAACCAAAATATTATTTAAAATATTATTTAATGTGTTAAAATAGAGAAAACATGGATGAGTTATGAAAACATTAGAACATAACATGATTGAGTACAAGTATAAAGTCAAAACAGTGAGGGATGCCAGTAAAAATCCCCTAAGGGTCCAAAAGCACAAGGCCCAAATATGACATTCAGTCCAAAACATGATGATAACAAACTGTTTTCAATCAAATACACGGTAAAACAGTCATTTAGGATGGACCAAGTCACAATCACCAATAGTGCACGACCCCACGTTCGTCATCTAGCATGTGCGTCACCTCAATATAACACAACAATGTATACTTTGGGGTTTCATACCCTCAAGATAATAGCTACAATCATTACTCACCTCAATCCGCTCCAAATCTATCCCGCAACGCCTTTGCCCCTCGAATCGTCCTCCACTCGCATGAAATCTATCTAAAATTAGAATCATGACGTCAAAATACGCTAAGGGAACGAAGCCCATGCGAAAATAATCAATTTACAACATAAATCCCGAAACTAACCAAAACCCGAACCCTAGGACCATATCTCAGAATTCGATAAAATTTACATCAATAGATTTCTTATCTCCCCACGAGTCCATACATATGAAAAGTCCCAAAATCCGACCACGAATGGCCCCTCAAATCCTCAAGTCAAGGTCTCCAATACCTAGCCCTAGCTTCCCAATTTGTAACCACTAATCTCCATTAATTTCCAGCCAAATCGGTGAAATAATGCCATAGGATCGATTATTAGGTTAAAAAATCTTACCTTCAGACGTTATCCCTCTTCAAAATCTCGCAAAGAGCTCCAAAACCGACTTGAAATAGTGAAGATCAACTAAAAAATCATGAAGGAATTATTTTATACCTTCTGGCCCAGGCTTTTCGCACCAGCGGATCATATCTCGCTCCTACGCTACCGCTTTTGCGGTCTGAGCATCGTTTCTGCGGTCATCACTTATGTTGCCATTTACGCGTCTGCGATGCAATTGCCCGTACAAGTGTATCGTAGGTGCGGTCCCTTACCGCTTCTGCAGTTCTAGGTGATCCTCCTATTGGCCGAACCTGCGGCTCCTCCCACGCTTTTGCGAGCCCGCACCTGCGGTCCCCTAGCCGCAGGTGCAGTTATGATGACATACTTAACTTCAGCTGAACATCAAACTTCCAAACTTTCCGCCAACCATCTGAAATCACGTCGAGGCCCCTGAACCTCAACCAAAAGTACCAAAAATCCATATAGTACTATTCAAACTTACACCAATCTTCAAAACACCTCAAACAATATCGAATCAACCAAAACACATCGGATTCAAGCCTAAGGTTCCCAAAATCTTCTGAATTACGCTCTTGATCAAAAGGTCTATCAAACCACGTTCGAATGACCTGAAATTTTTCACACACATTCTAAATGACACAAAGGACCTACTGCAACTCCTAGAATTCCATTTCGACTCTTATATCAAAATCTCACATATCAACTGGAAAACGCTAAATGACCTCCCAAAGCTATCTGAACCATTGAAACTCACATCCGAGCCATTTAACGCATAAGTCACCCATTCGATTGACTTTTCCAACTTAAGCTTCCTCAAAAGAGACTAAGTTTCTCAAACATTACCAAAACCTTTTCGAACCCGAGCCAACCAACCCGATCACACATAGAGCAGATAAACAAAGCAATAAGAAGCATAAATGGGGGAAACATAGTGGTTATTTATGAAATGACCAGTCGGGTCGTCATATCCTCCCCCTCTTAATAAAACGTTCTTTCTCGAACGAGTCAAGAAATAAACCTGAAGCCTCAAACATGTGAGGTTATATGCTCTGCATCTCTTGCTCGATCTCCCAGTTGGACTCTCCACTGCATTTTCACTGAAGATATATCCTTTGTCCTCAACTTTCAAACCTAACGCTCCAAAATAGATGTTGGATCCACATCATAAGTCAAATCACCATCTAACTGCACCATGCTGAAATCCAGAACATGAGACGGATCCCTAATATACTCCCGAATCATAGAAATATGAAATATCAGATGCACACTCGAGGAGATAGATGGCAAAGCAAGCTCATAAGCCACCTCCCCAATCCTCCGAAGCACCTCAAAAGGCCTAATAAACCGAGGATTCAACTTAACGTTCTTCCCAAATCTCAGAACACCCTTCATGGGTGAAACTTTCAACAGAACCTTCTCACCAACCATGTAAGACACATCCTGAGACTTCCTGTCAGCAAAACTCTTTTTCCTTGCACTGTACTAAGCCTCTCCTGAATTAGCTTCACCTTTTCTAAAGCATCCTGCACCAAGTTTGTCCCCAATAGCCTAGCCTCACACGGCTCAAACCAACTAACTGAAGATCTACAACAAGTTAGTATAGATTACGCGGTATGCCATAAATAGATGAAGTTTTAGTGCTTATAACAAGTTCAAGAATACATGTATCAGTCTAGTCCTATTCAGTATTCCGGTGATATGTAACTCAGTATGATTCAGTATTCCAGCATTATGTAACTAAGTGTGATTCAATATTCTGGTATTATGTAACTCAATGTAATCCAGTATTCTAGTATCATGTAACTCAGTGTAATTCAGTATTTTACTATCATGTATTACAGTATAATTCTCAACTCCTAAATGTTCAACACATATATTTGGGCATGAGGCCGCAGTTTATGCTTTATGCATTTTGGACCTAAGGTCATAGTTATGTATACGTATACTTGGGCCTGAGGCTGCAGTTTATTTATTCAAATAAACAAGTTGTTCATCATTCAGAAGAGGGAGTATTAATATCCTTACTTCCTATCACGACCCTAGTTCACCGACTGTGAACATGTCATGATGACACGTAGTCTTCACGCTAGGTAATTTAACACATTGTGGAAGTAACAACATTTGCGAAATTTATAATCCAAAAGTGAAATAACATGAATAATGTATATAGTTGCCACCTGACACATACACTTTAACACTTTACAATCTGGAACTATCCCAAAGACCCGAAAACTCACGTCAACACAGGCTAAGAGTAAAATATAACATTGCTCTCATCATCGGGAAAAGTCTATAACAAGGAAGAACGGAATAGCATCTAACTGACTAAAAGGGGTAGAGTGAGAGGGAGACTCTCCGGTCTGCAGACGCGGTAGATATACCTCAAGTCTCTGATATACACCCTGCAGCTACTGATCATGCATGTTCGTAGAGGTACTTGGATCAGCATAAGAAAAACATGTGCAGAAGAGGCGTGAGTACACCACAACGGTACTCAGTAAGTGCCAAGCCTAACCTCGATCGGATAGGGATGAGGAAAGGTCGAGGCCCCACTGAGATAAAAATATAATAATCAATAGAATAAGGAAAAACCATATGGAAATAATCTACTACGAGAATCTAGCAAAATAATAATTAAGACAGTAACCGAGAACTAACACGGTAAGTATATAAGTGCAAATCACGACCGGGTATCTGTCATCGGGGTTCTCCTGGTATCCTCATCATATACTCAAGGGATCTCCTAGTATCCCGAGGATCTCCTAGTATCCTCCATTTTTACATAGGGGATCTCCTAGTGTCCTGAGGATCTCTTAGTATCCTTCATTTTACACCAGGGATCTCTTAGTTTTCCGAGGATCTCCTGGTATCCTCCATTATATAATTATATCTGTGCCAGGGATCTCTTGGTATCCCGCACTCTCAGTCATAAAACGAAACACATACAAAGGGAGTTATTGAAATACCGTCCCGTAGTCCCAACTCGTAATACCACACAATTCAAATAAGATGAAGTGAAGTATGAACAATTAATAGAATTTCTAGTCTATCATGCTTCACGTAGAGCAGATAATACGGTTAAGCAATTAAGCAGGTAAGTTAGATGAACATGCTTATCCTACGCTAACACATGTTATATTGCATTAAGAATAGGCAAATTTGCAAGAAAGCACTGTTAAATATTCTAAGTAAAATGGATTTTTCAGCAACTAGCACCAGTACACTTCGTCACCTCACATATCGGGCATTTAAAATAACAAATAATAGATTCTAAGGGGAGAGGTCCCCCACACAAAGTTAGACAATCCACTTACCTCGAACTGGTGCAAAAATCACTAAGGAACGATGCCATTGCTACGAGTATCCGACTCCGAATGACCCAAATCTATTCAAACCATATATTGTAAATAACATCGCAAGTAACTAATCCAGCTATTAAAATTAAAGCTAAGGCGCGAAAATAGGTAAAATGACAAAACGCCACTCAGTCCAACATCTCGGAATTGAATAATTTTCACATTTTTAGAACCCTTGCTCTCTCACGAGTCTAACCATATCAAAATCTCCAAAATCGGAGGTCAATTGCCCCCTTAAAACTCAATAGTTTAACCAATGAACTTTCACCCAAATTATCCCATTTTTTGTCCTTAATTCGAATTTAAAAGATGGATTCAACTACTAAATGATGGAATATAACTAGAGAGGATCATAGAAATGTTACACAGTAATCTCCTCTTTGAAATCCTCTCAAAATCGCCTTTACCCGAGCTCCAAATTGAATTTGCCAACTTTTGAAATTAAGTCTCAGATAAACCCTTATCAGAATAGTGGTTTCTGCTTTTGCGGTCCAGGGACCACTTCTACGGTCCCGCTTTTGCGAAAAATCAACCGCTTTTGCGGTTTCACTTAAAGGACCAGAGTCCGCTTTTAATAACCTCATTTGTGCTTCCGCTTAGGCGGAAAGGAGGCCGCTTCTGCGGAGTCCTGAGGAATGGCCAACAATCACTTCTGCGATGAAGAGGATGCTTATGCGGTGCCGCTTATGGGAATCTAAAGCCGTAGAAGCGGAAATACCAGAAGAGAAAAATTCAACTGCTGCACACTTTGGGAAATCAACCCGTCGGCATCCGAAACCACCTCGAGCTCCCCCGAGACCTCAACCAAAAGTACCAATACCATCTAACGCCTCATTTAAACTTGTACCAATCCATAAAACATCTAAGACAACACCAGAAACCCGACTAAATCAAGATTCAAGCCTAGGAACTTCAAGTTCATCCAAAATACGCTTTCGATCCAAAACTTAACCAACACTCGTCCGATTGACTTGAAATTTTGCATGCACATCCCAAATGAAATGACAGTGCTATAGAAACTTTCGGAATTCTGTTTTGACTCTCGGATTAAAAATTCACTATCAGACCGGAAACCTCTAAATTCTAACTTTCGGTATTTCTAGCCTAAAGCTACGGACATCCAAAATACATTATGAACATGCTCCCAACCCCAAAATCACCTAAAGAAGCTAACAGAACCATCGGGTTCCCATCCCGTGGTCATGTTCATACTGTTCTGATTACGTACCACTTTCCAACACTTAAGCTCTCATTTTGGGACCAAGTGTCCCAAAACACTCCAAATTCTAACACTGAACATCCCGGAAAACCAAAATAGCAGAAGTGAACTTAGGGGAAGCAGTTAATTGGGGAACGAGGCATAAATTCCAAAGACGACCGGCCGTGTCATCACATCCTCCTACACTTAAAGATTCGTTCGTCCTCAAGCGAGCATAGGGAGGGGAAGCAACCCCCGGCCAGGGATGTGGCTACAGGGAGGGGAAGCAACCCTACCTATGAAAGCGTAGTATACATGCTCATAAACTATGACAATGCCTCCTGAACAACTGGAATAGTGGTGGCTGCGGGCTTATCAGGTGCCTGAGCCCTGGCTGGATCCGCTGGCGGTACCTCGGCAGCAGCTCGCGCATGTGCTTTGGTTGCACCATGCGTGCGTCCACGACCCCTGCCCCATCCTTGGCCTCTAGCTGCTGCAGGGGGTGTGGGTGCCTGATTGTCCTGGGTCATGCGTGTCCTCACCATCTATCAGAGAATAGAAGACAAAAGTTTAGAGTCGATGTCAAAAATATAGCACAACAAGGAATTCAATAAAGTGAAGATTTTTCCTAAGCAGTTACATAGCCTCCCGTAGATAAGTACATACGTCTCCGTACCGATCAGAGTGACTCAAATAAACTGTACTGTGACCCGTGACTCCTATGAACCTAGAGCTCAGATACCAACTTGTCACGACCCTAGTTCACCAATTATGAACATGTCACATGTCATGACGGCACCTAGTCTTCACGACTAGGTAATCCTAACATATTGCGGAAGTAACAACATTTAAGAAATTTATAATCCAGAAGCGAAATAAAATGAATAATGTATATAGTTTCCACCTGGCATATACACTTTAACATTTTATAACCTGGAACTATCCCAAAGATCCGGAAACCCATGGGCAACAGAAGCTAAGAGTAAAACATAACATTGCTCTAATCATCCGAAAAGGTCTATAACAAGGAAGAACAGAATAGCATCTAACTAACTAAAAGGGGTAGAGTGAGAGGGAGACTATACAGTCTGCAGACGCGGCAGATACACCTCAAGTCTCTGAAATTATCCCTGCAGCTATTGATAATGCACCTCCATAGAGGTACCTGGATTTGCACATGAAAAGCATGTGAAAAAGAGGAGTGAGTACACTACAACGATGCTCAGTAAGTGCCAAGCCTAACCTCGGTCAGGTAGTGATGAGGAAATGTCGAGGTCCTACTGAGATCAAAACATAATAATCAATATAATAAAGAAAAACCATATGGAAATAAACTACTCGAGAATCTAGCAAAATAATAATTAAGACAGTAACCGAGAACTAACACAGTATGTAAGTAGAAGTGCAAATCACCATCGGGTATCTGTCATCGGGGATCTCCTGGTATCCTGAGAATTTCCTCGTATCCTCATCATATACTCGAGGGATCTCCTAGTATCCCGAGGATCTCCTAGTATCCTCCATTTTTACATAAGGGATCTCTTAGTATCCCGAGGATCTCTTAGTATCCTTCATTTTACTCCAGGAATATCTTAATATCCCAAGGATCTCCTGGTATCCACCATTTTATATTCATATCTGTTCCAGGTATCTCTTGGTATCCCGCACTCTCAGTTATAAAATGAAACACATACAAAGGGAGTTATCGAAATACCGTCCCGTAGTCCCAACTCGTAATACCACACAATTCTAAAAAGATGAAGTGCGAAGTAAGAACAATTAGCAGAATTTCTAGTCTAGCATGCTTCCGTAGAGCAAATAATACAGTTAAGCAATTAAGCAGGTAAATCAGCCAAACATGCTTATCCTAAGCTAACACAGATTATATTGCATTTAGAATAGGAAAATTCGCAAGAAAACACGGTTAAATATTCTAAGTAAAATAGAGTTTTCAGCAACTAGAACCAGTCCACGCTTGTCACCTCGCTTACCAGGCATTTAAACTAATAAATAATAGATCCTAAGGGGAGCGGTCCCCATCACAAAGTTAGACAAGCCACTTACCTCGAACTGGTGCAAAAATCACTGAGGAACGATGCCCTTGCCACGCGTATCCGACTCTGAATGGACCAAATTTATTCAAACCAGCTACAAATTGTAAATAACATCGCAAGTAACTAATTCCACTATTAAGATTAAAGCCAAGGCGAGAAAATAGGTAAAATGACCAAAACGCCCCTCAGACCAATATCTCGGAATTGAATAATTTTTATATTTTGAGAACCATCATACTCTCACGAGTTTTAACATATAAAAATCTCCAAAATCGGAGGTCAATTACCCCCTCAAAACTCAATAGTTTAACCAATGAACTTTCACCCAAATTCTTCCATTTTTTGTCCTTAATTCGAATTTAAAAGATGGATTCAACTGCTAAATGATGGAATATAACTAGAAAGGATCATAGAAATTTTACCCTGTAATCTCCTCTTCGAAATCCTCTTAAAAGCGCCTTTACCCGAGCTCCAAATTGAATTTTCCAACTTTTGAAATTAAGTCTCGGATAAACCCTTGTGAGAACAATGGGTTCTACTTTTTCGGTCCAGGGACCGCTTCTGCGGTACCGCTATTGTGGTTTCACTTAAAGGGCCAGAGTCTGCTATTGCGGACAAATAATCGCATTTGCGGTTCCGCTTAGGCAGAAAGGAGAACACTCTGCAATTTCCTGAGGAATGGCCAACAATCGCTTCTGCGATGAAGAGGCCGCTTATGCGGTGCCGCTTCTGTGGTTCCCAAGCCACAGAAGCGGAAATACCAGAAGGGAAAAGTTCAGCTACAGCACACTTTGGGAAATTAACTCGTCAGCCATCCGAAACTACCTCGAGGCCCCTGGGACCTCAACCAAAAGCACCAATACCATCTAATGCCTCATTCGAACTTGGACAAATCCATAAAACATCTAAAAAACACCAGAAACCCAATTAAATCAAGATTCAAGCCTAAGAACTTCAAGTTCATCCAAAATACGCTTTCGATCCAAACCTAACCAACACTTGTCTGATTGACCTGAAGTTTTTCACACACGTCCCAAATGAACTGACGGTGCTACAACAACTTTCATAATCTCGTTCTGACCCTAAAATAAAAAATTCACTATCAGACCGGACAAAATCTGAATTTCAGCATTTCTAGCCTAAATGAGCTACGGACATCCAAAATACATTCCGAATACGCTCCCAATCCGAAATTACCTAACAAAGCTAACGGAACCATCGGGTTCCCATTCCGAGGTCGTCTTCACACTGTTTCAATTATGGATCACTTTCCAACACATAGACTCTCATTTAGTGACTAAGTCTCCAAAAACACTCCGAATTCTAACTCAAAATGTCTTGGCAAACCAAAATTGCAGAAGTGAACTTAGGGGAAGCAGTTAATGGGGGAACAGGTCATAAATTCCAAAGACGACCAGCCGGGTCGTCATACTTCCTTTGTTCAGCTCAGTTATCAGTTATTATTTCAATTATCAATTATCAATTATCAGTTATCAGTTATCATTTCAGTCATCAATTCTAATTTCAGTTATCAGTTATCAGCTATCGGTTTAGTTTCAGTTTCAATAGTTATCATTTCAGTCTCAATTTTCATTTCTCAGTTATCAGCTTAGTTTTAATTTCAGCATTTATAATTCTTTCTTTCAGTTTCTTAGCATACCAGTGCAATTCAAATGTACTAACTTCCCTTTTGCTGGGGTCCTACATCTCACGATACAGGTAATAATTTACAGGTGGATGATTCAGAGCGCTAGTATTATCGTACTATCTATTTGGTGATCCCCAATTCTTTCGAGGCATTATCATTACATTGCAGTCTTTAATATATTCACACAGTCAGTATTTTTAGTGCTTTATTAGAGGATTCATAGACTATAATAACAGTTAAACAAAGTCACAGGCTTTTCACATTAAGCTATGTTGGCTAGAATATATTTTAGAAATCTAATAGTATTTTCGCACTTTGATTTATATCGGTCATACTTTCAGTATATCAGCGTGTGATAGTTTATCTTCCACAACCAGTATGCTATGACTCACATGTTGATTCAGCCAACCAGTTGGTTCACTCGGTCATATGTAATTAGGCACCGAGTGTTGTGTTACATTCGGGCCCAGGTTCGGGGCGTGAAAAAATGGGAGTTGGGCTGATAGAATTGGCCCAATTCAACCTAAGGGGATGGTTGGCCCTTTCTTTCTCTTCTTTCCTTTGTTTTCAACTTTAAGCACTTTTAATTAATCCAACCTAAAATTAAAATTAACTTGCAAAATTATCCCTAATTATCTATTTTGATCTAGTAATTAACTATTTAGTTGATTATTTGACACATTAAAGAAACTAATTGATGTAACATGTCTAATGTATTTTTTTTTGACTTTTTTTCATTTGATAATGCACTTAATTGACGCAGTTAAATCCTAATGGCAATCAAGATCTAAAATGCCATGAGATGAAGACTTAAATGTTTTTATGATTTTTTTGGTTTAAAAACACTTCTAAGTATGCCTAAACAATGCAAATAAATGCAAAAAGAATTAGATAAAATGAAGAAAAATTCCTATAATTCTATGAAGTAATTAAAGAAGAAATATTTCGGAATATATTTAAGAGAGCTTTGCATTAGGGCAAAAATTAGGTGCTCACAGCTACTCCTCTTTTCGAGAAAAGATAAAGTGAGCAATCATGAACAATTTTTGAACGTTTGATACTCCATTGGAAAAATTTTATGAAAAAATTTGATCAAACTTGCTTTGGAGGTTGCCTATATATCCTTGGATATAAAGGAATCAGGTGTGGCTAGGACTATCGAGAAGTTGTGATTTCACTACTGTTGTTGTTGTTGCTGCTTGCTGAGTTCCTTCTTACACCAAAGTTAAAAATGAAAAATAAACTAAACAATATTATCAGTTATGAGTTATAAGATTCGTATCTATAAGCCCTTTAAGCTTGATCTTGAGTCTTGGCTGGTTCTTCTCACAGGCTCTGATCCGAATCTTGATGTTTGCTAGCTGAAGGTGCTAGTTCATTCTTCTATGGTTTCTTCGGATCAAAAAGGGACATGCAAAGCTCGTGACTTCAATAATCTCTTGAGCAGTCCATATCTTTTCTCCGCTTCTGCCTTTTGGATTTGCTTCTTTTCCTTTTCTTCTCTTTATTTTGGATTGAAACTTCTTTTTGGTCATCTCGAACTTGTGCCTCGAGGTAAAAACCTGCTCAGACACCAAAATAAATGAACGAACTTAATTTTTTTCTAGAAACTTTTGTGAGCTATTTGTAACAAAACTCTATACTACTTAATTATTAAAAGTAATAAAAGCCGGGATTGGTGTACCCTGAGAAAACAGAGACTAGGGAATGGAGACCCTATGTCTAAAATGAAAGCAACTAGGGAGTTGAGACCCTATTTATAAAACAAAATCAACTAGGAAGTGAAGACCTTATGGAGACCCTATGTTTAAAATAAAATTAACTAGGGAGTGGAGACCACCCTATGTCTAAAATAACTTCAACTAGGGAGTGGAGACTCTATGTTGGAAAAGAGACTAGGGAGCGGAGACCCTATATCTAAAATAAAATTAACTAGGGAATGGAGACCCTACATTGAAAAAGAGACAAGGGAGTGGAGACCCTATGTCTAAAATAAACATCAACTAGGGAGTGGAGACCCTATGTCTAATATAAACATTAATTAGGGAATGGAGACCCTATGTTAAAAAAGTGACTAGGGAGTGGAGAATCTATGTCTAAAATGAAAATCAACTAGGGAGTGAATACCCTATATTGAAAAATGCAGCTAGGGATTGGAGGCCATATACTTCCATAATGTGGAATTTTATTTATTTTTCTTTTCCTTTTATTAATAAAATGCATAAAATGCGGGAAAGAATCTGAGAAAAGACTTCCTTTTTTGGAGCGGTTGTTGCCACAAAGCTATTTTAATCTCAGCGCAGTTTATTTTGGTTGCCCCTGATTTTGCAGTGTTGCTTTGAATTGAACCTGTTTTCCTATTTTTCAAACAAAGAACGATTATCAATTTGAAATGGTGGTTGGTTTTGCGGCTTTGAGTGTTTCAATTACTTGATCTTGGATGGCTTTTTTGATGATAATTTCACTTGAAACTAGTTCTTTCCTGGACACCGATTACGTTTCTGGCCCCACACAACTTTTGGCTTTTCCAAACTTTGTAATAATGGTCGATCGCATAGGACTTAACCTTTTTTTAACTTTATTTTGCCTTTGTAGGCCTTTTATTTCTAACTTCTTTCTTCCAATTTTAATTTCAGAGCATTGGAGAATACTTGGCTTTTTAAACCTTGCCAAGATGATTAGCCATATAGGACGCAACCTTTTCAACTTCATTTCACCTTTGTAGGCACTTTAATTTGATTTCCTTCTTTCGAGAGTTTTCGATTTCAAAATATTAGCCACTATGGCCAGTCGGGGTCGACTTGAAACCCTTGACGAGGCTGGGTGCTCCCTCCCCCCCCCCCACTCTTTTTTTGCATACTAACTTCTATAGAGCGAAATCCCTATAAATAAATCTTGTTGTCACTTCTTCACCTTAGTTTTGGAATAGAGTTAGACCGAAAAGGATTCAAAGAAAAACAAATAACGGAATGGACAATGAATCTAGATAAGAGGTATCCCTTTCGAGGAAAGGAAAGAAGGACTTAACTAGAGTACATGCACACTTCAATGAACATGACATGCCTTTTGGGCTGGATTCCTGACCAGTGTAAATCCTCCAACTTTCAGAAATTCGTCACAACTTTTGCTTCAAAATTAAGAAACCTTGCCCAAACTGTGTTGATGCCCATGGCCGTGAATATCCTCTTCTCGATGAATGGCGCCTTTTGCGTGTTTTCACCAACTGGTCTCTCTTATTTGTGTTCTCACCATCGCGTTATAGTGCTCTTTGCGAGTTTTCACTCACAAGACTCTCTCATTTTAATATTCTCAACTTACCATCGCCTTAGGTGCCCGTGAGGGTTTTCATCGATATGATACTCTCATTTTATTTCTCTAATAATTGTATGATATCCAAGTGACTGTACCATCCGATTCTTGAACATTTTTTCCGATTGATAGGAAGGACTTGGAAAGGATTTGGGTGCAAAGAAATCGAATTGAAATACAAACTTTGGAACCTTTAAGTCGAAACCATCGTTGAATCATCTGCCGCAGTTTTAACTTTTGGGGGAATGTAGATTTTTATTTTGGTGTGACTGAACTCTAGATAGAGGTTTCCCATGTATCCTTTCAAAACCAAGTCGAACATAGTTCATAGAACTTTGCTGTGGTTTTCTTTTGTTTCTTTTGCAATTTCTTTATATTTTTCTTTTCATTTTTTTCTTTTTTCTCTTATTTATTTATTTATTTTTCTTATTTTTGTTTTGTCTTCTCTATTATTATTTTTCAACAACACTTTCAAGTTCCAAAGAGGGTAATCAAAGAAACATAATCGGCTCAAACAGTTGGTAAAAGGGTTAATGGTGTTTGGGTGGCGATAATGAAAGCCTTCTTCATCCCAACTGGAGAACATTAATTTTATATAGAGGATCCAACATATTACCTTTTGACAGCACCTGCATTGACAGTCGTTTCAAGGACATTTCAATGTTTCCCAAGTACAACGCGCTCTTTTGATAGTACTCTCATTATCATGTGTGGATCTTTCCAATATGAAACTAATTTTCTACTAGTTGTTCCAATTTTTTATTTTATTTCCTTAAACCTATCTTTATTGCATTATGATTCTTGATTCATTATTTCAAAGTCTGATAGCGTTTAGAAAAATGGGCATGAAGTCCGCAAACATGTCATGTTATTAAAAGTGAATAAAAAAGGTGACAAGATTAAGAAAAGAGACATTCCTGGACAATGAAATACTAATGTCATTTGATTTTTATTATTTATTAATATTAAATATAGAAGGGCTTGCATCGGAAAATAAGACAATAAAGTAAAACATCCGGATCACCCTGAGATAATTTGGACGTAGAAATGATAGTAAGACTTACTACCGAGATTTCTGTCTGATGGAGAACTTTCAGGCTTGGAAATCATTTTTTGACTTTTCTTCTGTCTCGGAAATGGTTTCAATGGACTTCAGTGCCGGATAAAATTTCTCATCTTCATAAATTATTCCGACTACTAGCCTAGTGATGTGAGTAGGCGGAGGATTGTTCATCATATTAGGGTCCTCTTCATCCTTAAGCACTATTGTCTAGACCTCGATGAGGTTTTCCACTGCTCTTCTAATAGTCCAACAATCTTCAGTATCATGACCCACTGCTTTAGAGTAGTATTCACATCTAGCATAAACTCAATGCAAGGGGTTAGCTCAGTTCGGGGTCACTAGTTATAGCAGACCTAGTCTGATTAGCTTTTGAAACAAACTTGAATACGATTCACCAATAGGGGTGAACTGATTACTTTTGAGGGGCTACGTTGGGCGAGGACTGTATTGTGGAATATTTTGTTGGGGATTATATGAATCTTGGTAGGTTCAAGCATTTCTGAGAGGTGAAACTCAGTTTTGTCTATAATGTTGTGACCGTGTGTAAGGTTGTGTGTTCATCACCGCATAGAGAGGTGGTGCCACAACATAAGCAACATCTTGTTGGGGATAATAGTGTTACAGGACCTTAGGAAGCATATATGATTGGTTGAATGACCTGGGGCCCCATTCGAGCTAGAATCCATTATGGGTCCCTCTTCTCTCCCAATTGTGTTCATCAAATCCCCCCGAACCATTCTGAACGGCCTGTGATGCTGCCTTAAAAGCAGCTTGACTCAAAATGTGGCCTGTTTTCAAACCAATTTCGAACATCTCCCCAATTGTGATAGCCTCAGCAAATGGTCTACACCTAGAAGACATCACGTTCTTGAAGTAGTCCGCCTCTTGGGCCAGTAGAAAGACTGTAACCATTTCATCTTTTTCCATTTGAGGCTTTAACCCTAATGTCTTTCTCACGTCATTTGACAGCATATTCACGGAAGCCTTCTGTTGTTTTCTTTTTCAAAATTGGACAAAGCGTTTTTGTCGGGAGCAATGTCCATATCATACTGGATTTGGCGTAAGAAATCACGGGCCAAATCACCACACACGTGCCAATGAGTAATTTCTTGATCAATGTACCACTCGGAAGCAATTCCAATGAGACTTCCTCCAAAATAGGCCATTAACAGCTCCTCTTTTCCGCCAGTGCCCCATCAGCAAGTTATAGTATCGTTTCAGGTGAGCGATCGGGTCTCTGTGCCCGTCGTACTTTTTAAATATTGGCATCTTAAATCTAGCCGACAAGTGAACTGGGGAAACATACATAGGTCGGAGTATGAGACACTCTTTTGGACACTCAGGCTTTGCATGTTTTTCAGGCTTTGTTCCAGGCTCTTTATCTTTTGATCCATTTCCTCTTGCTCGGGGTTCTTAACAAACTTTTCTTGCCCAACACAGAAGTCACATTGCAAAGGTTGAGTAAATGGGTATGGGTCACATATGTTATTTCTGGTTGAAACTGTGGACCCTGAAAAGTGAATGTTGGAGGATCAACTTACGGTCGTGGAATAGTTGGTTGAGCTGTAGTGCAGACTAGTGCTGCAGGGAACATCGATGTCGGTGCCTGGGGGCGAACCACATAAAGCATTCGGGGATCGTTAAATGGCATTGTAGGGTACCTACATGGGATGAACAGGTTGGGGACAAGGGCATTGGTAGCCTCACTTTATTAGGGATCAACTTAGGAACCCAGGTATTGCACTCGGCGATTGCTTACCATTAGACCATTCGTCCCATATTTCTAACATGCGGAGATGCAACATCCTATTTTCTTCAGTGGTAGCTGATTCTGGCTATAGAATAGCCAATGCCGAGCTATCATCAAGATCGATAGTTAGTAGATAACTTTCAGAGGCCATAGAAACCCTGCCTTTGGATCCTGTGAAGTAAGGAAAGGAAGCCAAATTACCAACAAAACTAACCACTTGAACAAAACCTAAAACATTTGCATACCCAACAACCTTGTTAGTTTTGAGATGCTTAACAGATAGGAAATTACACGTCGGGATGAAATGCATCAAAATAGTTAAACGCTTCTACCATGTGTTTGAATGATTGCATGTTTTATTCTAGCCTTAACTAGCCCATTTTCACTCTGTACCTCTTTTCTTTCATTTCTTCCTCTTTTTAATCATTCTTGATTTTCTCATTTTGTTTATGTCGCTCTTTTATTTTTGGCACTCCATTTTTCTCTTTTTGTTTTTGTCACTCTTTTAGTTTTTTGTCGCTCTTTTTTTCCTTTTATTCTTGTCATTCTTTTCTTTCTTTTTCAATCATTTTTTTTCTTTTTTTTCCAGTTTATTTTGCACTCATTAAATTTATAGCTATGATCGAATCCAATGGGTATTAACTACGAATCATGACGTTGCATGAATCAGATTATTACGTAGTTCATAAAAATTAGGAATGGAGTAAATAGACTAAATCTTTTTTTTTACTTCTTTATAACACTGAGACCATAAAGAGTTTAGAAAAATAATACATATTTTGCATTTCATTATTTTTTGGGGGGCTTTTCGAGAAAGGCTTTTAGAGAGGAAAGGAAATATTTTTAGATTTTTGGTTTTGATTTTTTCTGAAATTTTTGAAAGAAACACTTCTAAAAAATAAAAACAACAACAACCTAATATAATTCGACTTAATGGGGTCTGGAGAGGGTATTGTGTACGCAGACCTTATCTCTACCCTAGGTTAGAGAGGTTGTTTCCAAATAGATCTTCGGCATCCTTCCCTAGAAGAACTTTCCACTTTGCTATTGGGGAGACTCGAACTCATAACCTCTTGATTGGAAGTGGAGGTTTCTTACCATCAGAGCAACCCCTTTGTCCAAAAAAGAAAACAATTTTATTTGTTTTTGGATTGTTTTTTTAAATTTTTGGGAAAAAACTCCTAAAAAGGTAAAAATATTTATTGGATTTTGATTTGATTTGCTTTCTTTTTCCGAATGAAATAATTCTATAAAAGATAATATATTTGGGTTTAAATTGTTTTGTTGTTATTTGGGATTTTCTAAAAAAAACTACTAAAGAAGGAACTAAAGAAACATATATTTTGACTTTTGAAAATTGAGGCGGAACCTGTGAGGTTTGCCTACGTATCTTATATCCGGTGAGAATCAGACTTTTGTTTTTCGGTTTGTTTTGGCGGAACATGGAAAACATGGCAATTGACATTTTTGGCTCAGTTTGAAACGACCTATTCCCTTTTTTTTCTTTTTAAAAAAAATATTTGGTAGAGTTTCAGGATTTTTAAATACCTGAGTTTTTTAGAACCGGGTAAATTTTCTTTCTCATAACTCAATTTTGGTTTTACTTTTGTTTTTATTTTCCTATATGATCAACATGCAAGTCGAAATAAATAAATGCACAAATAGCATATATGATGCATCATGATGGTCTTTTATTTTGGGTACACATGTCCTAGTGTGACGACCGACCCGTTGTCTTATGAGTTACTTATATTTTCCACTTATTGTGTTGCTTCATGTTTCAATATCATCATTAGAGTAGATTGGGTGTAATTAAATTGGTTTTGGTTGAAAAATAAGGCACATGGCCTCTTAAACGAATACTTGTATGGAAAAGTCAACCAGACGTTGACTTGTGAGTTAGAAGGCTCGGATGTGATTTTCGATGATTTGATTAGCTTCAGGAGATGATTTGTGACTTAGGAGAGTGATCGAAATTGAATTTGGAGGCCCCTGTAGAATTAGGCTTGAATTGGCGAAGTTTGAATTTTGGCGGATCCTGGTTGATAGGTGAGATTTTGATCTGAGGGTTGGAATGGAATTCCGAGAGTTACAGTAGCTTCATTAGGTGATTTTGGATATGTATGCAAATTTTCAGGTCAATCGGAGGTCGTTTGGTTGGGTTTTTGATCGAGTGCGTATTTCAGAAGTTTTAGTTCAAGTTAGGCTTGAATCCGTCGTGAATTGATGATTTTTGTGTTGTTGGACGTGGTTTTATGATTGGAACAAGTTTGTATGATGTTATTGGGTATGTTGGTGCTTTTTGGTTGAGGTCCAGAGGGCCTCGGGGTGGTTTCGAGTGGTCAATCGGAGAGTGTTTGGTTTTTGGGAGTTGCAGAAATCAGCAGAAATGTTGAAAAGAATTTTCCTCTATGCGATCGCATGAGAGGCATTAAGATCGCATAGGAGGCTGGGAGAGGGGTCTATTTTGTGCTATGCATTCGCACTAGGTTGTATGAGATCGCATAGGTCTAGGAGTGTAAGTTGTGGGTTCGCACAAGGTGGATGCGATCGCATAGGGTAGTTGGTCCTGGGGTCCCTGGCAGAGGTTTGTTCTATGTGAACGCAAGGGTGCTATGCGATCGCATAGGATTGTTTTGGGAAGGTGGAAATTTGTTCTATGCAATCGTAATGGATGTGATGCGATTGCATAGAGTAATAACTGGGCAGTCAGAATGGTTTTAAGTGTTATTTCATCCGTGACCTATCTCATTTTTCCTTCATTTTTGCACCACCTTGGGATCTTGTTGGTAGATTTTGAAGGGGGTTTTGACGGGAATCGATTGGAGGTAAGTTTTATGATCTTAATACATGATTTCGTTGAAGAATCATCCATTAATTCTCTGAATTTGGGTATAAAATTGAAGAAGTTAGGGCTTGAGTTTTTGACATTCCAAATTGGGATTTGATAGGTCATTTGAGCTTGGATTTGGGAGTTCTTGGTATGTATGGACTCGTGGCGAGACGAGGACTTTAAAAAGATAAGTTTCATAATTTTTTGAAAAGCAGGCCCGGGGCTTGGGTTTTGCTAGTTTCGAGGTTCTTGCTATAATTCGATAGTTTTCGATTGGATATTGTCCCATTTGAATATTGTGATGTATTCGCTCTATTTTTGGCAAAATTTGACGTATGTGGAGGACGATTTGAGGTAAAAGGCGTCGCGAGCTTGAGATTTTGCCGATTCGAGGTGAGTAATACTTGGGAATGATATCCTGAGGGTTTGAAACCCCAGATTTGCACATCTTAGTGTTGTATTGTGGTGACTTGCACGCTGGACTTGAGCGTGGGGTAGAGCACCGTTGGGGATTGTGACTTGTTCCATCCCGGTTGTTGGTTTTTATCGCAAAATTGTAAATGATTTGTTGTTATCATTACGACTTGGGCTCATTGCCATACTTGGGGCTTATTGCCGATTATTTGAAACTATCACCACAGTTTTCCTCACTATTTGAAAGATTATTTGAACTCAGTCCATGTGATTTACACTGTTTCATGAACTCATATATATTTTATTCAAACTTGGAGTTTTAACTGATATTTGAACTATCATTTGAGCTAAGTATTATTGTTTTACGGATGCTCGAGGGGCTTTGACTATTTTGGACTGATTGAGGCTGGGGGTCATATGTGAGGGCATGAAGATGATGTAAGGAGGCTTCAGGCCTCGAGTGTTATGTGGGAATGTGCATATACATGCATGGATTGGACTGCACGCCGCAGTAGCATATTGCATGGATCGGGATGCACGCCTCAGCGGTATGATATTAATATTGCACTTGGGCTGTAGGAACCCCTCCGGAGTCTAAACTCCCACAGTGAGCGCGGGTACCCAAATGGATCGGGCTACGCGCTATTGCGGTCATATGCATAGCATTGCATTGCATTCATGAATTTACTCCTGTTTGTACTACGTGGCATGACATTTAGCACTCATATATCATCGGCACACATACTATTACTTGTCTTGTTGACCAGATACCCTGGTGTTATTTGTTAAGGAGTGCTGAGCCCGAGAGACTGATGTTGTATGTTGTGAGTTGGGAGTGAGCCCGCGGGGCTGATACTGTACTGAGAGGTTGATATTCAGCCCGAAGTGCATGTTTTTGATTACTTCCTACTTGTTGAAATTACCTTTGCAACTGTTGAAAAAGCATACTTTCAAAAGATATTTCTAACTGATCTTGAGATTTTCTAACAGATTTTCACAGTATTATGGTTTTTCTCAAAGGGTTGTACCATCTTTTTATAGCATTGTGGTGTGCCCATACGTGTTTTCTTATTGCTCAGTTATTATTCTCTCTTATTATCATTGAGTTGGGAGTAATCACTTTTACTCCTTGCACCTTGCGTGCAGCTGCAGGTATTGTTCACCCGGTAGGGGATTATTAGCAGGACCGAAGGCCATATTTTGGTAGTTGAGCAAG
Organism: Nicotiana benthamiana; assembly: GCA_034376525.1. Lineage (NCBI taxonomy): Eukaryota > Viridiplantae > Streptophyta > Magnoliopsida > Solanales > Solanaceae > Nicotiana > Nicotiana benthamiana. The sequence continues at coordinate 13,912,257 of CM067336.1, forward strand.
TTACCGCGAGTGTTTGCGGCACCGCATTCCGACTTTAAGTTCCAAGTTTTCTTTGTATGTAAATTTTGTTGTCCCAATAGTAGTGTCCCTACTCATTAGATGCTCGTGACTTGTCTTCACGAGAGGCGTCATCAAGACCGGGATAGGGAATTGGGTCGTGACACCTATACGGACCCAACCCCTATGTTGAGTCCCCAAATTCAAATGCACGTGATGCAAACAAACGTTCCTACTAGGGATCCGGCATGAGCCTATGTTATTCTAAGTTTAGAACCTGGGGGTGTGTTCTACACATGGCTTACCAAGCGGATAGCTCGAGCCGAGGTAGGAAAAATGTACCGGGAGCATGAAAGTCTACCCGGCCTAATTGTTGATCCAATTTCGTTCTATTTGGTATGATTCTCACAGAAAAGTGGATCACGCGCACGTGTGCATTATATTTTAGAAGACTTAGAAGGGATGCGTAAGAAGAAAGTTTAATACAGTTCAAATAATATCAGCGCGATAAATAAGCGGCTATTAACACATTAGGCCCACAAACACAGTAATAGCAACAATCAAGAAAGCAGAGTATAGATTATATTACAAACTCAAATTCTAAACCCTAAACCAGAGATTCTGGGTTCGTTCCCCAGCAGAGTCGTCAGAGCTATTACACCTCATTTTTTTCGAGCGAATGGGGAGATTTTTCAATTAAAGTGACATCAATCGAAATGGAATTATTTAATTAATTTTTAGAATCGTCACTTGAAATATTTGTTATGGTGTCCCAAGTCACCGGTTTATTTTAAATCCTAAACCGAGAAAATTTGACTCTGTTTTAAAGTCCGCAAAAACCAGAAGACTAGGTAAGAGATTTTGTAAATCCGGGAGAAGGTGTTAGGCATTCTCGGGTTCTGTAGTTCTAGCACGATCTCTTTAATCATATCTTACTTAATTAAATTGTTTAATTACTTATATTTTGTTACCTTTTATCGCTTTTAATTATGACGTTTATCGATTTATCTTCGAAACGGATCACATGTGTATAAATTTATTTTATCTGGAGTGCTAAAATCATGTTGTGCATATGTGTATACAATTAATCACGCTTTATTAAATATCAAGATTATTTTGCCAATGTTGCGCGAACACGTGCTTTGATTTATTTTGAAAAATTATGATATGTCACTCGAACGTGTGCACAATCCCGATAATTTGATTAAGTGCGTGCCTAAAATATATTACGCATGTTCATGAATTATTTATTTTTCCTAAGGTTTGAAATTATTGTGAAGCCATGAATTATGAAAGTCATTTGTAAAAAATGGGTTTAGCTATTGATTCATTAACAAACCCAGATCCCTATGACCTGTTAACAAATGTGCATTCAGAACCACTAATATCTTAATCAACTTTCACTTTAAACTTGACAAGAGGACAAAATTAATGGATAAATAAAATACACTTTACGTAGATACATGTAAGAACTTTCAAATATAAGAACTCACTTTAACCATTAAGTCTATTTCTCTTTAAACAAAATCCATCCAAACAACATCTAAACAACATTACAACTTTGAGAAGAGTTGGCAAGAACCTCCCCATCTAAAGTATTTGAAAGATATAAGATTCTTAGTATTTTCTTAAACAAACATCATTGAGATTGATGTTTGCAAATTGCAGTTTATGTACTAAAATTCAAATAATAGAATTCACACTTGGTCACATGCCGAGTAATTGAACGACATTTTTGGTTCATGCGATTTTAGGTTGAAACAGTAAATTCAAGTCATAATAAGATAATCACTAAAATCGAACACAATTACATAATAGATCAAATCTGAAAAATTCAGGTTTAAAAAGGACATACCTAATTGTATAAGAATCAAATCTAGAAGAGCAAATTGCCAAATGAAAGCCAAAATCAGAACTTGGAGCTCAGCAACAGTTTGTGAATAAAAAACAATACATTTCAATATAAAGGGACATTCTCGATTTGTAAAGACTCATGTGTATTTCATTACTAAGAATATACAACTCTCTCTCTCTCTTGTGAAAAGTGCCTGTTATACATCTTACTGCTCTTATATCTCGGTTTTTACATTATAGTCACTATTTTCTATCATTAACATTCTCTAGATCATATTACCCTTGATTCCGATTAACCCTTATCATTTATTGATTGTTTTAAAGCTATTTAAGTATTCGAATAACTTTTTAGCCAAACAATTTGGCGCCATCTGTGGGGATTTCTAGAATCAAAGTCGTAGTTTATTTCTAGAGATCCTTCGAAAAGTCACTCTCTACAACCTAAAATGGCTGAGAACAATGCTAAAATGAAAGCTATCTTGGAGGTTAGAACAGACCTCACGGGCACTCTCAACGCGGCTGCTGAAGGAGATGCCCTACACACAACCCCCAATACTTTGATAGGTGTGGAAGCCTTACCCTCCTCAGCAGAAGACCTGGTGGTGCCACAAGAAAGAGAAGCTTCAACATCTACCACTAAGGAAGCACCCCCAGAAATAAAGAAATTACTAGAAGACTGGCTGACAAGCACTCTGAGCAGTCTAGCCAAGAAACTACCTTAAAGTGATAGATGCACCCCAACAGCAGATCATGTCACAATCGAGGATGAGCTCGAGGTCACAAGAACAAACAACGTACCCATCGATGTCCAAGCTAACGACGGAGCACTCGCAGACATCCTCAAAAAGATGGAAGAAATGGAAAACGAGAACAGGTCGCTCCGCGACCAGATGAAGGAACACCAAGAAAGGGTGGATAAGATCACAGGAGCGCCTAAGTTGCTGCCAAAGCGAGACATGGGGAGGTTCGTCGAAAAACCCTACACGGAAGGAGCCGCGCCATACCCCATCCCAAAAACCTTCAAAATGCCCCCTACTTGAAAGTATATGACAGGACCACCATTCCCGAGGACCACCTGATTCACTATGTTACAGTCGTCAAACGCAACGACTTATCGAAAGAGCAGGTACCATCCGTACTTCTGAAGAAGTTCGGTGAGACGCTGACAGAAAGGGCCCTAATGTGGTACTCACAACTTCCGGCAAGAGCATCTCAACCTTTGAGGAGATGGCGGATAAATTCGCTACCGCCCATGCCGGGGCAAGGAAGGCGAAAGCACAGGTCAACGACATTTTACTATATGCCAAACCCCAGGAGAATGACTCAGAGAGTTCCTAGCCAGATTCAACAGAGTCAGAATGAGCCTACCAAACGTATCCGAAGGCATGGCAATTGTGGCCTTTCAGAACGGGCTCAGAAGAGATGGATCAAAGGGCGACTAAGAAGCTACTCAGGTGTCTCCTAAAATATCCCCCCACCACCTGGGAAGAAATACACAATGCCTATTGCGCCGAGGTACATGAGGATGACGATGACCTTAACGGCCCGACCCGAAGGTTGACAACGGTGCACCCAGAAATCCGAAAGGACCGGCGCAACGAGGGAAGGCGGGAACAAGTCCCACGCCTCAACAGGGAAAGACATCAACCATACATCAGGTCCTCACACCCGCCACCACAGAGGCATGCAGATGCCTTGCAACGACATATCGCTCAACTAAGGAACGACAGAGGTACGCCCCCTCCATTATCCGCCAGCAAAGATGAAATCCGACCCCGCCACCAAAAAGTCAAACGCCCTGTGCGAGTTCCACCAAGAACAGGGGCACAGAACGGAGGACTGCATAGGTCTCCGTCAGGGATAGTCCGAATGCTGAACCAAGGGTTCTTGAAAGAGCTGCTCAACGACAAAGGAAAGCTCAACTTCGCACGAGGGCGGGAACCACACTATGGCCCACCAAGGCCGCCCTCACCAACACGCACCATCAGAATGATCATTGGAGATGGAAATGATTCAGCGATCAATCACGTCAAGTTCACCACCACCCACAAGCTGAAGCGAATATCGCCCACGAACGGTATGATGACTTCGAAGATAGTATCACCTTCGATAAGTATGATGCCGATGGTTTGTGTTATCCTCATTATGATGCCTTAGTTATTACTTTACGCATACTAGATACTGATGTTAAAAGGATCATGGTCGACGATGGAAGCGGCACATGTATCATTCATCCAAGAATCTTTGCACTCATGGGACTCGAGAATAAAATAATCACGCGTTTCATAACACTAACAGGTTTTAATAATGCAGCGGAAAGAATCTCAGGCGAGGTGACGCTTCCCATTCTTGCAGGTGGAGTCATGATGGAAACTACCTTCCACGTGATGAACCAAGAAACAACATACAATGCCATTATCGGACGCCCGTGGATACATGCCATGAGATACGTCCCCTCCAGCTTCTACCAAGTAATCAAATTTCCAACCCCATGGGGAGTGCACTGCATACAGGGAGAGCCCCGCACCGCCCAAGAATGCTACAAGATATCCCAGTATTACACACATATACGGGGAGACCCTACACCGCCCAAGAATGCTATAAGATAGCCCAGTATTACACACATACCAAGAACCTCTAAGGAGCAAGTGCAGAAGCATAGCAATCAGCCATGTCGGGGACTAAGTTCCACCCGACAAAGAACGCCATTGAAGATCCTGAGGAGGTCGAGGCTAGCAAGGCTACGGTGGAAGACCTCGACCCCGTTCAGGTAAACAGCACCGACCCCGCAAAGAAAGCATACTTAGGCCACGGCCTATCGAACCCAGGTTAGTACCGTGAATTTTTATCTAACCGTGCGGATCTGCTCGCTTTTTCTCATACAGATATGCCGGTAATTCCACGAGAAATTGCCTCTTACAAACTCAACATCGACCCATTGCACCCGCCCAAGCGGCAGATAAGACAAAAATTCAACACTGCCATTAACGAAGCAGCGCGCGAAGAAGTGGACAAACTGCTAGCTAATAGCTCCATCAGGCAATCCAAGTACCTGGAATGGGTCGCCAACATCGTAATGGTCAAAAAGAAAAAAAGGAACTCGCGGATGTGCATGGATTTCACTGATCTAAATAAAGCATGCCCGAAAGACTCTTTCCCGCTACCCCACATCGACCAGCTGATAGACTCAACAGCAGGCCATAAGCTGCTAAGCTTCCTTGATGCGTATTCCGGGTACAATCAAATTATGATGGCCGAAGAAGATCAAGAGAAGACAACTTTCATCACCCATCAGGGGACGTATTGCTATAAAGTAATGCCCTTCGGGCTCAAGAACGCAGGGGCCACTTACCAAAGGCTAGTGACAACAATGTTCAAAGAACAACTCGGCAAAACAATGGAGGTTTACATCGACGACATATTGGTCAAATCATCTAAAGAGGAGGACCACCTCACCCACTTGAAGGAAGCCTTCGGAATTCTAAGGAAGTACGCTTGAAACTACACCCCCGAGAAGTGCGCTTTTGGAGTATCGTCAGGAAAGTTCCTGGGATTTCTGGTATCACAATAAGGCATCGAAGTCAACCCTGACCAGATCAAAGCCATAGAGGCCATCCCAGAAATGCTAAGCAGCAAGAAGCAGGTGCAGAAATTAACAAGCCGAATAGCAGCCCTCTCCCGGTTCATCTCACGCTCCTCCGACATATGCCACAATTTCTTTGTTGTAATGAAAAAAGACCAAGGACTGCAGTGAAATGGAAAATGCATAGAAGCCCTGAGGAAATTAAAATCATACTTATCATCACCGCCCCTACTGGAAAAAGCCAACCCCATAGAATCATTGCCGGTATATTTGGGCGTATGAGAGGATGCAGTCAGCGCCGTCCTGGTGAGCGAAAATAAAGGTACGCAATCTCCTATTTATTATATTAGCAAAAATTTAGTGGACGCCAAAACCTGGTATCCCTACCTAGAGAGATTAGCCTTAGCACTTGTAGTAGCTTCACGAATTCTACGACCCTATTTTCAGTGCCATTCCATACGGGTGGTGACGACCTTCCCTCTAAGGAGCGTCCTGCACAAACCCTAACTCTCAGAGCGGCTCGCCAGATGGGTCATCGAGCTCAGCGAGCATGATATTACATACTTCCCAAGTACCGCCATCAAGTCACAAATCTTAGCTGACTTCATCGTCGACTTCAGCGCGGAAGTCCTACCAAAGGCGTAACTTGAGGCACAATGCGCATCCTCCGAAAATGACCTATGGGCCTTTATACGGATGGCGTCGTCACTGCATTGGGGTCGGGATTGGGACTCATTCTTGAAGTCCCCACTGGCAAAACGATTCGCCAGTCCATGATGCCCAAAAATGACTAAAAATGAGGCCGAGTACGAGGCTGTTATTGCAGGCATGAAGCTGGCCACCAAGTATGGAGCTCGCCGAATTCTCCTCCACTGCGACTCCCAGCTTGTGGTAAACCAGATCACTGGGACTTATCAAATCAAGGAACAAAGGTTACAAAAGTACCAGTAAGAAATCCATAGGCTGATAACTACATTCGACGAATGTCGCTTCAAACAAATTCTCAGAGAACGGAATATCGAAGCAGACGGCCTGGCGAAGTTGGATGCCACCACCAAAATCGTCAACAAAGAAAGTGTGGTCACACTCCTCCACTCAGCTATTGATCACACCGAGGTACTTTCCTTAAAACTGACTTGGAACTGGCGCAACCAGTTCATATCAAACTTGCAGGACGGGATACTCCCCCCTAATAAAAAAAAGCAAAAAAGCTCCGCATATAGGCCGCCCGATACTGCATGATTAACGACGACCTTTATAGAAGAACGTTCGGTGGCCCCCTAGCCAAGTGCTGGGGACCGCAACAAGCAAGACTTATTCTCGAAGAAGTACACGAAGGCCATTGCGGCGCCCACACTGGAAACCGCGCCCTCATTAGATGCATCATACGCGCTGGCTACTATTGGCCCACATGAAGAAAGAGGCAGCGGAGTACGTCCGCCGATCCAAGCAATGCCAAAAGTTCGCCCCAATGATACACCAACCAGGAGAACCCCTCCATTCTGTCACATTCCTCTGGCCATTCATCAAGTGGGGGATGGACATAATCGGCCCGCTACCCCCAGGACGAGGAAAGGTACGATTTTTACTTATTTTAACTGACTATTTCTCTAAGTGGGTGGAAGCAGGTGTGTACGCAAAAATACGCGACCAAGAAGTCATCACCTTTATTTGGAAGAACATCATATGCCGTTTTGGAATCCCCAAGGAAATCAGCTGCGATAATGGGCGCCAGTTCATCGATCAGTAAACGACCGAGTTCTTCAAAAACTGGCACATCAAAAGGATACTATCCACGCCATACCACCCCGCCACCAACGGTCAAGCAGAGTCCTCCAACAAAACAATCCTGAACATACTAAAAAAGAAGCTTGAAGATGCCAAGGGACTATGGCCCGAACTACTACCCGATGTCTTGTGGGCGCACAGAACCACACCCAAATCCAGCACCGTAGAAACCCCATACTCACTGGTATATGGAACCAACGCGGTTATACCTGTCGAAGTAGGCGAACTCAGCTTAAGGTACTCACACACCAGCGAAACAGAAAACGACATCAGTAGGCTCCAAGATCTTGACAAAGCCGAAGAAAGAAGGAAAATGGCCCATGCGAGAATGGTAGCTCAAAAATAACAATTCGAAAGATACTACAACAAAAAGGAAAAAATAAGGCTGCTCAAAGTAGGGGATTACGTCCTCAAAACCAAGACTCTGGCCTCAAAAGACCCAAGTGAAGGAAAATTGGGCACAAACTGGGATGGACCCTACAAAATCACGGCGACAGCCGGGAAATGAGCATTCCAGCTAGAGACAATGGAAGGAAAGACGCTCCAAAACAACTGGAACATCGCTCACCTCAAACGCTTCCACTTCTAAAAAGGTGATGCCTGAGTCATACTCTTTTTCCTTTACCCGAGTTTTGTCCCAATTGGATTTTCTCGAGAAGGTTTTAAACGAGGCGACAAAGGGGTCACCTGGAGATGTTTGTAGCGCAAGTGTATCATGTCCACCTCTCCATGTACTCTCCAAGCCAGACATGATACAGGGACTGAATTAGTGTCATCTCTAGATATATATACAGATATATAGAAAGGCTACGGTCATCTCCAAATGAACAAAAAGGCTATGGCCATCTCCAAATGAATGAAAAGGCTACTGCCATCTCCAAATAAATGAAAAGGCTACCGCCATCTCCAAATGAATGAAAAGGCTACGGCCATCTCCAAGTGAATGAAAAGGCTACGGTCATCTCCAAATGAATGAAAAGGCTACGGCTATCTCCAAGTGAATGAAAAGGCTACGGCCATCTCCAAGTGAATGAAAAGGCTACGGCCATCTCCAAATGAATGAAAAGGCTATGGCCATCTCCAAATGAATGAAAAGGCTACGACCTTTATTTCACATGGCTATGGCCATCGATTTGCATGGCTAAGGCCATTAGGCTACGACCTTTATTTCACATGGCTATGGCCATCGATTCTCATGGCTAAGGCTATTAGGCTACATCCTTTATTTCACATGGCTATGGCCATCGATTTGCATGGATAAGGCCATTAGGCTACGGCCTTTATTTCACATGGCTATGGCCTTCGATTCGCGTGGCTAAGGCCATTAGGCTACGGCCTTTATTTCACATGGCTATGTCCATAGATTTGCATGGCTAAGGCCATTAGGCTACATCCATTTTTACATGGCTATGGCCATCGATTTGCATAGCTAAGGCCATTAGGCTACAGCCTTTATTTTACATGGCTATGGCCATCGATTCGCATGGCTAAGGCCATTAGGATACATCCTTTATTTTATATGGCTATGGCCATCGATTTGCATGGCTAAGGCCATTAGGCTACGACCTTTATTTCACATAGCTATGGCCATCGATTTGCATGGCTAAGGCCATTAGACTACGACCTTTATTTCACATGGCTATGGCCATCGATCGGCCATTAGGCTATGACCTTTTTTACACATGGCTATGGCCATCGATTTGCATGGCTAAGGCCATTAGGCTACGGCTTTTATTTCACATGGCTATGGCCATCGATTTGCATGGCTAAGGCCATTAGGCTGCGGCCTTTATTTTACAAGGCTATGGCCATCGTTTTATATGGCTAAGGCCATCAGGCTACGTCCTTTATTTTACATGACTATGGCCATCGTTTTCCTCATGCTACGGCCTTTATCTGTACATGGCTAGGGCCATCGTATTCACAAGGCTACGACCGCCTATTTATATGGCTAAAACCATCAGGCTAGCTTTACATGGCTATGGCCGACAAATTCCAAGCAGCTACGGTAAATAAAAGTACGACGACATGCCAAAAGGCAGAAAAGATTACTTACAACAAAAATGATATGTTTTTACTAAAGGGAACAAACACCCCTAACACAATAATCAGTATGTACAAGCAGATTTACAAAGACCCTAAGAAACCACTACTTATCTCGCCCGGCCTGGCCCTCAGGTGGCCCGTCCTCATTTCCGGGAGGGTACGCCCTGGAAATCCAAGAGCTGGATTCCAAGTGATTGATGTCTGCCGAGTTGCCCCCCTCCCGAGCCGGTGATTCAGGACCATAGCCTGCCGCCTCACGAGCAACTCTAACAAGTTGGAGCTGGTTCTCAACCTCCGCCTCAAACGCTCGACCAGCCGCCAAGAATTCGTCAAGCATGACCAGCCTGGCCTCCGCATACACCCATATCTCGTGCTCCTCATGAAACGTATCGGCTTGTGCGAGAGCTAGCTTAAGCTCCTCAACCTCGGCTTTTGTGGCTTTGAGTTCCTCCGTTAGAGCAGCCACCCGGGTGCGCAATTCTGCCGCCTCCTCCGCCATAACACGAGCGAGCTGCAGCTCCTCGTCCTTGGCCTAGATAAGGACCTCCATCTCCGCGGCCCTAGAAACAGCGGCCATGAGCTGTTCATCAACCTTTTCCAGCTCGGACACTCTTTTCTTTTAATTTCGCCTCGGACTCCACTAGGCCCTCACAAACCCCCTAAAGTTGGGGTCCTTCTTGTACATATTGGCCAGGATTCGATGCGCCTCGCGCGTCTTATTGTACTTCTATGCCAGTCGGTTGTATTTGGCCACCTTCTCTTTCCGGCGCCGATCCCTCTCCACCTCCAAGACAAGAGTCTGGAAAAGAAACCAAGTAAGTACAGGAAAATCATAACTCTACAAAAAGAAAGGTCATCAAGCAAAGAAAAGGCATACATATAGAGCAGCACCTGCCACCCTTTGGGCCAAGACTTTATCACTAAGCTCCGCCAAGGTCGCACGCTCGGCACCGGCACACATGAGCGTCATACTGGAGGCCGCCTACTCACAGTTCTCCAACAAGTTACAGTGACTTGGGATCACTATACGACTAGATGATTGGCCAGCCATCATCTCCACCCGGTCCAAGGACCTGCTTCCTCTGTTTGCGCCATCCGTGGATGCCCCCGAGCCCGCCACGTCCATGTCTTCGCTTCTCTTCGCCAGGACCTCCCTCCTAAGATCAGCTCTTCTTGAGAGAATTGCCTCTTCCATAAAGGCCGGCCTTGATACAGGGCAGGATGACCTAACCTTTCTCAACTGGGTAGCCACGGCCTTGCCAGTGAGAATCCGACGCTGCCTCCTCTCCAACGTCTATTCCTCTTCACGATCCCGCTCCGAGGGATGCGAATGGGCTCATAGGGGGTCGGCATGGCAGAAGGCGCCCTTACGGGGCAATCACAGGAACAGCCACCGGCATCTCCATGGGCGTCGTCACAGGTACAACCCCCATCACGACCTCAAATGTTATCTCTGGGGCCGCTTCTAATGTACCATCCTGTCTTGAAGGGGGCGAAGCACTACCCCTGGACGTGCCTACGAAGACCAGATCCTCCTTAGGATGATATACTGTCCTAGAAGGACCGGCCACAGTCTTCTTCTTCTGCTGCTGCTTCTTCTTCCTCGCCTTCTTAGAGGCGTCCCGACCTGCCAAAACACATGTGAGACGGGCAAGAAAATAATAGGAGCCCCCAAACCATAATGAAAATTAAGTAAAGCCGTTATCAGCCGGGCTGTAGAGCCTAAGGAATTCAGACCAGGAATGGCTTTCCTATGCAAACCGCATCAGCGCTTGCACCCACGACCTAATATCGTCAACCCTACGAGGAGGGCGAGCAGCCACTGCATGAAAACAAAGGAAAACTTTCGACAGTGAGAACCAGCAAAGTAAGGTCAAAATACTAAACATCATGCACGGCAATACTTACATGCGCCATTCCACACTTCTGGAAATCCATCAGGGTTGGACACAAGGTGCTCGGTACGCATGTAGAAAAACCTCGTCCAGAATTTACGGTTGGCCCTGTCGTCCACCCGCGCCACAAAGCTCTTCTTGCCCCTACTCCTTAACTGGAGCATCGAGCCTCTCATGAAAACCACATTGAATATTTGCAGGAGGTGATGAACGGTCACCTCTTTTCCGGCCTTCGCCGCGTAAATGGATACTACCCTGCATACCTTCAAGGAATACGGGATAAGTTGGGTCGGACATGCTCCAAACCAGCGACACAGCTCTTCTGCTAAAGGATAAGTAGGAAGGGTGTATCCAATTCGGAAGGCGTACTCGTAGAAGGCACAGTACCCGATCCTAGGCACGTTAACATAGTCTGATTCCACGTGAACTATGTCAACGTGATCGGGAATATCGTACGACTCCCTGAGAGAGGCAAAGTGGGCAAGCATCATCTCAGTCGCTCCTTTTGTTCATATCGTGTGGGAGCAGGTTGGCCGTTGATAGAGGAACAAAAACTTCCTCGGCCTCCTCGCCGTCCGAGGATGACGAAGCCCTGGTGGAAGCAACGTCCCTGGTTCTGGAATCGTCACGACGACATTTAGCCATAGTGAATGATATGAGAAAAAGGTATTACGGGTCACAAGTTCGATTCCTGAAAGAAAAGAATAGCGAGCACCAGAAAAAGATAGCGGAAAGATTGAGAAAATATTCTCCGAAAGGATCGAAACATGAACCTAGTCCAACTCTCCTCCTATTTATAAGAAAAGGTACATGGAAATCGAAAGGGCATGATTCAGAAATCGGCGCAGGAAACCCGAACGTCACGTCATAACCTGAACCACCTCGGGAGCAGAAGTACTGATCACGCATGTGATCAATGACGACAACTTAAAAAGAAATTCCAAAAAGGAGGTAACATGTCAACGGTCTCTTCGCACACGAACGCGTCTCTCACAGAGGTATCAACAGGAGCGACCAAATTTCCATAGGCGTCGAGCACGTATATCCGTCCATTGGAAACGCCTTTCGACTGCATCCCCAATAAACGGAGGGACTATCCGTATTGGGCAAATTTGGTTCCTTACGCCCGCATCTGATCCGCATACGGCCTCACTAAAGAATGTTGCCTTATTGTGGTCGACTCAAGTAAGGCCGGCCCCAGTCAATGAACGACCGAGTGACGTGACTCGCTGTAACGTCACATCAAGCTCTGACACTCGTATATCAAGGCCACCAACTCTTGTACTTTCTTTGTATTATTTCGAGGAAGGTCCCTTAATATATAAAGGGGACCTTCTCCCTTTGTAAAGACTCATGTGTATTTCATCACTAAGAATATACAATTCTCTCTCTCTATTGTAAAAAGCTCCTGTTATACATCTTACTACTCTTATATCTCGATTTTTATATTATAATCATTATTTTCTATCATCTAACATTCTCTAAATCACATTACCCTTGATTCCGCAACCCGTATCATTTATTGATTGTTTTAAAGCTATTTAAGTATTCGAATAACTTTTTAGCCAAACAATTACATTGGATCTTATTGTAAAAATATTTATTATCAATAAAAAGATTAGAATGGTTTAATTCAAAGTTCTAAAATAATTTTACGAAAAAAAATATTTATATTTGTCCATGTTTTATTGCCTAATTATGTTTTTAGTCCATGTGATATCCACTAAGCAAATTGAACCTTAATTAACCCATGTGAGTGGTTTATAACGGGACTCACAGAGCTAAACAGGCAGTTAATTGATATGAAAATTAACTTAATGTCATCACGCGAGGAAATAACTTTTTATTAAGAGAGGCCAAATAAAGAATAAAAAAGTGAGAATTTTTTAGTGGTTTAAAGGAACATCAATCAAAAATTAATTATATTTTGAAAATATGAAACAAAAAACAAGACTTGTGAAATGGTATTTAACTTCCCTAACGTGATTATAAAAGGAGACTGTGAATTTTTATTAAATTTATCATTTTTAACAACCATTCTAAAATTCTGAAGACTTGGAAAAGAGATTTCGTGATTTACTGCGCTCTTAATATCACCATACAAGAAAATAATAGAATTTTATCAGTTACCCTGGTTTTAGTTTTTGTTTTTTCTACGATTCTGGTTTTCTTTGTTGAAATTCAAATTCGTGTAGGGTTCTTGTAGGCAGGTATTTATTCCACAATATAAATAGTATAAACATTTCTGCGAATTTTGAATAGGAAAGGAAAATGGTAATCAAACAGTATTTAATACTACAAAACACAAATACCACTTTTGCCTAGGCTAGGTTAGGGTGATATTTAAAACAATTGAAAAGAGACTGCAGTCCATCTATGACACAACCAGTTGAATCACAGAAAACTGGCAATACGACTACTCTAAGAAGCAAGGCATATCAAAATTAACGACGCATCGAGCCCAGAAACAAGCAGAAATGTCCAGCTACAGTGCAAATCGACTTGATTTCCAGACCAACAAATTCATACCATGCATAAGATGATTAGGCAGAAAGAAAAAAATGGAGTTTCCAAAGGTTGGTTTATCTTAACCAGGACCTACCTTAGGAATGTCATAATGCTCAGTAAGATTAGCTAGGTACTGATTAAATTCTTGAATTCTATGGCGGTGGGATTTCGTGGCTTCTTTTGCTAGTCGTTTGATATTAATTTTCTCCCAGTGCTCAAGGTATTTCCTCTCTGCTGGTGTGAGATGATCGTCATTCTTTGTTCCTTGCTCTTTCCTCCCACTGTCAAGGTAACTCACGTCTATGTCGTCCTTAAATTGGTTTCTGGTCAATCCGTTGTTTCCATCTGCCATCCACAAATAAGTTTTACAACAACATAGAATTAGAGCCAAGTCAAACGGGCATAACATTCAAATACAGATGAATTAGATATTATATTACTGCTGAACACTAAAGACGACATGCAATTGATGTTGTAACATGATCTTAAAGGATACCAAGAAAACTCCAATTCTGGCATGCAAGAAAGAGTAATACACACCATGCTTCCTCACCCCTCTTAGCAACCTACCATCAAATGTATGGTTTGGAGAAAGTATCCTTTCTTCAATTATGTCGTTAGTCAATCCTCCAAAACAGAATGAGAAATGAAGAAAATCACAATTGCCTCCACAGATGAGCTATCTGCCCCTCCTACCTACAATGAACAATCATAACGATGCAAGTCCTCACACTCGTACCCCCCCCCCCCCCCCTTTTGATCTGCCAAATCCCAAAGAAGGTGGCATTGATGCTAGTTCATGAGACAACTCAAGGTGGCCCCATTAGAACGATTCGCCAAATGTGGAAAGAACAACAAGAGACCAATGAGACATCTCAGACTTTGGTCAATATCTCCCTACATCCCCATATACCAGAATCAACAATTAACACTTTGTTAGCCCTACCGACTAACTGAGCACAACTCATGCATTACTAGCTATTCAATGATAATAATTACGTTTCCACATCTATGAACCCTGAGATTTGTAATTACCAGTTTACCACTACCCTCACATCAGCTAAACATTTAGCATCATAGTTCATATGCCAGAAGATTTAGGGTCAATAATCAGAATGTACATGCTTATGAGAAAGAAAAGAGTAATGCACCAGATCAGAAGGGCAGAACAACATCTGATCAGTTTGATGTTATTCTATACATGTAGATGGTGGTATCTGATACAGATCTATTCTTTGCTTTCCTTCTTCATCTTCTTTCGTATCATCTTTGCTGAAACAATAAGAAATAGCTGCTGATCTCGAATAAAATTATGGGTCTTATGCTAGGGCAGTTACCCTTGCTAAAACCCACTACACTTTACATAACAACGTTATGAAACTTCCATTGACACTACAAATATGAGATTGACAATGCAGACGCATAAGATCTAGCAAAAGTTAGTGATCAATGTATTTAACTTTTACAAAGACGGGTATTAAACACATGATGAAATGATGAGACTTATTTCCCAATGTAATAGATCTCTACCACATGTTCTTCTCACATAAGCGAGAACCATACAGGATTGACTAGGGCTGTTCATTCGGATCGGATATCCGAAATCTGAACCGATTCATTCAATTTCGGATTGTGTTTTTTAAAATTTCGGATTCGGATTGATATATTTTAATCCGATCCGATCCGAAATCTGAAATTATTAGGGCATGTATAAATACTACACTTTAATTTCGAATAGTCAATACTTCCTTTACATCAACCTCCAAGTTATTAGCTTTACAATTGCTAGATTTAGCTATATTGGCACCATAGTACTTTCATAATTGCA
This sequence comes from Nicotiana benthamiana, assembly GCA_034376525.1. NCBI lineage: Eukaryota > Viridiplantae > Streptophyta > Magnoliopsida > Solanales > Solanaceae > Nicotiana > Nicotiana benthamiana. The sequence goes on from CM067336.1 coordinate 13,927,756, forward strand.
TAAACATGAATTTTTTTTAATCTATTGCCTTTTTTACAAAGAAAATATTAACTTTGAGGTATAATAATACGATCCGAAATCCAATCCGAACCAAACTTTAAAATCCGATCCAATCCGATACAATTTGGATCGGATTCAGATTGCATTTTCAAGAATCCGAAATCTGAAATTCAAATCTGAAATGTGCTAAATCCGATCCGATCCGTGCACAGCCCCTAGGATTGACTATTCAGTATAGGTTGTTAAGTTTTTTCTTTTTGATAAAGTCAGCATAATTTGTTAAATCGCATTACATAATTTTGCCGATGAAGTAGGTTGAATACTATGCCAGTATAGACACACAACAATAAGAAGTGCACTTGAATATTAAACCAAATATTATCTTAAGAAATGCTCAAGGCTAGCTTGCTCTTAGGAGACCTTTTTAACAACCTCACGACACAGTAAAGAACAAAAAACATAATCCAGTATGTAAGGCATAAGACAACAACAACAACAACAATTTTTAATGAAACAACCAATTCTCAATTGACCATGATAACAGAGAAAAAATATGATCTCCAATGAGCAAATGAATGATGCCTTACACCTTTTAGTTGGTCATTACCTGTCACTTGAGTCACAAGATCATACTGATGCTTGTGCTTCTTTTTCTTTTTTATCCCACTACATTTCACACCTAGAGCTTTTCCCTTTAGTCTTAATCTCCCAGCAACAACGTTTCCATAAGCCGACATCTCGCCTGACAGAAGAAGTTCAAATAAATCTAAGGACTTAAACTGGAAGACTAGCAGATGTGCACTATTTCACCACCCCTCCTCCCTCCTGGTTTATAATGGAGCATAAAGCATGTTCTTTAATTTATTAATCTATCATTCACATTTCCTTCTCCTAAAACTGATTTGAGATTGAAGCCTGGGAGTTGATTGATTCCCTCCCCTGCCTTTTCCCTCCAACCCCTGAGTAATAGATACAATAACAAAATAAAGACAGTGCCTGGTTATTTCCAAGGCCAAAGCATATCCTACGATATTAGTCAAGATGAACTCTTTCACAATGAATACCAAAAGAAAGCATTCATTACCAGGATTGACATCATATTAGGATTTATATGTTAAGCAGTTAGAACGTCAACTGAAATCGGTATCACATGGTTGAGTTTTACCAGTTGGCTTCCTTCCATACATGGTGCCCAAGTATCGCAGTTGTATAACTGCCGCGGTTTTAAAGTTAAGAGCTGACCCTCTTTAGAGGAGTGTTGGACAGCATTGCCCTGATAGCCTGTGCATACGCAGCATCTTGATGTTAAGGTATAGAGCTAAGTCTCTTGTATTATTTTGAAAAGGCAAGTAATTCCATTGCCGACAGACCTTTTCTTTTTCGCAAGTGTTGTAACGAGATGACAAACAACCTAGACAAGACATGAATAAAGTTTGCTCTATACTTCGTTCTTTATAGTTCAAGCCTTTGTAAGGTATATCGAAATGATGCTCCTTGGAGCCAAAGACAGATTTAAGATTTAAGTGCTATGGGTTCAACAAGTTTTTTTTAGCATTGAACCCTCTTAAATTATGGGTTCAGACCTACTATTTATTGCAATTTAGTGGAATATTTTTACGCATAAATTTATACTCTACGAGAAATAGTGGGTTCAGATAACCAGGTGTCCGCTTGGAGCGGTCTTTTCGTTCAAGCATAGCTATTATTCGGTTAGAGTGTAGTACATGGCGGTTTTAGAAGGGAATTTCTTCATCTTTTACTTGACCACACAGTTTTTGTTGTTTTTTTTAATAACGCGTTTAACCCAAATATGAATTGGTGAACTGCATAGATGCCTTATTTCAGTGACAACTATAAAGGCTGTGCTTTGAATGGAGAATATCTCAAACTCATTATTGTCCTCACTTCCACCTATTGCTTGATTTAAATTAAATTTATCTTTTAATCTAAAATGCTCCACAACCCCCCCACCAAAAAAAAAAAAGAATCACATTCACGTTATAACATAGATCTCATCAAATTCAGAAAAATTGCAGGCACGCCATAATTAAAAATCTCAACAGCAAATAACAAGTAAAAATTAATGCTTTTTGTATCGCTAGATTTTCAATTTCAAAAAACAAATTTGGGGGGGAGGGGGGGAGGAGGAGAGGGGGTTTGAAGCGTACCTGATTGAGGGTGAAGAGAGATGAGAAAACAATTGCTATTTGGAACGGAGTCTCCATTTTAGAGAGGATCTGTTTATTTTCTCGAAGCTTCTGGGCTTCATTGGAATAGAAGGAAAACAAAAGAAAAGGTATAATATTATAATAATAAACAATAATAACTGTTCTAAGTGTTATAAACTAAAGTAAAGACAAGAACAATTATGCAAGAGCAATAGCAATAGAGAGAAGAGTAGAGAGAGTTCTTCTTATTGTGTTGAGAGGGGTGAATTACAATGGTAGAGAGCACCTCTATTTATAGGGAGGAGGAAGATCTTGCTACCAATAATAGGACTCTAAAATCTCTCTAATTAAGTACATTAAAGACATTCACCTTAAATAGAAGTGTAAGAATCTTCTATTTCATAACACTCCCCCTTGAATGTCTATTCAATGATGTGCCTCATAAAACCTTAAAACCAAAACCCAATGGGAAAAATTAAAGTAAGGAAAAAGAGTACACATGTTTGAATATGCGCCTATTGGTTGCCTCGTTAAAAACCTTGCAAGGAAAACCCAGTGGGACAAAACCTTGTAAGGGAAAAAGAGTGCAACGCGCATTGACTCCCCCTAATGAGTACATCAATTTATATCCTTGAGCATTTGCATTCCAATCTTGTGCATCATCTTCAAAACGATCTTTGGTAGAGATTTGACAAATCAACCATATTGACTTGAATAAATATTCCGTACCTTGAAATCATCATTCTTGATAGATATGAACATCTTCATATAATGTCGTGGAATAGCTCTTCAATATCTCCATAGATGCATTCTCAAATCCATCATGCTTATAGTTATGGCAAGATACATATGTACACAAATTGCACTTAGGATGTGGTACTTCAGGACCACGAATTGCATATGCTTCAAGCAACTTAAATCTTTCAAGTTAAGTCATATAAGCCATATAATAAACTTTAGCTGCATATCAAGCTTTCATTAGTGATACTAAACAAATAAGATATCGAAAACTGACTATACATACCTTTGACTTTTATCTTTCAAGCATTTGAACTATAGGTTCAAAACTACATGTCTTTCATATGGAATCAATTCTTCTTGAATTGTATCTCTTCCATTTAGTTACTTTCTTTGAGTCAGCAAATGCGTATAGCATGCTTTGCAATATGTTGCAATTGCATTTCCCTTTTATGAACTACAGGTTCATATCATGATATTCGGGGATATACATATACAAATGAAAATTCATCCCATGTAACACTTTCTCAAGTGTTTATCATGTCTCCCCCTCATGTTAGTAAAGCTAACTTGTTTCCTCAACTTTGGGAAATCATCTTTGTGCATTATGTCAATATACATAGCACCTTAATAATAAGATGAAATTATTTGGTTCCTGACCCTGAACCATTTGTGAGGGGAGAATATACTCTCGTATACAACTTATATCAAACTGATATATATATAACTTTGTTCTCATAATGAACAGTTTAGCTATTAAGTGGAAGCACTCAATAATTATCTTGCTAAACCAACTTTGATATAAACCAACTTATCAAGATGAACTGCCTTGAGTAGAGAATCTGGAAACTATGCTCGAAGTTAGATTACTGAGCGATTTACCCCGCAAGCACCGGCCAGGCTGCGGGTCAATAACAATTGCGCATGTAACCATTCCATAGATGCATCATATTTGGTATACATGGCAGGTGAATGGGCCCATATTCACCTTTGATATTTCCAGAATTTAGGGGCTTCAACCCGAACTCTTTAGTTGGTCAGTTCATTACTGAGAACAAGAACTTCTAGTTCTTTGATATTCACCTATGTGAATTTGCACATCATACTTCAAATGAGATGGCTAACACGAATGTCAACTGACTAAATTATCAATATTGGTAAACTTCAAATTTACACCATGACATGTGCACTTATCAATAAACTTCGGGTTTATTATGACATGGGTTTTATACCAATAGATATCCACTTTATTGTGGCATTCTTTCTTTTGTGTAGTACAAACTGGAGAACAAAGCGGGTAGCTTTTCATATACAAATTACCCCGCTACAAGTTGTAGTAATAGGAGAATCAAAGCCTTCCTTTATTTATAGTCTCAATATCATCAATCGCCTTCGCGTGTACTTTTGGAAACTGAATAAGTTTCTTTGAGACTTACTACAGCACAATACTCAATTGTGTTTCTCCAACATAGTAATAATTGGCTCTTCGAGAGCTCTCAATTAATTTTGTACTACCACAGACTGAGATTCGAGATCCTCACATTCTTGCATTCCGTATTTTCAAGAGTCTCAGGCTCAATAGATTCTTCGTGAATCTCGGAATTAATCAAATCATGAGCGTCCTCATGTGATTCTTTCATAGTGTCATTTAGATCGTTCTTTTTTCCTCTTTCTAGGATTTCGATCTTTGGAACCTAATGGTCTGCCACGCTTCTGGCGTGCATTTGACTCATTGGATATGACACTAGATTTTTGTCCAATAGGGACTTCAATACGGATCGGAACATTTTCCGCGTGAATGTGGGATTTCGTTATCCTCTTCAAGTCCGTAAATGCGTCAGGCATTTGATTTGCTATTCTTTGCAAATGGATAGTCTTTTGTACCTCTTTCTTTCAAATAGAGGTATGTGGATCAAGATGAGATAATGATACATTTTTCCACAAAATTTCCCATTTGGTTTCACCGACTTCTCCCCCTAATTTTGGGAAAAGTGTCTCATCAAATTGACAGTCTGCAAATAGTGCAGTGAACAAATCTCCTGTCAATGTTTCGAGGTAGCGAATAATGGAGGACGATTCATACTCAACATATATTCCTAACCTTCTTTGCAAACCCATTTTGGTGCGGGATGGCGGTGCTACAGGCACCTATACTGCGCATCCAAAGCTTCTTAAATGGGATATATTGGGTTCATGACCCAAAACCAATTGCAATAGGGAATATTTGTGATAATTCGTCAGTCAGAGACGAACTAGCATTGCTGCATGCGAAATGGCGTGACCCTAAGCCGAAGCGGGCAGCCGACAAAGTAGCATTGCTGCATGCAAAATGGCGTGAACCCAAACCGAAATGGGCAGCCTCGTTTTCATGAAGAATTCAAGATTATTCTCATCTATTATCCATTAACTTTGCAAACGCAAGGTTGCGTGATGGCAACAAGCACACATTAGACCATCTACAGGATGCGTCTATCAAGACCATGAAATACCTAAACTACCCACTAGGTGGGTGAATAGGTCCACAAATGTCCCCTTGTATACGTTCCAGAAACTGGGGTGACTCAGTCCCAACCTTTGTTGGGGATGGTCTGGTAATCAGCTTGCCTTGATAACACGAAGTGCAAGGATATTCATTACCTGAAAGAATTTTGAAATTCTTTAACGGATGCCCATATGAGCTTTCTATAATCCGTCTCATCATGGTTGATCCTGGGTGACCCAGTCGATCATGCCAAAGTACAAATGTATTGGACTCAGTATTCTTTAGATTTACTGTTGAATGTGCCTCAATTGCACTAATTCTTGTCCAATACAGGCCACAAGATAAAGACGGGAATTTCTCAATAACCCTCTTTTGGCCGGAGACATTCTTTAAAGTGAGGACGAGATATTCAAGATTATCTTCATCCATTGTCTCAATATTGTAGCCATTCCGGCGTACATCTTTAAAACTCAACAAGTTTCTTCTTAGACTTGGAGGAGAATATTGCATTCTCTAAGATAAACGTCATGCCTTTGGGCAGAGTTACATTTGCTCTTCCGGAGCCTTTCAATCAATTTACTTCCCATGGTATGACATACAAAAGGAATACATGAACATAAGAATAAACAAGTTCAATTCTTTTGTGTCACATAATATTTTCAAGATCTGCTACTAACAGTTGACTAACAAAATCAGATATGTTGTCCATAATCAATTACTATGCAGTTTGAAAATTTCAGCGTTTTTCATAAGACAATCGATTATTAAACACACACAATCGATTGTTGGAACATAGACAATCGATTGTTAAACATAGACAATCGATTGTGGATGATTTTTGAAAAATTCCAGATTACACTGCCTAACAACAATCGATTGTTAGATATAGACAATCGATTGTGGGTGATTTTTGAAAAATTCCAGACCTCACTGTTTCAAGACAATCGATTGTTAGACAAAGACAATCGATTGTTGGCTATTTTTGAAAAATTCCAGAACACACTGTTTCAAGACAATCGATTGTTAGCCAAAGACAATCGATTGTTGATCAATTGTTTTTCAACTTTAATGCGAAAATAGTTGATAATCGACTAGTTTTTCAGGCTAGTCGATTACCCCCACTGGAAAATAAAAGTTTTATTGATATTTGAACATATTGAAGATATTCTAAAGAACTACTGCTAACATTGCTTTATGAACTAACTAATACGAGCTAATGCTATTAGTTTATTCACTAACTAATACAAATAAGTAGAACAAAATCAAATAACTCCATCTTCTTTCATCACGGATCCATCGCCGATTAGGTGGTCTATTTTTCCATCGGGTTGCTCAAAGAAGTCTGCCACATCCAGGTGGGTGATGTCCTCATTGTCGTCATAGACAAAGTTTGTTTCAGGGCCTTTTCTCTTTCGAGATGCTTGATAAAGGTCAACCAAGTGTCTTGGTATACGGCAAATCTTTGACCAGTGCCCTTTCCCACCGCAACGATAACATATAGTTTCTGAACTATTTGCCTTAGGATCTTCGGGATCCCGTTTCTGCTTTCGGTGGTTATCTCTCTTTGGGGGGTGACGGACTTCTTTGGAATTTCTTCCTTGTCCACGTCCTTGGCTTTGACCCCGTTTATGACCGTGATCATGGTCCCTTTTATGTTTGGCATAAAGCGAGTGCACCATATCTGCTTCAGGCAGTGGTGTAGACCCAGTTGGTCTATTTTCGTGATTTCTCATGAGCAGGTCATTATTTCGCTCAGCCACTAGTAAGAGAGAAATCAATTCAGAGTACTTCGTAAAGCCTTTCTCTCGGTACTGTTGCTGCAGTACCATATTGGAGGCATGAAACGTTGTAAACGTTTTCTCAAGCATATCGTAATCGGAGATGTTATCTCCACATAGCTTCAGTTTAGAAGTAATTCTGAACATAGCAGAATTATATTCAGAAACGGACTTAAAGTCCTGTAGCCTCGGATGGGCCCAATCATATCGTGCTTGTGGCAGAGTGACCAACTTCAGGTTGTCATATCTCTCCTTTAAGCTGTTCCACAAAACGAGTGGATCCTTGACGGTGAGATATTCAATCTTCAAACCTCCGTCAAGGTGGTGGCGCAAGAAAATCAAGGCCTTCGCACAATCTTGGGTGGATGCTTTTTCTTTATCTTTGAGGGTGTCTCCGAGACCCATAGCATCTAGGTGGATTTCAGCATCCAACACCCATGTCATATAGTTCTTGCCCGAAATTTCAAGGGCAACGAACTTTCTTTTCATAATGTCAGACATACTCGAAAATTAAATTAGGAAGAGGGAAAATACCTTGGATTTTCGAGAATGATACTTGAGACGGTAGAGTCTCGTGCTGATAACGTGTTATAAACTAAAGTAAAGACAAGAACAATTATGCAAGAGCAATAGCAATAGAGAGAAGAGTAGAGAGAGTTCTTCTTATTGTGTTGAGAGGGGTGAATTACAATGGTAGAGAGCACCTCTATTTATAGGGAGGAGGAAGATCTTGCTACCAATAATAGGACTCTAAAATCTCTCTAATTAAGTACATTAAAGACATTCACCTTAAATAGAAGTGTAAGAATCTTCTATTTCATAACACTAAGGTTATTTTAAAATAGAGGTAAATTTACTAATTTTTAATATAAACAAGGCAGAGTTTGCAAAAGGGTGAACAACTAGATCAAAGGGCAAAATATTTATTTGTTTAGTTTTAGATATAACCTTTTAGTATTTAGAACCATTGATTCGATTAATTTGAATTTCCGCATCATAAATTTCTAGAGATCGAATCCTAAATTCATCTTATCAATCTTAGCCCGACCTTGATGTTTAATTTAATAACAAATACTTTAAATATTTAAAATATAAAAAACTTTCACACATAATAATTTTCTATACTTTATATCTGTAAATTTTACTTTTAAAGAGTTTAATCCTAATTCATAATATTAAAAAAAAGTTAAATGATTTATCTTTGACTTGGGCTTGTATCGTGAAATTGGATCATGGATAGGATAGGCCACATGCACCAACATTATTTCTTTCCACTTTCTTTAGTATATATTGCTGAGAGAGGGTCTTTCGAAAATAATTTCTCTATATTTATAAGGTAACAGTAAATATTGCGTAAATACTATCTTCCCCAAACTTGATTTGTCAGAATATATTAGATATGTTATTACTGTTGTACTCTATCACAAATGTAAGGTCACAAATGTTGCTCAAAATTTAGCAGTTTCTGGTACATATAATAACAGGAGATATTCGGATAATATATTTGTATATATCAAGAACAAATGGGATATATCAAAATGGATGTAGGTCTTGGAGGAAATTGACACGGTGGATAGATTTACACTTTAATAATGATCTCAAGATAAATTTACTTAAGTTGGAAGTTTGATCCCCGAATTATATTCTTGTATTTCCTAAAATCTCCTTGCTAGAATTTTTGATTCTGTCGCATCAAATATGTTGTTACCGTGGGAATATTTTAAAATTATTTGACCTTCTAGAAAGACTAGTGCTTATCAAGAAGTATATATTGTAATATCTAATTTTGCTGATTCATGTATCATCTAAATAAAATAGAGGTAGGCTTGTTTAATCCTGAGGAAATATTTCACATTGCTGAAAAAGTTTCTTAGGACAGTACCTAGCACGACTCAAGCCAGTTGAAGTATTTCCGCTCACAAATAATATTATTACAATATTATTATTATTATTGTTGTTGTTATTTTCCTGTGTCATTTCCCTACAATCTAAGAAACTATGGCAAGCAATAATACTACGGAAATTTTTTATGGTGCTACCAATTCTGGTATTGTCTCTACTGCTACTGCTCCGTCTGTCCTGCCAGATATCCATGGTGTTGCAAATACGTCATTGCATCCACAACTTTGGCAAACACTAATGTCCAAACACGGGTATGTGAATAGACATGGTTACATATCTAATGCTAATATTAAAACCTTCAAGAAAAATGCATCTCAATGCAATAGTAGCGTTGAGATAAATGACAATCTCGCTAAGTCAAAATTAAATTTGACTAAAGCGAATAATATAATTATAGTGGTCATTTCCCAAATAAATAATATGGCCAGTATGAGAGATTGGGTGGTAGACTCTGGTGCTACTAGGCACATTTGCTCAAATAAAAATAAATTTTTGTCTTACACCCAAGTTGAGGAAGAAGAAAAATTTATTTATCTTGGTGACTCAAGAACAACGCATGTTCTTGGAAAAGGAAAAATTCTTCTCAAACTCACATCTGGTAAAACTCTAGCATTGAGTGATGTTTGGTTTCTGTGGGGTTATTAGGAAAAGTTGGAGTGAATGTTTCATTTGAAAATAATGAGGTTATATTGACCAAAAATAAAATTATTGTGGGCAATGAATTTTATAACCATGATTTATTTGTGCTTAATATTTCCGATACTTGCAATGACAATGCATCGTCTTCTGCTTATATGGTTCAGTCGATTTCTTTGTGGCATAATAGACTAGGACATATTAATATCGCGTATATAAAGAAAATTCAGTTACTAGGATTAATATCTGATTTAGACTCAAATAATATTAACAAGTGTGAAATATGTGCTGAAGCTAAAAGTACTAGAAAGACTTGTTTTTATGTAAACACAGAAGCTGAATTGTTATCTTTAATTCACACCGATTTAGGCGATTTAAAACAGACTATGACTAGAGGTGGTAAAAGATATTATGTGACCTTTATTGATGATCTTTCTAGATATACAAAGTTGTATTTGCTTAAAAATAAAGATGATGCTTTTAATGCTTTTATTTCTTATAAAATTGAGGTTGAAAATCAACTTAGCAGAAAAATCAAGAGAATCAGATCAGATAGAGGTGGGGAATATTTATCTTTTAATGAATTTTGTGAAAAAAAAGGAATAATTTATGAAGTAACTCTGCCTTATTCACCTGAGTCAAATGGAGTAGTTGAAAGAAAAAATAGAATATTGAAAGAGATGATGAACTCTATGTTAGTTAGTTCTAATGCTCCTGATAATTTGTAGGGTGAAGCTATTTTATCTGCATGTCACTTACAAAATAGAATACCACATAAAAGAACAGGCAAAACTCCTTATGAATTGTGGAAAGGTTATAAACCTAACTTGAAATATTTAAAAGTGTGGGGGTGTCTTGCTAAAGTTCTTTTGCCTGAACCTAAAAAGAGAAAAATAGGTTCTAAAACTGCTGATTGCATGCTAATTGGATACGCAGAACATAGTGTTGCATATAGATTTCTTGTTTTAAAAAGTGATGTGCTTGATTACAATACTATAATTGAGACAAAGAATGCTGCGTTCTTTAAATATATTTATCTATTATCTAATAAAATTTCTCATAAACATGTTGAAACAAATAATGAAATTACCTCTAATGAGGAACTGAGAAGGATCAAAAGGCCTGGGAAAGAATATTTTTCTTATGGAAATGATTTTCAAACTTTTCTTGTCGATAATGAACCATCAAATTATTTTGAAGCTATATCTTCTTAAGATGCTAAATATTGGAAAGAGGCAATAAATGTTAAAATTAATTCTATTATGAAAAATGATACATGGATTTTAACTGATTTACCTCCTGGTGCAAAACCTATTAGTTGTTAATGGATTTTCAAAAGGAAATTTGATCCTGATGGATCTTTAGATAAATATAAAGCTCGGTTAGTAGCAAAAGGTTTTTCTCAAAAACAAAATATAGATTATTTTGATACATTTGCACCAGTGGCTAGAATCTCTTCTATACGAATTTTAATTGCCTTAGTTTCAATCCGTAAGCTTTTTATTCACCAAATGGATGTGAAAACTGATTTTCTAAATGGTGATTTAGAAGAAGAGATTTATATGGTTCAACCTGAATGCTGTGTCATTTCTGGACAAGAAAATAAAGTTTGTAAATTGATTAAATCTCTTTACGACCTTAAACAAGCTCCGAAGCAGTGGTATGAGAAATTTGAACAATCTTACTGAGAGACGATTTTTCTTCAGTTGAGGTGAATAAATGTGTTTATGCTAAAGTGGTAGACAATGATTATATGGTAATATGTCTATATGTTGATGACATACTTATATTTGGTACAAGTTTAAATATTGTGCAAAGTACTAAATTATTCTTGTCTTCTAATTTTTGATATGAAAGATCTGGGTGTAGTAAATACAATATTGGGAGTTAAAGTTATAAGGAGTGAAGATGGAATAATGTTATCTCAAGAACACTATGTTGAGAGACATCTTAAGAAGTTTGAATATTTTAATGTCAAATTCGTGAGCACTCCTTTTGATGCTAACTCTAAGTTGAAAAAGAATAATAGTGACCCAGTTGCTCAGTCTAAATATGCTCAGATTATTGGGAGTATGTGCATTTAATGAATTTTACAAGGCCTGATATAGCCTATGATGTGTGTAGACTGAGTAGATATACTGATAATCCCAACAGAGAGCATTGGTATGCATTAGAGAGATTAATAAAATATCTGAGACGAACCATGAATTATGGTATCCTACATAGTGGATTTCCTTCTACTTTAGAAGGATACAGTAGTGCAAACTAGATCTCTGATTCAAATGAGACTAAATCCACTAGTGGCTATGTATTCACCCTTGGTAGTGGTACAATATCGTGGAAATCAGCTAAACAGACGATCATTGCTAGATCGACTATGGAATCAGAGTTTGTAGCTCTAGAGTTAGCTGGTTCTGAGGCTGAGTGGCTAAGAAATTTCTTAGCTAATATCCCTTTAATAAAGGATGTATTGTCTCCTGTGTCTATACACTGTGATTGCCAAGGGCAATAGCTATAGCAAAGAATAAATCTTATAATTGTATAAGTAGACACATGAAACTAAGACATGATATCATAAAACAGCTGTTGAGAGATGGAATAATTTCCATTGACTATGTGAAGTCAGAGACAAATTTGGCCGATCCTCTGACTAAACCCGTGGGAAGAAAATTAATTCTTCAAACCTCAAAAGAGATGGGGTTAAGGCCGACATGTTGTCAATAAAGATGGTAACCCAACCTATGTGATTGGAGATCCCATGAAGTAGGTTCATATGGGTAATAACAAGTCAATATTGGCACTGATGCACTAAAAGAGAGGGCTTGACAGCTATTAATTGAGAGACTGAGTTATAACTCTTAATGAAATTCATAATCCTTAATGGATGGTGTATTTAAAAGCAGTATATACTTGATGAATTCACCTATATGAAAGTGGAGTGGGCCGCCCCTATGAGATTTTGGCCTAGTCTCTAGAGCTCTCATGAATAACCAGGCACAAGCATGGCCTATTGGGCGCAAAACCGCGTTGAACAGCAAAATTACCGGGGGTGAAAATGTGATTGATAAAATCTCTCACTTACAATAAAAATTATTGGTTCATAGAAATATTATATTTCACCAGTAATTTTGTGAGTTAAATTTTATTGGTCTAAATTTGGTTCATAGTCTAGATGACACCAAACCTATTACATTTGGACTATAAAAATTCAGCAAGTTTATTTTTTAAAATATTTAAAATAGTGGGGGATTGTGACAATATTTTAAAATTATTTAGCCTTCTAGAAAGAATTATGCTTGTCAAGAAGCATGTAGTTGTCTTGACAAATATCAAGACACTTGACAAATAGCTAAATGCTTTGACAAATGGCAAGAGAAATCTATGTATTTTTTTCCTATAAAAATATTCCTCCCTTAAGCTAATTTACACAACAAAAACAAAAAACACACACGTCTATCTCTCTCTCTCCTCTTCCTTCCTTTCTTTCCTATATTATTTAATTAATATTTAATACTAGTTGGTCTTCTTTTCCTTCTAGATGGGATTGTGATATCTAATTTTGCGTATTCCTGTATCATATAAATAAAATAGAGGCAGCACTACAAAAAACTCAATTACCAACAAAAAAAAATGTTGGTAAATTGATCAAATTGGTTGGTATTTTGACTTACTAACTGATTACCAACGGAAATTGGTTGTTGCTAAAAGGCTCGATGGTAAATTTTACCAACCATATTGAATTGGTTGGTAAACTTACCAACTAAAAGTTATTTAGTAAACACCAAATAAATTTGTTGGCAATTTTGAATCTTGAGTCCAAGATTTTCATTGGTAAATTTACTAACCAAAATTCAGTTGGAAGTTCGTTAGTAAATTTACTAACATATAGAAATTGAGTTAGTAAAATTAATTTTTTATTATTTAAATTGTGTTTGTAACTGGTTGGTAAATATAGTAACAAAAAAAATTCCATTAGTATTATGTTTGCAACTATACTAATGGATACCAATTTGGTTGGTAAATCTGATAGTATATTTTTAAAAATAAATTGGCAATCGGTTGGTAATTTTGTCTATAGAAAAGTTCTATTTAGTAAATTATAGGCAATTTACAAACAAATTTCAAATTCGTTAATAAATATTGTTATAATAATTGTATTAATATTCATTTAAAGCTTTAAAAGATCCCAAAAAAATGAAAACAAAATAAAAAACGTACTAAAACTTTATAAATAATAATATCTATCATGAAGTTGAAAACAGAATCCAAGATGTGTCTAACATAAAAGAAGCTAACATAAATCTAAATGTGACTCGTGTCATTTGGCGACGAGTTGCAGAATCCAAGACGTGTCTAACATAAAAGAAGCTAACATAAATCTTAATACGACTCGTGTCATTTGGCGACGAGTCGTGTCTACTTAAATGCTGCATATGTACCACATTTAGAAAATGTGTATCCATTCTATTTTGGTTACTTGTATTTCCTATACTTCATCCGAATCGTGTCCTATAACCTTGTGAGCTTCAGGAGAACATCAACCACATTTTACACAATGCAGAAATAACCTACACAGTTTGAGATCAACAGAAAACCACTACTTGAGGAACAGACAAGCAAGCCTATATGGTCATGCTGTATAGTTGCATCTGATAATACTCATATCTGCAGGTACAATTGTGTTTAACTCTGCAAGTGTAGTTTCCATCTGTGGTATTAGCACTTATGTGCTCAATCTGATGAAACTGTACCATTTGCACCAAGTATTCATCCATACATGCCTCTAGGAATACAAAAATACTACTAAAACAGCATAACAATCTCACCAGATACTACTTTGAATTACAGCTACTAAACAGTGGTTTGAAGGAACCTATGAAACATACTGCAGTGCACTACCAGCATTCAACCTTCATGGAGCCTTTCAAGATGGGCATCTCTACAACATTATCCAGTCAACCTTTATGGCTGACATTAAGAACATCATGAGAAGTTCACTGGAGACGCATCAACCACCAGCAAACAACAACTCTGCCCCTATTTACTCAACTGGGCAGGCAACTCGGGGTGTTCTCAGTTGAGAACACCTAGAATAAAGTCCTTTGGACCCCAATTTCCACTTAACTTGGCCAGACTCCAAACCTTGGATTTTCTAGGGTTCATACAGTCACTTTTAGAGTTCGACCTTTTCAGGTCAGATTCGAACCAAAAACTTGTTGGTTTAGGTACGAGAGATGTTAGGGGAGTGCTTGGTATTGATTTGGGGTGATTTGGTGTGAGTTGAATCTGGGCTCGAATCTTCAAATGAAGATTCAAGAAGGTTCTGTTTGATTCGAGGTTAGGGGTTAGTGGATTTGGCTTTAGGGTGTGATGGGGGTTCTGTGGTGTTAACGGGGTGACCGGCGGCGTCGTTGCCGCCGGGTTTCTGGTGCAAATTGCCTAGAGGCGGCTAGGGTTTTAGGGTTCTGGTCTCTGAGGGTTTGAGATGGGGAAGAAGAATGAGGAGGGTAGGGTTCCTTTGGGGGGTGCGGGGTGAGTGAGTGAGTATATATATGGTTTAGGAAGAAGGATCATGTCTGTTAGATCAAGAGTGACCAATGGCCAGGATCTTTTGGCTAAGATGAAATGATGTCGTTCCATTTAAATGGAATTGGGTTGGTCCAGGGCTAGACGGGTCGGGTTAGATAGAGATGACTTAGGGCAGTTGGATAGCTTTGGATGGACGACCCAGATTAGACGTCAAATACGACGCCGTTTGGTTTAATGAAGGGCCTGATCTGGGCCATTAATTTGACTTGATCAATGGCTCAGGATTGAGAGGTTAAAACGATGCCATTTGGTTAACGTATCAGAGGTGCCTGGTCTTGGCCTGGGTCAAACATGCAATTGGGCCCGTGTTCTTTGCAATTTTAGCCCTTTTCTCTTCTTTCTCAACTAACCAAAATTAAATAAACTCCTAAACAATTCCTATAAAAATCAAAAGAAATTAATCAAACACATATTAATTAACACTTCAATAATAAACACAAATTACACATTTAAATAAAATCACATAACGACAAAGAACAAAAAAATGCACATTCTTGTAATTTATTTTAACCATTTTATTTTTGATTCTTAATTAAACTATGTTAATACTAACTAATCACATGAATTATACATGTATCGTTTGGTTATTATATTATCATACAAATTAATAAATTTTAATTGCTCCAAACTATTTGTATAAAATAATAAAATTTTAATAATACTATACTATCCTACTGTCTGAATCAGGATAGACAAAAAACAAATTACAAATTAAAGAAGACTATTCTTCGGCTGCAGATCGTCATGAAGGGGAAGCAACTCACCATTGAAGTCCCAGATGGCCCACTGATGTGCACCCGAGTGATAACCAGATCCACCTGCCTCAAATCCTCTACATTTAAGTACATAAGTGTAGCATGAGTACATAAGTAACATGTACCCAGTAAGTATCCCGTCTAATCTTGAAGAAGTAGAGACGAGAGGTCGACTTGATACTTACTAAGGTCAAATAATATATGAAATATTTTATAAGCATAGAAAGCTACTAGTATCAGCAGTTTATGGAAAGATGCATTCTTACAATGATTTACTATTTCTATTTCTGTGTATAATAATGAACAATGTGAGTATGAGTTTTCACACAATAATCATCCGCACGTTATGCCGAGGCGACTACCCGAACCAATAGAAATAAATTGTGCACTTGCCAAGGGTCGACGGCTGCCTATAGATGCATCTATTCATACCGAGGCGATCGGCTCGATCCACAAATATCAAGCAAATATCATCTATATATACACACGAAGGCACATAAATATCCAATTATGCCATACAAGAGTTCAACAAGTATACAAATTCACTTTTATCCTCTTTCAAGTCCCTAGTATATCCTAGGCGATATCATTGACATAGAGATTTCATAAATTAGGCATGATGTCGTGGGTCCTAAACTACCCGGATAATTAATATAGTAGTAGCTAAGCACCAACTCTCGTCACGTAGTGCGCACGTATCCCCCGCATTTAGCAACAATTATTCATTTATAAATCATATGGGGACGTTTCCCTCTTACAAGGTTAGGAAAGAGACTCACCTCGCTCCGAA
Source organism: Nicotiana benthamiana (assembly GCA_034376525.1). Classification (NCBI taxonomy): domain Eukaryota; kingdom Viridiplantae; phylum Streptophyta; class Magnoliopsida; order Solanales; family Solanaceae; genus Nicotiana; species Nicotiana benthamiana. The sequence goes on from CM067336.1 coordinate 13,944,594, forward strand.
TTGAAGTGCACTTCCAATATCAAGAATAAGCCAAAACCTTCAACACGAAGTCGAACGAGCACAAGCTAGTTAAACAACGTAAGAACTAGTCAATAAAGGCTCAGAAGCAACCCAAAATATATGTATACATACAGAAAGAAAAATAGAGACAGAGAATTGAATATAACACTAATTAAAGCGTATACTTTAAATTGAATTTAAGAAATAAGTAAAAATAATACCCAAAAATATTATTGATAATTTCAAAATAATAAATGTATTCAGAGAAATCGAATAAAAGTCTCAAAGATATATAATTTTTTGGTTCTTAATTATTGAGATAAAATGATTTTTAATTTATGATTTTGTTAAAATGTATGATTTGATGTACTCGAACAATTCAGATCGATCATACTTTCGCTTATTCTTTAATTAATAATGTAAGTATCATAAGTAATATTAATAATTAATTTCAATCTATTAATAAATTACAAACCAAAATCTTGATCTATTAATAAAGTTTTCCAACCGATTAAGTATTAGTTGGCAAGTTTACTAACAGATACCATTCGATTGGTAATTTACAAACGTATTTTAAATTAGTTGGTAAAATTAGCAACAAAATCTTTCTATTGGTAAATAATTGGTTGCTAATTCGTTACTAATCTGTTAATAAATAATACTTCATTTTTACACCATATTTAACAACGGATATGTACTCCGTTGGTAATATTACCAACGAAAAATATTTGTTGGTAACATTTGAGTTGGTAATCCATTAGTACGCAGTTGCTATATTAGCCGGCTATTTTTCCTGTCATATTTACCAACTAAATTATTTAGTTAGTAACATTTTGGTTGGTAATTCGTTAGGAATCTCTTACTAAATTCTGAAAAATAAATTAGTTACCATTTGGTTAGCAATTTGTTGCTAATACACCAACAAATTCGGGGCGTTGGTAAAATCCGTTAGCAATTGGGATTTTTTTTGTAGTGTAGGCTTGTTTAATCCTGGGGAAACATTTCACATTGCTGAAATAGTTTCTTATGACAATGCCTAACACGACTCAAGCCAGTTGGAGTATTTTCGCTCACAAATAATATTATTACAGTATTATTATTGTTGTTGTTGTTTTTTTTTTCCGGTGTCATTTCCCTACAGTCACTTGCCAAAGCACCTTGCAGCATATTTTACCCTATACATAGGGGTATAATTTTTCGGCAAAAGATGTTGAATTGACTATTGAAAGATATTTTGATTTGATTGAGTAGCGCCTTCGCGTAACATGCTATGATCTTAAGACTCTTACAAGGTAGTGAAGAGTTTCACAAGCTTAATTCATACTCTATTGGAGTTAGAAGATTTGACCATAGAAAATACAAGAGGCAATTCACACTGAATTACAGGTACTTCATGAAGGCCTACAACTAGCGCAAAGATTCAATCTATTTCCTCTAGAAATAGAAACATACTCAACATAGGTTTATCAAGGCTATTAATATGGCCATGCCATACTAAATAGTGTAATTTACTCTTACAGGTCATTAATACGCCATGAGAAGGGCCTCCTATCGAGGCATAATTTAAAACAAGGGAATGGTGTTGCAAATGCACTAGCAAAGGATGCCAAAAATAAGGGGAAAAAAATAGATATATGCATGAAGAAGATAAGATGTTTGTGTCACCGCCAGTTTTTATGGAAAAATTGCTTAGTATAAATATGTGTGGGGAATATATTTTATCTAGGGAAATTAGTCCATAGAATTAGCTCATTACAAAAATTGGTCAATTGATAAAATATTACTAATATTAGCCAAAATGACCAACTAGTTATTTGTAGCAAAAAAATATCAAATTTTTACTTTCTTTTGAGTGGGTGCTATTAGAATAGATTGGGTATATCTTAAGGAGCTTGAATCTCAGCTTTGGGATGATCTGGTGAAGTTTTGAGGTGGTTTGAATTGAAAATTCGAAGTAAAAACTGAACATGAAAAAAAATGATACGTGTATCACATATGTATCATATTTGTGTCGATTGTGTATCACATGTATATCCATGTATATCTGTGTGTGAGATGAAGAATTTTTTGACATCGATTTAATTATGAATTTTGATACAAAACCAGTCCAAATCATCTCCAATCTTTCCTCAAATTGTGTATATTGACTTATCTATATGTTTTCAATGAATTTTGACTATGCTCATTAAAAAAATTCCTCGTTTGTTTCGATTTTTGAAATATTGGCTAGAGATTGGTAAATTGGAACTTATATGTAACATTTATGTAAGTTTCCCCTTTATCTAAGAAACTACCCACCAGTGTTTGTAATATGATACAATGTCTAGGAAATCAGACATTGCAACAGATATGAATGAAGGGTCAACGCGCCCTCTCCCCTACCCTGACTTCACCTCAGGTGAACCCTTTGTAATATGCAAAACTCATACTTAAGTAAGTTTATATATATATTCCAATTAACGTTCCATAAAACAAAACAATAAATAGAGAGTGGAAGTGGGGGAGTCGTGTAATTTGTAGGCAAAATGCGATAATTCTGGTTATGCAAATTCAAGATGTAGAGTACTTGCCCAAATTTCATTAAAGAGCTCAAGAATCCATGTTCCTACAAAGAACAATACTGGCCGTGGTATCACCTGGTTAGTAGGTCAACTTATTCTCTGGCCAAATATTACTAAGTGCAAGGGAATGAAATATAAGGCCTACTAGTAGTGCTGCTACTAACAAAGATCATTAAACGGCTAGAACTTTTGGAACACATAATTCAACAGAAATTGCCGCTACATTAGTCTGTTCAAAGTAAGAAATGAAATTAAACCCTCCTACAATTATCTCACGGTTAACTCTCCTACTTATTCATCATAATCATATTCTCTCTACGAGTCTGCTGCAACAGCAACTACAGCTTCCGGCATGGAAAAGATTTTCACAGGTGAAGTTTGGGTCTTGAGTGGAAGGCGGGGAGAACCAGCTAGCTTATTCTCCTTCTGAATCCCAGAACTCACGATATCAAGAACTTTACGCACTTCATTTGCCAGCTCTATGATGTAATCATCTTCATGACCAATATCATACAAAGCCTTCTCCATCTTGAATATGTATTCTCTGTTGTTCCCACATGGACCATGAGCAGTTGCAATTTGCCTGCAACGGGATACAGAAATCAGCTACGGCTTAAGAAGTTGTATCGCAGATAAAAGACTACTTAGGAAACTTGATCTTTAAGTACCAGGCCATCTCTTCTAACGGGGCAGGTCCTAGATAGTACTTATTATTCACCTTGTCAGGAGTGGATGTAAACCTGAAATGAAAAATTGGATCAATCAACTCAATGCACCTTTGGTTCAACCTTATGTTTCTATTAATTATATGAAGTTTTTGCGCTAAACTAGGTCGTTCGAGAGGAGACGGTTGGAGAGCAGACAAAAGAACTTACACTATTACTCCAGTTAAAAGTGGATCATCAGAGTCTTCTTCCTGAAAGAGAAAAAAAACATAGTGAGGAAAGGACCATGTTCTCTGTTTACAATTTCATTAATTCTATATTAACTTATCATAACAAAAACTTTATGCACTTGCCTTGAAGAAGTCTACTAAGGTCTTACTATCATACTCGCACTCTCTTCTTTCCAGATACTGTAAAGTATAGATTAAAGAAACAACATCAGAGACTAGAATGGCAGGTGATAGGCAGGACCCAAAATCAGAGACTAGAACAACCATGAACACATATGATAAATCAATACAGAATAGTTCACATACCTCCATTGCCTTCTTTTCCTTTTCAGGACCTCCTCGCACACAATAAGCAGCGCCCCACTGAAAGAAAATGCACATATTAGTAAAATTGACACAAGCCATGACAATAATAGTTTGGGAAAGGAAAACACAACATGATTCAACATCACCATACTACAGCATTAAGCCATTAACCACAATCATAGTCTCCATCATAGAGAGCGAGATTACAAAGCAAATTTAGTAAGAGCTAGCCTTTGTCCTCACCACGTAAGGACAAAGTGATTGGTTTAGTGAAAAGACTAAACTATACAATCAATGACAACAAATGAACATGCCTATAGAACCTTAAAGACAAAAACAAAATCAACATTTCTACATGAAGTCTTTATCATAGTAAAGAAAGTAAGTAGCTAACGTCCACTTACGCAAATAGCTCCTTCAGATTCTTCCAAGGTGCAAGTTCTTGCAGGGTGTTCAGGTGTACCTCTGTGATCAATACAAGCTGATACATTCACACATAAATACAATTAAAATCAAATTAAGTATTAACCATACTATGAACAAATATCAACCATTAAAGAATCAATAAGACTCGGCATAAGAGCAACATACCAAGATCAAACACACGCTTGTAATCCTTGATGTAACCTATCACTTTCTCATCGTACTCAAATCCTGGATTCCATACCAAGGAGCCATAGCCAAAAATCCAGAAAACCATGATTGTGAAAGCTTCCCGAAGCTAAGAACTGCACCATTAACCATAACATGGGTTATTTGATATTCACATATCCAAAAATAGAATATTTTTTTTAACTGAGAAATCCCTGAGGGCTAGTAGCCATGGATAATGGGGATAATGGGCCTCACCTCTCTCCGTTCCTACTTATATACCATGCTTTTGTCTATTGCAAGGTTCGAACATGTGACATGTAACAAACACATGAGACACTACGCTCTATTACTACTAGACAGAAGTCCTGGCCCCCGCAAATAAAAAGTTCAATATTTTTACCAAATATTACTTCTGTCCCTATTAGAGAAATAGACATTACTTCAGAGCAAGACAAAATACACTTAACAAAATACAACTGTATTTGGTTCTTTTCTATTTGTCACATTGCGTAATGTGCCAAACCAAAGAGGTTAAAGGGGCCTCTTATAGAAACAAAAATAGCTACTTTATTATCCAAAACAAATGATAGTTAGTATTTATTTTCCATTCAACAGCCAAAGAATCTATTTTCCAAAATAAACTTTCCAAAGCCAAATCCAATATCAGAAATTGTATTAAAAAAGAAATATTTTCCAATAAAAGCTAGACAAATGTATGCTAGTAAAAGCATTAACCCACAATGTACTAGCACAGCCCACCGTACAAGCTTTACAGCACAAGATACAAGTTTTACGGCACAATGTACAAGCATTAAACAGACAACTATAAACCCTAAATAAAGGGGGGAAATCATAAAATTAAAACCAAAAAGAATGAAAATATTGCAAAATATCAGAAAATGGATTAAAATAGAAGAAAAAATAACGAAAAAGACGAATACAGAAAAATGGAGATCAAGCAGAAACTTACCAAAATAAGTTTAATATTCAAAATGGATCAAAGCCAATGCCTTTATAATCACCTCAGAAATATTTTTTCTGAATATGAATGAATTCGATGAGAGAGAAAATGGAATAAATAGGAGGATTTTGAAAGAACAGAAACCCTAGAAAGAGAGAGAGGATAGAGAAACAACGATGTTTGTTTCTTGTATTTTTTGTCTCTCTCTCTAAAGGTTTACGAAGGAGGAGGAGGAACAACTTTGTCCGAAAATTAAGTATTTATAGCCTGAAAATACCAGAAGGATAACGCGTAAATAATTAATTTAATTCTTTTTGTATGTAGACTACATATGGATGTGTGTACATGAACGTGAGTGCATGTGTCTTATTTTCATGGGTAATTGCACATGTTCCCCTTGGCTCTTTCTTCACGAGTAATTAATTAATTAAATCAAGTGAATTTTCCCAAATTCGTAAAAAGATTTAAGTTATATACCTGACATCTAAAATATAGTAAACTCAATCACTTATTATCATTACTTCTTCGATTTTCTGTTAGAAATCTATCTTGGAGTATTTACAGCGATCGATCTTTTATGCTGATGCTTTTGTTGTTATTCTACCTCACCAGTTGGGATTCTCTATCAGACAATATTTATATATAGGGTTAAATTTGGCTCATAACTTTCCCACATTAAGTGGGTACGTCCCCTACAATAAGGGTGATCCAAGTAAGGGTGCGGCCCAAACCAAGAACGACGTCGTTTAGCACCTGACCCCTTTACTGAGTGGAAGCCACCAACCTTCATACTTTTTTTGTTGTTTTTCGAGGAAAGTTTCCTACTATATAAAGGGAACCCTCTCTTTGTAAAGAGGATCATGATTATTCTCGAATAATACAATCTCTATTTCTATCTCTACTTTCTCTTCCTCTCTCTCGACCTCATAACCATTGCTTCCCTCTTAAGCTAAGCCTATTATTATCATCCATTGAAAAATCTACAAAGACTCTCGAAGTGATAATCATCTCTTTGGCTTATTATATTTGATTACGATTTACCCTCATATATTTTTTGATTGTTTTTAGACTTACAAAAAACGAAGATAATTTTTTGAGCTAAACAATTTGGCGCCGTCTGTGGGGATTTTGAGAATCAAAATCATAGTTTGCACTTAGAGAACTATCGAAAACCTTTCTTTACTACACAAAAACGAAAAATGGCTGACAAAAACGCAAGAATGAAAACAATAGTAGATGTTGCAATCAACCTCATCGGCCCTCCAACGAAGCCGGTGAAGATGGGGTTTTGATTACAACCCCTAGTACCACCTTGAGCGAAGAAATCCCACCTCCACCGCCCGAAGATCTAACGATCTTGCGGGAAAAAGGTGCTACCACATCTACATCTGAAGAGGCACCCCCGGAGGTCAAGAAACTACTGGAAGAGTGGCTAACAAGCACTCTAAGTGGCCTGGTTGAGAAGTCACCTCAACACAATGTCAGATGCAGGCCAACCACATATCTTGTTGCAGTCGGAGGTGAACCCGAGGTCACCCACGCAAACAACGCACCCCTCGGAACTCGGTTCGATGACGATGCGGCTCGCAGCATCCTCAAGAAGATGGAGGAAACGGAAAACGAAAACAGGTCACTTTATGAACAGATGAAGGAACACATAGAAAGGGTGAACAAAATCCCCGATGGCCCAAAAATGCTGCCGAAGCGTGACGTGGGGAGGTTTGTTGAACAACCCTACACGGAAGAGGCTGCACCATACCCCATTCCAAAAACCTTCAAGATGTCGTCTTATCTGAGAGTGTACGATGGAACTACAGATCCCGAGGACCACTTGATCTACTACGTCACTGCCGTAAAAGGTAACAACCTCTCAAAAGAACAGGTATCGTGTGTACTGCTGAAGAAATTCGGCGAAACACTAACAGGGTGAGCACTGACCTTACTCCCAGCTACCGGCCAAAACTATTTCCACGTTCGAGGAAATGGCGGATAAGTTTATCACCGCCCATGCAGGAGCTAAGAAAGCAGAAGCAAGGGTCAACGACGTCTTCGCCGTTCACCAAACCGCAGGGGAAGGACTCAAGGGCTTCCTAGCTAGGTTCAACAGGGTAAGGATGAGCCAACCAACATATCGGAAGGCATGGCAGTTGCTGCGTTGCAAAACGAGTTAAGCAGAAACGGCTCGAGGGCGACCAAAAAACTACTCAACTCCCTCATGAAGTACCCGCCCACCACATGGGATTGCGTGAGGTGCGTGAAGATGAGGACGACCTCAACGGGCCGACCCAACGTCTAACAACGATACATCCAGAGATCAGGAGAGATCGACGCAATGAAGGACGACGGGAACAAGGCCCACGTACCAATAGGGAGAACCAACCATATATAAGATCCTCTCACCCACCGCCACCCATGCACACGGATGCACTACAGCGACATGCCGCCTCACTACGAAACGACAGAGGTACACCCCCTTTATTATCTGCCCATAAGTTTTGCGTGTCCCCTTCAGAGATAGTGTACGCACTTGAGAAGCTGGGCAACAAGGTGCAATGGCCGGTAAAGATGAAGTCGACCCCGCCACCAGAAAATCAAACGCCTTGTGCGAATTCCACCAAGAACGGAGGCACAAAACCGAGGATTGTATAGGTCTACGACAAGAGGTGGTTAGGATGTTAAACCAAGGGTTCCTGAGGGAGTTACTAAGTGACAAAGGAAAAATCAGCTTTGCATGCGGAGGGGAGCAACACCACGATCCACCAAAGCCGCCCTCGCCAGCCCGCACGATCAACATGATCATTGGAAACAGCAACGACTCGGCAATCAACCACGTAAAGTTCACCACTACGCACAAACTGAAGCAAACTATCGCCCACGAACGGTATGACGACTTCGAAGATAGTATCATCTTCGATAAGTCTGATGCCAAAATTTGTCTTTCCCTCATTACGATGCTTTAGTTATTCCTTTATATATCGCATATACGGATGTTAAAAGAATTATGGTCGATGACGACAGTGGAGCCTGTATTATCCACCCTAGGGTCCTCGTACTAATGGGACTCGAGGATAAGATAATACCGCACTGCATAACACTAACCAGTTTCAATAGTGCAGTGGAACGAACCTCCAGAGAAATATCGTTATCCCTCCTAGCAGGGAAGTCACGTTGGAAACAACCTTCCACATGATGTACCAGGAAACAACATACTACGTCATTATCGGATGATCGTCGATATAAGCCATGAGAGCGATCCCTTCGAGCTTTTACCAAATGGTAAAGTTTCCCACCCCGTGGGGAATATTCAGCATTCGAGGCGAGCCCCACACCGCTCAAGAGTGCTATAAAATATCTCAAGACTGCGCCCGCACCAAATAACTTAAGGGGGCGAGCGCAGACGCATAGCAATCAGATATGTCGGGGACTAAGGTCCACCAGACAGAACATGCCATTAAAGACCCTGATGTCGTAGAAGCCCGTAAGGCTACGATTGAAGATCTCGACCTGGTCTAACTAGACAACAGAACATCGCAAAGTTATATACAGAGATACTTACATCCTGCATTCTACGTTTATGGAAATCCTTCAGGATCAGACACAAGTTGGTTTGTCCTAACGTAAAAGAATCTACGCCAGAACTCACGATTATCTTTGTCGTCAACCCTCACGACAAAGCTCTTCTTGCCACGACTCCTCAGTTGGAGCATGGTACCCCTCATACAACTGGTGCTGAACATCTGTAGCAGATGGTAAACGGAAACATCGGCCCTGGCCTTACCGGCAAGCGTGGTAAGGATCCGACAGACCTTCAAGGCGTAAGGTGGGAGTTGAGCTGGACATATGTGATAGAATCGGCAGAGCTCTTTCGCCAAAGGGTTAAGCGGAAACCTATACCCAATCTTAAGAGAGTATTCATAAAATGTACAAAAACCGGGCCTATGTACATTGGCATGGTTCGTCCCAGCCGGAGCTATCTCAACGTGACTAGAAATGTTGTACCTGGTTGTGATAACGTCCAAGTGAGACTGGAGTAAATCACTCTCCTCCCAAGGGTGAGAAGGGCTTGCCATATTGAAGTCTTTTCTCGCAGCCAAATCCTTCGGCAAAATGTTGTGTACCGTCAAAGAAACTAGGTTTTTTCCTACTCCTTCCCCTTCACCAACGGAAGAAGGCGGAACCCTAGAAGCGGCACTGTCCTTAGCCTTTTTTCTTCCTTGACGTTTTGCCATAGTACGCAATAAGAGAATGAAGTGTTGGTAATGAGTGAGATAATTCTCAGGAAGAGTATCTCTCTGAAAACGATATAACTAAACGAAGGATGAAGAAAGAAACAAAGGGAAACTTTCTAAAAGATCGAAAGATGAAACTCTTTGAACCACTCTCCTATTTATAGGAAAAAGGCACACAGGAATCAAAAAGACTCAGTTCTGAAACTGGTGCCAGAAAGCAAAACGTCACGTCGCGTTCTGAATAAGTCTCGGGAACAGGTATAATGATGACGCATGTGACTGTTGATGTCACCTTAAAAATGGTGGGTCGCACGTCAACGACCCAACCAATGCTATCCACGTCCATGTATTGCAAAGGAGGGGCCTACATGCACGACCAAATTTTCATAAAAAGAAAATCGTGCATGTCCGTCCATTGAAGACGACCACAATACGTCTCCAACGAATAAAGGGACTAACAGTATATGGCTAAATTTGGCTCATAACGTCCCCACACCAGGTGGACACGCCCCCATGATAAGGGCGACCCAAGCAAGGGTGCGGCCCAAACCAAGAATGATGTCGTTTAGCACCTGACCCCTTTACTGAGTTGAAGCCACTAACCTTTGCACTTTTTTTTGTTTTTTTTCGAGGAAGGTTTCCTACTATATAAAGGAAACCTTCCCTTTGTAAAGAGGATCATGATTATTCTTGAATAATATAATCTCTATTTCTCCTCCCTCTCTCTCTCTCTCTCTCTCTCGCTCATCATTGCTTCCTTCTTAAGCTAAGCCTATTATTATCACCTATTGAAAAATCTATGAAGACTCTTGAAGTGATAATCATCTCTTGGGGTTATTATATTTGATTACGATTTACCCCCGTATATTTTTTGATTGCTTTTAGGCTTACAAAATACGAAGATAATTTTTGGAGCTAAACAATTTAAGCGAAAACTTTATTGTATAGTTTCTCTTAAAAATAATATCGGCAAAATATATATTTTTTATGTTAGTATATAATATACATATTTTATACATAATTAATATATATAATTTTTTTATATATTTAGCTAACGAATGCAATTATTTTTGGTAAACCAATCAAATGTGTAACTTGCAAAAAGAATAATGTATTTCAATTTTTAGGCTTGGACCAACCATCAAAAGGACCATAAATAGACTACCACTGCTTGAATTGACTATGTTTAGTGGATCTACTAGCTAGTGAATTTAATTAATTATAATGAGGCACGTAAACTTATGATCTTTTTGTCAAATTAAATATTTTATATACATATTTTCTGGAATTGATTTAATATTATCTGGCATCCATGATCCAAATATGCTATATGGCGCACTTAATTAAATGCTGAATTATTTATTTAAAGGAGTATGGATCAATTCCCACTTATACTTTATATTTTTCTCATTTCTTTAGTGATACACCTATACTATAAAGATGTTAGAGTTACTAACTTATCAATTAATGTTTCTTAAGAAATTTATTGGTAATCACCTAATAAGCGAACTAATTGTGTAAATATTATTTGAAAGAATAAAGCATAAAATATACGGGATACCTTATATTTCGGCTCTCCTTTTTACCACTAATTTTATAGGAATATATTGATGTATGCATATATGCATTTGTTTGATGTTCTGATATGTACATGGCACATAGTAGTACTAACTTTTGTATGGAATGTTTTCAATTGAACCTAGACGGTTTCTTGAGTAAATTCGTTTTTGCGCGTTTAAGACCGTATTTAATGTGGATGTATTGGACCACGAAATTAGTATGCTTCAAAAGATGGAAATATAGATATTTTGCTAATCTTAGTCATAAAAGTACTTAATCAAAGTGTTTAACCTACTAAATTCATTGAACTTAGACAAGTGTGATGGAAAAAAAAGGGAAAGAACATTAAAAAAAATTATTTAAAAAAACACTCATAGGAATTAGAGTTGAAGCACAATAAACCGTTCATTAATACGTCAATTTGGAGATAACCCAAATTAACTCATCCAAAAATGTCGAAAATGTAGAAGAATTTTTTATCAAATAAAGAAGATTTTTTATTTCTATTCTATTCATCCGATAATTGAATCTGCAATCAAGATATCGAGCAAAATATAAAATTGATCGGTCGATCAAACTAATTATATTTACTGCTCAAAAGTATATAAAATATGTATATTATATGTGTATAATAGACATATACAAAAATATGTATATATATTTTATTAGCTTTTATTTTTGAACTATATAAAAAAAATGTATAATAGACATATATACAAAAGATATATTTCTCTTCTTTCAAGAAAAACTATGCATTATGTAATGGTTAACCAAATGATAAAAAAGGAACCACACAAATGAGAAAAATGGAGTTACGAATTATTATTCTCTTATTTTTAACGGAGAAATTACACTGTATTGCTGCTCCTAAAATAATAGTCAGTAAAATAGATATTTTAGTATTATAATGTATGGTATACATATTTATACATAATTAGTGTATATTTTTTTTTTAATATATATTTAGCTAGCGAATGTAATTATTTTTTATCGAACGGTCAAATATATAGCTTGACCTTTTATAATCACAATAGGCCCAACACATCTAATGTAATTAAAACTTGTAATTACTTAAATAATCACTGTACAATTTATGTATATTGGCGAGAAAAAATAAACAATAAAACTGACCGATTACTTAAGTAAAGATACCAATATTATATATACGTGTGTATATGTAGCACCATCTATAATCACTGTACAATTTAGGTACATTGGCAAGAAAAAATAAAAGAAAGAGTTACAATAAAATACACATGACTTCACATCATAACAAAAAATGACCCATGTTTTTAAGCTTTACCTAACCTAGCTCATAGTGTATTTACTTTGAAAATACTAGCTCTTGCAAATTAAAAATTTGTGTTCTTACAACCATTGCTTCTAAAATCTATGGAGTTAAATATGTGTTCTCACAACCATTGCTTTCACTATCTCTTCTTCTCACATTTTTTACATATGCTTCAAGGAGCTGTCCGCCATTACTGCTTCTCCCCTATATCACGTGGTTGCAATATAAAAAATTTGAAGAGTAGAAGTCCACCATTAAAGGCCATTCAAAGATTTGATTTAGAAAATATAATTTGTTGTAATTCTTAATTGTTTGGATTCGGTATTGTTTTAATTGATTGAAAATATCAAAAAGAGTTCAAAGTTTAAATTTGAAGTGATTTGGAGTAGATTTGAGCAAGATTTGAATTAAATTTCAGAAAAAACGCAATGAAGAAGACGAAGTCAGTTTTTTGAATAATCTTGTATAACAGTGTATATGGGTATATAAACACATCTTATACACTATTATACACTTTTATACACCTTTATACAAACGTCTGTAGACGAACTTCTTCGACGATTTTCAGTTGCAATTCTTGTTCAAAACCAGTCCAAATCTCCATTAAATAATTTCAAAATTTAGATACAACCTCCTTATACTATTTCTAACAAATGTAAATAACACCCACTCCAAATTTCTTACAAAATCAAATTCGAAATTTAAACTCACATATTTAAGCTTGCTAAAAATCTAATTTTCACCAGACGGATGGATTTAATTTGTTAAATTAATATTTGAGTCACAGTTATTAATTCAAAAATTAACTTAAAAGCTTGAGCAATTTGACTTAGATTTGGTCTACTTAAATAAATTTAGTCCAACCATTTCATTTGGTCACTCCTATATCTGTGGAGGAGACGAGGAACTAGCCTACTTGTCCTTTTTTCAAGAACAACTTTCGCATCAGGGCAATGAACATGAGGCTAAGGCTAGGAAAGGGTGGAAAAGCCACAGCTTCTTAGATAAAACCTCGTCCTATTATTATTGGTACGCTATCCACTTATCAGTACGTCCTTTTTTTTGGCAAATAATTTAATTTGAATTTTATATTTGTCTTTAATAAATTTTTTATAGCCAAAAATATTGTTATTAAACAAGTATTCTAGTTCGAAAGATGTTTAAATAGAAAGATAAACGAAAATAGATGAAGCAGAATGTTAAATCCGATCCCACAATTTTTTTGTGTCTCCTTATGGAATTATAACCCTTCCACAGTTGCCAAGAATTGTAGGTTACTTCCTCACAGGATAGAACGGAAAAACGTTTCTGTGATAGTGGCAATACGAATCACAGAATTCTAACGAACTCAAAGATACGCTGCAAATCACACGACTTACTGTTTTGTTTTGATGAAAACAATGCAGTAATTTAGTTAGGAAGAAGGAGAGTTTTTTGAGAGAGATATCTGTAAAAAATTAAGTGCAATGAGGCAAAGCCTCTGGAATTTATAGAAAATTATTGGAAGAGATGTGATGTTTGGTTTGGAAAAGGTCTCTGTTAAAAAATTTACGCGTCTTGCCGCGGTCCTACCACGGTTATGCCAGGTTCGCGGTCAGAGTACTTCAGACTGACTCTGTCGGGGTCTTACCGCGGTTACGCCAGGACTGCAACAAGAGTGGCCTTCAAAAAGTGTGTCCTGGCGCAGTACCGCGGCTAACTGACATACATTTAATTAATTATTAAATAATTAATTAAATAAATTTTGTCCAAAAATAATCTTATCGATCATTTGACAAATCCAAAGCCAAAGCCAAAGCCGATCCGAGCGACGATAGCGGCGCATGAGTTTTCCCTTTTTCTCAACCTTTTGAGAGATAAAGAATATGTTTCTCAATATAAACTCATATTGGATGGTTTCCCCCATTCAATGTGGGACAATCTGCTTTTCAAGACTTTAATGAATTTGAATTTTTTCATTTCCCTCCAAAAGTCATCTCATCCATTTCCCTTTCACTCCACTTAATTAAAGACAAAGTATGTCTTCAACTCCAACAATCCCCCGCATGAATGTGGAATGGCCTAAAAGAAGAAAATATGCATAAAAACTGTGTGATTTGCAATTAAGGATTAGTTGCATTTGGATAAGTAGGTTTCCCTTTGAACTTTCCAAAGTGAACATATGTTAGATATACTCGATCAATCGGTAGATTTGATATCTTTGAACCGTCGAGCTTTGATGTATACCTAGATAACACAAGTCACACAATTAAACCTTAAACGTCTTCAGTTCTCATTGTTGTGTTCGTTTCAACCATGAACATCTCCTGGTTTCGTAAGTGTATAGAGAATTTGGCCTTGCTAACTTCTCCTTGAAGCGACTTACACTTCACACTTACATAGGTGATTTCTAAGCTGTAATCCCAGAGATTACATTTTCTGATAATTCCTATATCAGAATTAGATAATCATTAAAAAGCTTTAATTGCTTCATTCTTGTTTCCTAACATTGTCCTTTCATGAGAATGGATTATTTTGACAATGTTCCACTGTCTTTCATAACTTTGTTTGATCTCCTTCGACCTAGATCATGGGATCTCCATCCTTCTAGGTATATTTACCGTTATGCTTGACTTTTCATCGGCCACAGACCCATTCCCTTCGTTGTGAACTCAAGTGCCTCTCTAGTAAGGCCTTTCGTAAGCGGACTCAACACATTTTTCTTTGACTTTATGAAGTCAATTGAAATGATTCCTCTAGAGATCAGTTGTCTAATAGTTTTATGTCTTCATCTTATAAGATAACTCTTGCCATTATACATAATATTCTTTGCCCTTCCTACAGGTGATTGACTATCGTGAATGCAAATGGGTGTCGGTGGTTTGGGCCAAAACGGAATATCTTCCAAAAAATTCCGAAGCTATTCAGCTTCTTCACCGGCTTTATCTAAAGCTATGAACTCAGCCTCCATAGTTGAACGAGCTATACAAGTTTGTTTGGATGATTTCCAAGACACATCTCCTCCTCCAAGAGTGAAAATATATCCACTTATGGATTTTGAGTCATGTGAGCCGGTGATCCAATTTGCATCACAAATCCTTCAACTACCACTGGGTGTTTGTTGTATTGCAACGCATAATCTTGAGTATATTCTAGATATCCCAAGACACGTTTCATTGCCATCTAATGAGTTTGATCTAGATTATGCGTGTACCGACTTAACTTACTGATATCACATGCTATATTGGGTCGTGTGTAGTTCATGTTGTACATTAAATATCCCAAAACCCAAGCATAATCTAGTTGAGACTTGCTCCCACCTTTGTTCTTCTTTAATGGAAGATTCACATTAATAGGAGTTTTTGAAACTCTAACATTTAAGTGCTTGAATATTTTAAGAACATATTTGATATAATGAGATTGTGATAGTGCAAGACCTTGAGGAGTCTATGGATCTTTTTTCCCAAGATTACATCAGCAACTCCTAAGTCTTTCATATTAAAATTTATGCTTAACATATGCTTTGTGGGATTAATGTTAGCAATTTCATTACTTATTATCAACATATCATCTACATATAGACAAACAATGACTATATAATTAGGATTCTCTTTGATATAAATACATTTATCACACTCATTGACCTTAAAGTCATTTGACAAAATTGTGTCATCAAATTTTGCATGCCATTGTTTAGGTGCCTGTTTTAGTCCATAAAGAGACTTAAAAAGTTTACAAACTTTCTTTTTCTTTTCCGAAACCACAAACCCTTCAGGTTGTTCCATATATATTTCTTCTTCTAAATCTCCATTTAAAAAAGTTATTTTCACATCCATTTGATGTATTTCAAGGCCATATACCACAACTAAAGCAATTAACATCCGAATAGATGTAATTCTTGTTACCGACGAGTATGTATCAAAGTATTCAAGACCTTCCTTTTTTGTAAAGCCTTTGACTACATGTCTTGCCTTATATTTGTCAACAGAACCATCTACTTTCATCTTCCTTTTGAGAATCCTATAACTTAAAGGTTTATTTCCAGGAGGAAGATCAACTAATTCCCATGTATGGTTGCCCAAAATATATTGAATCTCACTATTGACAGCTTCTTTCTAATATGGTGCTTCGGAAGAAGACATAGCCTCCTTAAACGTTTGAGGCTCATTTTCTAGTAGAAAAGTTAAGAAATCTAGACTAAATAACGTAGACTTCCTTTGACGTTTGCTACAACTTGGATTCTCCTCATTATGCATCTCATCATTTGTTTCTTCCCGTGGACATTTATTCCTTGGAATAGACGTCTCACTCTCACCTTCATTTTTATATGGAAATATATGCTCAAAAAATTCAGCAGTATTTGATTCCATTAATGTATTCAATTGAATTTCTGGATTTTCTGATTTGTGAACCAGAATACGATATGTTTTACTATTTGTTGCATATTCTATAAATACACAATCCACAGTTTTAGGTCCTATTTTAACTCTTTTGGGCTTACGAACTTGAACCTTCACCAAGCACCCCCACACTTTGAAATATTTCAAGTTAGGACTTTTTCCTTTCCATTTTTCATATTGTATGGATTGTGTTTTGCTATGGGGAATTCAATTAAAAATTCTTTTTGCTGTTAGAACGGCTTCCCCCCCACAAGTTTTGTAGTAACCCAGAAATTATCAATAAAAGCATTCTTCATCCTTAAGAGTTCTATACTTTCTTTCTGCAATCCCGTTGGATTGTGGTGAGTAAGGGGCAATTTTTTGGTGAATGATACCATACTCCAAATATTTTTCTTAAAATGTTGATTCATACTCTCCTCCCCTGTCACTTATTATCATTATTATTTTACTATTTAATTGAGTCTCAACTTCATTTTTATATTGCTTAAATGCATCTATCGCCTCATCCTTACTATTTAACAAGTATACATAATAATATCTTGTACTATAGTCAATAAAAATTATGAAATACTTTTTTCCACCTCGAGATGGTATTGACTTCATATCACAAATATCAGTGTGAATTAAGTCCAAAGGATTTAAATTATTTTCAACCAACTTAAAAGGATGCTTAGCATACTTAGGTTTCACACATATCTGACACTTTGTATTATCATAATTAAACTTAGGAAATATTTCCAAATTGATCATTTTTCGCAATGTCTTAAAGTTAACATGACCTAAATGGGAATGACATAAAGAATTAGACTCAAGAAAATAAGAAGAAGATTCAACTTTATTCATATCAATAGCTATTACATTCAGTTTGAAAAGGCCCTCATTTAGGTAGCATTTTCCTACATATAATTCATTCTTAGTTATTACAATCTTGTCTTAAATAAAAACGCACTTAACCCATTTTTAACGAGAAATGCAACACTAACTAGGTTCTTACTAATATCTGGAACATGAAGTACATTACTTAAAGTAACTACTTTGCCATATGTCATCTTCAATCAAATCTTCCCATAGCCTTCAATCTTCGCAATTGCGGAGTTGCCCATGAAGATGGTCTCGTCTGGACCTTCAGAATCATAAGAAGTAAATAATCCTTTATTTGTACAAACATGTCATGTAGCTCCTGAATCAATCCACCATTCCTTGGAGTTTCCTATCAAGTTACATTCAGAGAACATAGCACACAAGTTTTCCATATCATTGTTCTTTTCAACAATGTTTACTTTGGTTCTCTTATCCTTCTTTGGAGCAAGACATTCTGCAATTTTGTGCCCATATTTCCCACAATTGTGGCAGTTGCCTTTGAACTTCTTCTTAGGTGGATTCTGCTTTGGCCCAGACGGCTTCTTCCTTTTCTTGCTATTAGTTTGTGCCTCTTCAATAATGTTTGCACCAGCAATGGAAGAACTTGTAAGAGACTTCATTTCTGCTGCTTTGTTATCTTCTTCTATCCTTATGTGCACCACAAGATCTTCAAGTGTCATTTCTTTGCGTTTCTGCTTTTGTTGATTTTTGAAGTCCTTCCACAATGGAGATAATTTTTCAATAAATATTGCCACTTGAAAAGCTTCATTGATCACCAAGTCCACTGTAAGCATATCATGAACCAGCACTTGCATCTCCTGAACTTGAGAGATAACAAAGTTGTTGTCCACCATATTAAATTCTAGAAACTAGGCAGCAACAAACTTCTTAAAACCAGCATCTTTAGCTTTGTACTTCTTCTCAAGAGTGTACCACAACTCTTTTAAAATTTTACACACTAAGGCACTGTACAAACTATCTTCTAAACCATTTAAAACATAATTTCTACAAAGAAAGTGAGAATATTTCCAAGCCTCAGTTGCTAGAAATTTCTCGTTGTCAGGAGTGCCTTCAACCACAACAGGTTCGTCTTCATTGATAAACCTTTGCAGACTAAGGGTTGTTAGATAGAAGAACTTCTTCTGTTGCCAATGTTTAAAATTAACCCTGGTAAATTTATCGGGTTTTTCAGCCTTCAAAATTGTTGGTGCAGGGGCAACTTTTGGTGCAGCAGCCTGAGCAGAACCAATTTGTTCTGTCCCAGTGTTGGCAGAAGCATCACTTGTTCCATTCGTCATTTTTTCTGGAAAAGCAACACAAACCAAGTTAGCAATCTGGTGATGTTTTTAATCTTCAAACCGACTACTACAAAACAATTTTAAACAACAAAATCGAAATTAGCAATCTGGTGAAGTTTTTAATCTTCAAATTGATTACTAAAAAACAATTTTAAACAACACAATCGAAATTAGCAATCCGGTGAAGTTTTTAATCTTCAAACCGATTATTACAAATCAATTTTACTTGATGAATTTTTTATTACTTCAAACCAAGAAAAATAAGAACACTGTTACTAAAAATAGAGTATAATTCCTTAAGTTTGTTATTAAACAAGTGTTCTAGTTTGAAAGATGTTTAAATAGAAAGATAAACGAAAATAGATGAAGCAAAATATTAAATCCGATCCACAAATTTCTTGTGTCTCCTTAAGGAATTATAGCCCTTTCATAGTTGCCAAGAATTGTAGGTTACTTCCTCCCAGGATAGAACGGAAAAACGTTTATGTGATAGCAGCAATATAAATCACAGAACTCCAACGAACTCAAAGATACACTGGAAATCGCACGACTTGCTGTTTTGTTTTGATGAAAATGATGCAGTAATTTAGTTAGGAAGAAGGAGAATTTTTTGAGATAAATATCTGTAAAAAAATTGAGTGTCGAAATGAGGCAAAGCCTCTGGAATTTATAGGAAATTATTGGAAGAGATGTGATGTTTGGTTTGAAAAAGGTATCGGTTCAAAAATTTACACGTCTTGCCGCGGCCCTACCGCGGTTACGCCAGGACCGCGGTCAGAGTAGCCTTCAGATTGAATCTGCCGCGGTCCTACCACAGTTACGCCCGGACCGCGGCAAGAGTAGCCTTCAAACATAGTGTTCTGGCGCGGTACCACGGCTAACTGACAGACATTTGATCAATTATTAAATAATTAATTAAATAAATTTTGTCCAAAAATAATCTTATCGATCATTTGACAAAATCGAAGTCGAGCCGAGCGACGATGGCGTGAGGTATTTCCCTTTTTCTCAACCTTTTGAGAGATAGAGAATGTGTTTCAATATAAACTCATATTGGATGGTTTTCCCATCCAATTTGGGACAACCACACTTTAATGAATTTGAATTTTTTCATTTCCGTCCAAAAGTCATATTCTCCATTTCCCTTTCGCTCAACTTAATTAAAGGCAAAGTATATTTTTAAACTCCAACAAAAATCTCATTTCATATTTGAGATCATAAGTTTTAAAAATCTTTTTTTTTTCTTTCTTAAATTACCTGCACATACATTCAAAAACTACCACATTAGTAGAAACGACAAATATAATTTTACCCATGCACATAAAAGGTGCTAAAACTTTGAACAATCAACCTCTATTTATCTTTGCTCTAAATTGTCCTTTTGGTCACGTAAATATTCGTTCATCTTACTTTTAATGTTTTACTTCAACATAGATAAGAGAAAATGCTGTTTAAAATTACCAACTATTGCTTCAATCAGCTTGGTTAATGAGCAAAAATTATGATAATGAAGCTAATTAAAAAGAATTTCTTAGTAGCTTAGATTTTTATATCTCTTCCTTTTTCTGGTAGATTTTTATATCTGTGATAAAAGAAAAGTGTTTTCCTTTCAGGCTTCCACAATTTCATTTTTGGCTCACGTTGCAAATTCAGTGCAGAGTGTTGGACGGAGTGTTGGATGGAATCAGCCAAAAGATACTTTTAACATTGTATGATATTGTACATTTTGACTCAAACTCACACAGTTTTCCTTAAAAGGTCTCAATCTTCCCTCGAACTAAGCTCTACATGGCCCATCACCATGATTCACAGGTTTCTCCCTCGAACTAAGTTCCACGTGGCCCGTTAATACGATCAACGAGTCAATTTTCGAGATTCAGTGTATGCCACTCACATCGTAAGGGCATGGCAACTGAAACCCACAACTAGCTTCTTTTTTGTTTGTGTGTCTTTGAGCTCGTAAGAGTAAGGAAACTGAACCCCGTACCACCACTCAATCATCGTCACACTCGTCATGTCGAATATGAGCTCTGATACCATTTGTTGCGCTAAATCAACTTAAAGATACTCTTAACATATATAGTATGATATTGTCCTTTTGGGCCAAGTCAGCACAATTTTTCCCAAAAGACCTCACACCGAGATCCCGGCACCTTATATGTAGGCTCCCAATATTTTCAGTTGCCAATGCGATTTTGTTTGCAAACCCAACATAAAGCTTACTGGAGTTGGAAAAAAATTTAGCAGTGTAATAATTATAGTATGTGCAAACATAAAAGTGTTCTTCCTACCCCAAAGTTACAAAAAAAAAAAAGTACAACCCAGTATAATCCCACTTAGTGGGGTCTGGGGAGGGCAGTATATACGCAGACCTTACCTCTACCCTGGGGTAGAGAGGCTGTTTCCAAATAGACCCCCGGCATCCTTCCCTCCAAGAACTAACCACCTTTGCTCTTGGGAAGACTCGAACTCACAACCTCTCGGTTGGAAGTGGGGGTTGCTTACCCAAAAGTTACAAGATGAAAGAAATAGAATTATAGTATGTTCAAACAAAAAATTCTTCTTATCTTAGCCCCAAATCTGTACAAACTGAAATTTAGGGGCTTCATAAAGGATTTACACGGTGTAAAAAAAAGGAAAAAAATGTTAGTAACAAATAATAGGACCAAAAAGGAAGGCAAGTCCCATACTAACAAAACATTTATTATTTGATATTTTCTTAAAAGAAAAATTCTCATATTAAAACTTCAGAACAAAATTCTCATCCATTACGATTTAGGACCCTGCACTTTATTGGCTCCTCGAGCTCTCGTAGCTAGATGGCATTGTATTTGGGTAACTTAAGTTGTCCTGCATAAATCACGACGAAAACTGTGTCAAGAAAAGAAAAGAAACGAAAAGAAATCATGTATAAATTTTGACAGATATGTGCAGTTATCTTTTAGTTGACCTGATACTGCATAAAAGTTAAACTCTTCATTTATGCATCTTGACTTACTCGGGAGAGGGAAACTTGGCTGTGATTTGGTGAAATATTGGAATTGTACATAAGTGATGGGCATGTGTGATCTTCTGCAAGTGCTCTCAATCTTTCTAATTGTGGCAAAACGACCTTGCCAAGATCCGGTCTGTCTTTTCGCCTTAGCTCAGAGCATTGTAGCGATAACTTGGCAAGACTCAAAGCCTCATCGACGGGCCAATCAGGAATAGCTGGATCAAGCATTTCATTGAAAGTCCCTTTCTCAATTGCCCTATCAACATAATGAGTCAATCCCATTGGTGGCTTAGCTGTTAAAATCTGCAAGAATATGATCCCTAAGGAGTATACATCAGATTTTACACCAAGCATTCCGGTTTGCTGATATTCAGGATCAATATAGCAGAATGTTCCAGCCGTTGATGTCATTCTATATTGAGTGACAGTATCTGCTACTGATGGAGGGACAAGCCGAGCTAAGCCAACATCACTAATCTTACTCACAAAGTTGCGATCCAGCAAAATATTTCCTGGCTTTAGATCACGGTGCACTAATGGCTCTGGTTTGCTCTGGTGTAGGAAAAGCAAACCAGTAGCTATTTCAGCAACAATTCGAAACCTCTGCTGCCAAGAGAGTGGTGGCGTCTTTCCTCGGTGGAATAAACGGTCTTCTAAACTTCCATTTGACATATACTCGTAAACCAGACATCCATATTCCGGACAGGCTCCTAAAAGAAGCACCATATTAGGATGTCGTATGCAGCTCAGGACTTCAACCTGCAATAGAAGAATATAGTTATTGACTAGTAAAGAATGCTAACTATAGTATTGTCCTCCATTATTAAACATAATTTGGTGAATATAACATATCAACATTCAATTATGAGGCATTATAACAATCAGTGGCTGAACTAAAAATTATTACAAGGGGATTCAAAAAATTTCTAGGATGTCACAGTTGAAATTTGAACCTATGATACTTAAAGCAATTTTGAATCCCATTTTCCTTCTATACTTCAATGTTTTTATGTCAAGAGAATTCAACAGCTCATAACACCAATAACAACAACCCAGTATAATCCCACTTAGTGGGGTCTGGGGATGGTAGTATGTACGCAGACCTTACCCCTACCCTTGGGTAGAGAGGCTGTTTCCGAATAGACCCCCCGGCATCCTTTCCTCCAAGAAACTTTCCACCTTTCTCTTGGGGAGACTCGAACTCACAACCTCTCGGTTGGAAGTGGGGGTTGCTTACCGTCAAAGCAACCCCTCTTGTCTTAGAATTCAACAGCTCACATATAACCAAAAAGGATCATATTTGCTCTATTTGCACAGTGTAATTTATCTGACAAAGGGGGTTCGGAACATCCTTTATTCTACTTAGCTCAGCACCGGTCACAATTTGTCTAGACATTGTCTATCCCTTTGTCTTATTTTTGATCAGATGCTATTCATTCTACTTTGAAGATTTCCCGTTTGCTTACTTATCTGCTGATACTTAACGTTTACAGTCCGTTTAAATTAGACTTATCACCTCCACCCCCCCCCCCCCCCCCCCCCCCTCCGTAGTCAAATTAGACTGTCAGGCCATGAAACAAACATGCTTGAAGCCTGTGATAAACATAGGGAGGTAACAAATACCAGTGGGCGGTAAGCGATTTTCTCTAAAATCATTGAATTCGGATATCATTCTTTCAAATACTTATCCAACAGTCTTTTGTATCTTTCACTGAGTTACCTCTTGCTGAAACTGTTGTCTTCCATGAGCAGCATCAGGACGGAGGACCTTAACTGCAACAGGCGTATGATCGAGGTAGCACTTATACACCGGCCCATAGCCTCCTTCACCAATTTTACGAGTTTGGGCAAAGTAGTCTGTTGCAGATTCAATCTCCTCAATTGTATATTTCCTGTACCTGAAATCAGAGTTTGTAAGTTTATTTAGTATCTTATTCTTTTCTTCTGCTTCTTTTAGAGCTTTCATTTCTGCGCTGATTCTCTTTTGAGCTTCTAGTTCTGCAAGCCGCTGAGCTGCCTCTGCATGCTCAATGGCTGCTCTTGACTTTGCCTTTTCCTTCTCGGCAATTGCCAGAGCAGCTTCCTCGGCTAAACGTGCCTCTTCTAATCGTCGTTGTTCTTCCTGTTTCCAGCGCTGGAGTTCCATCGCCTGCAACAAATAACATGTTATAGTACATCCAATAGAATCATTAGACTGCACGGGAGTATTAGTTTATCGTGCCTTTTGTTTTGCTGTAAGTGCTTCCCTGCAAGCCGTACTATATAGTTCCATTGTTTGCTTAAGCTCCTGCTTTAGCCTTCTCATTTCTGCTTCCATATCATCCTGTAAGCCAAAGGAGAGGTGTAAATATAGAACAAAGAATGAGTCCGGTGCACTAAGCTCCCGCTATGTGCGGGGTCTGGGGAAGGCCCGGACCACAAGAGTCCGGTGCACTAAGCTCCTGCTATGTGTGGGCTCTGGGAAAAGCCCGGATCACAAGAGTACGCAGTCTTAATCTGCATTTCTGCAAAGTGAAGAGCCTCAGCAGAATATCTATCATAATGTTTTCTCAAGTTTTGACAATATCTTAAGTATCGAAAGAGTTTCTTACATATACTTCTGGATTCTAGCGTCCAAAAAACACATTCACTCCTTATAATTATGACATTCCTTAGTTTTACATCCCGACTCTTTGTTTGAGAAGGGCATAAACATAAGTTCAAGATAGACTTTAAAAGAACACCTGATGACGAAATGTCAGCTACCTCGCAAGCAAACAACTACAGTGCAGGAAGCCAAATTTCTCCGTCCCATCATGCAGAAGCTATATGACTATAGATTTTAGATCCTATCACCACTCTTTACATACACTAATCGAAACTAAGCCGTTTATTGATTAAGAAAGTTCAGTCAGACAAACTATATGTTGCAGACATGCTTTTATCCTAGTCTACTTGAACTAACGATATTCATCGATCCATAGAGAAAGTTAAATGGTCTAGAAATATTGAGTCAGATTTTACAGTTCACGAAAAAAACAGCAATATTTTAAATGCTTACTACTGGTCCTTGGGAGATTGATGGTCTATCACTCTCGAACGATGAAAGTGATAGTTCAGGTGGAGTCAAGGTGTCCACAGATCTCCGTCCAAACTGTGTGGAATCAAAACTTTGGGTCTCAAAATCTGAAAAGCCTGAAAGTCGAGGAGTCGGTCCACCACCATCATAGCCATCGGAAAATGAAGAATAAATGTTGTCGATGCTTGGCCGACCAGAACTGACATATGATATATCAGTATCTGGCAAAGAGATTTCATATGGTTTTCCATTAGGACCTTTCCTGTGGGTGAATGGAGACCTGTTTAAAATAGTAATATTCAACTTAGGCCATCAAATGAGAAAACTATGCAAAACCATAGTGCTCTGAAGAACAAAATTCGTATATTTCAACATCTTCCAAAGAACTTGCATCGCTGACTTTGACATTCTCATTTTGTATGCAACAAATTACTGTTATCAAAACATGGTACTCCCTCCGTCCCAATTTGTGTTCACTGTTTGACAAGGCACAAGGTTTAAGAAAGAAAGAATGATATTTGAAACTTGTGGTCTAAAACAAACATTAGACATTTGTGTGGTCGTCGATCATCTCAAGAAATTTTAAAGTTGAAATATAGATAGGTAACATTCTTTTTAGGACAGACCAAAAAAGAAATTGTGACATATAAATTGAGTCGGAGGGAGTACAGTTTATCAGATATCAAGATAATTTTTCCGACTTACTTGATGTTCATTGTGTCACTTTGAAGGGTAGATGGTGGTGGATCACAAACAGGTTTCGGACCTCCTGAATAAGGACCTATACAACACAGTTATAGAATTACAACAAGAAACAACAAAAACTTGATAGAAGAACTTGGTACTAGTGATTGTCTCACCTCTTGAACTAGCAGCAGAGGGTGTTGAACCTTCAAAAGGAGCAAATTTGGTGCTGGCCGGCTGCATTAACTGGTGACGTAGTGGATGGAAAAAAGGCGCAGGGCGAGAAGCAGCACGTGTAGATGCGATCTTTCCAGATTTGGAGATGACATGTACAGTACAGAAATCAGGAACCCCTTTTAAAATGCCTCCTGGAATGTCTTTCGCTTTAAATCTGCGATGCAGAAAAGGCTAATGAACTTGGATAATCTGAAGACGTTAAAGTACGACCCAGTACAATACCACTCAGTGGTGTCTGGGGAGGGTAGTGTGTACGCAGCCTTACCACTACCCTGGGTAGAGAGGCTGTTTCCAAAATAATCTGAATACGTTCTTTTATTCAAATATAACTGGTCTAATGAAACCTCAATAGAAGGCGAAATACATGCACACACATAAGTATACACAAACACCAGCTTCCTTTACTTCTTCACAGGAACTTTTGAAAGTATATTTTAAGCAAATTTTGTAGCACACTATTCGCTAAGCGAGAGAAAAATGAGAATTTCACTCCATATATGGATCAACAACAACAACAGCAACCCAGTAAAATCCTCCGTGGACTCCATATACGGATCAAGGACACAAAATTGGGTACATACAGTAAAAGGAAGGCGGACAAATTTTTTGACATAAAGCTCTTACTTTTTGTTAAAATTGCTATTAGGTATCTGAGAATGGTAAGAAAATCAAATGGAATTTCGATAACATATTAACTGTTCATGATATTATGATCAGAAATTATTTCCATCGTAAGCTCAACACTCCGTGCATAGACAGAGTCATACCTGAGAAGACCACCTCTTGCTGTAGCACCAAGAATCAATACCTCTATTCCTGTCCGATTCACATACTCAACAATTGCTTTGACCACATCCGTGTCGTCTAACACAACATCATGACATTGTACCTGTTTTTGTAGGATAAGTAGAAGCAAAATTAAAAATGCGAAAGCTGAAGGAAATAATGAGCAAGACTTGACAAATTTTACGAACATTCGTTAGTCTTCTCCTAGGTTTATATGGGAATTCATCTAAGGTTTCAAGTTACTAACATCTTTCCTTGTACAAAATACTCGGAAAGGAAGAAACAGTTCCTTTGTCTGCGGATCCAATTCACTATTTCCCGATCCAGCTTCATCAGAAATCTGGTTTGACTCTGAAATGCAAAAGTACACAGTTATTTCTTCAACTAAACGATACAAGAAAACAAATCCAGACTCAATATACTCGTCATTTTCCCATTTATCCTCATGAAATGGAACTTGGAGCAGTCTTAAGCAGCACAGATAAGTTACTTAACCAATTATAAATTGAAAATTTGTATTAACCATTTAAGCACAAAACTTGCAGGTTGCAGCAGTCAATCTGATCAGAAACAAGCAAATAACTAGCTCAACTTTCGGTATATTAATATGATTAGTCAAGTATGACACAGAAAAAGAATCTGTAATATTGAACTAATTATGTCTTCCTCACTCGTTCTTTATTAAGGTACAACTACATGTTCATCTGTCATACTTAGATTTCATTTCATTTCTAAAAGCTGGCTGTTTTTGTTAGAATATACTATAAGCCATGCGTATTGTTATAGTATTCTTTATGAATAATTATTTATTTACTTGTTTAAATTCAATAAAGTTTTATTTTAAATAGATCATGTGTTGGTTTGTGGTCCATTGCTTACATGGTAGATGATTTAGTGTATAGAGTTTAGCTTATACACGGAAGATTAAGTCATCGGTTCTTGTAAGATATAAAAGTTAATATTCACAATCTAATGATGGAATTGGACAAATCATCGGAATGATTGTAGCACAAGATTAAATATAATTAATCTTGATTATGAGAATGGTTTAATTCCAACTTCTTGTGCTAATACATTTTGTATGTATTGGACGGATCAAGTAGAGATGAGTATTTTATACCGACTTTATAAAATAATTTCTCTAGTCCATTTAATGTACTTATACTTAATCCTGATATAATTATTATTAGCTGTGTATGTCACTTGTTGTTTTGATTTATTAAAAGGCGAGATTCTTTCGCGAGTCAATAAACCTGGTAAATTGGATAACATTGATATACATTGGCGAAGTAATAATTAGCTGATTGAATCCATGTCTCGATTTTAAGGTTGATGATACTCCTCTATGAAAGCTTATAAGTTTTCATGTCTAAACCCGGCCGGTGAATTTTGTATCCGACACATGAAATAAGTTAAGTGTAAGTCTAAAGGAAGTAATCGATAAATTAAATAGTCAGTAATTTAATTTGATTGATTAGTATCTGAATCTTAACATGTGGAGTTAAATAAGGTTTTATGGAAGAATTTCGAAATTGAACTAAGGATTGCAATTGCGAATTTTTAGTGGAATAATTCGTAATTTATTATGATGGAAATTAATTTCAGAATTTCAAAATTAATATCATAATAGGAAGCCTTGTTAATTAAATTCTATGGTCCCGACTGTGCCTAAATAATAGGAAATAGTGGAAACTATTTGAGTGGGAAAGAAAATGTGAAAACCGTCCCTTAGTGGGAGAAGGAAACTAACAGGTTTTGAAAATAGTTTTGACCTAAAAACCGCAGTATATATATATATATATATATATATATATATATATATATATATATATATATATATATATATATATATATATATATATATATATATATATATATATATATATATATATATATATATATATATATATATATATATATATATATATATCTATATATATATATATGGAAATAGTGGAAACTATTATTGAGTGGGAAAATGTGAAAACCGTCCCATAGTAGAAGGAAACTAACAGGTTTTGAAAATGGTTTTGACCTAAAAACCGCAGCTCTCTCTCTCTCTCTCTATATATATATATATATATATATATATATATATATATATATAAGGGCTGGACGTTTTTGACACAATTCTGACTACGGTTTCTACTAGAGTTTTGCCCACCCATAATTCTCTATTTTCGGTTATTATTTTGGTAACACAGTAGAAGACTGTGGAAAGCTGCTGGTGTGTTTTCAACCGAGGAACTGGAGAACGACATAGATTTGTTATGTTTACGCTTCAGGAGATAATCCTAAAATCTCCATACGTGCTAGCTGTTTAGATTACACGTGAATAAGATTCTGTTATTGCTCCCGCTGTGATATATATTCCATCAATTTTTACTTAAAATTTCTCTGCTATATATGGAAGAGGAAATAAGGGCACGATATATTGGCTATCGTTTATTAGTAACATTTAACTCTTACTTTCTTCCACCCACTGTTATGAACTTGTAGCTCTAAAACACAAGCAAATCATACATAACAAGATTGTTATATGTTCGATAAGATTCAACATGTGAGGTATCCATTGACGTGCCCTACTGGTCAATGAAGTAAGACGGAAATTATGGGAAATAAGGGTTAAATCTCAGGAGTAAAAAATATACTAGGCGATTTCTTTCAATCTGCCAAAGTCTCGATGAATAGAGTTATTTATATGCAATTCTGTTTTGCCCGTGTTTGACATTGAATTTTTTTTTCGCATTGACAACTATTATTAAAATGATTCCTCTCTTTCTAAAAATAAAAAAGCAAATCGTCCACCGTGCTTAAGTTTTTATACCTTTTTCGTGAGAACATCGTAAACCTACACGTCATCAACAACATTTCCAGACAATTTCAAGTTGATTCCTACGTCTATTTATGATAGACATCATGGGATCCCAGGTATACACATTTTACCTAATATCTTTATTTTGATTTATGCAGGCGGTCATTCTACAAGAGTAACAAGTACAAGTAAATACTAGAGTTATTTGATATTTGTACTAGTGGGGGTAACAGATATTCGTGGAATAATAAGCCCAGGAATACACATTCTACTTAATATTTTTATTCTAATTTGTACAAGTGGTCATTCTACTACATCAACACGCACAAACAAATACCAGTCACCCGGTACCTGTGTCACATGTCTCGGTGAGATCAGATAGCAAGTAATCCATGGGATAATCGAGGTCCAAGCAAGCTGGTCGGACACCACTGTTATTAATAAAAATAAAAATACATATAATGTAGAGAGGGAAAGAGAAGAAGAATTACTTGTAAGAGTGGATTGACCAGAGGAATCAGCAGATTGTTTAAGTTTGACATGGATCAAAAGAACTGTTTGGCCTCTGGCTAATAGATGGTCAACTGTCCATTTTAGAGCAATTTGACTTCCTCTATCTTTATCTATTGCCACTGCTATTAATTTATTTGGTGTATGCATTCTTTCCCCATGCACACCTGGTGGTGGTTGCCACATTTCTCACCTTCAATTTTACCCCCAAAAATTCATATGTTTCAAGAACAATTTCCTATTCCAAATTCTCCCAACAATTCCAAATATTATTGTGAAATTCAAGAAAATAATGTATACCCTTTTATTTCTTGTTTTATCTTCAACCCATTTTAGGTTATTGAAAATTATAATGAT
Source organism: Nicotiana benthamiana (assembly GCA_034376525.1). Taxonomy (NCBI): domain Eukaryota; kingdom Viridiplantae; phylum Streptophyta; class Magnoliopsida; order Solanales; family Solanaceae; genus Nicotiana; species Nicotiana benthamiana. Next base: position 13,974,971 of record CM067336.1, read on the forward strand.
AACAAAAATCTTTTAGTGAATTCTCTCTTTCCATAAAGAATAAAGATGATATTTTAGTCATTAAAACATTAGAGAAATTGTGGGGAGCTCCACTTTTGGTGGATATTTAGTTACTTTCAGTAATAGTAACCACTACTTGAATTAACAAACTCCCCTTTGGTCATTGGTCAAAGGACAAACACCTAGAAGGGAAGTTGAAACTTACTAGCTAGTTTCAAATCTAATTTCAATAAATAAATAAAAATATGATCCTATCCAAGTAATGTATTTCCTCCTGTCCATATTAGCTGTCCTCCTTACTGTAATATGTCGTGTTTCTCTTTTAAACGTTTGAAAAAATATTAAATAGGAAATTTTTTTGACTGTTTTATTCTTATTTATGTCTTAAAATATAATCTCTCTTCATTTTTTATTCATAATTGATGTAGTTGTAATATTCAAGAACAATTAATATTAAGAGTAGAATAGGGAAGCGACAATGAATTTAGTATTGAACTTCTAATATGACAGATAGTTTTTAGAAATCATGACAGATATTTGAGACGGATGGCGTAAATGTATCTAGTCCAAACTAATTGTCATTTTAGAAAATCAAGGTATAATTTTTTTTATTTGCCCTTAGTATTAAATATTTTGAAAGTAAAAAACTAGCATAGAAAATCTAAATGGAAAAGTAGAAATTTATTGAAGGGAGATTAATATATTGAATGATTGAAGATATAAATAAGGATATTGTAGTGAAAAACTCTTTTCATTAATAGTTTTTTAAGGGAAGTATACAAGAGAAATATGACAACTAATATGGATAGGAGAGTCGCGTTTTTCTTTACCAGCATTATTTTGATAGCATGTTAATTATTCTTAAACATACAAAGATTTAACCAAGAATAAAGATATAAATATATAATAAAAAAGAATTTAAATTATATATGTTAACAATGCAATTTTTTTGCATGCAGTCAATATAATTTAACTTGTTATAAGGGATAATATGTCTTATTTCTTGGTTAGTAATCTCATCAAATTTTTGTTGACGAGTTGTGGAACTTGTGCAAAGTATCCAACGTAAGGAGAATTTATAAGGCACTAATTTATAGACTTGAGACCTTTTTTAGTGCAATAATAGAATTTTTTATTGTGTTCATTCAATGGCAGGGATTTTTCCTTTGTAAAAATGTAGTCTTTTTTGTTTTGTTTGTTTTTTAGCGGATTATTATGTTACTAAGATCATTAATTTTTTGGTGACTACGATTAATTAGTATTCGGAAATACAAGATACTAAAGAAGTGTGAATGTAATTTTCTACATTTTTAAATTCTTTTTATCAAAGACCAAATTAAATTCTTTTTTCAGTTAGGAAAATTATATCAGATTATTTCACTATTTCTTAATTCCGTGACCCATCGAATTTTTGAATACAAGTTGAGCTTGAAGCCATCAGGTCGAGGCACGTGCTGTCTAGGCATCATACATCGCATCGCCCAAAGAAAAAGAAAAAGGACCCATAGTAGTCACCTACTCACCCCTAATCAACAATTGCATGCGTCAATTTTCTTATAATTTGATTTAATTTGTCTATGTTATAAAAATAAGAAGAGTATTGCAGAGAAAAATAGAGAAAGAGAATTTTTATTGATTTAGGATAAATTACAATGGAATTAAAACCTCTATTTATAGGGAAAGAGTGACGTAACCACCAAGTAATAATTCCTAGAATCTCTCTAAATATAGACATCACTATAAATAGAATTCTATTTATAACACTCCCCTTGAATACCTACTCAACAGATAATGTGCATCGTTAAAACCTTAACTAAAATAAAACCTAGTGGAAAAAAATTATAGAAAAGGAAAGAGTACACATGTCTAACAATACACCTTTTGGCTGCCTCTTAAAAACCTTACAAGGAAAACCCAGTCAGACAAAATCTTGTAAGAAAAAAAGAGTGTAACGCGTATTAATTCCCGCTGATGAGAGCATCAATTCACATCCTTGGGCTTTCACATTCCAATCTTGTGCCTCATCTTCAAGAGATCGTCGGTACAGATTTGATAAATAAACATATTAATTTGAATGAATATTTTTCACCTTGAAATCATTATTCGTGACATATATAATGTCTTCATAAATATCGTGGAATGACTCTTCAATATCTCCATAGAGGTATTCTCACTATCACATAATCATGCTTATAGTTATAGCAAGATACAACTGTGCATAAATTGCATTGAGGATGTGATACTTCAAGATCAAGAATTGTATATGCTTTAAGCAATTTAAATCATTCAGGAATTATCATATAAGTATAGTCAAATAAGCCATATAAATAGATTTTAGATACATATTAATTTTTTATGTCATGCCTAGACATATAAGATAGATAAATGTGATTGTACATACCATTGACTTTATACTTTCAAGTTTTTGAACTACAATGTATTTCATATGAAACCAATTCTATTCGAATTATTTCTTCAGACTTAAGATCCTCATATATATATTTAGTGCTATCGTAAATATCGTCGACAAATATTTTATATTGGTTCCAACGTGCTTATTTTTCAAAAATACATAATATAGAGATCTCTCCATTCATATGTTCAGGTTCCTGAATCTCTCCTAAGATTTTATGAAGTATTATATCATCTGATCTTCAAGATCACTTGCCTCCTTTATTATGATTATTTTGATCATTTGCTCATCTTCTTTCTGAAAAAATTTATTTGAAACTGATTTATTTATACGCTTTAAGCATATCATAGACTTTGTCCTTCTAGGACTTAATATGAGCATTTCCAATGAGAATATAGTTACTTTCTTGGGGCCAGCAAATGCGAATGGCATGCTTTGCAATATGTTGCAAATGAATTATCTTTTTATAAACTTCAAGTTCATATTATCTTATTCGAGGATCTAGATGTACACACGATAATTCATTCCGTGTAATTTTTTTTTCAACTGTTGTATCCTGTCTCCCCCTCATGTTAGAAAACTAGCTTATTTTCTCAACTTTGGGAATCCATCTTTGTGCATTATGGTGTTAATAAAAATATACACCACACATCAATAATAATAATAACATGAAATTATTTTATTCTTGATCTTGAACCACTTATGAGGGGAGAATATACTTTCGTATATAACATATATGAAACTTATATATATATAATCTTATTCTCATAAGCAATAGTTTAGCTATTAAGTGGAGGCACTCAATTAATCATTTTTCTAATCTAATTGTGATGTAAACCAACTTATCAAGATGAACTTCTTGAATAGAAAATCTGGAAATTATGCTCGAAATTAAATTACTGAGCAAGTTACCTTGCAAATACCGGCTAGGTTGCGGGTTAATAATAATCTGCATGTAACAATATCATAGATGCATCTTATGTGGTATACATGTCAGGTGAATGGGGCCCCAATTCACCTTTGATATTTCCAACATTCATGAGATTCAATCCCAGTTTTAGTTGGTCTATTAATTTAGTGAGAACAAACAATATAAGAGAATTCGTGAAGAATTTTCTAGTTCTTTAATATTTACCTGTGTGAATTCTCTATGACTTTTACACATCATACTTAAATTAATATGGCTAACCCAAATGCCAACTAAATAAATTATCAATATTGATAAACTTCAGGTTTACACCATGACGTGTGCAATTATCGATAAACTCTAAGTTTATTATGATAAGGATTCTTATATCAATAAACATCTACTTTATTGTGTCATTCTTTTATTTGTGTAGTACAAACTGGAGAATAAAGCATATATCTTTTAACATGTATATTATTCCGCAAAAGTTGTAATAATAGAAGATATCAATCTTTCCTTTATTTATAGTCTCAATATAATCAATCGTGTTCGCGTATACTTTGAAAATCGAATAAGTTTCTTTAAGACTTACTAGAACATAATACTTTATTGGTAATCAATTGTATTTATGTAAAATAGCATAATTGGCTCTTGAAGAGTTTTCAATTAATTTGTACTACCACATATTCATCAACATTCATATAGTGAATATCTCTTTTAAGAGAAGTTATACCATTATAATCATAGTTAAAATTATATGCAAGACATGTTTCTTGGATTATTGTTGTCCTGTAATAATCACATTCCCAAAATATTTTGGTGTACAATAGGTACGTGAACAATGATCACTCATGCAATAATAATGATATTACTTTCTTATATTATCTCAAACTTCCTTCTAGAGGTGAGTATGGTATATACGCTATCACTGGCGCGTTCATATTCTTTGAAGAATGAATATGTATTCATAAATCAGATATTATTACATTCACATCATGAATGGATCATACTCATCTGTATGTGCTTTATAAAATCCCATGTTAAATCAATCGCAAATATTAATTTCACAAAGTGAAAGATTATTTTGAGAATCCTTATTATTCCCATTACCACAATGATGACGATTATAATTTCGTCTATTACCACATCCATTGATACCTTTATGGTAATAGTTTTGTCTTTTTTCAGATGTATCATATATTGCTATCACATTCTCTTAAGGGAATAAGAATGAAGCAAATTTAATGGGACGTGTTTTCACTTCTTTCCCCACAATCATACATGAATTTGATCATGGCAAGATAGAAAATTTTTACCACTTCGAGTGGTTATAATTTCTTATATACTCTATTCGAGTTATAATTAAAGTTTATTGTCTTTGCTTGTATTTAAAATCACATTATAGAATTCAAGAATTTAAAAAAGAGAAATAGAGTAAAATACTTACTTTAGATTCAGAATTTAATCATGAAAGAAGTTCATGGAACAATTGACAATTATTATGCTCAATCCCAAAGCTTCTACTCAATATGTTAGAGTTTCGTGCTGATAACTTGTTATAAAATTATAAAAGAGTATTCCAGAGAAAAGTAGAGAAAGAGAGAGGGGAAATTCTTATTGATTTGGGATGAATTATAATGGAATAGAACCATATATTTACAGGGAAAGAGTGACTTAGCTACCAAGTAATAATTCTCAGAATCTCTCTAAATATAGACATTCACCATAAATAAAATTCTATTTATAACATTCTATTATTTTTTGTTTATTTATCCTGTACGTGAGGCTCACTCATTTGACTAATTTAGATTTGCGCCAAATAGACCACTAAAAAGCTAAGACACTTCAAACTAAAAAGCTCTCCGATCTATAATTTTTTAATATTGATAATTGGGTTCATAAACTTGTGGTTTATTCTAGCCTTAAAATCCTCACATTTTAACAAATGAACCACTATGGTGTGGGAACTACAATAATAATAATTTTAAAAAGTTTATTGACTCGTTAAAAAATTATTTCCTTTACTGTTGACCTCTTCGTTTCTTTTGTTTCAACTACCTGGTGGGACTCACCACAATTTTAAGATTTGGATCAGTGGGTTCAGAAGATTCTGGAAATTACAACACCAGAATCCCATGGGGGGAAGGAAATGGCCCTTAAATATGGATGGAAGGCCAAAATCATGATAAACCGAGTCTTTCTGCCTTTTATCTTTTCACGAACATAGGTAACTTTTTGCAGAAAAGTTGCTAACTCCGTTTTTTGCTTGATTCAGGGCTTTTGCAGGGCTCCATCAGTTGCGTCAAGGTTGACATTTTAACTGACCCCGAGACATCTCGGAGGGTGCTACAAAATGCCCTTGCTCGAAGCACTGCACGCGGACCTGTTCTAATGAAGGTGCTTCTTCTCAGAATCCCCAGCCCGAGAACAAGAAACTAAAAAATGCAACGTTCTTCTTCAACTGCGGCTCAGAACAAGAAAATAAAGAAATCAACGGCCAAGACAACCATAGTGTCTGTTGTAGAGGATGGGTAAACTAGTGATGAAGCGGCTCCCCTTCAAGGGAAAAGAATATCTTCATAAACTCAACCGGGTGCTCAACTGAAAAAGCTTCAAAACCCGTCTACAAGAGAAACCCAAGAGCTTTGGGGCGAGATGGACTTGGTGGACAACAACGATTCTCGCTTTCCAATCCCCATTACTACCTCCGATCCAAGGAGTTCGGGCCCCCGGGCCTCTTATTCCTTTGGCCACTGAGCAAAGAATAATCAGCGGTGCTCCTGCCACAGCTGCTCCCCAACCTTCAATGCCAGCAACTGCACATCCCTCAACACCAACTGCACCTTTACCACCAACACCTACTGCATCTCCTCCATCATCAACAAACGTTCGAGAGATGTCTGCTTATCCTCCCTAGTCTCCCGACTATGGGAATTTGGGCACAATTATGCATCCCTTTCCCCAAATCCCCGAGCGAGGAGGAATTCTACTCTTTCAGTTTTGAAGGAGTGTCATCTATTGTCCAAGATGGTGGAGCTTGTGAACTAGCTAGCTTAGAGAAAGGAAGAAAATATGTTCTCTTTTGGGGGAGTGCTTGTTAAACAATACCATGCACAACGCGAAAATTGTACCATACTTGTCTTCTCAGAACTTCCTTTCCATTTATATATGCTTCAATGGAAATTTTATATATATATATATATATATATATATATATATATATATATATATATATATATATATATATATATAGAGAGAGAGAGAGAGAGAGAGAGAGAGAGAGAGAGAGAGAGAGAGAGAGAGAGAGGGGCCAACTTTCTTGATTATGAGATACTGTAGAAATTGATCCTCGATAAACAAGGACTCGCTTCCAAGCGGGATCAATTGTTCATAGAAACGGACCAACTTGTTGCGCACCTCCCGGCTTTGGAGGCAAAAGCTACTAAGGCGGGTGAACTCGAGGCCCGGCTGCAGCAAAGTGACCAAGAGATGAAGACACACATCTAGGAATCCACTAAATTATATCACAACTTCAAGAGGCTAAGGCTAAGTGGATTGAGCTACAAGATACTGTGTTTGCTGCTGCTGAGAGTGATTCGGCCTCGGAGGACCAAATGAATAACCTGAAGGTAGAGCTGACCTCCAAAATCAAGGAGGCTAATGATGCCGGGGAGAAGAGAGACAACATGGAGGAGAGGTTCAAGAGAATCATAGAGAAAAATCATATCCATTTATCTACAACTATAAAACTTGATTATCGCCTCGATGCCATAAGGTCCGAAAAGGACAACCTCTAGACTGAGGTTGATTGCCTAAAGAAAGGCTCTAGTTCCAAGAGGATTCCCTCATGTTTGATAATACTTATGCTATGCATCATATGAGGAGGTGAACCTTAGAAGAGGACAAAGAGGGCATCATCGATATCTATGGTTGTATCATCAAGGCCCGAGAACTGGAGCTAACTGCCCAAGAAAATCTTTCTGCTTGGCCTACTGCAACCGACTCTTCGAGAACCAGTTCCAAATACTCTGGAAACGAGGGGGAGATTGAATAAATTATAAAGGTCTAGGCTCCGAACCAAGAGTTTATCCAGCTTCTTCCACTGGGGGGGGGGGGGATGCGGATCCCTCTATCCCTTCAGGCTCCGGCGGTTATAATATTTTGACTCTTTCGTCCTTTCCTTTGTTTTGTTTTTTTTGTACTTTGTAATTATGCCAAACGTTTTATCAAGTTTGGCACTCTGATAAACAAAGAATTAGTTTTCTTAAGTGCTGTAAAAAATACATTCTCTTTGTGTTGAATTAGTTAAAGCTTTGGGTATATTTTTATCCGACAGCTTCTGATTCCGGGCACGAATTCTTTCGGAATCAACCCTTTACTATGAGGGTTTTCTAAGAGAGGGTCCTCTTATATTTACGGTGATCTTGAAGAGGATGTCTCATGTTCATTCCGGCACAAGAATTTGAAACTTTTTATTAACTTTTAAATGATAAAATCAACTCATCGTTTGGACAAGAGACAAGATAAAAATAAAATAACTTTATTTTATTCCTTCTATCTTTAAAAGTGCATAAACATTTGTTTGCTAAAAGGAAAAAGAAACTTTCAATACGTGTGGCTAACTTGTACAACTTATTTCTACGAGGTTGGTCATGCAGTCCCCGCTCCTGATGAGACATTATGTTGTTGATAACTAATTTTTTGTCATATATTTCAAAATGTATATATACTTTCAAAATAGTGCATGAACATAAACCAATATTTTTCTCATAATTTTTCTGTAATTTTTAATGGATTTTAATTAATTTATTTTAGTATTTTGTATCCAAATAATTACTAATTCCATAACAAATGGTTTATGTTAATTTTATCACTTAATTCTATCATTTATATTTATACTAGGCTTTAATTATTTTATGAATAGCCATATGTACATGTTAGGATTATAGTTGCAATAATTTTGTAATGGCCCCATATGTGCATAATTATCTTATTTAGCAAGAAAATAACCTTTATAATTTGATAATACTAAGTGATTATCTTAAATCATTTTCATGCCCAAATGATATTTTTATCATTTCTAAATTGTTTTATAAAATTATTTTATTAAGTTAATTGGTTATTTAAAATATATCCTCTTTCAATTAATTTTGTGGACCTAATTACCCAACCCAACACCTAAATGCCTAACCCAATTATTACGCCAATGCCCTGATCCAATAACCTACCCAATCCAGATTCGATCTGGCCGTTGATCTCAGAAGATCAATGGTCCAGGACAATATTTCTTTTTTAATTACCCTAACCTCCTAAACCCTACCCCATTCTTCCAAACCCGGCGTCCTTGAACCCCTTCCCTCATCTCTTCTCTCTTACCCTCCTTCTAAACCTAGCCTGCGGTCACTGTTATCACCCTCGATTCATGGGCTCTTTCTTCAATTTCAGGCCTTATCCGATCTGTTTGATCTCTTTAGATCTGAAGGGTTTTGAGTTTGTTTGGTATATTTCCTTTAAGATTTTTCTGTTTTACTATTATTGTCAACCGATTTTATTTTTTCCTAAAACCTAGGGTTTCAATTTTCTAATAGATTTCTGCAATTTTTTTTAAATATTTAGGCATTTTTCAACTCTGATTTTCTTCTTTGCTTTTATCGACTGATCTTACTGGAGTTTCATCTTTATGGATTTACACCTTAGGGTTTTCATTTATCTGACTGTTCGTTATAATATTTTTCCCGCTTACCTAACTCTGTCAATTAACTTATTTATGGATTTACTTGCCTAATTAGCATTTGAAATTTTGTTTTCCTTTAAAATTGATATTTTCTTATAGGATTTTTGCCCATTATTTCCTTATGTGTGATTAATAATTGATACTACCTCCCTTAATTCCTCAATTGATCTGATTCTTGTGTTTTGATTGACCTTTGGACTTATTATTTGCCTTATTTAACCTCAATCTTGTCTGATGATTTACTCCGTGAGAGATTCTCCTTGATTTAAGGGATACTTACTTAATTCTGCTTAATATTGATTTATGTTAGCCCCAATTGACTGACTAACCGATCTCTTTGCCTTATTTGTGTTTAATTGATTTCCTACCTTATTTATTTTCTCTTTTGTATGCTACAAAAGCTTTTCATTATTCTGACACACGAACACACTCAGAAAGATAGAAACGCACAAAAACTCTTTTTCACACACTCTCTATTATAATTTTTTCTGTTACTTGTATTTGTTACACCGTCTAGCCAACTGAAAGACAAGTCTAGGCTATTGGATTCAACTTAGCTTCACCTTTATATTTGCTATCTCTTAACTGGTATGCCCCTTATTTCTGTTACCATATGCTATGTGTCTCAGTATACTTCTGCTTTGATCCTTGCCTCTTAGCCATCTCAACTACTATTCTTATTCTCTATATCTTATATGATTAGTTCACTTTGAACCTCAACATGTGTACGTTTATTATATGCTTCTTGTTTGTTTTAACCAATATGCTTTATCTTGTTACCTCTTTTTCCCATGTGGCTGTGTTGTTAGTATTCCAACACGCTCCTGTTCTTCCCTATAGAGACAGATTCAACATTAGATATCAGTTTTCTATTTCAACACTTAGAAATATGGAGTCAAATTCCCCAGAAATCAGTTTTCTATTTCAGCACTTAGAAAGCACGTCTGTAGAGTCTAAAAGAAAAAATTCAGTTAAGAGTTAACTGCCAGTTTATAAAATTATGATCTGATTAACATTTAGATGCCATGTCAATATGATTCTGCCAGTTATCACTTAGGCAAGCATGTATGCCAACTAAATCCTGAGTTCACAATTGTGATTTTCATGCTGCTTGAAACGTGTTCAGATTTAGTAAATGATAAAATCAATAGGAAAACTGATAAGTATTTACGACCTCGCCTTAATAAAATTGCTGCATATTCTGTTTTGTGATCATTTAGATATCCTGCCCATAGGACTCCTAAAATTATAAAAAAAATGCTTGTTTGGATGGCGTGCATATGTTGTCTATTTGTGGAGGTAAATATAAGCCCCTTTAATTGATCATTATATGACAATCCTACATGTTTTTGTTTGTCGCTAGATTCTCTCCTTTTAGGAACCATAGGTGAGCCTAAGACCACCTTAAATAAAGGTCTTAAACACCTCCGGGGTAATGCTAAAGGACGGGTAATGCACGCATAGGATACACATTTATGTTGTTAGAACGCTTAGATAATAATTGGGGGGGGGGGGGATTATGACATGTGTGCTAATGCTATGTGTAGCACCCCAATTTGGGGACAATTACCAAGTATAGAAGTGATCCTATAGGCAAAACAACCTAGGACCCCCTTTACTCCTTGTTTTAAAGTAATCTCTATCTGCTTAAATTGCTTTATAACTAATTCTATTAAATTGAGTTTGGCTGGGACCCACCATTGTGGACCTCGAGGGGTGCCTAACATCTTCCCCTCAAGGTAATTTCCAGCCCTTCACCAATCTCTGGTGATGTAAACTAGTACACGAGTTATTTATTCCAAATGCCATAACGCACCTTAATCCGTTAAGTGGGGACTCTTCAAATCTTATACCCAATTCCCAAAAGGAAAGGAGTTGTCCCCAAAATGTCAAAACCCGAACTCCGCAAGGAAAAAGGGGGCACGACAATTGTTCCCGGTTCTTGCAGTCCCCAGTTTTTGTGGCATTCTTGTTGCCGTACATATGCTATTCCCCCTCCCCAGTGTTCTAATACGAAGTATGAAGTCTTGCTTCGTTGGTGGAAACAACCTAGGAATGGTTAATAGTCTTTGGTTCGATGGCAAACTTTGCTTTCCATTAGGAATTTGCCATCGATCCAAATATTATTTAACCATCCCATAGAGATTTATCATTGATGCGTAGACTTCAATACATTTTTATTTAAACTTTTTAATCTTATCAATGGCGCTCCTTTTGTAGCATGCTTTTCCTTGCTTCATCGTTAAAAATCTTGCCAGAAAAACCCGATTAGGACGAAAACTGGTTGAATGGAAAAAAGTGCAGCACATACTTTCAGTATTGATAGGATCCATCAACAGTAATACCTTTTGAGGTGAGTCACGTTCCAATTTCTGGGGAATTTGACTCCATCTTGATTTTCAAACTTGTACGACCTTTACCGGTGACAACTGAAACTCAATAAGAACCTTCCCATGTTGGACCCGACTTTCCAGTGTTGATTTCCTGAGTGGTTTCAGCCAACTTTCTTTAAGAAAAGCCTCCTACTTTGAAGTAGTGGAGATTGGCCATGTGATTATAATATCTTTCCATCATTTTCTTTTGAGTTACCATCTTTATGTTTGAGAAGTGTCTGTGTCTATCGAGCAAATACAGTTTCACCAGCAACGCCTCATTATTGCTTCCTCGTTTTCTTGGGAAAATTAGAAAGTTGGCTCCCCTTCTTCCACCGATATCAGGGCTTCTGCGCCATACACGATAGAGAAAGGTGTTTCACTTGTGCTCGATTTTGCCATCGTCTGGTACGCCCATAGCACAATCAGTAACTCTTCGGGTCATTTGCCTTTAGTAGCTTCTAACCTATTTTTGAGGTTTTGGATGATCAACTTATTGGTTTCTAAGCCTGTCCATTAGCTCTAGGATGGTACGTGAGGATGTAATCCTCTTGATTTTTTAATCTTCCAGAAATTTTGTGACTTTTGAGCCTATGAACCGTGGTCCGCTATTACAGGCAATCTCCTTTGGCATTTCGAGTTAGCAGATTATGTGATCCCATAGGATGTCGACCATTTCACGCTCACCGATCATTTGGTAAGGACTTTTTTCACCCTATTTAGTAAAATAGTCAGTTAAAATTAAAAGGAATCTTACCTTTCCGAGGCCTGGTGGCAGTCGACCAATTATGTCCATCGCCTATTTCATGAATGGCCATGGGGATAGTACCAAATGCAAGTGTTCCACCGGTTGGTGTACCATTTGTGCATAACATTGACATTTGTCGCATTTCTGTACAAACGTCTTTGCTTCATGTTCCATCCAGGGCCAATATTACCCCGCCCTAAATAGTTTTAGAACCAACAAATCTGCACCGGAATAGTTCCTGCAAATTCCTCCATAGACTTCTCTCATCACGTAGTTCGGCTCTCCGAGGCTCCTAGTCATCGAGCCAATGGTCCTTGGTACAATCTTCTATATAACTGACCCCCCATGAGGTAGTATCGAGCCGCCGCTTTGGTGCATAGTACTCAAGACGCCTTTGGGTCTTTGGGTAATTTGCCTTGTCGAAGATATTCGACGAACTTGTGCCTCCAGTCCCAGACTTATCTGGTTGTATTGACTTCACAATAACCATCCACATCCAATATTGAATGTGGAAGTTGGACGACAATACCAGAGTCAAATCCTTTCATATCTGTAGATGACCCCAAATTAGCCAATGTATACGTCTCCATATTTTCTTCTCTCAAAAGTGTGTATGATTAGCCATTCCCCAAATCGTTCAAGCTATGCTTGAACCTTGTTCACATACTACTGCATGCGTTCTTATTTTATGTAAAAAATGTCGTACAATTGGTTTACTACTAGTTGGGAATCACATTTGATCTCGATGACCTCAAAGTGAAGTCCCTGGCCAGCTCAAATCCTGTAAGTAAAGCCTCATACTCGGCTTCATTGTTAGTTAATGAATCAGTCTTAATGGTCTGCCTCAGGGTTTATCCCAAAGTCGTGACTAGAAATACCCTGATCCTGGACTCTTTTACATTGAAAACCCCATCCATAAACAACATCCAAACTCTTGATGTTATTTTCGACACCGACACCGCCTTATTAGCAGCTAGGGGAATTAATCCTGGACTAAAAGAGGCACAAAGTTGGCCAAAACTTGTGACTTGATCCCAGTCCTAGGTTATGTACTCGGTATCGAACTCACTAATTTCGACTGCCTATTTAGACAAATGGCATGACAATGCAGACTTGTGAATGACATTCCTCGAGATAAAGGTTGTCACAATGGCTATCAAGTGGAATTAAAAGTGAGGCCTAAGCTTTGGAGAAGCGACTACGAAAGCTAAGGAAAAATTGTCGAGGTGCGGATAGTGATTCTCTGCTATCCATAATAGTTTACTAGTATAATAGATAGGAAATTCCATACCTTCTTCCTCTCAAACTAAAACAACAGTTACCACAACTAATGACCGCTAGATATATTAACAACTACTCGCCTTCCCCCGATTTTAATAGTAATTGGGGGGGGGGGGGGGAGGTGGTTGATAAGTACCATTTTAGGTTTTTCAAGTCTTGTTTCCATTTAAGAGTCCATTCAGAATTGTTCTTCTTTTTGAGAAGTGAGAAGAAATGATGGCACTTCTTCGAAGATCATGAGATGAACCTTCTTAAGGCTCCTAACCTTCCGGTTAATCTTTGTACCTCCTTTACATTTGTCAATCAATTAGGAATTTCCTCGATAGCTTTGATTTTGTCAGAATTTACCTCGATCTCTCTTTATGAAACCAGAAACTCGAAGAATGTTTTTTGAGCCAACCCCGAACGACACATTTTTTCTGGGTTGAGATTTCATATTTTGCTTCCTCAAGATATTGAAGGTTTCTTTGAGGTGTTTTAAATGATCACATGCATTCAGGGACTTGACTAACATGCCATCAATATACTGTTCCATCGTTTTTCCTATTTGATTCTTGAAAATTTTGTTAACGAGCCTCTTATAAGTGGCTCCGACGTTCTTTAGCCTAATTGGCATCCCTGTACAACAATATGTGCCAAAGTTTGTTATGAACGAAGTTTTTCTTATCCTCTGGGTTCATCTTCATTTGGTTGTACCCAAAGTAAGCATCAAGAAAACTCATTAACTCATGCCCTGTTGTAGCATCAATCATTTGATCTATGTTTGGTAATGAGAAACTCGTTGGCTAACCATTCCGGCTACTTTACCTCCTGTATGGAATTGATATTAAGTAATCGGGTTACATCTTCTTTAATAAACATGTTCCTGACCTTGACAATTGGTCTCTTCTTGTGCCTTATCGGCGGGTAGCTTAAGATTCATGCTTAGTGTGCTTGGCCACTTCCAATGGGATACCTGTCTTATCCGAGATCGACCCATGAGATTTTCATAGTAAATGGAAAATGTATAAGTTTGGGGTCATAGACTCTCTTTCTCAAAAAGAGTCAAAACCCACAAAGCTAGAATCAATATTTGCAACCACCAATCCCTATAGCATAAAATTAACCCAAATAACAAACACCTAATATCAATCTATCATTAGAAAGCAACACCCATCAATTACCCACACTAGGGTTGAGGCAAAACCCTAGCTAATGAGTTTAGCTACACATAATTGAAGAAGAAACAGAAGAAGAAATAACCATATTAATTAATAACTAAAATAAAACTACAAGAATCAATGGAGAAATTAATGCTAAAATACCGAAATAGGCTAAAACGTTGGTCCTCACGAGCGCAGCTCAGTTCAATTGATAAAACTTAACCTAAAAATTGTAAAAAGTTCTATTTATAGTTAGTTGAAAAAACTGGACAAAATTGCCAATACAGGGTCAGCGTGAGCCGCACAATTATGATCGCGGCCGCACTGGCTGTCTGACTTCCATTTCTATCTTCTCTGAAGTGGTTGGCGCGGACCTCGTAAAGATGTGGCATGGTCGCGTGAAGGTGTGGCGCGGCCGCGTGAAGGTGTGGCTCGGGCCACGTGATAGTGATCGCAGCCGAGTGGCTAACTTTTTCCCAAAACTCCATCTTCTTCAAACTTTTTGGCGTGGACCGTATGACACAATAGTGCATCCGCGTGAGCTGGACGCGGGCCACATATTTCCAATCGCGGCCGCATGATTACAAGACTGATTATGCTTTTCCCTGAAACTCCTAGTGCGGCCTCATGCACAATTGTGCAGTCCGCACTAGCTCCTTTTTCTACCACTTCACTTAGCCTTTGATACTTGAGCAGGTTTCACTCCGATTTAAACCGATCATTGACATTTCGTCACTTTGTCGATCAAACCTGCCATCAAACACAACCCGTAAGCATTTTGGAACTATTTTGTAGCAAATTATACTCAAAGCATAGGCAAGTAAGGGCATAAAACACGTTAAAATCCTACTTATCTACTCCCCTAAACTTAAACCTTTGCTTTTCCTCAAGCAAATAAAATAAGACCCACCCCTTAAAGGAAACATCCAAGTAATTCCAGCTATCCTAAGGTGACCTCAGCAAGCATCCATGTGGACTAACAATTGCCCTCAATACGAATGCATCATTAACAAATTTAAACTTTGAAAACTTGTGGATCAAGTGTGACACAAGAGCATCAAGAGTTGAAATATTTCATCAAGGAACTTCTCTCAATTACTTTGGTCTATGGAACCCAAACTCACACATCTTCAACTCTCCCTAAGCAAACCTCACCTTTTAGAGTATTGACACACAAACCGAGTATGGTAGACTTTCACGTATCTCTCTCAAGAAAAAGATCACAAGTCCAGCTCTAAGTACCATATGCTTGCCGCTTATGTAAGTATCCACTTATGTAGGTTCCCTTCAACGCAAGAGCATATAGGGCTTTTGCAGAGTCATTGTGAAGGCTTTTAGGAAAAGGTAGGTTATGTTTTTGTTAAAGTGGGTTCAATATTCCCTTAAGCACTTCTTTTGATTCATTTTGGAACACTTTCTTGGCTTATTGGAGTATTCACTTCTTTTCAAGGGGTTAGAGAGACACATAGTCACTCTTTCTTGTGCAATTCAAAACATTTCTCCTTTGCCTACTTTTTCCACACTTTTTTTTCACTATTGTTTTCCTTGAATCCCTTTTTCATTCCCTTCCTTTTCTTTTGCTTTTGTACCTTTTTACCACATTGCCTTTCTTGTATCTCCCCATAAACTTAGACATTTTCCATTTACTCAAGGGAAGATTTGGGTGCCAAGAGAGGGTATCATTAAGAACGGGTAAATGCTTGTAGCTTTGGTTCTTAAAAGAAAAGTTTCAAGGCTCAAAAGGTTTAACTAGGGAATCATTTCATTGGTAGGATATGGAATTGTTAAACTTAGCATTTGGATCCAGGAGAGCCTATAATCACTTCTTCAAGTCAAATTTCACCTAGGATTTTGCCTATACAAACATTCATGGAAAGTTCTAGACCCGACTTAGGACTTGGACTCGCAATTCGAATTCTCACTACACACACTCAAGGATTGCTAAAGACATCGAGTCAAGGGCCCACAATGACCTTAGTTACAATTCAAGCGCACAATGGTCCAAAAGGACAACATGACAATTTTTTGGTCAACACAAGAGTCTCAAGGCCACGACTTTCAACAACCTAAACACTACATCATGTCTTTGATCATGGGATCAAAGGCAAATGTGTTAGGCCCAAGTGAAGCTTTGTCTGAGGTGCCATTAACTATGAAGTATCAAACTCAAAAGAAAAAATCAAAAACGGACTCAAACTCTTAAGAAGGTTCTCACACCATCTATCATTGGGAACAACCACCCGGTTCGCACAACACTCCACCCTTGGAAAGAATCGTGGCATTAAGAAAACCAAAGGCCTATTGAAAACTCCGAAAACAAAACAAAAGGCTACGAGCCTATCTACGAAGCTAAAAATACTTTTTTTTTGGGAAAATAGAAAAACCGAATGAATATGTACAATGGGAGAGTAGAATATACAATGGGGGATGAATATATACATACCAAGAGATAATAAAAAGTACGAGAAAAGTAGCTAGAAATGTAAAGTTATGTACAGACCAACTAGAAAATTAAATCAAAAGCATAAAAGGAGTATCTAATATATACAATCATCCAAATAGATAAACAGTAGGGTGCACCCCCACGAATAAGAGCTGGCATTGTCCCCAATGCCAACTATCAAAATAAGCATAAAATATCAAAGGAAAGGATATAGAGGGATCCCTAGGCTTGGTCCGTCTTCATGGGATCCTTAGTGGTCCCTTGATCCTCTGTATGGGCGGGAAGCTCAGACTGGTACCCGGCCTGCTGCTGCTCTGCCGCTGGGACAAAATCTTGTACTGGATTGGCTGAATATTGGGTACATCACCAAAGGGAGTCTCCTGAATCTCTTCTAGCTCAATCACTACACTCTCAATGCTGTGCAGCTTCCTCTTCTTCGTTGGGGGCCTGGGTGCATGCTCCTGCTGTGGCTCTGGCACTGGTGCTACTGCTGGAGGGGCTGATTCCCCAAATAACAAATCTAAAGGTAGTTGATCCACCAATAGCTTGTTCACATCTACTCGAAGCACCTTCATTAACTCCTTGGATGCCCTCGACTTTCTCATCTTTTTGTGCTCCCGGGCAAGCTGTTTCAGAGTTATTCCATGTGCATCTACTGCCTTAGTCAAGGCACCCTGATCTCTATGTTCTTCTTCTGGTTGGCCAGGAGATTCTTCAATCTTTCCTCAATAGAGTGAGGAATCTAGACAGTGGCTGGGGGCAGAATGGGCCTCAGCTGAAGTGGCCAATGTGGACAACTTGGATGTCGCAATTGACATCCAGTTGTTTAAAATTGACAAGGTGTTTGCTAATTGCTGGGCTGTCAAAGGGTTGTTCCTTAAAGAGGGGATTGTTGGGCCAGCTTAAGAACTAGGACTCGCAGAGGAAGAGGGCACATCATCTGGAACAGAGATAACTGGAATGGAGGGGAGCTTAGTAGAAGGCTCGACAACAGACTCTACCGCAACTGGCTCCTCAAACTGGCCAGTCGGGGCAGAGGTGGATGCCTTGTGCTTTTTGTCCTTTGGGTTGTTTGGCCCATAACACTGAACCATGAGAATGGGGAAACTGGCGCAATGTCACATCATTGGAATTCTTCTTCACCTTCAAGTCCCGAAAATACATAGTGAGAGTGTTGGGGTACAGGTAATTCCAAACGCTGTCAACCCCCATTGCGGTGATCGCCCGGTACATTACATTCCCCACATTAATAGGGAAGGCAACCATTATATATGCAATCATCACAACCCGGAGGAGTGGGATAGTATGTTCATGGGAAGTAGGGTCAAGCCTGTTGCACACAAAAGTGAGCCACCCTTTAGCCTCAAAATTCAAATTCTTTCTCAAAATCTTTTCCCCCGCTTGTATCCAATCTGGAATAGTGCCCGGATGAGCCTAATACTTCGCCAACCATGGGAAAAACTCCTCCTTCATCTCCAGTTTCTCGTTGTATTGGGTCAAGTCTTCATCATCAAAACCCAAATATTCATTGAACTACCTCCCCGAAAACGTTACATTTTTGTCTTGCACTTTGGTCACAGTGGAGTCTTTTTTGGTGTAGGCTACGTTGCAATAGAACTCCTTGACCATGTGCTCATTTGCATCAATCAAATCATCACTAAAATGCTTCCACCATACTATGGTTTGAAATTGCTTGTGTACATTGGGGAGTAATGACAATAAGTATTGGGTGATTATGCTCCTCTCCATGATCAGTTTTCTTTTAGGCCACATTTCTCGAAATTGGTGGAAGGCCACTTGACTAACGAAGTAGTTCTCCCATAGTTCCGCTTTCCTTCTTCTTTCTACACTACCAACCTCGGGCACCCCACTACCCGGAACCTCATCATCACGGTTGTTACCACCTGCTGCAATCTCCCCAGATACTAAAGCTGTGGGGGAGATAGAGTATTCGCCACTACCCGCTGCTGAGTCATCACAAGACTCAAACTGTACAACCTGTGGATCTTGGGCTGAAGGTGGAACAGGGACTGAGGGGGCTTGTCCCGAGTCAGCTGAGATGTCCTGAGAGGGAAGGTACTCACTCCCAGACTGCTCATCTTCACTCATGACCTGTTTCCTTATTTTCATCTTTGGTCGGGGAGTGAGTTTGGTTTGTTTAGCTTTTCCTCCCCGGGAGGGGTCAACTCATCCGGGTTGTTTGGAACCTCGCCCTCTTTGTTTTACCATTTTCTGCAAGAAAACACGTCTAACTTTGTTAGTTGAAGAACAATCAGTGGATCAATAGATGAAAACCATTGCATAGTAATAGCAAGAAAAATTGCAGACATCCTCTCAGACTAGGTCACCGTGGACCATGCAATCTGGGGTGCGACTGTGTGGGTGGCATCGCGAGCCACGTGATCACGATGGTGGGACGCACTAAACGATTAACAAAAAATTAGTTTCTCAGAATCCCACCAACTCTGGTCGCGTTAAAAGGGGGCGAGGCTGCGATAGGGCCATCGCAGGCCGCACAAACAGGGATGCGGTCGCGCTGGAGACTTCTTACTTTCATAACCAAGGCCACCACGGGCCGCGTGAACAAGGGGTGCGGCCTCGTCAGGGCCACGCGGACGATACAATCATGACTACGAGCCGCGCTGGGTCAAGAGTCAGGGACGACTAGGGTTTTACATATTTGCCCATTTTGTTCAAGTTTTACATCCAATGTTGTCCCTACTCGATTACGCATCATAGAAAATGATGTCCAGCATTTAAAAACAACAATAAACTAACCTAAGCATTATTCTAAGAAGAAACTGAAGAACAAAGAAGCTAAGACTACTGAGAAGTAACAAAAATTAAAATTAACAACTAAGTAATGATCAATGTGAGAACTTGTTACCAGGAATATGAAGAATCAACTCTTGATGCAACACAAAATACGGTCTCAGGTGAACAGTAAAATTTTAGGGCTCTTGTATTCGATTTGGCGAAATTTATAGAAAAAGTGGGACCCTTTCACTTACCCTCCAATGCGGCCATGTATTCCTGACTGCGGACTTCACTGGGTCTTACCCTGTGCCTTTGTAGAAAGAAGCCCATGTGGGCCGCACGAAAATGGACACGGCCGCGCGAGACCATTGCTGATCGCTCGATCATGACCGCAGCCGCGTGGTACGATTCAGAGACCAAGCCTACTCATCTTGTGCCAGTGCGGACCGTACAATCTGGGACGTGGTGCACTGGCATTCTTCAGAGGCTATGCATCTTTACACTTTGTGTTGCACTGCTTCAACACAATCCCTGCAACATATCACAATCCATTAGCTCAAAAATCCTAATCTACAAAGAAATATCAATGAGAAAGAAAAAGACATGGGTTGCCTCCCAAGAAGCTCCTAATTTAACGTCGCGACACGACGCATGTTACTATCAATATCACTTCAAATGTTTGAGTGCCACCACGTGGCTGTCATCAAACTTTCCCAAAAAATGCTTGACACGATGCCCATTGACTCAGAAAACTTCACCATTTTTGTTATTGAAATCAATAGCACCAAAAGGGGTTACACCAACAACTTTAAATGGACCACTCCACTTAGACTTGAGCTTTCCCGGGAATAACCTCAACCAGGAGTTGAAAAGAAGAACCATATAACCAACCTTGAATTCCTTTCCCTGGGCATACTTGTCGTGAATATAATTCATCTTATCCTTGTACAAGGATGAGCTGGAGTAGGAATGAAATCTAAACTCGTCAAGCTCATTGAGTTGCTCAACCCGGAGGTCCGCTGCAACATCCCATTCTAAGTTCAACTTCCTCAAGGCCCACATAGCCTTATGCTCCAATTCCATCGGAAGATGACAAGCTTTCCCAAACACCAACCGGTACGGAGACATACCAATTGGGGTCTTGTAAGCCATCCGATAAGCCCAAAGAGCATCATCTAGTTTCTTCGACCAGTCGATCCTATTAGCATTAACAGTTTTAGACAAGATACTATTAATTTCTCGGTTGGAAACTTCCACCTGACCACTAGCTTGAGGATGATTGGGGGTGGTCACTTTATGATTTACTCCATACTTGGCAAACAATGAATCAAAAGCCTTATTTCAAAAGTGAGATCCCCCTCACTAATGATACAACGGGGGATGCCAAACCTTGTGAAGATATACTTTTTCAGAAATGCCACCACACTTCGGGCCTCATTGTTGGGCAAAGCCACGGCTTCAACCCACTTCGAAACATAATCCACTACCACCAAAATATAAGTGTTCCCACAAGATCTCACCAAAGGACCCATAAAGTCAATACCCAAACATAAAATGTCTACCTCTAAAATTGTGCTAAGAGGTATCTCATTAGAAATAATACAGGTTCGTTGGCCTTCATCACATCTCTTAACAAAGTCATCGGCATCTTTGAACAAGGAGGGCCAAGAGAAACCGCAACTAAGCACCTTAGAGGCCGTCCTCACCCCGCCATGATGGCCACCATAGGGAGAGGAATGACAAGCCTCTAAAATACTCAAATGTTCTTTTCTGGGACACATCGACGAATCACACCATCGGTAAAAATCTTGAACAAATGTGGCTCATCCCAATAATAATCCTAACTAGCCTGCTTGAGCTTCTTCCTTTGGTTAAAAGAGAGCTCATATAGGATTATACCATTCACAAGATAGTTGGAGACATTGGAAAACCAAGACATATCATGCATTGACACCGCGAGAAGTTCTTTATCTGGAAATGCATCATTGATCTTAAGGCCGTCAGAAGGCCTCCCCTTTTCTTCCAAGTGGGACAAGTGACCCGCCACTTGATTTTCACTCCCTTTCCGGTTCACAATTTCTAGATCAAATTGTTGAAGAAGTAACACCCATCTCATCAACCTTGCCTTGGAGTGTTTGTGGGTCATCAAATACCTAAGAAACATGATCGGTATGGATAATCACTTTGGCCCCCGTGAGGTATGGTCGGAACTTTTCCATGGCAAACACAATAGCTAACAATTCCTTCTCAGTGATTGTATAATTTCTTTGAGCTTCATTCATGGTCTTTCTTTAGTAGTACACCGATTGGAACATCTTGTTGATTCTTTGGCCCAAGACAGCCCCTACCGCAACATCACTAGTATTGCACATGAGCTCGAAATGCAAGCTCCAATTGGATTCCTTCATGCATTTCTCATAAAAAAAAACTTGGCCTCACTCTCTAGCAATTTGCACAATGGGCTAGCTGCCTTAGAAACACCTTTGATGAACCTTCGGTAGAAACCCGCGTGCCCAAGAAAACTCCTTACCCCTTTGACAAAAGTAGGGGGAGGTAGCCTTGAAATAACTTTGATCTTGTCTTTGTCAACTTCTATTCCCGACTTGAAATCTTGTGACCCAACACAATAACCTCTTCTACCATAAAATGGCATATATCCCAATAGAGGACTAGGTTCGTGTCTTCACAGTGGGCCAACACTCGATCCAGATTTACCTAACATTCTTCGAACGAATCCCCAACCACGCTAACATAATCCATGAAGACCTCCAATATATCTTCCACCATGTCGGTGAAAATAGCCATCATACATCGTTGGAAGGTTGCCGGGGCATTACACTATCCAAACGACATCCTCAAAAATGCGAATGTGCCATAAGGACATGTAAATGTCATCTTCTCTTGGTCTTGCGGGGCAATGAGAATTTGATTATACCTGTAGTAACCATCTAAAAAGTAATAGAACAGCCGGTCCGCAAAACCATCAAGCACTTGGTCAAGGAACGGCAACGGGAAATGATCCTTTTGAGTCACTTTGTTAAGCTTTCTATAATCCACACAAACTCAAATCCCATCACCATCCAAGTAGGGATAAGCTCATTGTTGGCATTGGTCACCACAGTCATCCCGCCTTTCTTCGGTACGCATTGCACTGGAGAAGTCCATAACTGTCAGAAATGGGATATACCACACCGACGTCAAGCCACTTGATAACTTCTTTCTTAACTACTTCTTGTATAGTTTGTTGAGTCTCCTTTGATGTTCACGTGAATGCCTCACATCCTCCTCCAAAATGATCTTATGCATGCAAAAGACGGGGCTGATACCCAGAATATTGGCCAATGTCCATCCAATCGCCCTCTTGCGCTTTTGTAGAACAACCAAGGTGGCGTCAACATGCACGTTAGTTAAGAAAAATGAAAAATAACATGCAAAGTGAAATTAGGGCCCAAGTACTCATACCTCAGGTGAGGAGGAAGTGGTTTCAACTCCAACACCGACTGCTCCTCAATAAATGGCTTGGTTGGTGGAGTTTTGCGATTCTTAAGATCCAAGGATAACTTCCTAGGATCATAAGAATACGAGCCCATACAATGCAATGCATTTACACACTCCACTCTCCCGGCATCATTATTAGCATCTATGTTCAAAAGTACAGCCTCAAGTGGATCTTTAGCATTAATCATTGCACTTGTATCATCCACTATACCGCCATGACAAATGTCAAGAAATGAGCACACCTCAATGCTATTTGTTTGCCTCATAAACTTGCATACATGGAACACCACCTTTTCATCACCAACATAGAAGGTCAAATCTCCCGTCTCGACATCGACCAAATCCTTCCCTGTATCTAGGAAAGGTCTTCCAAAAATAATAGGGACTTCAAAGTCCACAATCTAATATGATGAAATCGGACGACAAGATGAATTTATCAAGATGAACAAGGACATCATCAATTATACCCAAAGGGCGCTTCATTGACTGATCTGCCATTTGAAGCGTCATTGAAGTCAGTCGAGGTTGTTCGATTCCTAAGGTCTTAGTGACCAAATATGGAATTAAGTTTACATTGGCCCCCAAGTCACAAGGGGCTTTTGCAAATTTGGCACTTCTAATGGTACATGGGATAGTGAATGCACCAGGGTCCTCAAGTTTTGGAGCCGTGGAATGTACAATAGAACTCACTTGGTGCGTCATCTTTATTATCTCATAGTCCATTGGCCTCTTTTTTGTAACCAAATCCTTCATGAACTTGCGTACCCCGTAATTTTCTCGAGTGCCTCCACCAAAGGCACGTTGATAGTCAAAGTCTTCATCATCTCAATGAATTTCTTGAATTAGTTGTCACCCTATTGCTTGGCCAACTGTTGAGGATAGTGCGGAGGAGGACTAGGCAATGGTTCCTTGGCTTTGGGCACCACCGGCTCGGGCATACCAATCACATGTTCACTAGACGGGTTCACGACCTCTTGTGTCTCCTCCTCAACCTCATTGATATCAACACGCACATCATTGTTCACATTGGGTTCAACTACATCTTCACCCACCAAAGACATATCATCATCTCGCAACTCATCTTCATCAACATTAACTTGGTTTCCTCTTGAGGCATGCACATCACCGCCTCTTCCACTTTGCGTAGTCACCGCCATCACATGATTGTTGTGCCCACCCTTTGGGTTTACTACCGTATCACTTGGTAGAGCACCCTTTGGGCGAGTATTTAAAGATTGAAAATTTTGGTCAAGTTGCACCTCCACGTTACAAATAGAAGTGCTCTAAGAAGCCAATTGAGCATCGGAGTCTTGGTTCTTCTTCATCATTTGCTCAAACATAACTTCAATTCTACCAAATCATTTCTCGAAGAACTAGACCCTTGAGATTGAAATGGCAGCAGATTGTTCGATTGTTGATACATCGGAGGCCTTTGAAAGCCTTGTCCCCGATTACCTTGACCACTATTGTTATTCCACCCACCTTGACCATTGTTGTTGTTCCAATTTTTGTTGTTGTTACTGTTCCAATTCTCTTGATTACCCAAATTGTTGTTACCCCAATTTCCACCTTGGTTGTTATTGTTGTTCCAATTACCACCTTGTTGATTGCCCTAATTTCCTTGGGGTCGCCATTGTTGGTTCCCTTGATTTCCTCTATTCCCTTGATAGTTGTTGACGTATTGGACTTCCTCACTTTGATTATCATATAATTCATTCGAATAACCACCACCATCATCATAGTTATCACAATTTCCTTAAGGTTGTTGCCCTCTTTGCCTCCTTTTTATCATATTCACTCCTTCCATGGTATTGACTTGGCACAGATTTTGGACTTATTGTAATAGCACCTTCTCCAATTGATTGATTGTTGTTGTAAGTTCATCAATGGATTGACCGTAATCATGCAAATCCTTAAGCAAATGTATGACATTAGGGTCACCTTGAGGAACATTTGCCCGACTTTGCCATGCCGAAGATGTATCAGCTATTTCATCTAACACATTACAAGCTTCAATGTAAGGAAGCTTTCTAAAATTTCCTCCCATCAATTGGTTCACAATACATTGGTTGGTTGTATTGATGCCCCTATAGATTGTTTGTTGAATCATCACATCATTCATGTCATTTTTAGGGCACTCTTTCAGCATAGTTCGAAATGTCTCCCACATCTCGTGTAACAGTTCAGTTGGCTCTTGCGTGAAAGCTAGAATCTCATCCTGTAGATCCGCCATATGACTTGGAGAGAAAAACTTAGTGATGAATTTGTCCACCAATTCATCCCATGTTGTGATAGAATGATTAGGAGCCTCTCTAACCAATCCAACGCCTTCCCCGGAAGAGAGAACGGAAAAACCTCAGTCTCAGTGCATCCTCCGAGATGTTTTTCTGCTTGCTACCCCAACAAGTATCCACGAACCCCTTCAAATATTTGTAAGTATTCTTATCGGAGGTGCCCGTGAAATAACCTCGTTGTTCAAGCAAGGTTAGCATAATAATTGTAATCTGGAAATTCCCTGCCCGGATTCGAGGAGGAACTATTGCACTCGCATACCCTTGATTAGGGAGAACCCTTGGGTGAGGCGGATGAGGATCTGGTAGTTCTCATTTTATTTGCATTGGCTTTTCGACCTTTCCTCGTAGCTTCAAGTAATACATCTTCTTGTTATAGATCCCCAACCTCCTCCCCCACGACCACGTTTCCAAGAGGGTCATTTGCATTTAAAGCCATGTGTACCTAAGTGATTGACAAAGATAAAGTTAGTAAAAAAAAGGAAAGAGAAGCAAAACACAAAACTAGCTATACAGATAGTCAACACCGTAAGCTCCCCGGCAACGGCGCCAAAAAGTGATTGTTGCCAACTCAATGCTACACGAATATAGGGCGAGCGGGTCACTAAGGGTTTTACCCGAATAGTGGATTGGGGTCGAATTTCCACAGGGAGCTTGGAATGGAGTTGTATTGTCTGTTTAGCCTAGAATTGCATTTGTACTTCTAATTGCACTCCTAACATCTTTGGGTTTTCTTTGGATTAATAACTATTATTATGAACTAAAGATTATTACTAAATCATGCTGAGGAAATATTGCTAGGTTGTAACTAATACGAAGAAAGGCACTAGGGTCGTGGCATCTCCTAGGTGGTTAACTAACGGGTAGAAATTCCTAACAATAAATTGACATTTGGGATTTGTGTTATAACCATTGCACAATTGTACCCACTCTCACACCTAGAGAGCGGTTTTGCCCAATTGACTCTCTCGAGACCAATTGGGTAGGCCAATTAGACCAAGCAACTAGGGTTCAAGTAGGGTGATTACTCTCTCGAGATTAAACCCATTAATTGGGACTGCTATTTCTCATGGGTCCATTCCTATTCCTTGTTGGGTTAATGTTGGGGTCATAAACTCTCTTTTTCTAGAAGAGTCAAAACCCACTAAGCTAGAATCAATGTTTGCAACCACCAATCCTTAATAAAAGCATAAAATTAACCCAAATAACAAACACCCACTATTAATCTATCATTAGAAAGCAACACCCATCAATTACCCACATTAGGGCTGAGCCACAACCCTAGCTAATGGGTTTAGCTAGACATAATTGAAGAAGAAACAGAAGAAATAGAAGAAGAAATAACCATATTAGTTAATAACTAAAGTAAAACTACAAGAATCTATGGATGAATTAATGCTAAAATGCCAAACTAGGCTAAAACATTGGTCCCCATGAGCGTATCTGTGTTCAGTAGATAAAACTTAACCTAAAATGGTAAAAGGTTCTATTTATAGTGGGTTGGAAAAATTGGACAAAATTGCCCCTACGGGTTTAGTGCGGGCCACACAATTATGACCGCAAGCGCACTGGCTGTCTGACTTCCATTTCTATGTTCTCTGAAGTGGCTGGCACAGAGAGCGTAAAGATGTGGCACGATCACATGAAGGTGTGGCACATACCACGTGATAGTGACCGCGACTTCATGGCTAACTTTTGCCCAAAACTCCATCTTCTCTGAACTTCTTGGTGCGGACCGCATGACACAATAATGCGGCCGCGTGAGTTGGATGCGGGCCTCACATTTCCAACCACGGTTGCATGATTATAAGCCTGATTATGCTCTGCCCTGAAACTCCTAGTGCGGCCGCATACATAATTGTGCGGTCTGCACTAGCTCTTTTTTCCACTACTTCACTTGGCCTTTGATACTTGAGTAGGTTTCACTCCGATTTGAGCTGATCTTTGACATTTCATCACTTTGTCACTCAAACCTGCAATCAAGAACAACCTGTAAGTATTTTAGGACTATTTTGTAGCAAATTATACTCGAAGCATAGGCAATAAGGGCATAAAATACGTTAAAATCCTACTTATCAGGCATCGATTATGGTAATTTGCTGGATGTTGCTATAGATCGACACTGAATTCATCTCCCTTGCTGCTAGTTGATCTCCTCTTGTCTGCTTGATTCCATCCGAGGTTGGAAATTTTCATTGCTGATGATAAGTTGAGGGCACAACCTTCATATCATGTCTCTATGGTCTTCCGAGCTCCATCTACCACTTCGAATAAGGTGGTCTTGGTTACCCTTTCAGTACTAGTAGGCAGCTGGATCTCTCATCGGGTTATCAGGCTTGTTGAGTTGAACCCATCTAGGAGATTTGTCACTGGAATAATGCTTCTTGTCAACTTTGCTTGTTTTATCACTCTCCACTAAATTATGTTGACTGAGCTTCCTGGGTCAACTCAAACACACTTAATTATGAAATCTAAGACATTAAGAGAGATTAACATAACTTTGTTATATGGAGGGAGAGGTCTGCCAGCGTCTTCCTCCGTGAAGGTGATATCATCTTCGGAGACTTCATGAAGTTTCTTGCTATGACTCATTGATACCTTTGTCTTCTTGGTTGCCTAGAAGGTTGCACCATTGATTTCACTCCCTTCTAAAAAAACATGATGACAGTCAACCGGGGGAATATTCTACCGCCTCGAAGACTCCATTGTCATAGCTTCGACCATAGTTATTTTTGGTTTGGTCACTTAAAAACTTCATGAGATGGCCATTCTATAATAGTGTCGCCACCTCTTCACGTAAATGCCAGCAGTCTCTAGTTCTACGGCCGTGAGTCCCATGATATTCATTCCATAAGTTGGGATCCCTCTTGCTGGGATCATACGTGATTGGCTTCGGTATACGAGTTCGTTAGTATTCCTCATTACCGATTCCAACTCCACTATGCTGATGTTGAAGTTGTAATCAAATAACCTGGGATATGTGGAATCCTGGGCCAGCGATACCTCTTTTTCTTGTTATGACCTGTTGTTCCGGCCACAGTTGGTTCTTCTATGGGGGAACGAACCTGTCCCATGACCAAAACCCTTTTCTGTCGCGCCCCTGGATTCTTTTATATGGCAAGAAACCACCATTTAAAGACTGCTGATCCATATCAAAGTCATTTTGAAGTTGTCTTGGTTCTTGTCTTGGTCCCGCCCTTTAGTCGATGTTGGGAACATAAACTGAACACCTTCAATTGTTATTTTTAACTTGTAATGGTTATGAACATACACCCGATGCGGTTTCTTGGAATTCGAGAAGGTTTTCTTCAATATTCGGGAGGCGTTGGAGCTTCGTGGATTCAAACCATTTGTGAACTCCATCGCTTCCCAGTCATCTAGTACAACCGATAGAAATATCCTTTCTTTCTGGAACCGTATCATGAATTTGCGTAGAAATTCTGACTCACCTTGCGCAATCCTGAATATGTACGCCCTTCTTGGCTTGGACCTTCTAGCCTCGGCATGGGCCTTAATGAATGAATCTGCAAGCATTTCAAAAGAGTTAATTGAATGCTCAAGTAAGAGTGAATACCATGTCATCGCCCCTTTTGTGAGGGTTTCACCAAACTTCTTCAGTAGGACGATTCAATCTCATGTTGAGACAAATCGTCCCCTTTCACAGCCATGGTATAAGTTGTGATGTGCTCCTATATATCCAAAATCCCATAGTATTTTGGTATGTTCGGCATCTTGAACCTTTTCAGAGTTAACTTCGTTTCTATGCTTGACATAAACGATAATTGTGTGTATTTTTTTGAATTTGGGCCTTTTAGTATTGGTGGTGCGCTCGAATCTTATCCATTCAGGCGTGAAACTCCTTCGCATTTTGATCCATTCATTCACTCATTTCCCTCATAGCTTCATAAGCTCAGTTTTGAAGGGAGTATTGCAGTTGTTGTTTCCTGGACTGCTACCGGCCCGTATAGCTTTGTCAAAACCAACCTCGCCCTTTGGGGTATTGTTATCGACTCTCTGATTCATTTGATTTGCAGGAACACTGGGAGGAATTGGGTCCAATCCAATCACTTTATTAGAAGCGCCTGACAACGCTTGCTTCAACTCCATCATTACCTGATCCTGCCTTGAGAGGTGGCTCATGATGAATTTTTGCTACTCTCTTAGGATTTTCACTATTTTCACGACATGTTCCTCTTCCGCGTCGTCATGAGTTGGTTTCCGTACATGCTGGGGGTACTGAACTTCACAAATCGGGGTTGCTTTGTCCCCTTTATTATGTCGTTGATTGAATTTTCATGTTGAGGAAAATCTTCGTGTCCCTCAACGAGTGTGTGATGTTTATATCATTAAATGCCATTTTTGATTTCTTGCTAGTAAAAAATCAGATAGGTTAGTAATAAATGCAAGGATCAAAGCAATTGCACAACCGTGTAAGCTCTACAGTAAGCGCCAAACTGTTTACCCGTAAAATGATGCAATTAAATTTATTACGTTTCTTATAGACAACGACACTGATTTGATCCAAAAATAATAGAGAAATAAGATTAAAAATAAGACTTAGAAATTGTAATTCAAGAAGATGAAAAGCCTAGCTCTTACGCAATGTGTTTTAGGACAGAAATAAAAGCAATAAAAAAGTTGTTTAATTGAGAGCGAAAATATAATATAACATATGTTTTTCCAAGAATTTTGTGCCTTACAATGGCTATTGATCCTGGGTTTTATAGTTATACCTAGGGAAAGGATTAAGCACCACTTAAATAATAAAAAAAGAGACATTGATAAATATGTAACAGCAGGACATGAAGGTAAATATTTTCTGCAACGGTCAATACGAGATAATATTCTCTCACTGAATGCCATCCAATGGCAAATACTGGAACTGCTCCCATTGACTATGTTTCCTTCGAAATTTTCTCAACATTAATCATAGTTGCCATGTCCGGTACTTATCGTTCCTTGACTTGCCTTTTATTCTGTATTCAGTTTCAACTATCACTCTATCAGTCAACCATTTATTATAAACCAATTTTACCCCATACAAAGTCTAGGTTAGAAAGTACCCAATGCTTCCTTTTACCCTATTTGTACAAATAGAATATCTCATTTATACAGAATGGTAAAGGGGCTTTTATGGTCAATGACCATAGAAATACAAATGAAGTGTAAGTGCTTACCAACTTGCTCATGTTGCCTGACAATAAATATGCATGAACCATTTGTGACAACCCGGCCAGTCGTATCATAATTTACCATTCCATTTCTCTATTTCTACTTCTTTATGATTCGTTATTCATGTTTTACGTGATCAAGTTGATTAGTGTGTGTCCGGAGAGGATTTGGTAAGGAATGTGACACATTAGTCTCTTTTAAGAAGGTTTAAGTTGGAAAAGTCAACCCTACGTTGACTTATGTGCTAGAGGATTTGAATATGAGTTCCAATGGTTCGGTCAGTTTCGGGAGGTGATTTATGACTTAGGTGTGCAATTGGAATTGGTTTTAGTGGTCCATAGTAGACTTAGGCTTGAATTGACGAAATTGAAATTTTGGCGTATTTCGGTTGATAGGTGAGATTTTGATATAAGGGCTAGAATGGAGTTACGAGAGTAGCAGTAGATTTGTTGTGTCATTTGGGATGTATGTGTAAAATTTTAGGTCATTCGGATATGGTTTGGCTGGGTTTTTTGATCAAAAGCATATTTCGGAAGATTTTAGAATCTTAGGCTTGAATCCGATATGTTTTGGGTAATTTTATGTTGTTTGAGGTGTTTTGATGATTGGAACAAGTTTGAATAAAGTTTTAAGATATGTTGGTGCTTTTTGTTGAGGTACCGGGTGCCTCGGATGAGTTATTGAGGGTTGATCGGATCATTTTAAGTTAAGAAAAGTTGCAGAAAAATGGGTTCATCTATTACAGGAATTTAACTCTTTGCATTCGCGTGTGGGCCCTCGCATTCACAAAAAGTAAGTAGAGGAAGGTGGGAATTTAGCCTTCGCATTCATGAGGCAGACTACACATTCACAAATGGGAGTGAGTTCAGTGCATCGCATTCGCGGGGGTAGTGTCGCGTTCGCATAGAAGAATTGGGTCAGGTGGATTGGAAGTCAAGTTGTGCTTCGCTTTCGGAGAGTGGTTTTGTTCACGAAGGGTCGCCTTGGTGAAGCATCACGTTCGCGAGGTCTGGGTTGCGATCGTGTAGAAGGAAACTTTGGTCAAGGTAAGTTTCTTCTTCGCAAGCGCGAGGGTTTGACAACGTTCGGGAAGAAGGAAAGTCAGAACTGGGCATAATATTTTAAGTCATTTCACCCGCAATTTTGGGGCTCGTTTCCTCCGTAGTTGATCATTTTGAAAGCTTTTTAAAGGAGATTAAAGAGGGATTCAAGGAGAAACGTTTGGAGGTAAGAATATCAGACCTAAAACTCGATTCTATTGTGAAATCTACCTAGAAAATCATGGAAACTTAAGCTAAAATGGAAGAACCGGGGCTTGGAATTTTGGACATTTGAAATGGGATTTGAAGGACCGTTTGAGGCCGGATTTGAGAATTTCTGATATGTATGACCTCTTGGGGAGATAAGGAACATGTTGATGTTAAAATTTCTGAGTTTCGAGAAGTGGGCCGGGGGCTCGGGTTTTGCTAATTTTGGGATTTTAGTATTTTTTGATTGTTTTTGCTTGGGCTTTGTTCCCTTTGCATATTGTGACATATTCGTTCTAACTATGGATATATTCCATGCGAGTAGAGGCCGATTCGAGAGGCAAAGGCGTCGCGGGTAGTATTTTCACCTGTTGGAGGTAAGTAATCCATTGTAAATCTGGAACTGAGGGTACAAAACCCCGATATTTGACTTGATTTGATAAAAGCGATGACATACATGCTAGGTGATGAGTGTGTGGGCGTGCACCGACGGGGATTGGGACTTGGCCCATCCCGTAGTGACTATTAAGTCGTATATGATTTGGAAGTCTTATATTATTTCGTACATCAGTCTTTTATATTGTATTATGGGTTGTATGCCATGTTTGGGGCCTTAGGCCGACCTGTAGAACTCTTAGGGGCATTTTTACTAATTTTCCTCACTTTACTTGTTAAAAATCATATCCTCAGTCATGTTTTATCTGTTTAAAAGATTAAAGCTGGTTTTATCACTCGATTCCTAAATGTGAGGATTGTGTGGGTTGAGACCCCTACCTTCTATTATTGTGCACGAGAAATTGTGAGGTCAATGAATTAGAGAGGTTGAGAACCCAATTGTAAGGATATTATGTGTATGTATTATAGATCGGGTTTCATGTTGCAACAATATTTATTGGATCGGGCTACATGCCGTAGCGATATAGCGCTTCGGCTATAGAAGCCCCTCCACAGTCTGCACACCCCCAGTGAGCGGTGGTGACTATATATATGGATCGGGCTGCAAGCTACAATGATATTTGGAAAGGGCTTCACGCCCCATCAATTACTATAATTCTGTTATTATGAGGGGTATATGAGCTGAGTGTTGACAATGAGTACTAAGTGACGAGAGATGAGTCCCGTGTGACTGAGAGGCTGCCTGAGGGGTCATGTTTTGAGTGATTCCTTGCCTGAGAGGCCTTGTCATGCTGCTTTTCACTGTTTCACTCTTCTTTCAAACAAAGCCTCTGTTGGAAAAATACTGCTAAGTATGTGATTTCAGACTTTAAGATAAAAGTGTATATTTTGTGAAAAAACTGGTTTTAAATTGATCCGAGTACTAAACTTCTGTTGTTCAATTCTTTCACAGATGGTAAGGACACGGCTACCGGATGGGGTTGACGACCACAAGTGCCACCAACTAAGGCCAGCAGAGGCCAAGGTCAAGGTCGAGACCGTGGTAGGGGCAGAGTAGCACCAGCAGATCCACCAGCTGCCTCAGTTCTCGATCAGTCCCAGTTGTGGATGCTGCAGCAGCACTAGTGCAGGAACCAGTTATGCCTATCGTGATTCCAGGCCTTCAAGAGGCTTTAGATCAGATCTTATCAGTGTGTACCAATTCGGCACAGGCAGTTTCAGCTACTACGGCCGCAGCTACTTCTCAAGCAAGAGGAGGCAGGTACCCAGACTCTTATTACTCGGACACCGAGCATGTAGTGCATGGATTACAGAGACCGGGGGCACCTCCAGCCTAGCCGGTTGAACTAGATCAGGATTTTTGTATTACCAGTTATGCCGGATGATGAGCAGCATCAACTTGAGAGGTTTGGTAGACTCCAGCCTTCGTCATTCAGTGGTGCAAAGGGAGAGAATGCCTAGGGTTTTCTAGATAAGTGCTAGCAGATGCTTCGGACAGCAGGGATTCTTGATACTAGTGGTGTGGCATTTACCACCTTTCAGTTTACTGGAGCTGCCTTCACTTGGTGGGAGGCGTGTGAGAGGCATATGACTATTGGTGCAGCGCCCCTTACTTGGCAGCAGTTCTCTGTTCTCTTCTTAGAGAAGTATGTACCTCAGTCGCGCCGAGAGGAGTTGCGCAGGCAATTTGAGCAACTATGTCAGAGGGATATGTTAGTGACACAATACAAGATGTAGTTTTTTGAGTTGGGCCAACATGTAGTTTGGATGGTTCCCAAGGATCGAGAGCGGATTAGGAGTTTTGTTGATGGCTTCACGTATTATCTGCAGATTCTCATGACTAGAGAGAGGTTGACAGGTGGAACCTTTGATGAGGTTGTTGATATCGCCCATGAGATTGAGACGGTTCACCGGCAGGAGCGAGAAGAGTGTAACGACCCGGCCCGTCGTTTTGAGAGTTATAGCTCCATTTACCCGATATATGCTTATTTATATGTTGTTCAACTGTGTTGAGTTATATCGAATTGGTAGGTTTGGGTTCGGAGTAGTTTTGGAGTGAAATGATCACTTAGTCTCTTAGTTAGAAAGCTAAGTTAGAAAAGTCAAATCGGAAGTTAACTTACGAGTAAACGAGTTCAAATTTGGATTTTTACGATTTGATTAGCTTCCTTAGGTGATTTTATACTTAGGAGTGTGTCCGAAATATAATTTGAAGGTTCGTGGTAGAATTAGAATTCTTAGGCTTGAATTCGAGGTGATTTGGTGTTTCAGTGTTGTTTTGGCTATTTTGGAGGTTTGACTAAATTCAGGTAGTGATATATGACTTGTTGGAATTATTATTTGGAGTCTCGAGTGTCACGGGTGAGTTTTGGATATGTTTGGGCTTCCAAGCATAAATGATATCATATTGAACAAACGAGCTCCTATTTCTTTTTTGATTGAAGCATTCGATCCGTATCGTAATTACGGACCTGTAGCAAAAAGAATGGTCTAATTTGGACATCATATGTGGATTTTATGGCTATTTTACTAAGAATTAGGTTGCCAAATTTTTCAGTTTAATTACGAAATTGCCACTAGCGGCGTATTTAAAATCTGCATTATTTGCAAATATTAAAACCTACATATCTCATTCATTATAAGGTCAAATTGAGTGATTCAAAAGCCTAAATTTATTAGAATTTCACAAAAAATCTATTGGAGGCATAAAATATGAGTTTTAGGGTCGTTTGGCAGGATAAAAGAGGCAGAATATCTGGAAGAAAAATATATAAAGCTAGGGTTTGTTCATTCGGTCATATGTTGAGTTGGGGAGCTCGGATTTGGGCGAGAGGCGATTTTCACCATATGAATTGGGGTATGTATTATCTACTCCATTTTGGTTATATTTCATAAATTCATCTTCGTGTTTGGGATTTAATTGATGATTTTAAAGTAAAACTAAGGGAATTAGGGTTTTAGTTTTGGAGAGTTTTAAGTGAGGATTTGAGGGACCAAACGAAGTCCGATTTTGATAAATTTTATATGGTTAGAATCGGGAGAGGATTAGGATTATTATTCTACATTTTAACTACTTTTTCGGAGGCCGAGTTTTGGCCAATTTCGGATTATTTTTATGTTTTGTAGTTTTTATTGTGGAATCCGATTCTTTAGACTATGTTGATAGTAGTAATTTTATTATGGTTAGATTTGGAGCTTTTGGAGACCGAGTCCATAGAGGAGGGCATC
This sequence comes from Nicotiana benthamiana, assembly GCA_034376525.1. Classification (NCBI taxonomy): domain Eukaryota; kingdom Viridiplantae; phylum Streptophyta; class Magnoliopsida; order Solanales; family Solanaceae; genus Nicotiana; species Nicotiana benthamiana. The sequence goes on from CM067336.1 coordinate 14,010,600, forward strand.
CCGGAGTAGGATTTTATGTGATTGAGGTAAGTAACAGCTTTAACTCTGGCTTTGAGGGTATAAACCCAGAGAAAGTAATATCATCTGATTGTTTGGTGGTGATACTCATGCTAGATGATGGCCGTGTGGGTTTGTACCGCGAAGGATTGAGACTTGGTCTGTCCCGTGAGGCTGTGAGGACTAATGGCTATTATTTGTGATTATGTGTTTACTTGTTGTTAAACTTGTCTATCTTCTTGGTAGAGATAAGACTTAGGTTTTATTCAAGCTCACATTATTTTTACTCAAACATAGAAATTATTATAAATCTTGACCTTAGTCTCTATTACTTGCTAATATGCTGTAATACTTGATGTGGGTTGTGTAACCTTATTTAATGATGATGGTGAGGCTAGTGAGGTACATGATTGAGTAAGGCGAAGTTACTGGTTGTGAGGATATTAATACCATAGCACGTGAGTTGTCCGCATAGCATGTGAGTTGACCGTGCGGGTCCAGGTATTGATACCATAGCGCGTGAGTTGTCCGCGTAGCACGTGAGTTGACCGTACGGATCCAGGTATTAATATGATGGCACGTGAGTTGTCCATGCTTAGCGCTTGGACTTTGGGAGCCCCTCCGGAGTCTGTACACAACCCTAGTGAGCGCAGAGTGTTGAGTGTATTGAGTGTTGAGTGTTGAGTGCGAGTGATGAGCGATAGAGTGATATTGCTGTGAGGTTGCATTTACCTTTGATGTTATTGCATTTTAATTGTTAATTTCTTTGTGGCAATTACTGAGTAATAGAATTTACCTATTTATTTTTAAATTGAGAAAATAATAATTTGATGATTTCTCTTAGCTCGTCACTACTACTCAGTTCCTTAGTTATTTCTGTTACTACTGAGGTGGTAATACTCATAGTACACCCTGCACTTTATGTGCAGATCCAGGTGAGTTAGAGCGCGATGATCGTTGATTTCAGGCCGGCTATCTGTGGAGATTGCAAGGTAGCTGCCTGCGTTCGCAAGACCTAGTTAATCCTTTTGTCATTTCTTCTTTGGACAGTTAGACAGTTTATATATCTTAGTTTATAGTTTTAGACGCTCATGACTTAGTGACACCCCGATGTTTGGAACTCGTTTTTGTATTTTTATATTTATTATATTTAGAGTTGGTTTAATTTATCAGGATTTAAAATGTTTAAAATATTTTATTAAATTCTTATAACGATTTAGTAGTTATATTTTGGGAATAGGCTTGCTTGTAACACGATAGGCGCCATCACGACCATGGTTAGTTTCTGGGTCATGACAAGTTGGTATCAGAGCCTAGGTTACATAGGTCTCACAAGTCATGAGCGGGTTTAGTACAGTCTTGTGGATCAGTACGGAGACGTCTGTACTTATCTTCAAGAGGCTGCAGAACCTTTAGGAAAACTTCACCTTCTTGAATTCGTATCGTGCGGTATTGATTCAGCTTGAAGTGTAGCTCTTTAAGTTCCTTCCACGTATTTGTATGCACACATGAGCGCTCGGTATTAGTTGTGCATCGACGGATTTTGAATTTCTCAGTGGGTACGTGATGAGTATGATGTGACCGCGAGATGAGTTCATATTATTTGAATGTTACGAGAAGGTATTTCTGAAGGTTTCACCTATTTGAGACTCGAAGTATGTTTTAGACTCGTTCGAGGACGAACGTCTGTTTAAGAGGATGAGGATGTAACGACCGGACCTGTCGTTTTGAGAGTTATACCCCTATTTACCCCATATATGCTTATTTATATGTTGTTCAGCCGTGTTGAGTTATATCGAGTTGGTAGGTTTGGGTTCGGAGTAGTTTTGGAGTGAAATGATCATTTAGTCTCTTAGTTAGAAAGCGAAGTTAGAAAGCTAATAGGAAGTTAACTTATGAGTAAACGAGTTCAGATTTGGATTTTTATGATTCGATTAGCTTCCTTAGGTAATTTTAGACTTATGAGTGTGACCGAAATATAATTCGAAGGTTCGTGGTAGAATTAGACTTAAACTGGAGAAAGTTGGAAGTTTAGAAATTCTTAGGCTTGAATTCGAGGTGATTTGGTGTTGTTTTGGGTATTTTGGAGGTTCGACTAAATTCGGGTAGTAATATATGACTTGTTGGAATTATTGTTTGGAGTCGAAAGTGTCTCGGGTGAGTTTTGGATATGTTTGGGTTTCCAAGCATAAATGATATCATACTGAACAAACGAGCTCCTATTTCTTTTTTTTATTGAAGCATTCGATCCGTATCGTAATTACGGACCCGTAGCAAAAAGAACGGTCTAATTTGGACACCGTATGTGGATTTTATGGCTATTTTATTAAGAATTAGGTTGCCAGATTTTTCAGTTTAATTATGAAATTGCCATTAGCAGCGTATTTAAAAATTTGCATTATTTGCAAATATTAAAACCTACATATCTCATCATTTACAAGGTCAAGTTGAGTGATTCAAAAGCCTAACTTGACTAGAATTTCACAGGGAATCTATTGGAGGCAAAAAATATAAGTTTTGAGGTCGTTTGGCACAAGAAACGAGGCAGAATAGATGGAAGAAAAATATATAAAGCTAGGTTTTTCATTCGGTCATATTTTGAGTTGGGGAGCTCGGATTTGGGCGATTGTGGAGGAGTGTTTCACCATATGCATTGGGGTAAGTGTTCTCTACTCTATTTTGGTTATATTTCATAAATTCATCTTCGTTTGGGATTTAATTGATGATTTCAAAGTGATAGGAATTAGGGTTTGAGTTTTGGAGAGTTTTAAGTGAGGATTTGAGGGACCAAACGAAGTTCGATTTTGATAAATTTTATATAATTAGAATCGGGAGAGGACGAGGATTTTTATTCTACATTTTTAACTAATTTTCGGGGGCTGGGTTTTGGCCGATTTTGGATTATTTTTATATTTTATAGTTTTTATTGTGGAATTCGATTCAATAGACTATGTTGATAGTAGTAATCATATTATGGTTAGATTCGGAGCGTTTGGAGACTGAGTCCAGAGAGGAGGGCATCCCGGAGTTGGAATTTATGTGATTGAGGTAAGTAAAAACTTTTACTCTGACTTTGAGGGTATAAACCTGGAGAAAGTAATATCATGTGATTGTTTGGTGGTGATACCCATGCTAAGTAACAGGCGTGTGGGTTTGAACCGCGAGGGATTGAGACTTGGTCCATCCTGTGAGGTTGTGAGGCCTAATGGCTATTATTTGTGATTATGTGTTTACTTGTTACTGAACTTGTCTGTCTTCATGGTAGAGATAAGGCTTAGGTTTAATTCAGGCTCACATTATGTTTACTCAAACATAGAAATTATTATAAATGTTTACTTTAGTCTCTAATACTTGCTAATATGCTGTAATCCTTGATGTGGGTTGTGTCTTATTTGTTGATGATGGTGAGGCTAGTGAGGTACATGATTGAGTAAGGCCAAGTGCCTCGTTGTGAGGATATTAATACCATAGTGCGTGAGTTGTCCGCGTAGCATGTGAGTTGACCGTGCAGGTCCAGGTATTGATACCATAGCGCGTGAGGTGTCCGCGTAGCACATGCGTTAACCGTGCGGATCTAGGTATTGATATGATGGCACGTGAGTTGTCCGTGCTTAGCGCTTGGGCTTTGGGAGCCCCTCCGAAGTCTGTACACACCCTAAGTGAGCGCATAGTGTTTAGTATATTGAGTGTTGAGTGCGAGTGATGAACGATAGAGTGATATTGCTGTGAGGTTGCATTTACTTTTGATGTTGTTGTATTTTACTTGTTAATTTCTTTGTGGAAATTACTGAGTTATAGAATTTACCTGTTTACTTTTAAATTGCGAAAAAAATAATTGGACTATTTCTCTTAGCTCGTCACTACTGCTCAGTTCCTTAGTTATTTCTGTTACTACTGAGGTGGTAGTAGTCATAGTACACCCTGCACTTTATGTTGCAGATCCAGGTGAGTTAGAGCGCGGCGATCGTTGATTTCAGGCCGACTATCTGTGGAGATTGCAAGGTAGCTGCCAACATTCACAGGACCTTGTTAATCCTTTTGTGATTTCTTTTTTTTGGACAGTTAGACCGTTTACATATCTTAGTTTATAGTTTTAGACGCTCATGACTTAGTGACACCCCAATGTTTGGGACTCGTTTTCAAATTTTTATATTATTTATATTTAGAGTTGGTTTAATTTATCAAGATTTAAATTGTTGAAAATATTTTATTAAATTCTTTTAATCCATTTAGTAGTAATATTTTGGGAATAGGGTTGCTTTGTAACCCGATAGGCGCCATCACGACCATGGTTAGATTCTGGGTCGTGACAAAGAGAGAGAGAGGCTAAGAGGCCTCGGGGATGTGGTTGTTTCAGCAGTGCTCCTTCGAGGGGTCAGTTCCAGCAGGGCAGAGGCCATTCTTTCAGACAGGCCCATTCAGCTTGCCCAGATTATAGTGGGGCATCTTCGGGTCATGGTATCGTAGATCTCAGCGGGGCTAGCCATCACTCAGTGCCCTACCAATCTAGAGCTCATCTCGTGCTCCATCAGTCCATGGTTCTTCCATGTCTTGTCCTTCTACTGGTCATTCCGGTGCCAGGGGTTCCCTTCAGTCCCCATCTCCATTACCGGGGAGTTTTTATGAGTGCAAAACGTTTGGACATACGAGGAGGCCGTGACCTCAACTTCGTGATAGTTAGTCTCAACAGAGGGGTCATCCCTTGATTTCTGCTCCAGTTACTTGACCACCCGCCCAGCCAGCCATAGGTGGAGATCAGGCAGCAAGGGTCTCCCCAGATGAGGAGGTAGATTAGCTGGTGGTCAGGCTCATTTCTATGCAATCCCAGGTAGATCAGATACCACTACTTTAGATGCAATGATTTCAGGTATTGTTTTAGTCTTCCACAGCGATGCATCTTATTTAATTCCGATTCCACCTTTTATTATGTGTCCTTGTATTTTGCTTATTATTTGGGTATGCCCCGGGAGTTTCTTGCTTTACCTGTTCATGTGTCTACCCCAGTGGGTGATAGTATTGTTGTAGAGCGTGTGTACCGGTCATGTGTGGTGACTATTGGGGGTCTGGAGACCTGATAGATCTATTGCTATTGAACATAGTGGATTTTGATCTCATTTTGGGCATGGACTGGTTATCTCGGTGTCGTGCTATTCTAGACTGTCATGCTAAGACAGTCACCTTAGCTATGCCAGGTATACCATGGATCGAGTGGCGTGATGTGACTGATTATGCCCCTAGTGAGTGATCTCTTTCTTGAAGGCCCAGCATATGGTTGGGAAGGGTTGTCTTTCATATCTAGCGTTTGTGGGGGACGTCGGGGCTGAGACTCCCATTATTGATTCTGTCCCAGTTGTGAAGGATTTCTCGATGTGTTTCCTGTAGACCTGTTAGGCATGCCCTCACCTAGTTGAAGATCATGTATTCATATATAAGACTGTCTTTAGGAACAGATATGGTCATTATGAGTTCCTTGTATGTCTTTCGGGCTGACCAATGCCCCAGCAATGTTTATGTATTTGATGAACATCGTGTTTCGGCCTTACCTTGATTCATTTGTCATATTTTTTATTGATGATATTTTGGTCTATTCGCATAGTCAAGAGGAGCACGCGGAGCATTTGAGGGTTGTATTGAGAGATTGAGGTACGATAAGCTTTATGCAAAATTCTCCAAGTGTGAATTTTGTCTTGGTTCAGTGTCTTTTTTGGGGCACTTGGTGTCCAATGAGGGTATTCAGGTTGATCCGAAGAAGATAGATGCGGTTTAGAGTTGGCCTAGACCGTCCTCAGCCATGCAGATTCATAGCTTTCTTGGTTTGGTAGGCTATTATCGTCGGTTTGTCTAGGGATTTTCATACATCGCATCAGCCTTGAACAAGTTAACTCAGAAGGGGTTGCTCCATATGTATGGTCATACGAGTGTAAGGAGAGCTTTCAGAAGCTCAAGAAAACTTTGACCACAGCTCCAGCGTTGGTTTTGCCATCAACTTCAGGTTCATATACAGTGTATTGTGATGCTTCGAGAGTTGGGGTTGGTTGTGTATTGATGCATAAGGGTAGATTTATTGCTTATGCTTCTCGTCAGTTGAACACCTATGAGAAGAACTACCTTGTTCATGATTTGGAGTTGGCTTCCATAGTTCATGCATTGTATATTTGGAGGCATTACTTGTATGGCGTATCTTGTGAGGTGTTCATCGATCATCGTAGTCTTCAACATTTGTTCAAGTAGAAGGATCTTAATTTGAGGCAGCGGAGGTGGTTGGAGTTGCTTAAGGATTATAATATCACTATATTGTACCATTCGGGAAAGGGCAATGTGGTGGCCGATGCTTTGAGACGAAACGCAGTGAGCATGGGAAGTTTGGCATATATTCCAGTTGGGCAGAGACCCCTTGTAGTTGATGTTCCGGACTTGGCCAATCAGTTCCTGAGATTGGATATTTCGGAGCCCAGTCGAGTTTTGGCTTGTGTGGTTTCTCGATCTTCTTTATATGATCGCATCAGAGAGCTCTAGTATGATGATCTGCATTTACTTATGCTTAGAGACAATGTTCAACATGATGATTCCAGAGATGTGACTATCAGTGATGATGGGGTATTGAGGATGTAGGGCCAGATTTGTGTGCCCAATGTGGACGGGCTTCGGGAGTTGATTTTGGAGGAGGCCCATAGCTCGCGTTATTCTATTCATTCGGGTGCCGCGAAGATTTATCAGGATTTGAGATAGCACTATTGGTGAAGAAGAATGAAGAAGGATATTGTGGGATTTGTGGCTCAGTGTCGCAATTGTCAGCAGGTGAAATATTAGCATCAAAGATCGGGTGGCTTGCTTGCAGATGGTTATTCTTGAGTGGAAGTGGGAGAGGATCACTATGGACTTTGTTATTGGACTCCCATAGACTTTGAAGAAATTCGATGCTATTTGGGTGATTATGGATCGGCTGACCAAGTCCGCGCACTTCATTCCTGTGTGTACTACCTATTCTTCCGAGCAGTTGGTAGGGATCTATATACTAGAGATTGCTCTCTTGCATGGTGTTCCAATTTCTATCATTTCAGATATGGGTACTCAGTTTACTTTGCAGTTTTGGAGAGCCGTGCAGAGAGAGTTGGGTACTTAGGTAGAGTTGAGCACAACTTTTCATCCTCAAAGGGACGGGCAATCTGAGCATACTATTAAGATATTAGAGGACGTGGTGCGTGCTTGTGTCATTAATTTCGGAGGATCATGGGATGAGTTTCTGACGCTTGCAGAGTTTGCCTATAATAACAGTTACCAGTCGAGCATTCAGATGGATCCATATGAAGCTTTGTATAGGAGGCAGTGTAGATCTCTAGTTGGTTGGTTCGAGCCCGGCAAGGCTAGGCTATTGGGGACTGATTTGGTGCAGGGTGCTTTGGAGAAGGTGAAGGTGATTCCGGAGCGGCTTCGTACAACACATCGAGGAAAAAGAGTTATGCTGATAGGAAGGTTCAAGATGTGTCCTACATGGTTACCAAGAAGGTTTTGTTGAAGGTTTCACCCATGAAGGGTGTTATGAGATTTTAAAGAAAGGGAAATCGAGTCCTCGGTTCATTTGGCCTTTCGAGGTGCTTCAGAGGATTGGGGATATGGCTTATATGCTGCTTTGCCACCCAGCCTGTCGAGTGTGCATCTGATATTCCATGTTTCTATGCTAAAAAAGTATGTTGGGTATCCGTCTCATGTTTTGGACTTCAACACGGTTCAGTTGGATGATGATTTAACCTTTGATGTGGAGCCAGTAGCTATATTGGGCCGTCATGTTTGGAAGTTGAGATCAAAGGATATTGCTTCAGTGAAAGTGCATTGGAGAGGTTGGCCCGTGGAGAAGGCTACCTGGGAGACCGAGTGGGAGATACAAAGAAGATATCCTCGCCTATTAGAGGCTTCAGGTATGTTTCTTGACTCGTTTGAGGACAAATATATGTTTAAGTTGGGGAGGATGTAACGACGGCGAGTAGTCTCATGAGTTACCGCTCCGCTTCCCTGATTTATGCTTCTTTATGCTTCGTTATTCGTCTTAAATGTGATCTAGTTGATTAGTTTGTGTCCGCAGAGGAATTGGTAAGAAATGAGACACTTAATCTCCTTTAAGAAAGTTTAAGTTAGAAAAGTCAACCAAATGTTGACTTATGTGTTAGAGAGATCAGATGTGAGTTCCGATGGTTCGGTTAGTTTTGGGAGGTGATTTATGACTTGGGAGTGCGATCAGAATTGGTTTTGGAGGTCCCGAGTAGAATTAGGCTTGAATTGGCGAAGTTGATATTTTGGTGATTTTCGGTTGATAGGTGAGGTTTTGATATAAGTAAGCATGGAGTTGTGAGAGTTCCAATAGCTTCATTGTATCATTTGGGATGTGTGTGTAAAATTTTAGGTCATTCGGATATGGTTTAGTTGGGTTTTTGATCAAAAGCGTATTTCGGAAGATTTTAGAAACTTAGACTTGAATTCTATGTGTTTTGGGTAATTTGATATTATTTGAGGTTTTTTGATGATTGGAACAAGTTTGAATAAGATTTTGGGATATGTTGGTGCCTTTGGTTTATGTCCCGGGTGCCTCGGCTGAGTTTTCGAGGATTTATCGGTTCATTTTAAGTTAAGAAAAGTTGCAGAAAAATGGGTTTAGCTGTTACATGAATTTAACTCTTCGTGTTCACGTGTAGGCCCTTGCGCTCGCGAAGAGTAAGCGTAGGAAGGTGAGAATTTGTCCTTTGCATTCGCGAGGCAGGCTATGCGTTCTCAAAGGGTAGCGAGTTCAGTGCTTCGCGTTCGTGGGGGTAGTGTCACGTTTGCATAGAAGAATTGGGTTAGGTGGATTGGAAGTAAAGTTGTACTTTGCGTTCGCGAAGGGTCGTCTGGGTAAAGCATCGCGTTCGCGAGGTATGGGTCACGATTGCGTAGAAGGAAAATTTGGTCAAGGTAAGTTTGTGCTTCGCGAATGCGAGGGTTTGACTGTGTTCGCGAAGAAGGAAAGTCAGAACTGGGCAGAATATTTTAAATCATTTCATCTGCGATTTTGGGGCTCATTTTTTCCATAGTTGATCATTTTGAGAGCTTTATGAACGAGATTAAAGAGGAATTCAATGAGAAACATTTTTAGGTAAGAATTTCGGACCTAAAACTTGATTCTATTGTGAAATCTACCTAGAAAATCATGGAAACTTAAGCTACAAATGGAAGAACTAGGGCTTGGAATTTTGAACTTTTGAATTGGGATTTGAAGGACCATTTGAGAACTTTTGATATGTATGAACTCATGGGGTGATAAGGAACCCGTCGATGTTAAAATTTTTGAGTTTCAAGAAGTGGTCCTGGGCTCGGGTTTTGCTAATTTCGGGATTTTTGGTATTTTTCAACTATTTTCTCTTGGATTTGTTCCCTTAGCATATTGTGACATATTCGTTCTGAATTTGGATAGAATCCACGCGAGTGGAGGCTGATTCGAGAGGCAAAGGCATCGCGGAGTAGTATTTTCACCGGTTAGAGGTAAGTGACCATTGTAAATCTGGAACTGAGGGTACAAAACCCCGATATTTGACTTGGTTTGATAAAAGTAGTGACACACATGCTAGGTGACGAGCGTGTGGGCGTGCACCGGTAGGAATTGGGACTTGGTCCGTCACGTAGTGACTATTAGGCCGCGTATTTGATTTGGAAGTCTTATAATATTCCGTACTTCAGTCTTTTATGCTATACTATGGGCTGTATGCCATATTTGGGGTCTTGTGCCGACTTGTGGAACCCTTAGGGGAAATTTTACTGTTTTTCCTCACTTTACTTGTTAAAAATCATATCTTCAGTCATGTTTTATCTGTTTAAAAGATTAAAGCTGGTTTTATCACTATATTCCTAAATGTGAGGATTATGTGGGCTGAGATCCCTACATTCTATTATTGTGAACGAGAGGTTGTGAGGTTAATGACTGGGAGAGGTTGAGAACCCAATTGTGACGATATTATATTTATATGATATGGATAGGGCTGCACGGCGCAACGATACTTATTTGATCGGGATGCATGCCATAGTGATATTAGCGTTTGGGCTGTAGAAGCCCCTCCGGAGTCTGCACACCCCAAGTGAGCGCAGTCGACTATATATATAGATCGGGCTGCATGCCGCAGCGATATGGATCGGGGTGCATGCCGCGACGGTTACTATGATTTATGTTATTACGAGGGATATATGAGCTGGGTGTTGAGAACGAGTACTACGTGACGAGAGATGAGTCTCGAATGACTGAGAGGCTGCTCGATGGGCCATATTTTGAATGATTCCTTGTCCGAGAGGCCTTGTTTTGTTGTTTTTCAATGTTTTACTCTTCTTTCAAACAAAGCCTCTGTTGGAAAATACTGCTAAGTATGTGCTTTCAAACTTTAATCTAAAAGTGTATATTTTGTGACGAAATTAAACTACAAAGTTGAGCTATTATGTTGTTGTTATTTTTAATTAATATGTTTGTAACTACTCGTCACTATATTCAATCTTTATTTACATTAGTTACATACTGAGTTGGCGTGCTCACGTTACTCCCTGCACCTTGTGTGTAGATCCAGGTGCCCGAGGGGCTGAGTGAGAGCTTCCTGTTGATTCATTGTTCACTGGAGATTTCGAGGTAGCTGCATGGCGTCTGCAGTCCTATTTTCTCTTCTCTCAACAGTTTATTTTCGCATTTCCTTGACTTGATGTATTAGATGTTCAGTTATGTATTAGAGCCTCTAGACTCCTGGCACAAGATTGTTGGGGCAGTGTAGTATCTGTTATTTTGTAATTTTTGCATATTTCTATCATTATAACACTTGCAAAGATTCCGCATTTAAAGCTTATGTTAGTAATATGGCTTAATGTTGTTCATAAACGAGTTGTAAATTAGGGTTGTCGGCTTGCCTATGTTGGAATTTGGACTTATGTTAATTGGTTATAGCCTGAAAGGATAGTTACGTGGACCAAGTGGTGGATAATTAAATGGCCTAATATTAAATATTATGTGTGTGGAAAAGTGAGACCCAATAACTATTGGCTTGTGATGGGTAGACACTCTTTATAAATAGCGGCCAACCCCCTTTCCGTAGCTATTAGAAAACCCTAGCGTATTCCGCCTCTTGAATACGTGGTAAGCGGTAGACGTCCCATTAGTCAAGTTCTCCGGACTGTGACAGCACGTAGCTGGTGGATTGTGGAAGTTGGTCTCAGGCTTAATCATCGTTTGCTGTCCCTGCTGAATCCATGAAGTTTAACGGTACACTTCCATTGACTCTAACACTAAATTAATTGCATAATTTTATCTTGATCTCTGCTATGTCTACGAATTAATTATCTTACAGCCTAGTATTGTGATATGCACCATCACGACCGGTATTTAAGGTCATGAGACCAGTTCACGATATATATTCGGATAGACCAAATTTGATAGTTAGCTATCGACGTTCTGGTAAAAAATTATGTCGATTAAGGCATGCAGGTGCACTATTACATGAAGGGGATTGTAACTTTTTAAAAATTTTTCATTTGTCACTTATTAAATGAACCTTGCTTATTTAATTTTTTTAGATTTGACGAATCGAATAATATTTGTTTATCCAATAATTGTCGTTTCTCTCTTTGATTCAAACTTTTTCTTGTCATAATTAATGGCTGATTCCTATTAGTATCCATGATACAAGTCAAATCCTAGGTGTAGAAATAGAATAAGGTGGACTGCGTTTCCATCTCGAAAGAAATAAAATTATCGTGCATATACATATTAAAAATATTAATCAAATTTGTCCGGCGTGCCACTCTTCAATTAAAAAAGAAGAAAATTGATGTAATCTAAAAAGTCAGAAAGTACCCTTCTTTAATAACAAAATCAGATTAACGTGATCTTAACTTGTTAGTATAGCATTAGATTACTCTTTCTTTATGACTGGATAAATCTAAACTCAATACTTCAATTAATGTCAAATCTCTATATCATATCTTATAAAGTGAGGAACCAAACATCATTTTCTCTCACATAAAAACACTTTAAGTCTCTCAAAATGACTTATTATTATTATAACCCTTACACCAAAGTTCAACTTTCATTACTTATTTTATCCTTCATCAACATTGTGCATATTACAAAAGCTATCAATATCAATCCAACAATTAAAGAAACTTTTATTAGTGGACTTCCTCAAAATAATCCTATACTCTATGTTCATTGTAAATCTGAAGAAGATGATCTTGGAGTTCGCGTACTTAAAGTTGGTGAAAAATTTGATTTCTCATTTCATGAAAATATTTGGGGCACAACTCGTTTTCATTGTGAAGTTCTATGGGGTGTAAAACATAATGATTTTGATGTTTATACTGAATGGTTTAGACGAAAGAAGTCATTTTGTAGACCTAAGTTGCTAAAATATAATATGTATTGCACTTGGTTAATAAAGGATTCTGGTATATTTCTTGCTCGTACTCCTAATCCTAAACCAAGTGACTTCAAATTTGTCATTTCTTGGTTAGGATAAAAGGAGGAATTGTATTACATATCATATATATTTAATTAACTTTGAATGACTTTAAGAATTAGAAGTTATCATATATATTTAATTCCATTATGCTATTTTATTTTTCTAGCATGTCACGACGATGCTAACTCTATTATGAGAGTCAACTTTAATGAGAGGTAGTACATATTTTGGCCGTTCGCAAAAAAATAGTCGATATAACGTAAATTTTTGGATACATCTATATCATATACATATAATATACGTATTTTATACTTCTTAGCTAGCGAAAACAATGAGCGGTGCATGCAACAACTTGCATGTTTATGTTGACAAGTGTTAAACTTTACTGCAGTTGAGCTGAGAAAGAAGGAATGTTAGGGCTTTGTAGACATTTCACAGAAATTATCTACTAGCTGTCATTAATGGCGTCCAAGACAACGGTGAGATCTTCAGTAACGATCTTCATCTCTGTTCTCCTCTTCATCGGCGTTATAGTCTCCATGCGATTGCTGCACTCTTCCTTTGAAAAGAAATATGGTTTTTTTTTTACAGATTTGTACTTCTGTACTCAAAAGGAAACAAAGAAGAATCGGATATGTAGAGGGCTAAAGAAGTTACTTTTTTTTAATCAGTAGTTTGGATTAGCCATTAAAATTGCTTTTGGGCTATAAATTGTGTATTGTAATATTGGGCTACCGAATGATATAAATTTGGCCCAAACACCTATAAATGATATTTTCTCATCTGAAAATATAGCCGCTATATTAGAGTTTCAAATTCTACGAGGGAAACTTTAGGATAATAACTTTTTTAAAAATAAGGCTAAAAAGTGGCCCATGAACACAAAGCTTGCTTTCCTCAAAGCTCCAGATATGGGCATTTCTCTTTACTGCCAAATTTCCATAATTTGAAAAAGTTGAATCAAATCAAGTGACAAAGGTAAGTAGCATTCATGACAAAACTTAAATTAGGTGGAGTAAATTTTCTCTATTTTAAGAGCTTCCCTTCTTGATGTATTATAGCTATAGAACCATACTTGCAAAAACATGACATAACAGAATTACGAAAAATCAAAGATCTAAAAACAAGAAAGGATCAAGTTCCTTAATTAATATGGAACATCTTTTGTGTCAAAAGGGCAAAACTTCCACCTACAATGCACAACCATACGTAGTCTGACGTAGTTAACTTGTTGGCACAAACTGCAAAATGTTTCGCTACAGTATATACGAAACCTAGGGCAATCTAGTGCACAACGTATGCCGAGCTCTGAATTTGGCTGAACCCAATAGTTGTTGTTTACACAATGTATTTGATGCCGTTACTAACACTTGAAATCATCGTTCTTGTATGGGGTCGAATTTGACCAATCACGTCGCTAAGTCAACACGACAGGCCACTGAATATCTACATGTCGATACATGGGGACGACCCAAGGATAAGAGGAGAAATGACCTCGTGTTATCGTCAATTGCACTATAGGACGTACTTTAATATTATCATTCCAACATTAAATAAGGATCCTCTATTATATAAATGGGATCCGAGCTTTGTAATAGGAAGATAAATTTTAATATATAAGCTTTCTTGCTCTCTCATCTCTCTATTACTTCTTCTTCTCTCTCTCTCTCTCTCCCTCCCTTTTACTATTGCTACTATATCGATTATCAAGATTATTCTAGGGTTTATTCTCTTCGATTACGATTTACCCCGTCATTTCTTTTGATTTATTTTCTTAGAAAGTGTTTAATAACATTTAAGTCGAACAATTCCGTCTGTGGGGATATCGATAGTCGAAATCATAGTTCTCACCTAGAATATCAAAACCAACAGTCACTATTTTCCGGCTCCATAGAAACCAACGATGGCAGATAAAGAAGGAAGGATGAAGATGATAGCAGATGTCTGAAATAACCTTATAGACTCCCTTAACGAAGCCTAGATAAGATACCGAGAATGCAACACCAAGAAACACACCAGAGGGGGAGATCTCACCCTCTCCACTCGAAGATCTGACGATCTTGCGTGAAAGAGGAGCTTCTACGTCCACAGCGAAGAAACACCCCCAGCAGTCAAAAAATTGCTAGAAGAATGGTTGACGAGAGCTCTAAGCAAGATGCTCGAAAAATTCCCTCAAGGAAATGTCGAAGATTCGCCAACGACAGAAATTGCTGGTATCACTGGAAAGCCAAACACTGTATGAACGAGCAACACCTGCACCGTCATCGACGCAAGTGATGGTTCACTCGAAACCATCCTAAAGTAAATGGAAGAAATGGAGAACAATAATAAAGTGCTCCGCGATCAAATGAAAGAACGCAAGGAAAGGGTTGACAAGATGCCTGGCGCTCCTAAGGTGCTGCCAAAACGCGATGTGGGAACGTTTGTCGAACAACCATACAGTTAGAAAGCTTCTCCTCACCCCATCCCAAAACACTTCAAAATGCCACCATTCTTGAAAATATACGACGGGACCACGGATTCAGAAGATCATCTAATCCATTACGTCATCGCTATAAAAGGCAATGACTTGTCAAAAGAACAAGTGCGATCCGTACCACTGAAAAAGTTTAGTGAAACTTTGACAGGAGCATTAACATGGTACTCTCAGCTACCAGCACGATCAATATCAATATTCGAGGAGATGGCGGATAAATTCACTACTGCTCATGCAGGAGAAAACAAGGCCGAAACTAGGGTCAACGACATCTTTGCCATCAGGAAAACAACGGGTGAATGGCGTTGAGACTTTCTGGCCCGATTAAACGGGGTAAGAATGGGATTGCCAAATATGTCAGAAGGAATGGCAGTAGCAGCTTTCCAAAATAGGCTGAATAGAAATGGATAAAGGCGACCAAGAAGTTGCTCAACAGACTTATGAAGTATCCCCCCACCACATGTGAAGAGATTCATAATGCCTACTGTGCCAAAGTAAGAGAAGATGAAGACGATCTCAATGGTCCAACCCATCGACTAACATCAGTACAGTCTGAGGAAAGGAGGGATCGACAAAATGACAAGCGAAGGGATCAACTCCCACGCTTCAACAGAGAAAGGCATCAGCCCTATGTTAGAACTCCCAATCCGTTTCCACCGAGGCTTACATATATAGTTCCATGATACTTCGTCCCAATTCGAAACGAAAGAGGTATTCCCCCATTATTATCTACCTATAACCTTTGTGTTTCCCCTTCAGAAATAGTTTACGCACTAGAGAAGCTGGTCATGACGGTGTAGTGACCACAAAAAATGAAATAGGACCCAAGTGCAAGAAGGTCGAATGTCTTCTGTAAATTCCATCAGGAAAGAGGACACAAGACCGAAGATTGCATAGTCTTATGAAAAGAGGTGGTTAGAATGTTAAAGCAGGGATACCTGAAAGAACTGCTCAGCGATAAATGAAGGGCTAATTTCTCCCGAGAACATGACCCATCCCAAGGACCGCCAAAGCCACCATCGTCGGCACGTACCATACAGATGATCATCGGCTGTGATGATGAGTCGGCAATAATTCACATAAAGTTCACCACCACACACAAGTTGAAGCATACGATCGCTCACGAACAGTATGACGACTTCGAAGACAGCATCACCTTTGATAAGTCGAATGGCGATGGTTTGTCTTTACCTTATTATGATGCTTTAGTTATAGCGTTATGAATTGCTGATACTGATGTGAAAAGAATAATTGTAGATGACGAAAGCGGCGCGTGTATTATCTACCCGAGAGTTCTCATTCAAATAAGGCTCGAAGATAAGATAATACCATGTTGCATTACACTAACGGGTTTTAACAATGCAGTATAGCAGACATCTGGGGAATATCACTACCAGTCTTGACAGGGGGAGTCATGCTGGAAACCACATTCCATGTCATGAACCACGAAACAACTTATAACACCATCATAGGACGTCCATAGATACATGCCATGCGAGCCGTTCCCTCGATCTTATATCAAGCAATCAAGTTTCCCACCCCATGGGTAATATTCAGCATTCGAGGCGAGCCGCGCACCGACCAGGAATGCTACCGAATTGCTCAAGATTAGAGGTAAATAACCATTGTAAATCTGGAACTGAGGGTACAAAACCCCGATATTTGACTTGGTTTGATAAAAGTAGTGACACACATGCTAGGTGACGAGCGTGTGGGCGTGCACCGGTAGGGATTGGGACTTGGTCTATTTCGTCCTGACTATTAAGCCGCGTATTTGATTTGGAAGTCTTATAATATTACGTACTTCAGTCTTTTATACTATACTATACTATGGGTTGTATGCCATATTTGGGGTCTTGTGCCGACTTGTAAAACCCTTAGGGGAATTTTTACTGTTTTTCCTCACTTTACTTGTTAAAAATCATATCCTCAGTCATGTTTTATCTGATTAAAAGATTAAAGCTGATTTTATCACTATATTCCTAAATGTGAGGATTATGTGGGCCGAGATCCCTACCTTCTATTATTATGAACGAGAGGTTGTAAGATTAATGACTGAGAGAGGTTGAGAACCCAATTGTGACGATATTATATGTATATATTATGGATCGGGCTGCACGGTGCAATGATACTTATTGTATCAAGATGCATGCCGCAGTGATATTAGCGTTTGGGCTGTAGGTGCCCCTCCGGAGTCTGCACACCCCTAGTGAGCGCAGTCGACTATATATATAGATCGGGCTGCACGCCACAATGATATATGGATCGTGGTTCATGCCGCGATAGTTACTATGATTTATGTTATTATGAGGGATATATGAGCTGAGTGTTGAGAACGAGTACTACGTGACGAGAGATGAGTCTCGAGTGACTGAGAGGCTGCTCAATGGGCCATATTTTGAATGATTCCTTGTCTGAGAGGCCTTGTTATGTTGTTTTTCACTGTTTCACTCTTCTTTCAAACAAAGCCTCTGTTGGAAAATACTGCTAAGTATGTGCTTTCAAACTTTAAGCTAAAAGTGTATATTTTGTGACGAAACTGGTTTTAAACTACAAAGTTGAGCTATTATCTTGTTGTTATTTTTAATTAATATGTCTTTAACTACTCGTCAATATATTCAATCTTTATTTATATTAGTTACATACTGAGTTGGCGTGCTCACGTTACTTCCTGCAACTTGTGTGCAGATCTAGGTGCCCGAGGGACTGAGTGAGAGCTTCCTGTTGATTCATTGTTCACTAGAGATTTCGAGGTAGGTGCACGGCGTCCGCAACCCTATTTTCTCTTCTGTCTATAGTTTATTTTCGCATTTCCTTGACAATATATTAGATGTTCAGTTATGTATTAGAGGCTCTAGACTCCTGGCACAAGATTGTTGTGGCTGTGTAGTATATGTTAATTTGAAATTTTCGCATATTTCTGTCATTATAACACTTGCAAAGATTCCGCATTTAAAGCTTATGTTAGAAATATGGCTTAATATTGTTCATAAACGAGTTGTAAATTAGGGTTGTCGGCTTGCCTATGTTGGAATTTGGACTTACGTTAATTGGTTATAGCCTGAAAGGATAGTGATGTGGCCCAAGTGGTGGATAATTAAATGGCCTAATATTAAATATTATGTGTGTGGATAAGTGAGTCCCAATAACTACCAGTGATGGGCAGACACTCTTTATATATAGAGGCCAACCCCCTTTCCCTAGCTATTAGAAAACCCCAGCGTATTTTGCCTCTTGCATACGTGGTAAGCAGTAGACGTCCCATCAGTCAAGTTCTCCGGACAGTGAGAGCACGTTGCTAGTGGATTTGGAAGTTTGTCTCAAGTTTAATCGCCGTTTGTTGTCCCTGCTGAATCCATGGAGTTTAACGGTACTATTCCCTTGACTCTAATACTAAATTAATTGCATAATTGTATCTTGATCTCTGCTATGGCTATGAATTAATTATTTTATCGTTGGTATCAGAGCCACCATAGTTAGGGATTAAGATCAAGAATTAATCTGGTGTTTAAAAGATGAAACGATCGTCGTGAATTCCGGTGATGGCTCAAGATTATCTTTCTCCGGTATTGTTTTATCGCCGAAAGACGGTGACTGTTTTGAATACATTAGAAGCGGCGGTACAAAAAGGTGAAAACAAGGAAAATAGATGAAGAGTTCTTCTTTGTTTAACCTAGTTATGGTGTTATTTATGTGATTAAAATAATTAAAGCACACAAGTTTTAGCCATTGAAAGCCGACATCGATGAAAAGCAGTGTGGAATTTTCTTTTGTCTTGCCAAATTTATTAACTTTGGCATGTTCTTCCTTATTATTATATGATATTTTGATTTGAATTTTGATAATTACACGTACTATTTTATTAGTTATTTCTCTGAGAATGACTGATCCTTAATCAAATATTCCGTTAGGTTGCAAAGTATGACTTTCGGTTTGTTATAGAACAATTACCTTTTCAATTGAATTATGTATTGATGTTTACATGTTGCATAATAGTTTTTCCTTAAATTTTGCCGAGTACGTAGTTATTTCTTTTTAGTCAAAGGATGGAACTAAAAGTAGTACAACACTAATCCGGTTTTATTGTATGGGCTCTATTTTGATTTTACATGTATATAATATTATTTGAATAAGAATTTGTGATTAATAAATAGTTTCCACCAAAGTGGTCTATTTATTTGGAGTCATGAAAAATTCTTAATGCTTTGTACATGTTAAATAAATTACATGGATTGAGATTATGATTAATAGATAGTTTCTACCAAAGTAATCTATTTATTTGAGTCATTGAAATATTCTCAATATACCATGTCTAAATTGTTCTTTATGATTGTATGCTAGTATTGGAGGTTTACTTTTTGATACTAGTGATGCTAAATTAATTTTTGAGATAAGATATTATATTTAAACCCAAAGGATGAAGCTTAATATCTTGGATTTTCATGTGTGTATATATATATATATATATATAAAATGAAAAAGGATAATTTGATGTAAGAGGAGGTTTTGTGTCTCTTACCTAAAGGAAGACACAATGTATGCCTTGTACTCTTAGATAATAGGGGGAGACTTTGTATCTCTTACCTAAAGACGAGGATGCAATGAATGTCTTGGACTCCTTGATCTTTAAAAGGGGAGACAGTTGCATCTTCTACCCAAAGGAAGGGTGTAATAGATGTCTTTGACTCTTTTAATCTATATATTCTAGACCATAATTTTATCTAATTTTTGTGTTGTTTGCTTATACAGCTGTTAATAACATGACAACTCAATTAAATTCCACTGAAACTCTGATAGTAGCAACTACAAGAAGTGAAAACAAGATGTTCAAATAGTGTTAGGCCTGATGGACCTGGACTTTGTATTGATCAACAGAAACCAGCTAAACTTACAACTACTAGCACTGCTTAGGAAAAGGCTAAGTATGAAAAATGGATGAAGGCTAACAAATTGAGTCTTATGATCATGAAGAGATCCATTTATGATCACATAAAGGGTGCAATTAAGGATAATGGAAATGCAGAAGATTTTTTGAGTGCCATTGGACGGAAATTCCTAGAATATGATAAAGCTGAGATAGGTAGCTTGATTGATTCCCTGTCTACCATAAAGTATGATCTTGTAGGTAGTGCCCGTGATCATATTATTAAATTGGTTAACATTGCTACCAAACTGAACAATTTAGGTGTAACCATTACGGATGATTTTCTTGTACACCAATCTCTAAGGTCCCTTCCTGGCAGTTTAACCAATTTAAGACAACCTATAATGCACAAAAAGATAAGTGGAGTGTTGATGAACTTATTACTGCTTGTGTGGTAGAGGAAGGGAGGATTCAAAAGGAGAAAGTTGAGGATGCAGTGAACTTTGTTAGTTTGTCTAGGTCAGTTGATTATCCCTCTTATAAAAGAAAAGGTGGACCCAAATTTTACAAAAAGAAACATAGCTAGTCTCATCGTCCAGGTGGTAATAGTGGCCATACTAATAAGCCTGGTGTTAACGAATGTCAGTCTATAATCCTCTTGGTCCTCAAGCTGTAATTAAGAAAGAAATCAAGTGCTGAGATTGCAACCAAGTAGGTCATAAGAAATGTGGCTGTCCTCTGATAAAGAAACCAGGTAATATTTTGGCTTTTGTCTTCTTTGAAACTAGTCTTGTTCATGTTCCTTTAAATTCTTGGTGGTTGGATAGTGGTGCAACTGTTCATGTAACATATGACTTGCATGATCTAGTAAGCAGACGGAAGCCAAAAGAGGATGAAGCCAGTGTTATTGTGGGCAATGGACTCAAAGCAAAAGTAGAGTTTATAGAGATATCTATTTTACCCTTTGAGAATAATTCTAGTATTCTTTTAGATAATACTTTTTTTGTACCGTTTATGAGACGGAAATTAGTTTCAGTTTCCCTTTTGGACAAAGATTGTTATTCATTTCAACGAAAAAATGGTATTATTAAAATTTCCGATGATTCACATGTTGTAGCTGATGAATTTTTAAGTGATGGTCTTTATCGCTTGAATATATTAAATGAAACTTTTTCTACCATGCTTATTGAAAATATTGCCCGCAAAAGGCCCGCTATGAGTAAAACGTCTTACCTATTTTGGCATATGTGTCTTGGTCATATTTCTAAAGAACGAATTGAACGATTGATAAAGGAAAATATTTTCCCGTTCTTGATCCAAACGATTTTGAAACTTGTGTGAATTGTGTTAAGGGTAAAATAACCAAAGTTAAAAGAAAGGGTTCCACTAAGAGCTCTGAACTCTTAGAAATAATTCATACTGATATTAGTGGACCTTATGTACCTACTTTGACCAATCATATGTATTTTGTTACTTTTATTAATGACTTTTCAAGGTACTACTATATATATCTTTTAAAAGAAAAATCTGAAGCACTTGATAAGTCTAAAATTTACAAGACTAAAGTTGAAAAACAGCTTGGGAAGTCCATTAAGATAGTGAAGTCTAACCGTGGTGGTGAGTACTATGGAAAATATGATGAGTCTGTTCACTGCATGGGGCCTTTTGCTTTATTTTTGCAAGAATGTGGGATAGTAGCACAATATACCATGCCAGGTACTCCTGAGCAGAATTGTGTGACTGAAAGACAGTACTTTCATGGAAATGGTGAGAATTATGATGTCAAGGACTAGCTTACCTGAGTCCCTTTGGGGTGAAGCCTTATAAACATCTAGCTATATCTTGAATTGATTTCTTACAAAATCTGTCTTGAAAACTCCCTTTGAACTATGGACAACCCGAAAACCACCATTTTGGCGATTTAGGGTTTAGAGAAGTTAACTTTCTCTCTCCTGATGAAATGGTGAAGATACAACAATGATCGATACTTCTCCAAGACGTAAGTGAAAGATTGACCCATCTCTTCGCGATAGACTTCTGAGAGTATGATGTACTGGACGGCGGCCATTCATTAATAGGTGCAAATTCCCAATCAAAGGTAGAGGCAATATTTTGTTAAAGGTGTTTGATGCCTTCATTATCTGAACTAAACGAAAGATGAAGGATACGAATATAAAGACTGAAATGACGATGAAAGATAAGTGTTTTGCCTCCATTTTAGATAGGAAAGGATCGTATATTATATTATGGAGATACATGATTCATGTTTGTATAAGGGAATGTTTGATAAGGAAAGCTAGTATTTTTTTTTGTTTTTTTGGAAACCTCCAATATTATGTTGAACTGGTAAGAAAATTGGGACTCATTAATTTCCAATATTGGTGACAAAACTGATGTAAGTGAAAGGTGGCAAGAGAGGGACTGACTGTTATGATTTATAGATATTTTCAACTGTCAAGGTTGGTTTGCCATGAATTTTCTGACAAAAAAAACCCCGAAAACCTAGCTTGAACCATTTTCATATTTGGGGATATCCAGCTGAAGTTCGTATTTATTCACACACAAAAAAAAAAAACTAATCCTAAAACTACTAGTTGTTTCTATATAGGCTATCCTGATCACTCCAAAGGTTTTAGGTTTTTCCGTCCTGGCGAGTCACTAGAATCGTTGAGTCTATTAATGCGAAATTTCTTGAGCATGATGTTTGATTGTGATTGTTCATGTAGTAAGGAAATTGTATTGAAAGAGAAGGAAATTATTGTCCCTATTCCTGTTATTCATGAAAGGTGGTAAACCAACCTATTCATGAGGGGGAGAATCAAGGGAACAACGACATAGATCCCATAGTTCCTGAACAAAATGTACACAATGAACCACTCTGCAGGTAACAAAGAGAAAGAAGGTCTGCCATCTCTGAAGATTTTATCGTGTATGTGACTGAAAATCATAGTGATAATGGAGAGCTGACTGATCCTTTATCCTATGCTCAAGCTATTTCCTCTCCATTTGTTGATAAATGGCGTGAGGCAATAAATGATGAAATGCGCTCCATGGAATACAATGTAGTGTGGGAGTTAGTTGAACTACCTGAAGGTTTTAGACCTATAGGTTGCAAATGGGTATTCAAAACTAAAAGAGACTCTAAGGGAAACATAGACCGTTATAAAGCAAGGTTGGTTGCTAAGAGTTACACTCAGAAAGAAGGTATTGATTATAAAGAAACATTTTCTCCTGTTTCATCCAAGGATGCATTTAGAATTGTGATGGCTTTTGTGGCTCATTTTGATTTAGAATTGCACCAAATGGATGTTAAAACTGCTTTCCTGAATGGGAGACTACTTGAAGAGGTTTACATGGTTCAACCTGAAGGGTTTAAAGAAGTTGGTAAAGAACATCTAGTGTGCAAGCTTAACAAATCCATATATGGGCTTAAACAAGCCTCTAGGTAGTGGTACTTGAAATTTGATGAAATAATTACAAAATTTGGATTTGTGGAGAATAAGCTTGATGAATGTGTTTATCTTAAAATAGCTAATGGTAATTTATCATGGTTCTCTATGTTTATGACATTCTTCTTGCCGCAAATGATTTGGGCTTATTGAATGAGACCAGACAATTTTCGTCTAGGTCTTTTGATATGAAAGATCTTGGTGAAGCCTCTTTTGTTCTTGGGATAGAAATTAAAAGAGATAGGTCACGTGGTTTATTGGGTTTATCATGGTGTTCTTATATTGAGAGTGTTCTTAAAACTTTCTATATGCAAGACTGTAGACCTGGTATTGCACCTATTGTAAAAGAAGACAAACTTAGAAAGGATCAATGTCCGAAAAATGAAGTTAAAATTAATACTATGAAAGATGTACCATATGCAAGTGTTGTTGGTTGTTTAATGTACATACAGGTTTGTACAAGAGCTGATATTGTATTTGCTGTTAACATGTTGGGAAGATCTCCTTCTAATCCCGAGTGGGCACATTGGGTTGCTGCAAAGAATGTGATGAGATAACTACAATGCACCAAAGACTTCATGCTTGTATACAAAAGGGTAGATGATCTGGATCTTGTAGTATATTCAGACTCTGATTTTGCAGGTTGTCAAGACACTATGAAATCTACTTCTGGGTATACTTTTAAGTTGGGTGGAGGTGTTATTTCTTGGAAAAGTGAGAAGCAAAGTAGCACTGCTACACCTACAATAGAAGCTGAGTTTATTGCTTGTTTTGAGACTGCTTCACATGCCTTCTGGATGAAGAATTTTCTTACTAAATTAAAAATTTGTAGATTTTATGTCTAAGCCGGTGACTATTTTCTGTGACAACAGTGCAACTGTGTTCTTCTCCAATAATAACAAAAGAACAAGAGGCTCTAAGCATGTTAACCTTAAGTTTCTTAAGGTTAGAGACATGGTAAAAGAAGGTGATATATGTATTGAGCATATTAGCACAAAATCTATGTTAGCTGATCCTTTGACTAAAGGTCCTAGGCCAGTAGTGTTCAATGAATATGCTAAAAATATGGGTATATTAGAGTTTTTTTTATAAGCTTTAGTCAGTGGGAGTTACTTTATAATTGCTGAGTGAGATATTGCTTTTGATAAATTTTATTTTTATGCAGGCTTGTGTTATTTCATATTTGTTATGCTTATTGACTAACATGATAATTTATCTATTTTTCTTTCCAATTGGACATTGCATAAACTCTTGATATCCTTGAGTTTTGCTGTTTGTTACCTTGATTATCCCGGGTAAGGCACAAAGAATCCTCCTGAGGTGATATGATTTTGTGTCACTTGGAGGCTCCTGAGGTGATATGGTTATAATATCACTTGGAGGATTATTTTTTTCTATGAGGTGTGAATCTATTCACCGTGATTAGAAAGATAATATGCTTAGAACACATGTTTGATCCATGTTGATGGAAATTCTAGCACATGTGGTCGTAGATAGAATTCACACCTTAAAATGGTGTGATGCCTGCTATGATTCATTGTTAATCTTCTCTATTGAGACTGAATGGATTGTTATACGAGTCATTCTATCTCTGGCTATGTGAGTAGTGTGGCCACCGTAGAGTCTAAAATCTTTTTTTTTTTTTCAAAATGATTCTCTTAAAACTCAAATATTTTAACATTGTTTCTTTTCCTCAATTAACGTTGGCGTCCAAGTGGGAGAGTGTTGGAATTTGGACTTATGTTAATTGGTTATAGCCAGAAAGGATAGTGACGTGAACCAAGTGGTGGATAATTAAATGGCCTAATATTAAATATTATGTGTGTAGATAAGTGAGACCCAATAACTATTGGCTTGTGATGGGTAGGCACTCTTTAATAGCGGCCAACCCCCTTTCCATAGCTATTAGAAAACCCTAGAGTATTCTGCCTCTTGAATACGTGGTAAGCGGTAGACGTCCCATCAGTCAAGTTCTCCGGACTGTTAGAGCACGTAGCTAGTGGATTGTGGAAGTTGGTCTCAGGCTTAATCGCCGTTTGCTGTCCCTGCTGAATCTATGAGTTTAACAGTACGCTTCCCTTGACTCTAACACTAAATTAATTGCATAATTTTATCTTGATCTCTGCTATGTCTACGAATTAATTATCTTACAGCCTAGTATTGTGATATGCGCCATCACGACCGGTATTTAAGGTCATGAGACCAGTTCACGATTATATATTCGGATAGACCAAATTTGATAGTTAGCTATCGACTTTCTGGTAAAAAATTATGTCGATTAAGGCATGCAGGTGCACTATTACATGAAGGGGATTGTAACTTTTTATAAATTTTTCATTTGTCACTTATTAAATGAACCTTACTTATTTAATTTTTTTAGATTTGACGAATCGAATAATATTTGTTATCCAATAATTGTTTTGTTATCCAATAATTGTCGTTTCTCTCTTTGATTCAAACTTTTTCTTGTCATAATTAATGGCTGATTCCTATTAATATCCATGATACAAGTCAAATCCTAGGTATAGAAATAGAATAAGGTGGACTGCGTTTCCATCTCGAAAGAAATAAAATTATCGTGCATATACATATTAAAAATATTAATCAAATTTGTCCGGCGTGCCACTCTTCAATTAAAAAAGAAGAAAATTGATGTAATCTAAAAAGTCAGAAAGTACCCTTCTTTAATAACAAAATCAGATTAACGTGATCTTAACTTGTTAGTATAGCATTAGATTACTCTTTCTTTATGACTGGATAAATCTAAACTCAATACTTCAATTAATGTCAAATCTCTATATCATATCTTATAAAGTGAGGAACCAAACATCATTTTCTCTCACATAAAAACACTTTAAGTCTCTCAAAATGACTTATTATTATTATAACCCTTACACCAAAGTTCAACTTTCATTACTTATTTTATCCTTCATCAACATTGTGCATATTACAAAAGCTATCAATATCAATCCAACAATTAAAGAAACTTTTATTAGTGGACTTCCTCAAAATAATCCTATACTCTATGTTCATTGTAAATCTGAAGAAGATGATCTTGGAGTTCGCGTACTTAAAGTTGGTGAAAAATTTGATTTCTCATTTCATGAAAATATTTGGGGCACAACTCGTTTTCATTGTGAAGTTCTATGGGGTGTAAAACATAATGATTTTGATGTTTATACTGAATGGTTTAGACGAAAGAAGTCATTTTGTAGACCTAAGTTGCTAAAATATAATATGTATTGCACTTGGTTAATAAAGGATTCTGGTATATTTCTTGCTCGTACTCCTAATCCTAAACCAAGTGACTTCAAATTTGTCATTTCTTGGTTAGGATAAAAGGAGGAATTGTATTACATATCATATATATTTAATTAACTTTGAATGACTTTAAGAATTAGAAGTTATCATATATATTTAATTCCATTATGCTATTTTATTTTTCTAGCATGTCACGACGATGCTAACTCTATTATGAGAGTCAACTTTAATGAGAGGTAGTACATATTTTGGCCGTTCGCAAAAAAATAGTCGATATAACGTAAATTTTTGGATACATCTATATCATATACATATAATATACGTATTTTATACTTTTTAGCTAGCGAAAACAATTAGTTTCAGCCATTCGGTCAATTTTATATCCCCACCATTTTAATTTGTCCCTTGGGCTTTTTGCCATTGACCAAAGGAATTTTTGTTGGTAATTAGTTGAAGTAGCTAGTGGTAATTGTTGGTAATTTGCCATTTTAATTACTTGCTTTATGGAAGGACCACCGCTGAATTCTCATTTTAGTCACTTGAAAAAGGAATACTTTTTCCATATCAATTGATGTGGACCTATTTCCTTTTTAGAGCATACTAATAATATTTGCAATGGGACTATTGATTTTGTTATTTGCTCAACTGAGGGGCCTCCAGTTGATTTCAAGCATCTCGGCAACAAATACTCTGAGGTTTTTTTCTTTTGAAGAACTAACCTAAATAGCCGTCTAGCTAACCGCTTAAACTAAAAATAGTCAATGAAGGTATTTTATATATATATATATATATATATATATATATATATATATATATATATATATATATATATATATATAATTTATATATTATACATGTATATGGCTA
The DNA here is from genome assembly GCA_034376525.1 of Nicotiana benthamiana. Lineage (NCBI taxonomy): Eukaryota > Viridiplantae > Streptophyta > Magnoliopsida > Solanales > Solanaceae > Nicotiana > Nicotiana benthamiana. Next base: position 14,037,969 of record CM067336.1, read on the forward strand.
AAAAAGTAAACAGTGAATATGTCCGATTATTTATGTAAAAATTCCCATTTTCTTCCCGGAAAAATTTTAAATTTTCTTTTATTATAAAGGTAGTTATAGAGGGTCTTCTAATATATATTTTTCTCTGCGTGCATTAGGGTCTAGAAGAGGTACTTTACTCTTAACTTTATAGTCCATCTCTAAATGTTTATTTAAAACTCAAGCAAATCCGATATCTATAGATCACATAAAAATAATTTTTTCATTGCTTCAAGGCTCCCTTCACAAAAGTACCTCCTGCTGTAATGAGAACATGACCCTATTTGTATTATCAAGATGCAAAATTTAAAATGGTCTTTCCATTGATGCCTAAGAATTGCTTGATTTTGATCTGGTTGTCCCCTAAGACCCTTTTAGCATACGTAGTCTCAGTTTTGGGTAAAATCTAGAGGTATTATCATTTTTGGCCTGTGCAGGAAACTAATTATATTTAGTAGTAAAAAAAAATATAAAATTTATATACGTATTTCATATATATATATATATATATATATATATATATATATATATATTCAACTATTATTTTGAAAGTATTTATACAGTATCATTTTCCCTTAAATATCTATTACCTCTATTTCTTTGTTTGAAAGAAACTATTTGAACTAGCGAAAACTTTCAGCCATTCGGTCAATTTTATATCCCCACCATTTTAATTCGTCCCTTGGGCTTTTTGCCATTGACCAAAGGAATTTTTGTTGGTAATTAGTTGAAGTAGCTAGTGGTAGCTAAATTACCAGCAATGGAGCTCCCCACATATTTTCTAATGATTTAATGACCAAAATTCCTCTTTATTCTGTATATATTGAATTCAACAACAGATCAAATTAGGCTTAAGTGAAACCTATGGGAGAAAAAATGCCTTCACAAAATAAATTGATAGCTGTGGCAATAGACAAAGATAGAGGAAGCCAAATTGCTCTGAAATGGACTATTGATAATCTATTAGTTAAAGGCCAAATAGTTCTTCTAATCCATGTCAAATCACCTCCTCTTGGTTCCCCAAGTAAAAATAAATTATGAGTTTAGAATTTATTATTTACAAAAAAATTAATATTTTTTCAATATATATATCTATATTTGTTTTAAAGGTATAAGGTTCGATTTAACCGTAATATGAACACTTCATCTATCACTATCCACGTACATGTTTGTTTTTGCATGTTTTAATAACACATTGTCAAACTAGCTTGCCAGAAACTCAACTATTCTATTGAACACTTACAAATTATTTACAAAAAATTTAATATTTTTTCAATATATATATCTATATTTGTTTTAAAGATATAAGGTTCGATTGAAACGTAATAGATATTAGTATTCAACTCTAAAAATTCCTACCAAAACAACATTTCTTTTTCTCTTATAATCATTTGTTAAAAATTGAGGGACTTTTTTCTCTCGATGCACGATAACATGATATCATATCTCTATATAGGCTCACTTAAGTGGTGCAACCAGCGTACGCCATCGATGCTGGCATGGCGAAAGGCCAGCCACGAAAGCATAGAACACGCCACCTACAAAAGAGAAGAAGTCGTGGGTGAATCTATTCGCATGGAATTGAGTAGCTTTAAAAGGTATCAATCTGCAATTTATTGCTCCGATAATAAAAAAATGGTGTTAAAATGGTTCAATATGATTAAGTTGAGGTCGAAAAGGATGCTGAAAATTGGAAATACGCACTGATCCTTTATGTGGTTGGGGATTCTCCAACTATTGGGGCAATCACCAGATTCCTAAGGAGCCAATGGATGTTTCAGCGTAAAGCTCACATTTACTACCATAACGATGGTTAGTTTGTGGTATGATTTTATATTTTTTGGGATGATGTCTTGGTGTCTGAGACAAGGAATACTAAGAAAGTTTTGAAAAGTAAGGATATCCCAGCATCACCAATACCTTAGGTGGCACAAGAGGAGGTGGAGGGTGATCCTGAAAATGGAAAAGATGGGTGGACAAAAAAATAGAAATTACAATCTATGTCCATTTAGAAGTAAAATATTACAAAAATTGGCCAATTAATAAAATATTACTAATATTAGCCAAAATGGCCAATTAGCTATTTGTAGCATAAAAGTATCAAAATTTACATTCTTTAGAGTGGGTGCTATTAGAATAGATTGGGTATATATTAAGGAGCTTGAATCTCAGTTTTTGGATGATTTGGTAAAGTTTTGAGGTGGTTTGAATTAAAAATTCGAAGTAAAAACTGAATATGAAAAAGAATGATACATGTATCACACTATGTACCACATATGTATCATATTTGTATCGATTGTGTATCACATGTATTACCATGTATATCTGTGTTTGAGATACATGTGTCACACAAGAATTTTTTTACATCAATTTAATAATGAATTTTGATACAAAACCAGTCCAAATCACCTCCAATCTTCCTCAAATTTTGTATATTGACTTATTTATATGTTTTCAATGAATTTCGACTAAACCCATTAAAAAAATTCCTTGTTTGTTTCAATTTTTGAAATATTGGCTAGAGGTTGGCAAGTTGAAGCAAAAGATCCTTATTTTTCTGACCATTCCATGCTTTGCATTAAACTCAGTAGGAACCCAAGAAAGGTAGCAAGACCCTTTAGGTTCTTGAATCACTTGACCGTGCATACCTAATTTCTTAATATTATCTTTACCGTGTGGAATTGTGTTGTGCAAGGGGAGTATATGTACCACTTCTGGCACAAGCTCAAACTAATGTAGGAATGGATGAAAGCTTTAAACGAATATAGGTTCTGTAAAGTCGAGCAGAAGTTGTAAAATTCCAGGCAAGATCTATGTGATATTTAAGAGAAGCTATGAACCTGCTACATTGATCCCACTTTATATGCTACAGAGAAAGAGCTTAAACTTAACTTAGAGAAATAGATCTTAGTAGAGAAAAATATTCTGAGACAACAATCTAGATTTCAATGGTTGAGGCTAGGAGAAACCAACTCATCTTTTTCCATGCCTAGATCAAGAACAGGATTGTCTAGAATCACACTAACAGGGAAATTGAAGCAGAGATCATTGGATTTTACAAGGGAATGTAGGCATTTGTGATACACAACTACCTGCAATTACACCTAGTATTCTAGCTGCTGGGCCCATCCTGAATAGAGAACAACGACTGCCCCTTATAGCTCCAGTCACAAGAGAAGAAGTCTACCTAGCCTTGAAAGATATATCTGATCTGAAGTCCCCAGGATGTGATGGATTTAATACATTCTTCTTCAAGAAAGCATGGCCTATTATTGGAGATAGTTTATTAGATGCCGCGATCCATTTTTTAAGACCACATGGATGTATTAACTGCAACACTGTTACCTTGATTCTTAAGGTACAATCTCCCTCTACTATTAAGGAGTTTAGGCCCATATCTTGCTGCACTATACTATACAAACTGAACTCTACGGTTATTACAAAGAGGATATAGAATGTCATGGATTCCTTAGTTTATAGTAGCTAGGCTACCTCTGTTCCTAGGAGGGTCATAACTGATAATATCCTTTTGATCCATGAACTGGGAAGGGACCATGTGAGGAAGGGTACTTCCCCAAAATGTATGCTTAAGATTGACATGCAAAAAGCATATTATTCTGTAAAGTGTGCATTTATTGATCAACTGATATTTGGTCTGAACTTCCCTAGTGCATTTGTGGGGTGGATAATTACATGCCTTAGGACAATATCTTTCTATATCATTATAAATGGGAAGCCATGTAAAATTTTTGATTCCAAAAAGGTCCTGAGGTAAGGGGATCCTGTATCCCGCTTCTTATTTGTTTTAGTGTTGGAGTCCTTGAGAAGATTGTTGAAGCAATTGGGGCAAAATCCTTATTTCAATTTTCATCTCAAGCGTGCCAAGATGAATATCATCCAAATGGGATTTGCAGATGATTCACTTCTTTTCTGTAGAGGTGATGTTGCATCAGTAAGATACTTGATTAAGCATTCAGTTCTCAGTTGTTTCTGGACTCATAGCTAATCCTGCCAAAAGCTCAATCTACTCTGAAGGCATGACTACTGATATGCAACAAGAAATTTTGCAGATGCTTTCAGATTTTTAGGGGATCTTCTTAGCTCCAAAAGAGTTTCATTTGTACAATGTAACCCTCTACTAGATAAGATTCTGCGGAGAATCAAATCCTGGACTACCAAGTTTCTATCATATGCTGGTAGAGCACAACTCATCAAATCTGTTAAAGCAAGTGAATGATTTGAAATTCGAGTTATTTCACGGAATAACACTCGTATATATTGAGATCCGACCTTATCACTTCAATTCAAGGGCAAACCCATTTCCTAGTCACCGGGCTGAGCACACCTTTGTGTCTTATTCTCTATTCAAGTCTTCTCAGCTCAAATCTTTGTGCTCCCTAAGAAAGTTGTGCAGATCATAAAAAGCTACATGTAAAAGTTTTTTATAGACTAGCGGTGCTGAACTCTCAAAGAAAGCATTATTGACATAGGACAGGGTATGTCAACCTACAACAGTTTGGGGCTTAAACATTTTAGACGTCACTGCTTGGAACAAAACGGGTATTAGCAAATTGTTTGGAACTTATGCCAAAAGAAAGATAAACTATGGGTTAAATGGATACACTGCTATCTGGGGCTAATAGGAACTTCCTGGAGGACATTCCAAAACAGAATTCATAGATCATCTAAAAGATCATGAAGACATCAAAGTACTATATAGAAGCAGGAAATGAACTAACTGATATACACAACATGGATATTTAATTAACTTTGAATGACTTTATGAATTAGAAGTTATCATATATATTTAATTCCATTATGCTATTTTATTTTTCTAGCAAGTCACGACGATGCTAACTCTCTTTATGAGAGTCAACTTTAATGAGAGATAGTACATATTTTAGCCGTTTCCAAATATAATAGTCGATATAACGTATAATTTTGGATATATGTGTATCATATACATATAATATACGGAAGATGGTCATAACTGTCCCTAACGTATTGACTCCAGGTTAAAAATGCCCCCTGTTAACTTATTTTGAAGAAAATACCCCTACCGTTAAAAATGTGGCATATTTGTCATGTTTGCTAGTAGGAGTGTTAGAGCAATATGTACATAATGTGTTTTGCAGCTTCAATCTACTCTATTTGGAGAGAAAGGAACATGAGAGTATTTCAAAACAAGCAACAACTTGTGTACTTAATGACCAAGTAGATAATCCAAGAGGTGTATTTTATAGGTTGTAAGAAACCTGAAATAGCTAGTTGGTTGGCAAGTTTTGATTTCTATCCTAGTAATTTGCCTTGGTAGTTTTAGCATATAGTTGATTTTGATCATGAGCCTGACTAAAGTGTTGGAAAACAGTCAGTCGCCGAATGCTTTGTAATTCAACACCCATTTTGGTAATAAAATTTTTTATTTACCAATTAAATGACGGCTAGGGTTTATGAAGAGAATTCTCTTCAACTTCTAGAGGATATCTATATGTGGAAATCCCTTAGCGGTTCTCAATCCTCGAGGCTCGAACTCAAGACTTCTAGAAACGAGTGATGTATCTCACCAGACATCCACACTCCTTCGCGGTGCGAAAACATCTTCAATATAAACATGGACGAATTAGAATAATCAACTTTTTTTGCATACTTTTACTAGTTTTTTTCGTTTAGCTTTCACGTCTCTAATATTGGTAGTTCTTCTAATTCTCCGATAAAACAGGTAGAGAGTCATGTTGTGGTGTTAGAGGACAAGGATGTAGTCAAAGCAATTGTTGAATATGTGAATAGAACTGGAGTAGAGGCATTGATTCTTAGTGCTGCAAGAAGAAACGTTTTTCTCAGGTATGACTCCGTCATTAACAAGCCTATTTTAATAATCTGATAATAATTATGTAACAAACATGTTATTTACATAATAAGCTATTATAAATAATGGTCATTGTTCTAAACACTGTTATGTAGAGGAAGAGGTAAACCCGAAAATAAAGAAGATAAAGAACACCAAATTTTAACGTGGAAAATCCTTCAAATCGAAGGTAAAAACCACGGGATCACAAAGATCCAAAAAACTCCACTATAACAATAAGAAGGTTACAAAGTTCTCCAAATTGTAAACACAATAAGTGCCAAACACGGAGCAACAATAACAACAAGACCAACAACTAATCAATTGAAGAAAGAGTATAATTCACAAAATAAAGCTGCTGTGTAAGGCACGAAATCAGATGCTACAAGCCTCCACATCCGATCTCCATCGGTCAAATCTAATATCGTGATGTTACAAACACTCGGTTAAAATTTCAGCCCGATCCAACGGTTGACGAATTGGAAAAAAGTAATTTGAATATTAGCTAATCGGAATACAAATCTGCAGCAAAACTAATATTTTGTTCTCTATTCTCTCTTGACGAAAGCTCTCTCAAAAATCACTCTTATGTGCTTAAGTCTTTCAAAGACTTGTATCAATGAGCATGGAATAATTCTCCAAGGTTGTCCTATTTATAGATCATAAGTGGTGCTTTCTCTTAAAGCCAAAACCCACTCAAAATAGGAATAAACCGAATCTAATTCCGAATATAATTGAAAATAAAAAAGAATAGGATTAGGCCATTGAGCCTTTGCCTGGACAACATGGACATGAGCCCAAAAAACTCACCATAGGAATAGTAGATATTAGTGCATGATTATGTTACAAACTTGGCTTTAAAATATTTTTTTAAAAGTTTTTGTGAATAGAAGATAAGGGAAAAAGGTGTGTCGATGCATACTTAAATGTGTGCATGCCTTTAAAGCTCTTTTGATTTTTCTATAGATATATTATATGTATTTGCTCGTATACTTTTCTCGCTTCAGCATAGTCGATTAAGATGAAATTTTACCTCATTAAATCACTTGATCATAGTAATTTAATATGATTTGGTATAAAACACTCTATGCCAGTAAACTTTTACCTCTTCAAATAGTATAATTTCTATAGCCTTTCTGCACCGCAGATTCAAAGCCAAAGACATTCCAAGAGGCGTATTAAAAGGTGTTCCTGATTTTTGTACTGTACATATCATCTCCAATTGTGGAAAGATCGCATGTACACGACTTGCTTCTCGCCCCGCTCCTTTTGTCCATCCATCACCTCACCAATTCATCGGCACCGGATTTGCTAATTCAAGAGGTGAGAATCTATTCGATTTTAAGATTTACGTGGGGGATCTAAGATTTAGAACACATGTGTGCTTGCACATAATAGTCCCAGAAGCAGAGGGAGAAGAAGTTTAGTTATGGGTGCTTACTCAATGATTATTTAAATCTATTGATAATTCTCTATATTATGGCACCCTGATGCACTAATCTCTCGCTATGCCCTTCATAATTTCGTGACATACCAAATAAGGGATTATTAGATGAAAGCTCCTATAGTGGACAATTATAGCCCTTTGTATAGGTTGGGTGCTGGTTTTAAGGTATAAAGTGCTCGCTTGAGGCGGCAAATAGAGATATAATGATTTTTGAAGATGAATTATCGGCACCTTGAACTGTATACGGACGTAGATGATATCATCACAACCCCTCTTTTCGTACCGCTAGGGAAGCTTAACACTAATTCGCCAAAAAAAGGGTGCATGGCCTCTTTGAGTTATGAAAAAGAGGGGCTTTGTATAGACACTCTTGAGTGCGGGATCCTAGGAAAGGCCGAACCACAAGGTCTATTATACACAGTCTTACCCTGCATTTCTGCAAGAGGTTATTTTCACCTCTTGAAGACGTGACCTCCTAGTCACTTGAAAATAATTTTACCATATACGTTAAGGCTCCCCTTCGATAATGAGATTTTTTCATTATTAGCCTGCGCTAGAAATTATTTACTTTTGGTAGCCGAAAAAGTATATAAAATTTATATTATTTCTGTATCTAACATGGAATATATATATATATATATATATATATATATATATATATATATATATATATATATTCGCCTATTATTTTGAGAGCGCCTATACAATATTATTGTTCTTTTGATTAATTGTCTGTATAAATATACTAAATCTGGTCAAAGGCCTTGCTTCACATAGGCTCGCGTCAATGGTAACAAAATATAGAGGGAGAAAAAATTCTTAGGTTGACACAAGTATGCAATAGTTCAACAGAAATCCTATGTTTAAACATCTTCTTCACTTGATGATAGTTGACCAAGTCAAAGATGCCAATTTTTAGAACCAAACTTCAGAGGTATCAACGGTTAAGTTGTGCTGCACTTAATGGAGGTCTTAATCTTAATCATTCAGATTTCAGATATTAAGTGCGTTTGTTTTTAAAGTCTGAATTTTCATTATTCAGATCTTAATCATTAAATGTGTTTGTTTTTTACTTCACAACCACTTAATAGGTCTGAATAGATCTGTATGATTAAGATTTATAATAGAGACTTGATTTCATTAAAATGCTATCACATATTCATTATTAACTATCTCACCGCCTACCATTATCAACTACCACATTGCCACCACTACTACCATACACCACCACCATACCACTACCATCTTCAATTACAGCTGCCATCATTATCTACCATCACCACATATTATCCCCACAACTCCGACCACCATCATTGTCACCCACGATCAACACTCATCCACCTCAACTACTATAACTGATTACCCCATCACCATCAATAACTACAGCCGATAATGCCCATCATTATAACCTACCAACCACAACCTTCCTCAATCACAACTACTACTACCACATCCAATTATTAACTATAACCACTCATTACCACCATCTTCAATCATAATTGTCACTACCAATCACTACTATCTACTAGCATGAACCACCATCATAAACCAAAACTAGCACCAACGACCACCTCTAGTCGGCATTCACTCATTAACTATCACTATTAACAACTATCATATTTTTAAAAAATTATTTATTTTATTCATAGAATATTATATTAGTTAGTATTTCATTTGAGTTTTATGTTTATTTTTTTTTTGATTTTTTTTTTCAAATTTTTGCTTTCATTGATAACAAAGAATATGTACATCACACATCATTATAGTAGTGTTGGACTAACTACTATACTACTTCCATTATCATTTTACTACATTAGCTATGTACACTCAAAATCTATCTTTAGTGTCTAAAGCCGCAAGCTAAGGAAAGTAACTAAGTTCCCTTAGACCAGTTTGCCATTGTTTGCTTTCCCTTCCTCGCATATGCAACAGTAAGGCAATCTCTCGACATGTCGATTCCTCCACATATGTAGCTCCTTCAAACCGGATATGGTTCCTTTTCTTCCATATAAGTGCAGTAGTGGTTATAAAGGCAGCAGCTGTCATTGAATTGCGACAAATTCTGCTTTTAGCTCTACTGCAAATCCAATTGAGCTCATTTTCCCAGCAGCCAGTAGTTCTGGAATGCCCCAACCAATTGCATATTCTAGCCCATAATCTGTTGGTGATAGGACATTCGAAGAACAGATGACTAAAGTCTTCCACATGCTGCTTGCAAAAGACACAGTCTACTGGAATTTGTATGCCCATAATCAGTAACCTCTCGACTGTTGGAAGGCCATGATGAGCAGCTAACCAAACAATGAATTTGTGTCTAGGAAGTACATTGCCAATGAGTAACAAGTTCTTCCATGTAGCCTTTGTGAAACAAGGAAGCAATGCAAGGTACAGTTTCTGTATATTAAACTTGTTGAGCTTACAGACACTGTGCAATCTAACAGCAAGATCCCCATACAATTGAGTACTCTCCAGTACGTAAATTCTGCTTTTTAGTATTTTCCTAATCACCCAAGATGCAGCCTTTGGAATGCTGACAATGGATAGATTTGCTTGTTTAATGTAATAAGCATGAACCCAACGAACCCATAGGCAATCTTTCTTTCTAGCCAAGTCCTATAACAGCTTTGTTATAGCTGCTTTGTTCCAAACAGACAAGTTCAAGATGTTAAGTCCTCCAGCAGATATTGGTTGGCAAACCTTATCCCAAGCCACCAGTGCTCTCCTGGAAATGTCTGCCTTACCAGTCCAAAGATAAGTTCTACATATTACTTCAATAGCTTTCAGTACTTTCTTAGGCATAACAAAAACCTGAGCCCAATAAGATTGAATTCCAAATACCACAGCCTTAATCAATTGGCTTCTTCCTGCATATGAAAGAAGCTTAGCAGACCAACAAGTGATTTTATCTGTTATCTTCTCGATTAGAGGCAAATAATGATAAATAGCCAGCTTCTTAGAGTCCAGTGGTTTTATGTTTATTAATTTTCAAAAAAAGAGAAAATTTATATATTCAGATGTAAAAAATCAAACAGTCTTAATTATTTATATCCAGATCTAAATACACACCTTAATATATTCAGATGTGTATTTAGATTAGAATGTCTTATTCTTAATACACATCTTGATATTCAGATGTGCATTCAGATTCAGACGTCTTAATCTTAAAAAAAAAAAAAATGAGGCCTAATACTTGATCAACAATTAGAGAATTTTCTTTTACTTATTCACAAAGAGAAACATAAATTTATTTCTTCATTTTCATTTCTTTTTTCTTCTTCCTTATAATACCTATCTTAATTTTCACACTTATTTGAAGCATATCTTAAAGTTTACACATATCTTCATTCAGGTAGAGCAAGAAATCAAGACATGGAGGAAATCAAGAGAGAACTTCAAAAAATTAGAGCTCAATTCGTCGAATTAGAGCAACATACGAGGACAATAAAAATTATGTTGTCCGAAATCTACGAGACTATTGGGAGGAACCACAACACCTATTCCGCAGCACCATCATCTTCACTGCCTCCCCCCCTCCTCCTCCCCGTCCTGTATTTGTTTGATGCTTTTTACTATAATCTCATTAGCGAGATTTAAAAAAGATAGTGTGTATGCAGTGTAATTTCCTTTTATGTTATTAATAAAAATCTAACCCTAGGCTCTGCCTAGTGGATTGCCAAAAAAATATGTTTTCACTAATTGACATAATATTTAATCACTTTTTTGAATTGTATATTTTTTTATCATATATATATATATATATATATATATATATGTTGAAAAACAAACAGTCTTAATCGTTCATTGTTCAGATCTGTATACCATATCCTAATATTCAGACGTGCATTCAGATTCAGACGTCTTAATCTTGAAAAACCAAATGAGGCCTTAGTCTCGAAAGGCAAAAAAGTAGCCTTATACAATGTAGAATGTAAAGTAGCGAACGATAGTGAGTTTCTTAGCTAATAGATGGTTATGATATCCTGACTGCTGGGGAATGTTGGGTGTAGATAGAAGACTTGTGAATGACCGATCGTTCTGAGAGTTTTAACACTGAAGAGTGAACGCATTCAGTGATTTGCAACCTGAGTGCATTCTTTCAAAGAAAAATTATTAGTTCTGTAGAGGGGGAAGGTTAGTTTGTATCCCCTGGCTTTTGACGTCGTGTATCATTGGGGTAGCGTTGCTAAATGACGGTGACTCCAACGATATTTATGCATGACTTAGTAAATACAATGTAAGTACATATTTGAAAACAATTTTAATTTGGATGAACCAATGACTACAACGTGGTTCAAAGACATGGTAACCTTGCTTGCTCCAAAATTTTAGGGGTCCTCCTCAAATTTTGCCCCTGTTTATTTCCTCAAAATTCTGCCCCAGTTTACTGCGCTGGCACTGTTGAGAAAATTGACTTCAGAATTTTAAGGGTCCTCTTGAAAATTCTGCCCCAGTTCCAATAGCAGGGGGTGGATTGAATTTTTATTAAAATGTGACCAAACCCACAGGGCTGCCTACGTATCCCCTCCTAAACAGGAATCAGGTCAAGCGTAGTTCAAATTATATCATGAAGAAAAAATATATGATCAAATGTAGTATCGTTTCATTACGTCTGAGTTGACTGGCTTCATCCAGACTACTCCGTCCATTTATGCAAGAATAAGGGCTCCCCCTGTTAGAACCAAGTGGACCATGTACGCACCCTACCAATTGGGAGAGAATTTTCCCTTGGCTTCATCTTGATACGGGAATATCTTCTTCAACACCAGCTGCCCTGGTGTAAACTTCCTCGGTTTAACTCTCTTGTTGAAGGTTCAGGACATTCTGTTCTAATATAATTGACCGTGGCAAAAGGCATTCATTCTTTTTCCATCTATAAGGGCTAACTGCTTATAGAGACTTGTACAAATTCTGCGTCATCTAGCTCTACTTCTTGTATGATCCTCAAGGAGGAAATTTCTACCTCGGCGGGAATAACCGCTTCTGTACCATCAACCAACATGTAGGAAGTTGCCCCGGTTGATGTGCAGACTGTGGTACGATATCCCAATAAGGCGAATGACAACTTCTCATGCCATTGCATATGCCTTTCGATCATCTTTCTTAGTATCTTCTTGATGTTCTTATTGGTTGCTTCTATAGCTTCATTCATCAGAGGTCTATAAGCTATAGAGTTCTTGTGTTTGATCTTCAAAGTTTCACACATTGCTTTCGTCAAGTCGCTTTTGAGACTGGAACCATTATCAGTAATGATTGATTCTGGAATACTGAACTGACAAACAATACGCTCGCAGACAAAATTTTCTAGAACGTTCTTGATCACTGCTTTATGAGATGCCACTTCAACCCATTTGGTAAAGTAGTCAATTGCCACTAAGATGAACCTGTGCTAATTTGATGTGACAGGCTCGATTGGTCCAATAATATCCATTCCCCAGGTGGCTAACGGCCATGGCGAGCATGTTGTAGTAAGATCGGTTGGAGGAACCTTTGTCATATCTGCATGTATCTGACTGCAGTGGCATCTCTCTTTGGAATCTTGAAGATGGGTTCACAAATAACACTGGACTGAGATATGAACCAGCTGATGTATTTGAGTCTTCCCAAAAAACTCATCACATCTTTCTTGTTCTTTGGTTGTGGCAACTCTTGAATGGCTTTGACCTTTGACAGATTCAATTCTATTCCCGGCGACTCACAATGAAACACAATAGCTCTCCAGCAGGAACCCCAAATGCTCACTTGGAGGGATTTAGTTTCAAATTTTACCTCCTCAATCTGTTGAAGAATTTTCTCAGGTCTTCCATATGATCTGCAGCTTTCTTGGATTTGATGATGACGTCATCCATATACATCTTGATTTCTCTATGTACCATGACATGAAAGATGGTAATCATGGCTCTCATGTAGGTAGCACCAGCATTTATTAACCCGAACGGTATCATTTTATAACAGTATATCCCCTCCGGTATCATAAATGTCGTTTTCACTGTATATTCCTCATCCATCCATATCTGATGGTATCTAGCAAAACAATCGATGAACGATTGCAGCTCATGTTTGCGCAGTTATCAATCAAGATATGCATATTTGGGAAAGGGAAATCGTCCTTGGGACTGGCTCGATTGAGATCCCGGTAGTCGACACAGACTCTAACCTTCCCATCTTTCTTCGCTACTAGCACGATGTTGGCTAACCATGTCGGATACTTTACCACTATGAGAACCCTTGCTTTGACTTGCTTGGTAACTTCCTGTTTGATTTTCAAACTCATGTTTGGCTTGAACTTTTTGAGCTATTGATTCACTAGCGGACATGTCGGATCTGTTGGTAACTTGTGAGCTACCATGGATGTTCTAAGACCAGTCATATCGTCATATGACCATGCAAAAATGTCCTCATACTCTTTTAAGAACTCTGTGTACTCTTCCTTTTCTGATGGCAATAAATGTACGTCGATACACATTTCCTTGACATTCTCTACATCTCCCAAATTGACAATCTCAGTTTCGTCCAAACTAGACTTAGGCCTATTCTCAAAATTCTCGACCTCTCTGACAACCTCTTCTTGTATATCATCCTCTTTTGAGTCTATATTTTTTTGTTGCATTGCCTCGTTTCAAGCCACAGTCGTTGGTTCATCATCAAGATATGTAATAGTTATGCTGTGTAAAAATAAAGTAAATGATAGAGATAAGTAATAAGCGTGAGATATATAATAAACCTGAAATGCTTTGATTGAATTCGTAACTTGTTCGAAGCATCGGAGCTCCGCTGAAAGTAAATACAATGCGGAAAGTAAAATTAACTAGTAAAAGTAAAAAAAATGTGATGCATGATGCTCGTTTAGCCTTGCTACCCCGAAGCTTTCTGGGATTTGGTGGTCCTGACCGATCAATTGGTGAGGCGTTCCTTGGTTCACAACTTGAATGGAAGAGATTTCCTCCCTTCCTCCTCGAAGATAACACAACAGTCCATATCATCTCCCGGAAATAGGTTCTTCATCGCTGCCATTGTTTACTCTTCCTCTGATCCATATATGGCATCAGTCGGCTGAAAGGTCTGCTCCAGATGAGGAATAGGATGATCCAGTGGGTAGTAGGGACTGTGTCATGGTGGCGACCAATGGTTGAACTCCTCCCAAATGTACTCATACCCTAAGCCAAAAGTAGTGCCATGTTTCTTTAGATTGATGTGCTTGGTGATACCCTAAGGTTCTTTCCAAGTCCTTTTCTGGGTTCATATCCTCTCCAGTTCAAGATGCCCTCAATCTTGTTATCCCACCACTTGTCTTTGTCTACGGCATTGACTCACTCGATGTGATGGTATTTTTCTCCGCCTATTATCTTTTGCCTCCGATCATCGGGATGGTTTTGCAACTATATATAGGGTTTCTATCGTCGCCATGAATGATCACTTCTTAATGATTCTATTTAAGCTGCACTGCTTGATGTGGGGTTGATGCCACAGCCCCAGGGGCGTGGATCCAGGGTCATCCCAGCAATAAATTGTACGATGTTGGAATGCCTATGACTTGGAAGTCAACATCGAACCAAGTAGGCCCCATCTGCAAGCACATGCTAATCTCCCTAGTGGTAGATCTTTGATACTCATCGAAAGCTTTGACATAGATAGCTCTATCTCTGATCTTATGCAAACATTTCCCATGTGTTCTGAGGGTTATCAATGTACAAATGTTAAGGTTGGAACCTCTGTCCACCAAAATTCTAGTGATGAAATAATCTTCACATTACACGGTGATATGCAACGCCTTGTTGTGAATCAGTTCATCTGGTGGTAGTTCATCCTCGTGGAAGGTGATCTTGTGGCTTTCCAGCACTTGTCCTACCATATTTTCCATTTCGCCTCCCCTTATGTTGCAAGGAACATAAGCTTCACTCCATATTTTCCTCAAGGCATTCCTTCAAAGCTTTGTAAAAGAGCCAGGATGGAAAAGCTTTTTTTTTGGAAATATAATGAGAGAAAACACAGTAAAAGAAATCACCAGGAAGCCTTATGAGAAAACACAGTAAAATGAAAACAAACAGAAATCACGGCAAAACTCCTAGGAGTTATAACAGAGCGAATACAATGAGAACACCATGTGAAAGTCACAGTACAACAAGTAAAAATCAAAGAAACCCTAAGTCTGAGAAGACAAATAGTTTTTGAAAGCGAAAATTTGAAAAAGATGTAGGAAATCCTTTGAAAACATCAGAAATAGCACGGATCTCTAGAGAGAAATAAGAAACCTCAGAATGGCATAGGGTTTCAAAGAAACTGTAGAAATGAGAGAGGCCTGGAAACGGGGCTTGTCCGAGTCGAACGAGTTAGAGATGGACTCATAGGACTAGGATACACCGGATTTGAGCCGGAGATGGCCGCAGAACTTGAATCGACAAACGTCCAGATTCAACTCTCCGTGGTCAATTCATGGGACTTCATTAATCAAACGTGCGGAGCCACAGGAGACTGGTGGGTGGTGAAACCACCATGGATTCGAGTCAGAAAGTGGACGGAGAAGATGAAAGGGAGCTCATTGAAGAGGAGGGGAGGTGGAAGGTTCTAGAGAAAATAGTAGATAGAGAGATAAAGACGAGTGAGGCAAATGAGGGGGGTATTGGGGGTCGTTTAGTTTAACTAGGAATAGTAAACGGGGACCGTTGATCTAAGTAATCAACGGTCGAGATTAAATGGGGTAGGTGGGTTGGGAATGGCTTGGCTTTGGGCCTGGGTCCGATGAATTTAATTGGGTTGAGAATTGGGGTTAAAATAGAGTGTAATTAGGGCTATAATTGAAATAGAATTGAGGCCAAAATTGAAATAGCCATTATTTCCTTTTGAATTTATAAAAATAGTAAAACATATTAAAAATCAAACTAATATCACCGGGTTGGTAAGTAGTATATAAGTATTAAATAAAAAATATTGGTATTGATTTTGTATTCAAAATTGCTATTAAATCAGGAAATGGCTAAAATTGCAATTTCATGCAATTTAATTTTAAAAATACCAAATGGACTCGTAAAGTTATGAAAAAATCACGTAAAGTATATGCTTATGCAAATGTTAGGATAAAATAAACTATTCTCTAAAATGGAAAGTTTTGAGGATTAATTATTTGAATTTGTGGTGTAAAATAGGCCCTAAATTAGTTTTAAAATTCAATAAGAATGCTAAAATCTTTTTGGGATGCTCATATACGCATACATATGCTATTTTGGGAGTAGTTTAAGTATAAAAAAATATATATAGGGAAAAATTGAGTATCAACACTGGATAATAATTGTTGTAACAGAATAGTGTAGTGTGAAATAGCCAGCCCTCGGGCATCCAAGTTCAGAGAGAACTCGAGGGTCCAAAACCATGGGTTACCAAAGGGGGCAAGAACTTAGAAACTAGGAATAAGTGCAAAGTGAGAGAGGGGTTAGGGACCCATAGCAGAGGGTAGTCATACCCAGCCATGGACATAGACTGGCACACCCCTTGACCCCCTACTTGATCCAAACAATCAAGAGCAGACTTTTAAAAGTCAAACTTAGGTCTAGATGGTGATAACAACACCACCAGACATGACTTAAGGCTCAGCACATAAGATGTAAAGGGAATGGGAATTGATTTGAGTAGAGGTTCAAGAGAACCTAACTCTAAGTCATGAGTGGCAATAATAGAATACCGACATGACTAGGAATTTCACTCACACATAAGAGAGGGTCAAAGGGAAGGGGACTCACATAGAGAACATTCACAAAAGCACAAGAAAAACCATAACAGACTAAGGGTGCGAAAACATAAAGAAAGAGCATAACAGACTTGAAGGTGCAGAACAGAATGAAAGAGAGCATGACAGACTAAAGGAGCATATAATGGAGAATGCAAAACAGAAGAAGGGAAATAAATACATAGTGTAGGAGGGTATTATTTAACTAGAAAGACATACCAGTTGCAATTTTAGTACAGCAGAACAAGCAAAAGTAAGTACTCAGCCAGAAAGTCAGCAAAAGCAAACTCAGGACCTTCAGCAAGTATTTGAGAGTTCAAGAGAAGCTTAGGAGTATTTCAGACAGTAGAAAAGAGAGGAGTAGAGCACTTAGTTTCAGAAATAGAGAAGGTAGTAGTAGAGAGAGTATATGAAATTTTGTAGTGAAAAGAGTATTCAAAATATAGAGAAGTCTGTGTGTTGCAGAAATGCATAAATGAACTGTGTTTAGTGTTTGAAAGGTTGTCCCTTTATATAGTGCAAAAACGAGTAAGTAAAGGGCAAGGAAATTAAATTTTAGTTAATCACATAAGGATCTCCTTTAGTTTAAGGGCTTTGATTTCAAACACGCAGGAGTATTTAAGGAAACAAAAAATACTCAAATCCTCTTCAGTAACACAACAAAGGGCAAGTGCATAGTCTTTTTAAGGCAAGAATCCCATGGTACACGGTTTTGAGAAATAAGGAAGTAACTCAACCAAACAGCCAATAATTTAAAATCTTGTTTGAATGAACTTAGTCAGAAAAAGAGGAGGAAAGGGTTTAATTGAAAAATCAGTAACAATCAATCGAGCCTTAGTAAAGGTAATTGGAATCAATCATGATCTCAGAACCATTTCGAAAGAAAGGCCCTTGTATATAAAGCATACCAGTATCAAACATGATAGAAAGGACAGGCATAGTAAGTTCCAAATCACAAGATAAAGAATTCCAATTCAGTAATAGACTCGGCATGAGTTTGAGAGACCCCAAAGTTTTAGAGTAGAACCCTAACCCAACACCACACCAAAACTCGCAAAAACCACAAACCTAGGGTTTCAATTTGAGTAGGATATAGGAGGAGAAGGCAAGCCCTCAAAACAAAACTTAGGGAACTCTTTCAGAGTCTCATGAGAAAACACACAGATAAACACAGCAAATTAGAAGAAGTAGAGTGAAGAATCATAAATAACATGTTTAAAAGAAAGATCAAAACTTAAGCCAGTTCAGATGTGACATAGCACTTAGGAAGTAGTAGAAGAAACATGTTTAGAACTCAAGCGAAGGTCCAGTAAAGATAAGCAAAACTCAGTAAGAAAATGTTAAAGGAACGATAAGATAGGTATGTAAAGAATGTCATAGAAAATAGAGAAAAAATGCATATTCACGGAAAAACATAAGAACTGGAAAAATCACACAAGACATGGCATAAACAAATAGATTCACATAAAGAAAGAAAAAGAAGAAGAAGAATCGTTTTTAGATTTCGAAAACCCTAATTTGAACAGACTAATTTTGAGAAAGACAATTCGGGGAAAACATCAAGACCTCGAGTAGAATATAGATCTTTCCAAGATCTAAGAAAATGAAGAAAGAATCCCGAACAAACTTTTATATGGTTTCTCAGAAACCCTAGAAGCGAGAAGGATTGGAAAAGATCGGGTCTCGAACAAGGCTGGGCCATGGCTAGGACTTTCAGAGCTCGAACTCGCTAGAACGGAGCCAAAGAAACCAAAGGAACTCAGATCGGTGGAGGATCTGGACAGACTTTTTTGAAGTCAAACCACAAAAACTTTGATCAACCATGATTTAGGGTGAATGGAAGAGATAACACGCCGTCCATGACCTGGGAAGCCATGGACGCCGGTAGAATTCGGTCGGAGAAACAAATATGGTGGCTACGGTTTCGAATGTTAGAGAGACCCGGAGAGGCGAAGGGACTTTAGGGCGGTTGTTTTGTGATAAATGAATTAGGGTTAGGGGTGATTCGAAATTAAAAAGGAAAGGAAGGTTGTGGAACGTTGATCAAAATGATCAACGACCAAAATTAGAAGGGGAAACGTGCGGGTTTAATTAAACAGAAAAGGGGCGGGTTAAATTGGAATTGGGTCACTTTAACTGGGTTAAATTGGGGTTTAAATTGAGACTAAAATTAAAATAGAAATGGGCCAGATTTTAAAGAGCGACTTTCTCTCTATTTTATTTAATTAAAATATTTAAACTAAATTAAAAGCACTGAACAAGTTAATAATATATAAAAAATACTCTAAAAATATTAGGAATAACTTTATAATTGTAAAACTTTATTAATAGTAACATAGGATATAATTATAATTTTATGCAATTTAGCTTAGAAATATCAAAATAAATTTATAAAAATATGCAAAAATCACTTTAATTATACTTGGTCTAAATATGAGAATGAAAATAAATTATTATTCAAAATAATAATTTTGGAAATAATTATTATATTTTGTACTGTTAAAATAGATAATAAATTCATTCTAAAAAACCTTAAAAATTAAGGAAAAATACCAAAAACTTTTGGGCATGCTTATATATATACACATGCTATTTTGAAGGGGAACAATTGGGTATCAACAGCGACCTGCCTTTGCAGCTCAGCCAACTTATTGGCGCCAGCACTTAGCACGCCCTTGAGTTCGCCAATTTTCGCCATCCTAGCACCAAGCTGGGTTCTCAAATTAGCCACCTTCTGTTTCAAGTCGGCATTCTCCGCCATCACCCCCCGACTTAGTTGGAGTACATCATGTTTCGCCCTAAGGAGGGCCTCCAATTTGCTGTTACGGGACACGACCCTTATCAGCTCCCCAACTATCTCTTCCAGCTCCGCCATCTGCGTTCTAACTGGGCTTCCCTCTATTTAAGCCCCTCGTGGAACACTTGAAACTCATGGTCCTGCTGGTAGAGGTCGACCACTGATTGGTTCTTAGCGCGGTATTTTTAATATTTCGTCAACATATTATTAGAGAGGTCTGTCCTCTTCTGCTCACGACGACATCTCTCAACCTCCAAGACGAGGGTCTGAGAAGAGAACAAAAGTAATCACATTCCTAGGTCGATTATTCAATACGCAAAATGGGGAAGGAGATAGTGAAATCTACCAGTAAGGCCATGCCGGCAACTCGCTGAGACAGCTCCGCATCAGTCATGGTTCAAAGCGTCTTGCTCTCTGGAGCGGCACACAATTTTTCCATAGGGTAAGAGTCGATGCAACCTACACGCTATTTAGCAGCAAGTTATAATCTCCTGGGATCATAATGCGATGGTCAGACCCATCCGTCATCATCTCCACATGGGTGTGACTAACCACAAACTCGATTACTTCCACCTGGGCAATGTCGGAGCCCCACTCATCAGTTTTCTTGTTAGGCCCTCCAATGTTAGTCGACGAACCTCCCTCAGCAGGACGCACCAAACTAGTACCAGGGGCGGCACTCCTCTCATGGGCTGACCTCCCCGATAGAATGGCATCAGCCATGACCACATGCATTGACGTCATTTGGGGTAACCCACTTTCGTAAGCCTCAGTGGCTACCACCTTTCCCATCTCCAGCCTTCTCCTTTTCCTCACCAACGGCTCTTCACCATTAGAAGATTCATCGATGGGTTTTAGGGCCAATGCTAGCTATATCGACTCCCTCATAGCTGCAGTTGTTGATGTGGCCCCCTATAGGGATGTTAGAGGATGACCCTCTCGGACATACTCACAGAGTATATCACGAGCGTCCGATGCGGCATGGGGTCGAATAAAAGCAGGGACTGGCACCCTCCTCCTAGAAGCACCTCAACCTATTGTGATAAAATCACACAAGTAAGAAGGGTCGTATAACCAACGAGACAAAAATCATAAGTCTATCAGAAGAGACATTGGGGCCACAACGTTGCATGAAGGAAGGCCAAGTGCTAGTCTCTTTCTTTTGAGGTAGCAGGCCGACAACCCAGTTTGTAAGCCTGATGATGGGCTGGGGCGGACGAGCCATGGCTACAATACAAGAATCAGAGTTGCAACAATGATAGGCAACGAGGAACTTAGTTAATTGTAACACTTACGTGCCGGGTTCCACCTCTCCGGGAATATGGTGGGGTTAGATACCACATGCTGGGTCCTAACAAAGAAATATTACACCAGAATCCACGGCTTGTTCGGTCGTCAGTTCCGACCACCAACCCCTTCATACCATGGATTGTCAAATGCACCGTGGTCCCTCTAGGGAAATCGACAGTAAACAAGTGTAAGAGATGATGAACCGATACGTCACATTCAGCGAACTCCGCATATTTGGACAGCAATAGAAGCACTTTGAGTGTATATAGCGTGACTTGA
The DNA here is from genome assembly GCA_034376525.1 of Nicotiana benthamiana. NCBI lineage: Eukaryota > Viridiplantae > Streptophyta > Magnoliopsida > Solanales > Solanaceae > Nicotiana > Nicotiana benthamiana. The sequence goes on from CM067336.1 coordinate 14,059,363, forward strand.
GCTGGCCAGGTGTTATAGAATCTGCACTGCCAAAGGGAAAAGAGGAAGGCCATAGCCTATCAGAAAAGGGTATTCATAGAAGGCACAGTACCTTGGCCTATGAACATCAACGTGGTCTTCTCTCGATGGAATCATCTCTATGTGGAGGGGATATCGTATTTGGCATGGAGGTTGTCCAAGCAATTTTGTTTTGACTCAAAAAGCACTGGAATTGGAATGGGAGAATCCTTATTAAAATCACATCGAGACGAAAAATGCCTCAGTAATAATGCTTCCATCGGAAGAGGGCTGATATCCTCTTCCACCTCAACCTCTCCACCATCGGAAGAGGGTGGTGCATTTGACGGAACAACCACCAGAACTCTTTCATTGTTACAGTGAGGTTTATGCATGATTTTGTTCAAGAGAATGTTGCACACAACACAATGAAGAAGAAGAAGAAGAAAACGCCATCGGTGAAAAGAAAAAGTACGGGAATGTGAAAATCTAAACTGAAGGGTTGGAAAACTCTTACAAATTCCCAAAGGTTATACTAAGTTGAACCCTTCCCCAATATATAGGGTTGTGTGGCACCGGAATCGAGGTGGAAGGCTTCAACTTAGCACAGGAAACCAAACGCCAAAGCATCAGTTTACCTGCCTCAAGCATACGCGCAATGATGATGCATGTGAATGCTGATGTCATCCAGGGAAAAGTGCTTTAATTCAACGCTCTATCAGTTATGATTACCGTCTCCCACTCGTCACGTCGTAACCCTTTGACAAGTCAAACTATCCTTGAACGGAGGCACTGATTCTGCCAATCGAGGACGCATCTCGATGTGACCCCAGCGAGCAGAGGTACTAACTGTATGGGGTCGAATTTGACCGATCACGTCCCTAAGTCGACATGCCCGACCACTAAATATCTACAGGCCGATACAGGAGGACGACCCAGGGATAAGAGGAGAAACGACCTCGCTCCATGGTAGGTTCCGCTATAGGACATACATTAATTTTATCATTCCAACAATTAAATGAGGATCCTCTATTATATAAAGGGTATTCGAGCCTTGTAATAGGCAGACAATTTTTAATATACAAGCTTTCTTGCTCTCTTATCTCTCTATTACTTCTTCTCTCTCTCTCTCTCTCTCTCTCTCTCTCTCTCTCTCTCTCTCTCTCTCTCTCTCTCTCTTTCTCTCCCTTCTACTATTGCTACTATACTGATTATCAAGATTATTCTAGGATTTATTATCTTCGATTGTGATTTATCTTGTCATTTTTTTTATTGATTTTCTTAGAAAGTGTTTAATAACCTTTGAGTCAAACAGTTCTAAAATCCAAAACTCATAAAGTTGAAATCCTGATTCCGCGTCAGGGTCCAAGGAAGGACCGCATCCCGAGGGATGTGATGTAGACAGTCTACCCTAGTGCAAGAACTAATGGTTTCTTTAACCGCTCGAACACGTAACCTATTAGTTATAAGAATACAATTTAATTGTTGTTCCATTATTCCTCTTCAATACACAAACATTGTTACCTAGCTCTATTTAATCTTTCTGATCCTTGTGAGCAAATTAACAAAATGAAAAGCCAAATTTCCAAAACCTATTTTCGTGCATCAAGCAGGTTAATGCATTCCTCTGGGCCATTCTTTTTCAAGAAATGACTATGCTAGGAGGAGGATGCAAATTTGTAAATGAAAACGCAAAATGAGAAAGAGTATTGGCTTGTTTGACCAAGTTGCAAAAACCAATTTATTTTAAGAAGTATTTTCTCAAATATACTTTGAAAAGCACTTCTGAACATCAATTAGTGTTTTGCCAAACTTTTAAAAAATGTTTCTATGTGTATTTTTCTTAAAAATATTTTTTTTAAAGAGCTTTAGGAGAGAAGCTATTTTTTCTGATTCTCGTCAAAAGGACCCTTTTTCCTTTCAAAAGCTTGTTCAAACACTTCAAATTTTTAAACAAACTATATTTTTATTATAAAACATGCTTCTATGATTGGAGAAACTTGACCAAACAATCCATAACAAAAATGACCAAAGGTTTTACTCCAACTCGATCTATTCAAGTCATCAACTTTATAAAGTTGCAAGTACCAATAGTCTTCCTTCGCTTTAAATTATCAGAAGTAATTTAATTTTTTGGGTTTTAGATTTTAGAACAGTTTGGCTCAAAAGTTATCAATACACTTTACGAGCATAAAACAATCAAAAATAAATAAGGGTAAATCGTAATAAAATATAATGAGACCTAGAGGCGGAAATAATATTGATCTTAGTGGATCTAATGATATTTTGAGAATACTTGCTTCGAGATAGAGAGAGAAAAAGAGAGAGAAAAGAGAGTTGAATTATCAGAGAATAATGATGCCCCTTTTACAACATTAGGGTCTCCTTTATATATTAGGAGACCCTCCTCGAAATAATAAAAATATTACAAAAGAAGGTAATATCCCCTTTGTGGGGACGCCAGATCTTAAACAACGTCGTTTTTCTCCTCACGTCTAACTCGTCGTATATCCACTGGTTTTATGCACTTAATGCGGAGACATCGAGGGTCAAATTTGATCCCATACCGATAGTCCCTCAGTCCGTAGGGGGATGCCCTAGGTAGCGTCCCCAAGGGATGGAACTGTAAACCTTGTATTGTGAGAATTTGACCTTACTCGACGGCGGTAACGTGAATGAGATGAAACATATGAGATTTTTGGGCTGCTGGCGCATGACTTCCTATTCAGAATGGTTCCATCGCCCGCATACATCATTATTACACTTGCTCCCGAGACGGTTCAGAAGGGTATTTGACGTGCAGTTTCCCGCACCCGTTTTGAATTATGCATCTCTGATTTTGCGCCACCTGACCCTAGAAATAGGGGAAGGGTTCAACAAGGTTTATATTTTGATCTCTTTACAAAAACCTTCTGGTTTCTCTCTTTGTTTTCCTTCCCAAATCAGCGTCCATCCATTTGAGGCTATGTTTCTTAGAAGTTACCCTTTTTGTTATTCATGCCTCATTTATTAAACAGAAACCATGGAAAAGCGTCGTCAAGATAGAATAAAGGCTAAAGATACCACCCCATCTAGGGTACCGCCTTCATCTGGAGGCGAAGAGGAGGAAGTGAAAAAGGTTCTTGTTCCTCTTGCCACTGATAAAGTGCTGCCGAAGGAACTTCTCGTTCAAGGTGACTTCAAAAAGACATGTCCCGCTCTTCCTTAGGAATGCAGTTAATTGACCCAAATTCACTTAAATGTCATTCCGGCGGCACACAACATACCGGGTCATGTAGAAATGGTTCGGTTGGGAACAGATTATGCAAATCATCGGAGACCGGGGTACTGCACTTTTTACGAGTACACATTCTTGATCGGTTACCGTCCTCATTTATCCTTTGGTGGGGGAGTTCTTCCGATTTTACAATGTGTGCAAAACCTAAATCACCCCTTACACCTTGAAGGTGTGCAAGATTCTAACTACGTACGCGGAGCGGGCTGGGTGCAAAGTCTCTGTTCACCATCTTTTGCATTTGTTTAACACTGGTTACCTGAAGGGTACCATGGTACACATGAAGAGCCGTGGCTCGAAAGGATTGGTAGTCATGACCGATGACAAAGCCAGTAATGGCTTCAGGTGGAGGTAATTTTTCATCAGAACAGAACATCTAGTATGCAACCCTAATGCATTTTCAGAGAAGTGGAATTCGGAATGTAAGTACCTCCGTTTGTTGAATTTATCATTTGTATGCGGCCTTAATGGCCCTGACCACTTGTCTATTGTGATTTTTCTTTCTTTGTAGCAAGGGCCTCTCCGCCCCGAGTTATCAACACTATAAGACAATAGGTGGCTAAGTTGCTGCCTTATGCGGAGGACTGTCGTACCTGGTCTGCATCCCTTCTACATTACGGCCATGCTGGACCATCTGGTATTTCTTTGACTTTGGTTTGAAAGCTTCTTTAGGCTTTAACAATTGACTTAGCGACTGACCAACTTGTGTCAATAGGTCGAAACGCCCCCAGGAAGGGAAAAATTGTTTTACACTCAACTAGGTTGGATGTTGACTTTGACAATGAAGACCTAGTTTGTGAGTCGGTCCGCGAAGGAATTTCCGTCGCTTCTACCTAGAAATTTTCACCTGTGGCGGCGACTGCAATTGAAGAGACCTCTCTATTACCATCTTCGCAACCCGTTGATGAGACTTCTGAACCCGAGGAGCCGCCAGAGAGAAAAAGGCAGAGGTTGATAACAGGAAAGGCAGTGGTAACTATAATGAGAGAGTTAGCATGCCCCACCTAGAACCTAGGATAATTTTCCTGGTTGATGATATCCGTACAATGAGGTCTGCCCCTAAAGTGAGTGCAGCCATTGAGGACAGCCGAGCACGAGTTACTGAGGTTGGTTTGACATCTTCTGCTGGTGAAGAGGGCAGTGATATGGATAAGGTAGCGAGGGATCTAACCCATGTGGAGATGACAGCGGGTAGATCCAATCACCGAATTATGATCCCATGGGGATACAATTTATTACAACACAGCGAGCAGGCGGAAGTAGAAATGACCCTGTTGTGTGTGGCCTCCAAGCTTGAGGGGTTGAGAGTCGTTAGTGACGGGGAGCTATCTCGAAGGGTAGCCGGCGCGGCTTTGCATGTAACTTTACATTTTCACTGCGTGTTGTGAGTGTAGTTTTATGTGTACTGACTCATCGCTTTCTTTTCTCTTCTCTCTTTTTTTAGACTCTTATCTTGGAGGTAGAGCGGAGGCGACGTGCATAATGGAAGGCGACCATTTATGACAAAATGGCGAAGAAATACAAGAAGTTTCATGCCAAGCATCAGGCGGTGGTGTATTTGCTCCAGCAAGACCCCAAGTTTTAGGTGTTCTTTGAGGGTCTTGAGAAATTAGATGAGCTGTTAAAGTGCAAAGCAGCAGAGCTAGAAATGACAGACGAGGGGTTAATATCGCGATGACTCGGAATAGTGAGCTGGAGTCACTCCTCAAGTTGAGGGAGCATGAATTGGAGCTTACCCAGGATTAGTGGTGCAGGTCGCTGACCTAAGCCGTAGGGTTACGGACCTTACCGCCGAACGTGAAGCCAAAGCGGCTGAAATTGAATCTCTCAAGCTGGCTGCCTTATTGAGGCTTGGGGACGCATGCTGGGATGCTCACAATATGTGGGTATATATGGAGACACGGCTGAATATGCTTAAGGAATATCTTGTAGCGGGCCACACTACCGAGGAGGAGATCCAAAGGAAGCGACACGTGACTCGTACTGCTCGCGCTACTTACGGGTACAGTTTTAACTCCCTGATCAGGAAGGCTATACCTCCAAGGACGTTAACTAAATTGAGTCCGACTCTTGGTATACCATAGCTTATCGCCCCGAGGGCGATGACGGACAGGATGGTGGCCAAACGAGGGGTGAAGGCTAGGATGGCGGGCTCGCAGGAGGCGACGAACGAAATGGCAAAACTCCTTAGAACTTGTATATACTTTGCTTATTTTTGCATGTAATATGGACCCTTTAAGGGGTTGTATGTAAATATATTTTTTTGTGATAGTGAAAGTCATACTTTTGCTACTATTCCTCTCCTTTTATCTCTTTGTTTTTGGGCGCCTTGTTTCCGCCGAGCGGGTACTCATTTACTTCTAGAAAGTTTATTTGTTTTTGAACGTTGTCTAAGTGTTATCCAACGATGGGGTGCGGCTTTGACTGTCTTCGGAGCACTTATATATTGCGGTCGAGCTAGGTCAACGCTGAATGGTGGTGGCCTTGGCCGATAGTAATATTATTTTGATTGTCGTCGATGAGTCGTTTGTCTTAGTTGAATTAAGTTGATACTCAATATAACTTCGGTATTCATCGAGTTATTTTCTTGTTGTAGTGGAGCTAGGTCGACGTTCTGACAGTGATAGCCTTAACCGTTAATGGTGTTCAACTGGCGCCGAATTATTTATTGGTCGTAGTCGAGCTTTGTCGATGCTTTATGGTGATGGCCTTAGCTTGAGTCCCAGTTCAACTAGAGTTGAACTTGTTAAATTTGATGGTGAAGGCGCTTGGCCTTATAGTCCTAGCAAGGTCAAACTTCGTTGAGTTTACTCTCGAAGGGGTTTAGCCGGAGTCCTAGTTCAACTGGAGTTGAACTTGTTAAATTTGATGGTGAAGGCACTTGGCCTTATCCTGTAATAATGTTCGACTGGTGTCGAATTATTTATTGGATGTGGTCACACTTTGTCGATGCTTTATGGCGATGGCCTTAGCCTGTAATTCGAGCGAGGTCGAAATTTTTAAGTTTAATGTCGAAAGCGCTTAGCTTGAGTCCCGGTTCAACTGGAGTTGAACTTGTTAAAATGGATGGCGAAGGCACTTGGCCTTATAGCTCGAGCGAGGTTGAACTCTTTGAGTTTAATGTCAAAGGCGTTTTGCCTGAGTTCCAGTTCAACTGGAGTTGAACTTGTTAAATTTGATGGCGAAGGCACTTGGCCTTATCCTGTAACAATGTTCGACTGGTGTCGATTTATTCATTGGCTGTGGTCGCACTTTGTGGATATGTCAATTTCCTTAGCCATTTATACAATGGAGATCATGGCTGTAGCCGTTTTTACAATAAAGATAGTGGTCGCAGCCGTTTATACAATGGAGATCGTGGTCGTAGTCATTTATATAATGGAGATCGTGGTCGTAGCCATTTATACATTGAAGATTGTGGCCTTAGCCATTTATACAATGGAGATCGTAGCCATTTATACAATTGAGATTGTGGTTGTAGCCTTTTATACAATGCAGATCTTGGCCGTAGCCGTTTATACAATATAGATGTGCTAGTCCAGTACCTTTATCATATCAGCCTTGAGAGCACATCGAGTGGCTGGTATGATAAACTTGGCCACATATACTTCTAGGTGTCCCCTCTGCTGCCTCATTAAAAACCTTCCTAAGAAAACTCAATTGGGACAAAACTCGGGTAAGGGAAAAAGAGTACGACTTGGGAGATGCCATTTAGAAATGGAAGCACTTGAGGTGGGCGATGTTCCAGTTGTTTTGGAGTTCTTTTCCCACCATTGTTTCTAACTGGAATGCTCTTTTACTTGCTGCCGCTGTGATTTTGTATAGTTCGTCCCAATTGGTGCCCAGTTTTCCTTTGCTCGGATTCTTTGATGCCAATGTTTTGGCTTGAAGGACGTAGTGTCCCAATTGAGAGGCCTTATTTTTTATTTCTTGTTATAGTATCTTTCGACCTATTGTTCTTGGGCTTCCATTCTTATGTTGCCCATATACATTCTTTTATCGGCCTCATTGAGGTCTTGAAGTCTATTCCTGCCGTTCTCTGCTCCGCTATTGTGTGAATACCTCAGGCTTGGCTCTCTGACTTCGATGGGTATGACCACATCGGTTTCGTAGACTAGTGAGTATGGTGTTTCTCCTGTGCTAGATTTGGGCATAGTCTGGTGTGCTCACAACACTTACGGTAGCAGCTCGGGCCATAGCCCTTTGGCTTCTTCGAGTTTCTTTTTCAGTATGTTTAGTATTGATTTGTTGGAGGATTCTTCTTGGTCGTTGGTGATCTACCAAATATGGTGTGGAAAGTATTCGCTTAATGTGCCATTTCTCGAAGAATTTTGTCATTTTTTTTGCCAATGAATTGTAGACCGTTGTCGCAGCTAATTTCGTTGGGATGCCCAAACAGCTTCCATATGAAGGAGATGACTTCCTATTCGCGTATATGTGTGTACGCACCTACTTCCCACTTGGAGAAATAGTCAGTTAAAACTAACATAATTCGTACTTTTCCTCGTCCCGCTAGTAGGGAGCTGACTATGTCCATTGCCTATTTGATGAAGGGCCATGGTGAGGTGACTAAGTGTATAGGTTCTCCCGGTTGGTGTATCATGGGCGCATTCTTTTAGCATCGTTCGCATTGGCGAACATATTCTTACCTCCTTTTTCATTGTGGGCCAGTAATAACCGGCTCAGATGATGCGTCGAACGAGGGTGCGATTACTTATGTTGGTGCCATAGTGACCATCGTGTACCTCCTCGAGCACTTGCCTCATTTGGTGCGGCCCTAGGCATTTGGCTAGGGCTCCGTCAAATATCCTCTTGTAGAGGTCATGATTTATTAGGCAGTACCAGGCGGCTTGTACTTGAAGCTTCTTTGCTTCTTTTTTATCAAGTGGGATTGTCCCATCCTGCAGATAGGATACAAACTGGTTGCGCCAGTCCCAAGTCAATTTTGAAGAGTGTACCTCAGTATGATCGATGGCTGAATGGATGAGGGTAACCACACTTTCTTTGTTCGTGTTTTTAGTGGCCGCGGCCAGTTTTGCTAAGACGTCTGCTTTGATGTTCTGTGCCCTCAAAATTTGCTCAAAACGGCACTCACTGAACTCAGCCTTTAGTTTGTGGATTTCTGATTGGTACTTTTATACCCTCTGCTCCTTGATTTGGTAAGTCCCAGAGACCTGGTTCACAACGAGTTAGGAGTCGCAATGGAGAACGAGCCGTCGAGCACCGTATTTGATGGCTAATTTCATACCTACAATCAGAGCTTCGTATTCGACCTCGTTGTTAGTCATCTCGGGGCATCATATGGACTGGAAAATTGTTTGGCCCGTGGGCACTTCAAGAACGAGTCCCAATCCTGATCCCGAGGTATTAGCTGTGTCACCAGTGTAGAGAGTCTACAAGTCGGCATTGGAGGAGGTGCGACTGGCTTCTAGTTCTGCCTCTGGCAGTATCTCTGTGCTAAAATTGGTGACAAAGTCGGCAAGTACCTACGACTTGATGGCAGTTCTTAGGTGGTATCAGATATCGTGATCAATGAGCTCTATGTCCCATATGGCGATCCTTCTTGACAATTCAAGCTTATGTAGGACGTTCTTTAGGTGGGAGGTTGTCACTACGTTTAGGGGGTGGCACTAAAAATAGGGTTTGATCTTCCGTAAATCTACAACCAATGCCAAATCCAATTTCTCAAGGTGTGGGCACCGTGTTTCGACGTCCACTAGGGTTTTGGTGATATAATAAATAGGAGATTACGTACCTCCGTTTTTGTGGACCAAGACTGTGCAGATATAAACTTCGAATACTGCCAAATATACCAGTAGGGGCTCGCCTGGGTACGCTTTGACCAGAAGCTGTGGTGAAGATAGATATGCTTTCAAATTTCTCAAGGCTTTGATGCATTCCGCGTTCCACTGTAACCCGTTATCTTTCTGCAATACTTTGAAAAACTTATGGCACCTGTCGGAGGATCGCGAGATGAACCTGGATAGGGCTGTTATTCACCTAGTTAGCTTTTGCACCTGTTTTTTAAGGTTCAAAATCTCAGGTAATGCGTTTATTTTTTTTTATATGGTCCGGGTTGACCTCAATTCCTCATTGTGATACGAGGAAACCCAAGAACTTCCTTGAGGCCACACCGTAAAAGAATTTTTCCTGGTTCAGCTTCATCTCGTATCGCCTCAGTACTTCGAAGGCTTCCTTCAGATGACTGATGTGGTCTTCTTTCGTGGCTGACTTTACCAACATTTCATCGATATAGGCCTCCATGGTCTTACCGACATGTTCGTTGAACATTTTGGTAACTAGTATTTGATACGATGCCCTTGCATTTTTAAGTCCGAAGGAATCACCTTGTAGCAATACGTCCCTTGGTGGGTGATGAAAGTTGTCTTTTCTTGGTCCTCCTCAACCATCATGATTTGATTGTAAATAGAGTAGGCATCCAAGAAGCTCAGTAGTTCATGTTCTTCGGTGGCATCGATTAGTTGGTCGATATGATGTAATGGAATGAATCCTTTGGGCATGCCTTATTTAGATCGGTGAAATCAACGCACATCCTCCATTTTCCATTTTTCTTTTTGAACATGACGACGTTGGAGACCCACTGGGGGTACTTTGATTCTCTGAGTCGTTGGCCAATAACTTTTGCACTCTTCACTGACTTCTTCATTGATTGCGGCGTTGAATTTTCTCCTAACTTGCCGCACGGACGGGTGTAAAGGGTCAACGTTCAGCTTATGAGTGGAGATGCCTTTTGGAATTCCTGGCATATCTAAATGGTAGAAAGCAAATAAATCGGCATGGTTAGTTAAGAATTCATGGTACTTAACTTGATTGTTGAGGCCGTGCCCAATGTAGGCCTTTTTGGCGCAATCGGTGCCATCAAATTAGACCAGGTCAAGATCCTCGACTGTCACTTTGCAAGCTTCTATGACGTCAAGGTCTTTGATGGCTTCTGTCATCAGGTTGACCTTAGTCCCTGACACAACTGATTGGTATGCCTCTATGCTCGCTCCCTTCAGTTGTTTGGTGTGGGTGAAATCTTGGCTTATTCGGTAGCATTCTTACATGGTGCGAGGCTCGCCTCAAATGCTAAATACTCCCAAGGGGGTGGGGAATTTGATCACTTCGTAAAATTTTGAAGGGACTGCTTGCATGGCATGTATCCAAGGGCGTCCTATGATGGCGTTGTGAGTCGTTTCTTGGTTCATAACATGAAATGTGGCCTCTAACGTGACTCCTCCCGCCAAAACCGGCTACATTATTTCTCTAGAGGTTCGTTCTACTGCATTATTAAAACACGTCAATGTTATGCAATGTGGTATTATCTTATCTTCGAGTCTCATTTGCATGAGGACCCTTAGATGGATAATACAGGCATCGTTTCCGTCGCTGACCATGATCCTTTTAACGTCAGCATCAGCAATACGTAAAGTTATAACAAGGGTGTCATAATGTGGAAAAGATAAATCATCGGCATTAGACTTATCGATGGTGATAACATCTTTGAGGTCATTATACCGTTCATGGGCAATTGTTCGCTTCAGTTTGTATATGGTGGTGAATTTGACGTGATTGATTGTTGGATCATTGCCACCTCTGACGATCATGTTTATGGTGTGAGCTTGGGAAGGTGGCTTCGGAAGTCCCTAAGATTTCTCCCGCCTGCATGCGACGTTGGCTTTCCCTTTATCGCTGAGTAATTCCCTCAGGTATCCTTGATTCAGCATCCTGATCACCTCTTGCCGTAGGCCTACGCAGTCCTTGATTTTATGTCCTCGTTCTTGGTGAAATTCACACAGGACGTTTGACCTCCTAGTGGTAGGGTCTGATTTCATCTTCCTCGGCCGATGCACCTTGGTGCCCACCTTCTCCAGTGCGTACACTATTTCTGAAGGAGACACACAAAAGTTATGAGCAGATAATAAATGGGGCATGCCTCTTTCGTTCCGGAGTAGGGGTGTGAATTTGATTTATCGATTCGATTTTGACCATTATCGATAATTACTTATCAATTATCGATTATCGATTTTTACATATGCTTATCGTTATCGTTTCAATAAGATTTCATTTTTTTCGATTTCGATTTATCGATTTTGGGGGCTTATCGATTATACCAATAAAAAAAATTCAGATTCCACGAAAAGTATATCGTTATAAATGCACCTAACTAATATGGATAAAAAGAATCTAAAATAAGATAAACACCATTTATAGCATTAAAATTGTATCAACAAGCACATGCAACAAAACTAAAGTAAGGGATCAAATGTATGCCACCAACACTCCAACGGTATAAAAAACAAAACATTCAAAATATATCATCACGGATAATTTTGCTTTCTATTAATTTCAACTTCATTCGCTTGATCATTAAATATGAGCATTCGTTAAATGTGGTAGAGAAAATAATATGTTAAGGGACGTAGGGTAAAAGAAAGGGTATAGATTAGGGAACATGATATTGTATAGCTGCTTTTAAAATAGTAGCGAATATATATACATTTTGTATGTTATATTAATCTACATAACTAGGTAATTACTCATTTTACAAGTGTATACAGTCTAGGGGTGTGCATACGATTTGTCGATTCGATTTTGACCCTTATCGATAATTAATTATCAATTATCAATTTGTACAGATGCTTATCGTTATCATTTCAATAAGGTTTCGATTTTTTTGATTTCGATAATAAATAATCGATTTGATTTATCGATAAACCGATTCGAAAGTACAACCCTATTCCCGAGTAGAACGACATGTCGCTGAAATGTATCCGTATATCTTGGAGGTGGCGGATGGGAAGATTTGACATAGGGTTGATGCCTTTCTTTGTTGAACCGTGGGAGTTATTCCTGCCGCCCCTCGTTGCGCTGATCCATCCTTGCTTTCGACTGTATTGTTGTTAGCCGTTGGGTCGACCTGTCAATGCCGTCCTTGTCCGCTCGCAGCTCGGCACAGTAGGCATTGTGGATCTCCTCCCATGTTGTAGGGGGATATTACTTGAGGTGTAGCTTTTTTGTCGCTCTTGAACCATCTCTGTTCAACCCGTTTTGGAAAGCTGAGACTGTCATACCTTCCGATACATTTGGTAGGCTTACCCTTACTCTGTTGAACCTTTCTAGGAAGTCCCTGAGCCCTTCTCCTGCGGTTTGCCTTACGGCAAAAATATCGTTAACTCTGGCTTCTTCTTTCTTCGCTCCTGCATGGGCGGTGATGAACTTATCCGCCATTTCCTCGAACGTTGATATCGTTCTCGCCGGTAGCTGAGAGTACCACGTTAGAGCCCCTCCTGTCAATGTCTCGCCAACCTTCTTCAGCAACATGGATGGTACTTGTTCTTTCGACAAATCTTTGCCCTTCACAGAAGTTAGACAATGGATCAGATGATCCTCGAGATATGTGGTCCCGTGATATATCCTTAAGTAAGGTCGCACCTTGAAGGTTTTTGGGATGGGGTGAGGGGCCGCTTCTTCGCTGTATGATTGTTCAACGAACCTTCCCACGTCGCGCTTGGGCAGCAACTTGGAAGCATCGGGATTTTGTCCACTCTTTCCTGGTGTTCATTCATTTGGTCACGAAGCTTCCTATTTTCATTTTCTATTTCTTCCATTTTCTTGAGAACGACTGCAAGTATACTTTCGCTGGTGGTGGCTTCGATGTGGATGTTATTTGTTCATGCAACATCAGGTTCATCGATGGTTGTGGCGATATCTTTCGCTGAGGAGTTTCTCATGTTACTTTGTGGTGGTTTTTCAAGAAAGCTACCTAGGGTGCTCATCAACCACTCCTCTTGACCACCGGGGGTGGCGTTTCTTTTACCGCAGAGGTTAATGCCCCTTTTCACGCAAGATTGTCAGATCCTCATATGGAGAGAGTGGTATCTCTCCACCCGGTGTAGAGCTAGGGGTTGCCTTCACAATACCCTCCTCACCGGCCTCGATGAGAGGGCCTATGAGGTTGGTTACAAGGCCTGTTATTGCTTTCATTCTTGCGTTACTTTCTACCATTTTCGTTTCTGTGTGGTGTAGTAGGATAGTGGTTGGTTGTTCTCTAGGTGCAAAACTATGATTTTGATTCTCAAAATCCCCACAGACGGCGCCAAATTATTTGGCTCAAAAGTTATCAATACACTTTACAAGCATAAAACAATCAAAAATAAATGAGGGTAAATCGTAATCAAATATAATGAGACCTAGAGACGGAAATAATATTGATCTTATTGGATCTGATGATATTTGGAGAATACTTGCTTAGAGATAGAGAGAAAGATAGAGAGAGAAATAGAGAGTTGTATTATCAGAGAATAATGATGCCCCTCTTATAGCATTAGGGTCTCCTCTATATAGTAGGAGATCCTTCATGAAATAATAAATATAGTACAAAAATAGGCAACATCCCCTTAGTGGGGACGCTGGATCTTAAACGGCGCCGTTCTTGTCCTCACGTCTAACTCGTCGTATATCCACTGATCGTACCCACTTAATGTAGAGAAGTCGAGGGTCGAATTCGACCTCATACAAGAACGATGACGATTTAGGGGTCGTTGGATTGAGAAACAAATTACAAGATTGTTATTCCATCCTTCCGTAGGGATAAAAATAACATTAGTTATGTTGTGATTTTATCCCAACCAAATGGGGAATAAAATCATCTCAATTTTAATTTCGGAATTAATTATCTCTTATCCCTTGTGTCGAACAAGCCCTTAAAATGTTAATAAATGGGCTCTAATTTAATATATGTACTTATTTAATGAATATCTAATACAATTATATTTTTTTGAGTAAAAGCTACTGGAGCACTTTACTCTAATAGACCTTATGCGGCGACACGAGGGTACCAAATACTAGAGAGGGAACCCCAAAAAAATAGCTCCATTAGGACTGAAATTGTATAAGTTTAAAATATTCTTAGGTTTCCCCAATAAATTCTTAGCTCATAAAATGGCCTCGATTCAATCTCGAATCTTACATTTGCATCTTATCCTATTGGTAATTGGCATCTTGCAAGTGAGAATTTTTGCATTCATTCTTATAAAATGGATTACTATGTATGTGCCAACTGCCATTTAAATTTATTAAACAATTAAGGACCCACTAATAAATTGGTTAGATTTGGTATACAGATGATATGATTATGATAGCCACTAAGTACTTGTTAACAGAATCGAATATAGATTATAAGTTAGTTCCTATTTTGATAAATAGCAATTTATAGTGGATGTCTACTTTTCTTTTATGATCTTCATTCCAAATGGATTTTGTATGTTCAATGATATATTTCATGACATATTTTCTTCACTTTTTATGCCTATATAAAGGCTTTGTAATAAATAGGAGAATACACACAATTGAAGAAGAAAATCTCTTCCTTCTCTTTATCTACATTTCTTGTTCATGTTTCACTAAGTTGCTTATATTTCTTGTTTATGTTTTACTAAATTACTTTCATTTATAACACGTTATCAGCACGAGTCTCTAACCATCACGGTAAGTTATCTTCTTTTAAAGTTTTCGACTCTGATTTAAAATTATCGGGTACAACATGTTTTTCTTTTTTGAAAGAATAATGATATGTTATGTTGGATACTTAGTTTTTCTCAATTATGTTTCTAAACAAAAAAATAGAAAGAGAAATATACTCATACTTCACCATGATCTCTTTATTTATGAATAAAGATGTAATGATTTTAATAAATTGCTTCTTAATTGATTTGCATTATTAAAATATAAATAGAAGTAATCAACAATAGACTTAGATAATAATAATATTTTCTTGACAATAGAACGTATCCAAAATATGAATATAAATAGTGTTTGCATCATTAAAATATTACATCCTACTTTGACTAAATCCAAGAAGTTTTTATTGATTATTCATCTTCTTCTTTGTAGAAATAAAACATGTTAGTAATAATGAGGTTGCTTGAAATTGTTTTTGTTTTCAAGTCTATTTTCTTATTGAATTCAAGTATATCTAGTTACATGCTTAAGTACTTGGGTACACCTAACATAATGTGTGATTATACATTACTGTGCAGTATAACATGATATATTACACCAGCTACATTTAACTATTTATTTTGACAAGCCTACATACAGAATATTAGTACACATGGAGATACTATATAGGTATAGACTTTACGATATTAAAATTTTTATATTCTTTAGGTGCACACATATTTCCTTTATATGGTCAATCTGGAAAAGTAACAATACTAGTTATGTAGCTTGCCAAATCACTTAGCCAAATTATTACTAAAATTGCTTGATAAAGATCTTAGTGTAATAAGTATATTCATATTAGCCGGTATTGTCCTACACGTATTTAGTACACTTTAAATCATGCTAATTAACTTGAATAATTTAATGATGCATGCACTAACTAGACATACAAGATTAAGTATGGATATCTCACAAAATAAACTTGGATCAAAATTCAATTGTAAAAATATTTGTTTAATTGATTCATGTATCACACATACAATATTCAAAGAGAAGAAATATTTCTCTCATTTAAGTATGTGTAAGGCAGATGTTACTACAATTTCTAATAGTAGTAAATTAATTGAAGGCTCTGGAAGAGCTACTATAACTCTGCCTAAAGGAACAATATTTATCATAGAAAATGCAATGTTCTCCTCCAAGTCCAAGAGGAACTTGTTGAGTTTAAAGATATCAGTCAAATGGATATCATATTAAGACAATATATGAGAATAATCTTGAATATCTCATCATTACAAAAAATGTCTCTGGCCAAAAGAGTGTTATTGAGAAGTTCCCATCTTTATCTTGTGGCCTGTATTGGACAAGAATTAGTGCAATTGAGGCACATTCTATCGTAAACCAAAGGTTACTGATTCCAATACTTTCGTACTTTGGCATGATCGATTGCGACATCCTGGATCAATTATGATGAGACAGATTATAGAAAACTCAAATGGTCATCCATTAAAGAATTTAAAGATTCTTTTAAATAATGAATTTTTTTGCACTTCTTGTTATCAAGGCAAGTTAATTATTAGACCATCACCAACAAAGGTTGGAATTGAGTCACCTGCGTTTTTGAAACGTATACAAGAAGACATTTGTGGACCTATTCACCCGCCTAGTAGGTCGTTTAGATATTTTATGGTCTTAACAGACGCATCTTTTAGATGGTCTCATGTGTGCCTATTGTCATCTCGCAACCTTGCGTTTGCAAAATTAATGGCACAAATAATTTGATTACCGGAACAATTTCCCGGTAATTCAGTTAAATCTATTAGACTAGATAATGCTGCTGATTTTTCATCCCAAGCATTTAATGATTATTGTTATCAATTGGGATAAAAGTGGAACATCCTTTAGCTCATGTTCACACTCAAAATGGTCTTGGAGAGTTTTAAATTAAATGTCTGCAGTTGATAGCAAGATCGTTACTCATGAAAACGAGGCTGCCCACTTCGGTTTGGGGTCACGCCATTTTGTATGCAGCAATGTTAGTTCGTCTCAGACCGACAAATTATCATAAATATTCACCGTTGCAATTAGTTTTGGGTCATGAACCTAATATATCCCATTTAAGAATATTTGGATGCGCAAAATATGTGCTTGTAGCACCGCCATATCGCACCAAAATGGGTCCGCAAAGAAGGTTAGAAATACATGTTGGGTTTGAATCGCCCTCCATTATTCGCTACCTCGAAACATTGACAGTGGATTTGATCACTGCACGATTTGCAGACTCTCGATTCGATGAGACACTTTTCCCAAAATTAGGGGTAGAAGTTGGTGAAACCAAACGGGAAATTTTGTGGAAAAATCCATTATTATCTCATCTTGATCCGCATGCCTCTATTTGTGAAAAAGAGGTGCAAAAGATTATCTATTTGCAAAGAATAGCAAATCAAATGCCAGATGCATTTATGAACGTGGCAATAGACGAAATTATAATCGTCATCATTGTAATAATGAAAATAATTAGGATTCTCAAAATAATCCTTCACTCTGTGAAAGTAATATTTGTCATCAATTTGACAATATGAGATTTTATAAAGCATATATAGATGATTATGGTCCATTCATGATGTGAGTGTGACAACATCTAATTTATGAATACATATTCATTCTTGGAAGAGTATGAACATGCTATTGGTATTGAATATACCACACTCACCTCTAGAAGGAGGTTTGAGATGATATAAGAAAATAATATCATTATTATGGCATGAATGGTCATTGGTCACGTACCTATTGTACGTCAAAATATTTTGGCAATGTGATTATTAAAGAATAATAATAATGCAAGAAACATATCACGCATATAATTTTGACCATGACCATAATGGTATAACGTTCACCTTAAAAGAGATATTCACCATATGGATGTTCATGAATATGTGGTAGTACCAAATTAATTAGAACTCCGCAAGAACCAATTATACTATTTTGGAGAAACACAATTGAAGAAGAAATTCTCTTCCTTCTCTCTATCTATATTCCTTTTTCATGTTTCACTAAGTTGCTTATAGGTGGATAATATGTATGTGAAAAGCTACCCATTTTATTCTCCAATTTGTACTATACAAATAAAAGAATGCCACAATAAAGTGGATGTTTATTGATATAAAAACCCATATCATAATAAACTTAGAGTTTATCGATAATTGCACATGTCATGATGTAAACCTGAATTTTATCAATATTTATAATTTATTCAGTTGGCATTCGGGTTAGCCATATCAATTTAAGTATGATGTGCAACAATAATAGAGAAGTCACATGGGTAAATATTAAAGAACTAGAAAGTTCTTTACGAATTCTCTTGTATTACTTGTTCTCATTAATTAATTGACCAACTAAAGTTGGGATTGAATCCCATAAATTTTGGAAATATCAAAGGTGAATATGGGCCCATTCACCTGCCATGTATACCACATAAGATGCATCTATGAGATGCTTACATATGTGATTATTATTAGCCTGCAACCTGGCCGGTGCTTGTGAGGTAACTTGCTCAGTAATCTAATTTCGAGCATAATTTCCAGATTTTCTATTTAAGATAGTTCATCTTGATAAGTTGGTTTACATCATAGTTTCTTTAGCAAAATAATTTATTGAGTGCCTCCACTTAATAGCTAAACTATTGCTTATGAGAACAAAGTTATCTATATCACTTTGATATACGTTATATGCAATAGTATATTATATTCTCCCCTCACAAATGGTTCAGGGTCAGGAACCAAATAATTTTATCTTATTATTATTGATGTGCAGTGTATATTAACATGATAATGCACAAAGATGGGTTCCCAGTTTTGAGGAAACAAGTTAGTTTTTCTAACATGTGGGGGAGACATGATAAACACTTGAGAAAAAGTTACATGGAACGGATTATCATTTGCATATATAGATCCTCGAATATCATATTATGAACTTAAAGTTCATAAAAAGATAATTCAATTGCAACATATTGCAAAGCATGCCATACACATTTGCTGACCTAAAGAAACTAATTATATTCTCATTGCAAATGCTCATATTAAGTCCTAAAAGGACAAAGTCTTTGGTACGTTTAAAGCATATCGACAAACCGGTTTCAAATAAACTTCTTGATAAAGAAGATGAGCAAACGATCAAAGTGGTCATAATAAAGGAGGTAAGTGATCTAGAAGGTCACATGACATAACACTTCATAAAATCTCATGAGAGATTCAGGTACCTGAATATATGAATGAAGAGATCTATATGTTATGTCTTTATGAAAATTTACTGGAACCGATATAAAATGTTCGTCGACGACATCTACGATAGCGCTAAATATCGATGAGGATCTTAAGTTTATCGAATACAGACAAAATATTGGCCAAATGGAAGAGATACAATTCAAGTAGAATTGATTCCATATGAAAGACATGTAGTTTTGGACATATAGTTCAAATACTTAAAAGTATAAAGTCAATTGTATGTGTAATCAGTTTTCGATATCATATTTGTCTAGCATGACATGAAAACTTGATATGCATCTAAAGTCTATAATATGACTTATATGACTTAACTTATATGACAATCCATGAAGGATTTAAGTTGCTTGAAGCATCTACAATTCTTGATCTTGAGGTACCACTTCCTCAGTGCAATTTATGTACAAATGTATCTTGCTATAACTATAAGCATGATAATGTGATAGCAAGGATACCTTTTTGGAGATTTGAAGAGCCATTCCACGATATTTGTGAAGACATTATATATCTATCACGAGTTATGATTTCAAGGTGCAAATATTCATTATAGATAATATGGCTGGTTTATTTATCAAATCTCTAACAACGATCTCTTGAAGATGGTGCACAAGATTGGAATACAAAGACTCAAGGATGTGAATTGATCAGAGGGAGTTAATGCACGTTGCACTCTTTTTCCCTTACAAGGTTTTGTCCCACTGGGTTTTCCTTGCAAGGTTTTTAACGAGGCAACAAAAAGTCATATTTCTATACATGTGTACTCTTTTTCCTTCACTAGAATTTTTTTTCTAGTAAGGTTTTAATGAGGCATATTATCTATGGACATCCAAGGGGGAGTATTATGATAAATCGCAATTTATGGTGGATGTCTACTCTTCTTCCATGATCTTCATCCCAAATGGTTTATGACATATTCAATGACATATTTTGTATGTTCAATGACATATTCCATGACATATTTTCTTCACGTTTTATGCCTATATAAAGGCTTTGTAATAAATAGGAGAATACACACAATTGAAGAAGAAAATCTCTTCCTTCTATCTATCTACATTTCTTGTTCATGTTTCACTAAGTTGCTTATATTTCTTGTTTATGTTTTACTAAATTACTTTCATTTTATAACAGTTCCAAAATTCTGATACACCCATTGGCGTTTTGTAACAAAGGGTACAAACATTAAATATAGTAATCTAAACATAGTTTATATATATATATATATATATATATATATATATATATATATATATATATATATATATATATATATATATATATATATATATATATATATGGGTTCTTTGTCCCAGTGAAAGCACTTTTGTTTTAATCGCTCTGACACATACATTGAATAGTTGTTTTATGCGTTCATCTGTCTTTCAGGAGCAGTCTTGAGGTTTTCCAAGAGATTCAGTTCTTTGCTTATATATATATATTATATGGGTCAGAATTAGACCCGTGATAATTAGCACGTCTAACTACCTCCTAAGCTTATTCGGGCGAATAAAATGCATAATCATTCGCTGACCAAAGTACTGCAAGGTTACTCAACCTAATTAACGAGACCACGGCCTACACATTGTCCACGGGCGTCCCTTCGACGCAGCTACGGCCGTCTCTCTCCAGCTGGCGAGATTCACAACTATAAATATGAGGAGAAAGAACCCTAAAAGGGGGCTACTTCTTCTTCTTCACGTCTACCTCTAAGAGAAGAGAATATACATCATTGTAAGGCTCTGAACATATCCATAGAGAGGCGCACCAAATCAATATCATTAATAAAAGATCTCTACTCTCCTCCCTTTAATCCATAACTATTGTCTCTTACATTATACTTGTTTGATCTTTTGGATTTATACGATATGCTATGATTGGCCCTCTCTTTATTTTAATTGATTTATGCTCATAAAGTGGATGAGAACTTTGAGCTAAACAATTTGGCGCCGTCTGTGGGATTTCATAGCAGAATCGCGTAGTTTATCATTAGACCAAAAAAGGAAAGAAAATAACCCAGTTCGAACAAGCCAAAGCGGCTTGTCGGATCAAAGGAAGTCAAAGGCCTCGAGACGAGCTTTCTTCCACATCCCGCTTCTCCGAGCAAGGGGAAGAAGAAGAAGAAGAAGTAGACCCCCCCCCCTCTTATCCTATGGGGAAAATGTGCATAAGGTACCTCACCGCCTTTCACATGGGATCCTGCCAAAAGGAGGAAAGCATAAAAGCATCTCGAACCGAGATCAGTAATGGGTGACTTGTGCGAACCAGCCTAGAAGACTACAAGCACGAGTTAGGCAAGATCTGAAACCAGAAGCAAACCCCAACGCCCAACACGAATCGGGTTGTGTGGGAAACCAAAAGTTCAACTACGGTTGGACTGGGATTCGGGCTACGTACCATCGAAGTCAAAATATTACAAAGGTTCAACTATGGTTGAACGACAACTCGGGCTACGTGCCTTCGACATCAGAAGAATTACAAATGTTCAACTACGGTTGAACGGCAACTCAGGCTATGCGCCCTCGCCTAAAAGTTCAACTACGGTTGAATGAAAACTTAGGTTACGTTCCTTCGACATCAAAATATTACAAAGGTTCAACTACGATTGAACAGCAACTCAACCTACGTGCCTTCGACATCAAAATATTACAAAGGTTCAACTACGCTTTAACAACAACTCAGGCTACATGCCTTCGACATCAGAAAAATTACAAAAGTTCAACTACGGTTGAACGGTAACTCAGGCTACGCGCCCTCGCCCAAAAGTTTAAATACGGTTGGACTGGGACTCAGGCCATACGCCCTCGCCCAAAAGCTCAACTACGGTTGAACTGGGACTCAGTCTATGTGCCTTCGACATCAAAAAATTACAAAAGAGTTCAACTACGCTTGAACGGTCACTCAGGACACGCGCCCTCACCCAAAAGCTCAACTACGGTTGAACTGGGACTCAGACTATGTGCCTTCGACATCAAAAATGACAAAATTTCAACTACGAGTTGAACTGGGACTCAGACCAAATGCCCTCGCCATAAAGAATAACAAAAAGTTCAACTATGGGTTAAACGAAGACCCAGGCTACACACCTCCGTCACAAGAGTCACAAACTCAACCACAGATAAATTAAAGCCAAGAATGTACGTCCCCGAAGCTACGAGCTGAGCCGCGATCAAGCGAGACCGAACTCTCCCAAGTGTTCAATCACGATCGAACCCCATGTCGGGTCATGCGCCCCCACCATTCAAGTAAGTACAACTAACTTTACACTATAATTTCAGTCAACGTAGAGTTCGGCCCAAGTCGAACTACAAGGCTGTGCTTTTCATTACCACGGCAGGTAGTCCGACTAAGCCTGAACTAGGACTAAGGCTATGTTCCGCCACTGCCCAAACACGGCTACAACCCACTCCCAAAAAGTGTAAGAAGGTGATGACCAGCAGCATCTGCCTATGACCAAAGCCATCTACACCAATTTTCCCTTAAGGCAATGAACCACCTCGATAATGGTCAAAATTACCTAAGCAGATGAGACCATTAGCATTCTCGCTATAAAAACTCTAAAGCAAAGCCCTCGCGAACAACCACAAAAATAAACGCACGAAATTGACACAAATCAAAAAGAAAGGAAGAAAACCGCATATATTTATAATATCCACAAGAGGTGACCCCCAGTTACATCGGCCCAGGGCCGCCAAAATAAAAAATATAGCCAAATGGAAACGAAAAATAAAAGAGAAAAAGAGAATGAAAACTAAACAAGTATTACAAACTTTGTGCCTATTCATTCGGCGCCATTAGCGCCCTCTTCGACATCATCAGCACACTCGGCACCAACATCAACCCCGGGCGTAGATGGGTCAAAGCCGAAGTCGAGTCAAGCATCACGAGCCTTTTGGCGTGCTTCCTCATAGGTAGCTTCAGGAACAATGTCGGCTTCCCACAATAGCCTATACACGTCGAGCTGGGCCTCGGTGTACGTCTAAATCTCACGAGCAGGAGCGAAAAAAGCGGCATGATTCCTCAGGCGCTGGTTCTCAGCCACCAAGGTCGCAATCCGGTCTGCCGCAGTGCGGGCGTCCTACTCACAAACAGCAATACGACCCTCCAACTCCCTCTCTGCGAAATTAGCAGCAGTCCTCTCCAATCCGCATTTTCTTTCTTGGGCGCGGCTGGTCGCCTGCAATGTTTTGACCCTCGCCAAGGCATCCTCTGCCTTCTTCCTCAAGGAAGTAGTCTCCGTCTCTAGGGCGGCCACCTACCTTCTCGAGGCCTCAGTGGCCTTTACTATCGTAGCCCGATTTTGGAGCTCTCTCTCAACGGTGGCCCTCCTTTCAGCGTCCATCTCCTCGTTTCTCTGACGGAGCTACCCCTCAAGAGCATTTACCCTGTTAAGGGTTTGCTTCATATGAAGCTTCCTCCTCGCCGGCACATCTACCATCTCCCAGTTCCGCAGGTCGTTCCTTAAGCATTCCCGCAAATCAGGGCACCAGTTCCGATAGCGGCGGTACTTTTCCAATAGTCGTACAAAGACAGCCGAGCGAACGTTGGCCCGGCGAATGCTCTACACCTCCAACAAGAATACTGCGGCAAGCAAGAGAGCAGTTAATACAAGAAGATACACTAAGGAAAGAAATAGACTAAAACTTCAGACGTACCTTTATACTCAGAGCGGCCACCTCGCCCATCAACCCGACGTCTGAGATGCACCTCAAGGACGCACTCTCCGCCTCCGAGCATAGAACCTCGAACAACATCACCAAATTCTCCTCCTTGAGCAGTAAGTCTGTTCATTAGGGATCTCCACATAGCGGTAACTCCCTTCAGCCTGCACCTCTGGGTGGGTATAACCCTCCTGAAACAGACGGACATCCTCAGGGTCCATGTCAGACTCAGAATCATCCCCCTCTCATGAGGTGCCCCTTCCCTCCGTCTCCCTGGAAGTCGAAGCCTCCGCCGCTTGGGAATTCGAAGCTCCCACACTCTCCATAACCTCGTCGCCCGTCTCCTCCTCTAAAACAGTTGTTGCGGAACTACCTTTCCTCTCAGCAACAGTAACCGGAATTTGAATCGCCAAAGCGATTGTGTCACCTTGTCCTAAGCCAACCGGGGCAACCCCCACTAAACGCTTGCCCTCGGGGGCAGGATCTGCTGCATTCCCTTCCGCTTCCGATGGTGCATAGTCCAAGCTAATCACCACTGGAAGGACCGGGTTGAATGCCACCCTACGCCGAACCACCGGCCTCTCCTCTTCCTCCTCGTCTTCATTCGGTGGCAACTCCACCCTGGAACGCACGGCCCCTGAATATTCTACAACTCTGTTCATGGACCGTGCTAGAGAGTGAGCCGCTGAAGATTCAACTGAGGTCGCCCTCGGTACCGAGCGAGGTGCCGACATTTCAACCAATCGGGCACTCTCCCCCGGCCTACGTAAAGCAAGCTGAGGAGCCCTCCTGCAACGTGGTCTATCTAACCAGCAAAGGAAGAATGGTCAAGGAAAGTAAACTAAGAACTACAAAAGAAGAACAACACAGCAAGTTAGATTCTTACCAGTGGCCGGCCTAAGGCCATGGACCTCCCAGAAAGATTCCCACATGCGAATCCCTACTGTAACAAGGAGCACGGCCTCAACCCACTTACGGATGCCAGAAAACGGTGCTGGTGACGCACCTCCAGCTACAGCATATTCAGTACGTATGAACATAAAATAGGACATTCAACCAAGAGAAATCAAGACCAGCGTAAAAGAAACTTCAGTGCATGGTTCCATTCCTCCGGGAAGTCAGTAGCACAAGCCACCAGGTGCTCAATCCTGATGTAGAAAAAGTGCTCATAAGGACGGGTATTGACCTCGTCATCAAGCTCCGTAGCTAAGTCGTCGACTCCACGAGGGACCAACCGACTCGTGCTACCTCATACTCTCTGGGGAGCGTAGAGAGTCAGAACGTGCCCAAGGGTAATCTCCCTCCATGCCAACTCTGCATATTTTATCAGCATCGCTAGAAACTTGTAGCAAGAAGGGACAATCTGACCAGGGCATGCCCTGTAGTAGCGACAAAGGTCCACCACTAGCATTGGGAGAGGAAGTTTAAATCGTAGCTTGAAAGGGTAAGCGTAGAAAATGCAGTACCCTCGGTGGTCGACACGAACCCTCTCCCCGCTCCCAGGGAGGACGATGTCAGCAAAATAAGGAATGTCATATTGATCCCTCAGTTGGGTGAGGCCTACCTCCCCCATCGAAGGGGCCTTGTCCACTTGGTCCTCTTCTTCGGGGTCGAAATAAGTCTGTCGCTGGACCGCCGAGTAGAGAAAGAATTTCAGTCACCGACGGGAGCCTGTCAATACTCGCCGAATTGGTGGTTCTCACCACCGTAGATGGGCCATCAGCCACCGGAACCACCACCGGAGCAATATCGGAACGGGAGCTACTCGTCATTGTCAGTATATTAAAAGAAAGTGAGCAGAGTTCACCGTAAAAGCAAAGAAAGATGAAGATCTGACGATAAATGACGAAGAATAAAGTAACTAGGAACAGAAGATGAAGCAACCTGAGAATAAAAAGAGTTATCTCTCTCAAAATCTCACTTGAGAAAATATTGGGAAAGTGGGAATTGAACGATACAACCCTTTTTTTATAGACAAAGCACAAATGGATTTTACGAATCTCAAAGGCCACCATTAAGTTTCTGACCAACCCAACGGTTCAGGTCTATTGTAACGGGCATCATTATGACAAATACTGTGGAACGACCATTCATCTGTCAGTCAGTATATCACCCTCAAAATGGTTGTAACGGTCCCAAGACACCAAGAGCGAGCCCCATGCGTCACTAAGCGTATGACGCATTCCCTATACGTGTCAAGCCTAATCGTATCCTTGCCAAACGTGTGTAATCGGCTACGGCCGTCTCTAGATTAGTAGTGGCTACGTTCATCTTCAAAATAATTCAGGCCGCGGCCGCCTCCAAAAGTAATATTGATCACATCCATCCCTGAAGCAACAACGACCACTGTCGTATCTTGAATACGAAATGATTACGGCCACCCACTTTGTAAGGCCGGCTACGGCCCTGTAAAAGCTGCGAACGGTTATCTCCGTCTCGCAAAAATAAAGTGACTACGACCTTCAGCCCTAAAGAGAGTACATACAAACAAAAGTCTACGGCCGTTTCAGATATGTGAACAGCAACGACCAGTCGC
The DNA here is from genome assembly GCA_034376525.1 of Nicotiana benthamiana. NCBI lineage: Eukaryota > Viridiplantae > Streptophyta > Magnoliopsida > Solanales > Solanaceae > Nicotiana > Nicotiana benthamiana. The sequence continues at coordinate 14,085,550 of CM067336.1, forward strand.
TCGTACCAAAACCAACCAAAGAATTGCGACCACAGTCGTTGATTGTAAATTAACTTAACAAACAGCTCCATTGCAGTCAAGGATTGTCCGCATAAAATGGCTACGGCCATCTTCAAAGTATAAATGGCTACGTCCATCTCCAAAATATAAACGGCTATGGACGTCTCCAAAGCATAAACGGCTGCGGCTATAGGCAAAATTCGCTCCTCGAGCTCGGCTGGGTCCTGACCTCAATAAGAGAAGGGACTATCTGTATGGGTCAATATTAGACCCGTGGTAATTAGCGCGTCTAACTACCTCCTAAGCTTATTCGGGCTAATAAACGGTATAATCATTCGCTGACCAAAGTACTCCAAGGTTACTCAACCTAATTAGCGAGACCACGGCCTACTCATTGTCCACGGACGTCCCTTTAACGCGGCTACGACCGTCCTTCACCAGCTGGCAAGATTCACGGCTATAAATATGAGGAAAAAGAACTCTAAAGGGTGGGATGCTTCTTCTTTTTCATATCTACTTCTAAGAGAAGAGAATACCCATCATTGTAAGGCTCTGAACCTCTCCATGGAGAGGCAGGCCAAATTGATATCATTAATAAAAGATCTCTACTCTCCTCCGTTTAATCCATAACGATTGTCTCTTACATTTTACTCGTTTGATCTTTTGGATTTATTATGATCTGCTATGATTTGCCCTCTCTTTATTTTAATTGATTTATGCTCATAAAGTGGATGAGAACTTTGAGCTACATACATACATACATACATTCATACATACATATATACATACACACACACACACACACACACACACACACACACACACACATATATATATACATATACATATATATATATATATATATATATATATATATATATAAATATATATATATATATATATATATATATATATATATATATATATATATATTAGCTTTAGTATACATGTGTTGCACGTGTGTTTCGCGTCAATCAGTATAAAATAAATACAAGAATAATAAATTATTGTATGTATTAAAACAATATACAACGATAATTTTAGCTGAATTAGTTATATAACGTTACTAAAATATCATGTGAAATAAAATATAAATATGTTATGTTGTTGTATCTCATATAACATCTCTTTAGAATACAAGTAATACAAATTTCGACTATCAATTAGACCAACAACAGTATTATATTACCTCACTATTTATAAATATGGTTTTTTTATCAAAATATTATAAACCTTAAGTATTATATATTAATATATTACCTGATTGTTTATTGGGTAGATGTGTGGCTACATTCCCAAATATATATTTCCTGAAACTCTAATCTGTTAAATAATGCAATTTTTCAAAAAACTCCAGTCACCTAATTAGGTCATTCTTTTTTTTTTTTTTTGGTAATTAAACTTTGTATTAATCACCAAAGTGGTTGTCGTACAATTCCATAGTTCAGCTTTATACACAGCTGACTATCAAAAGATAAACAAAATCTGACTACACTATACTATACCTAAAGTTCAACATTACAGTAGATAATGTTGAAGGTGTACTCTAACTATAGGAGGTGCCCTTACATTACAGGTGTAAGCAATGCTTCGAAGCAGTTTATCGCTAAAACAGAAAGTATTTCCAAATATTCTCGTATTCCTTTCCAACCATGAGACATAAAACATTTCTGCAAAGGTCATTTTGAATATAATTAATTAGGTCAATGTTCAAGAAACTATTCTTAAAAAAATAAAATCTTAGATCTTCATCCAATAATATTAAATAAATTGTTATTATTATTTTTTAAAATGTTAAAAGCTTGAAAAATTAAATAATAACTTAAATTTGTGAAAAGGAGATCTAGTGCATTCCTAATATCACCCTACAAGGAAATAATAATATTTTTTATTAATTATCAAATAATGAATACAAAAAATAATGAAGCTTTAAAATTAATGGTAACTTTTCACAACTAATTTACCATCAAGATTCTAACACAAACATTTTATGTAGAAAAATGAAGGTAAGTTACTTTTATAACAAAAGAAATTACAAATTTAAAAACTTGCTCAACATAAAATAAATACCTGATATATAGTAGAGAATTATATATTTGAAGATTGTTTTTTTTCTAATTTATAGGAAGGTTTAGTAAATAATATTTATTATGGCTATAGATTATAAGTAAGTATGATTGTTTTTAATTTTCATGAACAAAAATAAATAAAATTTGATTTATTTCGTCAAATTTCTAAATAAGTTAAAACTATTTTTCATATAACATAGAGATTAAATTTTTTAAAAGATGTTCTAAATTTTTTTTCTCGAGTTGAGTCTTTTTCTCTCGTTGATATCTATATGTCTATTTCTTACATGGTGATAAAAAATTGTAACCAAGGTACATAATATTCGTTCATATAGATTCACAACCTTTCCAACTTTGTATAAAAATTAAAAGACAACATAAGCAATTATCTTGTCTTTAAAGAATATGTCGTTGGTAAATAGAATATAATTTTTGGCATTGATAAAACAGACTATGGTACTAGGATGTATTTTCGTTGGACAACTAAATCAGTGTACAATGGTTGATTTTAAATTATCTAAATCTTAGGGAGATAATTAAATAACTTTTTTGGTCTAGTATGAGCTCTAATTTTAAAAGGGTAAAAAAGGCGAACACATTTTCTATGGGCCTTTGTACTTTTAATAGGGAAACTTACAGAAATGTCACATATAAGTTTCAACTTACCAACCTCTATTTAATATTCCAAAAATCGAAACAAATAAGAAATTTTTTTAATGGGTATAGTCGAAGTTTATTGAAAACATATAGGTAAGTCAATATACAAAATTTGAGAAAGATTGTATGTGATTTGAACTAGTTTTGTTTCAAAATTCATAATTAAATCGATGTCAAAAAATTCTTCTATGACACATGTATCAAACATGTATCTCGCATGTATCTCACACACAGATATACATGTGATACACAATCGATACAAATATGATACATATGTGATAAATGTGTCATTTTTTTTCATATTCAGTTTTTATTTCGAATTTTCAATTCAAACCACCTCAAAACTTCACCAAATCATCCCAAAATTGAGATTCAAACTCCTTAAGATATATCCAACCTATTCTAATAGCACATACTCAAAAGAGAGTAAAATTTTGATTTCTTTGCTACAAATAGCTAATTAGCCATTTTGGCTAATATTAATAATATTTTATCAATTGGCCAATTTTTATAATGAGCTACTTCTAAATGGACATAGCTGCTAATTTCCCCTTTTAATATACTAAGAAAAACATTAATTAGCCAGTTTTCGAATTGATCATTCAAAAATAGCCAGTGTTTGTAAAGTTATTGAAAAATAGTCATTTTTGCTGCAATACGAAAAAGTTCCAGCATAATATATTGGAGATCGATGTACCTGTATATGAACTTCCAGCATATTAGCTGGAACTCCAACATGCGAAAAGTTTCAGTATATTATGCTCGACCAGCATATTATAGTGGAACTCCATCTCCAATATTATAATGCAGTTTTTTTGGATTTCAAACACTATTTTCGTTTAAATTTATCTTTATATGAAAATTGGCTAAATTTGGATTACTTTTGAAATTTTGACTATTTTTGAAAGACCACTTGTAAATCTGGCAATTTTTGAATTTCTTCCTTTAATATAGAATAGATTTTTAAGTGTAAGATTTACATACATTAAACTCTTAATATTTTTAAAGGTTTTGAACATTTTACATAATTTAAATAAGAAAAATATTAATTAGTAAAATTTTAATTAATTTTGAACTCCTAAATATAGATTTGTACAGAGTAAACGCTTAACAATTTTAAATGGTAGGACTTTCTACGTAATTCAAATAAGAAAAATTTAAAATGCATAAATTTTAGTTGATTTAAACGGTACATATTAAAAAAGAAGTAATTAACTATTCAATAAATTATTTCTTATAGTACTTGACACATATTCCAAGGACGACAGTTTTTGTTTACTAATAAATGAGACAAAAACCCGTTCGTTGTCATAAATAGAATTCTATTTATGGTGAATGTCTATATCTAGATAGATTCTAGGGTTTACTATTTGGTAGCTAAGTCACCCTTTCCCTATAAATAGAGGATTTTATTCCACTGTAAATCATCTCATATCAATAAGAATTCTATCTCTCTCTATTTTGCTCTACAATATTGTCCTTCTTCTTTTATTAGTTCATAATATTAATTTTAATTTCCAATCTTCTATTTTAGAAAATACATAATAGGTGTGGCGGTTCCGAACCAGACCGGAACCGCGTCCCTGCCGATTCTACCGGTTCCGATTGGCCGGTTCCGGCGGTTCCGGTTCTACCCGTTCCAGAGACCCGTGACGGGCCGGTTCTAATATCCGGAACCGCCATAACCGGAACCACCAGACCCGGGACCGGCTGGCGGTTCTGGACTGGTTTTGGCGGTTCCGGCCCGGTTCTGGCGGTTCCAACGGATATTTTTTAAAATTTTTTTTTTTTTAAATTTCAGTAACAGCTCTTTGCAAAAAAGTAGCCGTTTAGAACTTTGAAAAATAACCATTTGGCCCTCAAACTTTAATTTAACCCCAAAGTTTATATAATTATACTTTTTCACATTTCTCAACTATAAATACCCCCTCATTCTTTCATTTTTATTCACCAATTCATCAATATCTATCAATCTCTCTGAAGCTCTCTTTCAATCTTTCTAGTACAAATGCTTAATTTATTGTTGAAAATTCGTGAAAAATTGTGAAGTTGTTGAATTGAAGTTTGCAAGTGTTCAAGTTCAACGATTTTCAATTTTCAAGAAGTTGTTCGGCAATCCGGTAAACTCATTTCAACTCTTACATGCTAATAGTATATTTTTGTGTTTTTAGTTTGCTTAATTCTAATTAGTATGGCATTTTCATTGAAAAAAATGTCCGGTAAAGGAAAAGGTAAAATCGGTGACAGTAGTGGCCAAAATACTACCCTTTCCCCGGCTCCCCAATCTAAAAAAGATAAGCAAGTTGAAAGTAGTAGCCAACCTAGATGTCCTAATCCGCCCTTCGTAATACTTGATAGTGATCACCCATGTTTTCAAATTACCGATAGTGAATTTCTACATGGTGTTGTAGTAGGTGATAGATTAGATGATGATATTATGAATGCTCTTTATCCTAATGAACCTATCTTAGAGGAAAATGAGGATAATGATGATGATGATGAAACCCAAGCACCAGATTTACATGATACACCTACTAGTCCTGCTCATAACCATCTGTACAAACTCCCACTTTTAGTAGAAAACCTTCTAAACATACAGAAACATCATTAGTTTGGCAATTTTTTACTCAAGTAAGAGAACTAAATAAGGCTAAGTGTAAAACTTGTGGGAAATTACTTGTTCATAGGTATACTGGAGATCGTAGCGGCTCGGGTAGTTTGACTAAGCATCTAAAATTACACCCTATAGATAAGGCTAGATTTTTGCAAATGAAAGCGCAACAAGAGGGGGGGACAAGTGTTAATTCTCAAGTTAACCCAAGTACTGGTTCAAATCTAGTTCAACCGGGAATAAACACTGTCACCGGAGGTATTTTATATTACGATCCAAATAAGGATCGTGAAGAATTAGCGAAAGTGATTACTCTTATGTGCTTGCCTTGTACTTTTGCTTCTAATCCTAATTGGATTCATTATATTAGAAGATTCTTTAATCCTACTTATAAAGGTTGGTCTCGCACAACAGTTAAGGCCGATATTTATAAATTCAAGCATGAATATGAACAATATTTGCGCTATTTATTTACTCATATACCTAATCGTATTTCTATTACAACTGATATTGGTAGAAGTGGAAATGACTGTGATTATCTAACTGTAACAAGTCATTGGATAGATGAAGATTGGACAATGCAAAAACGCATAATTGCATATAGAATAATTAATTCACGGCACACGGGTAGGTTTATAGCTAATACTGTTTCAGATATATGTAGATATTTTTGCTTTAGTGATAAAATAATGGCAATTTCTATGGATAATGCTTCTAGCAACACTGGTGCAATAGACATGCTAACAAAAACACTTAATCCTGCATTTAGTAATATTTTCCATGTTAAATGTATTTCTCATATTTATCATTTAATTGTTGGTGATGGTATGCGAATATTAAACATAGAAATTAAAAATGTGAGAATGGCTCTTAATTGGCTATTTTATTCAAACCGTAGAACTAGACTTAGAGAATATTTTAAAAAATGTGACGAATATGGCATTAGAGAAAGAAAGGTCCATAAACCTTGCCCGACTAGGTGGAATTACATGTACGAAAGTTTAGTAGTAGCATATGAATATAGAAAATCAATTAATGCTACGTTTAATTCTCGGGTAGGTGGTGAGGATGATGATGAAATGCTACTACCCAAGATTGGACTAATGTTAAAATTCTTTTAGATTTTTTAGAATATTTTCAACTGGCTACAAATGCTTTTTCTGGACAATATTATCCGACTATTTCTAACTGTTTAGTTTATATTGCCGCACTTGCTGATTTGTTAGTTGATTTTAGCGAGGGTGGGGATATTTATGAACTTGCAATAAACGAAATGAAACAAAAGTTTAAAAAATATTTTTTCCAATCCCTCCTAATTTGGTGTAGCTGCTATGTTAAATCCAACAATGAAATTAGGAGGTTCTCACTTTTGGTATTCTAATATTTATAGAGCTTTAGATCTTTCAGAAGACGAAATTGTTACACTAGCTGATGCGAAAGTATCAATTAAAGTTAATGCTCAAACTGTTTATAATGCTTATAAACAGGCGTTAGAGCATGCTAGGCCAAATATTCCAACCCCTACTTCGTCTACATCACCATCGTCTAAAAGTGATGCTGGCTTAACAGCTCTTAAATCGTGGACGGAGTTCAGGGGTTCTCAAGGTGATAATTTTGATGAAATTTTCCATCTAAATGAGCTTCAACTTTACTTGTCACAGGGACTAGAAAAGGAGAATGCAGGCGGCTCTTTCGACCTTTTGGAATGGTGGAAGTCAAGGGAAAAGTATTTTCCCATTCTTGCAAGGATGGCTCGGGATATTCTGTCAATTCAAGCGTCAAATGTTGCATCGGAAAGCGATTTCAGTCAAGCAAGACTACAAATCGGTGATCACAGAGCGTCAATGCGGGAGAGCTTGGAAAAATCGGTGCTTTTTAGAGATTGGATCCGCGCAGAAAGAAGGAACTTTGGCATAGCAGAATCACAACCGGTAATAGATGAGGCATATGAAGAAATGATAGCAGAACTTGCTGAGGAAGCGACTTCACACGGAAGTGGTGATGAACAAGCTTCATTTCCACCACCGCCAACACAACCTCCTCCCAACCTTGACGGATTTATGAGATTTGAAGAAATACAACATAAATTATGATGTAACTTGTACATTGGCACGTCTTCTTTTAGTGTTTTTTTCCTTTTAATGGTGGTATTTGTATCATGTTGTGCTCATTCCATTGGGGGAAGGAAGACTAAGAAAGATATGTCATTTTGGTCAATAAATATGCTCTTTATCATATCCTTAAATATCTTTTTTCTCAATATTTCTTTGTCGTTACTTCGATTTCAATCCTTGAATATTTATATAACATACAATATATAACATACAACACAATATACTAATTACAACATTCTTTTATATACATTATCTACAATATATACTACTTATATACAATATATACTAATTACTAACTACAACACAATATATACATAATATATAATATATACTACTTATATACAATATATACAACTTATATACAATATATTACTTATATACATTATATACTAATTACTACAACACAATATATACATAATATACAATATGTACTAATTACGACAACACAATATATACTATACTAATAACTTAGTACACCATATAAAATATATTCTACACTATTCTAATGGCTACTATACAAGATATTGACTTCAAAAAAAAAAAACCCCGTCAGACCCGCCAGAACCGCCAGACCCGCCAGACCTGGAACTGCCAGAACCAGAACAACATGGTGCTTAGACCCGTCACGGGCCGGTTCCAACCTGGAGAACCGCCAGACCCAAAACCGCCAGACCTGAAACTGCCAGAACAGAACCGTGAGACCCGGCACGCCATGCACAAATAGACCCGGAACCGCCACACAATACAGCCTTAGAGACAATGTGGTAAAAGTATGTTACGTAGGTAAACTAGGATGTGATGGCACAAGCCAAATATTATATAAAATTTGAAAATACTAATTTTTTGTTAGCTTGGTATGCATATGAAATAGCATAGAAAGGATTCAGTAAATATAGTTCTACTGGCTCGCTGCCAGCATTCGTCACTATTCAGTGAATAGTAACCGTCACTATTCATCTGGTAAACCGCCGGAATCCGGTGGTGGATTATCACATGTTTTGGTGTCAAGACATCCCCTTCTCTTTGCGAGCAATCCCCAATCGATTTTCCCCTCAAATCTTTAGCCATTATTCCTACATCTTAAATCTTGTTTTCCAATTTACTCTAGCACTCTCAATTCAGCGCTACTACTTTTTCGACAGAGGTTTCGTGATGGATCCTTGTTGAAGTTTGTCGCAACTATGGAAGCTTCACCCTCTCCCTAACTTTGTGCTGTGGGAGAGGATAATCAAATCTGTACAGAAATTCAATCAGCTCAAGATACAAAACAATCTTATGCATCGCAACTTGTTCGAAAACTTTTTGTCGCAACAAACGCAAATCTGGAATTATGTCCTGTTACTGTCGAGAATGGAATACCTACTGTTGAATTCACAGTAGATGAAGTGAATACTTTCACAAAGGAGGAAGGTCTTCAACAAGCAGTTGTGATTAAATTCTCGTATGGAAAACCCGAGCTTCAGGAGTTGAGACAGATTTTACCGAAGCAACTCGATGTCAAAGGTAATAGCAATATAGGACAGCTAGAATATCGACGTATTCTGGTAAGATTTGATCTATTTGAAGATTTTGCAAATGTCGTTTCAAGAACAACTGGTTATGTTAAGGCAAAAGGAGACGACTTCTTCTTTAAGACATTCCCATGGACAATGGAATTTAAGCCTCGTGAAGAAATGTCAAAAGTTGCCGTTCGGATCTCTCTTCCTGAACTGCCAGCACATTTCTTCGCAAAAAAATCCTTAATGTCAATCGCTACTGCAGTGGGAAAGCCTCTAGCAATAGATAAGGCTACTAAAGATCGAACGAGACCTAGTACGGCATGAGTAAAAGTCTTGATTAATTTGCTCGACAAACATCTAAAGAAAGTAAAGATCAAGATAGTTGATATCTAATCTGGGAAAATAGTCAAATGCGACCAGCGGATCGTCTTTGATAACCTTCCTAAATACTGCACGTATTGTAATCATCAAGGTCATGATGTAAAGTCGTGTCGTTGGAGTACAGATGAATTAAATGAATAAGCATTACATGATCGAGATTCTGAAGGTCGGGCCAGTTTGATAAAATTAAGAGGTGATGCCAGAGAGTACCTAAATGCTAATCTTGTAGCAAGAAGCAGTGAAAGGATTCTACCTATTGTGACTGCTGATGCAGGAGTTCCAGCTGAAGAAGTACATTCAATGTCGAATGCTGATTCTAAAAAACTGTGTAAACCATCTCATGTTTTGAATGTTAACAGTAAACAGGTGCTCTCAAACTTGGTTGTGGTTCTTCCTAATTTGACTACTGATGCAGGACAAAATATGGATTATGTCCCAGCTATTCCAGCTACAGAATCACAATAAATGCTGAATGCTGATATGGCACAGCTGTGTAAATATCCAACAACTGTTCAATCCAATTTTAATGTTCCCAGTGAAGAGGTGGTGCCAAAATTGACAGCTGCAGCTGCAGAGGCTTCACATCATAAGGCAAACAGAATTGAACAATTGATGTCTGCAGAAGTTTATCCTAATGCTGATACTGCACAGATATGTAAAAGACCATCTACTGTTCCATCCAATCACAGGGAACAGGTGGTGTCAAATTTGGCTGGGTTCATTCCTAATGTGACTGCTGATGCAAGTCAAAATAATTATTCTGTTCCAGTTATTCCAGCTGCAGAAGCTCGTTCAATGTAGAATGTTCAAATAGCACAGCTGTGTCAAAATACATATACTGTTCCATCCAATGTGAATGCTCCCAGTAAAAAGGTGGTGTCAAAAGCTACTGTTGCATCAGTTGAGGCTGCAACTCATAATTCAAACAGGATTGAACAACTGGTGTCTGAGCAGCAACATTTGTTACACAACATTAACAATAACAAACCTACACTGTTTTGTCAAGCAAATGACACAAATTTGGGGGTACTGCATCCTGCCAAACCTGTTACAAATCCTGTTGTTTTAAATATCACTGCAGGATACAATGGGTTAAATAAATCCTCAGCCTTGAGTATATTTTCAAATGAGTTATGCAAAGGGCAGCATCCCAATTCCACACACACAGATTTTGTACATCGAATTGTTAAGCCATATATAGCAGGGGATGTCAATATATGCGCTGGGCAAAATGAAGAAATAGATATCCAATGTGATGTTATGGAATTGGAATTTGCAGCATCTGGTACAAAGGATACCAACACTGCCAACTGGACAGTACAAAATGAAGCATCCACACTCTCTCTGCAATGCTCTATTGATCGAGCTACATCACAGTTTGGCAACCAGGAAGCAGTGAAGGATAGTATCCACAGAACAACATTTCATTCTGATAAGGACACTGCATAGACTTCTCTCACACAACATCTTCTAACCAGCAAGGCAGGGACCAAAAAGGAAGTATGATCACTACATGTATAGCAGCTGATGCTGTCTCTAATGCTGCCTTAGTTCAATCAAATTCTGCTTTAGATACTACTGATAATCGTTAACACACAAGGGAAGAGGGACAATGGTCATCGATGGCCAACAAATCAGTAACTCCAAAAATCAAAAATAAAATTCAGATCGCAGGAAACAATCTAGCTTTACCTTCAATTTCAAACTCATTTGACGTACTTGCCAATGTCAGTGATGATGAAGGAAAAATCGTGGGAGAAAATTTGCAGCCTTGTCACAGTCAAAATAGATCACAGAATTTAGAGGTAAAGAATACAGCTCATGCTACTGGTACAAATATGCAAATACAATCCAAACTTCAAAGTTCTCTAATCATAGCTACTCCTACTGTGCCAAAGAGGGCATTGGCCACTAATTCGAAATTGTGGAAAGACCAACGAGATTACGATGATGAGGAGAGCTGGGGAGAAGGACTCGCTAGTTTTTCATGGGAAGAAGACGACCAAGAGTGTGATCAGGACAGTACTGAAGAAGACACTGATGATTCGGTCGAGCAAAAATGTCAAAGGAAAAATGCAACTAAGAACTGTCGTGCAATTGTGAAACAAACAGCAACTCCAAACAGCATTTTAAACCATAATGCTCCAGCTTTTGTTCCAAGAAATAACGCAAAAGCGGTTAGCTCAATTGAAGGGACATCAAAGTTCAACAACAATGATACAGCACATAATCGTCAACTAAACCCAACCGAAGCTTCAGTTGGTGATCGAATTACAACTCTACTGCCATCAACTAGCCAGAATAAGGTTGCAACAACAGAACCAGTCTCTATTTTAAAGGACTTTAAATTTTTGGATGCTATGACGCTAACTCTGCTATCAAATCAGGAGCAGCAAAGGAATGCTACAGCTAACTCTCATTCTGCTGATAGCAATACAGTAGCAAGGTCTCAGGCGGGGCAGCTCGTCACAACTGCTTCAGTAATCTCGTCCGAGGAAAGAGAACTCTTGGAAGCAATGGTAAATACAGATACTAACCTTATTACTGGTAGTTCTGTCACGAGCAGGAACAAACCGCAAAAACAAAAAAAAATAATACAGTCATGAACAATGCACAATTAACAACTCAAGGCATTTTTCAAGAATTGCCAGATATAAGTTTTGCAGGAAGACATATATACGAAGAAGGGGAAGAAGAGGATATCTTAAACCAATGCCGAGCAGACGCTTCAACAAAAGGAGATTTATCACCATTGCACAGTGCAAAAAATAAGAAGTCTCATCAAAGGGAAAGAAGTTGGGACGGTAGGATGATTGAAGACGTAAACATAAGGAGGCCCACAATGAGAACTGCAAAACAAAAACAGGCCGCTCAAACAATTCTTCTAAAATCCAATCGCCTGAAGAATAAATCATGAATTTTGAAGACTTTTTGAAAAATTATGGGGAAGAAGACAACATTCTTCAAATCGAAGTTTTCACAACAAAAGAGAAAAATGGGCATCTTTATGGCTTCTTCATCTTTTTATTTTACCATCACATTAGTATTATTCTATGTAATATCATCACAGAGCATGTTATAAACTCTGTGATGATCATTCAATTCTTAGTTTTTGCGAGCTCTTTCTTTTTACACGCTTGCTAGTCCAGGAGGCTTTTATTTGCCTCAATAGGATAGTTAAGGTAAGGTCTATGCCTGCAGTGTTATATGGGTGACATTACCGGTGTAATCCGCTTTATTTTATTTCTCCTATTTGTTGTTATTTTCTTTCCCGTTTATTTATGAAAATTAAGCCTAGGTGATTGCCTAGTGGAACCAAAAAAAATGAAATAGCATAGAAGAGAAATTGACGCATGCAAGCATTTATCAAACCTATATACACGATATATCACATACTAATTGCTAGATATTACATACATTTTGGATTAAAATATTCACTCATGGATATTACATGGTTGCTAAATGATACACTGTTTACATCCATACGAACATCATACTATTAGATGCTCAAGTTTGTCATTTATATATATATATATATATATATATATATATATATATATATATATATATATATATATATATAAATGAGTACTATTTACATATGGGCAAAAAGTGATGCACTATTCGTGCCAATCTTTGACCAAAAACACCACCTGCAAAATCATGAAATAATGATCAAATGTTAGTGTCCATATGTTAGATTGAGCGCAAATTTGACTCAGTGATATAGTTCTTGTCGATTACATAATAAGAAAAACATTAGATGTCTTAAATTGGACAATTTAAATTTTTTTATAATGGAACTACATTAGCTTTTGCAGATTTTATTTTTAATTTACATACCTTTAAACATTATATTTGTGCATATGGTTAATTGTGCCTGAAGTTTAATCAACTAAGATCAAAGAGTATAATAATAATGACTCTTTCAATAAAGCCAGAAAGACCAATAGCCGTTGAAGTTAGTAGTAAGATAGTTTTCAATCATTATCAAAGACTCAAAGTAATGACTGAAAAACAAAGAACAGGACTTTAAAGTTTTCAAGGTAGAAGAAAGAGAGGGACCAAATAGGTCTGAGTGTACACTTTTTGTTATTTAAAATATTAAACATGTTCAACCTTAATCACAGAGGAAGGTATCATACCCAATACGATCAATACATTGGATTTTGGGAAAATCTCAAAAAAATATTGGAGATTATGCTTGTAACTAACATATCTCTTTAAGGCGTTATTTGTGCTCTTGCTGTATAAGGAGACACATTCACATGTTTTCACATATATCCAATTGACCAGTCATCTTGTGAAGCATACATGAGCTTCATATGTGACATGCAATTCAAATTCAGTCATACTGCTATTTTCTATTTTCCTATCATAATAATCGAATTCGATATGGAATAAGCTATATTGTCTTCCTTAATAATCATACTTATAAACAAATCAAACGTTCAAAATAAAAACACAGAAGAGGTATGAAGCATGAGAACATTTCACTTAACAGACTACATAACTAAAAAAGACCCTGTCAAAAGCTTGGATGAAATATCTCATGAATTGTACAATCAGTTTAATAATATAAATCCACCTAAATTGCTCAGAATGAGAACAATATTATAACTTTGAAGTACCAATCTAATTCTTAAGAAAATATCTCCCTTTTGTTCAGAATTCAAATGATATTATGGTAAACATAAAGAACATATACTACACTCTACAATTTGCTTCTTGTCGAATAATCTTGAGTTAACGTCTGATTTCTTATTGCAGGTTGTATTTGCAACTTTGTCAGTGTCTAATTAAGTGCATGATATTCTTGATTTTGAGAAGTTCTAATCCGCTTGTCAATTGAAAATACTTATCAATCACCTAATCCTATTTGGCAACATTATTATTGTCACGATCAGGATTTACCCACCATCGGGGTCATGATGGCGCCTAATATCGAAGCTAGATAAGTCAACTCATTTTTAATCATTTTCACAATAACCTTAATCTAAGCAAATTACATACCGAAGTAATTAATTAAAACTACGCGGAAAACATTTAGTAACAATAGAAATGACAAAATGCGAAAATTAACAACATGCCTCTACCCAGTATCTGGTGTCACTGCTCACGGACGACTAAAAGAATACTAAAACAACAGTCTGAAAGAAATACATAACATGTCTGTTCGTTACAATTAAACAAACTGAGAGAAATAGATAGAAGAGACTCGGGGCCCGTGAACGCCAACGAACTACCTCAGAGTCTCAGAACTGAAGAATCGCCCCTGACTACTGCTGAGGTCCGTAGGCTGTGTCCTCACCTGTGCACAAAAAGGCACAGAAGTGTAGTATCAGCACAACCGACCCCATGTGCTGGTAAGTGACCTCGGCGAGGTAGTGACGAGGCTAACCGGACCTACCACAAACAACCTGTACAGATATATGTGCAATAACAGAAAGAGAACAAGAATTTAAACAGATAATGGGGAGGGGACATGCTGGGGGAGTAACAGTTCAATTATAACTTCAACCAACAAGAGAAAGGGAACTCAATATATAACAATTAATTAAAGAAAACCAGTGAATCAACAATTGCACGGCATCACCCTTCGTGCTTTTACTCTCATTCCTCACCAAGCTGTCAAATATAATGCACGGCATCACCCTTTGTGCTTTTACTCTCATTTCTCACCAAGAATATCAAATACAAGGCACGACATCACCCTTCGTGCTTTTACTCTCAATAAACAGTGCACGGCATCAACCTTCGTGCTTTTACTCTTAAATACATAGTGCACGGCATCACCCTCCATGCTTTTACTCTCTGTTCCTCTCCCAATCAATGGTCACAACCAAACGGGAAAAGGAAATATATATATCAAGACAAAATATCCCGACAAGGGAGAATAATTCAACAATAAATCGCGGCAAGGGAATACAACTAAACAATAGGTCCCGGCAAGGGAATACAACTCAACAATAGGTCCCGGCAAGGGAAAAGTACCAAAAAGTCCTCTTTAGTTCATTTAATTCTCAACTTTCATTTCAAAAATCTTGTAACAAGTAATTCTCACAATTGTTCACTTATTTTGCAATTTTCATAGCAAATATGACATCACGGTCATGTTTGACTCGGGCGCATAGGTAACCGTCATCATACCTATACACCGACTCCACATAGCACATAACAAATAACACCCTAATCCTATTCCCTCAAGCCAAAGTTAGATCAAACACTTACCTCGAAAGCTTCCAACTCAACTCATGCCTGTAGAATAGCTTACCCCTCGAGTTCACCTCAAAACCAGTCGAATCTAATCACAATTTACTCATATGTATCAACAAATGCTAGTTAAATCAATTTGAATGCATAAGAATGAAATTCCTAAAGTTATACCCAAAAATTCCCTAAAAGCCCTCGGGCCAGGTGGTCAAAACTCAATGTTCGAACCAAAACCGGTTATTCATTCCCCCACGAGTTCATATATGCAATTTGTTTTTGAAATCCGACCCCAAATTAAGTTCCAAATCCCCAATTTTATGAAAACCTAGTTATACCCCACATTCCCATTTTTACCCATGAAAGCTTTGATTTTAAGTTGAAATCATGATAAAAGATGTTAAAGCTTAAAGAAATTAAGTAAAAGATGACTTACAAGTGATTTGGGAGAGACAGAGTTAAGAGAAAATAGTCAATGGAGGTTTGGATTTTGAAAATATGAAAAATGAAGCTTGAAATCGAGTTAGTATAAGTTGCACGGTTGCAGATGTCGCAAATGCGATATTGACTTCGCATTTGCGAACTGGGCAGAAATAAAGGGAATCTCGCATTTGCGAGAAATTGTTTGCAAATGCGAACTGGGCAGGGAAAAGGAGGAACTCGCATTTGCGAGAAAAAGTTCGCAAATGGAACACAAGCTAAGGCTGGGGAAATTCGCATTTGCGAGATTGACTTCGCATTTGTGAAGTTTGGCCAAACAAGGGGGTTCACAATTGCGATATTTTTCCTCGCATTTGCGAAGAAGCAGGAAAACAGGGGGAGGTTTGCGATTAAGTCTTCGCAAATGCGAAGACTACAGACACCAGCAGTCAAAAATGTTTCAAATGAGCCTAACACCTATCCGAAACTCACCCGAGCCCTCAAGGCTCCAACCCAAATATTCACCCCACCTCAAAACTATCCTACGGACTTACTCATGCGATTAAATCGCCAAAATAACATCAAAATCAAAGAATCAACCTCCAAAACTCATGATTTTCATTTCAAAGTTCAAAACTTTCAAATTTTCCATTTTTTGTCCTAAATACGTCAAATGATGTTCGATTTCAACCAACTTTACAGATTGCGCTTAACGCTTACTTAGGAGTTGCATCGAAGGTCGGAACGAAAATACGAGCCCGATACTATCACTTTTGATCAATTTTCATTTTCATTTTTCCTTAAGCATTTTCAAAAAATAAATTCATAGAAAAACTCCATACTCGGGTCTGGTACCTAGGATTTCGATTCTAGGAATACGCCCGGGTCCCAAATTTCTTTACTGACCCTCCGGGACCGTCACATCACGGGTCTGAGTACGTTTACCCAAAATATTGACCAAGGTCAACTATAGCAATATTATTATCAAAATTCATAATTTTTAACACAGAATTCGAATATTTCCACATAAAACATTTCCGTCTTCACGTCCGGACTGCACATGCAAATCGAGGAAAAATCAAGGCAACAAAATAAGAGGTTTTCAAGGACACAGAATCGCAAGGAAAGGGAGAATTACGGTGATAGCCCTTTGGGTCATCACATCCTCCACCTCAAAAACAATTGTTCGTCCTCGAACGGACAAAAGAAAAAAGTACCTGAGTCGGTAAATAGATGGGGATAACGACTCCGCATATTAAACTCAGACTCCCAGGTCGATGCCTCAGGGGGCTGACCTCTCCACTAGACACGCACTACAGGAAAACTCTGCGACCTCAATTATCGAATCTGCATATCTAAAATAGCCACCGGCTCCTGCTAATATGATAGATCCTTGTCCAATTGGACAGTACTGAAATCTAACACATGGGTGGGATCATCGTGATTCTTCCAAAGCGTGGATATATGAAAAGCTGGGTGCACAGCTGACAAGCTAGGAGGAATGCAAGTCTATTAGCCACATTCCCCACACGGTCAAGAATCTCAAATGGGCCAAAATACCTAGGGCTATGCTTTCCTTCTTCCCGAACCTCATCACACCCTTCATAGGCGATACACGGAGCAATACCCTCTCACCAACCATGAAAGCAAGATCCCAAAACTTACGATCTGCAAAACTCTTCTACCTAGACTGAGCTGACCGTAGTTTATCCTGAATGATCTTGACCTTACCTAAGGCCTCCTGTACCAAATATGTACCCAATAACCGAACCTCTCCGCCTACCATACAACGCCTCATTTGGAGCCATATGAATCCTGGACTGGTAGCTGTTGTTGTAGGCAAACTCTGCTAAAGGCAAGAACTGGTCCCACGAGCCTCCAAAGTCAATAACATAGGCTTGGAGCATATCCTCAAGAATCTGAATAGTCCTCTCAGACTGACCGACTGTCTGGGGGTGAAATGCTGAACTCAACTGGACTTAGGTGCCCAACTCATGCTGCACCCCTCTCTAAAAATGTGAGGTAAACTGTGTACCCCGATCCAAAAAAATAGATATGGGCACCCCATGAAGGCGAATGATCTCCCTCATATAAATCTCAACATACCTCCCGGATGAATAGGTGGTGGCAACTGGGATGAAATCCGGTGCTTTAGTCAGCCTATCAACAATAACTCATATAGCATCAAACTTCTTCCGAGTCATCGGAAGGCCAGTAACAAAATCCATGGTGATTCTCTCCCTCTTCCACCCGGGAAGCTCAATCCTCTGATATAACGCACTAGGCCTCTGGTGCTCGTACTTATCCTACTAACAATTTAGACAACGAGCCACATATGCAAAAATATCTTTCTTTATTCTACGCCACCAATAATGTTGTCTCAAATCCTGATACATCTTCGCGGCGCCTGGGTGTATAGAATACCGAGAACTGTGGGCCTCCGCTAAGATCGACTCCCGAATACCATCAACATTGGGCACACAAACTCGCCCCTGCAACCTCAATACCCCATCATCACCTAAATTCATCTCCCTGGCGCCTCACGGCTGTAACGTGTCTCTCAAGACACACAAATGGGGATCATAAAAATGTCGCTCCCGGATATGCTCCATCAATGATGAGAGAGGAACCGTGACAGCTAACACCCTGCTGGGCTCAGAAATATCCAATCTCATACATCTATTGGCCAAGGCTTGAACATCCAAGGTAAGCGGTCTCTGGATGACCAGAATATATGCAAGACTACCGATGCTGGCGGACTTTCTACACAATGCATCGGCCACCATATTGGCCTTCCCCGGGTGGTATAAAATAGAAACATTATAATCTTTTAACAACTCCAACCACCTCCACTATCTCAAATTCAACTCTTTCTGCTTGAACAAGTACTGAAGGCTCTTGTAATCCGTGTACACATCACACGTCACACCATACAAATAATGCTTCCAAATCTTCAAGGCATGTACAATGGCTGCCAACTCTAAGTCATGAACTGGATAATTCTTCTCGTGGATATTTAACTGCCTCGAAGCATATGCAATAGCCTTGCCTCCCTGCATCAACATTGCGCCAAGCCCGATGCGGGAAGCATCAGAATACATAGTATAAGGCTCGGATACCTGGGCAAAACCAATATCGGTGCCGTAGTCAGAGCTGTGTTGAGCTTTTGGAAGCTCGCCTCGCACTCATCTGACCACCTGAACTAGGCACCCTTCTGAGTCAGTCTAGTCATCGGGGCTACGATGGATGAAAACCCCTCCACGAAATGTCTGTAGTAACCAACTAACCCCAAGAAGCGCTGAATCTCTGTTGCTCAAGCTGGTCGAGGCCAGTTCTTGACTGCCTCTATCTTCTTTGGGTCTACCTGAATACTCTCTGCTGATACGACATGACCCAGGAATGCTACCGAACTCAACCAAAATTCGCACTTTGAGAACTTGGCGTAAAACTGCCTATCCTTCAAAGTCTGAAGAACCACTCTAAGGTGTTGCCCATGCTCCTCCTGACTGCGGGAGTATATCAACATATCATCAATGAATACAATCATAAATAAATCTAATAAAGGCCTGAACACTCGGTTCATGAACTCCATGAATGATGCCGGGGCATTGGTCAACCCAAACGACATGACCAAAAACTCATAATGCCTATACCGAGTACGAAATGCTGTCTTAGGGACATCTGACGCCCTAATCCTTAGCTGATGATAACCAGACCTCAAATCTATCGTCGAGAGAACCCTGGCACCCTGGAGCTGGTCAAATACATCGTCAATCCTCGGCAGTGGATACTTGTTCTTTGTATTCACCTTGTTCAACTGCCGGTAATCAATTCACATCCTCATCGACCCGTCCTTTTTCTTCACGAACAACACTGGCGCACCCAAGGTGATACACTAGGTCTAATCAAACCTTTATCAAGCAAGTCTTGAAGTTTCTCCTTCAACTCTTTGAACTCTGGTGGGGCCATGCGATATGGCGAAATAGAAATAGGCTGAGTGCCAGGAGCCAGATCAATACAGAAATCAATATCCCCGTCAAGCGGCATACCCGACAGGTCTGAATGAAAAACCTTGGGGAACTCCCGAACAATAGGAACAAAGTCGATAGATGGAACCTCTTCGCTGGAGTCGCGAACATATGCCAAATATGCGAAACACCCCTTCTCGACCATACGTCGAGCCTTGACATACGAAATAACACTACGGGTGGCATGACCTGGTCCCTCTCCACTCAAGTCGGGGCAAATCGGGCAAGGCCAAAGTCACGGTCTTTGAGTGACAATCCAAGATAGCATGATATAGGGACAACCAGTCCATCCCCAATATAACATCAAAATCCACCATGTCTAAAAGCAATAAGTCGACACGGGTCTTAAGACCCTCAAAAACCACCACACAAAAATGATGCACTCGGTCGACCACTATAGAATCGCCAACCGGTGTGGACACATATACAGGAATACCCAAAGCCTCACTATGCATGATCAAATAGGGTGACACATAAGAATAAGTAGATCCCGGATGAAATAATACTGAAGCAACCCTATCACAGACCAGTATAATACCTGTAATCAGAGCATCAGATGAATTGGCATCCGGCCTGGCTGGCAATGCATAACAATGGGGATGGACCCAACCTTTCTGAACTGCATCTTTAGGACAATCTGCTACGGGATGACCCCTACCTCTGGATGTCTACGCTACACCTCTACGGTCTCTCCCTCCACCTCTATGATCTCTACCCCCACCTCTAGCTGGTTGGGCGGCCTGTGGATCACGTGCTGCCTGAATCGTAGGGCAAGGTCCCTGCTGTTGGGAACTACTCGAGGCTCGGAGGGCAAAATCTGACAACAGGACCTATGTCACCACAACCATAACATGCCCTCGGCCGCTGAGACTGCTAGCCCTATCGAACGGTATGTCCTCCTCTGAAGCTCTGAAGTGGCGGTGCACTCATGGGGGTTGGTGGTGCGTAAAAGTTTGCTGATCTGAATAATAATGTTAATGGCCACCACCGCCTGGTGTACCATGATAAACTTGAAGTGCCGACTGGAAAGGTCTCAGGGGATGGCCTCTGTCATGGAAATCCCTACCTCCATATGAGGTACCACTAAATCTGCCAGAATGTCGAGGCCTCTTGTCTGAACCCTGATTACCTCCTCGAGCCAATGCCATCTTTACTCGGCGTGCCGCATTAGCCGCCTCTTAAAAGTAATATCACTGCCAACTCTCATAGACATCTGAAGGCGAATGGGCTGAATCAATCCATCAATGAACCTCCGGACCCTCTCTCGATCTTTAGGGAGTATCACTACTGCATGGCGTGCCAAGTCAACAAATCTGGTCTCATACTGTGTAACTATCATGGAGCCCTGCTGAAAGCGCTCAAACTGCCCGTGAAGTGGCTCCCGTTGAGTGGCGGGAGAAACTTCTCCAAAAATAACTCTGCAAACTGATCCCATGTCAAAGCTGGTGACCCTGCTAGTCTAGATATGCAATAATACCGCCACCAAGTCTTGGCGGACCCCACAAGTCTGAAAGTGCAAAAATGGACCCCATTGGTCTCTACTATCCCCATAGTCCCGAGGATCTCATGACAACTATAATGAAAGTATGGGGATCCTCCGATGAAGCACTGCTAAAAGTATTAGTGAAAAGCTTGGAGAACCGATCAAGTCTCCACAAAGCATCCGTAGACATGGACGTCCCATCTCTGGCCTGAGCTGTAATGCCAGTCTAATCTTCCGCTGTGGGATGAACAAATGGAACCTAAGTCTGGGGAGCTACCTGCTACGGAGTACGTGTAGAAGAGTCTGAACCCCTCCTCCAGCCTGAGAAGTGGCTGGTGCTGCTGGAAGCAATCCCGCTCTAGCGACACTGTCCATAAAGCCTGCTATGTGGCAAAAGCTTCCTGAAGATCCGAAGAAAACATCACTCCTCCTAGGACCTAAGCGAGGCCCACTGCAGCTGGTGGAGCTGGAACATCCTCAACGAAGTCAATATGAGGCTCCACCTCTGGAACTGCTGCCTGGGGCTGAGCTCTGCCCCTACCACAGCCTCTGGCACAGCCTCGGCCCCTACCCCTCGTGGAAGCTGCTACTGGGGGCTCGAGCTGCTGCACGGAAGAAGAAGATGCACGTGTTCTTTCCATCTGCGAAAGAACAGAGTAGAACGACAATCAATATTTGAGAAATAGAATCGCACGACAAGAATGAACAAAGTGAAACTTTTCCTAACTCTGTAGTTTCTGAGGATAAATACAGACGTCTCCGTACCGATCCCTCATACTCTACCGAGTTTGTCCGTGAGTTTTGAGATCCAAGTAACCCAATGCTCTGATACCAACTTGTCACGACCCGGATCTACCCACCATCGGGAGTCGTGATGGCGCCTACTGCCGAAGCTAGGCAAGTCAACTCCTTTTTAATCATTTTCAAAATAACCTTAATCTAACCATATTACATACTTAAATAATCAATTAAAACTATGCGGAAATCATTTAGTAACAATAGAAATGACAAAATGCGGAAATTAGCATGTCTCTACCCAGTATCTAGTGCCAGTGCTCACGGACGACTAAATGAGTACTAAAACAACAGTCTGAAAGAAATATATAACATGTCTGTTCGATACAATTAAACAAACTGAGAGAAATAGATAGAGGAGACTCGGGGCCCGCGAATGCCAGCGAACTACCTCAGTCTCTGGACTGAAGGATCACCCTTTGACTACTGCTGTGGTCCGTAGGGTGTGCCCTGACCTGTACAAAAAAAGGCACAGTGTGTAGTATCAGCACAACCGACCCCATGTGCTGGTAAGTGCCTGGCCTATCCTCGGCGAGGTAGTGACGAGGCTAACCTGACCTACCACAAATAACCTGTACATATATATGTGCAATAACAGAAAGAGAACAAGAATTTAAACATATAATGGGGAGGGGACATGCTGGGGGAGTAACAGTTCAATTATAACTTCAACAAACAAGAGAAATGGAACTGAATATAAAACAATTAATTAAAGAAAACTAGTGAATCAACAATTGCACGGCATCACCCTTTGTGATTTTACTCTAATTTCTCACCAAGAATATCAAATACAAGGCACGGCATCACCCTTCGTGTTTTTACTGTCAAATACATAGTGCACGGCATCACCCTTCGTGCTTTTACTCTCTCTTCCTCTCACAATCAATGGTCACAACCAAACGGGAAAAGGAAATATATATATATATATATATATATATATATATATATATATATATATATATATATATATATATATATATTAAGACAAAATATCCCGGCAAGGGAGAATAATTCAAAAATAAATCCCGATAAGGGAATACAACTCAACAATAGGTCCCAGCAAGGGAATACAACTCAACAATAGGTCCCGGCAAGGGAAAAGTACTAAAAATTCCTCTTTAGTTCATTTATTTCTCAACTTTCACTTCATAGTTCTAGTAAAAGTAATTATCACAACTATTCACTTATTTTGCAATTTAAATAGCAAATATGACATCACTGTCATGATTGATTCGGGCGCATAGGTAACCGTCACCATACCCATACACCGACTCCCTAAAACATAACAAATAACACCCTAATCATATTCCCTCAAGCCAAAGTTAGATCAAACACTTACCTCGAAAGCTTCCAACTCAACTCATGCCTCTAGAATAGCTTTACCCCTCGAATTCGCCTCAAAACTAGTCGAATCTAACTACAATTTACTCAAATGTATCAACAAATGCTAGTTAAATAAATTTGAATGCATAAGAATGAAATTCCCAAAGTTTTACCCAAAAATTTTCAAAATGCCCCCAGGCCCACGTGGTTAAAACTCAAGGTTCGAACCAAAATCGGGTTACACATTCCCCCACGAGTTCATATATGCAGTTTGTTTTGAAATCGACTCCCAAATTGAGATCCAAATCCCCAATTTTATAAAAACCTAGGTTCTACCCCAAATCCCCATTTTTAAACATTGAAAGCTTTGATTTTAAGTTGAAATCATGATAAAAGATGTTAAAGTTTGAAGCAATTGAGAAAAAGTTGAATTACAAGTGATTAGGGAGAGACAATCGCCAATGGAGGTTAGGGTTTTTAAAGTATAAAAAATGAAGTTTGAAATCGGCTAGTATAAGTTGCACAGTTGCAGATGCCGCAAATGCGATATTAACTTCGCATTTGCGAACAAGGAAGAAATAAAGGGAATCTCGCATTTGCGAGAAATTGTTCGCATATACGAACTGGGCAGGGAAAAGGAGGAACTCGCATTTGCGAGATTGACTTTGCATTTGCGAAGTCTAGCCAAACAAGGGGGTTCGCAATTGTGAGATTTGTCCTTGCATTTGCGAGATTGACTTTGCATTTGCGAAGTCTAGCAAAACAAGGGGGTTCGCAATTGCGAGATTTGTCCTCGCATTTGCGAAGAAGAAGGCAAAGAGGGTGAGGTTCGCATTTGCGATTAACTGTACGCAAATGCGGAGACTGCAGACACCAGGAGTCACAAATGTTTCAAATGAGCCTAACACCTATCAGAAACTCACCCGAGCCCTCGGGGATCCAACCCAAACATGCACCCCACCTCAAAAATATCCTACGGACTTACTCGTGCGATCAAATCGCAAAAATAACATCAAAATTAAAGAATCAACCTCCAAAACTCATGATTTTCATTTTAAAGTTCAAAACTTTCAAATTTTCGATTTTTAGTCCGAAACACGTCAAACGACGTCCGTTTTCAACCAAACTTTACAGATAGCGCTTAACGCTCATTTAAGACTTGTATCGGGCGTCGGAACCAAAATCGAGCCCGATACTATCACTTTTGATCAATTTTTATTTTCATTTTTCCATAAGCATTTTCAGAAAATATTTCACAGAAAAACTTCGTGCTCGGGCCTGGGACCTCTGATTTCAATTCCGGAAATACGCCTGGGTCCCAAATTTCCTTACTGACCCTCGGGGACCGTCACATCATGGGTTCAGGTCTGTTTACCCAAAACTTTGACCAAGGTCAACTATAGCAATATTATTATAAAAATTCAAAAAAAATTTAACACAGAATCAAATATTTCCACATAAAAATTTTCCGACTTCGTGCCCGAACCTCACATGCAAATAGAGGAAAAATAAAGGCAACAAAATAAGAGGTTTTCAAGGCCTCAAAAGCACAAGAAAAGGGAGAATTACGGTGATGACCCTTTGCGTCGTCACATGCTCCACCTCTAAAACAACTGTTCGTCCTCGAACGGACAAAAGAAAGAATTACCTAAGTCGGGGCATATCAGACTTGAACTCCCAGGTCGATGCCTCAGGAAGGCTGACCTCTCCACTAGACACGCACTAAAGGAAAACTCTATGACCTCAACTGCCGAACCTGCCGATCTAAAATAGCCACCGGCTCCTCCGTATATGACAGATCCTTGTCCAATTGGACAGTACTGAAATCTAACACGTGGGTGGGATCCTCGTAATACTTCCGAAGCATGGATACATGAAAACCTGGGTGCACAAGTGACAAGCTAGGCGGCAGTACAAGTTTATAAGCCACATTCCCCACACGATCAAGAATCTCAAATGGGCTAATATACCTAGGGCTAAGCTTTCCCTTCTTCTCAAACCTCATCACACCCTTCATAGGCGATACACTGAACAATACTCGCTCACCAACCATGAAAGCAACATCCCTGACCTTACGATCTTCAAAACTCTTCTGCCTAGACTGAGCTTACTGTAGTCTGTCCTGAATGATCTTGACCTTACCCAAGGACTCCTGTACCAAATCTGTACCCAATAATCGAGCCTCTCCCGGCTCAAACCATCTGAATGGGGACCGACACCTCCTACCATACAATGCCTCATATGGAGCCATCTGAATACTGGACTGGTAGTTGTTGTTTTAGGCAAACTGCTAAAGGCAAGAAATGGTCCCACGATCCTCCAAAGTCAATAATGTAGGCTCAGAGCATATCCTAAAAAATCTGAATAGTCCTCTCAGACTGACCGTCCATTTGGGGGTAAAATGTTATACTCAACTGGACTTGGGTGACTAACTCATGCTGCACCGCTCTCCAAAAATGCGAGGTAAACTGTGGACCCCGATCCGAAATAATAGATATGTCCACCCTATGAAGGCGAACGATCTCCCTCATATAAATTTCGCCATACCTCCCGGATGAATAGGTGGTGGCAATTGGGATGAAATGCGGTGACTTAGTCAGCCTATCAACAATAACTCATATAGCATCAAACTTCTTCCGAGTCATTGGAAGGCCAGTAACCAAATCCATGGTGATTCTCTCCCACTTCCACTCGGGAAGCTCAATCCTCTGAAATAACCCACTAGGCCTCTGATGCTTGTACTTAACCTACGGACAATTTAGACAACGATCCACATATGCAATAATATCTTTCTTCATTCTACGCCACCAATAATGTTATCTCAAATCCTGATACATCTTCGCGGTGCTCGGGTGAATAGAATACCAAAATTTATGGGCCTCCGCTAAGATCGACTCTCAAAAACCATCAATATTGGGCACACAAACTCACCCCAGGAGCCACAATACCCCATCATCTCCCAAAATAATCTCCCTGGCGCCACCCTCTTGTACCGTGTCTCTCAGAACACAAAAATGGGGATCATCAAATTGTCGCTCCCGGATACGCTCCATCAATGACGAGCGAGCAACAATGCAAGCTAACACCTTGCTGGGCTCAGAAATATCCAATTTCATAAATCCATTAGCCAAGGCCCGAACATCCAAGGCAAGCGTTCTCTCGCTGAAGGGAATATATGCAAGAGTACCCATGCTGGCGGACTTTCTACTCAATGCATCGGCCTCCACATTTGCCTTCCCCGTGCGGTATAAAATAGAAACATCATAGTCTTTTAACAACTCCAACCACCTCCGCTATCTCAAATTCAACTCTTTCTGCTTGAACAAGTATTGAAGGCTCCTGTGATCTGTGTATACCTCACACATCACACCATACAAATAATGCCTCCATATCTTCAAGACAAGAACAATGGCTGTCAACTCTAGGTCATGAACTGGATAATTCTTCTCGTAGATCTTCAACTGCCTCGAAGCATATGCTATAACCTTGCCGCCCTGCATCAACACTGCGCCAAGCTCGATGCGGGAAGCATCACAATACACAGTATAAGGCTCGGATCCCGTGGGCAAAACCAATACCGGTGCCGTAGTAAGAGCTTTGTTGAGCTTCTTGAAGCTCGCCTCGCACTCATCTGACCACCTGAATTGGGCACCCTTCTGAGTCAGTCTAGTCATCGGGGTTGCGATGGATAAAAACCCCTCCACGAAATGTCTGTAGTAACCAGCTAACACCAAGAAGCATTGAATTTATGTAGATGAAGCTGGTCGAGGCTAGTTCTTGACTGCCTCTATCTTCTTCGGGACTACCTGAATACCCTATGGTGATACGACATGACGCAGGAATGCTACTGAACCCAACAAAAATTCACACTTTGAAAACTTGGCGTACAACTGGCTATCCTTCAGAGTCTGAAGAACCACTTTGAGGTGCTGCTCATGTTCCTCCAAACTGCGGGAGTATACCAATATATCATCGATGAATACAATCACAAATAAATCTAAGTAAGGATCGAACACTCGGTTCATCAACTCCATGAATGTTGTCGGGGCATTGGTCAACCCAAATGACATGACCGAAAACACATAATGCTCATACCGAGTACAAAATGTTGTTTTAGGGACATCTGACACCATAATCCTTGGCTGACGATAACCAAACCTCAAATTTATCTTCGAGAACACCCTTGCACCCTGGAGCTGGTCAAACAAATCGTCAATCCTCGGCAGTGGATACTTGTTATTTATTGTCACCTTGTTCAACTACCGGTAATCAATGCACATCCTCATCGACCCGTCCTTTTTCTTCACAAACAACACTGGTGCACCCCAAGGTGATACAATAGGTCTAATGAAACCCCTATCAAGCAAGTCCTGAAGTTGCTCCTTCAACTCTTTCAACTCTGGCGGGGCCATGCGAAATGGCAGAATAAAAATAGGCTGAGTGCCAGGAGCCACATCAATACAGAAATCAATATCCTTGTCAAGCGGCATACCCAGCAGGTCTGAAGGAAAAACCTCGGGGAACTCCCGAACAATAGGAACAAAGTCGATAGATTGAACCTCTTCACTGGAGTCGCAAACATACACCAAATATGCTAAACACCCCTTCTCGACCATACATCGAGCCTTGACATACGAAATAACACTACGGGTGGCATAACCTGGGGTCCCTCTCCACTCAAGTCGGGGCAAATCGGGCAAGGCCAAAGTCACGGTCTTGGCGTGACAATCCAAGATAGCATGATATGGGGACAACCAGTCCATCCCCAATATAACATCAAAATCCATCATGTCTAAAAGCAATAAGTCGACACGGGTCATAAGACCCTCAAATACCACAACACAATAAAGATGCACTCGGTCGACCACTATAGAATCAATAACCGGTGTGGACACATATACAGGAATACCCAAAGCCTCACTGGGCATGATCAAATAGGGTGCAAAATAGGATGACACATAAGAATAAGTAGATCCCCGATCAAATAATACTGAAGCACCCCTATCACAGACATGTATAGTACCTGTAATCACAGCATCAGATGACTCAGCCTCCGGCCTGGCTGGCAATGCATAACCACAGGGCTGACCACCACCTCCCTGAACTGCGTCTTGACGATCTGCTGCGGGCTGACCCCTACCTCTGGCTGTCCGGGCTCCACCTATACGGTCTCTCCCTCCACCTCTCCCTACCCCCGCCTCTAGCTGGTTAAGCGGCCTGTAGATCATCTGCTGCCTAAATCTTAGGGTGAGGTCCCTGTTGCTGAGAACTACTCGAGGCTCGAGGGCAAATTCTGACAACATGACCTATGTCACCACAACCATAACATGCCCTCGGCGGCTGAGACTGCTGGCCTTGTCGGCCGGTATGTCCTCCCCTGAAGCTTTGAAGTGGCGGTGAACTAATGGGGGCTAGTGGTGCGCTGAAAGTCTATTGATCTGAATAATACTGTTGATGGACACTACCGCCTGGTGTACCATGAGAAACCTGAAGTGCCAGCTGGAATTTCTCAGGGGGATGGCCTCTGTCATGGAAATCCCTACCTCCAGATTAGGTACCACTAAATCTGCCAGAATGTAGAGGCCTCTTGTCTGAACCCTTACTACCTCTTCGAGCCAATGCCATCTCTACTCGGCGGGCCGCATTGGCCGCCTCCTGAAAAGTAATATCACTGCCAACTCTCACAGCCATCTGAAGGCGAGTGGGCTGAATCAATCCATCAATGAACCTCCGGACCCTCTCTCAGTCTGTAGGGAGTATCACTGTTACATGGCGTGCCAAGTAAACAAATCAGGTCTCATACTATGTAACTGTTATGGAGCCTTGCTGAAGGCGCTCAAACTGCCTGCGAAGTGCCTCCCGCTGAGTGACGGGAGAAACTTCTCCAAAAATAACTCTGCAAACTGATCCCATGTAAAAGTTGGTGACCCTGCTGGTCTAGATATGCAATAATCCCTCCACCAAGTCTTGGCGGGCCCGACAAGTTCGAAAGTGGAAAAATCGACCCCATTGGTCTCTACTATCCCCATAGTCCTGAGGATCTCATGAAAACTATATAGAAAGTCTGGGGATCCTCTGATGAAGCACCTCTAAAAGTAGTAGTGAAAATCTTGGAGAACCGATCAAGTCTCCACAGAGCATCCGTATACATGGCCTTTCCATGTCCAGCCTGTGCTGTAATGCCTGTCTGAGCTGCCACTATGGGCTGAACCAATGGAACCTAAGTCTGGGGATCTACCTGCTCTAGAGTACGTATAGCAGGATTATGAACCCCTCCTACATCCTGAGAAGTGGCTGGTGCTACTGGCAGCAATCCCGCTCTAGCAACACTGTCCATAAAGCCTGCTATGCGGACAAAAACATCATGAAGATCTGAGGAAAACATCACTTCTCCTAGGACCTGATCTGGGCCCACTGGAGCTGGTGGAGCTAGAACCTCCTCATCAAACTCAATATGAGGCTCCACCTTTGGAACTGCTGCCTGGGGCTGAGCTCTGCCCCTGCCACGTCCTTTGGCACGGCCTCGGCCCCTGCCCCTCGCGGAAGCTGCTGCTGGGGGCTCGAGCTGCTGCACGGAAGAACAAGATGCACGTGTTCTTGCCATCTGCAAAAGAATAGCGTAGAACGACAATCAATACTTGAGAAATAGAAACGCACGACAAGAATGAACAAAGTGAAACTTTTCCTAACTCTCAAGTTTCTGGGAATAAATACAGACGTCTCTGTACCGATCCCTCAAACTCTACCGAGTTTGTCCGTGAGTTGTGCGACCCAAGTAACCTAGTGCTCTGATACCAACTTGTCACGACCCGATTTACCCACAATCGGGAGTCGTGATGGCGCCTACTGTCGAAGCTAGGAAAGCCAACTCCTTTTTAATCATTTTCACAATAAACTTAATCTAAGTACATTACATACCGAAATAATTAATTAAAACTACGCGGAAAATATTTAGCAACAATAGGAATGACAAAATGCGGAAATTAACAACATGCCTCTACCCAGTATCTGGTGTCACTGCTCACGAACGACTAAAAGGGTACTAAAACAACAGTCTGAAAAAAAAATAACATGTTTATTCGATACAATTAAACAAACTGAGAGAAATAGATAGAGGAGACTCGGGGACCGCGAATGCCAGCGAACTACCTCAGAGTCTCTGGACTGAAGGATCTCCCCTTAACTATTGATACGGTTCGTAGGCTGTATCCTGACCTGTGCAAAAAAAGGCACAGAAGTGTAGTATCAGCACAACTAGCCCCATATGCTGGTAAGTACCCGGCCTAACCTTGACGAGGTGGTAACGAGGCTAACCGCACCTACCACAAACAACCTGTACATATATATAGGCAATAACAGAAAGAGAACAATAATTTAAACATATAATGGGGAGGGGAACAGTTCAATTATAACTTCAACCAACAAGAGAAATGGAACTGAATATATAACAATTAATTAAAAGAAACCCAATGAATCAACAATTGCACGACACACCCTTCATGCTTTTACTCTCAAATACATAGTGTTGGGCATCACCTTTCGTGCTTTTACTCTCTCTTCTTCTCCCAATCAATGGTCACAACCAAACGGGAAAAGGAAATATATATATATATATATATATATATATATATATATATATATATATATATATATATATATATATATCAAGACATAATATCCCGGCAAGGGAGAATAATTCAACAATAAATCCCGACAAGCGAATACAACTCAACAATAGATTCCGGCAAGAAAATACAACTCAACGATAGGTCCCGGCAAGGGAAAAGTACAAAAAATTCCTCATTAGTTTATTTTATTCTCAACTTTCACTTCATAGTTCTTGTAACAAGTAATTAAAACAATTGTTCACTAATTTTGCAATTGTAATAGCAAAAATGACATCATGATCATGCTTGATTCGGGTGCATAGGTAACCGTCACCATACCTATACACCGACTCCACATAGCACATAACAAATAACACACTAATCATATTCCCTCAAGCCAAATTTAGATCAAACACTTACCTTGAAAGCATCCAACTCAACTCATGCCTCTAGCATAAATTTACCCCTCAAATTCCCCTCAAAACCAGTTGAATCTAACCACAATTTACTCAAATATATCAACAAATGCTAGTTAAATCAATTTGAATGCATAAGAATGAAATTCCCAAAGTTTTACCCAAAATTCCCAAAATGCCCCCAAGCCCACGTGGTCAAAACTCGAGGTTCGAACCAAAACCGGGTTACACATTCCCCCACGAGTTTATATATGCAATTTGTTTTGAAATCGAACCCCAAATTGAGGTCCAAATACCTAATTATGAAAACCTAGATTCTACCCCAAATCCCTATTTTTACCCATTGAAAGCTTTGATTTTAAGTTGAAATCATGATAAAAGATGTTAAAGTTTGAAGATATTGAGTAAAAGTTTACTTACAAGTGATTTGGGAGAGAAAACGTGGAGAGAAAGTCGCCAATGGAGGTTTGGGTTTTGAAAATATGAAAAATAATGTTTGAAATCGGCTAAGTACAAGTTGCACAGTTGCTGATGTCGCAAACGCAATATTGACTTCGCGTTAACGAACTATGAAGAAATAAAGGGAATCTCGCATTTGCGAGAAATTGTTCGCAAATGCGAACTGGGCAGGGAAAAGGAGGAACTCGCATCTGCCAGAAAAAAATCGCAAATGCGGACACAGGCTTAGGCTGGGGAAATTCACATTTGCAAGATTGACTTTGCATTTGTAAAGTCTGGCCAAACAAGGGGGTTGGCAATTGTGACATTTGACCTCGCATTTGCGAAAAAACATGCAAATAGGGGGAGGTTCGCATTTGCGATTAAGTCTTCACATATGCGAAGACTGCAGACACCAGCAGTCAAAAATGTTTCAAATGAGCCTAACACCTATCTGAAATTCACCTGAGCCCTCGGGGCTCCAACCCAAACATGCACCCTACCTCAAAAACATCCTACGGACTTACTCGTGCGATCAAATCGCCAAAAGAACATCAAAATCAAAGAACCAACCTCCAAAACTCATGATTTTCATTTCAAAGTTCAAAACTTTCAAATTTTCCATTTTTAGTCCGAAACACGTCAAACGACGTCCGTTTTCAACCAAACTTTACAAATATCGCTTAACGCTCATTTATGACTTGTATCGAGCGTCAGAACAAAAATACAAGCCCGATACTATCACTTTTGATCAATTTTAATTTTTATTTTTCCTTAAGCATTTTTAAAAAATAATTTCACAAAAAAACTCCGTACTCGGGCCTGAGACCTTGAATTTCGATTCGGAGAATACGCCCGGGTCCAAAATTTCCTTGCTGACCCTCTGGGACCATCACATCACGGGTCCGGGTCTTTTTACCCAAAACATTGACCAAGGTCAGCTATAGCAATATAATTATCAAAATTCATAATTTTTAACACAGAATTCAAATATTTCCACATAAAAATTTTCCGACTTCGCGCCCGCACTGCACATGCAAACCGAGCCAAAATCAAGGCAACCAAATAAGAGGTTTTCAAGGTCTCAGAAGCAAAAGAAAAGGGATAATTACGGTGATGACCCTTTGGGTATTCACATCCTCCACCTCTAAAACAATCGTTCATCCTCGAACGGACAAAAGAAAGAAGTAACTGAGTCGGGGAATAGATGGGGATAACGAATCCGCATATCAAACTCGAACTCCCAGGTCGATGCCTTAGGGGACTGACCTCTCCACTAGACACGCACTAAAGGAAAACTCTGCGACCTCAACAGTCGAACCAACCGATCTAAAATAGCCACCGGCTCCTCCTCATATGACAGATCCTTGTCCAATTGGACAGTACTGAAATCTAACACGTGGGTGGGATATCCGTGATACTTCTAAGGCATGGATACATGAAAAACCGGGTGCACAGCTGACAAACTAGGCGGCAATGCAAGTCTATAAGCCACATTCCCCACATGGCCAAGAATCTCAAATGGGCCAATATACCTAGGGCTAGACTTTCCCTTCTTCCCGAACCTCATCATACCCTTAATAGGCGATACACGGAACAATATCCGCTCACCAACCATGAAAGCAACATCCCTGACCTTACGATCTTCAATACACTGCTGCCTAGACTGAGCTGACCGTATTCCGTCCTGAATAATCTTGACCTTACCCAAGGCCTCATATACCAAATCCGTACCCATTAACCGAGCATCTCCCGGCTCAAACCATCCGACTGGGGACCGACACCGCCTACCATACAATGCTTCATATGGAGCCATCTGAATACTAGACTGGTAGCTGTTGTTGTAGGCAAACTCTGCTAAAGGCAAGAACTGGTCCCACGAGCCTCAAAAGTCAATAACATAGGCTCGGAGCATATCCTCAAGAATCTGAATAGACCTCTCAGACTGACCGTCTGTCTGGGGTGAAATGTTGTACTCAATTGGACTTGGGTGCCCAACTCATGCTGCACCGCTCTCCAAAATGCAAGGTAAACTACGGACCCCGATCCAAAATAATAGATATGGGCACCCCATGAAGGCGAACGATCTCCCTCATATAAATCTCAGCATACCTCCCAGATGAATAGGTGGTGGCAACTGGGATGAAATGCGCTGACTTGTAGCATCAAACTTCTTCTGAGTCATCGGAAGGCCAGTAACAAAATCCATGGTGATTCTCTCCCACTTCCACTCAGGAAGCTCAATCCTCTAAAATAACCCACTGGGCCTCTGATGCTCGTACCTAACCCGTTGACAATTTAGACAGCGAGCCACATATGCAACAATATCTTTTTTCCTTCTACGCCACCAATAATGTTGTCTCAAATCCTGATACATCTTCGCGGTACCCGGGTGAATACAATACCGAACACTGTGGGCCTTCGCTAAGATCGACTCTCGAATACCATCAATATTGGGCACACAAACTCGCCCCTGCAACCTCAATACCCTATCACCTCCCAAAACCATCTCCCTGGCGCCTCCCCGTTGTACCGTGTCTCTCATGACACACAAATGGGGATCATCAAACTGTCGCTCCCGAATACGCTCCATCAATGATGAACGAGAAACTGTGCAAGCTAACACCCTACTGGGCTATGAAATATCCAATCTCAGAAATCTATTGGGCAAGGCCTGCACATCCAAGGCAAGCGATCTCTGGCTCACCGGAATATATGCAAGACTACTCATGCTGGCGGACTTTCTACTCAATGCATCAGCCACCATATTGGCCTTCCCCGAGTGGTATAAAATAGAAACAGCATAATCTTTCAACAACTCCAACCACCTCCGCTATCTCAAATTCAACTCTTTCTGCTTGAACAATTACTGAAGGCTCTTGTGATCCGTGTACACCTCACTCGTCACACCATACAAATAATGCCTCCAGATCTTCAAGGCATGAACAGTGGCTGTAAACTCTAGGTCATTAACTGGATGATTCTTCTAGTAGATCTTCAACTGCCTCAAAGCATATGCTATAAGCTTGTCTCCATGCATCAACACTGCACCAAGCCCGATGCGGGAAGCATCACAATACACAGTATAAGTCCCGGATCCCGTGGGCAAAACCAATATCGGTGTCGTAGTCAGAGCTGTCTTAAGCTTCTGGAAGCTCGCCTCGCACTCATCTGACCACCTGAACGGGGCACCCTTCTGAGTCAGTCTAGTCATCGGAGTTGCGATGGAGGAAAACCCCTCCATGAAATGTCTATAGTAACCAGCTAACCAAAGAAGCTCTAAATCTCTATAGCTGAAGCTGGTCGAGGCCAGTTCTTGACTGCCTCTATCTTCTTCGGGTCTACCTGAATACCCTCTGCTGATAAGACATGACCCAAGAATGCTACTGAACTCAACCAAAATTCGCACTTTGAAAACTTGGCGTATAACTGGCTATCCTTCAGAGTCTGAAGAACCACTTTGAGGTGATGCTCATGCTCCTTCTGAATGCGGAAGTATACCAATATATCATCAATGAATACAATCACAAAAAAATCTAAGTAAGGCCTGAACACTCGGTTCATCAACTCCATGAATGCTGCCGAGGCATTGGTCAACCCAAACGACATGACCAAAAACTCATAGTGATCATACCGAGTACGAAATGTTGTCTTAGAGACATCTGACGCCCTAATCCTTAGCTGATGATAACCAGACCTTAAATCTATCTTCGAGAACACCCTCGCACCCTGGATCTGTTCAAAAGAATTGTCAATCCTCGGCAATGGATACTTGTTATTTATCGTCACCTTGTTCAACTGCCGGTAGTCACTGCACATCCTCATCGACCCGTCCGTTTTCTTCACAAACAACAGTGGTGTACCCCAAGGTTATACACTAGGTCAAATGAAACCCTTATCAAGAAAGTCCTGAAGCTGCTCCTTCAACTCTTTCAACTCTGGCGGGGCCATGCAATACGGCAAAATAGAAATAGGCTGAGCGCTAGTAGCCAGATCAATACAGAAATCAATATCCCTATCGAGAGGCATACCCGGCAGGTCTGAAGGAAAAACCTCGGGGAACTCCCGAACAATAGGAACAAAGTTGATAGATGGAACCTCTTCGCTGGAGTCACGAACATACGCCAAATATGATAAACACCCCTTCTCGACCATATGTCGAGCCTTGAAATACGAAATAACACTACGGGTGGCATGACCTAGGGTCCCTCTCCACTCAAGTTGGGGCAAATCGGGCAGGGCCAAAGTCACGGTCTTGGCGTGACAATCTAAGATAGCATGATATGGGGACAACCAGTCCATCCCCAATATAACATCAAAATCCACCATATCTAAAAGCAATAAGTCGACATGGGTCTTAAGACCCCCAAATACCACCACACAAGAACGATGCACTCGGTCGACCACTAGAGAATCGCCAACCAGTATGGACATATATACAGGAATACCCAAAGCCTCGCTGGGCATGATCAAATAGGGTGCAAAATAGGATGACACATAAGAATAAGTAAATCCCGGATCAAATAATACCGAAGTACCCCTATCATAGACCAGTATAGTACATGTAATCACAGCATCAGATGACTCGGCCTCCAGACTAGCTGGCAATGCATAACAACGGGGCTGGCCCCCACCTCCCTGAACTGCGTCTGTGGGACGATCTGGTGCGGGCTGACCACTAATTCTGGTTGTCCGGGCTCCACCTCTACGGTCTCTCCCTACACCTCTATAATCCACTACCCCCTCCTCTAGCTGGCTGGGCAGCCTGTGGATCACCTGCTGCCTGAATCATAGGGCGAGGGCCCTGCTGCTTAGAACTACTCGAGGATCGAGGTCAAAATCTGACAACGTGACATATGTCACCACAACCATAACATGCCCTCGGCGGCTGAGACAGCTGGCCCTGTCGACCGGTATGTCCTCCCCTGAAGCTCTGAAGTGGCAGTTCACTGATGGGGGCTGGTGGTGCGTTGAAAGTCTGTTGATCGAATAATACTATTGATGGCCACCACCGCCTGGTGTACCATGAGAAACCTGAAGTATTGATTGGAAAGGTCTCGGGGGATGGCCTCTGTCATGGAAATCCCCACCTCCAGATGACGCACCACTAAATCTACCAAAATGTCGAGGCCTCTTGTGTGAACCCTGACTATCTCCTCGAGCCAATGCCATCTCTACTCGGTGGGCCGCATTGGCCGCCTCCTGAAAAGTAATATCACTGCCAACTCTCATAGCCATCTGAAGGCGAATGGGCTAAATCAATCCATCAATGAACCTCCGGACCCTCTCTTGGTCTGTAGGGAGTATCAGTGTTGCATGGCGTGCCTAGTAAACAAATCTGGTCTCATACTGTGTAACCGTCACGGAGCCCTGCTGAAGGCGCTCAAACTGCCTGCGAAGTGCCTCCCGCTGAGTGACGGGAGAAACTTCTCCAAAAATAACTCTGCAAATTGATCCCATGTCAAAGTTGGTGACCCTCTGGTCTAGATATGCAATAATCCCTCCACCAAGTCTTGGCAGACCCCACAAGTCTGAAAGTGCAAAAATCGACCCCATTGGTCTCTAATATCCCCAGAGTCCTGAGGATCTCATGACAACTATATAGAAAGTCTGGGGATCCTCCGATAAAGCACCGCTAAAAGTAGTAGTGAAAAGCTTGGAGAACCGATCAAGTCTCCACAAAGCATCCGTAGACATGGCCTTCCCATCTCTGGCGTGAGCTGTAATGCATGTCTGAGCTGCCACTGTGGGCTGAACCAATGGAACCTAATTCTGGGGAGCTACCTACTCTGGAGTACTTGTAGCAGGAGTCTGAACCCCTCCTCCAACCTGAGAAGTAGCTGGTGCTACTGGCAGCAATCCCGCTCTAGCGACACTGTCCATAAAGCCTGCTATGCGGAAAAAATTCCAAGTCTTCTACAGCAATCCTGCATAGATAAATTGTAGATAATTTGTGGATAAATTGCAGATGGGGAAGACTAAAACCTCTACAAGTCTTCTACAATTATTGTATTGTGCCTCTTATGATAGTGATTGACTGGTATTATGTGCATGTCATTTTATTATTGATTTTATGTTTAGATAGTTATTAATGTGTTTTATGCCGGATTTACTAATGCTGTTTTTTTTTTGTTTGATTATCTTCTCCATTTCTCTAAGACGACGATCGATCGGAAATAGCCTCTCTACCCTTTCGGGTAGGGGTAAGGCCTGTGTACGTATTACCCTCCCCAGACCCCACTTTGTGGGAATATACTAGATAGTTGTTGTTGTTGTTGAAATGGGAATTGAGATATTAAAATTCAATGTATTCAGCTTGTAGAAATCATATCAAAAATCCCAAAGTAGAAAAAATCTATTCTTCCATATATTTTCCACCATTGATTGCCATTAGAAAGCTTGAAAGCTTTTGAATTCATATTCGGGTTTTCAAAAATCATTATTTTTTTGGATAGGGTGTTGTTGTAAATAATTCGAAAAATGTTTAGTAGATTATATCTCAATTTTGAGGGGTTTGGTGAAGATTAAACTTGATTTTGACTGAATTTCAGATTGAAACTCGTCGAAGAAGGAGAAGAATACATATTTTCAAAAATTGTAGATAAAGTATAGATGATTTGTATATAAATTGTAGATTAGGAAGACTAAAACTTCTACTAGTTTTCTACAATAATGTCGAAAATGCCAATTATGCTACAATTGAAATGGGCATTGGGATATTAAAATTCAATGTATTCAGTTTGTAGAAATCATGTCAAAAATCCCAAAATTGAAAAAATCTATTCTTCCATATATTTTTCACCATTGATAGCCATGAAAAAGCTTGAAAGCTTTTGAATTCAAATTCGGGTTTTCAAAAACCATTATTTGTTTGGATTGAGTGTTGATGTTAATAATTCGAAATATGATTAGGAGTTTATATCAAAATTTTGAGGGGTTTTGGTGAAGATTAGATTTGGTTTTGACTAAATTTCACATTAAAACTCGTCGAAGAAGAAGAAGAAGACATATCTCCAGAAATTGTAGACTGAGAAGACTAAAACTTCTACAAGTCTTCAACAATTATGTCGAAAATACCAATTATATTACAATTGAAATGGGAATTGGGATATTAAAATTCAATGTATTCCGTTT
Organism: Nicotiana benthamiana; assembly: GCA_034376525.1. Classification (NCBI taxonomy): domain Eukaryota; kingdom Viridiplantae; phylum Streptophyta; class Magnoliopsida; order Solanales; family Solanaceae; genus Nicotiana; species Nicotiana benthamiana. The sequence goes on from CM067336.1 coordinate 14,124,735, forward strand.
GTAGATATCTTGCAGAAAAAATTTCTACAAATAAACTACAAATCAGTTTAAGTATTGTATAAAGTTGTATTGTTTTTAAGCTACAAAATTACACATTTATACTAAAATTAAACTACAATCGTGTGTCAAAAAAATATTGACAACAAAATTTGCTCTTCATCTACAAAATTTCTACATAAAAACTAGAAATAAACTACAATTGCACCCACACTGTCAACTTTATTGTCTTTCACGAGAATCATTTCCTTTACAATTGCACAACCGAACAACTCCTTCAATCAGCCATTATGTAAATTAGTCCAATACAAGGACGATGATCGACATAAGTGATCAACTCATTTGATACATTAAGAAGAAAATCGATTCCACTTTCTGCATATAAATAGAGAAAAATTCACTTAGGTGCGTTTAGTGTGAGAAAAGAAGTATAACGAACAGTGTGAGATCTGTGAATTTTGTAGTGCGATTGAAGATGTCGATGATGAGGAGAGAAGTAGAGGAAGACAGGAATATTTGTAGAAGAGATTCAGACGCAAAACATCTACAAAAAACTGAAGGTAAATCGTGGGTGGGGGGAATTAAGTGAAGGTAAAACGTGGTGGTGTGGGGGTAGGCGGAGAGAGAGGCGAGTAAACGAAATGGAGTGAATATATGCTCCTAAAATCACGCCTAGAATAAATGAAACAATAATTATATCCTTAATTTGAATTATGGTATATAAATGGTAATTTGGTATGCTTAAATGTAATTGACACAATCCTTAAACAATGAAGGTAATAAAGTTTGGTATATAGTATAGGTATGTAAAAATCCATTCAAAAATAGTCCAGTTTTAAAAGTAATCGAAATTTAGCTATTTTTATGAAAAGGTAAAATCTGAGCGAATGCATAGTTCAAAACCCGAAAAATACGTAGTATATTATACTGGGGTTCCAGCATAAGTATGCTTGGACTCCAGCATACTATACGGGAGTTCCAGGATAACTATGTTAGAGCTCCAGCATAATATGTTGGAGTTCCAGCATAAGTACAATAGAACTCCAGCATAATAAACTGGAGTTCCAGCAAGTATAAATGTCCAGTATAATGTACTGGAGTTTGGAGCACCGGTGCTCCAATCTCCCGTATATTATACAAGAATCAAAAAAGTATACCGGCCCAGCATAATATGCTGGAGTTCGTACAGAGGCGCACCGAACTCCATTATATTATGCGGGACCGGTCTCTGTTGCAGCAAAATAGTGGTTATTTTTCATTTACTTCATAAACGATGGCTATTTTTGAATGACCCGTACAAAAACTGGCTATAGCGTTCTATTTATAACTGATAAGTTAGATAAGTGGTAGACAACCTTTTATCAAATCTTTCAACAACAACAACAATAGTGGCCCAGTGTAATCTCACTAGTGGGGTCTGGGAAGAGTAACATGTATGCAGGCACGAACCCTACCCGAGGAGTAGAGAAGTCGTTTCTGAAAGACCCTCGGCTCAACAAGGCGACTAGAGAGGATACATTAGTACCATCATAAAACCATAGAAAAAATAACATCATAAGAAATATGAAATAGATGGAAAGTACAACAATAACTAATAGATAAAATCTTAGCGGAGGCAAAAACCACTAGATGGTTTCTTTCCCATACGCTCACAATCTTGGTGGATACAATTACCAGATATTTGTGTTGGTAGGAGGTAACTGGTATCCCGCGGAATTAGTTCAGGTGCGTACAAGTTGACCTAAACACAAAGATTTTTTTTTAAAAAAAAAGCCCTCTATTAATACATGTTAAAGCTATTCTACAATGTTTGTCTAACACCATAGAGTAGCTCATGAAACTTGAATAGGAAATTCAAGTTACAATAGGAAATATTGCTTCCTCCATCAGAAAGAATTTACAGTTTGTTCACAAAAAAAAACCCTAAAAACTGACTTTAAGTAAACCAACTATGCAACAAGCTATACGATTAGACAAGCTCAACAAAGTCGTTTATTTTCCCTCTGGTTCTTTAGGTTGGTGAATTGCTTCTAAACACTCTTTGGCTCTATGAATCTTTGGTTGAAGGTAAAAGCTCCCCTTTTTAGCATTAATGGAAAAATCTACTTATTTATGGATATTTAAGTTATAGTAAAAGTGTGGACTGGACGGATAAATAACAAATTATGAACATTTATGGTAATAAGGTTTGATATATGGTATAGATAGAAAAAAATTCATTTTTGAATGATCAGTTATAAATTTGGCTATTTTTAAATTTCTCCCGTTATGCAGAGATTATATTAGTCATACATAGTTTTATCTCGGAAACAAAATGTAGTACAAGTAAATCAGAATTTTATGCCAAGATTAATTTCATTATTGATCAAACCAAACAACCCCTTGTTATCTATATGTATATAGAAGTTGAAGCATCAACGCATTGAAGATCTCTGCTAAATGTGCATTAGTTTATTCTTCCATATAAAATGTTAAGGACTAGTTGAGTTAAAACGGGCCGTTCAAAACTAGTTTAGTTTCAAAAGTAATTGAAATTTGATTACTTTTCATGTAAAGATAAATTTGAGGAAAAATACTGTTCAAAACTCGAAAAATATGCAAGTATACTTGAACTTCAGCATATTATACTGGAGTTCCAGGATAAGTATGCTGGAACTCTAGCATAATATGATGGAGTTCCAGCATAAGTACACTAGAACTCCAGCATAATATACTGGAGTTCTAGCAAGTATACCGGTTCAACATAATATACTGGAGTTTGGAGCAGCGGTGCTCCAGTCTCCAGTATATTATATTAGAGCCAGCAAAGTACCGGTCCAGCATAATATGCTGGAGTTCATACCGGTCTCTATTGTAGCAAAATAGTGGCTATTTTTCACTAACTTGATAAATACTAACTATTTTTTGAATGACCAGTCTGAAAACTGATTATACCGTGCTAATTTTTACGTCAAAATGAGTAATGCAAAAACGGATAAAATATTTGGTCCGACCCATTTTAATACAAATAGAAAATGGATTAACCAGCGGATAATATGAATATCTGTATTATTGATAATTTCTTGAATATGATTACTTCTAAGAGAATTCTTAGTCTCTCAAACATGAGGAAGTCCCAATTTGAGTTTTTGTAATATAAAAGTTAAACTTATTGGTAATTGTTATAAACTAAAGTAAAAGACAAGAACAATAGAACAAGAACAATAGCAATAAAGAGAAGAGTAGAGAGAGTTCTTCTTATTGTGTTGAGAGGGGTGAATTACAATGGTAGAGAGCACCTCTATTTATAGGGAGGAGGAAGATCTTGCTACCAATAATAGGACTCTAAAATCTCTCTAATTAAATACATTAAAGACATTCACCTTAAATAGAAGTGTAAGAATCTTCTATTTCATAACACTCCCCCTTGAATGTCTATTCAATGATGTGCCTCGTTAAAACCTTAAAACCAAAACCCAATGGGAAAAATTAAAGTAAGGAAAAAGAGTACACATGTTTGAATATGCGCCTATTGGTTGCCTCGTTAAAAACCTTGCAAGGAAAACCCAGTGGGAAAAAACCTTGTAAGGGAAAAAGAGTGCAACGCGCATTGACTCCCCCTAATGAGTACATCGATTTATATCCTTGAGCATTTGCATTCCAATCTTGTGCATCATCTTCAAAACGATCTTTGATAGACGTTTGACAAATCAACCATATTGACTTGAATAAATATTCCGCACCTTGAAATCATCACTCTTGATAGGTATGAACATCTTCATATGATGTCGTGGAATAGCTCTTCAATATCTCCATAGATGCATTCTCAATGCCATCATGCTTATAGTTATAGCAAGATACATATGTACACAAATTGTACTTAGGATGTGGTACTTCAGGACCAAGAATTGCATATGCTTCAAGCAACTTAAATCTTTCAAGTTAAGTCATGTAAGTCACATAATAGACTTTAGCTGCATATCAAAGTTTCATGTCATGCTAAACAAATAAGGTATCGAAAATTGATTATACATACCTTTGACTTTATAGTTTCAAGCATATGAACTACAGGTTCAAAGCTACATGTCTTTCATATGGAATCAATTCTTCTTGAATTGTATCTCTTCCATTTAGTTGCTTTCTTTGAGTCAGCAAATGCGTATAGCATGCTTTGCAATATGTTGCAATTGCATTTCCCTTTTATGAACTACAGGTTCATATCATGATATTCGGGAAAATGAAAATTCATCCCATGTAACACTTTCTCAAGTGTTTATCATGTCTCCCCCTCATGTTAGTAAAGCTAACATGTTTCCTCAACTTTGGAAAATCATCTTTGTGCATTATGTCAATATACACAGCACCTTAATAATAAGATGAAATTATTTGGTTCCTGACCCTGAACCACTTGTGAGGGGAGAATATACTCTCGTATACGACTTATATCAAACTGATATATATATAACTTAGTTCTCATAAGAAACAGTTTAGCTATTAAGTGGCAGCACTCAATAATTATCTTGCTAAACCAACTTTAATATAAACCAACTTATCAAGACGAACTGTCTTGAGTAGAGAATCTGGAAACTATGCTCGAAGTTAGATTACTGAGCGATTTACCTCGCAAGCACTGCCAGGCTGCGGGTTAATAACAATGGCGCATGTAACCATATCATAGATGCATCATATGTGGTATACATGGCAGGTGAATGGGCCCATACTCACCTTTCATATTTCCAGAATTAAGGGGCTTCAACCCGAACTCTTTAGTTGGTCAGTTCATTACTGAGAACAAGTGATACAAGAGTATTCGTAAAGAACTTTCTAGTTCTTTAATATTCACCTATGTGAATTTGCACATCATACTTAAAATGAGATGGCTAACATAAATTATCAATATTGGTAAACTTCAAATTTACACCATGACATGTGCACTTATCAATAAACTTCGAGTTTATTATGACATGGCTTTATATACCAATAGATATCCACTTTATTGTGGCATTCTTTCGTTTGTGTAGTACAAACTGGAGAACAAAGCGGGTAGCTTTTCATATACAAATTACCCCGCTACAAGTTGTAGTAATAGGAGAATCAAAGCCTTCCTTTATTTATAGTCTCAATATAATCAATCGCTTTCGCGTGTACTTTGGAAACTGAATAAGTTTCTTTGAGACTTACTACAGCACAATACTCAATTGTGTTTCTCCAACATAGTAATAATTGGCTCTTCGAGAGCTCTCAATTAATTTTGTACTACCACAGACTGAGGTTCGAGATCCTCACATTCTTGCATTCCGTATTTTCAAGAGTCTCAGGCTCAATAGATTCTTCGTGAATCTCAGAATTAATCAAATCATGAGCGTCCTCATGAGATTCTTTCATAGTGTCATTTAGATCGTTCTTTTTCCTCTTTCTAGGATTTCGATCTTTGGAACCTAATGGTCTGCCACGCTTCTGGCGTGCATTTGACTCATTGGATATGACACTAGATATTTGTCCAATAGGGACTTCAATACGGATCGGAACATTTTCCGCGTGAATGTGGGATTTCGTTATCCTCTTCAAGTCCGTAAATGCGTCAGGCATTTGATTTGCTATTCTTTGCAAATGGATAATCTTTTGTACCTCTTTCTTTCAAATAGAGGTATGTGGATCAAGATGAGATAATGATACATTTTTCCACAAAATTTCCCGTTTGGTTTCACCAACTTCTCCCCCTAATTTTGGGAAAAGTGTTTCATCAAATCGACAGTCTGCAAATCGTGCAGTAAACAGGTCGCCTGTCAATGTTTCAAGGTAGCGAATGATGGAGGGCGAATCAAACCCAACATATATTCCTAACCTTCTTTGCGCACCCATTTTGGTGCGGGATGGCGGTGCTACAGGCACATATACGGCACATCCAAATATCCTTAAATGGGATATATCGGGTTCATGACCCAAAACCAATTGCAACGGAGAATACTTGTGGTAATTCGTCGGCCTGAGACGAATTAGCATTGCTGCATGCAATATGGCATGACCCCACACTGAAGTGGGCAGCCTCGTTCTCATCAGTAATGGACTTGCAATCAACTGCAAGCGCTTAATTAACGATTCTGCAAGACCGTTCTGAGTGTGAACATGGGCTACAGAATGTTCAACTTTTATCCCGATTGATAAGCAATAATCATTAAATGCTTGGGATGTAAACTCAGCAGCATTATTCAGTCTATTGGACTTGATTGGATTATCTGGAAAGTGTGCTCGTAGCCGAATTATTTGTGCCATTAACTTCGCAAACGCCAGGTTGCGAGATGACAACAGGCACACATGAGACCATCTACAGGATGCGTCTATCAAGACCATGAAATACCTAAACTACCCACTAGGTGGGTGAATAGGTCCACAAATGTCCCCTTGTATACGTTCCAGAAACTGGGTTGACTCAGTCCCAACCTTTGTTGGGGATGGTCTGATAATCAGCTTGCCTTGATAACACGAAGTGCAAGGATATTCATTACTTGAAAGAATTTTGAAATTCTTTAACGGATGCCCATATGAGCTTTCTATAATCCGTCTCATCATGGTTGATCCTGGGTGACCCAGTCGATCATGCCAAAGTACAAATGTATTGGACTCAGTATTCTTTAGATTTACTGTTGAATGTGCCTCAATTGCACTAATTCTTGTCCAATACAGGCCACAAGATAAAGACGGGAATTTCTCAATAACCCTCTTTTGGCCGGAGACATTCTTTGAAGTGAGGACGAGATATTCAAGATTATCTTCATCCATTGTCTCAATATTGTAGCCATTCCGGCGTACATCTTTAAAGCTCAACAAGTTTCTCATAGACTTGGAGGAGAACATTGCATTCTCTATGATTAACATCGTGCCCTTGGGCAGAGTTACAATAGCTCTTCCGGAGCCTTCAATCAATTTACTACTTCCAGAGATTGTAGAAATACATAAATATAAGTATAAACAACTTCAATTCTTTTGTTTCGCGTTTAAACAGCGTTTTGGGAAGCAGTTATTTAGGATATTCGAATATTGTATTCTAATATTCGAATATAATGCCTTGCGGAAAAAATAATACTTTAATGCGAAAAATATTAGATATTCGAATATTTAAGCACATATTCTAATATCTTGCCAGATATTCGAATATAGGAATTCTGATATTCGAATATCTGGCCTGGCGGAAAAAGTTCGTTTTATTGCTAAATATTAGACGATCGACTAGTTTTTAGGTTAGTCGATTACCTCTACTGTACAATAAAAATATTTGAGCATATTGAAACATTCTAAAGGGCTAATACTAACATCATATCATGAATTGACTAATACGAGCTAATGCTAATGACTATTAATTTATTCATTGACTAATACAAGTAAAATCAAACAGCTCCATCTTCTTTCATCATGGTTCCATCACCGATTAGGTGGTCTATCTTTCCCTCGGGTTGCTCAAAGAAGTCTGCCACATCCAGGTGGGTGATGTCCTCATTGTCGTCATAGACAAAATTTGTTTCAGGGCCTTTTCTCTTTCGAGATGCTTGATAAAGGTCAACCAAGTGTCTTGGTATACGGCAAGTCCGAGACCAGTGCCCATTTCCACCGCAACGATAACATATAGTTTCTGAACTATTTGCCATAGGATCTTCTGGACCCCGTTTCTGCTTTCGGTGGTTATCTCTCTTTGGGGGGTGACGGACTTCTTTGGAATTTCTTCCTTGTCCACGTCCTTGGCTTTGACCCCGTTTATGACCGTGATCATGGTCCCTTTTATGTTTGGCATAATGCGAGTGCACCATATCTGCTTCAGGCAGTGGTGTAGACCCAGTTGGTCTATTTTCGTAATTTCTCATGAGCAGATCATTATTTCGCTCAGCCACTAGTAAGAGAGAAATCAGTTCAGAGTACTTCGTAAAGCCTTTCTCTCGGTACTGTTGCTGCAGTACCATATTGGAGGCATGAAACGTTGTAAACGTTTTCTCAAGCATATCGTAATCGGAGATGTTATCTCCACATAGCTTCAGTTTAGAAGTAATTCTGAACATAGCAGAATTATATTCAGAAACGGACTTAAAGTCCTGTAGCCTCAGATGGGCCCAATCATATCGTGCTTGTGGCAGAGTGACCAACTTCAGGTTGTCATATCTCTCCTTTAAGCTGTTCCACAAAACGAGTGGATCCTTGACGGTGAGATATTCAATCTTCAAACCTTCGTCAAGGTGGTGGCGCAAGAAAATCAAGGCCTTCGCACAATCTTGGGTGGATGCTTTTTCTTTATCTTTGAGGGTGTCTCCGAGACCCATAGCATCTAGGTGGATTTCAGCATCCAACACCCATGTCATATAGTTCTTGCCCGAAATTTCAAGGGCAACGAACTTTCTTTTCATAATGTCAGACATACTCGAAAATTAAATTAGGAAGAGGGGAAATACCTTGGATTTTCGAGAATGGTACTTGAGTCGGTAGAGTCTCGTGCTGATAACGTGTTATAAACTAAAGTAAAAGACAAGAACAATAGAACAAGAACAATAGCAATAGAGAGAAGAGTAGAGAGAGTTCTTCTTATTGTGTTGAGAGGGGTGAATTACAATGGTAGAGAGCACCTCTATTTATAGGGAGGAGGAAGATCTTGCTACCAATAATAGGACTCTAAAATCTCTCTAATTAAATACATTAAAGACATTCACCTTAAATAGAAGTGTAAGAATCTTCTATTTCATAACAGTAATTTATTTTTTAATTGAATAATATGAATCTTATCCATATTTAATCCCTTTTTCCAAAAAGTCATTACTCAATTCATTTTTAATGGATAATATAGATAAATAACTAATTGTTTAACCTATTTAGCCGCCTCCAGTCAGAGGTGCCGCTAATTCATATTCCTCGATTTTAAGGACATCTTTTAAAGAGCAAAAAAAATTCGCGACATTTTTGATTGGTTGTCTTGTATTTTCAATTAGTCATTTGTGTTATATAAATAAAATGTGCTGGTTCCCACTTTCTTCACATACCAAGCAAAAGAGAAAGTAACTTTCATTCACTTTCTCCTTCATCCTTCCATTTTCTATTACCAAATTCAGTCTATTTTGGAGTAATAAAAAGAAAAAGAAAAAAGTGGTGTTAAGCCATCAAACTTTCCATGTTTACTTTTTTGGACCCGAATGTTTTCATCAAAGAGCCAATAGTTGAATCCTACATATAGAAAGGTTAGGTACTTATAAGCTATCTCAAAAGCATTAAAGACAGAAAAAGAAAGAACAACCACTTGATTAAACAAAGTAAAAACTGGACACTTTTTAAAGTAAATAAAGTTTTCTTTAATAAATACTTCCTTTAGTTATTTAACCTTCAAAGTAGTTGTATAAAGTAAGATCACAAATATAAACTTAATCGAGTTAGCAGATAAAATTACTTTTTGAAAAAAATTGAAATTCTTATATCAACATTATTCTTAATTAAATTTTGCTATGCCACATTAGTCGAATATTTCATTTTATAAATAAATTTACAATATTAATTAATTAAAATAAAAATTTATACTCCCTTCCTTTTAAAAAGATTGACTTGACACAAACTTTAATAAAGAAATAAAAACTTTTGGGATATGGTGTTAAATAACCCATAATTTGTGACTGTAAAACTTTTAAAACCTATAGTCTAAACATATTAGAAATTAAGCGTCCCCCAGACTGTATAGAGAACCAGATCTCTATGAGTTTTTACTGAAAATATTAATGAACAAAGTTGTATTGAGATCTAGTCCTATATCAATTCCTACAGTGCTAACTACTGAACCAATATGTAAATGAGACACAGTATAAGTTCGTAATGTATAGAGAACCAGATTCTCTATCAACTCACACTGTAAGCAACAAACTGTAAATCAACCAGTATAGGGAATCAGGCACTGTAATTGTTCCCACGGTAGCTCGGCAATAATTAAAGAACACAGAGGATTTTTACGTGGAAAAATTCCAACTCAAGGGGATAAAAACCATGACCTATACTTGTAGGCTTTCAACTACACTAACTTGTAAAACCCCCTATTACAACTCACGTTGTAATAACCCTTATAAAGGATTCAACTTAACTAACTTGTGGTACTCTCACCACAAGCCATTTTGTGACTCTCTAGTTACAAAGACTTTGACTAACTTGTGATACTCTCACCACAAGCCACTTTGTAATAACTATATTACAAAGACTTCAATCATCCTAACTTGTAATAATACTATTACAAATCACTTTATAACTCTTTAATTACAAAGACTTTAACTTATGACTAAGCCTAGCCACAACATAAACTGGAGAGTTTACGGATTTTGGGTTTCCTTAAAATAACTTCTAAAAAGCAAGATATGTGTTACAATGAAGAACAAATAACAAAGACTCAACAAACCTAAAGACTTAACATATCTTCAATCTTGGATCCGGTCCTTGAGGTTGAAGCAGCTTTGTTGTTGAGAGAGGTTATGGCAAGCACTTGAGAGAGGATTTTCATTTATGATTTTGCAAGTCTTGGAGGAGGATGCCTTGTTTCTTGCACCAGGTTTATATTACAAAAAACATCACCTTTATGATGTCAAATCTTGGTTAGTACATGCCTCTTCTCAATGGGAAGTGACTGTTGTACTGTTGCGTGCACATTTACAGGCAAGTCACTTTCTGCAGTTGCTTTTCAGCTGTATTATTAACTTATACTTCTGTCAGGAGAATACCAAGGTATCAGGTCTCTAATCTGCTTCCTGTGAATCTAAAGATACACTGTTCAGATTGTCTTGAGTCGATTAACTCGAATGATTGTACCAGGCATGCTTCAGGTCCTTTATCTGGTTCTCTCATGAAGTAAGTTGCTTTACCTTCCTTGATTGTATTTACACGAGAGTGGCATCACTTACAATGATGTAAACAAGGTAGGTAAAAAGCTTTCCATAGAAAGATGACTGTTGCACTGTTCCTATGCAGTAGTGTGTGCATGCACAACTTTCCTGCGGGAGAGTTGACTTCATAGAGTCTCCTCAGGATCTGGTAGGGACCTGTTCCCTCAGTTGTTCCTTCCATTTCGAAGAGTAAAGTTATATCTCACGATGGATCTCAACCTGAAACTTTGTGATCTCAAAGTCTTGTAAATGTATAACATGTTCTTTATCTAATTTTGAATGGTAAGTTTGTTAGGCCCAAGGTACTTGTATCATATCAAAACATATCATAACATTTATATGGCTATAATGCTTCTTATAAAGAAAATATTAATAGATGGCAATTTTTGAAACATACTAATAACAAGATAGTGTCAATAGTAATTCTTTTGGTAGTTAAGTATTTTATTTACTAAGAAAAAAGTATAATTGTTATTTCCTCCACTACGAATATTAGTCTTTTAATTTTTCACCAATCGTTACTGTTTTCAAAAATTGTAGATGGGAAAGTATTAATTATTTCTATTTTTAATTGAACAATCTTTATTCAACACGACATTCAACTTTTAAGTAGAATCTTTGGATCTATAGCAGCCTTATTTTAAGGCGGTGCAAGTCCCAATCAATCTCCATTTCTTAGGTCCACTTGTTTCCAAAAAAGCCCTCAATGTTTGTCCTATTTGCATATTAACCTCTTGGTATCACTATAGCTCGGTGCTCAAGGTATTCCGAGGTCATGTACGATCCGAGGAAGAGCCTCACACCAAAGGATATAGTCAACTGTAATACAAGTAGTAATGGTTGCTCCCACAATTTGAATCTGTATCCAATAAGTTACACGAAGATAACTTTAATGTTGCGCCAAAGCTCTATAATAGCCTCCAGTTTTTCGTTGTCTTGGAACATGCAAAAATTATGTTACATACGAATATATAATTTGAAGTTTATGAGCTCTTTTAACTGTATCGGTTTAATTTAATAATAATTAAATTTATATTTAAATAATTGAAATTTTCTTAATAATATAAAATTTAAACAAAAATTATTGAATTTATGTGAACTCATAAATTATGGATCCGCCCTGGGATTTGTGTTTGTTGTGGTCTTTCACCAAACATATATTCCTTTGGAGGCAACAAGTATATTCTCCTTTAAAGTTTGCAGGAACTTAATTTAGAAGTTCCTATTTTTAAGCCTAAAATTTAGTTAGTTATTGAAAGTAATTCACAAAATGAAAAATATAGAATTTCCATTTCTTAAGAAAAGCCATTTATTCGATAAAATAACAATGACAACAACAACAATTCAATAAAATTTTATAAATGAGGTATGGGAAGGATAGTGTATACATAGATTTTACCCCTACCTAAAGAGATGGAGAGGCGATTTCCGAAAGACAAAATTGTACATAATTAACCAGTTACCTCGAGCTATTAGTATTTCTTTTATCAATATATTTTTTCAATTATATAGGGGAAGAGGAAAAGGGAGAATATCATTATGTACTTCTTCATCTATTCGTTTGTAACAAGGTCTACTAGTTTGTCCAAAAACATCTTTTTAAACACAAAAGTTAAAAGAATTAAACCAATCAATATTTTAAATTATAAGTTAATAATACTTACAATACATTTTGCAAAATATCTGAATATTCAGAGAGAATATAAAAGAACAAGGTTTGTTCATTTGTCCAATTCCGTCTTTTCAAACACAAAAGTTAAAAGAATTAACCAAGCATTTTTTAAAATTATAAATTAATAAATCTGTTATGAAATAATATAAAAGACAAGAACAATAACTCAAGAACAAGAGCAAATAGAGAGAAGAGTAGAGAGAGTTATTCTTATTGATACTTAGAGAATGTTAGGAGTGATTTACAATGGTAGAGGGCACCTCTATTTATAGGGAGGAGGATGATTTATCTACCAATAATAGAACTCTAGAATCTCTCTAATTAAAGACATTCACCTTAAATAGAAGTGTATTTATAACACTCCCCCTTGAATGTCTATTCAATGATGTGCCTCGTTAAAACCTTAAAACAAAACCCAAAGGGAAAAATTAAAGTAAGGAAAAAGAGTACACATGTTTGAATATGCGCTTATTGGTTGCCTCGTTAAAAACCTTGCAAGGAAAACCCGGTGGGACAAAACCTTGTAAGGGAAAAAGAGTGCAACGCGCATTAAACTCCCCCTGATAAGAACATCAATTTATGTCCTTAAGTCTTCGCATCCCGATCTTGTGAACTAGCTTCTTGAAGGTTGACTTTGGTAGAGATTTTGTGAACAAATCAGCCATATTGTCGCTTGAACGAATCTGTTGAACATTGATATCACCATTCTTTTGAAGATCATGTGTGAAGAATAACTTTGGTGAAATATGCTTCGTTCTATCTCCTTTTATGAATCCTCCCTTCAATTGAGCTATACATGCTGCATTGTCTTCATACAAAGTTGTGGGTAGTTTATCACACTTCAAACCACATTTGTCTTGGATATGATGTATTATCGACCTTAACCACACACACTCCCGACTTGCTTCATGAATAGCAATTATCTCGGCATGATTAGATGAAGTAGCCACAATTGATTGCTTAGTCGATCGCCAAGATATGGTGGTTTCTCCACAAGTAAACACATAACCCGTTTGAGATCGAGCCTTGTGTGGGTCGGACAAATATCCAGCATCAGCATAACCAACAAGATCCGGGCTGCAATTCTTGCCATAAAATAAGCCCATATCGGTAGTTCCCTTTAGGTACCGCAATATGTGTTTGATCCCATTCCAATGTCTCCTCGTAGGAGCCGAGCTAAATCTTGCTAAGACATTAACTGAAAAGGATATGTCAGGTCTTGTAGTATTTGCAAGATACATTAGTGCGCCAATTGCGCTAAGATATGGTACTTCAGGACCAAGTAGCTCTTCATTCCTTTCTTGTGGTCGGAATGGATCTTTGTTCACATCAAGTGATCGAACAACCATCGGTGTACTTAAAGGATGTGCTTCATCCATGTAAAACCGTTTCAGTACCTTTTCTGTATAGGTAGATTGATGAACAAAAATTCTGTTTGCCAAATATTCAATTTGCAAACCAAGACATAGTTTAGTCTTTCCGAGATCTTTCATCTCGAATTCATCCTTTAGATAATCAATTGCCTTTTGGAGTTCTATAGGGGTTCCAATAAGGTTTATGTCATCAACATATACGGCAAGTACAACAAATTCCGATGTTGTTTTCTTTATAAAAACACACGGGCAAATGGCGTCATTTATATAGCCTTCTTTTAACAAGTACTCACTAAGACGATTATACCACATTCGTCCAGATTGCTTTAGACCATACAAGGACCTTTGCAATTTAATTGAGAACATTTCCCGAGATTTTGAATTGTGCGCGTTTGGCACCTTGAGTCCATCGGGAATTTTCATGTATATCTCATTATCAAGTGAGCCATAAAGATAGGCAGTAACCACATCCATTAAGTGCATGTCAAGCTTTTCATGGACAGCAAAACTTATGAGATAACGAAAGGTTATCGCATCCATTACAGGCGAATATGCCTCTTCATAATCGACACCAGGCCTTTGAGAAAAACCTTGTGCAACAAGGCGTGCCTTATATCTTTGTACCTCGTTTTTCTCATTTCTTTTGCGTACAAAGACCCATTTATAGCCGACAGGCTTAACACCATTAGGTGTTTCAACTATAGGGCCAAAAACTTCACATTTTGCCAGCGAATTCAATTCTGATTGAATTGCTTCTGGCCACTTTGGCCAATCCTGTCTTTTTCGACATTCTTCAACAGATTGAGGTTCGAGATCCTCACATTCTTGCATAATGCTAGATGCTACATTATAAGCAAAGGCATATCCACCACAATATCCACTCGATTAATATTTGCCTCAATATTAATTGGATTTAGGGATAGTTCCGTATTTTCCAGAGTCTCGGGCTCAATGGGTTCTTCATGAGTCTCAGAATTTGTTAAATCATGAGATTCTTTCGTGGTGTCATTTTGATCGTTCTTTTTCCTCTTTCTAGGATTTCGATCTTTGGAACATAATGGTCTGCCACGCTTCAGGCGTGCATTCGACTCATTGGTTATGACACTAGATGATTGTCCAACAGGGACATCAATACGGATTGGAACATTTTCCGCGGGAATGTGGGATTTCGTTATCCTTTTCAAGTCCGTAAATGCGTCAGGCATTTGATTTGCTATTCTTTGCAAATGGATAATCTTTTGTACCTCTCTTTCACAAATAGAGGTATGTGGATCAAGATGAGATAATGATGCATTTTTCTTCAAAATTTCCTGTTTGGTTTCACCAACTTCTCCCCCTAATTTTGGGAAAAGTGTCTCATCAAATCGACAGTCTGCAAAACGTGCAGTAAACAAATCTCCTGTCAATGTTTCGAGGTAGCGAATAATGGAGGGCGATTCAAACCCAACATATATTCCTAACCTTCTTTGTGGACCCATTTTGGTGCGGGATGGCGGTGCTATAGGCACATATACTGCGCATCCAAAAATTCTTAAATGGGATATATTGGGTTCATGACCCAAAACCAATTGCAACGGGGAATACTTGTGGTAATTCGTCGGTCTGAGACGAATTAGCATTGCTGCATGTAAGATGGCGTGACCCCATACCGAAGTGGGCAGCCTCGTTCTCATAAGTAATGGCCTTGCAATCAACTGCAGGCGTTTAATTAACGATTCTGCAAGACCGTTTTGAGTGTGAACATGAGTTACAGAATGTTCAACTTTTATCCCGATTGATAAGCAATAATCATTAAATGCTTGGGATGTAAACTCAGCAGCATTATCCAGTCTAATGGACTTGATTGGATTATCTGGAAATTGTGCTCGTAGTCGAATTATTTGTGCCATTAATTTCGCAAACGCAAAGTTGCGTGATGACAACAGGCACACACGAGACCATCTACAGGATGCGTCTATCAAGACCATGAAATACCTAAACGACCCACTAGGTGGGTGAATAGGTCCACAAATGTCCCCTTGTATACGTTCCAGAAACGTGGGTGACTCAGTCCCAACCTTTGTTGGTTATGGCCTGATAATCAGCTTGCCTTGATAACACGAAGTGCAAGGATATTCATTATTCGAAAGAATTTTGAAATTCTTTAACGGATGCCCATATGAGCTTTCTATAATCCGTCTCATCATGACCGATCCTGGATGTCCCAATCGATCATGCCAAAGTACAAAGGTATTGGAATCAGTAACCCTTTGGTTTACTGTTAAATGTGCCTCAATTGCACTAATTCTTGTCCAATACAGGCCACAAGATAAAGACAGAAATTTCTCAATAACCCTCTTTTGGCCGGAGACATTCTTTGTGATGACGAGATATTCAATATTATCTTCATCCATTGTCTCAGTATGATAGCCATTCCGGCGTACATCTTTAAAACTCAACAAGTTTCTCTTAGACTTGGAGGAGAATATTGCATTCTCTATGATTAACATCGTGCCTTTGGGGAGAGTTACAATTGCTCTTCCGGAGACTTCAATCAATTTACTACTTCCAGAGATTGTAGTAACGTTTGCCTTACACATATTTAGTTTAGAGAAATACTTCCTTTCTTTGAGTATTGTATGTGTAGTACATGAATCAACTAGGCAAATACTTTTACAGTTGGATGTTGATCCAAGTTCGCTTTGTGAGATATCCATATTTGCTATCCCATAGTTTGACATACAAAAGAGATACAAGAACATAAGAATAAACAAGTTCAATTCTTTTGTGTCACATAATATTTTCAAAATCTGCTGCTAACAGTTGACTAACAAAATCAGATATGTTATCCATTACTTTGCAGTTTGAAAATTTCAGTTTTAAACGTTTTCTTCAAACAATCGATTGTTACTTACAAACAATCGATTGTTGAACATTGACAATCGATTGTTAAACACACACAATCGATTATTTGCTATTTTGAAAAACTTCAGATTACACTGTCTTAAGACAATCGATTGTTATGCATAGATAATCGATTGTTGGCTATTTTTGAAAAATTCCAGAGCACACTGTTTCAAGACAATCGATTGTTATGCATAGACAATCGATTGTTGGCTATTTTGAAAAATTCCAGAACACTGTTTCAAGACAATCGATTGTTATGCATGGACAATCGATTGTTGGCTATTTTGAAAAATTCCAGATTACACTGTCTTAACGACAATCGATTGTTAGACAAAGACAATCGATTGTGGATGATTTTTGAAAAATTCCAGATTATCCTTAATGACAATCGATTGTTAGTCAAAGACAATCGATTGTTGATCAATTGTTTTTCAGTTTTAATGCGAAAATAGTTGATAATCGATTAGTTTTTCAGGCTAGTCGATTACCCCTACTGAAAAATAAAAATATTATTGATATTTGAACATATTGAAGATATTCTAAAGAACTACTGCTAACATTGCTTTATGAACTAACTAATACGAGCTAATACTAATGACTATTAGTTTATTCACTAACTAATACAAATAAGTAGAACAAAATCAAATAACTCCATCTTCTTTCATTACGGACCCATCGCCGATTAGGTGGTCTATTTTCCCTTCGGGTTGCTCAAAGAAGTCTGCCACATCCAGATGGGTGATGTCCTCATTGTCGTCATAGACAAAATTTGTTTCAGGGCCTTTTCTCTTTCGAGATGCTTGATAAAGGTCAACCAAGTGTCTTGGTAGGCAAGTCTTTGACCACTGCCCTTTCCCACCGCAACGATAACATATAGTTTCTGAACTATTTGCCTTAGGATCTTCATGACCCCGTTTCTGCTTTCGGCGGTTATCTCTCCTTGGGGGTTGACGGACTTCATTGGAATTTCTTC